>CM057104.1:26625527-27873027 GCA_029959045.1 Taenioides sp. WSHXM2023 | reverse complement strand
AACAATGTATTGATTTATGTGTGCAACTTTGAGCTAAATCCTTTGCTGATAGTCTGTTCGTTTTTGATACACTTTTTGTCAATAACTTGTATAGTAAAAACAAACAGCCCCTCTTTGAGAAAGAGCCAAAACGAAGCATCTCCTCTTTCTCGCGCATAAACTTCGCCAAAGAGAAAACACAGAAAAGCCAGCGCTAGCTATAGCACGGTGCAGCTGTCAAATGCGAGTGCGTCAGAGAATGGGACCTGTGGCTGCAGCCTCCAGGTGTAGGTTGTTGCACAACGCGATATTTGGGCTATTACGCATTGTTTAAGTTAGTATTACAATGATTCGTCTCTAACATTTACATTTACATTACTGAAAAACAGTAATCGTATATAACGACGGTACATGTATTCCGTTACTCATCAACACTTCCATGTATCTATATTTATTTAATCCAAGTGCGTCAGAAAACCAGTGCTAATCTAGCATCTAATAGGCTCACTTTGGACCACATGCGTGAGAAAAAGGATACTTATTGCTGGAGGCACTGTCCGCAGAGTTGTCCTGGCTTTCCATCTCTTCGACCGACTTTGTTCCTCGCCCTATGCTGCGAGTCTGCATCGTCAAGTGTTTTTTAGGGGCAGATTTTGGCATCGTATTAGCCTGGGACCCGGAGACTCGCTAACAGAACCCGAACCAGGTGAGCTGCAGACCACAGGCGTGTGCGCGTGTGCGTCAGACACGCGCTTTTTTTCATCGTCATTATTATTATTATTATTATTATTATTATTGATTTTTTTATTTTTTATTTTATGCACACTTTTATTTGGCCGACATATACAAAAGTGATCATTTAAACAGTAAACAAAAAATATATGGATACATGAAAGAGAGGAGAACAGAGTGAGCGGGACTTCATCCTGACGCATGCGCCAGGCAGATGAAAACGGCGCATCCTCATATTTTTTTTTTATTTTTTTTTTCCCCCAAGGACAAGACCAAGATGAGTCGATTCAAACACCTCAGAACTTTTTTTAATGGTGAGCTGACTAAAAGAAAGTCATTACAACTCATCCAGTGGCTCCAAAAGAAGAAAATGTTGAAAAGTAAGATGAAATGCCGAAGCTGCCATCAGAATATGAAACTGAAAGCAAGATCCAACACCGGAGATCGCTATGCCTGGTATATATCACCATATCCCATCATATCTTTGTTCATATATATTCATAGATTCATGGTTTATACTTATAGGCTGATTGCAGATTGTAACTAACTTTTCTCTCAAAATCGGGGGAGGGGAGGTTTTGTTATAACCAGATATAGTGGCGATTTGTTAAATGTTTAATGTTATATTATATCTTTTTTTTTTTTCTTTTTTTTTCGTGATCATGATTGTCAGTTTATCAGCGTTACCTTCTCCATCGGGCTCTGATGTTGTGCCGTAGTGGGAAATATGGCTATAAACTCCTCTCTCGCATCAACGACTCTGCAGACATGTTGTCTTTAAGCAGGTTTAATGATGTTCAAAAAGGTGAAACTGTAGAATAGACAAATGTGAAATTACAATATGCCTATTACAAAATATACAGTAAACAAAATTATAAATGCAAAGTTGTAAATCCACAAACTGAAGGCTATCTGATGCCATTTTTGCGTGGTTCACGTGTAATGAACACATTACAATACCAGTACTACAAACATGCTGGACTTCCAAATAATTATGACTAAAGTTGTTGAACATAGGTACAAAATACATACCGGCGATGCAACCTCAAAATAAAGAAATCTGTGGACTCAATAGGCAACCAAACTGCGTGCTGCCATGTCTGCTGCTTACAACTGTTACTACCATTCAGTAAAGTTCTGTCCAAAACATGTGCTCTGCCTGCAAATCCAGAAGCGTCCACTAGATGTCACCATACACAAGCGAAACTTAACAAATTTAAAGACAGGTGAATTATACATTTTAAACTTTTTTTTTTTTTTTTAATCTTTATGCATAACAGAACAAATATATTTCAATATAACACTTCTATATACAGTATATCTTTTCTTTTTAAGGATATGTCAAAATGCATTTCATATGGGGAGACCTAAGCAACGATCCATCCGGCACAGATCTATATTCTTACAGTCAAAAGTATCACTGGGAACGTGGCTGAGTTTCATGTACAGGTTGGCAATTGATTGTTAATGGTTATTAGTCATTAAATTTAATTGGTTCATTTTAATACTTATTTTTCAACTGTACAACATTAAAAATATTTTTAACATAATTAATACTAATTTAACAGGCATGCAAAATGTACTGTTGAGTATTAACCACATTATCCCTCATCGTTACCTGGCTTTGTTGTGTTTTGAGTGATTTGTGCAAGTCAAGGGACCGGTTTCTATTAATTAGCCATTTTAGAATAATATTTAAATTTTCTATCACCAAAATATAATTATGATGCATGTCTTTGAAAAAAAGTAAGTCATTAAATGAATTAATGTTTATCATCATTAGTTAAATAAATTACAATTAATTTAAATTTACCTTTTAGTCTATGGCTAAAACAGATCAAATAGGATTGTACAAACATACACGAATCAAACTAAACATAAAAAACTCCAACCATGACATGGTTATTGAAGTCAATTTAGCATGTTTCTTGTACTTGTTATGTAGTTGTTCTTTTTTGTTCTTTTAAAATTTTGTCAAGGGTTAAGACTGAGGCAGATAGACACGATGGACGACTCAGTTGGAGGGTTAGGGTTAGGGTTAGGGTTAGGGTTAGGGTTATGCTCCAATGAAACCCGTGGGGGTTCAGGGGTGTTTTAATAATTTAGAGTCATACCACTGGAGAATTAGTCTGGGAGAAAAGTGGGGTATTGGTCTTTTTCCTTGGTATGGAGTCTGTATTTGTCTATTTGGCTATCACATATTTGAGATTTATCATATTTATATCATATCATATTTATATCATGTTGATAGCATATTTATCACATATATCACATATTATATCGCATATCACTTATTTGGCTGATCTAGATAATATAACATATACGCTAATGAGTTTTTGCTAATGAGACTATAAAGGGATTTAGTACTTTGACAAATACTCAGAAAAGTCATTGTCTAACTGCTGAAACGCTCTTGATTGATATGGCTCTTGATTATATTTTGGCTAAACAAGGTGGGCTGTGTTTAGCTTTAAATTTAACTGGTGACACCTGCCATACCTTAATCCCTGATAGCTCTGATAATATGACTAATGTAATTGATGCTTTAAAGAAGATTAGAGAGGCATTTGGGCCGTCAGAAGGTTCAGGTTGGTCGGCCAATGCTTGGTTATGAGATAGATTTGGAGCTTTGGGAGCTATGATAGTTTGGGCTTTGTTGGGAGGACTTATCACATTATGCGTTATGTTTTGTTTTTCTACCATACTGTTGACCTTTGCTAAGGTGATGATATTAAGACGGGTTGGAGTTGTTATGCCGTCGGATCAAACACAGATGCCATTATTTCACAAAGATGACGTGCAGATTAGCGAAGAGAGAGTCAGAACAGAATTTGAATTATTTGATAAATACCTGACCTGACCAGACCTGATTGTAGTTGATTGGACTTTGCACCGAAATTTCTGACCATTTAAAGGTGTAATTTCAGTGCAAAGGGGGGATTACTTAAATTTCACATATTTTACATAATTTTCCATTTTATCATTTATTTTCTTTTTGCTCATGTTAGTCATTATACATTTCTAAATATATTCATATACATATATATATATATATATATATATACATATATACACACACACACACACACACACACACACACACATATATATATATATATATATATATATATTTTTTTTTTTTTTATTTTTTTTTTTATTTTTTTTTCTTGTATTTCTTTTGTGTTTCTTTTGTGTTTTAAATGACCATATATTCATACGATGTTTGTTTTTATGTTTGGTTATGTTACTTAAAATATGACTATTATACTATGCAGAATGGGACATCCCTCCACTTAGTTAATAATAGAATGGTCGTCAGCAGCGGGACCCGTGAGAGAGTTTTTCAGTGATTAAGTAGTATGAATTGCTGCTACTGGTTTTTCGTTCTCACGTTTATAGCTAGAAGAAGCTAGGTAATTAAATTGATTTGTCGTTAATAGTGTGACTTTAGTCTCGAAGGGGGGAAATATGTAGTGCAGGGGTGCGCAATACGTCGATCGCGATCTACCAGTCGATCGCCAAGGTAGTGTGGGTACACTGTAAACCCAAATTTTCTTTTACATATAAAGTCAAGCTATTATTACTAATCTTTTCATTATTTTGCAAAAGGCGGGACCATTAAAAAAAAGTGTGCATTGTAAACTATTTTAAACTAGTATTTGCTATACTAATCGCTCTGAGCGGAGACGACTCACACTTTCATGTTTTTACCTGTGAGCGGTGGGGCTTGACCACGACTGGTGACCCCAAACGACATGTTTCTTCTGCTCTGACTGTTGGCTGCCGATCAGCATGTGATGAAGTGGGGGGAATCAGCGTCAGCCTGGTATATTAACGCGTGGAAAGAGAAGAAATTTGGTTCTTGTTCCCGTGGGACTGAATAGTTGGTAACATTAGTTGACGCTTGAAGTGAACGTAAGGCTAACGTTAAGTTAACTAGCTGCTAATGTTAATGCTGTGGTAGCAATTGGTAACGTTAGCTCTGTTGTAGAGACCTGCATCGGGCGGGAATTCCCGTGGGACCCGCAGAAAAAACCCCTCAGGACCCTTTTCACGTTGCCTCGGCCGGGATCGGGCCGTTTTCATGTTGCATCGGGCGGGAGCGGGCGGTCAGGCTAAAACATGTCGCGGGTCCCGACCAGACTTCTTTCTTTTTTCACTTGTTGATTTGTCTGGAATTCAAAAGGATTGTGGGGAAAGACCTACAGAAGGAATTTTATTCTGCCCTTGATAACCACACTACTCGTCTTATGGAAATTTTTAAAGCTAAGAGAGGCAACGTGGGTGAACAGTTGGCACATCTTTTACAGCAAATGCAGGTAATACTTTGTACTTTGTTTGTCTCTGTGTATGAGAGACTGTTTTTCTTTTAACTTATCATACAGTATCCATTTTCTGTTTTACAGTCACTGGATCCCACTGAAAAAAGGACAGTCGCACTAAGAGGGCTTCCTTACTTACTCGGAGACAATCCCACTGAATTCTTCAAATCTACCTTTGTAAGTATACATTTTGTCTGTAATGTGAAACTTTTAGAATGTGACATTTATTGTATAATTTGAACAAGCCAAAATTGACAAGTAGCCTATATTCAAAAACTTTGGATTATTCGTTAGGACAATAGAATAGAGATGTATTTACCTTGTCAACATGTTTCGGCTGCTATCTGCGAGCCGTCTTCAACAGTTGTCACTGGTGACGATTTGAAAACTTTCAAAGTTTTTGAATATAACAAAAGAAGACAAAATGAACATTGTAGAAGAAGTCGCCTATACATTAGAAGCTCCATGATCTTTATCTAAAGAAAAAGTCAGACTAATGTTGATTTTCAAATGTTTGTTCAAACATTTGAAAATGCTTGACCAAATAGTTATGATGTCAGCATAAATTGAATTTCATGCAATTCCTGTTTTGTCATTCTTATTGATAGTCTGTTGTATTTGATTCTGTAATGTTTATACTTCTGGCAATCATTTTCTTTTTTTTTGTTTATCTTTAGGATGGTGATGAATCCTAAACAGAAAAAAGTTTAGTGTTTTATATCTTATTTAGCAGCTAGAAGTTTATTGTTTGCACTGCTGAGGTTCAGTTTGTAGCCACCATGATGAACACATTACACACACACACATTGAAAATACAAGCATAATTCACTGAAATGTGAACTAGCATTATTATGTTTACAGACTGAAAAATCTGTTGCACATAAACCTTCCTGTTCGTTATTACTTTTTAAAACAGTTGTTATGTGCCACTATGCTAGTTAATAACTTTAGTCTCTAATCAATAAGGCTTCTGAAATTTAAAATTGTTCATGACAGGGATGCTCCTTATTAGGCAATTTACCTGTCGAAACCATTCCAGGTTTCCATTTTTCTCTTTTGACCGGATTAATGTAAATGTTTGGGGTTTTTTTCTACTAATTTGTGTACACTATACATGCTACCTCAATTAGTTCATCAGACATTATGCAAGTGTGTTTCCCTTTGTACAAGGTTTTAAAAGTTTAAATTTCACCTTGATTCTAAATGTTAGAAAAATGAACCCATTGTTGTAAAGGGTTAATTGCACAATTGTTTTGACATGGCACTTTACTCAGATTTTATATTACTGTTTAAAATTGTGAAATGTAAAAGCAAAAACAAATGCTGTTACAGGTTACAGGCAGAAGACTGCACTTTATTCAGGTTTAAGCATGTTACTATTGCATTATTTTGGCAATACATTTGTGAGAAAAAAAAAAAAGTAATTTTTTGTCAATTATTATCTAATGTAAAAAAAATAAAATAATAATAATTACAACTAATTAACATGATCAATAAATACCCATAAATAAGAAAAATAAATACTGATAAACATAAGCAATGATTACTGTAATACACGAGTAATGGTTAAGTTAATTACTTGTGAACATTAGTTTTAAAAAATTAAGGCCTACTCGAGACCGATCTTGGTCTCGAGATGAGTACGACCATATTTCATTACGGCCGGTGCCGTCGGCAATAAACTTGTACCGGTGTGCGGGACCGCACGGGGCTTCTCACTGCAGCCTGTGCGCTCGTCTGGAACCTGCGGACACTTGTACGCAACAGCGTGTACCAGCGTGTACCAACAGCGCAACACGCAACAGCGCAACATGCAACAGCGTGTACCAGCATGTATCACAGTGCAGGTTAAACTTATTAAAACATCCTACCTGTCCACTTTTGAGTTTAGGCACAATGCATTGGAAACGCATTACAAATCTTGGGGCTGTCCTGGCCACAGCATTGTGTTCTAAAGTGAGTTTACGCCTGAAATCATGTCCTTTTGACAGGAAAAGCCCCCACATAGTGTAGTTTGCACCTCCTGTTACTTCTAAGGCAGGATTACATAGTTAGTCAAAATGTGATTTGCAGGCGCTGAAAACGGCCAATGCTTGGTTATGAGCTTGATTTGGAGCTTTGGGAGCTATGATATTTTGGGCTTTGTTGGGAGGACTTATCACATTATGCGTTATGTTTTGTTTTTGTACCATACTGTTGACCTTTGCTAAGGCATATAGCAAATATTAAGATGGGTTGGAGTTGTTATGCCATCGGATCAAACACAGATGCCATTATTGCAGGAAGATGACTTGCCGATTAGCGAAGGGAGAGTCGGAACAGAATTTGAATTAGTTGATGAATACCTGACCTGACCTGATTGTAATTGATTGGACTTTGCACCAAAATTTCTGACCATTTAAAGGTGTAATTTCAGTGCAAAGGGGGATTACTTAAATTTTCCATATTTTACCCTCATATTTTACCCCATATTGTACCCTCTCGGACGGTGCGGTGTTTTCCAAACAACAAGCCGTGGATTAACTCGGACATCAAAGCTCTGCTGAAGGAGAAGAAGAGAGCTTTCAGGTCTGGGAACAAAGAGGAGCTGAGGACTGTACAGAGGAAGCTGAGGAAGAAGATCAGACAGGCTAAGGCCAACTTCAGGAGGAAGATGGAACAGCAGCTGCAGCAGCGGAATGTCAGGGAGGTGTGGAGAAGTATGAAGAGTGTCTCTGGCTTCAGCCCTCCGCCCGTCCAGATAAAGGGAGACCAACAGTGGGTGAACGATCTGAATTCTCACTTCCTGAGGTTTGATCAATCACCCACTCCTCCCCCCGCACCGCTGCATGGGCTCACCCTGTCTCCTGCACAAAGGCCCAGACTGCCACCACTTCACACCTCTGCCTCAGCCCCCCAGCCCCCGAATCCACATCAAGAACTCAGCCAGACCTCCAGCACACGCCTCTGCTCTTTGTCTGTCACAACAGCTCAGGTTAGGAGAGAACTGAGCCGGATAAGGAGTAGGAAGGCTGCTGGACCAGACGGGATCAGCCTCAGGCTCCTTAAGTCCTGTGCAGATGAGCTGTGTGGAGTTATGGAGCATGTCTTCAACCTGAGCCTGAAGCTGAATGTGGTGCCACAGCTCTGGAAGACCTCCTGTGTGGTACCTGTGCCCAAGACACCGCACGCCAAGGACCTCAACAGCTTCAGGCCAGTGGCTCTCACGTCTCATCTGATGAAGACTCTGGAGAGGCTCGTCCTGGGTCACCTCCGCTCTACGGTGAGCTCAGCGATGGACCCGCTGCAGTTCGCGTATCGGCCTGGCATCGGAGTGGAGGACGCCATCATCTCTCTGATGCACCGCTCACTGTCCCATCTGGAGAGGCCCGGCAGCACTGTGAGAATCTTGTTCTTTGACTTCTCCAGTGCTTTCAACACCATCCAGCCGCTGCTCCTGAGGGACAAGCTGGAGTGGGCAGGAGTGGAGTGTGACCTGGCTGAGTGGATCCTGGACTACCTCACAAACCGGCCCCAGTTTGTGAGAGCCCAGGACTGTGTGTCTGACCTACTGACCTGCAGTGTGGGGGCACCCCAGGGCACTGTCCTCGCGCCCTTCCTCTTCACCCTCTACACTGCAGACTTCAGACACAACACGGACAGCTGCGTCCTGCAGACGTTCTCCGATGACTCCGCCATCATCGGTCTCATCACGGATGATGACGACGCGGAGTACAGAGGACTAACGCAGGACTTTGTGGACTGGTGTCACCGGAACCACCTTCTCATCAATGCGGGGAAGACCAAGGAGATGGTGGTGGACTTCCGCAGACGCCACTCTACTGCCCCCCCACCAGTGAACATCCAGGGAAGAGACATTGAGAGAGTGGACTCTTACAAGTACCTGGGTGTGCATCTGAACAATAAACTGGACTGGACTCATAACACAGATGCACTGTACAGGAAGGGCCAGAGTCGGCTCTATCTCCTGAGGAGACTGCGGTCCTTTGGAGTGAGAGGGCCACTCTTGAGGACCTTCTATGACTCTGTGGTGGCATCAGCCATCCTGTACGGTGTGGTCTGCTGGAGCAGCAGCGTCACAGAGAGGGAGAAGAAGAAACTGGACAAGATCATCGAGAAGTCCAGCTCAGTCCTGGGCTGTCCTCTGGACTCGGTGCAGCAGGTGGGGGACAAGAGGGTCCTGGCTAAACTCATGTCTATGCTGGACCATGAGTGTCACCCCCTGCAGGACACCCTGTCTGCTCTGGAGAGCAGCTTCAGTGACAGACTGATTCACCCTCGCTGTGTTAAGGAGAGATTTCGCAGGTCTTTCCTTCCTGCTGCTGTCAGACTGTATAATGAACAATGCTAGTCATGTGTCATCCCCATAGCAACCATGTGTCATCTCCATAGTAATAATAACAATGTGCAATATTATTTAAAGTCACTTTACCTGCTATTATTTATTTACCCACCACTGTCCATCACTGCACTGTACACAATCATCTCAGAATCAAAAACACTTATTGTGCAACGTTCCTGTGCCTTTTAGCTTTACAGTGTTGTGTTTTTTAGTTGATTGTAAATACTTATTATTATTTATCTTGATTTTGATGCATGCTCTTATTTTCCTACTGTTTCTGTAACTTGCGTTGTGACACTGCAATTTCCCCATTGTGGGACAAATAAAGGATATAAAATAAGATAAGATAAGATATTATCTTATCTTATTTTACATAATCTTACATTTTATCACATTTATTTTCTTTTTGCTCATGTTAGTCATTATACTTTTATAAATATATTCATATACCTATATATTTTATAATTCACATTGTGATGTGAAACAAGTTTTTGTATTTGCTTTTGCAAGATACTGGATGGTGTGTTCTGTTTCCAGGACAAATGGGGAACGATGTTGAAATGGACTATGGACATGGACAATGAGCGATAATCGGAGCTAACCAAATAGCTTGGATGGACAGTGGATGGACAGATGGTGAATGAAAGTGCGGTCTTTGAATGTGTTTTATCAAGATATATCTTACTGTATTATATAGTTTATAATTTGTGTTTTAAATGAACCTATATGTTTATTCATACGATGTTTGTTTCTATGTTTGGTTATGTTACTGTTACACTCTGTAGAATGGGACATCCCTCCACTTAGTTAGGTCGCCAGCAGCGGACCCGTGAGAGAGTTTTTCAGTGATTAAGTAGTATGAATTTGGCAACAGATTTAGCTGCTACTGGTTTTTCGCTCTCACGGTTATAGCTAGGAGAAGCTAGGTAATTAAATTGATTTGACGTTAATAGTGTGACTTTAGTCTATCGCCAAGGTAGTGTGGGTAGATCGTATCGTCGTAGTAGGCCTACTCGAGAACGGTCTTGGTCTTGAGATGAGTGCGACCATATTTCATTACGGCCGGTGCCGTCAGCAATAAACTTGTACCGGTGTGCGAGACCGCACGGGGCTTCTTACCGCAGCCTGTGCGCTCGTCTGGAACCTGCGGACACTTTGCAGCACATCACCACACGTGTCCCCAGCGCGCACAGCTTGTACGCAACAGCGTGTACCCTTGAGTACCAGCATGTATCACAGTGCAGGTTAAACTTTTTAAAACATCCTAGCTGTCCGTCAGCATGCCGCTCCTAGCTCCTCCCTCCATATAACTCACACACACACCCTTCTCAATGCACGCAGATTAGAAGAGCAAGATGAAACGCGAAGCAAAAACTAATCTAAATTTATGTTGGCAAAAAACAGGCCTACAGCACAGAGCTGGCCTACCGCGACATGTGGTTGAAGTTTGCCTAATAAAAGTGCACAAATACATCTGTATTTGTCACGACGTGTGTTTGGTAAATGTGCAGACGCTGGTAAATACTATTGCAAAACCAGTAAGATAATGTAACTCCAGTTAAGAAGTTAAGAAGTGTGCTTGAGTCTGGATGTCAGCAGCTACTGTCTGGACCAGGGGTCGGCAACCCGCGGCTCCAGAGCCGCATGTGGCTCTTTCATCGTTCTGTCGTGGCTCCCTGTGACTTTGGAAAATAATAATGAGTATTTAATTACATTGCATTTTTATTTTAGTTTGTTTTTAAATGTAAATCTAAAATTGTAGATAATGGTAATCTTGTAACATTTAAATAAAACGTTTTAAATATTTTTGTCGCTCAAAACATGCGTCAAAGCCGCCGACGTGCGTCACCCCCACACACTGGCAGCCCGGACCTACATCAGCAGTATGATTTTCGGCCCAATGATGATAAATCCAAGAAAAGAAAAGTTTCTGAAGAAAACAGAACGCTTAATGCTACATGGGCAGATTCATTTGCTTTCACGGCTGATGAGACTGGTACACGCGGTACACGCAATACAATGATGACGGAACACAGAAGCAGACGCCTTTTTGGTTCGCTGCGGGTGGATAATTTAAGTTTGGATTTTTATTTCCTACGAGGAGGACTCAAGGACTAAAGTGTTTATTGCAGCTTTGCGTACATTTGTTTACAGAAGCGAAACTTAAAACCACATGGCTAATTTGCATAAACTAGAAGCGCTGACTAAAGGGCAGGACTCAGTGGAATATGCGTGTTCTTTCTGTGACTGAGGGATGTTCTGCCTATGGTGAGTCTGTTCTGCGCTTCTATCGTGTTGGAGATGGTTCATGTTAAACTTTTCAGAGATTATACATGTGCAGTGCAATTCTTTATTTCACTCATGCACTTTATTTATGTTGGCTACTGTTGTGATGAAAAGACTGAAAGGTGTAAATAATTCTCTTAAGACTCGCGCTTAAGAGCTGTAGTGCAGGATGGTGCGCTTGTTGTTCTCTGAGAGTTGTAGTTTTGCCTGTAGTTACCCTGGTTAGCGCTGGTTTAGAAGTCAAAAGGTTTAGAAGTCAAAAGGGTTTTGTGGCTCCGGGTGTTTTCTTTTCTGTGGGAGACGGTCCAAATGGCTCTTTGAGTATTTAAGGTTGCCGACCCCTGGTCTTGACTATGCATCCCTAGCTGATTCCAACCAATGCAAGTCAAGAGAGTAAGGTAATGAGAAAAAATGAAATTGCGCAATATGGGTTCATGCCGTTATGCAAGGTACATCAACATAAATTGTACATGTAAAGAATTCTCAATATATTTATGAATAAATAAATGATTTGCATTTTTGTAGTAGGTAGATCATTTTTACTTGGTCATTTTATAAGTAGCTCGCATGCTGAAAAAGTGTGAGCACCCCTGACACTACTGTCTGCTTTGCCTTTTGAACCTTGAGAACCATACAGCCCCTTTAAGTAAGTTATGAGGCCTCTGCATTCTGTCATGATGGCACGAGAGACCCCTAACTTTAATGTTAAGTCTGTATCTTGGACGTACAGAAGTAGTCAGATTACAGTGGGATATCCTATAGAAAGCTATATATATGTGGGCAATGCTTTGTTCGAATGTGTTCTCCTTTGATTAGCTTCGATGCAGACGGACCTTGTGTCTGTAATTGTCTTATACTCTGGGTTTGTAATAAATAGGATTGACACTAGCAGAGCCTGGTTTTTGGATTCTTCCCATCACATCCCACCGGTGAGTGAAACCAAAGCAGCAGCGGGTGAGAAACGACTCTTCAATAAAAAATTAAAATGCTTATAACTTTGGCAAAGAAGCAGATAGAACTAAGATTCCAAATGCATATTGTTCAGGTCCAAAAGCCCTACTTGCATAGCAAAAATGGCATTGATATCTAATGTCAGGTTCAAACCCACCTAAACATTGTAAAATGCAAGAAGAAAGACAAGAGATTAATAAGTTTTACTCGCGAGGAGAACGGCAGAGAGTGTACAGTTACAATCTCCAACCCGCTCTGCCACTCAAAGCCGCCCTCCTCCTTTTATTTAGGATGATCCCTGGTTACAATGTTTCTAAGGGGAAGGGGGGAAAAGATAGTAAGATAATTTACGTTTCTAAGATGTCAGAGAGAGAGACAGAAAGATAATATATGCTTCTAAGGAGGGTAAGGAAAGAGACATCTATCACATATGTCTGACACAGTTGTGTGACCTCGGACCCTATCTTGTTCTGATGTCACACCAGCTACTTCCACACGTTAAACACTGCACATAACAAGAGCACAAAGAGATTATTCAAAACACACAATGTTTCTAACATTTGATTATAACAAATATAGGATAAGATATATAGTTAATGCTCACAGCAAATATGGGATAAAATACATACACAATTATTCTAACGTGTAGTTTTCCCACAATTTCACTTTTGAGTTTAGGCACATTGCATTAGAAACGCATGAAACATCCTGGGGTGTCCTGGCAACAGCACTGTATTCTAAAGCGAGCTCACGTCTGAAATCATGTCATTTTAACAGGACAAGTCCCCACATAGTGTAGTTTGCACCTCCTGTTACTTCTAAGGCAGGATTGCATAGTTGGTCAAAATGTGATTTGCAGGCGCTGAAAAGGCGTTTGCCGCAATAAAAAATTAAAACGCTTATAATTTTTGGTTGCACATCTCTGAAGTACTGAAAAAACGATGACAAGCACAGGCACGGCTACAATGTATTTTGGCCACAAGAGGGCGACGTCTGCCAACTCAAAGGCATGGCAACACAGTCTGTGCCAGTATAACAGGCCCCATTATTCATGAATCCAAAGCATCTCGATATGTTTGGGCCACAGTATCGCACCAAATTCACCTGAAGCCTGCCACACCCTGACCAATCAGGTCCAAAAATACCCTGCTTTATCGGACAGAAGCACAATTTCTTTGTGTTTCCTTGAGAAAACAATGTCTCCAAATTTATGTCATATTCTTTTTTTTTTTTTTTGCTACTGTACAGCTGTGCCAATAACGAGAAAAACGACGAGTTCTATTTAAAGGCCTCCCGCTCTCCTTAATGTTTAGTCATGGTTGAAACATTCCAAATTACAGGGACAACACAGACATATTTTCCCGACCTTGATTTAATCAAAAAATGCTGTTGGCATTTGTATTTTTGAGTTTAATACTAACTATTGGGCATTTTCCACAAGTTTAGCTCTTGTTGACACTATGGTTGCTAGGCAAGAGTTATGGAATTGCCTCCACTATCCAAATCCAGGCAGGACGTAAGATTCTGAAAAAGGAAATAAACCTCTGTCATGTGATCTCATTTTCAACTTAACAGCTACCTTTTACCCTGTCTTTCTGGCTATTTCACTTTACCCATGCAAACACCATTAAACTGGTGGCTTGATTCTTCAATTATTTACACATTTCAAATGCTCATCAAATTATTCCTATCTTCTATTGGGTAGGTAACTTCAATTAAGCTCATTGTTTCCTTGCTCCAGTACAAAGTATAATGGCATTTCTAGGCCACTAATCATTTTTCATGGACATTCAATCTCTCCAAACCCTAACCCTGCAAAAGTCATGATCTTAAGTTGCAACTTTGTTTTTTAATGTTCAAATAAGGTGCGCGCCATCTCTTCTCTCATGTTATTCTGACATTTTGCTTATGTTTCGTAAGCAAAATCGCTTACATTCTCAAATGTTTGTTTTGTTTTTTTCTGAACGTCACTTATTCTTTTTTCACTCTTGTAATCAAGTTTGTAGGGTTCTGTGTTCTGTCTTTAACACTTAGACGTAAATGTAGCCTATTAAATGTGCATAGCCGCGCTGTTATCTGTGGCCACATGCGCATTTAAAGCGACAGGCTCATTTACATGAGCGCGTGAGTTTTCACTCATGGAGCCCTGCTCATCTCTTTGCTGCTGCTGCTGCGCGCGAAGCACCGCGGTGTCGGTGATCCGAGCTGAGTGCAGATGGACCCGGGTCCACACTCCGGTAGAGCGGGTGTGGCGTATGCGAGAGGCAGCGGTGATCGGAGGTGAGCGCAGAATAATGTGGGTTAACAAGAGTGTGCTGGTAACAACACAGACACTGGCCGCGGCGTCGTAAAACTCCGGTAGAACGGGACTTTGTGACGCATATTACACGAGAGACAGTGGTTATCGGAGGTGAGTGCGGGCTGAGCCGCTGTTTGAAATGTGAACCGTAAATGCGGGCATTGGCTTAGCAGGCAGAAGGAGCAGTGAACACATTGTGTGTGTGTGTGTGTGTGTGTGTGTGTGCGTGTGCGTGTGCGTGTGCGTGTGTGTGTGTGTGTGTGTGTGTGTGTGTGTGTGTGTGTGTGCGTGCGTGCGTGCGTGCGTGCGCGTGCGTGTGTGTGTGTGTGTTACTGGAAAAAGAGACGGGCGTCTGAACCCGTCTATGGTCTGAACTCACGTTTTCAAAGGAGGAGTCTATCTATTTGGGGGCATAATTAGGCTACTATTGTTTGGAATATGATTAGGCTAGATTCAAACAGCATCATGGTGCGCTGTGTGTGTCAGCTACAAAATCATATTGCCAGTTCAGGCACATGAAGCAACACACAGGCTTCACACTTCCATGTGTAATACAAATGTGAATGTGTTTGTTCAGGTGAAGTCAGTGCAGTCGGTCTATACCAGGTGGATGCCAAGGACTGAAGAGAGAAGGCCTAGTACAGGCCTTATCTCACCATGAGCTGGCTCTTCTACACGGATATAAAAGTCCACTGTGCACTGGATTCAAGTAAAGGTAATCATGAGATTAAATTAAAGAATTGGCCAAAGATGTCAAATAACATAGAACACAATGTTTTGTGATTTCACATGTAATAATGAACACATATTTAATAAAATATGTATTTATTTGTTTAGGTGTCACCGCACCAGGTGGACACTGGAGACGGAGTTCCGAACATCACCTCTGTAGCTGTCTGCTTTCTTCACCAAAAGCCTACTGCACACTGGAATGGTAAGCATGTCATTAATGTGCACATTTTGTGCTGGGATGTTGAGGTCATTGTAATAACACAGCACAATTGTTTTCTGTCTTTCCTCTCTGTATCAATATTAAAGGTGTATTAGGTGTATTTCTAATAATAAAATGTGATTGTTTGTGTTTAGGCCAGCAGGTGTATACTGAGCACTGAGCAGTAAAGACCAGGTCACATTCCAGTACTGTGTCTGAGCTCAACTCACTTCTAGGCTGTATCCACTGCACTTTACAGGTGAGCCTTTCATTTCATGAGAATGATGTTGACAAGCAAAAGATGAAATGATAACAAGCAAGGGGAGCTTGAACTTGAGAGGTGAAAGCTTTATTTAGCAGTTGCATTTTCCTACTTGGATTGTTTTTGACTTGTCCCTATGATGCACTCCCACACAAGTCCAGTAAGCAATATGTCCCATAAATCATGAAGCACACGCATCCATTTTGGTCCAAAGCGTTTATTGAAAGACAAACGCTCGCTGCTGCTCGCTGCTGCTCGCTGCTGCTTGTCATGAATCCAGAACAAACACTGTAACAAATCTCCTGTAAATAATTACTATAATATTTCAGCAAATGACTGTAAATCATATTTACAGATGAGAACTGGGAACACTTTACAGGTTTTTGTTGGGCTATTTTTTACACTTATTCATTGGCTTGAAGTATACAGTAAGAATTGCTCTGCAGGTAACAGCAAAATCTTGTATACTAAATTTACATGTATTACCTGGCAATATTGTTGCCAATAATTGCCTGTCATTTAAAATACAGATAACCTATGCCATGAGAAGACACAGATTTTAAATGCATTCAAACTGAGCTGATGTGTAAAGTCCATAAACAGCCTGAACAGACATGAGGATCATATTGCTTTTGTGTGAGCTGCACTCAGGTCCTTTAGGCTTCTTCTAGACCTGTAGTCTTGCGTTCACCTCATGAAACATGTGCAATCACAAACATAGCAGAATCAAAGGAGGTAATGCTGTTATTTTAATGTCATACAGTTTAACTGTCTGTCACTAAACCTTTAACCTTAGGAAGGAACACCTTGCCAAAAAACACAATGAGATTTTCTTCCCTTCAGTGGTACCAAC
Organism: Taenioides sp. WSHXM2023; assembly: GCA_029959045.1. Lineage (NCBI taxonomy): Eukaryota > Metazoa > Chordata > Actinopteri > Gobiiformes > Gobiidae > Taenioides > Taenioides sp. WSHXM2023. Next base: position 27,856,070 of record CM057104.1, on the reverse strand, counting down.
AAGCCAAATATGGGGCTGTGACACAAGGACTGGAGAAGAAAGATACTTTGACTATAACATGGAAGGGACTTGTAAGATGTGGACACACATTAGACCTATGGTTTGCTAAATTACGCAGCAACTTTTATTGCTGAAAATATCCTCTTCCTGCTTTCATGCAGCGTCAGATCACGTGTCACCATGGTTTCAGTACACTTTCATTTTTCCAGTCGTATTTGTGCAAGCTCAAAAAGGGGAAAACATTGACTGCCACCTCTTCACACCTCTGCCTCAGCCCCCCAGCCCCCGAATCCACATCAAATACTCAGCCAGACCTCCAGCACACACCCCTGCTCTTTGTCTGTCACAACAGCTCAGGTTAGGAGAGAACTGAGCCGGATAAGGAGTAGGAAAGCTGCTGGACCAGACGGGATCAGCCCCAGGCTCCTTAAGTCCTGTGCAGATGAGCTGTGTGGAGTTATGGAGCATGTCTTCAACCTGAGCCTGAAGCTGAAGGTGGTGCCACAGCTCTGGAAGACCTCCTGTGTGGTACCTGTGCCCAAGACACCGCACGCCAAGGACCTCAACAGCTTCAGGCCAGTGGCTCTCACGTCTCATCTGATGAAGACTCTGGAGAGGCTCGTCCTGGGTCACCTCCGCTCCACGGTGGGCTCAGTGATGGACCCGCTGCAGTTCGCGTATCAGCCTGGCATTGGAGTGGAGGACGCCATCATCTCTCTGATGCACCGCTCGCTGTCCCACTTGGAGAGGCCCGGCAGCACTGTGAGAATCTTGTTCTTTGACTTCTCCAGTGCTTTCAACACCATCCAGCCGCTGCTCCTGAGGGACAAGCTGGAGTGGGCAGGAGTGGACTGTGACCTGGCTGAGTGGATCCTGGACTACCTCACAAACCGGCCCCAGTTTGTGAGAGCCCGGGACTGTGTGTCTGACCTCATGACCTGCAGTGTGGGGGCGCCCCAGGGCACCGTCCTCGCGCCCTTCCTCTTCACACTCTACACTGCAGACTTCAGACATGACACGGACAGCTGCGTCCTGCAGAAGTTCTCCGATGACTCCGCCATCATCGGTCTCATCACGAACGATGACGACACGGAGTACAGAGGACTAACGCAGGACTTTGTGGACTGGTGTCACCGGAACCATCTTCTCATCAACGCGGGGAAGACCAAGGAGATGGTGGTGGACTTCCGCAGACGCCACTCTACTGCCCCCCCACCAGTGAACATCCAGGGAAGAGACATTGAGAGAGTGGACTCTTACAAGTACCTGGGTGTGCATCTGAACAATAAACTGGACTGGACTCACAACACAGGTGCACTGTACAGGAAGGGCCAGAGTCGGCTCTATCTCCTGAGGAGACTGCGGTCCTTTGGAGTGAGAGGGCCACTCCTGAGGACCTTCCATGACTCTGTGGTGGCATCAGCCATCCTGTACGGTGTGGTCTGCTGGAACAGCAGCGTCACAGAGAGGGAGAAGAAGAAACTGGACAAGGTCATCAAGAAGTCCAGTTCAGTCCTGGGCTGTCCTCTGGACTCGGTGCAGCAGGTGGGGGACAAGAGGGTCCTGGCTAAACTCATGTCTATGCTGGACCATGAGGGTCACCCCCTGCAGGACGCCCTGTCTGCTCTGGAGAGCAGCATCAGTGACAGACTGATGCACCCTCGCTGTGTGAAGGAGAGATTTCGCAGGTCTTTCCTTCCTGCTGCTGTCAGACTGTATAATGAACAATGCTAGTCATGTGTCATCGCCATAGTAATAATAACAATAATAACAATGTGCAATACTATTTAAAGTCACTACCTGCTACTTATTTATTTATTTAACCACCACTGTCCATCACTGCACTGTACACAATATTTTGATTGTAAATACTTATTATTATTTATCTTGTTTTTGATGTGTGCTCGTTTTCCTACTTTTTCTGAAACTTGAGTTGTGACATTGAAATTTCCCCACTGTGGGATGAATAAAGGATTATCTTATCTTATCTTATCTTTATAGGGGAATCATGTCGTATCTGTGCTTCAACTGTGCAAATAGCCTCGCGAGGGGCGACAGAATTTCAAACCAGTTTGATTTTCATCTGACCCTATGATTCCCGATCGGGAGGTGTTTGTGAAAGGTCAATCGCTGCTCATCAACCCATGTATAACTAAAGCTAAAACTTGGGGTGATCCCCAAAATAGTTGCACAAGTGAAAAGTCATCTCAAAATGAGCCAAAAATCACACAGTGCAAAGACCACACACACATGCAAAATCATACAATAACAAATCCATGTTATTGCCTGGCAATCATGCAAGTTTTGTACATATTGACTATATCATACATATATCATACATCGCAAGAAACAAAGTGATGATGTCACAACTGTGTTTTAATGTTATGCCTTTTCCTCTGCAATAGACAAGAAAAAAACGCAATGTTGCAAATGAGAATCTGTCTGACTCTGAGATGTCAGACTCTTCATCGACCTCCTCAGAGACATCATCTTCTTCATCCTCCTCCTCCTCCTCATCATGTGATGAGGAGAAGAAGAAGAAGAAGAGGCACAGTAAGCACCAGAAGGATAAAAAGAAGAAGGACAAGGGGAAGAAACCTAAAAAGGACAAGAACAAGAGCTATGATGTAGCTATGAATAGGAGAGGTATTTTCTAGTTTTTGTACATTTTTCTTGTTTAGGTTCAATGTGCATTTGAATTATAATAAGCTGTAGTGTTTGTGCAGGGTTTTATTAATTGTAATGGCTAAAACGCTGCAAAATCTGATACAAGGTCAGGCATTTTATACCAAACACATCTCGAAGGCTTGCAGACTCCTGGAGGGACAAACTGTGAAAGGGTTTTAGTTATGACTATCAATTATGGCTAAAAGGTGCAAATATAATATCTCTCTGTTATCCTGTAGCAAAATAGATTTAGCTAATACTATAGTAGATGGGAAATAACAGTAGCTTTTTAGAGTCATAAAGTACACACTTGTATTACGTAAGTTAAAGGTGGGGTAGGAGATACTGGAAAAACGGTTCGAGCAAGCTAAATTTGAAAATACACCTCTTCATACTCCCCACTGAAGTCACACCTCCAGAGCACAGGAGGAGGGTACACCAAACCTTACACAAATCTGATGTACGGCTTAGGAGTACTTTAAATTCCATTGTATGTGCAATCACACAAAAGTCGAATTATTTCACTTCCTGTTGGGCGTAGCCATGGCATTGTGTTGACCTTTTTTGTTCGTCTTAGTGAGATACACATCCCTACCAAACTTCATGCATGCAGCTGAAAGTGTATGCCAACGACAACCCTCCATGCGTTAGGGAGTGCTATAGTGTCCCTGGGCCCCATCAGGGGCCAGATCTTTTTGTATTAGATGATGCTGTGATTTCTGACGACCAAATTACAGGAGTTTTCCTACGTGGTAAACTCCTCAAGAAGGCTCAAATGTGTGAGGAGAAAAAAACTATAATAGTAATAAATATATAAGTTGCACCTGAGTATAAGTCGCAGGACCAGCCAAACCATAAAAAAGGGTGACTTATAGTCCAAAAAATATGGTAACTCATTCATTGTGGTTTTTTGTGTGTGTATTTTATGTATTTGTAGCCACGACTCCCGAGGACATACTGAAGCGCTACAGAAAGGTGCTACGGGCCTACAAAAGAGGTAAAAACCTCCGCCTACAGATCCGTGGGAGTAGATCGAAACACAATCTGCTGTGGAGTACCAATTGCTGAATTGGCAATTGTCGCCCCCACAACATTTGAGGAGCTTCGTGAAGGCTTTTCTCAAGTAGAGTGAGTTTCATAGAGGTGCCGAGAAGCAATCGAAAATGACCCTGAACTAATTGAGGAAGTAGGGGGAAAAAGAAAGGTGGGCAACTTCTCCCCCTTAAAAAGAGGCTATAGGCTAGGTCCAAGGCTACTATTGCAGTTAATTACAGTTACAGTTAGTTGTTTGTATTTCCTCAGCAGTTTCATGTTGTTAATTGTGTCTTGGACCATGCCCTGTGGAGGCCCTGTGCCTTGATTTTTATTATTTTTTGAATTTCAGTAAAATAACGGTGTATTACATTGGTCATTTTTAAGTTGCACAATGTGAACAGTTATAGTTAATTACAGTCACTGTAAACACTCCATATTGAATAGACTCACCTAACTAGCAGAAACTGTAAACAAATATGTGTTGTCTCAGAGTAATTTCATTGTAATTAGCTCCTCCCTTCAGACAGATATAAAGCAGTGTCCGCCAGCATCTGACCAGAACTAAAGAAGCAGCTTGGATGAGCTGCGAAACGTATTAGACTTAGACTTAGACTTAGACAAACTTTATTGATCCACAAGGGAAATTATTTGGATACAATAGCTCAAACATCACAATATAATAACAGAGTAACAAAAATAGATGGTATAGCAAAAAGATTAAGAGACAGGTGTCAAATGAGACATAATTATTATTATAAATATTTATAATATTATTATAAATATTATTTAAAGTCACTGTACCTGCTATTATTTATTTACCCACCACTGTCCATCACTGCAATGTACACAATCATCTCAGAATCAAAACACTTATTGTGCAATGTTCCTGTGCCTTTAGCTTAGCTTACAGTGTTGTGTTTTTTAGTTGATTGTAAATACTTATTATTATTTATCTTGATTTTGATGCATGCTCTTATTTCCTACTGTTTCTGTAACTTGCGTTGTGACACTGCAATTTCCCCATTGTGGGACAAATAAAGGATTATCTTATCTTATCTTATTATCAAAATGTATATGTACAAGTCAAAATAAAATAGAAATATAAGTAATAAAGTAATAAACTATATAGTCACAGCTATATACAAGAAACAAGAACGACCGTGCAAATACTATGCTGATTGACAGGGCATGAGGTAATCTGTTACTTGAGATTAACTTGTTGTACAGTTGTAGGGAGTATTATCTGTTACATAGGGGTGAGTTGTTGTACAACTGAATGGCGTATGGTATGAATGTAGTCCTGAATCTCTCACTGTTTGAGCGGAGCTGAAGGAGCCTGTTGGAGAATGAGCTCCTCTGTCCCTCTATAGTCTGGTGCAGTGGGTGAGCAGGAGTGTCCATGATGGAGAGCAGTTTGTTCAGTGACCTCCTGTCCCTCACTGTGACAAATGTCTCCAGCTCACAGCCGATCACGTAACCCGCTTTACGGATCCGCCCAATGTCTCTTTTACTGGTGCCGCTCCCCCAGCAGACCACAGTGAAGTACAGCGCGCTGGCCACCACAGACTGGTAGAAGATCTCCAGTAACTTGCTGCACACATTGAAAGACCTGAGCTTTCTCAGGAAGTAGAGTCTGCTCATGCTCTTCTTGTACACAGCATTACAGTTGTCCCACCAGTCAAGTATTCGACCAAATAAACTCTGTCCAGTTGACAAATAAAATTTCTCCTTTTGCCATCATTTGTAAAAGGTGACCCTGAATGACATATAGTGAAGTAATGTTTCATTATCTGCTTCCACTTTTAAGGGGTGCAAAAAGTTTCAGATATAAGTCTAAAAAGTAACGGATCATCTATAAGAGCTTAGCCTTTGAGCTACAGATATTGAGGTAAGTGTTTGTATACAGATTCAGATTAGTGGATGTAATTAACTGTGTAGATGTGTTGCATATCATTAATAAAACATTAACAAATTATAACATGAGAGGTGAATCTGGGCTAGCCACATTTGAAGTCTTCCTCATGAGGCTTGTATATAAGTGATAAACAGAACCTTAGTCACATATTAACAAGTAATCAATAAATGTTTAACGTTTTCTTGACATGTCTTCTTGGACCTACAGCCTGCACATGGCCAGGGCATGTCCTAATCATTTACAAAAACTGTCTAAATGTTTTGTTCATGATTAGTTCATTGTCTCATACTGGATATAGACTTTCAGCCAATGTTATTGAGCACATAGCCTATATATGTATACATATCTTAAATAATGTTTCCTTGTCTTTCAGTTTGACCACACTTAATGATTTACAAGCTAATCTTAATGCAATAATAATGTAGCTATGAATTACTTAAAAACAGTATACAAACTATTTACAAATAATATTTTGAAGATTTTACAAAGTTTACAAATAATGCACAATTCATTTGAGGAAAGTAAACTTGTTCAGTTTGTTTTTGTTAAAGACTTAAATGTTTGTAAAACACGACTAGAAGCAGCCAATCACGAGTCTGGACCCACCCCGCTTTAGCGTGGGGCTGAGGCCAGGTGTCGGGGTTCAGTGTGTGTCGGACAGCGAGCAGAGAGACTGCAGAGAATAGTGCTCTTGTTTTGTGTTTTAGTTAGGACCCAATTCGGGGCTATTTTTTTCCACCTTTGGTACTGTGTGCGTGATATCATAACGTAAGTAGATATTCTGTGTGTATAAGTTACGTTGTGCTTTTCCTTTGTTGTATTTAGACCTGTAATAGCCTAATTTGCATGCCTTGTGCTCCGAGAAACAGAGACTCTTATGTAGCGGCCGCCATTACGCGGCTCATAGCACTGTCTGATGTCTGTGGGTTTCGTATTACACGTGCATGTATAATACTTGTTGTAAATAATTGTTGTGATGTTTGCAGACTGTTATAGAGAGCTGCTCTGTATCAGAGCCTGTGTTGAAGGGAGCGCTCTGTCAGAGAGGCAGCGCGTTTCTGGTTACGACACCTCTTAAAGGCGCAGTACAGTTGGTAGGAAGACCTGTACCATGATAGCATAACTGATGCCAAAAGAACCCCAAAAAACTATTGTTCACTATTTTAAAAGTTTGTCTATTATTACCATGTGCATTATTATTGTATAGTTGATATAGTTTTTTAATATGCATTTTTATTCCTTTGTTTCCTGTAGAACCACACACTTCTGCCATTCCTGTGGATACCTAATAAATCACATCAGTTAAGACATCTGGCTGTTTCTTTTTGAGAGCACCCTGCAGCGGGTCAATACAGACAGCACATCCCTAGTGTATTTTTCAAAAGGTTTAAGCTTGTTTTTGCTAAAAGACTTAAATGTTTGTAAAGGTTTAATTATTATTAATTTCATCATTATGTAATCATTGACTAATTTTTTTCAAATGAGGAATGACATATATATAACATTATTATAGTATTTCTTACTCATTAACAAATATTTGTAAATGTTTTGTAAAATAATTAGTTCATTATTTACTATGTGTTACTAATGTTTTATAAGCGCCCGTTATTTTAAAGTGTTACCAATGACACATGGGGAGTTGTCACGCCTAGGTCAGCAGTAGAGGTAACAAATCAGAAGCCTACCGCTCCAGCTTTGAAAAGTAAGGTCGAGACAGAGATACCACACTTAACCACAGTCAGCCCTCAGTCTACCATTTTGTTTGATACTGTTTCTGTAGTTCGGGATTTGGCAGGTACGACAGCATTTCTTAAATGTCAGTGCCCCGACTGGTCTCATGGAGACAAAGTTTGAATGGATTAATAAATTGGGTAAAACTTTAGTGTGGTCTGGCCCTGAGTCACGGGGGTTTTCTAAGGGCTCGAGAAAATACATTTTATATAATGATCTGAAAATGGCTCCAACTGTGGGTGAATCAATGATCAAGGTGACTTCATTTGTAAACACATACAGAGAAAGCATAAATTTGTGCCGAAGAGTAATAGTTGGTTACCGGGGTACAAAGCACGTAAAATAACCTTATTTGTGAACGATTTGGTCTCTGAATTGTTGCCTGAAAGCGCTCAAGAGCAATTACCTAATAAAACTGATCATAATGTTTTAAAGGTAATTCCTACTGTTTTAAGCCAACGGGTGACTACTCCGACTGTGAAAGTGGATAGTGTTACATTCGGTAGCATTAAGCTAAATAATGTATCTTTAATCACAACACCCACAACTATACTAAATAGGACCTCCACTACTACATCTGCTACTACGCCAATTACTACTTCTATCACTACATCAATAATTACAACATCCGTGACTACAATACCAATAATTACAACAACTAGAACTAAATCTGCGACTATGACACCAAGAGTTACAAAAGCGACAAGCAAATTGGCTATGACATCACATACTAAAGCACCAGAAAATAAGTTGAATACTACTTTGGCTAATATAGTGTTTACTTCAAAGGCTGCGACCTCAAAAGGGATCAATAAGGAGGCGATAACTAAGGTAATGGAACTTCCTATAAAACTTTCTACAGATAAGACAAGGACGGCTAGAACATTCATCTTCGGATGTAACATTAACATTATTTTGACAACTATACTTTATGCAAAATCTATTCTGACAGCTATACTTGATGCAAAAACTATGTGGCCAATTATGCTTAATGAGGGACCAGTGAATGTAACGCAGAAACCTAGTTCTGTAACTCGGTCACGACAGATAAGACTATGACGACGGCACCTGACACTCTGCCACTTGAGGAAAATGATTGGACTGACAGGGATGCGACACCAGAAGACATGTCAGAATCATTTCGGGCATTGTATAAGAGAGAAGCCAAGTGGAAAGCATTTGGGTTTGATTCCTCAGTATTGCATATTTCAGACCCTTTCGCCAGCAGGAACTTTTGGTTCCAGCAGTTAACACATGCTGTGAGAGCAACGGCTCATGAGGATGATCCGTGCATGGTTAGAATTCTGTCACCTAGTACCTTGAAATGGAAACTTCACCTCAACCTTTGAGTATTGAGTGTCAATCCATGGTTATGTCTTGGCTGTATTTCCACTAAGAAGCAAATCCAAAGGAGCGGATCTATATATCCAGATTATACAAGCCTACCTTTGAGTGTGCGTTGTTGGGGGCTTTTCCTTACATAAACTTGTTAGACCAAGGGGGGAAGTTAGCCGTACCTGAATCGATGGAAGTGAAACCAGCAAAAGAAGCACACTGTATATGCTCCAATGAAACCCGTGGGGGTTCAGGGGTGTTTTAATAATTTAGAGTCATACCACTGGAGAATTAGCCTGGGAGAAAAGTGGGGTATTGGTCTTTTTCCTTGGTATGGAGTCTGTATTTGTCTATTTGGCTATCACATATTTGAGATTTATCATATTTATATCATATCATATTTATATCATATTGATAGCATATTTATCACATATATCACATATTATATCACATATCACTTATTTGGCTGATCTCATAGATAATATAACATATACGCTAATGAGTTTTTGCTAATGAGACTATAAAGGGATTTAGTACTTTGACAAAAGTCACTGTCTAACTCTGCTGAAACGCTGATTGATATGGCTCTTGATTATATTTTGGCTAAACAAGGTGGGCTGTATTTAGCTTTAAATTTAACTGGTGACACCTGCCATACCTTAATCCCTGATAGCTCTGATAATATGACTAATGTAATTGATGCTTTAAAGAAGATTAGAGAGGCATTTGGGCCGTCAGAAGGTTCAGGTTGGTCGGCCAATGCTTGGTTATGAGATAGATTTGGAGCTTTGGGAGCTATGATAGTTTGGGCTTTGTTGGGAGGACTTATCACATTATGCGTTATGTTTTGTTTTTCTACCATACTGTTGACCTTTGCTAAGGCGATGATATTAAGATGGGTTGGAGTTGTTATGCCGTCGGATCAAACACAGATGCCATTATTTCACAAAGATGACGTGCAGATTAGCGAAGAGAGAGTCAGAACAGAATTTGAATTATTTGATAAATACCTGACCTGACCAGACCTGATTGTAGTTGATTGGACTTTGCACCGAAATTTCTGACCATTTAAAGGTGCAAAGGGGGGATTACTTAAATTTCACATATTTTACATAATTTTCCATTTTATCACATTTATTTTCTTTTTGCTCATGTTATATATATATATATATATATATATATATATATATATATATATATATATATATATATATATATATATATATATAGTTTATAATTTTCTTGTATTTCTTTTGTGTTTCTTTTGTGTTTTAAATGACCATATATTCAGACGATGTTTGTTTTTATGTTTGGTTATGTTACTTAAAATATGACTATTATACTATGCAGAATGGGACATCCCCTCCACTTAGTTAATAATAGAATGGTCGTCAGCAGCGGGACCCGTGAGAGAGTTTTTCAGTGATTAAGTAGTATGAATTGCTGCTACTGGTTTTTCGTTCTCACGTTTATAGCTAGGAGAAGCTAGGTAATTAAACTGATTTGTCGTTAATAGTGTGACTTTAGTCTCGAAGGGGGGAAATATGTAGTGCAGGGGTGCGCAATACGTCGATCGCGATCTACCAGTCGATCGCCAAGGTAGTGTGGGTACACTGTAAACCCAAATTTTCTTTTACATATAAAGTCAAGCTATTATTACTAATCTTTTCATTATTTTGCAAAAGGCGGGACCATTAAAAAAAAGTGTGCATTGTAAACTATTTTAAACTAGTATTTGCTATACTAATCGCTCTGAGCGGAGACGACTCACACTTTCATGTTTTTACCTGTGAGCGGTGGGGCTTGACCACGACTGGTGACCCCAAACGACATGTTTCCTCTGCTCTGACTGTTGGCTGCCGATCAGCGTGTGATGAAGTGGGGGGAATCAGCGTCAGCCTGGTATATTAACGCGTGGAAAGAGAAGAAATTTGGTTCTTGTTCCCGTGGGACTGAATAGTTGGTAACATTAGTTGACGCTTGAAGTGAACGTAAGGCTAACGTTAAGTTAACTAGCTGCTAATGTTAATGCTGTGGTAGCAATTGGTAACGTTAGCTCTGTTGTAGAGACCTGCATCGGGCGGGAATTCCCGTGGGACCCGCAGAAAAAACCCCTCAGGACCCTTTTCACGTTGCCTCGGCCGGGATCGGGCCGTTTTCATGTTGCATCGGGCGGGAGCGGGCGGTCAGGCTAAAACATGTCGCGGGTCCCGACCAGACTTCTTTCTTTTTTCACTTGTTGATTTGTCTGGAATTTAAAAGGATTGTGGGGAAAGACCTACAGAAGGAATTTTATTCTGCCCTTGATAACCACACTACTCGTCCTATGGAAATTTTTAAAGCTAAGAGAGGCAACGTGGGTGAACAGTTGGCACATCTTTTACAGCAAATGCAGGTAATACTTTGTACTTTGTTTTGTCTCTGTGTATGAGAGACTGTTTTTCTTTTAACTTATCATACAGTATCCATTTTCTGTTTTACAGTCACTGGATCCCACTGAAAAAAGGACAGTCGCACTAAGAGGGCTTCCTTACTTACTCGGAGACAATCCCACTGAATTCTTCAAATCTACCTTTGTAAGTATACATTTTGTCTGTAATGTGAAACTTTTAGAATGTGACATTTATTGTATAATTTGAACAAGCCAAAATTGACAAGTAGCCTATATTCAAAAACTTTGGATTATTCGTTAGGACAATAGAATAGAGATGTATTTACCTTGTCAACATGTTTCGGCTGCTATCTGCGAGCCGTCTTCAACAGTTGTCACTGGTGACAATTTGAAAACTTTCAAAGTTTTTGAATATAACAAAAGAAGACAAAATGAACATTGTAGAAGAAGTCGCCTATACATTAGAAGCTCCATGATCTTTATCTAAAGAAAAAGTCAGACTAATGTTGATTTTCAAATGTTTGTTCAAACATTTGAAAATGCTTGACCAAATAGTTATGATGTCAGCATAAATTGAATTTCATGCAATTCCTGTTTTGTCATTCTTATTGATAGTCTGTTGTAGTTCAGTAATTTGATTCTGTAATGTTTATACTTCTGGCAATCATTTTCTTTTTTTTGTTTATCTTTAGGATGGTGGTGAATCGTAAACAGAAAAAGGTTTAGTGTTTTATATCTTATTTAGCAGCTAGAAGTTTATTGTTTGCACTGCTGAGGTTCAGTTTGTAGCCACCATGATGAACACATTACACACACACACATTGAAAATACAAGCATAATTCACTGAAATGTGAACTAGCATTATTATGTTTACAGACTGAAAAATCTGTTGCACGTAAACCTTTCTGTTCGTTATTACTTTTTAAAACAGTTGTTATGTGCCACTATGCTAGTTAATAACTTTAGTCTCTAATCAATAAGGCTTCTGAAATTTAAAATTGTTCATGACAGGGATGCTCCTTATTAGGCAATTTACCTGTCGAAACCATTCCAGGTTTCCATTTTTCTCTTTTGACCAGATTAATGTAAATGTTTGGGGGGTTTTTCTACTAATTTGTGTACACTATACATGCTACCTCAGTTAGTTCATCAGACATTATGCAAGTGTGTTTCCCTTTGTACAAGGTTTTAAAAGTTTAAATTTCACCTTGATTCTAAATGTTAGAAAAATGAACCCATTGTTGTAAAGGGTTAATTGCACAATTGTTTTGACATGGCACTTTACTCAGATTTTATATTACTGTTTAAAATTGTGAAATGTAAAAGCAAAAACAAATGCTGTTACAGGTTACAGGCAGAAGACTGCACTTTATTCAGGTTTAAGCATGTTACTATTGCATTATTTTGGCAATACATTTGTGAGAAAAAAAAAAAAATTGTAATTTTTTGTCAATTATTATCTAATGTAAAAAAAATAAAATAATAATAATTACAACTAATTAACATGATCAATAAATACCCATAAATAAGAAAAATAAATACTGATAAACATAAGCAATGATTACTGTAATACACGAGTAATGGTTAAGTTAATTACTTGTGAACATTAGTTTTAAAAAATTAAGGCCTACTCGAGACCGATCTTGGTCTCGAGATGAGTACGACCATATTTCATTACGGCCGGTGCCGTCGGCAATAAACTTGTACCGGTGTGCGGGACCGCACGGGGCTTCTCACTGCAGCCTGTGCGCTTGTCTGGAACCTGCAGACACTTGTACGCAACAGCGTGTACCAGCGTGTACCAACAGCGCAACACGCAACAGCGCAACATGCAACAGCGTGTACCAGCAGTGCAGGTTAAACTTATTAAAACATCCTACCTGTCCACTTTTGAGTTTAGGCACAATGCACTGGAAACGCATTACAAATCTTGGGGCTGTCCTGGCCACAGCATTGTGTTCTAAAGTGAGTTTACGCCTGAAATCATGTCCTTTTGACAGGAAAAGCCCCCACATAGTGTAGTTTGCACCTCCTGTTACTTCTAAGGCAGGATTACATAGTTAGTCAAAATGTGATTTGCAGGCGCTGAAAACGGCCAATGCTTGGTTATGAGCTTGATTTGGAGCTTTGGGAGCTATGATATTTTGGGCTTTGTTGGGAGGACTTATCACATTATGCGTTATGTTTTGTTTTTGTACCATACTGTTGACCTTTGCTAAGGCATATAGCAAATATTAAGATGGGTTGGAGTTGTTATGCCATCGGATCAAACACAGATGCCATTATTGCAGGAAGATGACTTGCCGATTAGCGAAGGGAGAGTCGGAACAGAATTTGAATTAGTTGGATGAATACCTGACCTGACCTGATTGTAATTGATTGGACTTTGCACCAAAATTTCTGACCATTTAAAGGTGTAATTTCAGTGCAAAGGGGGATTACTTAAATTTTCCATATTTTCCATAATCTTACATTTTATCACATTTATTTTTGCTCATGTTAGTCATTATACTTTTATAAATATATTCATATACCTATATATTTTATAATTCACATTGTGATGTGAAACAAGTTTTTGATTGTATTTGCTTTTGCAAGATACTGGATGGTGTGTTCTGTTTCCAGGACAAATGGGGAACGATGTTGAAATGGACTATGGACATGGACAATGATTGATAATCGGAGCTAACCAAATAGCTTGGATGGACAGTGGATGGACAGATGGTGAATGAAAGTGCGGTCTTTGAATGTGTTTTATCAAGATATATCTTACTGTATTATATAGTTTATAATTTGTGTTTTAAATGAACCTATATGTTTATTCATACGATGTTTGTTTCTATGTTTGGTTATGTTACTGTTACACTCTGTAGAATGGGACATCCCTCCACTTAGGTCGCCAGCAGCGGACCCGTGAGAGAGTTTTTCAGTGATTAAGTAGTATGAATTTGGCAACAGATTTAGCTGCTACTGGTTTTTCGCTCTCACGGTTATAGCTAGGAGAAGCTAGGTAATTAAACTGATTTGACGTTAATAGTGTGACTTTAGTCTATCGCCAAGGTAGTGTGGGTAGATCGTAGCGTCGTAGTAGGCCTACTCGAGAACGGTCTTGGTCTTGAGATGAGTGCGACCATATTTCATTACGGCCGGTGCCGTCAGCAATAACTTGTACCGGTGTGCGGGACCGCACGGGGCTTCTTACCGCAGCCTGTGCGCTCGTCTGGAACCTGCGGACACTGCGCAGCACATCACCACACGTGTCCCCAGCGCGCACAGCTTGTACGCAACAGCGTGTACCCTTGAGTACCAGCATGTATCACAGTGCAGGTTAAACTTTTTAAAACATCCTAGCTGTCCATCTGCCTCACGTCAGCATGCCGCTCCTCGCCTTTTTGCGCTCTCGCTCCTCCCTCCATATAACTCACACACACACCCTTCTCAATGCACGCAGATTAGACGAGCAAGATGAAACGCGAAGCAAAAACTAATCTAAATTTATGTTGGCAAAAAACAGGCCTACAGCACAGAGCTGGCCTACCGCGACATGTGGTTGAAGTTTGCCTAATAAAAGTGCACAAATACATCTGTATTTGTCACGACGTGTGTTTGGTAAATGTGCAGACGCTGGTAAATACTACTGCAAAACCAGTAAGATAATGTAACTCCAGTTAAGAAGTTAAGAAGTGTGCTTGAGTCTGGATGTCAGCAGCTACTGTCTGGACCAGGGGTCGGCAACCCGCGGCTCCAGAGCCGCATGTGGCTCTTTCATCGTTCTGTCGTGGCTCCCTGTGACTTTGGAAAATAATAATGAGTATTTGCATTTTTATTTTAGTTTGTTTTTAAATGTAAATCTAAAATTGTAGATAATGGTAATCTTGTAACATTTAAATAAAACGTTTTAAATATTTTTGTCGCTCAAAACATGCGTCAAAGCCGTCGACGTGCGTCACCCCCACACACTGGCAGCCCGGACCTACATCAGCAGTATGATTTTCGGCCCAATGATGATAAATCCAAGAAAAGAAAAGTTTCTGAAGAAAACAGAACGCTTAATGCTACGTGGGCAGA
This sequence comes from Taenioides sp. WSHXM2023, assembly GCA_029959045.1. Taxonomy (NCBI): domain Eukaryota; kingdom Metazoa; phylum Chordata; class Actinopteri; order Gobiiformes; family Gobiidae; genus Taenioides; species Taenioides sp. WSHXM2023. The sequence goes on along the minus strand of CM057104.1, from coordinate 27,840,927 downwards.
TTAATTTGCTTTCACGGCTGATGAGACTGGTACACGCGGTACACGCAATAAAATGATGACGGAACACAGAAGCAGACGCCTTTTTGGTTCGCTGCGGGTGGATAATTTAAGTTTGGATTTTTATTTCCTACGAGGAGGACTCAAATACTAAAGTGTTTATTGCAGCTTTGCGTACATTTGTTTACAGAAGTGAAACTTAAAACCACATGGCTAATTTGCATAAACTAGAAGCGCTGACTAAAGGGCAGGACTCAGTGGAATATGCGTGTTCTTTCTGTGACTGAGGGATGTTCTGCCTATGGTGAGTCTGTTCTGCGCTTCTATCGTGTTGGAGATGGTTCATGTTAAACTTTTCAGAGATTATACGTGTGCAGGTCGTACGTGTGCAGCGCAATTCTTTATTTCACTCATGCACTTTATTTATGTTGGCTACTGTTGTGATGAAAAGACTGAAAGGTGTAAATAATTCTCTTAAGACTCGCGCTTAAGAGCTGTAGTGCAGGATGACGCGCTTGTTGTTCTCTGAGAGTTGTAGTTTTGCCTGTAGTTACCCTGGTTAGCGCTGGTTTAGAAGTCAAAAGGGTTTTGTGGCTCCGGGTGTTTTCTTTTCTGTGGGAGACGGTCCAAATGGCTCTTTGAGTATTTAAGGTTGCCGACCCCTGGTCTTGACTATGCATCCCTAGCTGATTCCAACCAATGCAAGTCAAGAGAGTAAGGTAATGAGAAAAAATGAAATTGCGCAATATGGGCTCATGCCGTTATGCAAGGTACATCAACATAAATTGTACATATAAAGAATTCTCAATATATTTATGAATAAATAAATGATTTGCATTTTTGTAGTAGGTAGATCATTTTTACTTGGTCATTTTATAAGTAGCTCGCATGCAGAAAAAGTGTGAGCACCCCTGATGTAGTGTCTGCTTTGCCTTTTGAACCATACAGCCCCTTTAAGTAAGTTATGAGGCCTCTGCATTCTGCCATGATGGCACGAGAGACCCCTAACTTTAATGTTAAGTCTGTATCTTGGACGTACAGAAGTAGTCAGATTACAGTGGGATATCCTATAGAAAGCTAGATAGATATGTGGGCAATGCTTTGTTCGAATGTGTTCTCCAAGGTCCGTTCTGCTTCGAGGCAGACGGACCTTGTGTCTGTAATTGTCTTATACTCTGGGTTTGTAATAAATAGGATTGACACTAGCAGAGCCTGGTTTTTGGATTCTTCCCATCACATCCCACCGGTGAGTGAAACCAAAGCAGCAACGGGTGAGAAACGACTCTTCAATAAAAAATTAAAACGGTTATAACTTTGGCAAAGAAGCAGATAGAACTAAGATTCTAAATGCATATTGTTCAGGTCCAAAAGCCCTACTTGCACAGCAAAAATGGCATTGATATCTCTTGTAGTTTTCCCACAATTTCACTGTTGAGTTTAGGCACAATGAGGAGCTGTCCTGGCCACAGCGTTGTATTGTAAAGCGAGCTCACGCCTGAAATCATGTCCTTTTGACAGGACAAGTCCCCACATAGTGTAGTTTGCACCTCCTGTTACTTCTAAGGCAGGATTGCATAGTTGGTCAAAATGTGATTTGCAGGCGCTAAAAAGGCGTTTGCCGCAATAAAAAATTAAAATGCTTATAACTTTGGCAAAGAAGCAGATAGAACCAAGATTCTAAATGCATATTGTTCAGGTCCAAAAGCCCTACTTGCACAGCAAAAATGGCATTGATATCTCTTGTAGTTTTCCCACAATTTCACTGTTGAGTTTAGGCACAATGCATTAGAAACGCATGAAACATCCTGGGGTGTCCTGGCCACAGCATGGTATTGTAAAGCGAGCTCACGCCTGAAATCATGTAATTTTGACAGGACAAGTCCCCACATAGTGTAGTTTGCACCTCCTGTTACTTCTAAGGCAGGATTGCATAGTTGGTCAAAATGTGATTTGCAGGCGCTGAAAAGGCGTTTGCCGCAATAAAAAATTAAAACGCTTATAACTTTGGCAAAGAAGCAGATAGAACCAAGATTCTAAATGCATATTGTTCAGGTCCAAAAGCCCTACTTGCACAGCAGAAATGGCATTGATATCTCTTGTAGTTTTCCCACAATTTCACTGTTGAGTTTAGGCACAATGAGGAGCTGTCCTGGCCACAGCGTTGTATTGTAAAGCGAGCTCACGCCTGAAATCATGTCATTTTGACAGGACAAGTCCCCACATAGTGTAGTTTTCACATCCTGTTACTTCTAAGGCAGGATTGCATAGTTAGTCAAAATGTGATTTGCAGGCGCTGAAAAGGCGTTTGCCGCAGTAAAAAAATTAAAATGCTTATAACTTTGGCAAAGAAGCAGATAGAACCAAGATTCCAAATACATATTGTTCAGGTCCAAAAGCCCTACTTGCACAGCAAAAATGGCATTGATATCTCTTGTAGTTTTCCCACAATTTCACTGTTGAGTTTAGGCACAATGCATTAGAAACGCATGAAACATCCTGGGGTGTCCTGGCCACAGCATGGTATTGTAAAGCGAGCTCACGCCTGAAATCATGTAATTTTGACAGAACAAGTCCCCACATAGTGTAGTTTGCACCTCCTGTTACTTCTAAGGTAGGATTGCATAGTTGGTCAAAATGTGATTTGCAGGCGCTGAAAAGGCGTTTGCCGCAATAAAAAATTAAAACGCTTATAACTTTGGCAAAGAAGCAGATAGAACCAAGATTCTAAATGCATGTTGTTCAGGTCCAAAAGCCCTACTTGCACAGCAGAAATGGCATTGATATCTCTTGTAGTTTTCCCACAATTTCACTGTTGAGTTTAGGCACAATGAGGAGCTGTCCTGGCCACAGCGTTGTATTGTAAAGCGAGCTCACGCCTGAAATCATGTCATTTTGACAGGACAAGTCCCCACATAGTGTAGTTTTCACATCCTGTTACTTCTAAGGCAGGATAACATAGTTAGTCAAAATGTGATTTGCAGGCGCTGAAAAGGCGTTTGCCGCAATAAAAAAATTAAAATGCTTATAACTTTGGCAAAGAAGCAGATAGAACCAAGATTCCAAATGCATATTGTTCAGGTCCAAAAGCCCTACTTGCACAGCAAAAATGGCATTGATATCTCTTGTAGTTTTCCCACAATTTCACTGTTGAGTTTAGGCACAATGCATTAGAAACGCATGAAACATCCTGGGGTGTCCTGGCCACAGCGTTGTATTGTAAAGCGAGCTCACGCCTGAAATCATGTAATTTTGACAGGACATGTCCCCACATAGTGTAGTTTGCACCTCCTGTTACTTCTAAGGCAGGATTGCATAGTTGGTCAAAATGTGATTTGCAGGCGCTGAAAAGGCGTTTGCCGCAATAAAAAATTAAAACGCTTATAACTTTGGCAAAGAAGCAGATAGAACCAAGATTCTAAATGCATATTGTTCAGGTCCAAAAGCCCTACTTGCACAGCAGAAATGGCATTGATATCTCTTGTAGTTTTCCCACAATTTCACTGTTGAGTTTAGGCACAATGAGGAGCTGTCCTGGCCACAGCGTTGTATTGTAAAGCGAGCTCACGCCTGAAATCATGTCATTTTGACAGGACAAGTCCCCACATAGTGTAGTTTTCACATCCTGTTACTTCTAAGGCAGGATTGCATAGTTAGTCAAAATGTGATTTGCAGGCGCTGAAAAGGCGTTTGCCGCAATAAAAAATTAAAACGCTTATAACTTTGGCAAAGAAGCAGATAGAACCAAGATTCCAAATGCATATTGTTCAGGTCCAAAAGCCCTACTTGCACAGCAGAAATGGCATTGATATCTCTTGTAGTTTTCCCACAATTTCACTGTTGAGTTTAGGCACAATGAGGAGCTGTCCTGGCCACAGCGTTGTATTGTAAAGCGAGCTCACGCCTGAAATCATGTCATTTTGACAGGACAAGTCCCCACATAGTGTAGTTTTCACATCCTGTTACTTCTAAGGCAGGACTGCATAGTTAGTCAAAATGTGATTTGCAGGCGCTGAAAAGGCGTTTGCCGCAATAAAAAATTAAAATGCTTATAACTTTGGCAAAGAAGCAGATAGAACCAAGATTCCAAATGCATATTGTTCAGGTCCAAAAGCCCTACTTGCACAGCAAAAATGGCATTGATATCTCTTGTAGTTTTCCCACAATTTCACTGTTGAGTTTAGGCACAATGCATTAGAAACGCATGAAACATCCTGGGGTGTCCTGGCCACAGCATGGTATTGTAAAGCGAGCTCACGCCTGAAATCATGTAATTTTGACAGGACAAGTCCCCACATAGTGTAGTTTGCACCTCCTGTTACTTCTAAGGCAGGATTGCATAGTTGGTCAAAATGTGATTTGCAGGCGCTGAAAAGGCGTTTGCCGCAATAAAAAATTAAAACGCTTATAACTTTGGCAAAGAAGCAGATAGAACCAAGATTCTAAATGCATATTGTTCAGGTCCAAAAGCCCTACTTGCACAGTAGAAATGGCATTGATATCTCTTGTAGTTTTCCCACAATTTCACTGTTGAGTTTAGGCACAATGAGGAGCTGTCCTGGCCACAGCGTTGTATTGTAAAGCGAGCTCACGCCTGAAATCATGTCATTTTGACAGGACAAGTCCCCACATAGTGTAGTTTTCACATCCTGTTACTTCTAAGGCAGGATTGCATAGTTAGTCAAAATGTGATTTGCAGGCGCTGAAAAGGCGTTTGCCGCAATAAAAAATTAAAATGCTTATAACTTTGGCAAAGAAGCAGATAGAACCAAGATTCTAAATGCATATTGTTCAGGTCCAAAAGCCCTACTTGCACAGCAGAAATGGCATTGATATCTCTTGTAGTTTTCCCACAATTTCACTGTTGAGTTTAGGCACAATGAGGAGCTGTCCTGGCCACAGCGTTGTATTGTAAAGCGAGCTCACGCCTGAAATCATGTCATTTTGACAGGACAAGTCCCCACATAGTGTAGTTTTCACATCCTGTTACTTCTAAGGCAGGACTGCATAGTTAGTCAAAATGTGATTTGCAGGCGCTGAAAAGGCGTTTGCCGCAATAAAAAATTAAAATGCTTATAACTTTGGCAAAGAAGCAGATAGAACCAAGATTCCAAATGCATATTGTTCAGGTCCAAAAGCCCTATTTGCACAGCAAAAATGGCATTGATATCTCTTGTAGTTTTCCCACAATTTCACTGTTGAGTTTAGGCACAATGCATTAGAAACGCATGAAACATCCTGGGGTGTCCTGGCCACAGCATGGTATTGTAAAGCGAGCTCACGCCTGAAATCATGTAATTTTGACAGGACAAGTCCCCACATAGTGTAGTTTGCACCTCCTGTTACTTCTAAGGCAGGATTGCATAGTTGGTCAAAATGTGATTTGCAGGTGCTGAAAAGGCGTTTGCCGCAATAAAAAATTAAAACGCTTATAACTTTGGCAAAGAAGCAGATAGAACCAAGATTCTAAATGCATATTGTTCAGGTCCAAAAGCCCTACTTGCACAGCAGAAATGGCTTTGATATCTCTTGTAGTTTTCCCACAATTTCACTGTTGAGTTTAGGCACAATGAGGAGCTGTCCTGGCCACAGCGTTGTATTGTAAAGCGAGCTCACGCCTGAAATCATGTCATTTTGACAGGACAAGTCCCCACATAGTGTAGTTTTCACATCCTGTTACTTCTAAGGCAGGATTGCATAGTTAGTCAAAATGTGATTTGCAGGCGCTGAGAAGGCGTTTGCCGCAATAAAAAATTAAAATGCTTATAACTTTGGCAAAGAAGCAGATAGAACCAAGATTCCAAATGCATATTGTTCAGGTCCAAAAGCCCTATTTGCACAGCAAAAATGGCATTGATATCTCTTGTAGTTTTCCCACAATTTCACTGTTGAGTTTAGGCACAATGCATTAGAAACGCATGAAACATCCTGGGGTGTCCTGGCCACAGCATGGTATTGTAAAGCGAGGTCACGCCTGAAATCATGTCATTTTGACAGGACAAGTCCCCACATAGTGTAGTTTGCACCTCCTGTTACTTCTAAGGCAGGATTGCATAGTTGGTCAAAATGTGATTTGCAGGCGCTGAAAAGGCGTTTGCCGCAACAAAAAATTAAAACGCTTATAACTTTGGGTTGCACATCTCTGAAGTGCTTAAAAAACGATGACAAGGACAGACACGGCTACAATGTATTTTGGCCACAAGAGGGCGACGTCTGCCAACTCAAAGGCCTGGCTACACAGTCTGTGCCAGTATAACAGGCCCCATTATTCATGAATCCAAAGCATCTCGATATGTTTGGGCCACAGTATCGCACCAAATTCACCTGAAGCCTGCCACACTCTGACCAATCAGGTCCAAAAATGCCCTGCTTTATCGGACAGAAGCACAATTTCTTTGTGTTTCCTTGAGAAAACAATGTCTCCAAATTTATGTCATATTCTTTTTTTTTTTTTTTTTTTTTTTTTTTTGCTGCTGTACAGCTGTGCCAATAATGAGAAAAACGATAAGTTCTATTTAAAGGCCTCCCGCTCTCCGTTTCGTAAAGCCCATCGCTTACATTCTCAAATGTTTGTTTGTTTTGTTTTGTTTTTTTTGAACGTCACTTATTCTTTTTTCACTCTTGTAATCAAGTTTGTAGGGTAGCTTCTTTTGGTTCTGTGTTCTGTCTTCAACACTTAGACGTAAATGTAGCCTATTAAATGTGCATAGCCGCGCTGTTATCTGTGGCCACATGCGCATTTAGAGCGACAGGCTCGTTTACATGAGCGCGTGAGTTTTCACTCATGGAGCCCTGCTCATCTCCTTGCTGCTGCTGCTGCGCGCGAAGCACCGCGGTGTCGGTGATCCGAGCTGAGTGCAGATGGACCCGGGTCCACACTCCGGTAGAGCGGGTGTGGCGCATGCGAGAGGTAGCGGTGATCGGAGGTGAGCGCAGAATAATGTGGGTTAACAAGAGTGTGCTGGTAACAACACAGACACTGGCCGCGGCGTCGTTAAACTCCGGTAGAACGGGACTTTGTGACGCATATTACACGAGAGGCAGTGGTTATCGGAGGTGAGTGTGTGTGTTACTGGAAAAAGGAGAGACGGCGTCTGAACCAGTCTATGGTCTGAACTCACGTTTTCAAAGGAGGAGTCTATCTATTTAAGATAAGATAAGATAAGATAATCCTTTATTTGTCCCACAATGGGGAAATTGCAGTGTCACAACGCAAGTTACAGAAACAGTAGGAAATAAGAGCATGCATCAAAATCAAGATAAATAATAATAAGTATTTACAATCAACTAAAAAACACAACACTGTAAGCTAAGCTAAAAGGCACAGGAACATTGCACAATAAGTGTTTTTGATTCTGAGATGATTGTGTACATTGCAGTGATGGACAGTGGTGGGTAAATAAATAATAGCAGGTACAGTGACTTTAAATAATATTGCACATTGTTATTATTACTATGGAGATGACACATGGTTGCTATGGGAATGACACATGACTAGCATTGTTCATTATACAGTCTGACAGCAGCAGGAAGGAAAGACCTGCGAAATCTCTCCTTAACACAGCGAGGGTGAATCAGTCTGTCACTGAAGCTGCTCTCCAGAGCAGACAGGGCGTCCTGCAGGGGGTGACCCTCATGGTCCAGCATAGACATGAGTTTAGCCAGGACCCTCTTGTCCCCCACCTGCTGCACCGAGTCCAGAGGACAGCCCAGGACGGAGCTGGACTTCTTGATGACCTTGTCCAGTTTCTTCTTCTCCCTCTCTGTGACGCTGCTGCTCCAGCAGACCACACCATACAGGATGGCTGATGCCACCACAGAGTCATAGAAGGACCTCAGGAGTGGCCCTCTCACTCCAAAGGACCGCAGTCTCCTCAGGAGATAGAGCCGACTCTGGCCCTTCCTGTACAGTGCATCTGTATTATGAGTCCAGTCTAGTTTATTGTTCAGATGCACACCCAGGTACTTATTTGGGGGCATAATTAGGCTACTATTGTTTGGAATATGATTAGACTATATTCAAACAGCATCATGGTGCGCTGTGTGTGTCAGCTACAAAATCATATTGCCAGTTCAGGCACATGAAGCAACACACAGGCTTCACACTTCCATGTGTAATACAAATGTGAATGTGTTTGTTCAGGTGAAGTCAGTGCAGTCGGTCTACACCAGGTGGATGCCAAGGACTGAAGAGAGAAGGCCAAGTACAGGCCTTATCTCACCATGAGCTGGCTCTTCTACGCGGATATAAAAGTCCACTGTGCACTGGATTCAAGTATAGGTAATCATGAGATTAAATTAAAGAATTGGCCAAAGATGTCAAATAACATAGAACACAATGTTTTGTGATTTCAGATGTAATAATGAACACATATTTAATAAAATATGTATTTATTTGTTTAGGTGTCACCGCACCAGGTGGACACTGGAGACGGAGTTCCGAACATCACCTCTGTAGCTGTCTGCTTTCTTCACCAAAAGCCTACTGCACACTGGAATGGTAAGCATGTCATTAATGTGCACATTTTGTGCTGGGATGTTGAGGTCATTGTAACACAGCACAATTGTTTTCTGTCATTCCTCTCTGTATCAATATTAAAGGTGTATTAGGTGTATTTCTAATAATAAAATGTGATTGTTTGTGTTTAGGCCAGCAGGTGTATACTGAGCACTGAGCAGTAAAGACCAGGTCACATTCCAGTACTGTGTCTGAGCTCAACTCACTTCTAGGCTGTATCCACTGCACTTTACAGGTGAGCCTTTCATTTCATGAGAATGATGTTGACAAGCAAAAGATGAAATGATAAGCAAGGGGAGCTTGAACTTGAGAGGTGAAAGCTTTATTTAGCAGTTGCATTTTCCTACTTGGATTGTTTTTGACTTGTCCCTATGATGCACTCCCACACAAGTCCAGTAAGCAATATGTCCCATAAATCATGAAGCACACGCATCCATTTTGGTCCAAAGCGTTTATTGAAAGACAAACGCTCGCTGCTGCTCGCTGCTGCTTGTCATGAATCCAGAACAAACACTGTAACAAATCTCCTGTAAATAATTACTATAATATTTCAGCAAATGACTGTAAATCATATTTACAGATGAGAACTGGGAACACTTTACAGGTTTTTGTTGGGCTATTTTTTACACTTATTCATTGGCTTGAAGTATACAGTAAGAATTGCTCTGCAGGTAACAGCAAAATCTTGTATACTAAATTTACATGTATTACCTGGCAATATTGTTGCCAATAATTGCCTGTCATTTAAAATACAATACCCCCCCCCCCCACAATTGGACATGAGCTGATGTGTAAAGTCCATAAACAGCCTGAACAGACATGAGGATCATATTGCTTTTGTGTGAGCTGCACTCAGGTCCTTTAGGCTTCTTCTAGACCTGTAGTCTTGCGTTCACCTCATGAAACATGTGCAATCACAAACATAGCAGAATCAAAGGAGGTAATGCTGTTATTTTAATGTCATACAGTTTAACTGTCTGTCACTAAACCTTTAACCTTAGGAAGGAACACCTTGCCAAAAAACACAATGAGATTTTCTTCCCTTCAGTGGTACCAACAAGCCAAATATGGGGCTGTGACACAAGGACTGGAGAAGAAAGATACTTTGACTATAACATGGAAGGGACTTGTAAGATGTGGACACACATTAGACCTATGGTTTGCTAAATTACGCAGCAACTTTTATTGCTGAAAATATCCTCTTCCTGCTTTCATGCAGCGTCAGATCACATGTCACCATGGTTTCAGTACACTTTCATTTTTCCAGTCGTATTTGTGCAAGCTCAAAAAGGGGAAAACATTGACTGCCACCTCTTCACACCTCTGCCTCAGCCCCCCAGCCCCCGAATCCACATCAAATACTCAGCCAGACCTCCAGCACACACCCCTGCTCTTTGTCTGTCACAACAGCTCAGGTTAGGAGAGAACTGAGCCGGATAAGGAGTAGGAAAGCTGCTGGACCAGACGGGATCAGCCCCAGGCTCCTTAAGTCCTGTGCAGATGAGCTGTGTGGAGTTATGGAGCATGTCTTCAACCTGAGCCTGAAGCTGAAGGTGGTGCCACAGCTCTGGAAGACCTCCTGTGTGGTACCTGTGCCCAAGACACCGCACGCCAAGGACCTCAACAGCTTCAGGCCAGTGGCTCTCACGTCTCATCTGATGAAGACTCTGGAGAGGCTCGTCCTGGGTCACCTCCGCTCCACGGTGAGCTCAGCGATGGACCCGCTGCAGTTCGCGTATCGGCCTGGCATTGGAGTGGAGGACGCCATCATCTCTCTGATGCACCGCTCGCTGTCCCACTTGGAGAGGCCCGGCAGCACTGTGAGAATCTTGTTCTTTGACTTCTCCAGTGCTTTCAACACCATCCAGCCGCTGCTCCTGAGGGACAAGCTGGAGTGGGCAGGAGTGGACTGTGACCTGGCTGAGTGGATCCTGGACTACCTCACAAACCGGCCCCAGTTTGTGAGAGCCCGGGACTGTGTGTCTGACCTCATGACCTGCAGTGTGGGGGCGCCCCAGGGCACCGTCCTCGCGCCCTTCCTCTTCACACTCTACACTGCAGACTTCAGACATGACACGGACAGCTGCGTTCTGCAGAAGTTCTCCGATGACTCCGCCATCATCGGTCTCATCACGAACGATGACGACACGGAGTACAGAGGACTAACGCAGGACTTTGTGGACTGGTGTCACCGGAACCATCTTCTCATCAACGCGGGGAAGACCAAGGAGATGGTGGTGGACTTCCGCAGACGCCACTCTACTGCCCCCCCACCAGTGAACATCCAGGGAAGAGACATTGAGAGAGTGGACTCTTACAAGTACCTGGGTGTGCATCTGAACAATAAACTGGACTGGACTCACAACACAGATGCACTGTACAGGAAGGGCCAGAGTCGGCTTTATCTCCTGAGGAGACTGCGGTCCTTTGGAGTGAGAGGGCCACTCCTGAGGACCTTCCATGACTCTGTGGTGGCATCAGCCATCCTGTACGGTGTGGTCTGCTGGAACAGCAGCGTCACAGAGAGGGAGAAGAAGAAACTGGACAAGGTCATCAAGAAGTCCAGTTCAGTCCTGGGCTGTCCTCTGGACTCGGTGCAGCAGGTGGGGGACAAGAGGGTCCTGGCTAAACTCATGTCTATGCTGGACCATGAGGGTCACCCCCTGCAGGACGCCCTGTCTGCTCTGGAGAGCAGCATCAGTGACAGACTGATGCACCCTCGCTGTGTGAAGGAGAGATTTCGCAGGTCTTTCCTTCCTGCTGCTGTCAGACTGTATAATGAACAATGCTAGTCATGTGTCATCGCCATAGTAATAATAACAATAATAACAATGTGCAATACTATTTAAAGTCACTACCTGCTACTTATTTATTTATTTAACCACCACTGTCCATCACTGCACTGTACACAATATTTTGATTGTAAATACTTATTATTATTTATCTTGTTTTTGATGTGTGCTTGTTTTCCTACTTTTTCTGAAACTTGCGTTGTGACATTGAAATTTCCCCACTGTGGGACGAATAAAGGATTATCTTATCTTATCTTATCTTATCTTTATAGGGGAATCATGTCATATCTGTGCTTCAACTGTGCAAATAGCCTCGCGAGGGGCGACAGAATTTCAAACCAGTTTGATTTTCATCTGACCCTATGATTCCCGATCGGGAGGTGTTTGTGAAAGGTCAATCGCTGCTCATCAACCCATGTATAACTAAAGCTAAAACTTGGGGTGATCCCCAAAATAGTTGCACAAGTGAAAAGTCATCTCAAAATGAGCCAAAAATCACACAGTGCAAAGACCACACACACATGCAAAATCATACAATAACAAATACATGTTATTGCCTGGCAATCATGCAAGTTTTGTACATATTGACTATATCATACATATATCATACATCGCAAGAAACAAAGTGATGATGTCACAACTGTGTTTTAATGTTATGCCTTTTCCTCTGCAATAGACAAGAAAAAAACGCAATGTTGCAAATGAGAATCTGTCTGACTCTGAGATGTCAGACTCTTCATCGACCTCCTCAGAGACATCATCTTCTTCATCCTCCTCCTCCTCCTCATCATGTGATGAGGAGAAGAAGAAGAAGAAGAGGCACAGTAAGCACCAGAAGGATAAAAAGAAGAAGGACAAGGGGAAGAAACCTAAAAAGGACAAGAACAAGAGCTATGATGTAGCTATGAATAGGAGAGGTATTTTCTAGTTTTTGTACATTTTTCTTGTTTAGGTTCAATGTGCATTTGAATTATAATAAGCTGTAGTGTTTGTGCAGGGTTTTATTAATTGTAATGGCTAAAACGCTGCAAAATCTGATACAAGGTCAGGCATTTTATACCAAACACATCTCGAAGGCTTGCAGACTCCTGGAGGGACAAACTGTGAAAGGGTTTTAGTTATGACTATCAATTATGGCTAAAAGGTGCAAATATAATATCTCTCTGTTATCCTGTAGCAAAATAGATTTAGCTAATACTATAGTAGATGGGAAATAACAGTAGCTTTTTAGAGTCATAAAGTACACACTTGTATTACGTAAGTTAAAGGTGGGGTAGGAGATACTGGAAAAACGGTTCGAGCAAGCTAAATTTGAAAATACACCTCTTCATACTCCCCACTGAAGTCACACCTCCAGAGCACAGGAGGAGGGTACACCAAACCTTACACAAATCTGATGTACGGCTTAGGAGTACTTTAAATTCCATTGTATGTGCAATCACACAAAAGTCGAATTATTTCACTTCCTGTTGGGCGTAGCCATGGCATTGTGTTGACCTTTTTTGTTCGTCTTAGTGAGATACACATCCCTACCAAACTTCATGCATGCAGCTGAAAGTGTATGCCAACGACAACCCTCCATGCGTTAGGGAGTGCTATAGTGTCCCTGGGCCCCATCAGGGGCCAGATCTTTTTGTATTAGATGATGCTGTGATTTCTGACGACCAAATTACAGGAGTTTTCCTACGTGGTAAACTCCTCAAGAAGGCTCAAATGTGTGAGGAGAAAAAAACTATAATAGTAATAAATATATAAGTTGCACCTGAGTATAAGTCGCAGGACCAGCCAAACCATAAAAAAGGGTGACTTATAGTCCAAAAAATATGGTAACTCATTCATTGTGGTTTTTTGTGTGTGTATTTTATGTATTTGTAGCCACGACTCCCGAGGACATACTGAAGCGCTACAGAAAGGTGCTACGGGCCTACAAAAGAGGTAAAAACCTCCGCCTACAGATCCGTGGGAGTAGATCGAAACACAATCTGCTGTGGAGTACCAATTGCTGAATTGGCAATTGTCGCCCCCACAACATTTGAGGAGCTTCGTGAAGGCTTTTCTCAAGTAGAGTGAGTTTCATAGAGGTGCCGAGAAGCAATCGAAAATGACCCTGAACTAATTGAGGAAGTAGGGGGAAAAAGAAAGGTGGGCAACTTCTCCCCCTTAAAAAGAGGCTATAGGCTAGGTCCAAGGCTACTATTGCAGTTAATTACAGTTACAGTTAGTTGTTTGTATTTCCTCAGCAGTTTCATGTTGTTAATTGTGTCTTGGACCATGCCCTGTGGAGGCCCTGTGCCTTGATTTTTATTATTTTTTGAATTTCAGTAAAATAACGGTGTATTACATTGGTCATTTTTAAGTTGCACAATGTGAACAGTTATAGTTAATTACAGTCACTGTAAACACTCCATATTGAATAGACTCACCTAACTAGCAGAAACTGTAAACAAATATGTGTTGTCTCAGAGTAATTTCATTGTAATTAGCTCCTCCCTTCAGACAGATATAAAGCAGTGTCCGCCAGCATCTGACCAGAACTAAAGAAGCAGCTTGGATGAGCTGCGAAACGTATTAGACTTAGACTTAGACTTAGACAAACTTTATTGATCCACAAGGGAAATTATTTGGATACAATAGCTCAAACATCACAATATAATAACAGAGTAACAAAAATAGATGGTATAGCAAAAAGATTAAGAGACAGGTGTCAAATGAGACATAATTATCAAAATGTATATGTACAAGTCAAAATAAAATAGAAATATAAGTAATAAAGTAATAAACTATATAGTCACAGCTATATACAAGAAACAAGAACGACCGTGCAAATACTATGCTGATTGACAGGGCATGAGGTAATCCGTTACTTGAGATTAACTTGTTGTACAGTTGTAGGGAGTATTATCTGTTACATAGGGGTGAGTTGTTGTACAACTGAATGGCGTATGGTATGAATGTAGTCCTGAATCTCTCACTGTTTGAGCGGAGCTGAAGGAGCCTGTTGGAGAATGAGCTCCTCTGTCCCTCTATAGTCTGGTGCAGTGGGTGAGCAGGAGTGTCCATGATGGAGAGCAGTTTGTTCAGTGACCTCCTGTCCCTCACTGTGACAAATGTCTCCAGCTCACAGCCGATCACGTAACCCGCTTTACGGATCCGCCCAATGTCTCTTTTACTGGTGCCGCTCCCCCAGCAGACCACAGTGAAGTACAGCGCGCTGGCCACCACAGACTGGTAGAAGATCTCCAGTAACTTGCTGCACACATTGAAAGACCTGAGCTTTCTCAGGAAGTAGAGTCTGCTCATGCTCTTCTTGTACACAGCATTACAGTTGTCCCTCCAGTCAAGTATTCGACCAAATAAACTCTGTCCAGTTGACAAATAAAATTTCTCCTTTTGCCATCATTTGTAAAAGGTGACCCTGAATGACATATAGTGAAGTAATGTTTCATTATCTGCTTCCACTTTTAAGGGGTGCAAAAAGTTTCAGATATAAGTCTAAAAAGTAACGGATCATCTATAAGAGCTTAGCCTTTGAGCTACAGATATTGAGGTAAGTGTTTGTATACAGATTCAGATTAGTGGATGTAATTAACTGTGTAGATGTGTTGCATATCATTAATAAAACATTAACAAATTATAACATGAGAGGTGAATCTGGGCTAGCCACATTTGAAGTCTTCCTCATGAGGCTTGTATATAAGTGATAAACAGAACCTTAGTCACATATTAACAAGTAATCAATAAATGTTTAACGTTTTCTTGACATGTCTTCTTGGACCTACAGCCTGCACATGGCCAGGGCATGTCCTAATCATTTACAAAAACTGTCTAAATGTTTTGTTCATGATTAGTTCATTGTCTAATACTGGATATAGACTTTCAGCCAATGTTATTGAGCACATAGCCTATATATGTATACATATCTTAAATAATGTTTCCTTGTCTTTCAGTTTGACCACACTTAATGATTTACAAGCTAATCTTAATGCAATAATAATGTAGCTATGAATTACTTAAAAACAGTATACAAACTATTTACAAATAATATTTTGAAGATTTTACAAAGTTTACAAATAATGCACAATTCATTTGAGGAAAGTAAACTTGTTCAGTTTGTTTTTGTTAAAGACTTAAATGTTTGTAAAACACGACTAGAAGCAGCCAATCACGAGTCTGGACCCACCCCGCTTTAGCGTGGGGCTGAGGCCAGGTGTCGGGGTTCAGTGTGTGTCGGACAGCAAGCAGAGAGACTGCAGAGAATAGTGCTCTTGTTTTGTGTTTTAGTTAGGACCCAGTTCGGGGCTATTTTTTTCCACCTTTGGTACTGTGTGCGTGATATCATAACGTAAGTAGATATTCTGTGTGTATAAGTTACGTTGTGCTTTTCCTTTGTTGTATTTAGACCTGTAATAGCCTAATTTGCATGCCTTGTGCTCTGAGAAACAGAGACTCTTATGTAGCGGCCGCCATTACGCGGCTCATAGCACTGTCTGATGTCTGTGGGTTTCGTATTACACGTGCATGTATAATACTTGTTGTAAATAATTGTTGTGATGTTTGCAGACTGTTATAGAGAGCTGCTCTGTATCAGAGCCTGTGTTGAAGGGAGCGCTCTGTCAGAGAGGCAGCGCGTTTCTGGTTACGACACCTCTTAAAGGCGCAGTACAGTTGGTAGGAAGACCTGTACCATGATAGCATAACTGATGCCAAAAGAACCCCAAAAAACTATTGTTCACTATTTTAAAAGTTTGTCTATTATTACCATGTGCATTATTATTGTATAGTTGATATAGTTTTTTAATATGCATTTTTATTCCTTTGTTTCCTGTAGAACCACACACTTCTGCCATTCCTGTGGATACCTAATAAATCACATCAGTTAAGACATCTGGCTGTTTCTTTTTGAGAGCACCCTGCAGCGGGTCAATACAGACAGCACATCCCTAGTGTATTTTTCAAAAGGTTTAAGCTTGTTTTTGCTAAAAGACTTAAATGTTTGTAAAGGTTTAATTATTATTAATTTCATCATTACGTAATCATTGACTAATTTTTTTCAAATGAGGAATGACATATATATATAACATTATTATAGTATTTCTTACTCATTAACAAATATTTGTAAATGTTTTGTAAAATAATTAGTTCATTATTTACTATGTGTTACTAATGTTTTATAAGCGCCCGTTATTTTAAAGTGTTACCAATGACACATGGGGAGTTGTCACGCCTAGGTCAGCAGTAGAGGTAACAAATCAGAAGCCTACCGCTCCAGCTTTGAAAAGTAAGGTCGAGACAGAGATACCACACTTAACCACAGTCAGCCCTCAGTCTACCATTTTGTTTGATACTGTTTCTGTAGTTCGGGATTTGGCAGGTACGACAGCATTTCTTAAATGTCAGTGCCCCGACTGGTCTCATGGAGACAAAGTTTGAATGGATTAATAAATTGGGTAAAACTTTAGTGTGGTCTGGCCCTGAGTCACGGGGGTTTTCTAAGGGCTCGAGAAAATACATTTTATATAATGATCTGAAAATGGCTCCAACTGTGGGTGAATCCCGTGAAATAAGAAATATTTCACGGGATGATCAAGGTGACTTCATTTGTAAACACATACAGAGAAAGCATAAATTTGTGCCGAAGAGTAATAGTTGGTTACCGGGTTACAAAGCACGTAAAATAACCTTATTTGTGAACGATTTGGTCTCTGAATTGTTGCCTGAAAGCGCTCAAGAGCAATTACCTAATAAAACTGATCATAATGTTTTAAAGGTAATTCCTACTGTTTTAAGCCAACGGGTGACTACTCCGACTGTGAAAGTGGATAGTGTTACATTCGGTAGCATTAAGCTAAATAATGTATCTTTAATCACAACACCCACAACTATACTAAATAGGACCTCCACTACTACATCTGCTACTACGCCAATTACTACTTCTATCACTACATCAATAATTACAACATCCGTGACTACAATACCAATAATTACAACAACTAGAACTAAATCTGCGACTACGACACCAAGAGTTACAAAAGCGACAAGCAAATTGGCTATGACATCACATACTAAAGCACCAGAAAATAAGTTGAATACTACTTTGGCTAATATAGTGTTTACTTCAAAGGCTGCGACCTCAAAAGGGATCAATAAGGAGGCGATAACTAAGGTAATGGAACTTCCTATAAAACTTTCTACAGATAAGACAAGGACGGCTAGAACATTCATCTTCGGATGTAACTTCAAACATTATTTTGACAACTATACTTTATGCAAAATCTATTCTGACAGCTATACTTGATGCAAAAACTATGTGGCCAATTATGCTTAATGAGGGACCAGTGAATGTAACGCAGAAACCTAGTTCTGTAACTCGGTCACGACAGATAAGACTATGACGACGGCACCTGACACTCTGCCACTTGAGGAAAATGATTGGACTGACAGGGATGCGACACCAGAAGACATGTCAGAATCATTTCGGGCATTGTATAAGAGAGAAGCCAAGTGGAAAGCATTTGGGTTTGATTCCTCAGTATTGCATATTTCAGACCCTTTCGCCAGCAGGAACTTTTGGTTCCAGCAGTTAACACATGCTGTGAGAGCAACGGCTCATGAGGATGATCCGTGCATGGTTAGAATTCTGTCACCTAGTACCTTGAAATGGAAACTTCACCTCAACCTTTGAGTATTGAGTGTCAATCCATGGTTATGTCTTGGCTGTATTTCCACTAAGAAGCAAATCCAAAGGAGCGGATCTATATATCCAGATTATACAAGCCTACCTTTGAGTGTGCGTTGTTGGGGGCTTTTCCTTACATAAACTTGTTAGACCAAGGGGGGAAGTTAGCCGTACCTGAATCGATGGAAGTGAAACCAGCAAAAGAAGCACACTGTATATGCTCCAATGAAACCCGTGGGGGTTCAGGGGTGTTTTAATAATTTAGAGTCATACCACTGGAGAATTAGCCTGGGAGAAAAGTGGGGTATTGGTCTTTTTCCTTGGTATGGAGTCTGTATTTGTCTATTTGGCTATCACATATTTGAGATTTATCATATTTATATCATATCATATTTATATCATATTGATAGCATATTTATCACATATATCACATATTATATCACATATCACTTATTTGGCTGATCTCATAGATAATATAACATATACGCTAATGAGTTTTTGCTAATGAGACTATAAAGGGATTTAGTACTTTGACAAAAGTCACTGTCTAACTCTGCTGAAACGCTCTTGATTGATATGGCTCTTGATTATATTTTGGCTAAACAAGGTGGGCTGTATTTAGCTTTAAATTTAACTGGTGACACCTGCCATACCTTAATCCCTGATAGCTCTGATAATATGACTAATGTAATTGATGCTTTAAAGAAGATTAGAGAGGCATTTGGGCCGTCAGAAGGTTCAGGTTGGTCGGCCAATGCTTGGTTATGAGATAGATTTGGAGCTTTGGGAGCTATGATAGTTTGGGCTTTGTTGGGAGGACTTATCACATTATGCGTTATGTTTTGTTTTTCTACCATACTGTTGACCTTTGCTAAGGCGATGATATTAAGATGGGTTGGAGTTGTTATGCCGTCGGATCAAACACAGATGCCATTATTTCACAAAGATGACGTGCAGATTAGCGAAGAGAGAGTCAGAACAGAATTTGAATTATTTGATAAATACCTGACCTGACCAGACCTGATTGTAGTTGATTGGACTTTGCACCGAAATTTCTGACCATTTAAAGGTGCAAAGGGGGGATTACTTAAATTTCACATATTTTACATAATTTTCCATTTTATCACATTTATTTTCTTTTTGCTGATGTTATATATATATATATATATATATATATATATATATATATATATATATATATATATATATATATATATATATAGTTTATAATTTTCTTGTATTTCTTTTGTGTTTCTTTTGTGTTTTAAATGACCATATATTCAGACGATGTTTGTTTTTATGTTTGGTTATGTTACTTAAAATATGACTATTATACTATGCAGAATGGGACATCCCCTCCACTTAGTTAATAATAGAATGGTCGTCAGCAGCGGGACCCGTGAGAGAGTTTTTCAGTGATTAAGTAGTATGAATTGCTGCTACTGGTTTTTCGTTCTCACGTTTATAGCTAGGAGAAGCTAGGTAATTAAACTGATTTGTCGTTAATAGTGTGACTTTAGTCTCGAAGGGGGGAAATATGTAGTGCAGGGGTGCGCAATACGTCGATCGCGATCTACCAGTCGATCGCCAAGGTAGTGTGGGTACACTGTAAACCCAAATTTTCTTTTACATATAAAGTCAAGCTATTATTACTAATCTTTTCATTATTTTGCAAAAGGCGGGACCATTAAAAAAAGTGTGTAAACTATTTTAAACTAGTATTTGCTATACTAATAGCTCTGAGCGGAGACGACTCACACTTTCATGTTTTTACCTGTGAGCGGTGGGGCTTGACCACGACTGAACGACTGGTGACCCCAAACAACATGTTTCCTCTGCTCTGACTGTTGGCTGCCGATCAGCGTGTGATGAAGTGGGGGGAATCAGCGTCAGCCTGGTATATTAACGCGTGGAAAGAGAAGAAATTTGGTTCTTGTTCCCGTGGGACTGAATAGTTGGTAACATTAGTTGACGCTTGAAGTGAACGTAAGGCTAACGTTAAGTTAACTAGCTGCTAATGTTAATGCTGTGGTAGCAATTGGTAGCGTTAGCTCTGTTATAGAGACCTGCATCGGGCGGGAATTCCCGTGGGACCCGCAGAAAAAACCCCTCAGGACCCTTTTCACGTTGCCTCGGCCGGGATCGGGCCGTTTTCATGTTGCATCGGGCGGGAGCGGGCGGTCAGGCTAAAACATGTCGCGGGTCCCGACCAGACTTCTTTCTTTTTTCACTTGTTGATTTGTCTGGAATTCAAAAGGATTGTGGGGAAAGACCTACAGAAGGAATTTTATTCTGCCCTTGATAACCACACTACTCGTCCTATGGAAATTTTTAAAGCTAAGAGAGGCAACGTGGGTGAACAGTTGGCACATCTTTTACAGCAAATGCAGGTAATACTTTGTACTTTGTTTTGTCTCTGTGTATGAGAGACTGTTTTTCTTTTAACTTATCATACAGTATCCATTTTCTGTTTTACAGTCACTGGATCCCACTGAAAAAAGGACAGTCGCACTAAGAGGGCTTCCTTACTTACTCGGAGACAATCCCACTGAATTCTTCAAATCTACCTTTGTAAGTATACATTTTGTCTGTAATGTGAAACTTTTAGAATGTGACATTTATTGTATAATTTGAACAAGCCAAAATTGACAAGTAGCCTATATTCAAAAACTTTGGATTATTCGTTAGGACAATAGAATAGAGATGTATTTACCTTGTCAACATGTTTCGGCTGCTATCTGCGAGCCGTCTTCAACAGTTGTCACTGGTGACAATTTGAAAACTTTCAAAGTTTTTGAATATAACAAAAGAAGACAAAATGAACATTGTAGAAGAAGTCGCCTATACATTAGAAGCTCCATGATCTTTATCTAAAGAAAAAGTCAGACTAATGTTGATTTTCAAATGTTTGTTCAAACATTTGAAAATGCTTGACCAAATAGTTATGATGTCAGCATAAATTGAATTTCATGCAATTCCTGTTTTGTCATTCTTATTGATAGTCTGTTGTAGTTCAGTAATTTGATTCTGTAATGTTTATACTTCTGGCAATCATTTTCTTTTTTTTGTTTATCTTTAGGATGGTGGTGAATCGTAAACAGAAAAAAGTTTAGTGTTTTATATCTTATTTAGCAGCTAGAAGTTTATTGTTTGCACTGCTGAGGTTCAGTTTGTAGCCACCATGATGAACACATTACACACACACACATTGAAAATACAAGCATAATTCACTGAAATGTGAACTAGCATTATTATGTTTACAGACTGAAAAATCTGTTGCACGTAAACCTTCCTGTTCGTTATTACTTTTTAAAACAGTTGTTATGTGCCACTATGCTAGTTAATAACTTTAGTCTCTAATCAATAAGGCTTCTGAAATTTAAAATTGTTCATGACAGGGATGCTCCTTATTAGGCAATTTACCTGTCGAAACCATTCCAGGTTTCCATTTTTCTCTTTTGACCAGATTAATGTAAATGTTTGGGGGGTTTTTCTACTAATTTGTGTACACTATACATGCTACCTCAATTAGTTCATCAGACATTATGCAAGTGTGTTTCCCTTTGTACAAGGTTTTAAAAGTTTAAATTTCACCTTGATTCTAAATGTTAGAAAAATGAACCCATTGTTGTAAAGGGTTAATTGCACAATTGTTTTGACATGGCACTTTACTCAGATTTTATATTACTGTTTAAACTTGTGAAATGTAAAAGCAAAAACAAATGCTGTTACAGGTTACAGGCAGAAGACTGCACTTTATTCAGGTTTAAGCATGTTACTATTGCATTATTTTGGCAATACATTTGTGAGAAAAAAAAAAAAATTGTAATTTTTTGTCAATTATTATCTAATGTAAAAAAAATAAAATAATAATAATTACAACTAATTAACATGATCAATAAATACCCATAAATAAGAAAAATAAATACTGATAAACATAAGCAATGATTACTGTAATACACGAGTAATGGTTAAGTTAATTACTTGTGAACATTAGTTTTAAAAAATTAAGGCCTACTCGAGACCGATCTTGGTCTCGAGATGAGTACGACCATATTTCATTACGGCCGGTGCCGTCGGCAATAAACTTGTACCGGTGTGCGGGACCGCACGGGGCTTCTCACTGCAGCCTGTGCGCTTGTCTGGAACCTGCGGACACTTGTACGCAACAGCGTGTACCAGCGTGTACCAACAGCGCAACACGCAACAGCGCAACATGCAACAGCGTGTACCAGCATGTGTCACAGTGCAGGTTAAACTTATTAAAACATCCTACCTGTCCACTTTTGAGTTTAGGCACAATGCACTGGAAACGCATTACAAATCTTGGGGCTGTCCTGGCCACAGCATTGTGTTCTAAAGTGAGTTTACGCCTGAAATCATGTCCTTTTGACAGGAAAAGCCCCCACATAGTGTAGTTTGCACCTCCTGTTACTTCTAAGGCAGGATTACATAGTTAGTCAAAATGTGATTTGCAGGCGCTGAAAACGGCCAATGCTTGGTTATGAGCTTGATTTGGAGCTTTGGGAGCTATGATATTTTGGGCTTTGTTGGGAGGACTTATCACATTATGCGTTATGTTTTGTTTTTGTACCATACTGTTGACCTTTGCTAAGGCATATAGCAAATATTAAGATGGGTTGGAGTTGTTATGCCATCGGATCAAACACAGATGCCATTATTGCAGGAAGATGACTTGCCGATTAGCGAAGGGAGAGTCGGAACAGAATTTGAATTAGTTGGATGAATACCTGACCTGACCTGATTGTAATTGATTGGACTTTGCACCAAAATTTCTGACCATTTAAAGGTGTAATTTCAGTGCAAAGGGGGATTACTTAAATTTTCCATATTTTACATAATCTTACATTTTATCACATTTATTTTTGCTCATGTTAGTCATTATACTTTTATAAATATATTCATATACCTATATATTTTATAATTCACATTGTGATGTGAAACAAGTTTTTGATTGTATTTGCTTTTGCAAGATACTGGATGGTGTGTTCTGTTTCCAGGACAAATGGGGAACGATGTTGAAATGGACTATGGACATGGACAATGATTGATAATCGGAGCTAACCAAATAGCTTGGATGGACAGTGGATGGACAGATGGTGAATGAAAGTGCGGTCTTTGAATGTGTTTTATCAAGATATATCTTACTGTATTATATAGTTTATAATTTGTGTTTTAAATGAACCTATATGTTTATTCATACGATGTTTGTTTCTATGTTTGGTTATGTTACTGTTACACTCTGTAGAATGGGACATCCCTCCACTTAGTTAGGTCGCCAGCAGCGGACCCGTGAGAGAGTTTTTCAGTGATTAAGTAGTATGAATTTGGCAACAGATTTAGCTGCTACTGGTTTTTCGCTCTCACGGTTATAGCTAGGAGAAGCTAGGTAATTAAATTGATTTGACGTTAATAGTGTGACTTTAGTCTATCGCCAAGGTAGTGTGGGTAGATCGTAGCGTCGTAGTAGGCCTACTCGAGAACGGTCTTGGTCTTGAGATGAGTGCGACCATATTTCATTACGGCCGGTGCCGTCAGCAATAACTTGTACCGGTGTGCGGGACCGCACGGGGCTTCTTACCGCAGCCTGTGCGCTCGTCTGGAACCTGCGGACACTTCGCAGCACATCACCACACGTGTCCCCAGCGCGCACAGCTTGTACGCAACAGCGTGTACCCTTGAGTACCAGCATGTATCACAGTGCAGGTTAAACTTTTTAAAACATCCTAGCTGTCCATCTGCCTCACGTCAGCATGCCGCTCCTCGCCTTTTTGCGCTCTCGCTCCTCCCTCCATATAACTCACACACACACCCTTCTCAATGCACGCAGATTAGACGAGCAAGATGAAACGCGAAGCAAAAACTAATCTAAATTTATGTTGGCAAAAAACAGGCCTACAGCACAGAGCTGGCCTACCGCGACATGTGGTTGAAGTTTGCCTAATAAAAGTGCACAAATACATCTGTATTTGTCACGACGTGTGTTTGGTAAATGTGCAGACGCTGGTAAATACTACTGCAAAACCAGTAAGATAATGTAACTCCAGTTAAGAAGTTAAGAAGTGTGCTTGAGTCTGGATGTCAGCAGCTACTGTCTGGACCAGGGGTCGGCAACCCGCGGCTCCAGAGCGCATGTGGCTCTTTCATCGTTCTGTCGTGGCTCCCTGTGACTTTGGAAAATAATAATGAGTATTTAATTACATTGCATTTTTATTTTAGTTTGTTTTTAAATGTAAATCTAAAATTGTAGATAATGGTAATCTTGTAACATTTAAATAAAACGTTTTAAATATTTTTGTCGCTCAAAACATGCGTCAAAGCCGCCGACGTGCGTCACCCCCACACACTGGCAGCCCGGACCTACATCAGCAGTATGATTTTCGGCCCAATGATGATAAATCCAAGAAAAGAAAAGTTTCTGAAGAAAACAGAACGCTTAATGCTACGTGGGCAGATTCATTTGCTTTCACGGCTGATGAGACTGGTACACGCGGTACACGCAATAAAATGATGACGGAACACAGAAGCAGACGCCTTTTTGGTTCGCTGCGGGTGGATAATTTAAGTTTGGATTTTTATTTCCTACGAGGAGGACTCAAATACTAAAGTGTTTATTGCAGCTTTGCGTACATTTGTTTACAGAAGTGAAACTTAAAACCACATGGCTAATTTGCATAAACTAGAAGCGCTGACTAAAGGGCAGGACTCAGTGGAATATGCGTGTTCTTTCTGTGACTGAGGGATGTTCTGCCTATGGTGAGTCTGTTCTGCGCTTCTATCGTGTTGGAGATGGTTCATGTTAAACTTTTCAGAGATTATACGTGTGCAGGTCGTACGTGTGCAGCGCAATTCTTTATTTCACTCATGCACTTTATTTATGTTGGCTACTGTTGTGATGAAAAGACTGAAAGGTGTAAATAATTCTCTTAAGACTCGCGCTTAAGAGCTGTAGTGCAGGATGGCGCGCTTGTTGTTCTCTGAGAGTTGTAGTTTTGCCTGTAGTTACCCTGGTTAGCGCTGGTTTAGAAGTCAAAAGGGTTTTGTGGCTCCGGGTGTTTTCTTTTCTGTGGGAGACGGTCCAAATGGCTCTTTGAGTATTTAAGGTCGCCGACCCCTGGTCTTGACTATGCATCCCTAGCTGATTCCAACCAATGCAAGTCAAGACAGTAAGGTAATGAGAAAAAATGAAATTGCGCAATATGGGCTCATGCCGTTATGCAAGGTACATCAACATAAATTGTACATATAAAGAATTCTCTATATTTATGAATAAATAAATGATTTGCATTTTTGTAGTAGGTAGATCATTTTTACTTGGTCATTTTATAAGTAGCTCGCATGCAGAAAAAGTGTGAGCACCCCTGATGTAGTGTCTGCTTTGCCTTTTGAACCATACAGCCCCTTTAAGTAAGTTATGAGGCCTCTGCATTCTGCCATGATGGCACGAGAGACCCCTAACTTTAATGTTAAGTCTGTATCTTGGACGTACAGAAGTAGTCAGATTACAGTGGGATATCCTATAGAAAGCTAGATAGATATGTGGGCAATGCTTTGTTCGAATGTGTTCTCCAAAGTCCGTTCTGCTTCGAGGCAGACGGACCTTGTGTCTGTAATTGTCTTATACTCTGGGTTTGTAATAAATAGGATTGACACTAGCAGAGCCTGGTTTTTGGATTCTTCCCATCACATCCCACCGGTGAGTGAAACCAAAGCAGCAACGGTGAGAAACGACTCTTCAATAAAAAATTAAAACGGTTATAACTTTGGCAAAGAAGCAGATAGAACTAAGATTCTAAATGCATATTGTTCAGGTCCAAAAGCCCTACTTGCACAGCAAAAATGGCATTGATATCTCTTGTAGTTTTCCCACAATTTCACTGTTGAGTTTAGGCACAATGAGGAGCTGTCCTGGCCACAGCGTTGTATTGTAAAGCGAGCTCACGCCTGAAATCATGTCCTTTTGACAGGACAAGTCCCCACATAGTGTAGTTTGCACCTCCTGTTACTTCTAAGGTAGGATTGCATAGTTGGTCAAAATGTGATTTGCAGGCGCTGAAAAGGCGTTTGCCGCAATAAAAAATTAAAATGCTTATAACTTTGGCAAAGAAGCAGATAGAACCAAGATTCCAAATGCATATTGTTCAGGTCCAAAAGCCCTACTTGCACAGCAAAAATGGCATTGATATCTCTTGTAGTTTTCCCACAATTTCACTGTTGAGTTTAGGTACATGAGGAGCTGTCCTGGCCACAGCGTTGTATTGTAAAGCGAGCTCACGCCTGAAATCATGTCATTTTGACAGGACAAGTCCCCACATAGTGTAGTTTTCACATCCTGTTACTTCTAAGGCAGGATTGCATAGTTAGTCAAAATGTGATTTGCAGGCGCTGAAAAGGCGTTTGCCGCAATAAAAAATTAAAATGCTTATAACTTTGGCAAAGAAGCAGATAGAACCAAGATTCCAAATGCATATTGTTCAGGTCCAAAAGCCCTACTTGCACAGCAAAAATGGCATTGATATCTCTTGTAGTTTTCCCACAATTTCACTGTTGAGTTTAGGCACAATGCATTAGAAACGCATGAAACATCCTGGGGTGTCCTGGCCACAGCATGGTATTGTAAAGCGAGCTCACGCCTGAAATCATGTAATTTTGACAGGACAAGTCCCCACATAGTGTAGTTTGCACCTCCTGTTACTTCTAAGGCAGGATTGCATAGTTGGTCAAAATGTGATTTGCAGGCGCTGAAAAGGCGTTTGCCGCAATAAAAAATTAAAACGCTTATAACTTTGGCAAAGAAGCAGATAGAACCAAGATTCTAAATGCATATTGTTCAGGTCCAAAAGCCCTACTTGCACAGTAGAAATGGCATTGATATCTCTTGTAGTTTTCCCACAATTTCACTGTTGAGTTTAGGCACAATGAGGAGCTGTCCTGGCCACAGCGTTGTATTGTAAAGCGAGCTCACGCCTGAAATCATGTCATTTTGACAGGACAAGTCCCCACATAGTGTAGTTTTCACATCCTGTTACTTCTAAGGCAGGATTGCATAGTTAGTCAAAATGTGATTTGCAGGCGCTGAAAAGGCGTTTGCCGCAATAAAAAATTAAAATGCTTATAACTTTGGCAAAGAAGCAGATAGAACCAAGATTCCAAATGCATATTGTTCAGGTCCAAAAGCCCTACTTGCACAGCAGAAATGGCATTGATATCTCTTGTAGTTTTCCCACAATTTCACTGTTGAGTTTAGGCACAATGCATTAGAAACGCATGAAACATCCTGGGGTGTCCTGGCCACAGCATGGTATTGTAAAGCGAGCTCACGCCTGAAATCATGTAATTTTGACAGGACAAGTCCCCACATAGTGTAGTTTGCACCTCCTGTGACTTCTAAGGCAGGATTGCATAGTTGGTCAAAATGTGATTTGCAGGCGCTGAAAAGGCGTTTGCCGCAATAAAAAATTAAAACGCTTATAACTTTGGCAAAGAAGCAGATAGAACCAAGATTCTAAATGCATGTTGTTCAGGTCCAAAAGCCCTACTTGCACAGCAGAAATGGCATTGATATCTCTTGTAGTTTTCCCACAATTTCACTGTTGAGTTTAGGCACAATGAGGAGCTGTCCTGGCCACAGCGTTGTATTGTAAAGCGAGCTCACGCCTGAAATCATGTCATTTTGACAGGACAAGTCCCCACATAGTGTAGTTTTCACATCCTGTTACTTCTAAGGCAGGATTGCATAGTTGGTCAAAATGTGATTTGCAGGCGCTGAAAAGGCGTTTGCCGCAATAAAAAATTAAAACGCTTATAACTTTGGCAAAGAAGCAGATAGAACCAAGATTCTAAATGCATATTGTTCAGGTCCAAAAGCCCTACTTGCACAGTAGAAATGGCATTGATATCTCTTGTAGTTTTCCCACAATTTCACTGTTGAGTTTAGGCACAATGAGGAGCTGTCCTGGCCACAGCGTTGTATTGTAAAGCGAGCTCACGCCTGAAATCATGTCATTTTGACAGGACAAGTCCCCACATAGTGTAGTTTTCACATCCTGTTACTTCTAAGGCAGGATTACATAGTTAGTCAAAATGTGATTTGCAGGCGCTGAAAAGGCGTTTGCCGCAATAAAAAATTAAAATGCTTATAACTTTGGCAAAGAAGCAGATAGAACCAAGATTCCAAATGCATATTGTTCAGGTCCAAAAGCCCTATTTGCACAGCAAAAATGGCATTGATATCTCTTGTAGTTTTCCCACAATTTTACTGTTGAGTTTAGGCACATGAGGAGCTGTCCGGGCCACAGCGTTGTATTGTAAAGCGAGCTCACGCCTGAAATCATGTCATTTTGACAGGACAAGTCCCCACATAGTGTAGTTTTCACATCCTGTTACTTCTAAGGCAGGATTGCATAGTTAGTCAAAATGTGATTTGCAGGCGCTGAAAAGGCGTTTGCCGCAATAAAAAATTAAAACGCTTATAACTTTGGCAAAGAAGCAGATAGAACCAAGATTCTAAATGCATGTTGTTCAGGTCCAAAAGCCCTACTTGCACAGCAGAAATGGCATTGATATCTCTTGTAGTTTTCCCACAATTTCACTGTTGAGTTTAGGCACAATGAGGAGCTGTCCTGGCCACAGCGTTGTATTGTAAAGCGAGCTCACGCCTGAAATCATGTCATTTTGACAGGACAAGTCCCCACATAGTGTAGTTTTCACATCCTGTTACTTCTAAGGCAGGATTGCATAGTTGGTCAAAATGTGATTTGCAGGCGCTGAAAAGGCGTTTGCCGCAATAAAAAATTAAAACGCTTATAACTTTGGCAAAGAAGCAGATAGAACCAAGATTCTAAATGCATATTGTTCAGGTCCAAAAGCCCTACTTGCACAGTAGAAATGGCATTGATATCTCTTGTAGTTTTCCCACAATTTCACTGTTGAGTTTAGGCACAATGAGGAGCTGTCCTGGCCACAGCGTTGTATTGTAAAGCGAGCTCACGCCTGAAATCATGTCATTTTGACAGGACAAGTCCCCACATAGTGTAGTTTTCACATCCTGTTACTTCTAAGGCAGGATTACATAGTTAGTCAAAATGTGATTTGCAGGCGCTGAAAAGGCGTTTGCCGCAATAAAAAATTAAAATGCTTATAACTTTGGCAAAGAAGCAGATAGAACCAAGATTCCAAATGCATATTGTTCAGGTCCAAAAGCCCTATTTGCACAGCAAAAATGGCATTGATATCTCTTGTAGTTTTCCCACAATTTTACTGTTGAGTTTAGGCACATGAGGAGCTGTCCGGGCCACAGCGTTGTATTGTAAAGCGAGCTCACGCCTGAAATCATGTCATTTTGACAGGACAAGTCCCCACATAGTGTAGTTTTCACATCCTGTTACTTCTAAGGCAGGATTGCATAGTTAGTCAAAATGTGATTTGCAGGCGCTGAAAAGGCGTTTGCCGCAAAAAAAAAAAAAATTAAAATGCTTATAACTTTGGCAAAGAAGCAGATAGAACCAAGATTCCAAATGCATATTGTTCAGGTCCAAAAGCCCTACTTGCACAGCAAAAATGGCATTGATATCTCTTGTAGTTTTCCCACAATTTCACTGTTGAGTTTAGGCACAATGCATTAGAAACGCATGAAACATCCTGGGGTGTCCTGGCCACAGCATGGTATTGTAAGGCGAGCTCACGCCTGAAATCATGTAATTTTGACAGGACAAGTCCCCACATAGTGTAGTTTGCACCTCCTGTTACTTCTAAGGCAGGATTGCATAGTTGGTCAAAATGTGATTTGCAGGTGCTGAAAAGGCGTTTGCCGCAATAAAAAATTAAAACGCTTATAACTTTGGCAAAGAAGCAGATAGAACCAAGATTCTAAATGCATATTGTTCAGGTCCAAAAGCCCTACTTGCACAGCAGAAATGGCATTGCTATCTCTTGTAGTTTTCCCACAATTTCACTGTTGAGTTTAGGCACAATGAGGAGCTGTCCTGGCCACAGCGTTGTATTGTAAAGCGAGCTCACGCCTGAAATCATGTAATTTTGACAGGACAAGTCCCCACATAGTGTAGTTTTCACATCCTGTTACTTCTAAGGCAGGATTGCATAGTTAGTCAAAATGTGATTTGCAGGCGCTGAGAAGGCGTTTGCCGCAATAAAAAATTAAAACGCTTATAACTTTGGCAAAGAAGCAGATAGAACCAAGATTCTAAATGCATATTGTTCAGGTCCAAAAGCCCTACATGCACAGCAGAAATGGCATTGATATCTCTTGTAGTTTTCCCACAATTTCACTGTTGAGTTTAGGCACAATGAGGAGCTGTCCTGGCCACAGCGTTGTATTGTAAAGCGAGCTCACGCCTGAAATCATGTCATTTTGACAGGACAAGTCCCCACATAGTGTAGTTTTCACATCCTGTTACTTCTAAGGCAGGATTGCATAGTTAGTCAAAATGTGATTTGCAGGCGCTGAAAAGGCGTTTGCCGCAATAAAAAATTAAAATGCTTATAACTTTGGCAAAGAAGCAGATAGAACCAAGATTCCAAATGCATATTGTTCAGGTCCAAAAGCCCTATTTGCACAGCAAAAATGGCATTGATATCTCTTGTAGTTTTCCCACAATTTCACTGTTGAGTTTAGGCACAATGCATTAGAAACGCATGAAACATCCTGGGGTGTCCTGGCCACAGCATGGTATTGTAAAGCGAGCTCACGCCTGAAATCATGTCATTTTGACAGGACAAGTCCCCACATAGTGTAGTTTGCACCTCCTGTTACTTCTAAGGCAGGATTGCATAGTTGGTCAAAATGTGATTTGCAGGCGCTGAAAAGGCGTTTGCCGCAACAAAAAATTAAAACGCTTATAACTTTGGGTTGCACATCTCTGAAGTGCTTAAAAAACGATGACAAGGACAGACACGGCTACAATGTATTTTGGCCACAAGAGGGCGACGTCTGCCAACTCAAAGGCCTGGCTACACAGTCTGTGCCAGTATAACAGGCCCCATTATTCATGAATCCAAAGCATCTCGATATGTTTGGGCCACAGTATCGCACCAAATTCACCTGAAGCCTGCCACACTCTGACCAATCAGGTCCAAAAATGCCCTGCTTTATCGGACAGAAGCACAATTTCTTTGTGTTTCCTTGAGAAAACAATGTCTCCAAATTTATGTCATATTCTTTTTTTTTTTTTTTTTTTTTTTTTTTGTTTTGCTACTGTACAGCTGTGCCAATAATGAGAAAAACGATAAGTTCTATTTAAAGGCCTCCCGCTCTCCGTTTCGTAAAGCCCATCGCTTACATTCTCAAATGTTTGTTTGTTTTGTTTTGTTTTTTTTGAACGTCACTTATTCTTTTTTCACTCTTGTAATCAAGTTTGTAGTGTAGCTTCTTTTGGTTCTGTGTTCTGTCTTTAACACTTAGACGTAAATGTAGCCTATTAAATGTGCATAGCCGCGCTGTTATCTGTGGCCACATGCGCATTTAGAGCGACAGGCTCGTTTACATGAGCGCGTGAGTTTTCACTCATGGAGCCCTGCTCATCTCCTTGCTGCTGCTGCTGCTGCGCGCGAAGCACCGCGGTGTCGGTGATCCGAGCTGAGTGCAGATGGACCCGGGTCCACACTCCGGTAGAGCGGGTGTGGCGCATGCGAGAGGTAGCGGTGATCGGAGGTGAGCGCAGAATAATGTGGGTTAACAAGAGTGTGCTGGTAACAACACAGACACTGGCCGCGGCGTCGTTAAACTCCGGTAGAACGGGACTTTGTGACGCATATTACACGAGAGGCAGTGGTTATCGGAGGTGAGTGTGTGTGTTACTGGAAAAAGGAGAGACGGCGTCTGAACCAGTCTATGGTCTGAACTCACGTTTTCAAAGGAGGAGTCTATCTATTTAAGATAAGATAAGATAATCCTTTATTTGTCCCACAATGGGGAAATTGCAGTGTCACAACGCAAGTTACAGAAACAGTAGGAAATAAGAGCATGCATCAAAATCAAGATAAATAATAATAAGTATTTACAATCAACTAAAAAACACAACACTGTAAGCTAAGCTAAAAGGCACAGGAACATTGCACAATAAGTGTTTTTGATTCTGAGATGATTGTGTACATTGCAGTGATGGACAGTGGTGGGTAAATAAATAATAGCAGGTACAGTGACTTTAAATAATATTGCACATTGTCCAGTTTCTTCTTCTCCCTCTCTGTGACGCTGCTGCTCCAGCAGACCACACCATACAGGATGGCTGATGCCACCACAGAGTCATAGAAGGACCTCAGGAGTGGCCCTCTCACTCCAAAGGACCGCAGTCTCCTCAGGAGATAGAGCCGACTCTGGCCCTTCCTGTACAGTGCATCTGTATTATGAGTCCAGTCTAGTTTATTGTTCAGATGCACACCCAGGTACTTATTTGGGGGCATAATTAGGCTACTATTGTTTGGAATATGATTAGACTATATTCAAACAGCATCATGGTGCGCTGTGTGTGTCAGCTACAAAATCATATTGCCAGTTCAGGCACATGAAGCAACACACAGGCTTCACACTTCCATGTGTAATACAAATGTGAATGTGTTTGTTCAGGTGAAGTCAGTGCAGTCGGTCTACACCAGGTGGATGCCAAGGACTGAAGAGAGAAGGCCAAGTACAGGCCTTATCTCACCATGAGCTGGCTCTTCTACGCGGATATAAAAGTCCACTGTGCACTGGATTCAAGTATAGGTAATCATGAGATTAAATTAAAGAATTGGCCAAAGATGTCAAATAACATAGAACACAATGTTTTGTGATTTCAGATGTAATAATGAACACATATTTAATAAAATATGTATTTATTTGTTTAGGTGTCACCGCACCAGGTGGACACTGGAGACGGAGTTCCGAACATCACCTCTGTAGCTGTCTGCTTTCTTCACCAAAAGCCTACTGCACACTGGAATGGTAAGCATGTCATTAATGTGCACATTTTGTGCTGGGATGTTGAGGTCATTGTAACACAGCACAATTGTTTTCTGTCATTCCTCTCAGTATCAATATTAAAGGTGTATTAGGTGTATTTCTAATAATAAAATGTGATTGTTTGTGTTTAGGCCAGCAGGTGTATACTGAGCACTGAGCAGTAAAGACCAGGTCACATTCCAGTACTGTGTCTGAGCTCAACTCACTTCTAGGCTGTATCCACTGCACTTTACAGGTGAGCCTTTCATTTCATGAGAATGATGTTGACAAGCAAAAGATGAAATGATAAGCAAGGGGAGCTTGAACTTGAGAGGTGAAAGCTTTATTTAGCAGTTGCATTTTCCTACTTGGATTGTTTTTGACTTGTCCCTATGATGCACTCCCACACAAGTCCAGTAAGCAATATGTCCCATAAATCATGAAGCACACGCATCCATTTTGGTCCAAAGCGTTTATTGAAAGACAAACGCTCGCTGCTGCTCGCTGCTGCTTGTCATGAATCCAGAACAAACACTGTAACAAATCTCCTGTAAATAATTACTATAATATTTCAGCAAATGACTGTAAATCATATTTACAGATGAGAACTGGGAACACTTTACAGGTTTTTGTTGGGCTATTTTTTACACTTATTCATTGGCTTGAAGTATCAGAATCAGAATCAGAATCAGAATCAGAAAAGCTTTTATTGCCATTGTCAGTGAACACAATTCACAGACTAGGAACTTGCTTTGGTGATAAGGTGCAACATAGAACACTGAATAATAATAATAATAATAATAATAATAATAATAATACAAGTAGAGATATCACAGTTAGAAAGGATAATAATAATAATAATGATAATGATAATAAAGTATCACTATTTGAATAAAGTATTAGCATGCAAAAAGATTAAGATATATAATAAAAATAAAAATATTCAAGTATATACAGAGCATCAGAACAACAGTGCAAACCGACAGTGCAAAAGAGCAAGTGACGTGACATGACTTATTTAAAGTGACTGGTATTATAAAGTGTCCTTAGTACAGGTGTTATAAGTGTTCATAAAGTGTTTATGAGTCCAACGGCAGAGGGGAAGAAACTGTTCTTATGGCGAGAGGTTCTGGTCCGTATGGACCGTAGCCTTCTGCCAGAGGGAAGTGGCTCGAATAGTCCATGTCCAGGTAAGAGTACAGTAAGAATTGCTCTGCAGGTAACAGCAAAATCTTGTATACTAAATTTACATGTATTACCTGGCAATATTGTTGCCAATAATTGCCTGTCATTTAAAATACAATACAATACCCCCCCCCCCCCCCCCACAATTGGACATGAGCTGATGTGTAAAGTCCATAAACAGCCTGAACAGACATGAGGATCATATTGCTTTTGTGTGAGCTGCACTCAGGTCCTTTAGGCTTCTTCTAGACCTGTAGTCTTGCGTTCACCTCATGAAACATGTGCAATCACAAACATAGCAGAATCAAAGGAGGTAATGCTGTTATTTTAATGTCATACAACTGTCTGTCACTAAACCTTTAACCTTAGGAAGGAACACCTTGCCAAAAAACACAATGAGATTTTCTTCCCTTCAGTGGTACCAACAAGCCAAATATGGGGCTGTGACACAAGGACTGGAGAAGAAAGATACTTTGACTATAACATGGAAGGGACTTGTAAGATGTGGACACACATTAGACCTATGGTTTGCTAAATTACGCAGCAACTTTTATTGCTGAAAATATCCTCTTCCTGCTTTCATGCAGCGTCAGATCACATGTCACCATGGTTTCAGTACACTTTCATTTTTCCAGTCGTATTTGTGCAAGCTCAAAAAGGGGAAAACATTGACTGCCACCTCTTCACACCTCTGCCTCAGCCCCCCAGCCCCCGAATCCACATCAAATACTCAGCCAGACCTCCAGCACACACCCCTGCTCTTTGTCTGTCACAACAGCTCAGGTTAGGAGAGAACTGAGCCGGATAAGGAGTAGGAAAGCTGCTGGACCAGACGGGATCAGCCCCAGGCTCCTTAAGTCCTGTGCAGATGAGCTGTGTGGAGTTATGGAGCATGTCTTCAACCTGAGCCTGAAGCTGAAGGTGGTGCCACAGCTCTGGAAGACCTCCTGTGTGGTACCTGTGCCCAAGACACCGCACGCCAAGGACCTCAACAGCTTCAGGCCAGTGGCTCTCACGTCTCATCTGATGAAGACTCTGGAGAGGCTCGTCCTGGGTCACCTCCGCTCCACGGTGAGCTCAGCGATGGACCCGCTGCAGTTCGCGTATCGGCCTGGCATTGGAGTGGAGGACGCCATCATCTCTCTGATGCCTCTCGCTGTCCCACTTGGAGAGGCCCGGCAGCACTGTGAGAATCTTGTTCTTTGACTTCTCCAGTGCTTTCAACACCATCCAGCCGCTGCTCCTGAGGGACAAGCTGGAGTGGGCAGGAGTGGACTGTGACCTGGCTGAGTGGATCCTGGACTACCTCACAAACCGGCCCCAGTTTGTGAGAGCCCGGGACTGTGTGTCTGACCTCATGACCTGCAGTGTGGGGGCGCCCCAGGGCACCGTCCTCGCGCCCTTCCTCTTCACACTCTACACTGCAGACTTCAGACATGACACGGACAGCTGCGTCCTGCAGAAGTTCTCCGATGACTCCGCCATCATCGGTCTCATCACGAACGATGACGACACGGAGTACAGAGGACTAACGCAGGACTTTGTGGACTGGTGTCACCGGAACCATCTTCTCATCAACGCGGGGAAGACCAAGGAGATGGTGGTGGACTTCCGCAGACGCCACTCTACTGCCCCCCCACCAGTGAACATCCAGGGAAGAGACATTGAGAGAGTGGACTCTTACAAGTACCTGGGTGTGCATCTGAACAATAAACTGGACTGGACTCACAACACAGATGCACTGTACAGGAAGGGCCAGAGTCGGCTTTATCTCCTGAGGAGACTGCGGTCCTTTGGAGTGAGAGGGCCACTCCTGAGGACCTTCCATGACTCTGTGGTGGCATCAGCCATCCTGTACGGTGTGGTCTGCTGGAACAGCAGCGTCACAGAGAGGGAGAAGAAGAAACTGGACAAGGTCATCAAGAAGTCCAGTTCAGTCCTGGGCTGTCCTCTGGACTCGGTGCAGCAGGTGGGGGACAAGAGGGTCCTGGCTAAACTCATGTCTATGCTGGACCATGAGGGTCACCCCCTGCAGGACGCCCTGTCTGCTCTGGAGAGCAGCATCAGTGACAGACTGATGCACCCTCGCTGTGTGAAGGAGAGATTTCGCAGGTCTTTCCTTCCTGCTGCTGTCAGACTGTATAATGAACAATGCTAGTCATGTGTCATCGCCATAGTAATAATAACAATAATAACAATGTGCAATACTATTTAAAGTCACTACCTGCTACTTATTTATTTATTTAACCACCACTGTCCATCACTGCACTGTACACAATATTTTGATTGTAAATACTTATTATTATTTATCTTGTTTTTGATGTGTGCTTGTTTTCCTACTTTTTCTGAAACTTGCGTTGTGACATTGAAATTTCCCCACTGTGGGACGAATAAAGGATTATCTTATCTTATCTTATCTTATCTTTATCGGGGAATCATGTCGTATCTGTGCTTCAACTGTGCAAATAGCCTCGCGAGGGGCGACAGAATTTCAAACCAGTTTGATTTTCATCTGACCCTATGATTCCCGATCGGGAGGTGTTTGTGAAAGGTCAATCGCTGCTCATCAACCCATGTATAACTAAAGCTAAAACTTGGGGTGATCCCCAAAATAGTTGCACAAGTGAAAAGTCATCTCAAAATGAGCCAAAAATCACACAGTGCAAAGACCACACACACATGCAAAATCATACAATAACAAATCCATGTTATTGCCTGGCAATCATGCAAGTTTTGTACATATTGACTATATCATACATATATCATACATCGCAAGAAACAAAGTGATGATGTCACAACTGTGTTTTAATGTTATGCCTTTTCCTCTGCAATAGACAAGAAAAAAACGCAATGTTGCAAATGAGAATCTGTCTGACTCTGAGATGTCAGACTCTTCATCGACCTCCTCAGAGACATCATCTTCTTCTTCATCCTCCTCCTCCTCCTCATCATGTGATGAGGAGAAGAAGAAGAAGAAGAGGCACAGTAAGCACCAGAAGGATAAAAAGAAGAAGGACAAGGGGAAGAAACCTAAAAAGGACAAGAACAAGAGCTATGATGTAGCTATGAATAGGAGAGGTATTTTCTAGTTTTTGTACATTTTTCTTGTTTAGGTTCAATGTGCATTTGAATTATAATAAGCTGTAGTGTTTGTGCAGGGTTTTATTAATTGTAATGGCTAAAACACTGCAAAATCTGATACAAGGTCAGGCATTTTATACCAAACACATCTCGAAGGCTTGCAGACTCCTGGAGGGACAAACTGTGAAAGGGTTTTAGTTATGACTATCAATTATGGCTAAAAGGTGCAAATATAATATCTCTCTGTTATCCTGTAGCAAAATAGATTTAGCTAATACTATAGTAGATGGGAAATAACAGTAGCTTTTTAGAGTCATAAAGTACACACTTGTATTACGTAAGTTAAAGGTGGGGTAGGAGATACTGGAAAAACGGTTCGAGCAAGCTAAATTTGAAAATACACCTCTTCATACTCCCCACTGAAGTCACACCTCCAGAGCACAGGAGGAGGGTACACCAAACCTTACACAAATCTGATGTACGGCTTAGGAGTACTTTAAATTCCATTGTATGTGCAATCACACAAAAGTCGAATTATTTCACTTCCTGTTGGGCGTAGCCATGGCATTGTGTTGACCTTTTTTGTTCGTCTTAGTGAGATACACATCCCTACCAAACTTCATGCATGCAGCTGAAAGTGTATGCCAACGACGACCCTCCACGCGTTAGGGAGTGCTATAGTGTCCCTGGGCCCCATCAGGGGCCAGATCTTTTTGTATTAGATGATGCTGTGATTTCTGACGACCAAATTACAGGAGTTTTCCTACGTGGTAAACTCCTCAAGAAGGCTCAAATGTGTGAGGAGAAAAAAACTATAATAGTAATAAATATATAAGTTGCACCTGAGTATAAGTCGCAGGACCAGCCAAACCATAAAAAAGGGTGACTTATAGTCCAAAAAATATGGTAACTCATTCATTGTGGTTTTTTGTGTGTGTATTTTATGTATTTGTAGCCACGACTCCCGAGGACATACTGAAGCGCTACAGAAAGGTGCTACGGGCCTACAAAAGAGGTAAAAACCTCCGCCTACAGATCCGTGGGAGTAGATCGAAACACAATCTGCTGTGGAGTACCAATTGCTGAATTGGCAATTGTCGCCCCCACAACATTTGAGGAGCTTCGTGAAGGCTTTTCTCAAGTAGAGTGAGTTTCATAGAGGTGCCGAGAAGCAATCGAAAATGACCCTGAACTAATTGAGGAAGTAGGGGGAAAAAGAAAGGTGGGCAACTTCTCCCCCTTAAAAAGAGGCTATAGGCTAGGTCCAAGGCTACTATTGCAGTTAATTACAGTTACAGTTAGTTGTTTGTATTTCCTCAGCAGTTTCATGTTGTTAATTGTGTCTTGGACCATGCCCTGTGGAGGCCCTGTGCCTTGATTTTTATTATTTTTTGAATTTCAGTAAAATAACGGTGTATTACATTGGTCATTTTTAAGTTGCACAATGTGAACAGTTATAGTTAATTACAGTCACTGTAAACACTCCATATTGAATAGACTCACCTAACTAGCAGAAACTGTAAACAAATATGTGTTGTCTCAGAGTAATTTCATTGTAATTAGCTCCTCCCTTCAGACAGATATAAAGCAGTGTCCGCCAGCATCTGACCAGAACTAAAGAAGCAGCTTGGATGAGCTGCGAAACGTATTAGACTTAGACTTAGACTTAGACAAACTTTATTGATCCACAAGGGAAATTATTTGGATACAATAGCTCAAACATCACAATATAATAACAGAGTAACAAAAATAGATGGTATAGCAAAAAGATTAAGAGACAGGTGTCAAATGAGACATAATTATCAAAATGTATATGTACAAGTCAAAATAAAATAGAAATATAAGTAATAAAGTAATAAACTATATAGTCACAGCTATATACAAGAAACAAGAACGACCGTGCAAATACTATGCTGATTGGCAACAAGAAAGGAGAAAATTTAATACGTTTCGCAGCTCATCCAAGCTGCTTCCTCAGTTCTGGTCAGATGCTGGTGGACACTGCTTTATATCTGCCTGAAGGGAGGAGCTTAATTACAATGAAAATTACTCTGAGACAACACATATTTAAATACAGTTTCAGTTGGTCAGGTGATACAATATGGAGTTGTTAACAGTTTCTGTTAGTCATGTGAGTCTATTCAATATGGAGTGGGAGTGGGGGAGTAGTTAGCATATCCATTCAGGGCCATGATGGGTGTTTTCACACCTCTGGACCTGACCTGGCTAGTCCCATTGTTTTCCCAGTTTGTTTTGATTTAGGTTTGAGGATAGAGTTATAGATGGGAGACAAATGATGTCTGAGACCCCCATTTCTGTTCAAGGAAGGATTCTCTTTCTTGACAAAAATAGCTTCTTTAACTCCCCTCTCAAACCAGTTCTTTTCTCTGGCCAAGATCTGGACCTCGCTGTCCTCAAAGGAGTGGCCTGTGGCTTTTAGGTGGAGATGTACGGCAGATTGCGGCCCACCCTGGTTTTCCCGTCTGTGTTGATACATCCTTTTGTGAAGTGGCTGTTTTGTTTCTCCAATATAGCGCTCACTGCAGTCTTCACTACACTGAATGGAGTAGACCACATTGCTTTGTTTGTGGCTCGGAGTTTTGTCCTTAGGATGGACCAGTTTTTGTCTTAAAGTGTTTGTGGTTTTGACAGGGCATGAGGTAATCCGTTACTTGAGATTAACTTGTTGTACAGTTGTAGGGAGTATTATCTGTTACATAGGGGTGAGTTGTTGTACAACTGAATGGCGTATGGTATGAATGTAGTCCTGAATCTCTCACTGTTTGAGCGGAGCTGAAGGAGCCTGTTTCTAGAATGAGCTCCTCTGTCCCTCTATAGTCTGGTGCAGTGGGTGAGCAGGAGTGTCCATGATGGAGAGCAGTTTGTTCAGTGACCTCCTGTCCCTCACTGTGACAAATGTCTCCAGCTCACAGCCGATCACGTAACCCGCTTTACGGATCCGCCCAATGTCTCTTTTACTGGTGCCGCTCCCCCAGCAGACCACAGTGAAGTACAGCGCGCTGGCCACCACAGACTGGTAGAAGATCTCCAGTAACTTGCTGCACACATTGAAAGACCTGAGCTTTCTCAGGAAGTAGAGTCTGCTCATGCTCTTCTTGTACACAGCATTACAGTTGTCCCTCCAGTCAAGTATTCGACCAAATAAACTCTGTCCAGTTGACAAATAAAATTTCTCCTTTTGCCATCATTTGTAAAAGGTGACCCTGAATGACATATAGTGAAGTAATGTTTCATTATCTGCTTCCACTTTTAAGGGGTGCAAAAAGTTTCAGATATAAGTCTAAAAAGTAACGGATCATCTATAAGAGCTTAGCCTTTGAGCTACAGATATTGAGGTAAGTGTTTGTATACAGATTCAGATTAGTGGATGTAATTAACTGTGTAGATGTGTTGCATATCATTAATAAAACATTAACAAATTATAACATGAGAGGTGAATCTGGGCTAGCATTTGAAGTCTTCCTCATGAGGCTTGTATATAAGTGATAAACAGAACCTTAGTCACATATTAACAAGTAATCAATAAATGTTTAACGTTTTCTTGACATGTCTTCTTGGACCTACAGCCTGCACATGGCCAGGGCATGTCCTAATCATTTACAAAAACTGTCTAAATGTTTTGTTCATGATTAGTTCATTGTCTAATACTGGATATAGACTTTCAGCCAATGTTATTGAGCACATAGCCTATATATGTATACATATCTTAAATAATGTTTCCTTGTCTTTCAGTTTGACCACACTTAATGATTTACAAGCTAATCTTAATGCAATAATAATGTAGCTATGAATTACTTAAAAACAGTATACAAACTATGTAAAATCCCTCAGTCGTCCAGGTAGAATCCATGGCAAAAAAGGAGAAAATTTAATTTGTCAACTGGACATAGTTTATTTGGTTGAATACGTTTCGCATCTGACCAGAACTGAGGAAGCAGCTTGGATGAGCTGCGAAACGTATTCAACCAAATAAACTATGTCCAGTTGACAAATTAAATTTTCTCCTTTTTTGCCACAGTATACAAACTATTTACAAATAATATTTTGAAGATTTTACAAAGTTTACAAATAATGCACAATTCATTTGAGGAAAGTAAACTTGTTCAGTTTGTTTTTGTTAAAGACTTAAATGTTTGTAAAACACGACTAGAAGCAGCCAATCACGAGTCTGGACCCACCCCGCTTTAGCGTGGGGCTGAGGCCAGGTGTCGGGGTTCAGTGTGTGTCGGACAGCGAGCAGAGAGACTGCAGAGAATAGTGCTCTTGTTTTGTGTTTTAGTTAGGACCCAGTTCGGGGCTATTTTTTTCCACCTTTGGTACTGTGTGCGATATATCATAACGTAAGTAGATATTCTGTGTGTATAAGTTACGTTGTGCTTTTCCTTTGTTGTATTTAGACCTGTAATAGCCTAATTTGCATGCCTTGTGCTCCGAGAAACAGAGACTCTTATGTAGCGGCCGCCATTACGCGGCTCATAGCACTGTCTGATGTCTGTGGGTTTCGTATTACACGTGCATGTATAATACTTGTTGTAAATAATTGTTGTGATGTTTGCAGACTGTTATAGAGAGCTGCTCTGTATCAGAGCCTGTGTTGAAGGCAGCGCTCTGTCAGAGAGGCAGCGCGTTTCTGGTTACGACACCTCTTAAAGGCGCAGTACAGTTGGTAGGAAGACCTGTACCATGATAGCATAACTGATGCCAAAAGAACCCCAAAAAACTATTGTTCACTATTTTAAAAGTTTGTCTATTATTACCATGTGCATTATTATTGTATAGTTGATATAGTTTTTTAATATGCCTTTTTATTCCTTTGTTTCCTGTAGAACCACACACTTCTGCCATTCCTGTGGATACCTAATAAATCACATCAGTTAAGACATCTGGCTGTTTCTTTTTGAGAGCACCCTGCAGCGGGTCAATACAGACAGCACATCCCTAGTGTATTTTTCAAAAGGTTTAAGCTTGTTTTTGCTAAAAGACTTAAATGTTTGTAAAGGTTTAATTATTATTAATTTCATCATTACGTAATCATTGACTAATTTTTTTCAAATGAGGAATGACATATATATAACATTATTATAGTATTTCTTACTCATTAACAAATATTTGTAAATGTTTTGTAAAATAATTAGTTCATTATTTACTATGTGTTACTAATGTTTTATAAGCGCCCGTTATTTTAAAGTGTTACCAATGACACATGGGGAGTTGTCACGCCTAGGTCAGCAGTAGAGGTAACAAATCAGAAGCCTACCGCTCCAGCTTTGAAAAGTAAGGTTGAGACAGAGATACCACACTTAACCACAGTCAGCCCTCAGTCTACCATTTTGTTTGATACTGTTTCTGTAGTTCGGGATTTGGCAGGTACGACAGCATTTCTTAAATGTCAGTGCCCCGACTGGTCTCATGGAGACAAAGTTTGAATGGATTAATAAATTGGGTAAAACTTTAGTGTGGTCTGGCCCTGAGTCACGGGGGTTTTCTAAGGGCTCGAGAAAATACATTTTATATAATGATCTGAAAATGGCTCCAACTGTGGGTGAATCCCGTGAAATAAGAAATATTTCACGGGATGATCAAGGTGACTTCATTTGTAAACACATACAGAGAAAGCATAAATTTGTGCCGAAGAGTAATAGTTGGTTACCGGGGTACAAAGCACGCAAAATAACCTTATTTGTGAACGATTTGGTCTCTGAATTGTTGCCTGAAAGCGCTCAAGAGCAATTACCTAATAAAACTGATCATAATGTTTTAAAGGTAATTCCTACTGTTTTAAGCCAACGGGTGACTACTCCGACTGTGAAAGTGGATAGTGTTACATGCGGTAGCATTAAGCTAAATAATGTATCTTTAATCACAACACCCACAACTATACTAAATAGGACCTCCACTACTACATCTGCTACTACGCCAATTACTACTTCTATCACTACATCAATAATTACAACATCCGTGACTACAATACCAATAATTACAACAACTAGAACTAAATCTGCAAATTGGCTATGACATCACATACTAAAGCACCAGAAAATAAGTTGAATACTACTTTGGCTAATATAGTGTTTACTTCAAAGGCTGCGACCTCAAAAGGGATCAATAAGGAGGCGATAACTAAGGTAATGGAACTTCCTATAAAACTTTCTACAGATAAGACAAGGACGGCTAGAACATTCATCTTCGGATGTAACTTCAAACATTATTTTGACAACTATACTTTATGCAAAATCTATTCTGACAGCTATACTTGATGCAAAAACTATGTGGCCAATTATGCTTAATGAGGGACCAGTGAATGTAACGCAGAAACCTAGTTCTGTAACTCGGTCACGACAGATAAGACTATGACGACGGCACCTGACACTCTGCCACTTGAGGAAAATGATTGGACTGACAGGGATGCGACACCAGAAGACATGTCAGAATCATTTCGGGCATTGTATAAGAGAGAAGCCAAGTGGAAAGCATTTGGGTTTGATTCCTCAGTATTGCATATTTCAGACCCTTTCGCCAGCAGGAACTTTTGGTTCCAGCAGTTAACACATGCTGTGAGAGCAACGGCTCATGAGGATGATCCGTGCATGGTTAGAATTCTGTCACCTAGTACCTTGAAATGGAAACTTCACCTCAACCTTTGAGTATTGAGTGTCAATCCATGGTTATGTCTTGGCTGTATTTCCACTAAGAAGCAAATCCAAAGGAGCGGATCTATATATCCAGATTATACAAGCCTACCTTTGAGTGTGCGTTGTTGGGGGCTTTTCCTTACATAAACTTGTTAGACCAAGGGGGGAAGTTAGCTGTACCTGAATCGATGGAAGTGAAACCAGCAAAAGAAGCACACTGTATATGCTCCAATGAAACCCGTGGGGGTTCAGGGGTGTTTTAATAATTTAGAGTCATACCACTGGAGAATTAGCCTGGGAGAAAAGTGGGGTATTGGTCTTTTTCCTTGGTATGGAGTCTGTATTTGTCTATTTGGCTATCACATATTTGAGATTGATCATATTTATATCATATCATATTTATATCATATTGATAGCATATTTATCACATATATCACATATTATATCATATATCACTTATTTGGCTGATCTCATAGATAATATAACATATACGCTAATGAGTTTTTGCTAATGAGACTATAAAGGGATTTAGTACTTTGACAAAAGTCACTGTCTAACTCTGCTGAAACGCTCTTGATTGATATGGCTCTTGATTATATTTTGGCTAAACAAGGTGGGCTGTATTTAGCTTTAAATTTAACTGGTGACACCTGCCATACCTTAATCCCTGATAGCTCTGATAATATGACTAATGTAATTGATGCTTTAAAGAAGATTAGAGAGGCATTTGGGCCGTCAGAAGGTTCAGGGTGGTCGGCCAATGCTTGGTTATGAGATAGATTTGGAGCTTT
The DNA here is from genome assembly GCA_029959045.1 of Taenioides sp. WSHXM2023. NCBI lineage: Eukaryota > Metazoa > Chordata > Actinopteri > Gobiiformes > Gobiidae > Taenioides > Taenioides sp. WSHXM2023. Next base: position 27,796,278 of record CM057104.1, on the reverse strand, counting down.
GGGAGCTATGATAGTTTGGGCTTTGTTGGGAGGACTTATCACATTATGCGTTATGTTTTGTTTTTCTACCATACTGTTGACCTTTGCTAAGGCGATGATATTAAGATGGGTTGGAGTTGTTATGCCGTCGGATCAAACACAGATGCCATTATTTCACAAAGATGACGTGCAGATTAGCGAAGAGAGAGTCAGAACAGAATTTGAATTATTTGATAAATACCTGACCTGACCAGACCTGATTGTAGTTGATTGGACTTTGCACCGAAATTTCTGACCATTTAAAGGTGTAATTTCAGTGCAAAGGGGGGATTACTTAAATTTCACATATTTTACATAATTTTCCATTTTATCACATTTATTTTCTTTTTGCTCATGTTATATATATATATATATATATATATATATATATATATATATATATATATATATATATATATATATATATATATATATATAGTTTATAATTTTCTTGTATTTCTTTTGTGTTTCTTTTGTGTTTTAAATGACCATATATTCAGACGATGTTTGTTTTTATGTTTGGTTATGTTACTTAAAATATGACTATTATACTATGCAGAATGGGACATCCCCTCCACTTAGTTAATAATAGAATGGTCGTCAGCAGCGGGACCCGTGAGAGAGTTTTTCAGTGATTAAGTAGTATGAATTGCTGCTACTGGTTTTTCGTTCTCACGTTTATAGCTAGGAGAAGCTAGGTAATTAAACTGATTTGTCGTTAATAGTGTGACTTTAGTCTCGAAGGGGGGAAATATGTAGTGCAGGGGTGCGCAATACGTCGATCGCGATCTACCAGTCGATCGCCAAGGTAGTGTGGGTACACTGTAAACCCAAATTTTCTTTTACATATAAAGTCAAGCTATTATTACTAATCTTTTCATTATTTTGCAAAAGGCGGGACCATTAAAAAAAGTGTGTAAACTATTTTAAACTAGTATTTGCTATACTAATAGCTCTGAGCGGAGACGACTCACACTTTCATGTTTTTACCTGTGAGCGGTGGGGCTTGACCACGACTGAACGACTGGTGACCCCAAACAACATGTTTCCTCTGCTCTGACTGTTGGCTGCCGATCAGCGTGTGATGAAGTGGGGGGAATCAGCGTCAGCCTGGTATATTAACGCGTGGAAAGAGAAGAAATTTGGTTCTTGTTCCCGTGGGACTGAATAGTTGGTAACATTAGTTGACGCTTGAAGTGAACGTAAGGCTAACGTTAAGTTAACTAGCTGCTAATGTTAATGCTGTGGTAGCAATTGGTAACGTTAGCTCTGTTGTAGAGACCTGCATCGGGCGGGAATTCCCGTGGGACCCGCAGAAAAAACCCCTCAGGACCCTTTTCACGTTGCCTCGGCCGGGATCGGGCCGTTTTCATGTTGCATCGGGCGGGAGCGGGCGGTCAGGCTAAAACATGTCGCGGGTCCCGACCAGACTTCTTTCTTTTTTCACTTGTTGATTTGTCTGGAATTCAAAAGGATTGTGGGGAAAGACCTACAGAAGGAATTTTATTCTGCCCTTGATAACCACACTACTCGTCCTATGGAAATTTTTAAAGCTAAGAGAGGCAACGTGGGTGAACAGTTGGCACATCTTTTACAGCAAATGCAGGTAATACTTTGTACTTTGTTTTGTCTCTGTGTATGAGAGACTGTTTTTCTTTTAACTTATCATACAGTATCCATTTTCTGTTTTACAGTCACTGGATCCCACTGAAAAAAGGACAGTCGCACTAAGAGGGCTTCCTTACTTACTCGGAGACAATCCCACTGAATTCTTCAAATCTACCTTTGTAAGTATACATTTTGTCTGTAATGTGAAACTTTTAGAATGTGACATTTATTGTATAATTTGAACAAGCCAAAATTGACAAGTAGCCTATATTCAAAAACTTTGGATTATTCGTTAGGACAATAGAATAGAGATGTATTTACCTTGTCAACATGTTTCGGCTGCTATCTGCGAGCCGTCTTCAACAGTTGTCACTGGTGACAATTTGAAAACTTTCAAAGTTTTTGAATATAACAAAAGAAGACAAAATGAACATTGTAGAAGAAGTCGCCTATACATTAGAAGCTCCATGATCTTTATCTAAAGAAAAAGTCAGACTAATGTTGATTTTCAAATGTTTGTTCAAACATTTGAAAATGCTTGACCAAATAGTTATGATGTCAGCATAAATTGAATTTCATGCAATTCCTGTTTTGTCATTCTTATTGATAGTCTGTTGTAGTTCAGTAATTTGATTCTGTAATGTTTATACTTCTGGCAATCATTTTCTTTTTTTTGTTTATCTTTAGGATGGTGGTGAATCGTAAACAGAAAAAAGTTTAGTGTTTTATATCTTATTTAGCAGCTAGAAGTTTATTGTTTGCACTGCTGAGGTTCAGTTTGTAGCCACCATGATGAACACATTACACACACACACATTGAAAATACAAGCATAATTCACTGAAATGTGAACTAGCATTATTATGTTTACAGACTGAAAAATCTGTTGCACGTAAACCTTCCTGTTCGTTATTACTTTTTAAAACAGTTGTTATGTGCCACTATGCTAGTTAATAACTTTAGTCTCTAATCAATAAGGCTTCTGAAATTTAAAATTGTTCATGACAGGGATGCTCCTTATTAGGCAATTTACCTGTCGAAACGATTCCAGGTTTCCATTTTTCTCTTTTGACCAGATTAATGTAAATGTTTGGGGGGTTTTTCTACTAATTTGTGTACACTATACATGCTACCTCAATTAGTTCATCAGACATTATGCAAGTGTGTTTCCCTTTGTACAAGGTTTTAAAAGTTTAAATTTCACCTTGATTCTAAATGTTAGAAAAATGAACCCATTGTTGTAAAGGGTTAATTGCACAATTGTTTTGACATGGCACTTTACTCAGATTTTATATTACTGTTTAAAATTGTGAAATGTAAAAGCAAAAACAAATGCTGTTACAGGTTACAGGCAGAAGACTGCACTTTATTCAGGTTTAAGCATGTTACTATTGCATCATTTTGGCAATACATTTGTGAGAAAAAAAAAAAAATTGTAATTTTTTGTCAATTATTATCTAATGTAAAAAAAATAAAATAATAATAATTACAACTAATTAACATGATCAATAAATACCCATAAATAAGAAAAATAAATACTGATAAACATAAGCAATGATTACTGTAATACACGAGTAATGGTTAAGTTAATTACTTGTGAACATTAGTTTTAAAAAATTAAGGCCTACTCGAGACCGATCTTGGTCTCGAGATGAGTACGACCATATTTCATTACGGCCGGTGCCGTCGGCAATAAACTTGTACCGGTGTGCGGGACCGCACGGGGCTTCTCACTGCAGCCTGTGCGCTTGTCTGGAACCTGCGGACACTTGTACGCAACAGCGTGTACCAGCGTGTACCAACAGCGCAACACGCAACAGCGCAACATGCAACAGCGTGTACCAGCAGTGCAGGTTAAACTTATTAAAACATCCTACCTGTCCACTTTTGAGTTTAGGCACAATGCACTGGAAACGCATTACAAATCTTGGGGCTGTCCTGGCCACAGCATTGTGTTCTAAAGTGAGTTTACGCCTGAAATCATGTCCTTTTGACAGGAAAAGCCCCCACATAGTGTAGTTTGCACCTCCTGTTACTTCTAAGGCAGGATTACATAGTTAGTCAAAATGTGATTTGCAGGCGCTGAAAACGGCCAATGCTTGGTTATGAGCTTGATTTGGAGCTTTGGGAGCTATGATATTTTGGGCTTTGTTGGGAGGACTTATCACATTATGCGTTATGTTTTGTTTTTGTACCATACTGTTGACCTTTGCTAAGGCATATAGCAAATATTAAGATGGGTTGGAGTTGTTATGCCATCGGATCAAACACAGATGCCATTATTGCAGGAAGATGACTTGCCGATTAGCGAAGGGAGAGTCGGAACAGAATTTGAATTAGTTGGATGAATACCTGACCTGACCTGATTGTAATTGATTGGACTTTGCACCAAAATTTCTGACCATTTAAAGGTGTAATTTCAGTGCAAAGGGGGATTACTTAAATTTTCCATATTTTACATAATCTTACATTTTATCACATTTATTTTTGCTCATGTTAGTCATTATACTTTTATAAATATATTCATATACCTATATATTTTATAATTCACATTGTGATGTGAAACAAGTTTTTGATTGTATTTGCTTTTGCAAGATACTGGATGGTGTGTTCTGTTTCCAGGACAATGGGGAACGATGTTGAAATGGACTATGGACATGGACAATGATTGATAATCGGAGCTAACCAAATAGCTTGGATGGACAGTGGATGGACAGATGGTGAATGAAAGTGCGGTCTTTGAATGTGTTTTATCAAGATATATCTTACTGTATTATATAGTTTATAATTTGTGTTTTAAATGAACCTATATGTTTATTCATACGATGTTTGTTTCTATGTTTGGTTATGTTACTGTTACACTCTGTAGAATGGGACATCCCTCCACTTAGTTAGGTCGCCAGCAGCGGACCCGTGAGAGAGTTTTTCAGTGATTAAGTAGTATGAATTTGGCAACAGATTTAGCTGCTACTGGTTTTTCGCTCTCACGGTTATAGCTAGGAGAAGCTAGGTAATTAAATTGATTTGACGTTAATAGTGTGACTTTAGTCTATCGCCAAGGTAGTGTGGGTAGATCGTAGCGTCGTAGTAGGCCTACTCGAGAACGGTCTTGGTCTTGAGATGAGTGCGACCATATTTCATTACGGCCGGTGCCGTCAGCAATAACTTGTACCGGTGTGCGGGACCGCACGGGGCTTCTTACCGCAGCCTGTGCGCTCGTCTGGAACCTGCGGACACTTCGCAGCACATCACCACACGTGTCCCCAGCGCGCACAGCTTGTACGCAACAGCGTGTACCCTTGAGTACCAGCATGTATCACAGTGCAGGTTAAACTTTTTAAAACATCCTAGCTGTCCATCTGCCTCCCGTCAGCATGCCGCTCCTCGCCTTTTTGCGCTCTCGCTCCTCCCTCCATATAACTCACACACACACCCTTCTCAATGCACGCAGATTAGACGAGCAAGATGAAACGCGAAGCAAAAACTAATCTAAATTTATGTTGGCAAAAAACAGGCCTACAGCACAGAGCTGGCCTACCGCGACATGTGGTTGAAGTTTGCCTAATAAAAGTGCACAAATACATCTGTATTTGTCACGACGTGTGTTTGGTAAATGTGCAGACGCTGGTAAATACTACTGCAAAACCAGTAAGATAATGTAACTCCAGTTAAGAAGTTAAGAAGTGTGCTTGAGTCTGGATGTCAGCAGCTACTGTCTGGACCAGGGGTCGGCAACCCGCGGCTCCAGAGCCGCATGTGGCTCTTTCATCGTTCTGTCGTGGCTCCCTGTGACTTTGGAAAATAATAATGAGTATTTAATTACATTGCATTTTTATTTTAGTTTGTTTTTAAATGTAAATCTAAAATTGTAGATAATGGTAATCTTGTAACATTTAAATAAAACGTTTTAAATATTTTTGTCGCTCAAAACATGCGTCAAAGCCGCCGACGTGCGTCACCCCCACACACTGGCAGCCCGGACCTACATCAGCAGTATGATTTTCGGCCCAATGATGATAAATCCAAGAAAAGAAAAGTTTCTGAAGAAAACAGAACGCTTAATGCTACGTGGGCAGATTCATTTGCTTTCACGGCTGATGAGACTGGTACACGCGGTACACGCAATAAAATGATGACGGAACACAGAAGCAGACGCCTTTTTGGTTCGCTGCGGGTGGATAATTTAAGTTTGGATTTTTATTTCCTACGAGGAGGACTCAAATACTAAAGTGTTTATTGCAGCTTTGCGTACATTTGTTTACAGAAGTGAAACTTAAAACCACATGGCTAATTTGCATAAACTAGAAGCGCTGACTAAAGGGCAGGACTCAGTGGAATATGCGTGTTCTTTCTGTGACTGAGGGATGTTCTGCCTATGGTGAGTCTGTTCTGCGCTTCTATCGTGTTGGAGATGGTTCATGTTAAACTTTTCAGAGATTATACGTGTGCAGGTCGTACGTGTGCAGCGCAATTCTTTATTTCACTCATGCACTTTATTTATGTTGGCTACTGTTGTGATGAAAAGACTGAAAGGTGTAAATAATTCTCTTAAGACTCGCGCTTAAGAGCTGTAGTGCAGGATGGCGCGCTTGTTGTTCTCTGAGAGTTGTAGTTTTGCCTGTAGTTACCCTGGTTAGCGCTGGTTTAGAAGTCAAAAGGGTTTTGTGGCTCCGGGTGTTTTCTTTTCTGTGGGAGACGGTCCAAATGGCTCTTTGAGTATTTAAGGTTGCCGACCCCTGGTCTTGACTATGCATCCCTAGCTGATTCCAACCAATGCAAGTCAAGAGAGTAAGGTAATGAGAAAAAATGAAATTGCGCAATATGGGCTCATGCCGTTATGCAAGGTACATCAACATAAATTGTACATATAAAGAATTCTCAATATATTTATGAATAAATAAATGATTTGCATTTTTGTAGTAGGTAGATCATTTTTACTTGGTCATTTTATAAGTAGCTCGCATGCAGAAAAAGTGTGAGCACCCCTGATGTAGTGTCTGCTTTGCCTTTTGAACCATACAGCCCCTTTAAGTAAGTTATGAGGCCTCTGCATTCTGCCATGATGGCACGAGAGACCCCTAACTTTAATGTTAAGTCTGTATCTTGGACGTACAGAAGTAGTCAGATTACAGTGGGATATCCTATAGAAAGCTAGATAGATATGTGGGCAATGCTTTGTTCGAATGTGTTCTCCAAGGTCCGTTCTGCTTCGAGGCAGACGGACCTTGTGTCTGTAATTGTCTTATACTCTGGGTTTGTAATAAATAGGATTGACACTAGCAGAGCCTGGTTTTTGGATTCTTCCCATCACATCCCACCGGTGAGTGAAACCAAAGCAGCAACGGTGAGAAACGACTCTTCAATAAAAAATTAAAACGGTTATAACTTTGGCAAAGAAGCAGATAGAACTAAGATTCTAAATGCATATTGTTCAGGTCCAAAAGCCCTACTTGCACAGCAAAAATGGCATTGATATCTCTTGTAGTTTTCCCACAATTTCACTGTTGAGTTTAGGCACAATGAGGAGCTGTCCTGGCCACAGCGTTGTATTGTAAAGCGAGCTCACGCCTGAAATCATGTCCTTTTGACAGGACAAGTCCCCACATAGTGTAGTTTGCACCTCCTGTTACTTCTAAGGCAGGATTGCATAGTTGGTCAAAATGTGATTTGCAGGCGCTAAAAAGGCGTTTGCCGCAATAAAAAATTAAAACGCTTATAACTTTGGCAAAGAAGCAGATAGAACCAAGATTCCAAATGCATATTGTTCAGGTCCAAAAGCCCTACTTGCACAGCAAAAATGGCATTGATATCTCTTGTAGTTTTCCCACAATTTCACTGTTGAGTTTAGGCACAATGCATTAGAAACGCATGAAACATCCTGGGGTGTCCTGGCCACAGCATGGTATTGTAAAGCGAGCTCACGCCTGAAATCATGTAATTTTGACAGGACAAGTCCCCACATAGTGTAGTTTGCACCTCCTGTTACTTCTAAGGTAGGATTGCATAGTTGGTCAAAATGTGATTTGCAGGCGCTGAAAAGGCGTTTGCCGCAATAAAAAATTAAAATGCTTATAACTTTGGCAAAGAAGCAGATAGAACCAAGATTCCAAATGCATATTGTTCAGGTCCAAAAGCCCTACTTGCACAGCAAAAATGGCATTGATATCTCTTGTAGTTTTCCCACAATTTCACTGTTGAGTTTAGGTACATGAGGAGCTGTCCTGGCCACAGCGTTGTATTGTAAAGCGAGCTCACGCCTGAAATCATGTCATTTTGACAGGACAAGTCCCCACATAGTGTAGTTTTCACATCCTGTTACTTCTAAGGCAGGATTGCATAGTTAGTCAAAATGTGATTTGCAGGCGCTGAAAAGGCGTTTGCCGCAATAAAAAAATTAAAATGCTTATAACTTTGGCAAAGAAGCAGATAGAACCAAGATTCCAAATGCATATTGTTCAGGTCCAAAAGCCCTACTTGCACAGCAGAAATGGCATTGATATCTCTTGTAGTTTTCCCACAATTTCACTGTTGAGTTTAGGCACAATGAGGAGCTGTCCTGGCCACGGCGTTGTATTGTAAAGCGAGCTCACGCCTGAAATCATGTCATTTTGACAGGACAAGTCCCCACATAGTGTAGTTTTCACATCCTGTTACTTCTAAGGCAGGACTGCATAGTTAGTCAAAATGTGATTTGCAGGCGCTGAAAAGGCGTTTGCCGCAATAAAAAATTAAAACGCTTATAACTTTGGCAAAGAAGCAGATAGAACCAAGATTCTAAATGCATATTGTTCAGGTCCAAAAGCCCTACTTGCACAGCAGAAATGGCATTGATATCTCTTGTAGTTTTCCCACAATTTCACTGTTGAGTTTAGGCACAATGAGGAGCTGTCTTGGCCACAGCGTTGTATTGTAAAGCGAGCTCACGCCTGAAATCATGTCATTTTGACAGGACAAGTCCCCACATAGTGTAGTTTTCACATCCTGTTACTTCTAAGGCAGGATTGCATAGTTAGTCAAAATGTGATTTGCAGGCGCTGAAAAGGCGTTTGCCGCAATAAAAAATTAAAATGCTTATAACTTTGGCAAAGAAGCAGATAGAACCAAGATTCCAAATGCATATTGTTCAGGTCCAAAAGCCCTACTTGCACAGCAGAAATGGCATTGATATCTCTTGTAGTTTTCCCACAATTTCACTGTTGAGTTTAGGCACAATGAGGAGCTGTCCTGGCCACAGCGTTGTATTGTAAAGCGAGCTCACGCCTGAAATCATGTCATTTTGACAGGACAAGTCCCCACATAGTGTAGTTTTCACATCCTGTTACTTCTAAGGCAGGACTGCATAGTTAGTCAAAATGTGATTTGCAGGCGCTGAAAAGGCGTTTGCCGCAATAAAAAATTAAAATGCTTATAACTTTGGCAAAGAAGCAGATAGAACCAAGATTCCAAATGCATATTGTTCAGGTCCAAAAGCCCTATTTGCACAGCAGAAATGGCATTGATATCTCTTGTAGTTTTCCCACAATTTCACTGTTGAGTTTAGGCACAATGCATTAGAAAGGCATGAAACATCCTGGGGTGTCCTGGCCACAGCATGGTATTGTAAAGCGAGCTCACGCCTGAAATCATGTCATTTTGACAGGACAAGTCCCCACATAGTGTAGTTTGCACCTCCTGTTACTTCTAAGGCAGGATTGCATAGTTGGTCAAAATGTGATTTGCAGGCGCTGAGAAGGCGATTGCCGCAATAAAAAATTAAAACGCTTATAACTTTGGCAAAGAAGCAGATAGAACCAAGATTCCAAATGCATATTGTTCAGGTCCAAAAGCCCTACTTGCACAGCAGAAATGGCATTGATATCTCTTGTAGTTTTCCCACAATTTCACTGTTGAGTTTAGGCACAATGAGGAGCTGTCCTGGCCACAGCGTTGTATTGTAAAGCGAGCTCACGCCTGAAATCATGTCATTTTGACAGGACAAGTCCCCACATAGTGTAGTTTTCACATCCTGTTACTTCTAAGGCAGGACTGCATAGTTAGTCAAAGTGTGATTTGCAGGCGCTGAAAAGGCGTTTGCCGCAATAAAAAATTAAAATGCTTATAACTTTGGCAAAGAAGCAGATAGAACCAAGATTCCAAATGCATATTGTTCAGGTCCAAAAGCCCTACTTGCACAGCAGAAATGGCATTGATATGTCTTGTAGTTTTCCCACAATTTCACTGTTGAGTTTAGGCACAATGCATTAGAAACGCATGAAACATCCTGGGGTGTCCTGGCCACAGCATGGTATTGTAAAGCGAGCTCACGCCTGAAATCATGTAATTTTGACAGGACAAGTGTAGTTTGCACCTCCTGTTACTTCTAAGGCAGGACTGCATAGTTAGTCAAAATGTGATTTGCAGGCGCTGAAAAGGCGTTTGCCGCAATAAAAAATTAAAACGCTTATAACTTTGGCAAAGAAGCAGATAGAACCAAGATTCTAAATGCATATTGTTCAGGTCCAAAAGCCCTACTTGCACAGCAAAAATGGCATTGATATCTCTTGTAGTTTTCCCACAATTTCACTGTTGAGTTTAGGTACATGAGGAGCTGTCCTGGCCACAGCGTTGTATTGTAAAGCGAGCTCACGCCTGAAATCATGTCATTTTGACAGGACAAGTCCCCACATAGTGTAGTTTTCACATCCTGTTACTTCTAAGGCAGGATTGCATAGTTAGTCAAAATGTGATTTGCAGGCGCTGAAAAGGCGTTTGCCGCAATAAAAAATTAAAATGCTTATAACTTTGGCAAAGAAGCAGATAGAACCAAGATTCCAAATGCATATTGTTCAGGTCCAAAAGCCCTACTTGCACAGCAAAAATGGCATTGATATCTCTTGTAGTTTTCCCACAATTTCACTGTTGAGTTTAGGCACAATGCATTAGAAACGCATGAAACATCCTGGGGTGTCCTGGCCACAGCATGGTATTGTAAAGCGAGCTCACGCCTGAAATCATGTAATTTTGACAGGACAAGTGTAGTTTGCACCTCCTGTTACTTCTAAGGCAGGACTGCATAGTTAGTCAAAATGTGATTTGCAGGCGCTGAAAAGGCGTTTGCCGCAATAAAAAATTAAAACGCTTATAACTTTGGCAAAGAAGCAGATAGAACCAAGATTCTAAATGCATATTGTTCAGGTCCAAAAGCCCTACTTGCACAGCAGAAATGGCATTGATATCTCTTGTAGTTTTCCCACAATTTCACTGTTGAGTTTAGGCACAATGAGGAGCTGTCCTGGCCACAGCGTTGTATTGTAAAGCGAGCTCACGCCTGAAATCATGTCATTTTGACAGGACAAGTCCCCACATAGTGTAGTTTTCACATCCTGTTACTTCTAAGGCAGGACTGCATAGTTAGTCAAAATGTGATTTGCAGGCGCTGAAAAGGCGTTTGCCGCAATAAAAAATTAAAATGCTTATAACTTTGGCAAAGAAGCAGATAGAACCAAGATTCCAAATGCATATTGTTCAGGTCCAAAAGCCCTACTTGCACAGCAAAAATGGCATTGATATCTCTTGTAGTTTTCCCACAATTTCACTGTTGAGTTTAGGCACAATGCATTAGAAACGCATGAAACATCCTGGGGTGTCCTGGCCACAGCATGGTATTGTAAAACGAGCTCACGCCTGAAATCATGTAATTTTGACAGGACAAGTCCCCACATAGTGTAGTTTGCACCTCCTGTTACTTCTAAGGCAGGATTGCATAGTTGGTCAAAATGTGATTTGCAGGCGCTGAGAAGGCGTTTGCCGCAATAAAAAATTAAAACGCTTATAACTTTGGCAAAGAAGCAGATAGAACCAAGATTCTAAATGCATATTGTTCAGGTCCAAAAGCCCTACATGCACAGCAGAAATGGCATTGATATCTCTTGTAGTTTTCCCACAATTTCACTGTTGAGTTTAGGCACAATGAGGAGCTGTCCTGGCCACAGCGTTGTATTGTAAAGCGAGCTCACGCCTGAAATCATGTCATTTTGACAGGACAAGTCCCCACATAGTGTAGTTTTCACATCCTGTTACTTCTAAGGCAGGATTGCATAGTTAGTCAAAATGTGATTTGCAGGCGCTGAAAAGGCGTTTGCCGCAATAAAAAATTAAAATGCTTATAACTTTGGCAAAGAAGCAGATAGAACCAAGATTCCAAATGCATATTGTTCAGGTCCAAAAGCCCTATTTGCACAGCAAAAATGGCATTGATATCTCTTGTAGTTTTCCCACAATTTCACTGTTGAGTTTAGGCACAATGCATTAGAAACGCATGAAACATCCTGGGGTGTCCTGGCCACAGCATGGTATTGTAAAGCGAGCTCACGCCTGAAATCATGTCATTTTGACAGGACAAGTCCCCACATAGTGTAGTTTGCACCTCCTGTTACTTCTAAGGCAGGATTGCATAGTTGGTCAAAATGTGATTTGCAGGCGCTGAAAAGGCGTTTGCCGCAACAAAAAATTAAAATGCTTATAACTTTGGGTTGCACATCTCTGAAGTGCTTAAAAAACGATGACAAGGACAGACACGGCTACAATGTATTTTGGCCACAAGAGGGCGACGTCTGCCAACTCAAAGGCCTGGCTACACAGTCTGTGCCAGTATAACAGGCCCCATTATTCATGAATCCAAAGCATCTCGATATGTTTGGGCCACAGTATCGCACCAAATTCACCTGAAGCCTGCCACACTCTGACCAGTCAGGTCCAAAAATGCCCTGCTTTATCGGACAGAAGCACAATTTCTTTGTGTTTCCTTGAGAAAACAATGTCTCCAAATTTATGTCATATTCTTTTTTTTTTTTTTTTGTTTTGCTACTGTACAGCTGTGCCAATAATGAGAAAAACGATAAGTTCTATTTAAAGGCCTCCCGCTCTCCGTTTCGTAAAGCCCATCGCTTACATTCTCAAATGTTTGTTTGTTTTGTTTTGTTTTTTTTGAACGTCACTTATTCTTTTTTCACTCTTGTAATCAAGTTTGTAGTGTAGCTTCTTTTGGTTCTGTGTTCTGTCTTTAACACTTAGACGTAAATGTAGCCTATTAAATGTGCATAGCCGCGCTGTTATCTGTGGCCACATGCGCATTTAGAGCGACAGGCTCGTTTACATGAGCGCGTGAGTTTTCACTCATGGAGCCCTGCTCATCTCCTTGCTGCTGCTGCTGCTGCTGCGCGCGAAGCACCGCGGTGTCGGTGATCCGAGCTGAGTGCAGATGGACCCGGGTCCACACTCCGGTAGAGCGGGTGTGGCGCATGCGAGAGGTAGCGGTGATCGGAGGTGAGCGCAGAATAATGTGGGTTAACAAGAGTGTGCTGGTAACAACACAGACACTGGCCGCGGCGTCGTAAAACTCCGGTAGAACGGGACTTTGTGACGCATATTACACGAGAGGCAGTGGTTATCGGAGGTGAGTGTGTGTGTTACTGGAAAAAGGAGAGACGGCGTCTGAACCAGTCTATGGTCTGAACTCACGTTTTCAAAGGAGGAGTCTATCTATTTAAGATAAGATAAGATAATCCTTTATTTGTCCCACAATGGGGAAATTGCAGTGTCACAACGCAAGTTACAGAAACAGTAGGAAATAAGAGCATGCATCAAAATCAAGATAAATAATAATAAGTATTTACAATCAACTAAAAAACACAACACTGTAAGCTAAGCTAAAAGGCACAGGAACATTGCACAATAAGTGTTTTTGATTCTGAGATGATTGTGTACATTGCAGTGATGGACAGTGGTGGGTAAATAAATAATAGCAGGTACAGTGACTTTAAATAATATTGCACATTGTTATTATTACTATGGAGATGACACATGGTTGCTATGGGAATGACACATGACTAGCATTGTTCATTATACAGTCTGACAGCAGCAGGAAGGAAAGACCTGCGAAATCTCTCCTTAACACAGCGAGGGTGAATCAGTCTGTCACTGATGCTGCTCTCCAGAGCAGACAGGGCGTCCTGCAGGGGGTGACCCTCATGGTCCAGCATAGACATGAGTTTAGCCAGGACCCTCTTGTCCCCCACCTGCTGCACCGAGTCCAGAGGACAGCCCAGGACGGAGCTGGACTTCTTGATGACCTTGTCCAGTTTCTTCTTCTCCCTCTCTGTGACGCTGCTGCTCCAGCAGACCACACCATACAGGATGGCTGATGCCACCACAGAGTCATAGAAGGACCTCAGGAGTGGCCCTCTCACTCCAAAGGACCGCAGTCTCCTCAGGAGATAGAGCCGACTCTGGCCCTTCCTGTACAGTGCATCTGTATTATGAGTCCAGTCTAGTTTATTGTTCAGATGCACACCCAGGTACTTATTTGGGGGCATAATTAGGCTACTATTGTTTGGAATATGATTAGACTATATTCAAACAGCATCATGGTGCGCTGTGTGTGTCAGCTACAAAATCATATTGCCAGTTCAGGCACATGAAGCAACACACAGGCTTCACACTTCCATGTGTAATACAAATGTGAATGTGTTTGTTCAGGTGAAGTCAGTGCAGTCGGTCTACACCAGGTGGATGCCAAGGACTGAAGAGAGAAGGCCAAGTACAGGCCTTATCTCACCATGAGCTGGCTCTTCTACGCGGATATAAAAGTCCACTGTGCACTGGATTCAAGTATAGGTAATCATGAGATTAAATTAAAGAATTGGCCAAAGATGTCAAATAACATAGAACACAATGTTTTGTGATTTCAGATGTAATAATGAACACATATTTAATAAAATATGTATTTATTTGTTTAGGTGTCACCGCACCAGGTGGACACTGGAGACGGAGTTCCGAACATCACCTCTGTAGCTGTCTGCTTTCTTCACCAAAAGCCTACTGCACACTGGAATGGTAAGCATGTCATTAATGTGCACATTTTGTGCTGGGATGTTGAGGTCATTGTAACACAGCACAATTGTTTTCTGTCATTCCTCTCTGTATCAATATTAAAGGTGTATTAGGTGTATTTCTAATAATAAAATGTGATTGTTTGTGTTTAGGCCAGCAGGTGTATACTGAGCACTGAGCAGTAAAGACCAGGTCACATTCCAGTACTGTGTCTGAGCTCAACTCACTTCTAGGCTGTATCCACTGCACTTTACAGGTGAGCCTTTCATTTCATGAGAATGATGTTGACAAGCAAAAGATGAAATGATAAGCAAGGGGAGCTTGAACTTGAGAGGTGAAAGCTTTATTTAGCAGTTGCATTTTCCTACTTGGATTGTTTTTGACTTGTCCCTATGATGCACTCCCACACAAGTCCAGTAAGCAATATGTCCCATAAATCATGAAGCACACGCATCCATTTTGGTCCAAAGCGTTTATTGAAAGACAAACGCTCGCTGCTGCTCGCTGCTGCTTGTCATGAATCCAGAACAAACACTGTAACAAATCTCCTGTAAATAATTACTATAATATTTCAGCAAATGACTGTAAATCATATTTACAGATGAGAACTGGGAACACTTTACAGGTTTTTGTTGGGCTATTTTTTACACTTATTCATTGGCTTGAAGTATACAGTAAGAATTGCTCTGCAGGTAACAGCAAAATCTTGTATACTAAATTTACATGTATTACCTGGCAATATTGTTGCCAATAATTGCCTGTCATTTAAAATACAATACAATACCCCCCCCCCCCCCCCCCCCCCCCCCCCCACAATTGGACATGAGCTGATGTGTAAAGTCCATAAACAGCCTGAACAGACATGAGGATCATATTGCTTTTGTGTGAGCTGCACTCAGGTCCTTTAGGCTTCTTCTAGACCTGTAGTCTTGCGTTCACCTCATGAAACATGTGCAATCACAAACATAGCAGAATCAAAGGAGGTAATGCTGTTATTTTAATGTCATACAACTGTCTGTCACTAAACCTTTAACCTTAGGAAGGAACACCTTGCCAAAAAACACAATGAGATTTTCTTCCCTTCAGTGGTACCAACAAGCCAAATATGGGGCTGTGACACAAGGACTGGAGAAGAAAGATACTTTGACTATAACATGGAAGGGACTTGTAAGATGTGGACACAATTAGACCTATGGTTTGCTAAATTACGCAGCAACTTTTATTGCTGAAAATATCCTCTTCCTGCTTTCATGCAGCGTCAGATCACATGTCACCATGGTTTCAGTACACTTTCATTTTTCCAGTCGTATTTGTGCAAGCTCAAAAAGGGGAAAACATTGACTGCCACCTCTTCACACCTCTGCCTCAGCCCCCCAGCCCCCGAATCCACATCAAATACTCAGCCAGACCTCCAGCACACACCCCTGCTCTTTGTCTGTCACAACAGCTCAGGTTAGGAGAGAACTGAGCCGGATAAGGAGTAGGAAAGCTGCTGGACCAGACGGGATCAGCCCCAGGCTCCTTAAGTCCTGTGCAGATGAGCTGTGTGGAGTTATGGAGCATGTCTTCAACCTGAGCCTGAAGCTGAAGGTGGTGCCACAGCTCTGGAAGACCTCCTGTGTGGTACCTGTGCCCAAGACACCGCACGCCAAGGACCTCAACAGCTTCAGGCCAGTGGCTCTCACGTCTCATCTGATGAAGACTCTGGAGAGGCTCGTCCTGGGTCACCTCCGCTCCACGGTGAGCTCAGCGATGGACCCGCTGCAGTTCGCGTATCGGCCTGGCATTGGAGTGGAGGACGCCATCATCTCTCTGATGCACCGCTCGCTGTCCCACTTGGAGAGGCCCGGCAGCACTGTGAGAATCTTGTTCTTTGACTTCTCCAGTGCTTTCAACACCATCCAGCCGCTGCTCCTGAGGGACAAGCTGGAGTGGGCAGGAGTGGACTGTGACCTGGCTGAGTGGATCCTGGACTACCTCACAAACCGGCCCCAGTTTGTGAGAGCCCGGGACTGTGTGTCTGACCTCATGACCTGCAGTGTGGGGGCGCCCCAGGGCACCGTCCTCGCGCCCTTCCTCTTCACACTCTACACTGCAGACTTCAGACATGACACGGACAGCTGCGTCCTGCAGAAGTTCTCCGATGACTCCGCCATCATCGGTCTCATCACGAACGATGACGACACGGAGTACAGAGGACTAACGCAGGACTTTGTGGACTGGTGTCACCGGAACCATCTTCTCATCAACGCGGGGAAGACCAAGGAGATGGTGGTGGACTTCCGCAGACGCCACTCTACTGCCCCCCCACCAGTGAACATCCAGGGAAGAGACATTGAGAGAGTGGACTCTTACAAGTACCTGGGTGTGCATCTGAACAATAAACTGGACTGGACTCACAACACAGATGCACTGTACAGGAAGGGCCAGAGTCGGCTTTATCTCCTGAGGAGACTGCGGTCCTTTGGAGTGAGAGGGCCACTCCTGAGGACCTTCCATGACTCTGTGGTGGCATCAGCCATCCTGTACGGTGTGGTCTGCTGGAACAGCAGCGTCACAGAGAGGGAGAAGAAGAAACTGGACAAGGTCATCAAGAAGTCCAGTTCAGTCCTGGGCTGTCCTCTGGACTCGGTGCAGCAAGTGGGGGACAAGAGGGTCCTGGCTAAACTCATGTCTATGCTGGACCATGAGGGTCACCCCCTGCAGGACGCCCTGTCTGCTCTGGAGAGCAGCATCAGTGACAGACTGATGCACCCTCGCTGTGTGAAGGAGAGATTTCGCAGGTCTTTCCTTCCTGCTGCTGTCAGACTGTATAATGAACAATGCTAGTCATGTGTCATCGCCATAGTAATAATAACAATAATAACAATGTGCAATACTATTTAAAGTCACTACCTGCTACTTATTTATTTATTTAACCACCACTGTCCATCACTGCACTGTACACAATATTTTGATTGTAAATACTTATTATTATTTATCTTGTTTTTGATGTGTGCTTGTTTTCCTACTTTTTCTGAAACTTGCGTTGTGACATTGAAATTTCCCCACTGTGGGACGAATAAAGGATTATCTTATCTTATCTTATCTTATCTTTATCGGGGAATCATGTCGTATCTGTGCTTCAACTGTGCAAATAGCCTCGCGAGGGGCGACAGAATTTCAAACCAGTTTGATTTTCATCTGACCCTATGATTCCCGATCGGGAGGTGTTTGTGAAAGGTCAATCGCTGCTCATCAACCCATGTATAACTAAAGCTAAAACTTGGGGTGATCCCCAAAATAGTTGCACAAGTGAAAAGTCATCTCAAAATGAGCCAAAAATCACACAGTGCAAAGACCACACACACATGCAAAATCATACAATAACAAATCCATGTTATTGCCTGGCAATCATGCAAGTTTTGTACATATTGACTATATCATACATATATCATACATCGCAAGAAACAAAGTGATGATGTCACAACTGTGTTTTAATGTTATGCCTTTTCCTCTGCAATAGACAAGAAAAAAACGCAATGTTGCAAATGAGAATCTGTCTGACTCTGAGATGTCAGACTCTTCATCGACCTCCTCAGAGACATCATCTTCTTCTTCATCCTCCTCCTCCTCCTCATCATGTGATGAGGAGAAGAAGAAGAAGAAGAGGCACAGTAAGCACCAGAAGGATAAAAAGAAGAAGGACAAGGGGAAGAAACCTAAAAAGGACAAGAACAAGAGCTATGATGTAGCTATGAATAGGAGAGGTATTTTCTAGTTTTTGTACATTTTTCTTGTTTAGGTTCAATGTGCATTTGAATTATAATAAGCTGTAGTGTTTGTGCAGGGTTTTATTAATTGTAATGGCTAAAACACTGCAAAATCTGATACAAGGTCAGGCATTTTATACCAAACACATCTCGAAGGCTTGCAGACTCCTGGAGGGACAAACTGTGAAAGGGTTTTAGTTATGACTATCAATTATGGCTAAAAGGTGCAAATATAATATCTCTCTGTTATCCTGTAGCAAAATAGATTTAGCTAATACTATAGTAGATGGGAAATAACAGTAGCTTTTTAGAGTCATAAAGTACACACTTGTATTACGTAAGTTAAAGGTGGGGTAGGAGATACTGGAAAAACGGTTCGAGCAAGCTAAATTTGAAAATACACCTCTTCATACTCCCCACTGAAGTCACACCTCCAGAGCACAGGAGGAGGGTACACCAAACCTTACACAAATCTGATGTACGGCTTAGGAGTACTTTAAATTCCATTGTATGTGCAATCACACAAAAGTCGAATTATTTCACTTCCTGTTGGGCGTAGCCATGGCATTGTGTTGACCTTTTTTGTTCGTCTTAGTGAGATACACATCCCTACCAAACTTCATGCATGCAGCTGAAAGTGTATGCCAACGACGACCCTCCACGCGTTAGGGAGTGCTATAGTGTCCCTGGGCCCCATCAGGGGCCAGATCTTTTTGTATTAGATGATGCTGTGATTTCTGACGACCAAATTACAGGAGTTTTCCTACGTGGTAAACTCCTCAAGAAGGCTCAAATGTGTGAGGAGAAAAAAACTATAATAGTAATAAATATATAAGTTGCACCTGAGTATAAGTCGCAGGACCAGCCAAACCATAAAAAAGGGTGACTTATAGTCCAAAAAATATGGTAACTCATTCATTGTGGTTTTTTGTGTGTGTATTTTATGTATTTGTAGCCACGACTCCCGAGGACATACTGAAGCGCTACAGAAAGGTGCTACGGGCCTACAAAAGAGGTAAAAACCTCCGCCTACAGATCCGTGGGAGTAGATCGAAACACAATCTGCTGTGGAGTACCAATTGCTGAATTGGCAATTGTCGCCCCCACAACATTTGAGGAGCTTCGTGAAGGCTTTTCTCAAGTAGAGTGAGTTTCATAGAGGTGCCGAGAAGCAATCGAAAATGACCCTGAACTAATTGAGGAAGTAGGGGGAAAAAGAAAGGTGGGCAACTTCTCCCCCTTAAAAAGAGGCTATAGGCTAGGTCCAAGGCTACTATTGCAGTTAATTACAGTTACAGTTAGTTGTTTGTATTTCCTCAGCAGTTTCATGTTGTTAATTGTGTCTTGGACCATGCCCTGTGGAGGCCCTGTGCCTTGATTTTTATTATTTTTTGAATTTCAGTAAAATAACGGTGTATTACATTGGTCATTTTTAAGTTGCACAATGTGAACAGTTATAGTTAATTACAGTCACTGTAAACACTCCATATTGAATAGACTCACCTAACTAGCAGAAACTGTAAACAAATATGTGTTGTCTCAGAGTAATTTCATTGTAATTAGCTCCTCCCTTCAGACAGATATAAAGCAGTGTCCGCCAGCATCTGACCAGAACTAAAGAAGCAGCTTGGATGAGCTGCGAAACGTATTAGACTTAGACTTAGACTTAGACAAACTTTATTGATCCACAAGGGAAATTATTTGGATACAATAGCTCAAACATCACAATATAATAACAGAGTAACAAAAATAGATGGTATAGCAAAAAGATTAAGAGACAGGTGTCAAATGAGACATAATTATCAAAATGTATATGTACAAGTCAAAATAAAATAGAAATATAAGTAATAAAGTAATAAACTATATAGTCACAGCTATATACAAGAAACAAGAACGACCGTGCAAATACTATGCTGATTGACAGGGCATGAGGTAATCCGTTACTTGAGATTAACTTGTTGTACAGTTGTAGGGAGTATTATCTGTTACATAGGGGTGAGTTGTTGTACAACTGAATGGCGTATGGTATGAATGTAGTCCTGAATCTCTCACTGTTTGAGCGGAGCTGAAGGAGCCTGTTGGAGAATGAGCTCCTCTGTCCCTCTATAGTCTGGTGCAGTGGGTGAGCAGGAGTGTCCATGATGGAGAGCAGTTTGTTCAGTGACCTCCTGTCCCTCACTGTGACAAATGTCTCCAGCTCACAGCCGATCACGTAACCCGCTTTACGGATCCGCCCAATGTCTCTTTTACTGGTGCCGCTCCCCCAGCAGACCACAGTGAAGTACAGCGCGCTGGCCACCACAGACTGGTAGAAGATCTCCAGTAACTTGCTGCACACATTGAAAGACCTGAGCTTTCTCAGGAAGTAGAGTCTGCTCATGCTCTTCTTGTACACAGCATTACAGTTGTCCCTCCAGTCAAGTATTCGACCAAATAAACTCTGTCCAGTTGACAAATAAAATTTCTCCTTTTGCCATCATTTGTAAAAGGTGACCCTGAATGACATATAGTGAAGTAATGTTTCATTATCTGCTTCCACTTTTAAGGGGTGCAAAAAGTTTCAGATATAAGTCTAAAAAGTAACGGATCATCTATAAGAGCTTAGCCTTTGAGCTACAGATATTGAGGTAAGTGTTTGTATACAGATTCAGATTAGTGGATGTAATTAACTGTGTAGATGTGTTGCATATCATTAATAAAACATTAACAAATTATAACATGAGAGGTGAATCTGGGCTAGCCACATTTGAAGTCTTCCTCATGAGGCTTGTATATAAGTGATAAACAGAACCTTAGTCACATATTAACAAGTAATCAATAAATGTTTAACGTTTTCTTGACATGTCTTCTTGGACCTACAGCCTGCACATGGCCAGGGCATGTCCTAATCATTTACAAAAACTGTCTAAATGTTTTGTTCATGATTAGTTCATTGTCTAATACTGGATATAGACTTTCAGCCAATGTTATTGAGCACATAGCCTATATATGTATACATATCTTAAATAATGTTTCCTTGTCTTTCAGTTTGACCACACTTAATGATTTACAAGCTAATCTTAATGCAATAATAATGTAGCTATGAATTACTTAAAAACAGTATACAAACTATTTACAAATAATATTTTGAAGATTTTACAAAGTTTACAAATAATGCACAATTCATTTGAGGAAAGTAAACTTGTTCAGTTTGTTTTTGTTAAAGACTTAAATGTTTGTAAAACACGACTAGAAGCAGCCAATCACGAGTCTGGACCCACCCCGCTTTAGCGTGGGGCTGAGGCCAGGTGTCGGGGTTCAGTGTGTGTCGGACAGCAAGCAGAGAGACTGCAGAGAATAGTGCTCTTGTTTTGTGTTTTAGTTAGGACCCAGTTCGGGGCTATTTTTTTCCACCTTTGGTACTGTGTGCGTGATATCATAACGTAAGTAGATATTCTGTGTGTATAAGTTACGTTGTGCTTTTCCTTTGTTGTATTTAGACCTGTAATAGCCTAATTTGCATGCCTTGTGCTCCGAGAAACACAGACTCTTATGTAGCGGCCGCCATTACGCGGCTCATAGCACTGTCTGATGTCTGTGGGTTTCGTATTACACGTGCATGTATAATACTTGTTGTAAATAATTGTTGTGATGTTTGCAGACTGTTATAGAGAGCTGCTCTGTATCAGAGCCTGTGTTGAAGGCAGCGCTCTGTCAGAGAGGCAGCGCGTTTCTGGTTACGACACCTCTTAAAGGCGCAGTACAGTTGGTAGGAAGACCTGTACCATGATAGCATAACTGATGCCAAAAGAACCCCAAAAAACTATTGTTCACTATTTTAAAAGTTTGTCTATTATTACCATGTGCATTATTATTGTATAGTTGATATAGTTTTTTAATATGCATTTTTATTCCTTTGTTTCCTGTAGAACCACACACTTCTGCCATTCCTGTGGATACCTAATAAATCACATCAGTTAAGACATCTGGCTGTTTCTTTTTGAGAGCACCCTGCAGCGGGTCAATACAGACAGCACATCCCTAGTGTATTTTTCAAAAGGTTTAAGCTTGTTTTTGCTAAAAGACTTAAATGTTTGTAAAGGTTTAATTATTATTAATTTCATCATTACGTAATCATTGACTAATTTTTTTCAAATGAGGAATGACATATATATAACATTATTATAGTATTTCTTACTCATTAACAAATATTTGTAAATGTTTTGTAAAATAATTAGTTCATTATTTACTATGTGTTACTAATGTTTTATAAGCGCCCGTTATTTTAAAGTGTTACCAATGACACATGGGGAGTTGTCACGCCTAGGTCAGCAGTAGAGGTAACAAATCAGAAGCCTACCGCTCCAGCTTTGAAAAGTAAGGTCGAGACAGAGATACCACACTTAACCACAGTCAGCCCTCAGTCTACCATTTTGTTTGATACTGTTTCTGTAGTTCGGGATTTGGCAGGTACGACAGCATTTCTTAAATGTCAGTGCCCCGACTGGTCTCATGGAGACAAAGTTTGAATGGATTAATAAATTGGGTAAAACTTTAGTGTGGTCTGGCCCTGAGTCACGGGGGTTTTCTAAGGGCTCGAGAAAATACATTTTATATAATGATCTGAAAATGGCTCCAACTGTGGGTGAATCCCGTGAAATAAGAAATATTTCACGGGATGATCAAGGTGACTTCATTTGTAAACACATACAGAGAAAGCATAAATTTGTGCCGAAGAGTAATAGTTGGTTACCGGGTTACAAAGCACGTAAAATAACCTTATTTGTGAACGATTTGGTCTCTGAATTGTTGCCTGAAAGCGCTCAAGAGCAATTACCTAATAAAACTGATCATAATGTTTTAAAGGTAATTCCTACTGTTTTAAGCCAACGGGTGACTACTCCGACTGTGAAAGTGGATAGTGTTACATTCGGTAGCATTAAGCTAAATAATGTATCTTTAATCACAACACCCACAACTATACTAAATAGGACCTCCACTACTACATCTGCTACTACGCCAATTACTACTTCTATCACTACATCAATAATTACAACATCCGTGACTACAATACCAATAATTACAACAACTAGAACTAAATCTGCGACTACGACACCAAGAGTTACAAAAGCGACAAGCAAATTGGCTATGACATCACATACTAAAGCACCAGAAAATAAGTTGAATACTACTTTGGCTAATATAGTGTTTACTTCAAAGGCTGCGACCTCAAAAGGGATCAATAAGGAGGCGATAACTAAGGTAATGGAACTTCCTATAAAACTTTCTACAGATAAGACAAGGACGGCTAGAACATTCATCTTCGGATGTAACTTCAAACATTATTTTGACAACTATACTTTATGCAAAATCTATTCTGACAGCTATACTTGATGCAAAAACTATGTGGCCAATTATGCTTAATGAGGGACCAGTGAATGTAACGCAGAAACCTAGTTCTGTAACTCGGTCACGACAGATAAGACTATGACGACGGCACCTGACACTCTGCCACTTGAGGAAAATGATTGGACTGACAGGGATGCGACACCAGAAGACATGTCAGAATCATTTCGGGCATTGTATAAGAGAGAAGCCAAGTGGAAAGCATTTGGGTTTGATTCCTCAGTATTGCATATTTCAGACCCTTTCGCCAGCAGGAACTTTTGGTTCCAGCAGTTAACACATGCTGTGAGAGCAACGGCTCATGAGGATGATCCGTGCATGGTTAGAATTCTGTCACCTAGTACCTTGAAATGGAAACTTCACCTCAACCTTTGAGTATTGAGTGTCAATCCATGGTTATGTCTTGGCTGTATTTCCACTAAGAAGCAAATCCAAAGGAGCGGATCTATATATCCAGATTATACAAGCCTACCTTTGAGTGTGCGTTGTTGGGGGCTTTTCCTTACATAAACTTGTTAGACCAAGGGGGGAAGTTAGCCGTACCTGAATCGATGGAAGTGAAACCAGCAAAAGAAGCACACTGTATATGCTCCAATGAAACCCGTGGGGGTTCAGGGGTGTTTTAATAATTTAGAGTCATACCACTGGAGAATTAGCCTGGGAGAAAAGTGGGGTATTGGTCTTTTTCCTTGGTATGGAGTCTGTATTTGTCTATTTGGCTATCACATATTTGAGATTTATCATATTTATATCATATCATATTTATATCATATTGATAGCATATTTATCACATATATCACATATTATATCACATATCACTTATTTGGCTGATCTCATAGATAATATAACATATACGCTAATGAGTTTTTGCTAATGAGACTATAAAGGGATTTAGTACTTTGACAAAAGTCACTGTCTAACTCTGCTGAAACGCTCTTGATTGATATGGCTCTTGATTATATTTTGGCTAAACAAGGTGGGCTGTATTTAGCTTTAAATTTAACTGGTGACACCTGCCATACCTTAATCCCTGATAGCTCTGATAATATGACTAATGTAATTGATGCTTTAAAGAAGATTAGAGAGGCATTTGGGCCGTCAGAAGGTTCAGGTTGGTCGGCCAATGCTTGGTTATGAGATAGATTTGGAGCTTTGGGAGCTATGATAGTTTGGGCTTTGTTGGGAGGACTTATCACATTATGCGTTATGTTTTGTTTTTCTACCATACTGTTGACCTTTGCTAAGGCGATGATATTAAGATGGGTTGGAGTTGTTATGCCGTCGGATCAAACACAGATGCCATTATTTCACAAAGATGACGTGCAGATTAGCGAAGAGAGAGTCAGAACAGAATTTGAATTATTTGATAAATACCTGACCTGACCAGACCTGATTGTAGTTGATTGGACTTTGCACCGAAATTTCTGACCATTTAAAGGTGTAATTTCAGTGCAAAGGGGGGATTACTTAAATTTCACATATTTTACATAATTTTCCATTTTATCACATTTATTTTCTTTTTGCTCATGTTATATATATATATATATATATATATATATATATATATATATATATATATATATATATATATATATATATATATATATAGTTTATAATTTTCTTGTATTTCTTTTGTGTTTCTTTTGTGTTTTAAATGACCATATATTCAGACGATGTTTGTTTTTATGTTTGGTTATGTTACTTAAAATATGACTATTATACTATGCAGAATGGGACATCCCCTCCACTTAGTTAATAATAGAATGGTCGTCAGCAGCGGGACCCGTGAGAGAGTTTTTCAGTGATTAAGTAGTATGAATTGCTGCTACTGGTTTTTCGTTCTCACGTTTATAGCTAGGAGAAGCTAGGTAATTAAACTGATTTGTCGTTAATAGTGTGACTTTAGTCTCGAAGGGGGGAAATATGTAGTGCAGGGGTGCGCAATACGTCGATCGCGATCTACCAGTCGATCGCCAAGGTAGTGTGGGTACACTGTAAACCCAAATTTTCTTTTACATATAAAGTCAAGCTATTATTACTAATCTTTTCATTATTTTGCAAAAGGCGGGACCATTAAAAAAAGTGTGTAAACTATTTTAAACTAGTATTTGCTATACTAATAGCTCTGAGCGGAGACGACTCACACTTTCATGTTTTTACCTGTGAGCGGTGGGGCTTGACCACGACTGAACGACTGGTGACCCCAAACAACATGTTTCCTCTGCTCTGACTGTTGGCTGCCGATCAGCGTGTGATGAAGTGGGGGGAATCAGCGTCAGCCTGGTATATTAACGCGTGGAAAGAGAAGAAATTTGGTTCTTGTTCCCGTGGGACTGAATAGTTGGTAACATTAGCTGACGCTTGAAGTGAACGTAAGGCTAACGTTAAGTTAACTAGCTGCTAATGTTAATGCTGTGGTAGCAATTGGTAACGTTAGCTCTGTTGTAGAGACCTGCATCGGGCGGGAATTCCCGTGGGACCCGCAGAAAAAACCCCTCAGGACCCTTTTCACGTTGCCTCGGCCGGGATCGGGCCGTTTTCATGTTGCATCGGGCGGGAGCGGGCGGTCAGGCTAAAACATGTCGCGGGTCCCGACCAGACTTCTTTCTTTTTTCACTTGTTGATTTGTCTGGAATTCAAAAGGATTGTGGGGAAAGACCTACAGAAGGAATTTTATTCTGCCCTTGATAACCACACTACTCGTCCTATGGAAATTTTTAAAGCTAAGAGAGGCAACGTGGGTGAACAGTTGGCACATCTTTTACAGCAAATGCAGGTAATACTTTGTACTTTGTTTTGTCTCTGTGTATGAGAGACTGTTTTTCTTTTAACTTATCATACAGTATCCATTTTCTGTTTTACAGTCACTGGATCCCACTGAAAAAAGGACAGTCGCACTAAGAGGGCTTCCTTACTTACTCGGAGACAATCCCACTGAATTCTTCAAATCTACCTTTGTAAGTATACATTTTGTCTGTAATGTGAAACTTTTAGAATGTGACATTTATTGTATAATTTGAACAAGCCAAAATTGACAAGTAGCCTATATTCAAAAACTTTGGATTATTCGTTAGGACAATAGAATAGAGATGTATTTACCTTGTCAACATGTTTCGGCTGCTATCTGCGAGCCGTCTTCAACAGTTGTCACTGGTGACAATTTGAAAACTTTCAAAGTTTTTGAATATAACAAAAGAAGACAAAATGAACATTGTAGAAGAAGTCGCCTATACATTAGAACAGTGGTTCTCAACCTGGGGTCCGGCCCCCCCAAGGGGTGCGCTAGAGATTGCAGGGGGTCCGCCCAATTTCGTCTGCGTTGAGGTTGTGACTTTACCAAAATTATATTTGTGCACATTAAAATTATAGAATCCCAACAACACACCCAATAGCCTAATCAAAATTCTGTGTAATTCAAATTAAAACATAGTTTTGGTCCACATTTAAATTCATTAAGGTATTTATTACCTCTGACCTGAACTTGCGCAGGCAATCCTTAGGTCAGCTAGCGGGCTAGGTAATTCAGCCTAGGTAATTTATAGTTAAATGTCCTTGCAGTTATTTCTGAAGATTTTATACACCTGGTGACACACAGAAGAAAAGAAAGCCATATAGATACTGATATATCTTTAACAATGAGTCATTATTTTTCTGTTGTAATGGGGTATACCTATTCTGTTTGGCTGTCAAAAATTAAACTGTGTGTGTGTGTTAGATACACTTGATAACATTTAAGGAAGAATTTTTGCAAATAAAAGTTTGTAGTTCATCACTTTTTTCTTTTAGTGCGTATATGCAGGTAGGATTTGGAGTTAGGGGGGCCTGGCTTGTCTTGGACACAGGCAAGGGGGGCTTCAAGAAAAAAGGTTGAGAACCACTGCATTAGAAGCTCCATGATCTTTATCTAAAGAAAAAGTCAGACTAATGTTGATTTTCAAATGTTTGTTCAAACATTTGAAAATGCTTGACCAAATAGTTATGATGTCAGCATAAATTGAATTTCATGCAATTCCTGTTTTGTCATTCTTATTGATAGTCTGTTGTAGTTCAGTAATTTGATTCTGTAATGTTTATACTTCTGGCAATCATTTTCTTTTTTTTGTTTATCTTTAGGATGGTGGTGAATCGTAAACAGAAAAAAGTTTAGTGTTTTATATCTTATTTAGCAGCTAGAAGTTTATTGTTTGCACTGCTGAGGTTCAGTTTGTAGCCACCATGATGAACACATTACACACACACATTGAAAATACAAGCATAATTCACTGAAATGTGAACTAGCATTATTATGTTTACAGACTGAAAAATCTGTTGCACGTAAACCTTCCTGTTCGTTATTACTTTTTAAAACAGTTGTTATGTGCCACTATGCTAGTTAATAACTTTAGTCTCTAATCAATAAGGCTTCTGAAATTTAAAATTGTTCATGACAGGGATGCTCCTTATTAGGCAATTTACCTGTCGAAACCATTCCAGGTTTCCATTTTTCTCTTTTGACCAGATTAATGTAAATGTTTGGGGGGTTTTTCTACTAATTTGTGTACACTATACATGCTACCTCAATTAGTTCATCAGACATTATGCAAGTGTGTTTCCCTTTGTACAAGGTTTTAAAAGTTTAAATTTCACCTTGATTCTAAATGTTAGAAAAATGAACCCATTGTTGTAAAGGGTTAATTGCACAATTGTTTTGACATGGCACTTTACTCAGATTTTATATTACTGTTTAAAATTGTGAAATGTAAAAGCAAAAACAAATGCTGTTACAGGTTACAGGCAGAAGACTGCACTTTATTCAGGTTTAAGCATGTTACTATTGCATCATTTTGGCAATACATTTGTGAGAAAAAAAAAAAAATTGTAATTTTTTGTCAATTATTATCTAATGTAAAAAAAATAAAATAATAATAATTACAACTAATTAACATGATCAATAAATACCCATAAATAAGAAAAATAAATACTGATAAACATAAGCAATGATTACTGTAATACACGAGTAATGGTTAAGTTAATTACTTGTGAACATTAGTTTTAAAAAATTAAGGCCTACTCGAGACCGATCTTGGTCTCGAGATGAGTACGACCATATTTCATTACGGCCGGTGCCGTCGGCAATAAACTTGTACCGGTGTGCGGGACCGCACGGGGCTTCTCACTGCAGCCTGTGCGCTTGTCTGGAACCTGCGGACACTTGTACGCAACAGCGTGTACCAGCGTGTACCAACAGCGCAACACGCAACAGCGCAACATGCAACAGCGTGTACCAGCATGTGTCACAGTGCAGGTTAAACTTATTAAAACATCCTACCTGTCCACTTTTGAGTTTAGGCACAATGCACTGGAAACGCATTACAAATCTTGGGGCTGTCCTGGCCACAGCATTGTGTTCTAAAGTGAGTTTACGCCTGAAATCATGTCCTTTTGACAGGAAAAGCCCCCACATAGTGTAGTTTGCACCTCCTGTTACTTCTAAGGCAGGATTACATAGTTAGTCAAAATGTGATTTGCAGGCGCTGAAAACGGCCAATGCTTGGTTATGAGCTTGATTTGGAGCTTTGGGAGCTATGATATTTTGGGCTTTGTTGGGAGGACTTATCACATTATGCGTTATGTTTTGTTTTTGTACCATACTGTTGACCTTTGCTAAGGCATATAGCAAATATTAAGATGGGTTGGAGTTGTTATGCCATCGGATCAAACACAGATGCCATTATTGCAGGAAGATGACTTGCCGATTAGCGAAGGGAGAGTCGGAACAGAATTTGAATTAGTTGGATGAATACCTGACCTGACCTGATTGTAATTGATTGGACTTTGCACCAAAATTTCTGACCATTTAAAGGTGTAATTTCAGTGCAAAGGGGGATTACTTAAATTTTCCATATTTTACATAATCTTACATTTTATCACATTTATTTTTGCTCATGTTAGTCATTATACTTTTATAAATATATTCATATACCTATATATTTTATAATTCACATTGTGATGTGAAACAAGTTTTTGATTGTATTTGCTTTTGCAAGATACTGGATGGTGTGTTCTGTTTCCAGGACAATGGGGAACGATGTTGAAATGGACTATGGACATGGACAATGATTGATAATCGGAGCTAACCAAATAGCTTGGATGGACAGTGGATGGACAGATGGTGAATGAAAGTGCGGTCTTTGAATGTGTTTTATCAAGATATATCTTACTGTATTATATAGTTTATAATTTGTGTTTTAAATGAACCTATATGTTTATTCATACGATGTTTGTTTCTATGTTTGGTTATGTTACTGTTACACTCTGTAGAATGGGACATCCCTCCACTTAGTTAGGTCGCCAGCAGCGGACCCGTGAGAGAGTTTTTCAGTGATTAAGTAGTATGAATTTGGCAACAGATTTAGCTGCTACTGGTTTTTCGCTCTCACGGTTATAGCTAGGAGAAGCTAGGTAATTAAATTGATTTGACGTTAATAGTGTGACTTTAGTCTATCGCCAAGGTAGTGTGGGTAGATCGTAGCGTCGTAGTAGGCCTACTCGAGAACGGTCTTGGTCTTGAGATGAGTGCGACCATATTTCATTACGGCCGGTGCCGTCAGCAATAACTTGTACCGGTGTGCGGGACCGCACGGGGCTTCTTACCGCAGCCTGTGCGCTCGTCTGGAACCTGCGGACACTTCGCAGCACATCACCACACGTGTCCCCAGCGCGCACAGCTTGTACGCAACAGCGTGTACCCTTGAGTACCAGCATGTATCACAGTGCAGGTTAAACTTTTTAAAACATCCTAGCTGTCCATCTGCCTCCCGTCAGCATGCCGCTCCTCGCCTTTTTGCGCTCTCGCTCCTCCCTCCATATAACTCACACACACACCCTTCTCAATGCACGCAGATTAGACGAGCAAGATGAAACGCGAAGCAAAAACTAATCTAAATTTATGTTGGCAAAAAACAGGCCTACAGCACAGAGCTGGCCTACCGCGACATGTGGTTGAAGTTTGCCTAATAAAAGTGCACAAATACATCTGTATTTGTCACGACGTGTGTTTGGTAAATGTGCAGACGCTGGTAAATACTACTGCAAAACCAGTAAGATAATGTAACTCCAGTTAAGAAGTTAAGAAGTGTGCTTGAGTCTGGATGTCAGCAGCTACTGTCTGGACCAGGGGTCGGCAACCCGCGGCTCCAGAGCCGCATGTGGCTCTTTCATCGTTCTGTCGTGGCTCCCTGTGACTTTGGAAAATAATAATGAGTATTTAATTACATTGCATTTTTATTTTAGTTTGTTTTTAAATGTAAATCTAAAATTGTAGATAATGGTAATCTTGTAACATTTAAATAAAACGTTTTAAATATTTTTGTCGCTCAAAACATGCGTCAAAGCCGCCGACGTGCGTCACCCCCACACACTGGCAGCCCGGACCTACATCAGCAGTATGATTTTCGGCCCAATGATGATAAATCCAAGAAAAGAAAAGTTTCTGAAGAAAACAGAACGCTTAATGCTACGTGGGCAGATTCATTTGCTTTCACGGCTGATGAGACTGGTACACGCGGTACACGCAATAAAATGATGACGGAACACAGAAGCAGACGCCTTTTTGGTTCGCTGCGGGTGGATAATTTAAGTTTGGATTTTTATTTCCTACGAGGAGGACTCAAATACTAAAGTGTTTATTGCAGCTTTGCGTACATTTGTTTACAGAAGTGAAACTTAAAACCACATGGCTAATTTGCATAAACTAGAAGCGCTGACTAAAGGGCAGGACTCAGTGGAATATGCGTGTTCTTTCTGTGACTGAGGGATGTTCTGCCTATGGTGAGTCTGTTCTGCGCTTCTATCGTGTTGGAGATGGTTCATGTTAAACTTTTCAGAGATTATACGTGTGCAGGTCGTACGTGTGCAGCGCAATTCTTTATTTCACTCATGCACTTTATTTATGTTGGCTACTGTTGTGATGAAAAGACTGAAAGGTGTAAATAATTCTCTTAAGACTCGCGCTTAAGAGCTGTAGTGCAGGATGGCGCGCTTGTTGTTCTCTGAGAGTTGTAGTTTTGCCTGTAGTTACCCTGGTTAGCGCTGGTTTAGAAGTCAAAAGGGTTTTGTGGCTCCGGGTGTTTTCTTTTCTGTGGGAGACGGTCCAAATGGCTCTTTGAGTATTTAAGGTTGCCGACCCCTGGTCTTGACTATGCATCCCTAGCTGATTCCAACCAATGCAAGTCAAGAGAGTAAGGTAATGAGAAAAAATGAAATTGCGCAATATGGGCTCATGCCGTTATGCAAGGTACATCAACATAAATTGTACATATAAAGAATTCTCAATATATTTATGAATAAATAAATGATTTGCATTTTTGTAGTAGGTAGATCATTTTTACTTGGTCATTTTATAAGTAGCTCGCATGCAGAAAAAGTGTGAGCACCCCTGATGTAGTGTCTGCTTTGCCTTTTGAACCATACAGCCCCTTTAAGTAAGTTATGAGGCCTCTGCATTCTGCCATGATGGCACGAGAGACCCCTAACTTTAATGTTAAGTCTGTATCTTGGACGTACAGAAGTAGTCAGATTACAGTGGGATATCCTATAGAAAGCTAGATAGATATGTGGGCAATGCTTTGTTCGAATGTGTTCTCCAAGGTCCGTTCTGCTTCGAGGCAGACGGACCTTGTGTCTGTAATTGTCTTATACTCTGGGTTTGTAATAAATAGGATTGACACTAGCAGAGCCTGGTTTTTGGATTCTTCCCATCACATCCCACCGGTGAGTGAAACCAAAGCAGCAACGGTGAGAAACGACTCTTCAATAAAAAATTAAAACGGTTATAACTTTGGCAAAGAAGCAGATAGAACTAAGATTCTAAATGCATATTGTTCAGGTCCAAAAGCCCTACTTGCACAGCAAAAATGGCATTGATATCTCTTGTAGTTTTCCCACAATTTCACTGTTGAGTTTAGGCACAATGAGGAGCTGTCCTGGCCACAGCGTTGTATTGTAAAGCGAGCTCACGCCTGAAATCATGTCCTTTTGACAGGACAAGTCCCCACATAGTGTAGTTTGCACCTCCTGTTACTTCTAAGGCAGGATTGCATAGTTGGTCAAAATGTGATTTGCAGGCGCTAAAAAGGCGTTTGCCGCAATAAAAAATTAAAACGCTTATAACTTTGGCAAAGAAGCAGATAGAACCAAGATTCCAAATGCATATTGTTCAGGTCCAAAAGCCCTACTTGCACAGCAAAAATGGCATTGATATCTCTTGTAGTTTTCCCACAATTTCACTGTTGAGTTTAGGCACAATGCATTAGAAACGCATGAAACATCCTGGGGTGTCCTGGCCACAGCATGGTATTGTAAAGCGAGCTCACGCCTGAAATCATGTAATTTTGACAGGACAAGTCCCCACATAGTGTAGTTTGCACCTCCTGTTACTTCTAAGGTAGGATTGCATAGTTGGTCAAAATGTGATTTGCAGGCGCTGAAAAGGCGTTTGCCGCAATAAAAAATTAAAATGCTTATAACTTTGGCAAAGAAGCAGATAGAACCAAGATTCCAAATGCATATTGTTCAGGTCCAAAAGCCCTACTTGCACAGCAAAAATGGCATTGATATCTCTTGTAGTTTTCCCACAATTTCACTGTTGAGTTTAGGTACATGAGGAGCTGTCCTGGCCACAGCGTTGTATTGTAAAGCGAGCTCACGCCTGAAATCATGTCATTTTGACAGGACAAGTCCCCACATAGTGTAGTTTTCACATCCTGTTACTTCTAAGGCAGGATTGCATAGTTAGTCAAAATGTGATTTGCAGGCGCTGAAAAGGCGTTTGCCGCAATAAAAAAATTAAAATGCTTATAACTTTGGCAAAGAAGCAGATAGAACCAAGATTCCAAATGCATATTGTTCAGGTCCAAAAGCCCTACTTGCACAGCAGAAATGGCATTGATATCTCTTGTAGTTTTCCCACAATTTCACTGTTGAGTTTAGGCACAATGAGGAGCTGTCTTGGCCACAGCGTTGTATTGTAAAGCGAGCTCACGCCTGAAATCATGTCATTTTGACAGGACAAGTCCCCACATAGTGTAGTTTTCACATCCTGTTACTTCTAAGGCAGGATTGCATAGTTAGTCAAAATGTGATTTGCAGGCGCTGAAAAGGCGTTTGCCGCAATAAAAAATTAAAATGCTTATAACTTTGGCAAAGAAGCAGATAGAACCAAGATTCCAAATGCATATTGTTCAGGTCCAAAAGCCCTACTTGCACAGCAGAAATGGCATTGATATCTCTTGTAGTTTTCCCACAATTTCACTGTTGAGTTTAGGCACAATGAGGAGCTGTCCTGGCCACAGCGTTGTATTGTAAAGCGAGCTCACGCCTGAAATCATGTCATTTTGACAGGACAAGTCCCCACATAGTGTAGTTTTCACATCCTGTTACTTCTAAGGCAGGACTGCATAGTTAGTCAAAATGTGATTTGCAGGCGCTGAAAAGGCGTTTGCCGCAATAAAAAATTAAAATGCTTATAACTTTGGCAAAGAAGCAGATAGAACCAAGATTCCAAATGCATATTGTTCAGGTCCAAAAGCCCTATTTGCACAGCAGAAATGGCATTGATATCTCTTGTAGTTTTCCCACAATTTCACTGTTGAGTTTAGGCACAATGCATTAGAAAGGCATGAAACATCCTGGGGTGTCCTGGCCACAGCATGGTATTGTAAAGCGAGCTCACGCCTGAAATCATGTAATTTTGACAGGACAAGTGTAGTTTGCACCTCCTGTTACTTCTAAGGCAGGACTGCATAGTTAGTCAAAATGTGATTTGCAGGCGCTGAAAAGGCGTTTGCCGCAATAAAAAATTAAAACGCTTATAACTTTGGCAAAGAAGCAGATAGAACCAAGATTCTAAATGCATATTGTTCAGGTCCAAAAGCCCTACTTGCACAGCAGAAATGGCATTGATATCTCTTGTAGTTTTCCCACAATTTCACTGTTGAGTTTAGGCGCAATGAGGAGCTGTCTTGGCCACAGCGTTGTATTGTAAAGCGAGCTCACGCCTGAAATCATGTCATTTTGACAGGACAAGTCCCCACATAGTGTAGTTTTCACATCCTGTTACTTCTAAGGCAGGATTGCATAGTTAGTCAAAATGTGATTTGCAGGCGCTGAAAAGGCGTTTGCCGCAATAAAAAATTAAAATGCTTATAACTTTGGCAAAGAAGCAGATAGAACCAAGATTCCAAATGCATATTGTTCAGGTCCAAAAGCCCTACTGGCACAGCAGAAATGGCATTGATATCTCTTGTAGTTTTCCCACAATTTCACTGTTGAGTTTAGGCACAATGCATTAGAAAGGCATGAAACATCCTGGGGTGTCCTGGCCACAGCATGGTATTGTAAAGCGAGCTCACGCCTGAAATCATGTAATTTTGACAGGACAAGTGTAGTTTGCACCTCCTGTTACTTCTAAGGCAGGACTGCATAGTTAGTCAAAATGTGATTTGCAGGCGCTGAAAAGGCGTTTGCCGCAATAAAAAATTAAAACGCTTATAACTTTGGCAAAGAAGCAGATAGAACCAAGATTCTAAATGCATATTGTTCAGGTCCAAAAGCCCTACTTGCACAGCAGAAATGGCATTGATATCTCTTGTAGTTTTCCCACAATTTCACTGTTGAGTTTAGGCGCAATGAGGAGCTGTCTTGGCCACAGCGTTGTATTGTAAAGCGAGCTCACGCCTGAAATCATGTCATTTTGACAGGACAAGTCCCCACATAGTGTAGTTTTCACATCCTGTTACTTCTAAGGCAGGATTGCATAGTTAGTCAAAATGTGATTTGCAGGCGCTGAAAAGGCGTTTGCCGCAATAAAAAATTTAAATGCTTATAACTTTGGCAAAGAAGCAGATAGAACCAAGATTCCAAATGCATATTGTTCAGGTCCAAAAGCCCTACTGGCACAGCAGAAATGGCATTGATATCTCTTGTAGTTTTCCCACAATTTCACTGTTGAGTTTAGGCACAATGAGGAGCTGTCCTGGCCACAGCGTTGTATTGTAAAGCGAGCTCACGCCTGAAATCATGTCATTTTGACAGGACAAGTCCCCACATAGTGTAGTTTTCACATCCTGTTACTTCTAAGGCAGGATTGCATAGTTAGTCAAAATGTGATTTGCAGGCGCTGAAAAGGCGTTTGCCGCAATAAAAAATTAAAATGCTTATAACTTTGGCAAAGAAGCAGATAGAACCAAGATTCCAAATGCATATTGTTCAGGTCCAAAAGCCCTACTTGCACAGCAAAAATGGCATTGATATCTCTTGTAGTTTTCCCACAATTTCACTGTTGAGTTTAGGCACAATGCATTAGAAACGCATGAAACATCCTGGGGTGTCCTGGCCACAGCATGGTATTGTAAAACGAGCTCACGCCTGAAATCATGTAATTTTGACCGGACAAGTCCCCACATAGTGTAGTTTGCACCTCCTGTTACTTCTAAGGCAGGATTGCATAGTTGGTCAAAATGTGATTTGCAGGCGCTGAGAAGGCGTTTGCCGCAATAAAAAATTAAAACGCTTATAACTTTGGCAAAGAAGCAGATAGAACCAAGATTCCAAATGCATATTGTTCAGGTCCAAAAGCCCTACTTGCACAGCAGAAATGGCATTGATATCTCTTGTAGTTTTCCCACAATTTCACTGTTGAGTTTAGGCACAATGCATTAGAAACGCATGAAACATCCTGGGGTGTCCTGGCCACAGCATGGTATTGTAAAGCGAGCTCACGCCTGAAATCATGTCATTTTGACAGGACAAGTGTAGTTTGCACCTCCTGTTACTTCTAAGGCAGGACTGCATAGTTAGTCAAAATGTGATTTGCAGGCGCTGAAAAGGCGTTTGCCGCAATAAAAAATTAAAACGCTTATAACTTTGGCAATGAAGCAGATAGAACCAAGATTCTAAATGCATATTGTTCAGGTCCAAAAGCCCTACTTGCACAGCAGAAATGGCATTGATATCTCTTGTAGTTTTCCCACAATTTCACTGTTGAGTTTAGGCACAATGAGGAGCTGTCCTGGCCACAGCGTTGTATTGTAAAGCGAGCTCACGCCTGAAATCATGTCATTTTGACAGGACAAGTCCCCACATAGTGTAGTTTTCACATCCTGTTACTTCTAAGGCAGGACTGCATAGTTAGTCAAAATGTGATTTGCAGGCGCTGAAAAGGCGTTTGCCGCAATAAAAAATTAAAATGCTTATAACTTTGGCAAAGAAGCAGATAGAACCAAGATTCCAAATGCATATTGTTCAGGTCCAAAAGCCCTACTTGCACAGCAGAAATGGCATTGATATCTCTTGTAGTTTTCCCACAATTTCACTGTTGAGTTTAGGCACAATGAGGAGCTGTCCTGGCCACAGCGTTGTATTGTAAAGCGAGCTCACGCCTGAAATCATGTCATTTTGACAGGACAAGTCCCCACATAGTGTAGTTTTCACATCCTGTTACTTCTAAGGCAGGACTGCATAGTTAGTCAAAATGTGATTTGCAGGCGCTGAAAAGGCGTTTGCCGCAATAAAAAATTAAAATGCTTATAACTTTGGCAAAGAAGCAGATAGAACCAAGATTCCAAATGCATATTGTTCAGGTCCAAAAGCCCTACTTGCACAGCAGAAATGGCATTGATATCTCTTGTAGTTTTCCCACAATTTCACTGTTGAGTTTAGGCACAATGAGGAGCTGTCTTGGCCACAGCGTTGTATTGTAAAGCGAGCTCACGCCTGAAATCATGTCATTTTGACAGGACAAGTCCCCACATAGTGTAGTTTTCACATCCTGTTACTTCTAAGGCAGGATTGCATAGTTAGTCAAAATGTGATTTGCAGGCGCTGAAAAGGCGTTTGCCGCAATAAAAAATTAAAATGCTTATAACTTTGGCAAAGAAGCAGATAGAACCAAGATTCCAAATGCATATTGTTCAGGTCCAAAAGCCCTACTGGCACAGCAGAAATGGCATTGATATCTCTTGTAGTTTTCCCACAATTTCACTGTTGAGTTTAGGCACAATGAGGAGCTGTCCTGGCCACAGCGTTGTATTGTAAAGCGAGCTCACGCCTGAAATCATGTCATTTTGACAGGACAAGTCCCCACATAGTGTAGTTTTCACATCCTGTTACTTCTAAGGCAGGACTGCATAGTTAGTCAAAATGTGATTTGCAGGCGCTGAAAAGGCGTTTGCCGCAATAAAAAATTAAAATGCTTATAACTTTGGCAAAGAAGCAGATAGAACCAAGATTCCAAATGCATATTGTTCAGGTCCAAAAGCCCTACTTGCACAGCAAAAATGGCATTGATATCTCTTGTAGTTTTCCCACAATTTCACTGTTGAGTTTAGGTACATGAGGAGCTGTCCTGGCCACAGCGTTGTATTGTAAAGCGAGCTCACGCCTGAAATCATGTCATTTTGACAGGACAAGTCCCCACATAGTGTAGTTTTCACATCCTGTTACTTCTAAGGCAGGATTGCATAGTTAGTCAAAATGTGATTTGCAGGCGCTGAAAAGGCGTTTGCCGCAATAAAAAATTAAAATGCTTATAACTTTGGCAAAGAAGCAGATAGAACCAAGATTCCAAATGCATATTGTTCAGGTCCAAAAGCCCTACTTGCACAGCAAAAATGGCATTGATATCTCTTGTAGTTTTCCCACAATTTCACTGTTGAGTTTAGGCACAATGCATTAGAAACGCATGAAACATCCTGGGGTGTCCTGGCCACAGCATGGTATTGTAAAACGAGCTCACGCCTGAAATCATGTAATTTTGACAGGACAAGTCCCCACATAGTGTAGTTTGCACCTCCTGTTACTTCTAAGGCAGGATTGCATAGTTGGTCAAAATGTGATTTGCAGGCGCTGAGAAGGCGTTTGCCGCAATAAAAAATTAAAACGCTTATAACTTTGGCAAAGAAGCAGATAGAACCAAGATTCCAAATGCATATTGTTCAGGTCCAAAAGCCCTACTTGCACAGCAGAAATGGCATTGATATCTCTTGTAGTTTTCCCACAATTTCACTGTTGAGTTTAGGCACAATGCATTAGAAACGCATGAAACATCCTGGGGTGTCCTGGCCACAGCATGGTATTGTAAAGCGAGCTCACGCCTGAAATCATGTAATTTTGACAGGACAAGTGTAGTTTGCACCTCCTGTTACTTCTAAGGCAGGACTGCATAGTTAGTCAAAATGTGATTTGCAGGCGCTGAAAAGGCGTTTGCCGCAATAAAAAATTAAAACGCTTATAACTTTGGCAATGAAGCAGATAGAACCAAGATTCTAAATGCATATTGTTCAGGTCCAAAAGCCCTACTTGCACAGCAGAAATGGCATTGATATCTCTTGTAGTTTTCCCACAATTTCACTGTTGAGTTTAGGCACAATGAGGAGCTGTCCTGGCCACAGCGTTGTATTGTAAAGCGAGCTCACGCCTGAAATCATGTCATTTTGACAGGACAAGTCCCCACATAGTGTAGTTTTCACATCCTGTTACTTCTAAGGCAG
Organism: Taenioides sp. WSHXM2023; assembly: GCA_029959045.1. NCBI lineage: Eukaryota > Metazoa > Chordata > Actinopteri > Gobiiformes > Gobiidae > Taenioides > Taenioides sp. WSHXM2023. The sequence goes on along the minus strand of CM057104.1, from coordinate 27,757,120 downwards.
GACTGCATAGTTAGTCAAAATGTGATTTGCAGGCGCTGAAAAGGCGTTTGCCGCAATAAAAAATTAAAATGCTTATAACTTTGGCAAAGAAGCAGATAGAACCAAGATTCCAAATGCATATTGTTCAGGTCCAAAAGCCCTACTTGCACAGCAGAAATGGCATTGATATCTCTTGTAGTTTTCCCACAATTTCACTGTTGAGTTTAGGCACAATGAGGAGCTGTCCTGGCCACAGCGTTGTATTGTAAAGCGAGCTCACGCCTGAAATCATGTCATTTTGACAGGACAAGTCCCCACATAGTGTAGTTTTCACATCCTGTTACTTCTAAGGCAGGACTGCATAGTTAGTCAAAATGTGATTTGCAGGCGCTGAAAAGGCGTTTGCCGCAATAAAAAATTAAAACGCTTATAACTTTGGCAATGAAGCAGATAGAACCAAGATTCTAAATGCATATTGTTCAGGTCCAAAAGCCCTACTTGCACAGCAGAAATGGCATTGATATCTCTTGTAGTTTTCCCACAATTTCACTGTTGAGTTTAGGCACAATGAGGAGCTGTCCTGGCCACAGCGTTGTATTGTAAAGCGAGCTCACGCCTGAAATCATGTCATTTTGACAGGACAAGTCCCCACATAGTGTAGTTTTCACATCCTGTTACTTCTAAGGCAGGACTGCATAGTTAGTCAAAATGTGATTTGCAGGCGCTGAAAAGGCGTTTGCCGCAATAAAAAATTAAAATGCTTATAACTTTGGCAAAGAAGCAGATAGAACCAAGATTCCAAATGCATATTGTTCAGGTCCAAAAGCCCTACTTGCACAGCAGAAATGGCATTGATATCTCTTGTAGTTTTCCCACAATTTCACTGTTGAGTTTAGGCACAATGAGGAGCTGTCCTGGCCACAGCGTTGTATTGTAAAGCGAGCTCACGCCTGAAATCATGTCATTTTGACAGGACAAGTCCCCACATAGTGTAGTTTTCACATCCTGTTACTTCTAAGGCAGGACTGCATAGTTAGTCAAAATGTGATTTGCAGGCGCTGAAAAGGCGTTTGCCGCAATAAAAAATTAAAATGCTTATAACTTTGGCAAAGAAGCAGATAGAACCAAGATTCCAAATGCATATTGTTCAGGTCCAAAAGCCCTACTTGCACAGCAGAAATGGCATTGATATCTCTTGTAGTTTTCCCACAATTTCACTGTTGAGTTTAGGCACAATGAGGAGCTGTCCTGGCCACAGCGTTGTATTGTAAAGCGAGCTCACGCCTGAAATCATGTCATTTTGACAGGACAAGTCCCCACATAGTGTAGTTTTCACATCCTGTTACTTCTAAGGCAGGACTGCATAGTTAGTCAAAATGTGATTTGCAGGCGCTGAAAAGGCGTTTGCCGCAATAAAAAATTAAAATGCTTATAACTTTGGCAAAGAAGCAGATAGAACCAAGATTCCAAATGCATATTGTTCAGGTCCAAAAGCCCTACTTGCACAGCAGAAATGGCATTGATATCTCTTGTAGTTTTCCCACAATTTCACTGTTGAGTTTAGGCACAATGAGGAGCTGTCCTGGCCACAGCGTTGTATTGTAAAGCGAGCTCACGCCTGAAATCATGTCATTTTGACAGGACAAGTCCCCACATAGTGTAGTTTTCACATCCTGTTACTTCTAAGGCAGGACTGCATAGTTAGTCAAAATGTGATTTGCAGGCGCTGAAAAGGCGTTTGCCGCAATAAAAAATTAAAATGCTTATAACTTTGGCAAAGAAGCAGATAGAACCAAGATTCCAAATGCATATTGTTCAGGTCCAAAAGCCCTACTTGCACAGCAGAAATGGCATTGATATCTCTTGTAGTTTTCCCACAATTTCACTGTTGAGTTTAGGCACAATGAGGAGCTGTCTTGGCCACAGCGTTGTATTGTAAAGCGAGCTCACGCCTGAAATCATGTCATTTTGACAGGACAAGTCCCCACATAGTGTAGTTTTCACATCCTGTTACTTCTAAGGCAGGATTGCATAGTTAGTCAAAATGTGATTTGCAGGCGCTGAAAAGGCGTTTGCCGCAATAAAAAATTAAAATGCTTATAACTTTGGCAAAGAAGCAGATAGAACCAAGATTCCAAATGCATATTGTTCAGGTCCAAAAGCCCTACTGGCACAGCAGAAATGGCATTGATATCTCTTGTAGTTTTCCCACAATTTCACTGTTGAGTTTAGGCACAATGAGGAGCTGTCCTGGCCACAGCGTTGTATTGTAAAGCGAGCTCACGCCTGAAATCATGTCATTTTGACAGGACAAGTCCCCACATAGTGTAGTTTTCACATCCTGTTACTTCTAAGGCAGGACTGCATAGTTAGTCAAAATGTGATTTGCAGGCGCTGAAAAGGCGTTTGCCGCAATAAAAAATTAAAATGCTTATAACTTTGGCAAAGAAGCAGATAGAACCAAGATTCCAAATGCATATTGTTCAGGTCCAAAAGCCCTACTTGCACAGCAAAAATGGCATTGATATCTCTTGTAGTTTTCCCACAATTTCACTGTTGAGTTTAGGTACATGAGGAGCTGTCCTGGCCACAGCGTTGTATTGTAAAGCGAGCTCACGCCTGAAATCATGTCATTTTGACAGGACAAGTCCCCACATAGTGTAGTTTTCACATCCTGTTACTTCTAAGGCAGGATTGCATAGTTAGTCAAAATGTGATTTGCAGGCGCTGAAAAGGCGTTTGCCGCAATAAAAAATTAAAATGCTTATAACTTTGGCAAAGAAGCAGATAGAACCAAGATTCCAAATGCATATTGTTCAGGTCCAAAAGCCCTACTTGCACAGCAAAAATGGCATTGATATCTCTTGTAGTTTTCCCACAATTTCACTGTTGAGTTTAGGCACAATGCATTAGAAACGCATGAAACATCCTGGGGTGTCCTGGCCACAGCATGGTATTGTAAAACGAGCTCACGCCTGAAATCATGTAATTTTGACAGGACAAGTCCCCACATAGTGTAGTTTGCACCTCCTGTTACTTCTAAGGCAGGATTGCATAGTTGGTCAAAATGTGATTTGCAGGCGCTGAGAAGGCGTTTGCCGCAATAAAAAATTAAAACGCTTATAACTTTGGCAAAGAAGCAGATAGAACCAAGATTCCAAATGCATATTGTTCAGGTCCAAAAGCCCTACTTGCACAGCAGAAATGGCATTGATATCTCTTGTAGTTTTCCCACAATTTCACTGTTGAGTTTAGGCACAATGAGGAGCTGTCTTGGCCACAGCGTTGTATTGTAAAGCGAGCTCACGCCTGAAATCATGTCATTTTGACAGGACAAGTCCCCACATAGTGTAGTTTTCACATCCTGTTACTTCTAAGGCAGGATTGTATAGTTAGTCAAAATGTGATTTGCAGGCGCTGAAAAGGCGTTTGCCGCAATAAAAAATTAAAATGCTTATAACTTTGGCAAAGAAGCAGATAGAACCAAGATTCCAAATGCATATTGTTCAGGTCCAAAAGCCCTATTTGCACAGCAGAAATGGCATTGATATCTCTTGTAGTTTTCCCACAATTTCACTGTTGAGTTTAGGCACAATGCATTAGAAAGGCATGAAACATCCTGGGGTGTCCTGGCCACAGCATGGTATTGTAAAGCGAGCTCACGCCTGAAATCATGTAATTTTGACAGGCTAAGTCCCCACATAGTGTAGTTTGCACCTCCTGTTACTTCTAAGGCAGGATTGCATAGTTGGTCAAAATGTGATTTGCAGGCGCTGAGAAGGCGTTTGCCGCAATAAAAAATTAAAACGCTTATAACTTTGGCAAAGAAGCAGATAGAACCAAGATTCCAAATGCATATTGTTCAGGTCCAAAAGCCCTACTTGCACAGCAGAAATGGCATTGATATCTCTTGTAGTTTTCCCACAATTTCACTGTTGAGTTTAGGCACAATGCATTAGAAACGCATGAAACATCCTGGGGTGTCCTGGCCACAGCATGGTATTGTAAAGCGAGGTCACGCCTGAAATCATGTCATTTTGACAGGACAAGTGTAGTTTGCACCTCCTGTTACTTCTAAGGCAGGACTGCATAGTTAGTCAAAATGTGATTTGCAGGCGCTGAAAAGGCGTTTGCCGCAATAAAAAATTAAAACGCTTATAACTTTGGCAATGAAGCAGATAGAACCAAGATTCTAAATGCATATTGTTCAGGTCCAAAAGCCCTACTTGCACAGCAGAAATGGCATTGATATCTCTTGTAGTTTTCCCACAATTTCACTGTTGAGTTTAGGCACAATGAGGAGCTGTCCTGGCCACAGCGTTGTATTGTAAAGCGAGCTCACGCCTGAAATCATGTCATTTTGACAGGACAAGTCCCCACATAGTGTAGTTTTCACATCCTGTTACTTCTAAGGCAGGACTGCATAGTTAGTCAAAATGTGATTTGCAGGCGCTGAAAAGGCGTTTGCCGCAATAAAAAATTAAAATGCTTATAACTTTGGCAAAGAAGCAGATAGAACCAAGATTCCAAATGCATATTGTTCAGGTCCAAAAGCCCTACTTGCACAGCAGAAATGGCATTGATATCTCTTGTAGTTTTCCCACAATTTCACTGTTGAGTTTAGGCACAATGAGGAGCTGTCCTGGCCACAGCGTTGTATTGTAAAGCGAGCTCACGCCTGAAATCATGTCATTTTGACAGGACAAGTCCCCACATAGTGTAGTTTTCACATCCTGTTACTTCTAAGGCAGGACTGCATAGTTAGTCAAAATGTGATTTGCAGGCGCTGAAAAGGCGTTTGCCGCAATAAAAAATTAAAATGCTTATAACTTTGGCAAAGAAGCAGATAGAACCAAGATTCCAAATGCATATTGTTCAGGTCCAAAAGCCCTACTTGCACAGCAGAAATGGCATTGATATCTCTTGTAGTTTTCCCACAATTTCACTGTTGAGTTTAGGCACAATGCATTAGAAACGCATGAAACGTCCTGGGGTGTCCTGGCCACAGCATGGTATTGTAAAGCGAGCTCACGCCTGAAATCATGTAATTTTGACAGGACAAGTGTAGTTTGCACCTCCTGTTACTTCTAAGGCAGGACTGCATAGTTAGTCAAAATGTGATTTGCAGGCGCTGAAAAGGCGTTTGCCGCAATAAAAAATTAAAACGCTTATAACTTTGGCAAAGAAGCAGATAGAACCAAGATTCTAAATGCATATTGTTCAGGTCCAAAAGCCCTACTTGCACAGCAGAAATGGCATTGATATCTCTTGTAGTTTTCCCACAATTTCACTGTTGAGTTTAGGCACAATGAGGAGCTGTCTTGGCCACAGCGTTGTATTGTAAAGCGAGCTCACGCCTGAAATCATGTCATTTTGACAGGACAAGTCCCCACATAGTGTAGTTTTCACATCCTGTTACTTCTAAGGCAGGATTGCATAGTTAGTCAAAATGTGATTTGCAGGCGCTGAAAAGGCGTTTGCCGCAATAAAAAATTAAAATGCTTATAACTTTGACAAAGAAGCAGATAGAACCAAGATTCCAAATGCATATTGTTCAGGTCCAAAAGCCCTACTTGCACAGCAGAAATGGCATTGATATCTCTTGTAGTTTTCCCACAATTTCACTGTTGAGTTTAGGCACAATGCATTAGAAAGGCATGAAACATCCTGGGGTGTCCTGGCCACAGCATGGTATTGTAAAGCGAGCTCACGCCTGAAATCATGTAATTTTGACAGGCTAAGTCCCCACATAGTGTAGTTTGCACCTCCTGTTACTTCTAAGGCAGGATTGCATAGTTGGTCAAAATGTGATTTGCAGGCGCTGAGAAGGCGTTTGCCGCAATAAAAAATTAAAACGCTTATAACTTTGGCAAAGAAGCAGATAGAACCAAGATTCCAAATGCATATTGTTCAGGTCCAAAAGCCCTACTTGCACAGCAGAAATGGCATTGATATCTCTTGTAGTTTTCCCACAATTTCACTGTTGAGTTTAGGCACAATGCATTAGAAACGCATGAAACATCCTGGGGTGTCCTGGCCACAGCATGGTATTGTAAAGCGAGCTCACGCCTGAAATCATGTCATTTTGACAGGACAAGTGTAGTTTGCACCTCCTGTTACTTCTAAGGCAGGACTGCATAGTTAGTCAAAATGTGATTTGCAGGCGCTGAAAAGGCGTTTGCCGCAATAAAAAATTAAAACGCTTATAACTTTGGCAATGAAGCAGATAGAACCAAGATTCTAAATGCATATTGTTCAGGTCCAAAAGCCCTACTTGCACAGCAGAAATGGCATTGATATCTCTTGTAGTTTTCCCACAATTTCACTGTTGAGTTTAGGCACAATGAGGAGCTGTCCTGGCCACAGCGTTGTATTGTAAAGCGAGCTCACGCCTGAAATCATGTCATTTTGACAGGACAAGTCCCCACATAGTGTAGTTTTCACATCCTGTTACTTCTAAGGCAGGACTGCATAGTTAGTCAAAATGTGATTTGCAGGCGCTGAAAAGGCGTTTGCCGCAATAAAAAATTAAAATGCTTATAACTTTGGCAAAGAAGCAGATAGAACCAAGATTCCAAATGCATATTGTTCAGGTCCAAAAGCCCTACTTGCACAGCAGAAATGGCATTGATATCTCTTGTAGTTTTCCCACAATTTCACTGTTGAGTTTAGGCACAATGCATTAGAAACGCATGAAACGTCCTGGGGTGTCCTGGCCACAGCATGGTATTGTAAAGCGAGCTCACGCCTGAAATCATGTAATTTTGACAGGACAAGTGTAGTTTGCACCTCCTGTTACTTCTAAGGCAGGACTGCATAGTTAGTCAAAATGTGATTTGCAGGCGCTGAAAAGGCGTTTGCCGCAATAAAAAATTAAAACGCTTATAACTTTGGCAAAGAAGCAGATAGAACCAAGATTCTAAATGCATATTGTTCAGGTCCAAAAGCCCTACTTGCACAGCAGAAATGGCATTGATATCTCTTGTAGTTTTCCCACAATTTCACTGTTGAGTTTAGGCACAATGAGGAGCTGTCTTGGCCACAGCGTTGTATTGTAAAGCGAGCTCACGCCTGAAATCATGTCATTTTGACAGGACAAGTCCCCACATAGTGTAGTTTTCACATCCTGTTACTTCTAAGGCAGGATTGCATAGTTAGTCAAAATGTGATTTGCAGGCGCTGAAAAGGCGTTTGCCGCAATAAAAAATTAAAATGCTTATAACTTTGACAAAGAAGCAGATAGAACCAAGATTCCAAATGCATATTGTTCAGGTCCAAAAGCCCTACTGGCACAGCAGAAATGGCATTGATATCTCTTGTAGTTTTCCCACAATTTCACTGTTGAGTTTAGGCACAATGAGGAGCTGTCCTGGCCACAGCGTTGTATTGTAAAGCGAGCTCACGCCTGAAATCATGTCATTTTGACAGGACAAGTCCCCACATAGTGTAGTTTTCACATCCTGTTACTTCTAAGGCAGGACTGCATAGTTAGTCAAAATGTGATTTGCAGGCGCTGAAAAGGCGTTTGCCGCAATAAAAAATTAAAATGCTTATAACTTTGGCAAAGAAGCAGATAGAACCAAGATTCCAAATGCATATTGTTCAGGTCCAAAAGCCCTACTTGCACAGCAGAAATGGCATTGATATCTCTTGTAGTTTTCCCACAATTTCACTGTTGAGTTTAGGCACAATGAGGAGCTGTCCTGGCCACAGCGTTGTATTGTAAAGCGAGCTCACGCCTGAAATCATGTCATTTTGACAGGACAAGTCCCCACATAGTGTAGTTTTCACATCCTGTTACTTCTAAGGCAGGACTGCATAGTTAGTCAAAATGTGATTTGCAGGCGCTGAAAAGGCGTTTGCCGCAATAAAAAATTAAAATGCTTATAACTTTGGCAAAGAAGCAGATAGAACCAAGATTCCAAATGCATATTGTTCAGGTCCAAAAGCCCTACTTGCACAGCAGAAATGGCATTGATATCTCTTGTAGTTTTCCCACAATTTCACTGTTGAGTTTAGGCACAATGCATTAGAAACGCATGAAACGTCCTGGGGTGTCCTGGCCACAGCATGGTATTGTAAAGCGAGCTCACGCCTGAAATCATGTAATTTTGACAGGACAAGTGTAGTTTGCACCTCCTGTTACTTCTAAGGCAGGACTGCATAGTTAGTCAAAATGTGATTTGCAGGCGCTGAAAAGGCGTTTGCCGCAATAAAAAATTAAAACGCTTATAACTTTGGCAAAGAAGCAGATAGAACCAAGATTCTAAATGCATATTGTTCAGGTCCAAAAGCCCTACTTGCACAGCAGAAATGGCATTGATATCTCTTGTAGTTTTCCCACAATTTCACTGTTGAGTTTAGGCACAATGAGGAGCTGTCTTGGCCACAGCGTTGTATTGTAAAGCGAGCTCACGCCTGAAATCATGTCATTTTGACAGGACAAGTCCCCACATAGTGTAGTTTTCACATCCTGTTACTTCTAAGGCAGGATTGCATAGTTAGTCAAAATGTGATTTGCAGGCGCTGAAAAGGCGTTTGCCGCAATAAAAAATTAAAATGCTTATAACTTTGACAAAGAAGCAGATAGAACCAAGATTCCAAATGCATATTGTTCAGGTCCAAAAGCCCTACTTGCACAGCAGAAATGGCATTGATATCTCTTGTAGTTTTCCCACAATTTCACTGTTGAGTTTAGGCACAATGCATTAGAAAGGCATGAAACATCCTGGGGTGTCCTGGCCACAGCATGGTATTGTAAAGCGAGCTCACGCCTGAAATCATGTAATTTTGACAGGCTAAGTCCCCACATAGTGTAGTTTGCACCTCCTGTTACTTCTAAGGCAGGATTGCATAGTTGGTCAAAATGTGATTTGCAGGCGCTGAGAAGGCGTTTGCCGCAATAAAAAATTAAAACGCTTATAACTTTGGCAAAGAAGCAGATAGAACCAAGATTCCAAATGCATATTGTTCAGGTCCAAAAGCCCTACTTGCACAGCAGAAATGGCATTGATATCTCTTGTAGTTTTCCCACAATTTCACTGTTGAGTTTAGGCACAATGCATTAGAAACGCATGAAACATCCTGGGGTGTCCTGGCCACAGCATGGTATTGTAAAGCGAGCTCACGCCTGAAATCATGTCATTTTGACAGGACAAGTGTAGTTTGCACCTCCTGTTACTTCTAAGGCAGGACTGCATAGTTAGTCAAAATGTGATTTGCAGGCGCTGAAAAGGCGTTTGCCGCAATAAAAAATTAAAACGCTTATAACTTTGGCAATGAAGCAGATAGAACCAAGATTCTAAATGCATATTGTTCAGGTCCAAAAGCCCTACTTGCACAGCAGAAATGGCATTGATATCTCTTGTAGTTTTCCCACAATTTCACTGTTGAGTTTAGGCACAATGAGGAGCTGTCCTGGCCACAGCGTTGTATTGTAAAGCGAGCTCACGCCTGAAATCATGTCATTTTGACAGGACAAGTCCCCACATAGTGTAGTTTTCACATCCTGTTACTTCTAAGGCAGGACTGCATAGTTAGTCAAAATGTGATTTGCAGGCGCTGAAAAGGCGTTTGCCGCAATAAAAAATTAAAATGCTTATAACTTTGGCAAAGAAGCAGATAGAACCAAGATTCCAAATGCATATTGTTCAGGTCCAAAAGCCCTACTTGCACAGCAGAAATGGCATTGATATCTCTTGTAGTTTTCCCACAATTTCACTGTTGAGTTTAGGCACAATGCATTAGAAACGCATGAAACGTCCTGGGGTGTCCTGGCCACAGCATGGTATTGTAAAGCGAGCTCACGCCTGAAATCATGTAATTTTGACAGGACAAGTGTAGTTTGCACCTCCTGTTACTTCTAAGGCAGGACTGCATAGTTAGTCAAAATGTGATTTGCAGGCGCTGAAAAGGCGTTTGCCGCAATAAAAAATTAAAACGCTTATAACTTTGGCAAAGAAGCAGATAGAACCAAGATTCTAAATGCATATTGTTCAGGTCCAAAAGCCCTACTTGCACAGCAGAAATGGCATTGATATCTCTTGTAGTTTTCCCACAATTTCACTGTTGAGTTTAGGCACAATGAGGAGCTGTCTTGGCCACAGCGTTGTATTGTAAAGCGAGCTCACGCCTGAAATCATGTCATTTTGACAGGACAAGTCCCCACATAGTGTAGTTTTCACATCCTGTTACTTCTAAGGCAGGATTGCATAGTTAGTCAAAATGTGATTTGCAGGCGCTGAAAAGGCGTTTGCCGCAATAAAAAATTAAAATGCTTATAACTTTGACAAAGAAGCAGATAGAACCAAGATTCCAAATGCATATTGTTCAGGTCCAAAAGCCCTACTGGCACAGCAGAAATGGCATTGATATCTCTTGTAGTTTTCCCACAATTTCACTGTTGAGTTTAGGCACAATGAGGAGCTGTCCTGGCCACAGCGTTGTATTGTAAAGCGAGCTCACGCCTGAAATCATGTCATTTTGACAGGACAAGTCCCCACATAGTGTAGTTTTCACATCCTGTTACTTCTAAGGCAGGACTGCATAGTTAGTCAAAATGTGATTTGCAGGCGCTGAAAAGGCGTTTGCCGCAATAAAAAATTAAAATGCTTATAACTTTGGCAAAGAAGCAGATAGAACCAAGATTCCAAATGCATATTGTTCAGGTCCAAAAGCCCTACTTGCACAGCAAAAATGGCATTGATATCTCTTGTAGTTTTCCCACAATTTCACTGTTGAGTTTAGGTACATGAGGAGCTGTCCTGGCCACAGCGTTGTATTGTAAAGCGAGCTCACGCCTGAAATCATGTCATTTTGACAGGACAAGTCCCCACATAGTGTAGTTTTCACATCCTGTTACTTCTAAGGCAGGATTGCATAGTTAGTCAAAATGTGATTTGCAGGCGCTGAAAAGGCGTTTGCCGCAATAAAAAATTAAAATGCTTATAACTTTGGCAAAGAAGCAGATAGAACCAAGATTCCAAATGCATATTGTTCAGGTCCAAAAGCCCTACTTGCACAGCAAAAATGGCATTGATATCTCTTGTAGTTTTCCCACAATTTCACTGTTGAGTTTAGGCACAATGCATTAGAAACGCATGAAACATCCTGGGGTGTCCTGGCCACAGCATGGTATTGTAAAACGAGCTCACGCCTGAAATCATGTAATTTTGACAGGACAAGTCCCCACATAGTGTAGTTTGCACCTCCTGTTACTTCTAAGGCAGGATTGCATAGTTGGTCAAAATGTGATTTGCAGGCGCTGAGAAGGCGTTTGCCGCAATAAAAAATTAAAACGCTTATAACTTTGGCAAAGAAGCAGATAGAACCAAGATTCCAAATGCATATTGTTCAGGTCCAAAAGCCCTACTTGCACAGCAGAAATGGCATTGATATCTCTTGTAGTTTTCCCACAATTTCACTGTTGAGTTTAGGCACAATGAGGAGCTGTCTTGGCCACAGCGTTGTATTGTAAAGCGAGCTCACGCCTGAAATCATGTCATTTTGACAGGACAAGTCCCCACATAGTGTAGTTTTCACATCCTGTTACTTCTAAGGCAGGATTGCATAGTTAGTCAAAATGTGATTTGCAGGCGCTGAAAAGGCGTTTGCCGCAATAAAAAATTAAAATGCTTATAACTTTGGCAAAGAAGCAGATAGAACCAAGATTCCAAATGCATATTGTTCAGGTCCAAAAGCCCTATTTGCACAGCAGATATGGCATTGATATCTCTTGTAGTTTTCCCACAATTTCACTGTTGAGTTTAGGCACAATGCATTAGAAAGGCATGAAACATCCTGGGGTGTCCTGGCCACAGCATGGTATTGTAAAGCGAGCTCACGCCTGAAATCATGTAATTTTGACAGGCTAAGTCCCCACATAGTGTAGTTTGCACCTCCTGTTACTTCTAAGGCAGGATTGCATAGTTGGTCAAAATGTGATTTGCAGGCGCTGAGAAGGCGTTTGCCGCAATAAAAAATTAAAACGCTTATAACTTTGGCAAAGAAGCAGATAGAACCAAGATTCCAAATGCATATTGTTCAGGTCCAAAAGCCCTACTTGCACAGCAGAAATGGCATTGATATCTCTTGTAGTTTTCCCACAATTTCACTGTTGAGTTTAGGCACAATGAGGAGCTGTCCTGGCCACAGCGTTGTATTGTAAAGCGAGCTCACGCCTGAAATCATGTCATTTTGACAGGACAAGTCCCCACATAGTGTAGTTTTCACATCCTGTTACTTCTAAGGCAGGACTGCATAGTTAGTCAAAATGTGATTTGCAGGCGCTGAAAAGGCGTTTGCCGCAATAAAAAATTAAAATGCTTATAACTTTGGCAAAGAAGCAGATAGAACCAAGATTCCAAATGCATATTGTTCAGGTCCAAAAGCCCTACTTGCACAGCAGAAATGGCATTGATATCTCTTGTAGTTTTCCCACAATTTCACTGTTGAGTTTAGGCACAATGAGGAGCTGTCCTGGCCACAGCGTTGTATTGTAAAGCGAGCTCACGCCTGAAATCATGTCATTTTGACAGGACAAGTCCCCACATAGTGTAGTTTGCACCTCCTGTTACTTCTAAGGCAGGATTGCATAGTTGGTCAAAATGTGATTTGCAGGCGCTGAGAAGGCGTTTGCCGCAATAAAAAATTAAAATGCTTATAACTTTGGCAAAGAAGCAGATAGAACCAAGATTCCAAATGCATATTGTTCAGGTCCAAAAGCCCTATTTGCACAGCAGAAATGGCATTGATATCTCTTGTAGTTTTCCCACAATTTCACTGTTGAGTTTAGGCACAATGCATTAGAAAGGCATGAAACATCCTGGGGTGTCCTGGCCACAGCATGGTATTGTAAAGCGAGCTCACGCCTGAAATCATGTAATTTTGACAGGCTAAGTCCCCACATAGTGTAGTTTTCACATCCTGTTACTTCTAAGGCAGGACTGCATAGTTAGTCAAAATGTGATTTGCAGGCGCTGAAAAGGCGTTTGCCGCAATAAAAAATTAAAATGCTTATAACTTTGGCAAAGAAGCAGATAGAACCAAGATTCCAAATGCATATTGTTCAGGTCCAAAAGCCCTACTTGCACAGCAGAAATGGCATTGATATCTCTTGTAGTTTTCCCACAATTTCACTGTTGAGTTTAGGCACAATGCATTAGAAACGCATGAAACGTCCTGGGGTGTCCTGGCCACAGCATGGTATTGTAAAGCGAGCTCACGCCTGAAATCATGTAATTTTGACAGGACAAGTGTAGTTTGCACCTCCTGTTACTTCTAAGGCAGGACTGCATAGTTAGTCAAAATGTGATTTGCAGGCGCTGAAAAGGCGTTTGCCGCAATAAAAAATTAAAACGCTTATAACTTTGGCAATGAAGCAGATAGAACCAAGATTCTAAATGCATATTGTTCAGGTCCAAAAGCCCTACTTGCACAGCAGAAATGGCATTGATATCTCTTGTAGTTTTCCCACAATTTCACTGTTGAGTTTAGGCACAATGAGGAGCTGTCCTGGCCACAGCGTTGTATTGTAAAGCGAGCTCACGCCTGAAATCATGTCATTTTGACAGGACAAGTCCCCACATAGTGTAGTTTTCACATCCTGTTACTTCTAAGGCAGGACTGCATAGTTAGTCAAAATGTGATTTGCAGGCGCTGAAAAGGCGTTTGCCGCAATAAAAAATTAAAATGCTTATAACTTTGGCAAAGAAGCAGATAGAACCAAGATTCCAAATGCATATTGTTCAGGTCCAAAAGCCCTACTTGCACAGCAGAAATGGCATTGATATCTCTTGTAGTTTTCCCACAATTTCACTGTTGAGTTTAGGCACAATGCATTAGAAACGCATGAAACGTCCTGGGGTGTCCTGGCCACAGCATGGTATTGTAAAGCGAGCTCACGCCTGAAATCATGTAATTTTGACAGGACAAGTGTAGTTTGCACCTCCTGTTACTTCTAAGGCAGGACTGCATAGTTAGTCAAAATGTGATTTGCAGGCGCTGAAAAGGCGTTTGCCGCAATAAAAAATTAAAACGCTTATAACTTTGGCAAAGAAGCAGATAGAACCAAGATTCTAAATGCATATTGTTCAGGTCCAAAAGCCCTACTTGCACAGCAGAAATGGCATTGATATCTCTTGTAGTTTTCCCACAATTTCACTGTTGAGTTTAGGCACAATGAGGAGCTGTCTTGGCCACAGCGTTGTATTGTAAAGCGAGCTCACGCCTGAAATCATGTCATTTTGACAGGACAAGTCCCCACATAGTGTAGTTTTCACATCCTGTTACTTCTAAGGCAGGATTGCATAGTTAGTCAAAATGTGATTTGCAGGCGCTGAAAAGGCGTTTGCCGCAATAAAAAATTAAAATGCTTATAACTTTGACAAAGAAGCAGATAGAACCAAGATTCCAAATGCATATTGTTCAGGTCCAAAAGCCCTACTGGCACAGCAGAAATGGCATTGATATCTCTTGTAGTTTTCCCACAATTTCACTGTTGAGTTTAGGCACAATGAGGAGCTGTCCTGGCCACAGCGTTGTATTGTAAAGCGAGCTCACGCCTGAAATCATGTCATTTTGACAGGACAAGTCCCCACATAGTGTAGTTTTCACATCCTGTTACTTCTAAGGCAGGACTGCATAGTTAGTCAAAATGTGATTTGCAGGCGCTGAAAAGGCGTTTGCCGCAATAAAAAATTAAAATGCTTATAACTTTGGCAAAGAAGCAGATAGAACCAAGATTCCAAATGCATATTGTTCAGGTCCAAAAGCCCTACTTGCACAGCAAAAATGGCATTGATATCTCTTGTAGTTTTCCCACAATTTCACTGTTGAGTTTAGGTACATGAGGAGCTGTCCTGGCCACAGCGTTGTATTGTAAAGCGAGCTCACGCCTGAAATCATGTCATTTTGACAGGACAAGTCCCCACATAGTGTAGTTTTCACATCCTGTTACTTCTAAGGCAGGATTGCATAGTTAGTCAAAATGTGATTTGCAGGCGCTGAAAAGGCGTTTGCCGCAATAAAAAATTAAAATGCTTATAACTTTGGCAAAGAAGCAGATAGAACCAAGATTCCAAATGCATATTGTTCAGGTCCAAAAGCCCTACTTGCACAGCAAAAATGGCATTGATATCTCTTGTAGTTTTCCCACAATTTCACTGTTGAGTTTAGGCACAATGCATTAGAAACGCATGAAACATCCTGGGGTGTCCTGGCCACAGCATGGTATTGTAAAACGAGCTCACGCCTGAAATCATGTAATTTTGACAGGACAAGTCCCCACATAGTGTAGTTTGCACCTCCTGTTACTTCTAAGGCAGGATTGCATAGTTGGTCAAAATGTGATTTGCAGGCGCTGAGAAGGCGTTTGCCGCAATAAAAAATTAAAACGCTTATAACTTTGGCAAAGAAGCAGATAGAACCAAGATTCCAAATGCATATTGTTCAGGTCCAAAAGCCCTACTTGCACAGCAGAAATGGCATTGATATCTCTTGTAGTTTTCCCACAATTTCACTGTTGAGTTTAGGCACAATGAGGAGCTGTCTTGGCCACAGCGTTGTATTGTAAAGCGAGCTCACGCCTGAAATCATGTCATTTTGACAGGACAAGTCCCCACATAGTGTAGTTTTCACATCCTGTTACTTCTAAGGCAGGATTGCATAGTTAGTCAAAATGTGATTTGCAGGCGCTGAAAAGGCGTTTGCCGCAATAAAAAATTAAAATGCTTATAACTTTGGCAAAGAAGCAGATAGAACCAAGATTCCAAATGCATATTGTTCAGGTCCAAAAGCCCTATTTGCACAGCAGATATGGCATTGATATCTCTTGTAGTTTTCCCACAATTTCACTGTTGAGTTTAGGCACAATGCATTAGAAAGGCATGAAACATCCTGGGGTGTCCTGGCCACAGCATGGTATTGTAAAGCGAGCTCACGCCTGAAATCATGTAATTTTGACAGGCTAAGTCCCCACATAGTGTAGTTTGCACCTCCTGTTACTTCTAAGGCAGGATTGCATAGTTGGTCAAAATGTGATTTGCAGGCGCTGAGAAGGCGTTTGCCGCAATAAAAAATTAAAACGCTTATAACTTTGGCAAAGAAGCAGATAGAACCAAGATTCCAAATGCATATTGTTCAGGTCCAAAAGCCCTACTTGCACAGCAGAAATGGCATTGATATCTCTTGTAGTTTTCCCACAATTTCACTGTTGAGTTTAGGCACAATGAGGAGCTGTCCTGGCCACAGCGTTGTATTGTAAAGCGAGCTCACGCCTGAAATCATGTCATTTTGACAGGACAAGTCCCCACATAGTGTAGTTTTCACATCCTGTTACTTCTAAGGCAGGACTGCATAGTTAGTCAAAATGTGATTTGCAGGCGCTGAAAAGGCGTTTGCCGCAATAAAAAATTAAAATGCTTATAACTTTGGCAAAGAAGCAGATAGAACCAAGATTCCAAATGCATATTGTTCAGGTCCAAAAGCCCTACTTGCACAGCAGAAATGGCATTGATATCTCTTGTAGTTTTCCCACAATTTCACTGTTGAGTTTAGGCACAATGAGGAGCTGTCCTGGCCACAGCGTTGTATTGTAAAGCGAGCTCACGCCTGAAATCATGTCATTTTGACAGGACAAGTCCCCACATAGTGTAGTTTGCACCTCCTGTTACTTCTAAGGCAGGATTGCATAGTTGGTCAAAATGTGATTTGCAGGCGCTGAGAAGGCGTTTGCCGCAATAAAAAATTAAAATGCTTATAACTTTGGCAAAGAAGCAGATAGAACCAAGATTCCAAATGCATATTGTTCAGGTCCAAAAGCCCTATTTGCACAGCAGAAATGGCATTGATATCTCTTGTAGTTTTCCCACAATTTCACTGTTGAGTTTAGGCACAATGCATTAGAAAGGCATGAAACATCCTGGGGTGTCCTGGCCACAGCATGGTATTGTAAAGCGAGCTCACGCCTGAAATCATGTAATTTTGACAGGCTAAGTCCCCACATAGTGTAGTTTTCACATCCTGTTACTTCTAAGGCAGGATTGCATAGTTAGTCAAAATGTGATTTGCAGGCGCTGAAAAGGCGTTTGCCGCAATAAAAAATTAAAATGCTTATAACTTTGGCAAAGAAGCAGATAGAACCAAGATTCCAAATGCATATTGTTCAGGTCCAAAAGCCCTACTGGCACAGCAGAAATGGCATTGATATCTCTTGTAGTTTTCCCACAATTTCACTGTTGAGTTTAGGCACAATGCATTAGAAACGCATGAAACATCCTGGGGTGTCCTGGCCACAGCATGGTATTGTAAAGCGAGGTCACGCCTGAAATCATGTCATTTTGACAGGACAAGTGTAGTTTGCACCTCCTGTTACTTCTAAGGCAGGACTGCATAGTTAGTCAAAATGTGATTTGCAGGCGCTGAAAAGGCGTTTGCCGCAATAAAAAATTAAAACGCTTATAACTTTGGCAATGAAGCAGATAGAACCAAGATTCTAAATGCATATTGTTCAGGTCCAAAAGCCCTACTTGCACAGCAGAAATGGCATTGATATCTCTTGTAGTTTTCCCACAATTTCACTGTTGAGTTTAGGCACAATGAGGAGCTGTCCTGGCCACAGCGTTGTATTGTAAAGCGAGCTCACGCCTGAAATCATGTCATTTTGACAGGACAAGTCCCCACATAGTGTAGTTTTCACATCCTGTTACTTCTAAGGCAGGACTGCATAGTTAGTCAAAATGTGATTTGCAGGCGCTGAAAAGGCGTTTGCCGCAATAAAAAATTAAAATGCTTATAACTTTGGCAAAGAAGCAGATAGAACCAAGATTCCAAATGCATATTGTTCAGGTCCAAAAGCCCTACTTGCACAGCAGAAATGGCATTGATATCTCTTGTAGTTTTCCCACAATTTCACTGTTGAGTTTAGGCACAATGAGGAGCTGTCCTGGCCACAGCGTTGTATTGTAAAGCGAGCTCACGCCTGAAATCATGTCATTTTGACAGGACAAGTCCCCACATAGTGTAGTTTTCACATCCTGTTACTTCTAAGGCAGGACTGCATAGTTAGTCAAAATGTGATTTGCAGGCGCTGAAAAGGCGTTTGCCGCAATAAAAAATTAAAATGCTTATAACTTTGGCAAAGAAGCAGATAGAACCAAGATTCCAAATGCATATTGTTCAGGTCCAAAAGCCCTACTTGCACAGCAGAAATGGCATTGATATCTCTTGTAGTTTTCCCACAATTTCACTGTTGAGTTTAGGCACAATGCATTAGAAACGCATGAAACGTCCTGGGGTGTCCTGGCCACAGCATGGTATTGTAAAGCGAGCTCACGCCTGAAATCATGTAATTTTGACAGGACAAGTGTAGTTTGCACCTCCTGTTACTTCTAAGGCAGGACTGCATAGTTAGTCAAAATGTGATTTGCAGGCGCTGAAAAGGCGTTTGCCGCAATAAAAAATTAAAACGCTTATAACTTTGGCAAAGAAGCAGATAGAACCAAGATTCTAAATGCATATTGTTCAGGTCCAAAAGCCCTACTTGCACAGCAGAAATGGCATTGATATCTCTTGTAGTTTTCCCACAATTTCACTGTTGAGTTTAGGCACAATGAGGAGCTGTCTTGGCCACAGCGTTGTATTGTAAAGCGAGCTCACGCCTGAAATCATGTCATTTTGACAGGACAAGTCCCCACATAGTGTAGTTTTCACATCCTGTTACTTCTAAGGCAGGATTGCATAGTTAGTCAAAATGTGATTTGCAGGCGCTGAAAAGGCGTTTGCCGCAATAAAAAATTAAAATGCTTATAACTTTGACAAAGAAGCAGATAGAACCAAGATTCCAAATGCATATTGTTCAGGTCCAAAAGCCCTACTTGCACAGCAGAAATGGCATTGATATCTCTTGTAGTTTTCCCACAATTTCACTGTTGAGTTTAGGCACAATGCATTAGAAAGGCATGAAACATCCTGGGGTGTCCTGGCCACAGCATGGTATTGTAAAGCGAGCTCACGCCTGAAATCATGTAATTTTGACAGGCTAAGTCCCCACATAGTGTAGTTTGCACCTCCTGTTACTTCTAAGGCAGGATTGCATAGTTGGTCAAAATGTGATTTGCAGGCGCTGAGAAGGCGTTTGCCGCAATAAAAAATTAAAACGCTTATAACTTTGGCAAAGAAGCAGATAGAACCAAGATTCCAAATGCATATTGTTCAGGTCCAAAAGCCCTACTTGCACAGCAGAAATGGCATTGATATCTCTTGTAGTTTTCCCACAATTTCACTGTTGAGTTTAGGCACAATGCATTAGAAACGCATGAAACATCCTGGGGTGTCCTGGCCACAGCATGGTATTGTAAAGCGAGCTCACGCCTGAAATCATGTCATTTTGACAGGACAAGTGTAGTTTGCACCTCCTGTTACTTCTAAGGCAGGACTGCATAGTTAGTCAAAATGTGATTTGCAGGCGCTGAAAAGGCGTTTGCCGCAATAAAAAATTAAAACGCTTATAACTTTGGCAATGAAGCAGATAGAACCAAGATTCTAAATGCATATTGTTCAGGTCCAAAAGCCCTACTTGCACAGCAGAAATGGCATTGATATCTCTTGTAGTTTTCCCACAATTTCACTGTTGAGTTTAGGCACAATGAGGAGCTGTCCTGGCCACAGCGTTGTATTGTAAAGCGAGCTCACGCCTGAAATCATGTCATTTTGACAGGACAAGTCCCCACATAGTGTAGTTTTCACATCCTGTTACTTCTAAGGCAGGACTGCATAGTTAGTCAAAATGTGATTTGCAGGAGCTGAAAAGGCGTTTGCCGCAATAAAAAATTAAAATGCTTATAACTTTGGCAAAGAAGCAGATAGAACCAAGATTCCAAATGCATATTGTTCAGGTCCAAAAGCCCTACTTGCACAGCAGAAATGGCATTGATATCTCTTGTAGTTTTCCCACAATTTCACTGTTGAGTTTAGGCACAATGCATTAGAAACGCATGAAACGTCCTGGGGTGTCCTGGCCACAGCATGGTATTGTAAAGCGAGCTCACGCCTGAAATCATGTAATTTTGACAGGACAAGTGTAGTTTGCACCTCCTGTTACTTCTAAGGCAGGACTGCATAGTTAGTCAAAATGTGATTTGCAGGCGCTGAAAAGGCGTTTGCCGCAATAAAAAATTAAAACGCTTATAACTTTGGCAAAGAAGCAGATAGAACCAAGATTCTAAATGCATATTGTTCAGGTCCAAAAGCCCTACTTGCACAGCAGAAATGGCATTGATATCTCTTGTAGTTTTCCCACAATTTCACTGTTGAGTTTAGGCACAATGAGGAGCTGTCTTGGCCACAGCGTTGTATTGTAAAGCGAGCTCACGCCTGAAATCATGTCATTTTGACAGGACAAGTCCCCACATAGTGTAGTTTTCACATCCTGTTACTTCTAAGGCAGGATTGCATAGTTAGTCAAAATGTGATTTGCAGGCGCTGAAAAGGCGTTTGCCGCAATAAAAAATTAAAATGCTTATAACTTTGACAAAGAAGCAGATAGAACCAAGATTCCAAATGCATATTGTTCAGGTCCAAAAGCCCTACTGGCACAGCAGAAATGGCATTGATATCTCTTGTAGTTTTCCCACAATTTCACTGTTGAGTTTAGGCACAATGAGGAGCTGTCCTGGCCACAGCGTTGTATTGTAAAGCGAGCTCACGCCTGAAATCATGTCATTTTGACAGGACAAGTCCCCACATAGTGTAGTTTTCACATCCTGTTACTTCTAAGGCAGGACTGCATAGTTAGTCAAAATGTGATTTGCAGGCGCTGAAAAGGCGTTTGCCGCAATAAAAAATTAAAATGCTTATAACTTTGGCAAAGAAGCAGATAGAACCAAGATTCCAAATGCATATTGTTCAGGTCCAAAAGCCCTACTTGCACAGCAAAAATGGCATTGATATCTCTTGTAGTTTTCCCACAATTTCACTGTTGAGTTTAGGTACATGAGGAGCTGTCCTGGCCACAGCGTTGTATTGTAAAGCGAGCTCACGCCTGAAATCATGTCATTTTGACAGGACAAGTCCCCACATAGTGTAGTTTTCACATCCTGTTACTTCTAAGGCAGGATTGCATAGTTAGTCAAAATGTGATTTGCAGGCGCTGAAAAGGCGTTTGCCGCAATAAAAAATTAAAATGCTTATAACTTTGGCAAAGAAGCAGATAGAACCAAGATTCCAAATGCATATTGTTCAGGTCCAAAAGCCCTACTTGCACAGCAAAAATGGCATTGATATCTCTTGTAGTTTTCCCACAATTTCACTGTTGAGTTTAGGCACAATGCATTAGAAACGCATGAAACATCCTGGGGTGTCCTGGCCACAGCATGGTATTGTAAAACGAGCTCACGCCTGAAATCATGTAATTTTGACAGGACAAGTCCCCACATAGTGTAGTTTGCACCTCCTGTTACTTCTAAGGCAGGATTGCATAGTTGGTCAAAATGTGATTTGCAGGCGCTGAGAAGGCGTTTGCCGCAATAAAAAATTAAAACGCTTATAACTTTGGCAAAGAAGCAGATAGAACCAAGATTCCAAATGCATATTGTTCAGGTCCAAAAGCCCTACTTGCACAGCAGAAATGGCATTGATATCTCTTGTAGTTTTCCCACAATTTCACTGTTGAGTTTAGGCACAATGAGGAGCTGTCTTGGCCACAGCGTTGTATTGTAAAGCGAGCTCACGCCTGAAATCATGTCATTTTGACAGGACAAGTCCCCACATAGTGTAGTTTTCACATCCTGTTACTTCTAAGGCAGGATTGCATAGTTAGTCAAAATGTGATTTGCAGGCGCTGAAAAGGCGTTTGCCGCAATAAAAAATTAAAATGCTTATAACTTTGGCAAAGAAGCAGATAGAACCAAGATTCCAAATGCATATTGTTCAGGTCCAAAAGCCCTATTTGCACAGCAGATATGGCATTGATATCTCTTGTAGTTTTCCCACAATTTCACTGTTGAGTTTAGGCACAATGCATTAGAAAGGCATGAAACATCCTGGGGTGTCCTGGCCACAGCATGGTATTGTAAAGCGAGCTCACGCCTGAAATCATGTAATTTTGACAGGCTAAGTCCCCACATAGTGTAGTTTGCACCTCCTGTTACTTCTAAGGCAGGATTGCATAGTTGGTCAAAATGTGATTTGCAGGCGCTGAGAAGGCGTTTGCCGCAATAAAAAATTAAAACGCTTATAACTTTGGCAAAGAAGCAGATAGAACCAAGATTCCAAATGCATATTGTTCAGGTCCAAAAGCCCTACTTGCACAGCAGAAATGGCATTGATATCTCTTGTAGTTTTCCCACAATTTCACTGTTGAGTTTAGGCACAATGAGGAGCTGTCCTGGCCACAGCGTTGTATTGTAAAGCGAGCTCACGCCTGAAATCATGTCATTTTGACAGGACAAGTCCCCACATAGTGTAGTTTTCACATCCTGTTACTTCTAAGGCAGGACTGCATAGTTAGTCAAAATGTGATTTGCAGGCGCTGAAAAGGCGTTTGCCGCAATAAAAAATTAAAATGCTTATAACTTTGGCAAAGAAGCAGATAGAACCAAGATTCCAAATGCATATTGTTCAGGTCCAAAAGCCCTACTTGCACAGCAGAAATGGCATTGATATCTCTTGTAGTTTTCCCACAATTTCACTGTTGAGTTTAGGCACAATGAGGAGCTGTCCTGGCCACAGCGTTGTATTGTAAAGCGAGCTCACGCCTGAAATCATGTCATTTTGACAGGACAAGTCCCCACATAGTGTAGTTTGCACCTCCTGTTACTTCTAAGGCAGGATTGCATAGTTGGTCAAAATGTGATTTGCAGGCGCTGAGAAGGCGTTTGCCGCAATAAAAAATTAAAATGCTTATAACTTTGGCAAAGAAGCAGATAGAACCAAGATTCCAAATGCATATTGTTCAGGTCCAAAAGCCCTATTTGCACAGCAGAAATGGCATTGATATCTCTTGTAGTTTTCCCACAATTTCACTGTTGAGTTTAGGCACAATGCATTAGAAAGGCATGAAACATCCTGGGGTGTCCTGGCCACAGCATGGTATTGTAAAGCGAGCTCACGCCTGAAATCATGTAATTTTGACAGGCTAAGTCCCCACATAGTGTAGTTTTCACATCCTGTTACTTCTAAGGCAGGATTGCATAGTTAGTCAAAATGTGATTTGCAGGCGCTGAAAAGGCGTTTGCCGCAATAAAAAATTAAAATGCTTATAACTTTGGCAAAGAAGCAGATAGAACCAAGATTCCAAATGCATATTGTTCAGGTCCAAAAGCCCTACTGGCACAGCAGAAATGGCATTGATATCTCTTGTAGTTTTCCCACAATTTCACTGTTGAGTTTAGGCACAATGAGGAGCTGTCCTGGCCACAGCGTTGTATTGTAAAGCGAGCTCACGCCTGAAATCATGTCATTTTGACAGGACAAGTCCCCACATAGTGTAGTTTTCACATCCTGTTACTTCTAAGGCAGGACTGCATAGTTAGTCAAAATGTGATTTGCAGGCGCTGAAAAGGCGTTTGCCGCAATAAAAAATTAAAATGCTTATAACTTTGGCAAAGAAGCAGATAGAACCAAGATTCCAAATGCATATTGTTCAGGTCCAAAAGCCCTACTTGCACAGCAAAAATGGCATTGATATCTCTTGTAGTTTTCCCACAATTTCACTGTTGAGTTTAGGCACAATGCATTAGAAACGCATGAAACATCCTGGGGTGTCCTGGCCACAGCATGGTATTGTAAAACGAGCTCACGCCTGAAATCATGTAATTTTGACAGGACAAGTCCCCACATAGTGTAGTTTGCACCTCCTGTTACTTCTAAGGCAGGATTGCATAGTTGGTCAAAATGTGATTTGCAGGCGCTGAGAAGGCGTTTGCCGCAATAAAAAATTAAAACGCTTATAACTTTGGCAAAGAAGCAGATAGAACCAAGATTCCAAATGCATATTGTTCAGGTCCAAAAGCCCTACTTGCACAGCAGAAATGGCATTGATATCTCTTGTAGTTTTCCCACAATTTCACTGTTGAGTTTAGGCACAATGAGGAGCTGTCTTGGCCACAGCGTTGTATTGTAAAGCGAGCTCACGCCTGAAATCATGTCATTTTGACAGGACAAGTCCCCACATAGTGTAGTTTTCACATCCTGTTACTTCTAAGGCAGGATTGCATAGTTAGTCAAAATGTGATTTGCAGGCGCTGAAAAGGCGTTTGCCGCAATAAAAAATTAAAATGCTTATAACTTTGGCAAAGAAGCAGATAGAACCAAGATTCCAAATGCATATTGTTCAGGTCCAAAAGCCCTATTTGCACAGCAGAAATGGCATTGATATCTCTTGTAGTTTTCCCACAATTTCACTGTTGAGTTTAGGCACAATGCATTAGAAAGGCATGAAACATCCTGGGGTGTCCTGGCCACAGCATGGTATTGTAAAGCGAGCTCACGCCTGAAATCATGTAATTTTGACAGGCTAAGTCCCCACATAGTGTAGTTTGCACCTCCTGTTACTTCTAAGGCAGGATTGCATAGTTGGTCAAAATGTGATTTGCAGGCGCTGAGAAGGCGTTTGCCGCAATAAAAAATTAAAACGCTTATAACTTTGGCAAAGAAGCAGATAGAACCAAGATTCCAAATGCATATTGTTCAGGTCCAAAAGCCCTACTTGCACAGCAGAAATGGCATTGATATCTCTTGTAGTTTTCCCACAATTTCACTGTTGAGTTTAGGCACAATGAGGAGCTGTCCTGGCCACAGCGTTGTATTGTAAAGCGAGCTCACGCCTGAAATCATGTCATTTTGACAGGACAAGTCCCCACATAGTGTAGTTTTCACATCCTGTTACTTCTAAGGCAGGACTGCATAGCTAGTCAAAATGTGATTTGCAGGCGCTGAAAAGGCGTTTGCCGCAATAAAAAATTAAAATGCTTATAACGTTGGCAAAGAAGCAGATAGAACCAAGATTCCAAATGCATATTGTTCAGGTCCAAAAGCCCTACTTGCACAGCAGAAATGGCATTGATATCTCTTGTAGTTTTCCCACAATTTCACTGTTGAGTTTAGGCACAATGAGGAGCTGTCCTGGCCACAGCGTTGTATTGTAAAGCGAGCTCACGCCTGAAATCATGTCATTTTGACAGGACAAGTCCCCACATAGTGTAGTTTGCACCTCCTGTTACTTCTAAGGCAGGATTGCATAGTTGGTCAAAATGTGATTTGCAGGCGCTGAGAAGGCGTTTGCCGCAATAAAAAATTAAAATGCTTATAACTTTGGCAAAGAAGCAGATAGAACCAAGATTCCAAATGCATATTGTTCAGGTCCAAAAGCCCTATTTGCACAGCAGAAATGGCATTGATATCTCTTGTAGTTTTCCCACAATTTCACTGTTGAGTTTAGGCACAATGCATTAGAAAGGCATGAAACATCCTGGGGTGTCCTGGCCACAGCATGGTATTGTAAAGCGAGCTCACGCCTGAAATCATGTAATTTTGACAGGCTAAGTCCCCACATAGTGTAGTTTGCACCTCCTGTTACTTCTAAGGCAGGATTGCATAGTTGGTCAAAATGTGATTTGCAGGCGCTGAGAAGGCGTTTGCCGCAATAAAAAATTAAAACGCTTATAACTTTGGCAAAGAAGCAGATAGAACCAAGATTCCAAATGCATATTGTTCAGGTCCAAAAGCCCTACTTGCACAGCAGAAATGGCATTGATATCTCTTGTAGTTTTCCCACAATTTCACTGTTGAGTTTAGGCACAATGAGGAGCTGTCCTGGCCACAGCGTTGTATTGTAAAGCGAGCTCACGCCTGAAATCATGTCATTTTGACAGGACAAGTCCCCACATAGTGTAGTTTTCACATCCTGTTACTTCTAAGGCAGGACTGCATAGTTAGTCAAAATGTGATTTGCAGGCGCTGAAAAGGCGTTTGCCGCAATAAAAAATTAAAATGCTTATAACTTTGGCAAAGAAGCAGATAGAACCAAGATTCCAAATGCATATTGTTCAGGTCCAAAAGCCCTACTTGCACAGCAGAAATGGCATTGATATCTCTTGTAGTTTTCCCACAATTTCACTGTTGAGTTTAGGCACAATGCATTAGAAACGCATGAAACATCCTGGGGTGTCCTGGCCACAGCATGGTATTGTAAAGCGAGCTCACGCCTGAAATCATGTAATTTTGACAGGACAAGTGTAGTTTGCACCTCCTGTTACTTTTAAGGCAGGACTGCATAGTTAGTCAAAATGTGATTTGCAGGCGCTGAAAAGGCGTTTGCCGCAATAAAAAATTAAAACGCTTATAACTTTGGCAAAGAAGCAGATAGAACCAAGATTCTAAATGCATATTGTTCAGGTCCAAAAGCCCTACTTGCACAGCAGAAATGGCATTGATATCTCTTGTAGTTTTCCCACAATTTCACTGTTGAGTTTAGGCACAATGAGGAGCTGTCTTGGCCACAGCGTTGTATTGTAAAGCGAGCTCACGCCTGAAATCATGTCATTTTGACAGGACAAGTCCCCACATAGTGTAGTTTTCACATCCTGTTACTTCTAAGGCAGGATTGCATAGTTGGTCAAAATGTGATTTGCAGGCGCTGAAAAGGCGTTTGCCGCAATAAAAAATTAAAATGCTTATAACTTTGGCAAAGAAGCAGATAGAACCAAGATTCCAAATGCATATTGTTCAGGTCCAAAAGCCCTACTTGCACAGCAGAAATGGCATTGATATCTCTTGTAGTTTTCCCACAATTTCACTGTTGAGTTTAGGCACAATGAGGAGCTGTCCTGGCCACAGCGTTGTATTGTAAAGCGAGCTCACGCCTGAAATCATGTCATTTTGACAGGACAAGTCCCCACATAGTGTAGTTTTCACATCCTGTTACTTCTAAGGCAGGACTGCATAGTTAGTCAAAATGTGATTTGCAGGCGCTGAAAAGGCGTTTGCCGCAATAAAAAATTAAAATGCTTATAACTTTGGCAAAGAAGCAGATAGAACCAAGATTCCAAATGCATATTGTTCAGGTCCAAAAGCCCTACTTGCACAGCAGAAATGGCATTGATATCTCTTGTAGTTTTCCCACAATTTCACTGTTGAGTTTAGGCACAATGCATTAGAAACGCATGAAACGTCCTGGGGTGTCCTGGCCACAGCATGGTATTGTAAAGCGAGCTCACGCCTGAAATCATGTAATTTTGACAGGACAAGTGTAGTTTGCACCTCCTGTTACTTCTAAGGCAGGACTGCATAGTTAGTCAAAATGTGATTTGCAGGCGCTGAAAAGGCGTTTGCCGCAATAAAAAATTAAAACGCTTATAACTTTGGCAAAGAAGCAGATAGAACCAAGATTCTAAATGCATATTGTTCAGGTCCAAAAGCCCTACTTGCACAGCAGAAATGGCATTGATATCTCTTGTAGTTTTCCCACAATTTCACTGTTGAGTTTAGGCGCAATGAGGAGCTGTCTTGGCCACAGCGTTGTATTGTAAAGCGAGCTCACGCCTGAAATCATGTCATTTTGACAGGACAAGTCCCCACATAGTGTAGTTTTCACATCCTGTTACTTCTAAGGCAGGATTGCATAGTTAGTCAAAATGTGATTTGCAGGCGCTGAAAAGGCGTTTGCCGCAACAAAAAATTAAAACGCTTATAACTTTGGGTTGCACATCTCTGAAGTGCTTAAAAAACGATGACAAGGACAGACACGGCTACAATGTATTTTGGCCACAAGAGGGCGACGTCTGCCAACTCAAAGGCCTGGCTACACAGTCTGTGCCAGTATAACAGGCCCCATTATTCATGAATCCAAAGCATCTCGACATGTTTGGGCCACAGTATCGCACCAAATTCACCTGAAGCCTGCCACACTCTGACCAATCAGGTCCAAAAATGCCCTGCTTTATCGGACAGAAGCACAATTTCTTTGTGTTTCCTTGAGAAAACAATGTCTCCAAATTTATGTCATATATTTTTTTTTTTTTTTTTTTTTTTTGCTACTGTACAGCTGTGCCAATAATGAGAAAAACGATAAGTTCTATTTAAAGGCCTCCCGCTCTCCGTTTCGTAAAGCCCATCGCTTACATTCTCAAATGTTTGTTTGTTTTGTTTTGTTTTTTTTGAACGTCACTTATTCTTTTTTCACTCTTGTAATCAAGTTTGTAGGGTAGCTTCTTTTGGTTCTGTGTTCTGTCTTTAACACTTAGACGTAAATGTAGCCTATTAAATGTGCATAGCCGCGCTGTTATCTGTGGCCACATGCGCATTTAGAGCGACAGGCTCGTTTACATGAGCGCGTGAGTTTTCACTCATGGAGCCCTGCTCATCTCCTTGCTGCTGCTGCTGCTGCGCGCGAAGCACCGCGGTGTCGGTGATCCGAGCTGAGTGCAGATGGACCCGGGTCCACACTCCGGTAGAGCGGGTGTGGCGCATGCGAGAGGTAGCGGTGATCGGAGGTGAGCGCAGAATAATGTGGGTTAACAAGAGTGTGCTGGTAACAACACAGACACTGGCCGCGGCGTCGTAAAACTCCGGTAGAACGGGACTTTGTGACGCATATTACACGAGAGGCAGTGGTTATCGGAGGTGAGTGTGTGTGTTACTGGAAAAAGGAGAGACGGCGTCTGAACCAGTCTATGGTCTGAACTCACGTTTTCAAAGGAGTCGTCTATCTATTTAAGATAAGATAAGATAAGATAATCCTTTATTTGTCCCACAATGGGGAAATTGCAGTGTCACAACGCAAGTTACAGAAACTGTAGGAAATAAGAGCATGCATCAAAATCAAGATAAATAATAATAAGTATTTACAATCAACTAAAAAACACAACACTGTAAGCTAAGCTAAAAGGCACAGGAACATTGCACAATAAGTGTTTTTGATTCTGAGATGATTGTGTACATTGTAGTGATGGACAGTGGTGGGTAAATAAATAATAGCAGGTACAGTGACTTTAAATAATATTGCACATTGTTATTATTACTATGGAGATGACACATGGTTGCTATGGGAATGACACATGACTAGCATTGTTCATTATACAGTCTGACAGCAGCAGGAAGGAAAGACCTGCGAAATCTCTCCTTAACACAGCGAGGGTGAATCAGTCTGTCACTGATGCTGCTCTCCAGAGCAGACAGGGCGTCCTGCAGGGGGTGACCCTCATGGTCCAGCATAGACATGAGTTTAGCCAGGACCCTCTTGTCCCCCACCTGCTGCACCGAGTCCAGAGGACAGCCCAGGACGGAGCTGGACTTCTTGATGACCTTGTCCAGTTTCTTCTTCTCCCTCTCTGTGACGCTGCTGCTCCAGCAGACCACACCATACAGGATGGCTGATGCCACCACAGAGTCATAGAAGGACCTCAGGAGTGGCCCTCTCACTCCAAAGGACCGCAGTCTCCTCAGGAGATAGAGCCGACTCTGGCCCTTCCTGTACAGTGCATCTGTATTATGAGTCCAGTCTAGTTTATTGTTCAGATGCACACCCAGGTACTTATTTGGGGGCATAATTAGGCTACTATTGTTTGGAATATGATTAGACTATATTCAAACAGCATCATGGTGCGCTGTGTGTGTCAGCTACAAAATCATATTGCCAGTTCAGGCACATGAAGCAACACACAGGCTTCACACTTCCATGTGTAATACAAATGTGAATGTGTTTGTTCAGGTGAAGTCAGTGCAGTCGGTCTACACCAGGTGGATGCCAAGGACTGAAGAGAGAAGGCCAAGTACAGGCCTTATCTCACCATGAGCTGGCTCTTCTACGCGGATATAAAAGTCCACTGTGCACTGGATTCAAGTATAGGTAATCATGAGATTAAATTAAAGAATTGGCCAAAGATGTCAAATAACATAGAACACAATGTTTTGTGATTTCAGATGTAATAATGAACACATATTTAATAAAATATGTATTTATTTGTTTAGGTGTCACCGCACCAGGTGGACACTGGAGACGGAGTTCCGAACATCACCTCTGTAGCTGTCTGCTTTCTTCACCAAAAGCCTACTGCACACTGGAATGGTAAGCATGTCATTAATGTGCACATTTTGTGCTGGGATGTTGAGGTCATTGTAACACAGCACAATTGTTTTCTGTCATTCCTCTCTGTATCAATATTAAAGGTGTATTAGGTGTATTTCTAATAATAAAATGTGATTGTTTGTGTTTAGGCCAGCAGGTGTATACTGAGCACTGAGCAGTAAAGACCAGGTCACATTCCAGTACTGTGTCTGAGCTCAACTCACTTCTAGGCTGTATCCACTGCACTTTACAGGTGAGCCTTTCATTTCATGAGAATGATGTTGACAAGCAAAAGATGAAATGATAAGCAAGGGGAGCTTGAACTTGAGAGGTGAAAGCTTTATTTAGCAGTTGCATTTTCCTACTTGGATTGTTTTTGACTTGTCCCTATGATGCACTCCCACACAAGTCCAGTAAGCAATATGTCCCATAAATCATGAAGCACACGCATCCATTTTGGTCCAAAGCGTTTATTGAAAGACAAACGCTCGCTGCTGCTCGCTGCTGCTTGTCATGAATCCAGAACAAACACTGTAACAAATCTCCTGTAAATAATTACTATAATATTTCAGCAAATGACTGTAAATCATATTTACAGATGAGAACTGGGAACACTTTACAGGTTTTTGTTGGGCTATTTTTTACACTTATTCATTGGCTTGAAGTATACAGTAAGAATTGCTCTGCAGGTAACAGCAAAATCTTGTATACTAAATTTACATGTATTACCTGGCAATATTGTTGCCAATAATTGCCTGTCATTTAAAATACAATACAATACCCCCCCCCCCCACAATTGGACATGAGCTGATGTGTAAAGTCCATAAACAGCCTGAACAGACATGAGGATCATATTGTTTTTGTGTGAGCTGCACTCAGGTCCTTTAGGCTTCTTCTAGACCTGTAGTCTTGCGTTCACCTCATGAAACATGTGCAATCACAAACATAGCAGAATCAAAGGAGGTAATGCTGTTATTTTAATGTCATACAACTGTCTGTCACTAAACCTTTAACCTTAGGAAGGAACACCTTGCCAAAAAACACAATGAGATTTTCTTCCCTTCAGTGGTACCAACAAGCCAAATATGGGGCTGTGACACAAGGACTGGAGAAGAAAGATACTTTGACTATAACATGGAAGGGACTTGTAAGATGTGGACACAATTAGACCTATGGTTTGCTAAATTACGCAGCAACTTTTATTGCTGAAAATATCCTCTTCCTGCTTTCATGCAGCGTCAGATCACATGTCACCATGGTTTCAGTACACTTTCATTTTTCCAGTCGTATTTGTGCAAGCTCAAAAAGGGGAAAACATTGACTGCCACCTCTTCACACCTCTGCCTCAGCCCCCCAGCCCCCGAATCCACATCAAATACTCAGCCAGACCTCCAGCACACACCCCTGCTCTTTGTCTGTCACAACAGCTCAGGTTAGGAGAGAACTGAGCCGGATAAGGAGTAGGAAAGCTGCTGGACCAGACGGGATCAGCCCCAGGCTCCTTAAGTCCTGTGCAGATGAGCTGTGTGGAGTTATGGAGCATGTCTTCAACCTGAGCCTGAAGCTGAAGGTGGTGCCACAGCTCTGGAAGACCTCCTGTGTGGTACCTGTGCCCAAGACACCGCACGCCAAGGACCTCAACAGCTTCAGGCCAGTGGCTCTCACGTCTCATCTGATGAAGACTCTGGAGAGGCTCGTCCTGGGTCACCTCCGCTCCACGGTGAGCTCAGCGATGGACCCGCTGCAGTTCGCGTATCGGCCTGGCATTGGAGTGGAGGACGCCATCATCTCTCTGATGCACCGCTCGCTGTCCCACTTGGAGAGGCCCGGCAGCACTGTGAGAATCTTGTTCTTTGACTTCTCCAGTGCTTTCAACACCATCCAGCCGCTGCTCCTGAGGGACAAGCTGGAGTGGGCAGGAGTGGACTGTGACCTGGCTGAGTGGATCCTGGACTACCTCACAAACCGGCCCCAGTTTGTGAGAGCCCGGGACTGTGTGTCTGACCTCATGACCTGCAGTGTGGGGGCGCCCCAGGGCACCGTCCTCGCGCCCTTCCTCTTCACACTCTACACTGCAGACTTCAGACATGACACGGACAGCTGCGTCCTGCAGAAGTTCTCCGATGACTCCGCCATCATCGGTCTCATCACGAACGATGACGACACGGAGTACAGAGGACTAACGCAGGACTTTGTGGACTGGTGTCACCGGAACCATCTTCTCATCAACGCGGGGAAGACCAAGGAGATGGTGGTGGACTTCCGCAGACGCCACTCTACTGCCCCCCCACCAGTGAACATCCAGGGAAGAGACATTGAGAGAGTGGACTCTTACAAGTACCTGGGTGTGCATCTGAACAATAAACTGGACTGGACTCACAACACAGATGCACTGTACAGGAAGGGCCAGAGTCGGCTTTATCTCCTGAGGAGACTGCGGTCCTTTGGAGTGAGAGGGCCACTCCTGAGGACCTTCCATGACTCTGTGGTGGCATCAGCCATCCTGTACGGTGTGGTCTGCTGGAACAGCAGCGTCACAGAGAGGGAGAAGAAGAAACTGGACAAGGTCATCAAGAAGTCCAGTTCAGTCCTGGGCTGTCCTCTGGACTCGGTGCAGCAGGTGGGGGACAAGAGGGTCCTGGCTAAACTCATGTCTATGCTGGACCATGAGGGTCACCCCCTGCAGGACGCCCTGTCTGCTCTGGAGAGCAGCATCAGTGACAGACTGATGCACCCTCGCTGTGTGAAGGAGAGATTTCGCAGGTCTTTCCTTCCTGCTGCTGTCAGACTGTATAATGAACAATGCTAGTCATGTGTCATCGCCATAGTAATAATAACAATAATAACAATATGCAATACTATTTAAAGTCATTACCTGCTACTTATTTATTTATTTAACCACCACTGTCCATCACTGCACTGTACACAATATTTTGATTGTAAATACTTATTATTATTTATCTTGTTTTTGATGTGTGCTTGTTTTCCTACTTTTTCTGAAACTTGCGTTGTGACATTGAAATTTCCCCACTGTGGGACGAATAAAGGATTATCTTATCTTATCTTATCTTTATAGGGGAATCATGTCGTATCTGTGCTTCAACTGTGCAAATAGCCTCGCGAGGGGCGACAGAATTTGAAACCAGTTTGATTTTCATCTGACCCTATGATTCCCGATCGGGAGGTGTTTGTGAAAGGTCAATCGCTGCTCATCAACCCATGTATAACTAAAGCTAAAACTTGGGGTGATCCCCAAAATAGTTGCACAAGTGAAAAGTCATCTCAAAATGAGCCAAAAATCACACAGTGCAAAGACAACACACACATGCAAAATCATACAATAACAAATCCATGTTATTGCCTGGCAATCATGCAAGTTTTGTACATATTGACTATATCATACATATATCATACATCGCAAGAAACAAAGTGATGATGTCACAACTGTGTTTTAATGTTATGCCTTTTCCTCTGCAATAGACAAGAAAAAAACGCAATGTTGCAAATGAGAATCTGTCTGACTCTGAGATGTCAGACTCTTCATCGACCTCCTCAGAGACATCATCTTCTTCATCCTCCTCCTCCTCCTCATCATGTGATGAGGAGAAGAAGAAGAAGAAGAGGCACAGTAAGCACCAGAAGGATAAAAAGAAGAAGGACAAGGGGAAGAAACCTAAAAAGGACAAGAACAAGAGCTATGATGTAGCTATGAATAGGAGAGGTATTTTCTAGTTTTTGTACATTTTTCTTGTTTAGGTTCAATGTGCATTTGAATTATAATAAGCTGTAGTGTTTGTGCAGGGTTTTATTAATTGTAATGGCTAAAACACTGCAAAATCTGATACAAGGTCAGGCATTTTATACCAAACACATCTCGAAGGCTTGCAGACTCCTGGAGGGACAAACTGTGAAAGGGTTTTAGTTATGACTATCAATTATGGCTAAAAGGTGCAAATATAATATCTCTCTGTTATCCTGTAGGAAAATAGATTTAGCTAATACTATAGTAGATGGGAAATAACAGTAGCTTTTTAGAGTCATAAAGTACACACTTGTATTACGTAAGTTAAAGGTGGGGTAGGAGATACTGGAAAAACGGTTCGAGCAAGCTAAATTTGAAAATACACCTCTTCATACTCCCCACTGAAGTCACACCTCCAGAGCACAGGAGGAGGGTACACCAAACCTTACACAAATCTGATGTACGGCTTAGGAGTACTTTAAATTCCATTGTATGTGCAATCACACAAAAGTCGAATTATTTCACTTCCTGTTGGGCGTAGCCATGGCATTGTGTTGACCTTTTTTGTTCGTCTTAGTGAGATACACATCCCTACCAAACTTCATGCATGCAGCTGAAAGTGTATGCCAACGACGACCCTCCACGCGTTAGGGAGTGCTATAGTGTCCCTGGGCCCCATCAGGGGCCAGATCTTTTTGTATTAGATGATGCTGTGATTTCTGACGACCAAATTACAGGAGTTTTCCTACGTGGTAAACTCCTCAAGAAGGCTCAAATGTGTGAGGAGAAAAAAACTATAATAGTAATAAATATATAAGTTGCACCTGAGTATAAGTCGCAGGACCAGCCAAACCATAAAAAAGGGTGACTTATAGTCCAAAAAATATGGTAACTCATTCATTGTGGTTTTTTGTGTGTGTATTTTATGTATTTGTAGCCACGACTCCCGAGGACATACTGAAGCGCTACAGAAAGGTGCTACGGGCCTACAAAAGAGGTAAAAACCTCCGCCTACAGATCCGTGGG
This sequence comes from Taenioides sp. WSHXM2023, assembly GCA_029959045.1. Classification (NCBI taxonomy): domain Eukaryota; kingdom Metazoa; phylum Chordata; class Actinopteri; order Gobiiformes; family Gobiidae; genus Taenioides; species Taenioides sp. WSHXM2023. The sequence goes on along the minus strand of CM057104.1, from coordinate 27,722,312 downwards.
AGTAGATCGAAACACAATCTGCTGTGGAGTACCAATTGCTGAATTGGCAATTGTCGCCCCCACAACATTTGAGGAGCTTCGTGAAGGCTTTTCTCAAGTAGAGTGAGTTTCATAGAGGTGCCGAGAAGCAATCGAAAATGACCCTGAACTAATTGAGGAAGTAGGGGAAAAAAGAAAGGTGGGCAACTTCTCCCCCTTAAAAAGAGGCTATAGGCTAGGTCCAAGGCTACTATTGCAGTTAATTACAGTTACAGTTAGTTGTTTGTATTTCCTCAGCAGTTTCATGTTGTTAATTGTGTCTTGGACCATGCCCTGTGGAGGCCCTGTGCCTTGATTTTTATTATTTTTTGAATTTCAGTAAAATAACGGTGTATTACATTGGTCATTTTTAAGTTGCACAATGTGAACAGTTATAGTTAATTACAGTCACTGTAAACACTCCATATTGAATAGACTCACCTAACTAGCAGAAACTGTAAACAAATATGTGTTGTCTCAGAGTAATTTCATTGTAATTAGCTCCTCCCTTCAGACAGATATAAAGCAGTGTCCGCCAGCATCTGACCAGAACTAAAGAAGCCGCTTGGATGAGCTGCGAAACGTATTAGACTTAGACTTAGACTTAGACAAACTTTATTGATCCACAAGGGAAATTATTTGGATACAATAGCTCAAACATCACAATATAATAACAGAGTAACAAAAATAGATGGTATAGCAAAAAGATTAAGAGACAGGTGTCAAATGAGACATAATTATCAAAATGTATATGTACAAGTCAAAATAAAATAGAAATATAAGTAATAAAGTAATAAACTATATAGTCACAGCTATATACAAGAAACAAGAACGACCGTGCAAATACTATGCTGATTGACAGGGCATGAGGTAATCCGTTACTTGAGATTAACTTGTTGTACAGTTGTAGGGAGTATTATCTGTTACATAGGGGTGAGTTGTTGTACAACTGAATGGCGTATGGTATGAATGTAGTCCTGAATCTCTCACTGTTTGAGCGGAGCTGAAGGAGCCTGTTGGAGAATGAGCTCCTCTGTCCCTCTATAGTCTGGTGCAGTGGGTGAGCAGGAGTGTCCATGATGGAGAGCAGTTTGTTCAGTGACCTCCTGTCCCTCACTGTGACAAATGTCTCCAGCTCACAGCCGATCACGTAACCCGCTTTACGGATCCGCCCAATGTCTCTTTTACTGGTGCCGCTCCCCCAGCAGACCACAGTGAAGTACAGCGCGCTGGCCACCACAGACTGGTAGAAGATCTCCAGTAACTTGCTGCACACATTGAAAGACCTGAGCTTTCTCAGGAAGTAGAGTCTGCTCATGCTCTTCTTGTACACAGCATTACAGTTGTCCCTCCAGTCAAGTATTCGACCAAATAAACTCTGTCCAGTTGACAAATAAAATTTCTCCTTTTGCCATCATTTGTAAAAAGTGACCCTGAATGACATATAGTGAAGTAATGTTTCATTATCTGCTTCCACTTTTAAGAGGTGCAAAAAGTTTCAGATATAAGTCTAAAAAGTAACGGATCATCTATAAGAGCTTAGCCTTTGAGCTACAGATATTGAGGTAAGTGTTTGTATACAGATTCAGATTAGTGGATGTAATTAACTGTGTAGATGTGTTGCATATCATTAATAAAACATTAACAAATTATAACATGAGAGGTGAATCTGGGCTAGCCACATTTGAAGTCTTCCTCATGAGGCTTGTATATAAGTGATAAACAGAACCTTAGTCACATATTAACAAGTAATCAATAAATGTTTAACGTTTTCTTGACATGTCTTCTTGGACCTACAGCCTGCACATGGCCAGGGCATGTCCTAATCATTTACAAAAACTGTCTAAATGTTTTGTTCATGATTAGTTCATTGTCTCATACTGGATATAGACTTTCAGCCAATGTTATTGAGCACATAGCCTATATATGTATACATATCTTAAATAATGTTTCCTTGTCTTTCAGTTTGACCACACTTAATGATTTACAAGCTAATCTTAATGCAATAATAATGTAGCTATGAATTACTTAAAAACAGTATACAAACTATTTACAAATAATATTTTGAAGATTTTACAAAGTTTACAAATAATGCACAATTCATTTGAGGAAAGTAAACTTGTTCAGTTTGTTTTTGTTAAAGACTTAAATGTTTGTAAAACACGACTAGAAGCAGCCAATCACGAGTCTGGACCCACCCCGCTTTAGCGTGGGGCTGAGGCCAGGTGTCGGGGTTCAGTGTGTGTCGGACAGCGAGCAGAGAGACTGCAGAGAATAGTGCTCTTGTTTTGTGTTTTAGTTAGGACCCAGTTCGGGGCTATTTTTTTCCACCTTTGGTACTGTGTGCGTGATATCATAACGTAAGTAGATATTCTGTGTGTATAAGTTACGTTGTGCTTTTCCTTTGTTGTATTTAGACCTGTAATAACCTAATTTGCATGCCTTGTGCTCCGAGAAACAGAGACTCTTATGTAGCGGCCGCCATTACGCGGCTCATAGCACTGTCTGATGTCTGTGGGTTTCGTATTACACGTGCATGTATAATACTTGTTGTAAATAATTGTTGTGATGTTTGCAGACTGTTATAGAGAGCTGCTCTGTATCAGAGCCTGTGTTGAAGGCAGCGCTCTGTCAGAGAGGCAGCGCGTTTCTGGTTACGACACCTCTTAAAGGCGCAGTACAGTTGGTAGGAAGACCTGTACCATGATAGCATAACTGATGCCAAAAGAACCCCAAAAAACTATTGTTCACTATTTTAAAAGTTTGTCTATTATTACCATGTGCATTATTATTGTATAGTTGATATAGTTTTTTAATATGCATTTTTATTCCTTTGTTTCCTGTAGAACCACACACTTCTGCCATTCCTGTGGATACCTAATAAATCACATCAGTTAAGACATCTGGCTGTTTCTTTTTGAGAGCACCCTGCAGCGGGTCAATACAGACAGCACATCCCTAGTGTATTTTTCAAAAGGTTTAAGCTTGTTTTTGCTAAAAGACTTAAATGTTTGTAAAGGTTTAATTATTATTAATTTCATCATTACGTAATCATTGACTAATTTTTTTCAAATGAGGAATGACATATATATAACATTATTATAGTATTTCTTACTCATTAACAAATATTTGTAAATGTTTTGTAAAATAATTAGTTCATTATTTACTATGTGTTACTAATGTTTTATAAGCGCCCGTTATTTTAAAGTGTTACCAATGACACATGGGGAGTTGTCACGCCTAGGTCAGCAGTAGAGGTAACAAATCAGAAGCCTACCGCTCCAGCTTTGAAAAGTAAGGTCGAGACAGAGATACCACACTTAACCACAGTCAGCCCTCAGTCTACCATTTTGTTTGATACTGTTTCTGTAGTTCGGGATTTGGCAGGTACGACAGCATTTCTTAAATGTCAGTGCCCCGACTGGTCTCATGGAGACAAAGTTTGAATGGATTAATAAATTGGGTAAAACTTTAGTGTGGTCTGGCCCTGAGTCACGGGGGTTTTCTAAGGGCTCGAGAAAATACATTTTATATAATGATCTGAAAATGGCTCCAACTGTGGGTGAATCCCGTGAAATAAGAAATATTTCACGGGATGATCAAGGTGACTTCATTTGTAAACACATACAGAGAAAGCATAAATTTGTGCCGAAGAGTAATAGTTGGTTACCGGGGTACAAAGCACGTAAAATAACCTTATTTGTGAACGATTTGGTCTCTGAATTGTTGCCTGAAAGCGCTCAAGAGCAATTACCTAATAAAACTGATCATAATGTTTTAAAGGTAATTCCTACTGTTTTAAGCCAACGGGTGACTACTCCGACTGTGAAAGTGGATAGTGTTACATTCGGTAGCATTAAGCTAAATAATGTATCTTTAATCACAACACCCACAACTATACTAAATAGGACCTCCACTACTACATCTGCTACTACGCCAATTACTACTTCTATCACTACATCAATAATTACAACATCCGTGACTACAATACCAATAATTACAACAACTAGAACTAAATCTGCGACTACGACACCAAGAGTTACAAAAGCGACAAGCAAATTGGCTATGACATCACATACTAAAGCACCAGAAAATAAGTTGAATACTACTTTGGCTAATATAGTGTTTACTTCAAAGGCTGCGACCTCAAAAGGGATCAATAAGGAGGCGATAACTAAGGTAATGGAACTTCCTATAAAACTTTCTACAGATAAGACAAGGACGGCTAGAACATTCATCTTCGGATGTAACTTCAAACATTATTTTGACAACTATACTTTATGCAAAATCTATTCTGACAGCTATACTTGATGCAAAAACTATGTGGCCAATTATGCTTAATGAGGGACCAGTGAATGTAACGCAGAAACCTAGTTCTGTAACTCGGTCACGACAGATAAGACTATGACGACGGCACCTGACACTCTGCCACTTGAGGAAAATGATTGGACTGACAGGGATGCGACACCAGAAGACATGTCAGAATCATTTCGGGCATTGTATAAGAGAGAAGCCAAGTGGAAAGCATTTGGGTTTGATTCCTCAGTATTGCATATTTCAGACCCTTTCGCCAGCAGGAACTTTTGGTTCCAGCAGTTAACACATGCTGTGAGAGCAACGGCTCATGAGGATGATCCGTGCATGGTTAGAATTCTGTCACCTAGTACCTTGAAATGGAAACTTCACCTCAACCTTTGAGTATTGAGTGTCAATCCATTTAAAGGTGTAATTTCAGTGCAAAGGGGGGATTACTTAAATTTCACATATTTTACATAATTTTCCATTTTATCACATTTATTTTCTTTTTGCTCATGTTATATATATATATATATATATATATATATATATATATATATATATATATATATATATATATATATATATATATATATATATTATAATTTTCTTGTATTTCTTTTGTGTTTCTTTTGTGTTTTAAATGACCATATATTCAGACGATGTTTGTTTTTATGTTTGGTTATGTTACTTAAAATATGACTATTATACTATGCAGAATGGGACATCCCCTCCACTTAGTTAATAATAGAATGGTCGTCAGCAGCGGGACCCGTGAGAGAGTTTTTCAGTGATTAAGTAGTATGAATTGCTGCTACTGGTTTTTCGTTCTCACGTTTATAGCTAGGAGAAGCTAGGTAATTAAACTGATTTGTCGTTAATAGTGTGACTTTAGTCTCGAAGGGGGGAAATATGTAGTGCAGGGGTGCGCAATACGTCGATCGCGATCTACCAGTCGATCGCCAAGGTAGTGTGGGTACACTGTAAACCCAAATTTTCTTTTACATATAAAGTCAAGCTATTATTACTAATCTTTTCATTATTTTGCAAAAGGCGGGACCATTAAAAAAAGTGTGTAAACTATTTTAAACTAGTATTTGCTATACTAATAGCTCTGAGCGGAGACGACTCACACTTTCATGTTTTTACCTGTGAGCGGTGGGGCTTGACCACGACTGAACGACTGGTGACCCCAAACAACATGTTTCCTCTGCTCTGACTGTTGGCTGCCGATCAGCGTGTGATGAAGTGGGGGGAATCAGCGTCAGCCTGGTATATTAACGCGTGGAAAGAGAAGAAATTTGGTTCTTGTTCCCGTGGGACTGAATAGTTGGTAACATTAGTTGACGCTTGAAGTGAACGTAAGGCTAACGTTAAGTTAACTAGCTGCTAATGTTAATGCTGTGGTAGCAATTGGTAACGTTAGCTCTGTTGTAGAGACCTGCATCGGGCGGGAATTCCCGTGGGACCCGCAGAAAAAACCCCTCAGGACCCTTTTCACGTTGCCTCGGCCGGGATCGGGCCGTTTTCATGTTGCATCGGGCGGGAGCGGGCGGTCAGGCTAAAACATGTCGCGGGTCCCGACCAGACTTCTTTCTTTTTTCACTTGTTGATTTGTCTGGAATTCAAAAGGATTGTGGGGAAAGACCTACAGAAGGAATTTTATTCTGCCCTTGATAACCACACTACTCGTCCTATGGAAATTTTTAAAGCTAAGAGAGGCAACGTGGGTGAACAGTTGGCACATCTTTTACAGCAAATGCAGGTAATACTTTGTACTTTGTTTTGTCTCTGTGTATGAGAGACTGTTTTTCTTTTAACTTATCATACAGTATCCATTTTCTGTTTTACAGTCACTGGATCCCACTGAAAAAAGGACAGTCGCACTAAGAGGGCTTCCTTACTTACTCGGAGACAATCCCACTGAATTCTTCAAATCTACCTTTGTAAGTATACATTTTGTCTGTAATGTGAAACTTTTAGAATGTGACATTTATTGTATAATTTGAACAAGCCAAAATTGACAAGTAGCCTATATTCAAAAACTTTGGATTATTCGTTAGGACAATAGAATAGAGATGTATTTACCTTGTCAACATGTTTCGGCTGCTATCTGCGAGCCGTCTTCAACAGTTGTCACTGGTGACAATTTGAAAACTTTCAAAGTTTTTGAATATAACAAAAGAAGACAAAATGAACATTGTAGAAGAAGTCGCCTATACATTAGAAGCTCCATGATCTTTATCTAAAGAAAAAGTCAGACTAATGTTGATTTTCAAATGTTTGTTCAAACATTTGAAAATGCTTGACCAAATAGTTATGATGTCAGCATAAATTGAATTTCATGCAATTCCTGTTTTGTCATTCTTATTGATAGTCTGTTGTAGTTCAGTAATTTGATTCTGTAATGTTTATACTTCTGGCAATCATTTTCTTTTTTTTGTTTATCTTTAGGATGGTGGTGAATCGTAAACAGAAAAAAGTTTAGTGTTTTATATCTTATTTAGCAGCTAGAAGTTTATTGTTTGCACTGCTGAGGTTCAGTTTGTAGCCACCATGATGAACACATTACACACACACACACATTGAAAATACAAGCATAATTCACTGAAATGTGAACTAGCATTATTATGTTTACAGACTGAAAAATCTGTTGCACGTAAACCTTCCTGTTCGTTATTACTTTTTAAAACAGTTGTTATGTGCCACTATGCTAGTTAATAACTTTAGTCTCTAATCAATAAGGCTTCTGAAATTTAAAATTGTTCATGACAGGGATGCTCCTTATTAGGCAATTTACCTGTCGAAACCATTCCAGGTTTCCATTTTTCTCTTTTGACCAGATTAATGTAAATGTTTGGGGGGTTTTTCTACTAATTTGTGTACACTATACATGCTACCTCAATTAGTTCATCAGACATTATGCAAGTGTGTTTCCCTTTGTACAAGGTTTTAAAAGTTTAAATTTCACCTTGATTCTAAATGTTAGAAAAATGAACCCATTGTTGTAAAGGGTTAATTGCACAATTGTTTTGACATGGCACTTTACTCAGATTTTATATTACTGTTTAAACTTGTGAAATGTAAAAGCAAAAACAAATGCTGTTACAGGTTACAGGCAGAAGACTGCACTTTATTCAGGTTTAAGCATGTTACTATTGCATTATTTTGGCAATACATTTGTGAGAAAAAAAAAAAAATTGTAATTTTTTGTCAATTATTATCTAATGTAAAAAAAATAAAATAATAATAATTACAACTAATTAACATGATCAATAAATACCCATAAATAAGAAAAATAAATACTGATAAACATAAGCAATGATTACTGTAATACACGAGTAATGGTTAAGTTAATTACTTGTGAACATTAGTTTTAAAAAATTAAGGCCTACTCGAGACCGATCTTGGTCTCGAGATGAGTACGACCGTATTTCCTTACGGCCGGTGCCGTCGGCAATAAACTTGTACCGGTGTGCGGGACCGCACGGGGCTTCTCACTGCAGCCTGTGCGCTTGTCTGGAACCTGCGGACACTTGTACGCAACAGCGTGTACCAGCGTGTACCAACAGCGCAACACGCAACAGCGCAACATGCAACAGCGTGTACCAGCAGTGCAGGTTAAACTTATTAAAACATCCTACCTGTCCACTTTTGAGTTTAGGCACAATGCACTGGAAACGCATTACAAATCTTGGGGCTGTCCTGGCCACAGCATTGTGTTCTAAAGTGAGTTTACGCCTGAAATCATGTCCTTTTGACAGGAAAAGCCCCCACATAGTGTAGTTTGCACCTCCTGTTACTTCTAAGGCAGGATTACATAGTTAGTCAAAATGTGATTTGCAGGCGCTGAAAACGGCCAATGCTTGGTTATGAGCTTGATTTGGAGCTTTGGGAGCTATGATATTTTGGGCTTTGTTGGGAGGACTTATCACATTATGCGTTATGTTTTGTTTTTGTACCATACTGTTGACCTTTGCTAAGGCATATAGCAAATATTAAGATGGGTTGGAGTTGTTATGCCATCGGATCAAACACAGATGCCATTATTGCAGGAAGATGACTTGCCGATTAGCGAAGGGAGAGTCGGAACAGAATTTGAATTAGTTGGATGAATACCTGACCTGACCTGATTGTAATTGATTGGACTTTGCACCAAAATTTCTGACCATTTAAAGGTGTAATTTCAGTGCAAAGGGGGATTACTTAAATTTTCCATATTTTACATAATCTTACATTTTATCACATTTATTTTTGCTCATGTTAGTCATTATACTTTTATAAATATATTCATATACCTATATATTTTATAATTCACATTGTGATGTGAAACAAGTTTTTGATTGTATTTGCTTTTGCAAGATACTGGATGGTGTGTTCTGTTTCCAGGACAAATGGGGAACGATGTTGAAATGGACTATGGACATGGACAATGATTGATAATCGGAGCTAACCAAATAGCTTGGATGGACAGTGGATGGACAGATGGTGAATGAAAGTGCGGTCTTTGAATGTGTTTTATCAAGATATATCTTACTGTATTATATAGTTTATAATTTGTGTTTTAAATGAACCTATATGTTTATTCATACGATGTTTGTTTCTATGTTTGGTTATGTTACTGTTACACTCTGTAGAATGGGACATCCCTCCACTTAGTTAGGTCGCCAGCAGCGGACCCGTGAGAGAGTTTTTCAGTGATTAAGTAGTATGAATTTGGCAACAGATTTAGCTGCTACTGGTTTTTCGCTCTCACGGTTATAGCTAGGAGAAGCTAGGTAATTAAATTGATTTGACGTTAATAGTGTGACTTTAGTCTATCGCCAAGGTAGTGTGGGTAGATCGTAGCGTCGTAGTAGGCCTACTCGAGAACGGTCTTGGTCTTGAGATGAGTGCGACCATATTTCATTACGGCCGGTGCCGTCAGCAATAACTTGTACCGGTGTGCGGGACCGCACGGGGCTTCTTACCGCAGCCTGTGCGCTCGTCTGGAACCTGCGGACACTTCGCAGCACATCACCACACGTGTCCCCAGCGCGCACAGCTTGTACGCAACAGCGTGTACCCTTGAGTACCAGCATGTATCACAGTGCAGGTTAAACTTTTTAAAACATCCTAGCTGTCCATCTGCCTCACGTCAGCATGCCGCTCCTCGCCTTTTTGCGCTCTCGCTCCTCCCTCCATATAACTCACACACACACCCTTCTCAATGCACGCAGATTAGACGAGCAAGATGAAACGCGAAGCAAAAACTAATCTAAATTTATGTTGGCAAAAAACAGGCCTACAGCACAGAGCTGGCCTACCGCGACATGTGGTTGAAGTTTGCCTAATAAAAGTGCACAAATACATCTGTATTTGTCACGACGTGTGTTTGGTAAATGTGCAGACGCTGGTAAATACTACTGCAAAACCAGTAAGATAATGTAACTCCAGTTAAGAAGTTAAGAAGTGTGCTTGAGTCTGGATGTCAGCAGCTACTGTCTGGACCAGGGGTCGGCAACCCGCGGCTTCAGAGCCGCATGTGGCTCTTTCATCGTTCTGTCGTGGCTCCCTGTGACTTTGGAAAATAATAATGAGTATTTAATTACATTGCATTTTTATTTTAGTTTGTTTTTAAATGTAAATCTAAAATTGTAGATAATGGTAATCTTGTAACATTTAAATAAAACGTTTTAAATATTTTTGTCGCTCAAAACATGCGTCAAAGCCGCCGACGTGCGTCACCCCCACACACTGGCAGCCCGGACCTACATCAGCAGTATGATTTTCGGCCCAATGATGATAAATCCAAGAAAAGAAAAGTTTCTGAAGAAAACAGAACGCTTAATGCTACGTGGGCAGATTCATTTGCTTTCACGGCTGATGAGACTGGTACACGCGGTACACGCAATAAAATGATGACGGAACACAGAAGCAGACGCCTTTTTGGTTCGCTGCGGGTGGATAATTTAAGTTTGGATTTTTATTTCCTACGAGGAGGACTCAAATACTAAAGTGTTTATTGCAGCTTTGCGTACATTTGTTTACAGAAGTGAAACTTAAAACCACATGGCTAATTTGCATAAACTAGAAGCGCTGACTAAAGGGCAGGACTCAGTGGAATATGCGTGTTCTTTCTGTGACTGAGGGATGTTCTGCCTATGGTGAGTCTGTTCTGCGCTTCTATCGTGTTGGAGATGGTTCATGTTAAACTTTTCAGAGATTATACGTGTGCAGGTCGTACGTGTGCAGCGCAATTCTTTATTTCACTCATGCACTTTATTTATGTTGGCTACTGTTGTGATGAAAAGACTGAAAGGTGTAAATAATTCTCTTAAGACTCGCGCTTAAGAGCTGTAGTGCAGGATGGCGCGCTTGTTGTTCTCTGAGAGTTGTAGTTTTGCCTGTAGTTACCCTGGTTAGCGCTGGTTTAGAAGTCAAAAGGGTTTTGTGGCTCCGGGTGTTTTCTTTTCTGTGGGAGACGGTCCAAATGGCTCTTTGAGTATTTAAGGTCGCCGACCCCTGGTCTTGACTATGCATCCCTAGCTGATTCCAACCAATGCAAGTCAAGAGAGTAAGGTAATGAGAAAAAATGAAATTGCGCAATATGGGCTCATGCCGTTATGCAAGGTACATCAACATAAATTGTACATATAAAGAATTCTCAATATATTTATGAATAAATAAATGATTTGCATTTTTGTAGTAGGTAGATCATTTTTACTTGGTCATTTTATAAGTAGCTCGCATGCAGAAAAAGTGTGAGCACCCCTGATGTAGTGTCTGCTTTGCCTTTTGAACCATACAGCCCCTTTAAGTAAGTTATGAGGCCTCTGCATTCTGCCATGATGGCACGAGAGACCCCTAACTTTAATGTTAAGTCTGTATCTTGGACGTACAGAAGTAGTCAGATTACAGTGGGATATCCTATAGAAAGCTAGATAGATATGTGGGCAATGCTTTGTTCGAATGTGTTCTCCAAGGTCCGTTCTGCTTCGAGGCAGACGGACCTTGTGTCTGTAATTGTCTTATACTCTGGGTTTGTAATAAATAGGATTGACACTAGCAGAGCCTGGTTTTTGGATTCTTCCCATCACATCCCACCGGTGAGTGAAACCAAAGCAGCAACGGGTGAGAAACGACTCTTCAATAAAAAATTAAAACGGTTATAACTTTGGCAAAGAAGCAGATAGAACTAAGATTCTAAATGCATATTGTTCAGGTCCAAAAGCCCTACTTGCACAGCAAAAATGGCATTGATATCTCTTGTAGTTTTCCCACAATTTCACTGTTGAGTTTAGGCACAATGCATTAGATACGCATGACACATCCTGGGGTGTCCTGGCCACAGCATGGTATTGTAAAGCGAGCTCACGCCTGAAATCATGTAATTTTGACAGGACAAGTCCCCACATAGTGTAGTTTGCACCTCCTGTTACTTCTAAGGCAGGATTGCATAGTTGGTCAAAATGTGATTTGCAGGTGCTGAAAAGGCGTTTGCCGCAATAAAAAATTAAAACGCTTATAACTTTGGCAAAGAAGCAGATAGAACCAAGATTCTAAATGCATATTGTTCAGGTCCAAAAGCCCTACTTGCACAGCAGAAATGGCATTGATATCTCTTGTAGTTTTCCCACAATTTCACTGTTGAGTTTAGGCACAATGAGGAGCTGTCCTGGCCACAGCGTTGTATTGTAAAGCGAGCTCACGCCTGAAATCATGTCATTTTGACAGGACTACACTATGTGGGGACTTCCACATAGTGTAGTTTTCACATCCTGTTACTTCTAAGGCAGGACTGCATAGTTAGTCAAAATGTGATTTGCAGGCGCTGAAAAGGCGTTTGCCGCAATAAAAAAAATAAAATGCTTATAACTTTGGCAAAGAAGCAGATAGAACCAAGATTCCAAATGCATATTGTTCAGGTCCAAAAGCCCTACTTGCACAGCAAAAATGGCATTGATATCTCTTGTAGTTTTCCCACAATTTCACTGTTGAGTTTAGGCACAATGCATTAGAAACGCATGAAACATCCTGGGATGTCCTGGCCACAGCATGGTATTGTAAAGCGAGCTCACGCCTGAAATCATGTAATTTTGACAGGACAAGTCCCCACATAGTGTAGTTTGCACCTCCTGTTACTTCTAAGGTAGGATTGCATAGTTGGTCAAAATGTGATTTGCAGGCGCTGAAAAGGCTTTTGCCGCAATAAAAAATTAAAATGCTTATAACTTTGGCAAAGAAGCAGATAGAACCAAGATTCCAAATGCATATTGTTCAGGTCCAAAAGCCCTACTTGCACAGCAAAAATGGCATTGATATCTCTTGTAGTTTTCCCACAATTTCACTGTTGAGTTTAGGCACAATGAGGAGCTGTCCTGGCCACAGCGTTGTATTGTAAAGCGAGCTCACGCCTGAAATCATGTCATTTTGACAGGACAAGTCCCCACATAGTGTAGTTTGCACCTCCTGTTACTTCTAAGGCAGGATTGCATAGTTAGTCAAAATGTGATTTGCAGGCGCTGAAAAGGCGTTTGCCGCAATAAAAAAATTAAAATGCTTATAACTTTGGCAAAAAAGCAGATAGAACCAAGATTCCAAATGCATATTGTTCAGGTCCAAAAGCCCTACTTGCACAGCAAAAATGGCATTGATATCTCTTGTGGTCTTCCCACAATTTCACTGTTGAGTTTAGGCACAATGAGGAGCTGTCCTGGCCACAGCGTTGTATTGTAAAGCGAGCTCACGCCTGAAATCATGTCATTTTGACAGGACAAGTCCCCACATAGTGTAGTTTTCACATCCTGTTACTTCTAAGGCAGGATTGCATAGTTAGTCAAAATGTGATTTGCAGGCGCTGAAAAGGCGTTTGCCGCAATAAAAAATTAAAATGCTTATAACTTTGGCAAAGAAGCAGATAGAACCAAGATTCCAAATGCATATTGTTCAGGTCCAAAAGCCCTACTTGCACAGCAGAAATGGCATTGATATCTCTTGTAGTTTTCCCACAATTTCACTGTTGAGTTTAGGCACAATGAGGAGCTGTCCTGGCCACAGCGTTGTATTGTAAAGCGAGCTCACGCCTGAAATCATGTCATTTTGACAGGACAAGTCCCCACATAGTGTAGTTTTCACATCCTGTTACTTCTAAGGCAGGACTGCATAGTTAGTCAAAATGTGATTTGCAGGCGCTGAAAAGGCGTTTGCCGCAATAAAAAATTAAAATGCTTATAACTTTGGCAAAGAAGCAGATAGAACCAAGATTCCAAATGCATATTGTTCAGGTCCAAAAGCCCTATTTGCACAGCAAAAATGGCATTGATATCTCTTGTAGTTTTCCCACAATTTTACTGTTGAGTTTAGGCACATGAGGAGCTGTCCTGGCCACAGCGTTGTCTTGTAAAGCGAGCTCACGCCTGAAATCATGTCATTTTGACAGGCCAAGTCCCCACATAGTGTAGTTTTCACATCCTGTTACTTCTAAGGCAGGATTGCATAGTTAGTCAAAATGTGATTTGCAGGCGCTGAAAAGGCGTTTGCCGCAAAAAAAAAATTAAAATGCTTATAACTTTGGCAAAGAAGCAGATAGAACCAAGATTCCAAATGCATATTGTTCAGGTCCAAAAGCCCTACTTGCACAGCAAAAATGGCATTGATATCTCTTGTAGTTTTCCCACAATTTCACTGTTGAGTTTAGGCACAATGCATTAGAAACGCATGAAACATGCTGTGGTGTCCTGGCCACAGCATGGTATTGTAAAGCGAGGTCACGCCTGAAATCATGTAATTTTGACAGGACAAGTCCCCACATAGTGTAGTTTGCACCACCTGTTACTTCTAAGGCAGGATTGCATAGTTGGTCAAAATGTGATTTGCAGGCGCTGAAAAGGCGTTTGCCGCAATAAAAAATTAAAACGCTTATAACTTTGGCAAAGAAGCAGATAGAACCAAGATTCTAAATGCATATTGTTCAGGTCCAAAAGCCCTACTTGCACAGTAGAAATGGCATTGATATCTCTTGTAGTTTTCCCACAATTTCACTGTTGAGTTTAGGCACAATGAGGAGCTGTCCTGGCCACAGCGTTGCATTGTAAAGCGAGCTCACGCCTGAAATCATGTCATTTTGACAGGACAAGTCCCCACATAGTGTAGTTTTCACATCCTGTTACTTCTAAGGCAGGATTGCATAGTTAGTCAAAATGTGATTTGCAGGCGCTGAAAAGGCGTTTGCCGCAATAAAAAATTAAAATGCTTATAACTTTGGCAAAGAAGCAGATAGAACCAAGATTCCAAATGCATATTGTTCAGGTCTAAAAGCCCTATTTGCACAGCAAAAATGGCATTGATATCTCTTGTAGTTTTCCCACAATTTCACTGTTGAGTTTAGGCACAATGCATTAGAAACGCATGAAACATCCTGGGGTGTCCTTGGCCACAGCATGGTATTGTAAAGCGAGCTCACGCCTGAAATCATGTAATTTTGACAGGACAAGTCCCCACATAGTGTAGTTTGCACCTCCTTACTTCTAAGGCAGGATTGCATAGTTGGTCAAAATGTGATTTGCAGGCGCTGAAAAGGCGTTTGCCGCAACAAAAAATTAAAACGCTTATAACTTTGGGTTGCACATCTCTGAAGTGCTTAAAAAACGATGACAAGGACAGACACGGCTACAATGTATTTTGGCCACATGAGGGCGACGTCTGCCAACTCAAAGGCCTGGCTACGCAGTCTGTGCCAGTATAACAGGCCCCATTATTCATGAATCCAAAGCATCTCGATATGTTTGGGCCACAGTATCGCACCAAATTCACCTGAAGCCTGCCACACTCTGACCAATCAGGTCCAAAAATGCCCTGCTTTATCGGACAGAAGCACAATTTCTTTGTGTTTCCTTGAGAAAACAATGTCTCCAAATTTATGTCATATTCTTTTTTTTTTTTTTTGCTACTGTACAGCTGTGCCAATAATGAGAAAAACGATAAGTTCTATTTAAAGGCCTCCCGCTCTCCGTTTCGTAAAGCCCATCGCTTACATTCTCAAATGTTTGTTTGTTTGTTTGTTTTGTTTTGTTTTGTTTTTTTTGAACGTCACTTATTCTTTTTTCACTCTTGTAATCAAGTTTGTAGGGTAGCTTCTTTTGGTTCTGTGTTCTGTCTTTATCACTTAGACGTAAATGTAGCCTATTAAATGTGCATAGCCGCGCTGTTATCTGTGGCCACATGCGCATTTAGAGCGACAGGCTCGTTTACATGAGCGCGTGAGTTTTCACTCATGGAGCCCTGCTCATCTCCTTGCTGCTGCTGCTGCTGCGCGCGAAGCACCGCGGTGTCGGTGATCCGAGCTGAGTGCAGATGGACCCGGGTCCACACTCCGGTAGAGCGGGTGTGGCGCATGCGAGAGGTAGCGGTGATCGGAGGTGAGCGCAGAATAATGTGGGTTAACAAGAGTGTGCTGGTAACAACACAGACACTGGCCGCGGCGTCGTAAAACTCCGGTAGAACGGGACTTTGTGACGCATATTACACGAGAGGCAGTGGTTATCGGAGGTGAGTGTGTGTGTTACTGGAAAAAGGAGAGACGGCGTCTGAACCAGTCTATGGTCTGAACTCACGTTTTCAAAGGAGGAGTCTATCTATTTAAGATAAGATAAGATAATCCTTTATTTGTCCCACAATGGGGAAATTGCAGTGTCACAACGCAAGTTACAGAAACAGTAGGAAATAAGAGCATGCATCAAAATCAAGATAAATAATAATAAGTATTTACAATCAACTAAAAAACACAACACTGTAAGCTAAGCTAAAAGGCACAGGAACACTGGGCACTGGGAAAACAATGGGACTAGCCAGGTCAGGTCCAAAGGTGTGAAAACACCCATCATGGCCCTGAATGGATATGCTAACTACTCCCCCACTCCCACTCCATATTGAATAGACTCACATGACTAACAGAAACTGTTAACAACTCCATATTGTATCACCTGACCAACTGAAACTGTATTTAAATATGTGTTGTCTCAGAGTAATTTTCATTGTAATTAAGCTCCTCCCTTCAGGCAGATATAAAGCAGTGTCCGCCAGCATCTGACCAGAACTGAGGAAGCAGCTTGGATGAGCTGCGAAACGTATTCAACCAAATAAACTATGTCCAGTTGACAAATTAAATTTTCTCCTTTTTTTGCCGCACAGGAACATTGCACAATAAGTGTTTTTGATTCTGAGATGATTGTGTACATTGCAGTGATGGACAGTGGTGGGTAAATAAATAATAGCAGGTACAGTGACTTTAAATAATATTGCACATTGTTATTATTACTATGGAGATGACACATGGTTGCTATGGGAATGACACATGACTAGCATTGTTCATTATACAGTCTGACAGCAGCAGGAAGGAAAGACCTGCGAAATCTCTCCTTAACACAGCGAGGGTGAATCAGTCTGTCACTGATGCTGCTCTCCAGAGCAGACAGGGCGTCCTGCAGGGGGTGACCCTCATGGTCCAGCATAGACATGAGTTTAGCCAGGACCCTCTTGTCCCCCACCTGCTGCACCGAGTCCAGAGGACAGCCCAGGACGGAGCTGGACTTCTTGATGACCTTGTCCAGTTTCTTCTTCTCCCTCTCTGTGACGCTGCTGCTCCAGCAGACCACACCATACAGGATGGCTGATGCCACCACAGAGTCATAGAAGGACCTCAGGAGTGGCCCTCTCACTCCAAAGGACCGCAGTCTCCTCAGGAGATAGAGCCGACTCTGGCCCTTCCTGTACAGTGCATCTGTATTATGAGTCCAGTCTAGTTTATTGTTCAGATGCACACCCAGGTACTTATTTGGGGGCATAATTAGGCTACTATTGTTTGGAATATGATTAGACTATATTCAAACAGCATCATGGTGCGCTGTGTGTGTCAGCTACAAAATCATATTGCCAGTTCAGGCACATGAAGCAACACACAGGCTTCACACTTCCATGTGTAATACAAATGTGAATGTGTTTGTTCAGGTGAAGTCAGTGCAGTCGGTCTACACCAGGTGGATGCCAAGGACTGAAGAGAGAAGGCCAAGTACAGGCCTTATCTCACCATGAGCTGGCTCTTCTACGCGGATATAAAAGTCCACTGTGCACTGGATTCAAGTATAGGTAATCATGAGATTAAATTAAAGAATTGGCCAAAGATGTCAAATAACATAGAACACAATGTTTTGTGATTTCAGATGTAATAATGAACACATATTTAATAAAATATGTATTTATTTGTTTAGGTGTCACCGCACCAGGTGGACACTGGAGACGGAGTTCCGAACATCACCTCTGTAGCTGTCTGCTTTCTTCACCAAAAGCCTACTGCACACTGGAATGGTAAGCATGTCATTAATGTGCACATTTTGTGCTGGGATGTTGAGGTCATTGTAACACAGCACAATTGTTTTCTGTCATTCCTCTCTGTATCAATATTAAAGGTGTATTAGGTGTATTTCTAATAATAAAATGTGATTGTTTGTGTTTAGGCCAGCAGGTGTATACTGAGCACTGAGCAGTAAAGACCAGGTCACATTCCAGTACTGTGTCTGAGCTCAACTCACTTCTAGGCTGTATCCACTGCACTTTACAGGTGAGCCTTTCATTTCATGAGAATGATGTTGACAAGCAAAAGATGAAATGATAAGCAAGGGGAGCTTGAACTTGAGAGGTGAAAGCTTTATTTAGCATTTTCCTACTTGGATTGTTTTTGACTTGTCCCTATGATGCACTCCCACACAAGTCCAGTAAGCAATATGTCCCATAAATCATGAAGCACACGCATCCATTTTGGTCCAAAGCGTTTATTGAAAGACAAACGCTCGCTGCTGCTCGCTGCTGCTTGTCATGAATCCAGAACAAACACTGTAACAAATCTCCTGTAAATAATTACTATAATATTTCAGCAAATGACTGTAAATCATATTTACAGATGAGAACTGGGAACACTTTACAGGTTTTTGTTGGGCTATTTTTTACACTTATTCATTGGCTTGAAGTATACAGTAAGAATTGCTCTGCAGGTAACAGCAAAATCTTGTATACAAAATTTACATGTATTACCTGGCAATATTGTTGCCAATAATTGCCTGTCATTTAAAATACAATACAATACCCCCCCCCCCACAATTGGACATGAGCTGATGTGTAAAGTCCATAAACAGCCTGAACAGACATGAGGATCATATTGCTTTTGTGTGAGCTGCACTCAGGTCCTTTAGGCTTCTTCTAGACCTGTAGTCTTGCGTTCACCTCATGAAACATGTGCAATCACAAACATAGCAGAATCAAAGGAGGTAATGCTGTTATTTTAATGTCATACAGTTTAACTGTCTGTCACTAAACCTTTAACCTTAGGAAGGAACACCTTGCCAAAAAACACAATGAGATTTTCTTCCCTTCAGTGGTACCAACAAGCCAAATATGGGGCTGTGACACAAGGACTGGAGAAGAAAGATACTTTGACTATAACATGGAAGGGACTTGTAAGATGTGGACACACATTAGACCTATGGTTTGCTAAATTACGCAGCAACTTTTATTGCTGAAAATATCCTCTTCCTGCTTTCATGCAGCGTCAGATCACATGTCACCATGGTTTCAGTACACTTTCATTTTTCCAGTCGTATTTGTGCAAGCTCAAAAAGGGGAAAACATTGACTGCCACCTCTTCACACCTCTGCCTCAGCCCCCCAGCCCCCGAATCCACATCAAATACTCAGCCAGACCTCCAGCACACACCCCTGCTCTTTGTCTGTCACAACAGCTCAGGTTAGGAGAGAACTGAGCCGGATGAGGAGTAGGAAAGCTGCTGGACCAGACGGGATCAGCCCCAGGCTCCTTAAGTCCTGTGCAGATGAGCTGTGTGGAGTTATGGAGCATGTCTTCAAACCTGAGCCTGAAGCTGAAGGTGGTGCCACAGCTCTGGAAGACCTCCTGTGTGGTACCTGTGCCCAAGACACCGCACGCCAAGGACCTCAACAGCTTCAGGCCAGTGGCTCTCACGTCTCATCTGATGAAGACTCTGGAGAGGCTCGTCCTGGGTCACCTCCGCTCCACGGTGAGCTCAGCGATGGACCCGCTGCAGTTCGCGTATCGGCCTGGCATTGGAGTGGAGGACGCCATCATCTCTCTGATGCACCGCTCGCTGTCCCACTTGGAGAGGCCCGGCAGCACTGTGAGAATCTTGTTCTTTGACTTCTCCAGTGCTTTCAACACCATCCAGCCGCTGCTCCTGAGGGACAAGCTGGAGTGGGCAGGAGTGGACTGTGACCTGGCTGAGTGGATCCTGGACTACCTCACAAACCGGCCCCAGTTTGTGAGAGCCCGGGACTGTGTGTCTGACCTCATGACCTGCAGTGTGGGGGCGCCCCAGGGCACCGTCCTCGCGCCCTTCCTCTTCACACTCTACACTGCAGACTTCAGACATGACACGGACAGCTGCGTCCTGCAGAAGTTCTCCGATGACTCCGCCATCATCGGTCTCATCACGAACGATGACGACACGGAGTACAGAGGACTAACGCAGGACTTTGTGGACTGGTGTCACCGGAACCATCTTCTCATCAACGCGGGGAAGACCAAGGAGATGGTGGTGGACTTCCGCAGACGCCACTCTACTGCCTCCCCACCAGTGAACATCCAGGGAAGAGACATTGAGAGAGTGGACTCTTACAAGTACCTGGGTGTGCATCTGAACAATAAACTGGACTGGACTCACAACACAGATGCACTGTACAGGAAGGGCCAGAGTCGGCTTTATCTCCTGAGGAGACTGCGGTCCTTTGGAGTGAGAGGGCCACTCCTGAGGACCTTCCATGACTCTGTGGTGGCATCAGCCATCCTGTACGGTGTGGTCTGCTGGAACAGCAGCGTCACAGAGAGGGAGAAGAAGAAACTGGACAAGGTCATCAAGAAGTCCAGTTCAGTCCTGGGCTGTCCTCTGGACTCGGTGCAGCAGGTGGGGGACAAGAGGGTCCTGGCTAAACTCATGTCTATGCTGGACCATGAGGGTCACCCCCTGCAGGACGCCCTGTCTGCTCTGGAGAGCAGCATCAGTGACAGACTGATGCACCCTCGCTGTGTGAAGGAGAGATTTCGCAGGTCTTTCCTTCCTGCTGCTGTCAGACTGTATAATGAACAATGCTAGTCATGTGTCATCGCCATAGTAATAATAACAATAATAACAATGTGCAATACTATTTAAAGTCACTACCTGCTACTTATTTATTTATTTAACCACCACTGTCCATCACTGCACTGTACACAATATTTTGATTGTAAATACTTATTATTATTTATCTTGTTTTTGATGTGTGCTTGTTTTCCTACTTTTTCTGAAACTTGCGTTGTGACATTGAAATTTCCCCACTGTGGGACGAATAAAGGATTATCTTATCTTATCTTATCTTATCTTTATAGGGGAATCATGTCGTATCTGTGCTTCAACTGTGCAAATAGCCTCGCGAGGGGCGACAGAATTTCAAACCAGTTTGATTTTCATCTGACCCTATGATTCCCGATCGGGAGGTGTTTGTGAAAGGTCAATCGCTGCTCATCAACCCATGTATAACTAAAGCTAAAACTTGGGGTGATCCCCAAAATAGTTGCACAAGTGAAAAGTCATTTCAAAATGAGCCAAAAATCACACAGTGCAAAGACCGTCGTGAGACAGGTTAGTTTTACCCTACTGATGTTGTGTTGTTGCAATAGTAATCCTGCATGCAAAATCATACAATAACAAATCCATGTTATTGCCTGGCAATCATGCAAGTTTTGTACATATTGACTATATCATACATATATCATACATCGCAAGAAACAAAGTGATGATGTCACAACTGTGTTTTAATGTTATGCCTTTTCCTCTGCAATAGACAAGAAAAAAACGCAATGTTGCAAATGAGAATCTGTCTGACTCTGAGATGTCAGACTCTTCATCGACCTCCTCAGAGACATCATCTTCTTCATCCTCCTCCTCCTCCTCATCATGTGATGAGGAGAAGAAGAAGAAGAAGAGGCACAGTAAGCACCAGAAGGATAAAAAGAAGAAGGACAAGGGGAAGAAACCTAAAAAGGACAAGAACAAGAGCTATGATGTAGCTATGAATAGGAGAGGTATTTTCTAGTTTTTGTACATTTTTCTTGTTTAGGTTCAATGTGCATTTGAATTATAATAAGCTGTAGTGTTTGTGCAGGGTTTTATTAATTGTAATGGCTAAAACACTGCAAAATCTGATACAAGGTCAGGCATTTTATACCAAACACATCTCGAAGGCTTGCAGACTCCTGGAGGGACAAACTGTGAAAGGGTTTTAGTTATGACTATCAATTATGGCTAAAAGGTGCAAATATAATATCTCTCTGTTATCCTGTAGCAAAATAGATTTAGCTAATACTATAGTAGATGGGAAATAACAGTAGCTTTTTAGAGTCATAAAGTACACACTTGTATTACGTAAGTTAAAGGTGGGGTAGGAGATACTGGAAAAACGGTTCGAGCAAGCTAAATTTGAAAATACACCTCTTCATACTCCCCACTGAAGTCACACCTCCAGAGCACAGGAGGAGGGTACACCAAACCTTACACAAATCTGATGTACGGCTTAGGAGTACTTTAAATTCCATTGTATGTGCAATCACACAAAAGTCGAATTATTTCACTTCCTGTTGGGCGTAGCCATGGCATTGTGTTGACCTTTTTTGTTCGTCTTAGTGAGATACACATCCCTACCAAACTTCATGCATGCAGCTGAAAGTGTATGCCAACGACGACCCTCCACGCGTTAGGGAGTGCTATAGTGTCCCTGGGCCCCATCAGGGGCCAGATCTTTTTGTATTAGATGATGCTGTGATTTCTGACGACCAAATTACAGGAGTTTTCCTACGTGGTAAACTCCTCAAGAAGGCTCAAATGTGTGAGGAGAAAAAAACTATAATAGTAATAAATATATAAGTTGCACCTGAGTATAAGTCGCAGGACCAGCCAAACCATAAAAAAGGGTGACTTATAGTCCAAAAAATATGGTAACTCATTCATTGTGGTTTTTTGTGTGTGTATTTTATGTATTTGTAGCCACGACTCCCGAGGACATACTGAAGCGCTACAGAAAGGTGCTACGGGCCTACAAAAGAGGTAAAAACCTCCGCCTACAGATCCGTGGGAGTAGATCGAAACACAATCTGCTGTGGAGTACCAATTGCTGAATTGGCAATTGTCGCCCCCACAACATTTGAGGAGCTTCGTGAAGGCTTTTCTCAAGTAGAGTGAGTTTCATAGAGGTGCCGAGAAGCAATCGAAAATGACCCTGAACTAATTGAGGAAGTAGGGGGAAAAAGAAAGGTGGGCAACTTCTCCCCCTTAAAAAGAGGCTATAGGCTAGGTCCAAGGCTACTATTGCAGTTAATTACAGTTACAGTTAGTTGTTTGTATTTCCTCAGCAGTTTCATGTTGTTAATTGTGTCTTGGACCATGCCCTGTGGAGGCCCTGTGCCTTGATTTTTATTATTTTTTGAATTTCAGTAAAATAACGGTGTATTACATTGGTCATTTTTAAGTTGCACAATGTGAATAGTTAATTACAGTCACTGTAAACACTCCATATTGAATAGACTCACCTAACTAGCAGAAACTGTAAACAAATATGTGTTGTCTCAGAGTAATTTCATTGTAATTAGCTCCTCCCTTCAGACAGATATAAAGCAGTGTCCGCCAGCATCTGACCAGAACTAAAGAAGCAGCTTGGATGAGCTGCGAAACGTATTAGACTTAGACTTAGACTTAGACAAACTTTATTGATCCACAAGGGAAATTATTTGGATACAATAGCTCAAACATCACAATATAATAACAGAGTAACAAAAATAGATGGTATAGCAAAAAGATTAAGAGACAGGTGTCAAATGAGACATAATTATCAAAATGTATATGTACAAGTCAAAATAAAATAGAAATATAAGTAATAAAGTAATAAACTATATAGTCACAGCTATATACAAGAAACAAGAACGACCGTGCAAATACTATGCTGATTGACAGGGCATGAGGTAATCCGTTACTTGAGATTAACTTGTTGTACAGTTGTAGGGAGTATTATCTGTTACATAGGGGTGAGTTGTTGTACAACTGAATGGCGTATGGTATGAATGTAGTCCTGAATCTCTCACTGTTTGAGCGGAGCTGAAGGAGCCTGTTTCTAGAATGAGCTCCTCTGTCCCTCTATAGTCTGGTGCAGTGGGTGAGCAGGAGTGTCCATGATGGAGAGCAGTTTGTTCAGTGACCTCCTGTCCCTCACTGTGACAAATGTCTCCAGCTCACAGCCGATCACGTAACCCGCTTTACGGATCCGCCCAATGTCTCTTTTACTGGTGCCGCTCCCCCAGCAGACCACAGTGAAGTACAGCGCGCTGGCCACCACAGACTGGTAGAAGATCTCCAGTAACTTGCTGCACACATTGAAAGACCTGAGCTTTCTCAGGAAGTAGAGTCTGCTCATGCTCTTCTTGTACACAGCATTACAGTTGTCCCTCCAGTCAAGTATTCGACCAAATAAACTCTGTCCAGTTGACAAATAAAATTTCTCCTTTTGCCATCATTTGTAAAAGGTGACCCTGAATGACATATAGTGAAGTAATGTTTCATTATCTGCTTCCACTTTTAAGGGGTGCAAAAAGTTTCAGATATAAGTCTAAAAAGTAACGGATCATCTATAAGAGCTTAGCCTTTGAGCTACAGATATTGAGGTAAGTGTTTGTATACAGATTCAGATTAGTGGATGTAATTAACTGTGTAGATGTGTTGCATATCATTAATAAAACATTAACAAATTATAACATGAGAGGTGAATCTGGGCTAGCATTTGAAGTCTTCCTCATGAGGCTTGTATATAAGTGGTAAACAGAACCTTAGTCACATATTAACAAGTAATCAATAAATGTTTAACGTTTTCTTGACATGTCTTCTTGGACCTACAGCCTGCACATGGCCAGGGCATGTCCTAATCATTTACAAAAACTGTCTAAATGTTTTGTTCATGATTAGTTCATTGTCTAATACTGGATATAGACTTTCAGCCAATGTTATTGAGCACATAGCCTATATATGTATACATATCTTAAATAATGTTTCCTTGTCTTTCAGTTTGACCACACTTAATTATTTACAAGCTAATCTTAATGCAATAATAATGTAGCTATGAATTACTTAAAAACAGTATACAAACTATTTACAAATAATATTTTGAAGATTTTACAAAGTTTACAAATAATGCACAATTCATTTGAGGAAAGTAAACTTGTTCAGTTTGTTTTTGTTAAAGACTTAAATGTTTGTAAAACACGACTAGAAGCAGCCAATCACGAGTCTGGACCCACCCCGCTTTAGCGTGGGGCTGAGGCCAGGTGTCGGGGTTCAGTGTGTGTCGGACAGCGAGCAGAGAGACTGCAGAGAATAGTGCTTTTGTTTTGTGTTTTAGTTAGGACCCAGTTCGGGGCTATTTTTTTCCACCTTTGGTACTGTGTGCGTGATATCATAACGTAAGTAGATATTCTGTGTGTATAAGTTACGTTGTGCTTTTCCTTTGTTGTATTTAGACCTGTAATAGCCTAATTTGCATGCCTTGTGCTCCGAGAAACAGAGACTCTTATGTAGCGGCCGCCATTACGCGGCTCATAGCACTGTCTGATGTCTGTGGGTTTCGTATTACACGTGCATGTATAATACTTGTTGTAAATAATTGTTGTGATGTTTGCAGACTGTTATAGAGAGCTGCTCTGTATCAGAGCCTGTGTTGAAGGCAGCGCGTTTCTGGTTACGACACCTCTTAAAGGCGCAGTACAGTTGGTAGGAAGACCTGTACCATGATAGCATAACTGATGCCAAAAGAACCCCAAAAAACTATTGTTCACTATTTTAAAAGTTTGTCTATTATTACCATGTGCATTATTATTGTATAGTTGATATAGTTTTTTAATATGCCTTTTTATTCCTTTGTTTCCTGTAGAACCACACACTTCTGCCATTCCTGTGGATACCTAATAAATCACATCAGTTAAGACATCTGGCTGTTTCTTTTTGAGAGCACCCTGCAGCGGGTCAATACAGACAGCACATCCCTAGTGTATTTTTCAAAAGGTTTAAGCTTGTTTTTGCTAAAAGACTTAAATGTTTGTAAAGGTTTAATTATTATTAATTTCATCATTACGTAATCATTGACTAATTTTTTTCAAATGAGGAATGACATATATATAACATTATTATAGTATTTCTTACTCATTAACAAATATTTGTAAATGTTTTGTAAAATAATTAGTTAATTATTTACTATGTGTTACTAATGTTTTATAAGCGCCCGTTATTTTAAAGTGTTACCAATGACACATGGGGAGTTGTCACGCCTAGGTCAGCAGTAGAGGTAACAAATCAGAAGCCTACCGCTCCAGCTTTGAAAAGTAAGGTCGAGACAGAGATACCACACTTAACCACAGTCAGCCCTCAGTCTACCATTTTGTTTGATACTGTTTCTGTAGTTCGGGATTTGGCAGGTACGACAGCATTTCTTAAATGTCAGTGCCCCGACTGGTCTCATGGAGACAAAGTTTGAATGGATTAATAAATTGGGTAAAACTTTAGTGTGGTCTGGCCCTGAGTCACGGGGGTTTTCTAAGGGCTCGAGAAAATACATTTTATATAATGATCTGAAAATGGCTCCAACTGTGGGTGAATCCCGTGAAATAAGAAATATTTCACGGGATGATCAAGGTGACTTCATTTGTAAACACATACAGAGAAAGCATAAATTTGTGCCGAAGAGTAATAGTTGGTTACCGGGGTACAAAGCACGTAAAATAACCTTATTTGTGAACGATTTGGTCTCTGAATTGTTGCCTGAAAGCGCTCAAGAGCAATTACCTAATAAAACTGATCATAATGTTTTAAAGGTAATTCCTACTGTTTTAAGCCAACGGGTGACTACTCCGACTGTGAAAGTGGATAGTGTTACATTCGGTAGCATTAAGCTAAATAATGTATCTTTAATCACAACACCCACAACTATACTAAATAGGACCTCCACTACTACATCTGCTACTACGCCAATTACTACTTCTATCACTACATCAATAATTACAACATCCGTGACTACAATACCAATAATTACAACAACTAGAACTAAATCTGCGACTACGACACCAAGAGTTACAAAAGCGACAAGCAAATTGGCTATGACATCACATACTAAAGCACCAGAAAATAAGTTGAATACTACTTTGGCTAATATAGTGTTTACTTCAAAGGCTGCGACCTCAAAAGGGATCAATAAGGAGGCGATAACTAAGGTAATGGAACTTCCTATAAAACTTTCTACAGATAAGACAAGGACGGCTAGAACATTCATCTTCGGATGTAACTTCAAACATTATTTTGACAACTATACTTTATGCAAAATCTATTCTGACAGCTATACTTGATGCAAAAACTATGTGGCCAATTATGCTTAATGAGGGACCAGTGAATGTAACGCAGAAACCTAGTTCTGTAACTCGGTCACGACAGATAAGACTATGACGACGGCACCTGACACTCTGCCACTTGAGGAAAATGATTGGACTGACAGGGATGCGACACCAGAAGACATGTCAGAATCATTTCGGGCATTGTATAAGAGAGAAGCCAAGTGGAAAGCATTTGGGTTTGATTCCTCAGTATTGCATATTTCAGACCCTTTCGCCAGCAGGAACTTTTGGTTCCAGCAGTTAACACATGCTGTGAGAGCAACGGCTCATGAGGATGATCCGTGCATGGTTAGAATTCTGTCACCTAGTACCTTGAAATGGAAACTTCACCTCAACCTTTGAGTATTGAGTGTCAATCCATGGTTATGTCTTGGCTGTATTTCCACTAAGAAGCAAATCCAAAGGAGCGGATCTATATATCCAGATTATACAAGCCTACCTTTGAGTGTGCGTTGTTGGGGGCTTTTCCTTACATAAACTTGTTAGACCAAGGGGGGAAGTTAGCCGTACCTGAATCGATGGAAGTGAAACCAGCAAAAGAAGCACACTGTATATGCTCCAATGAAACCCGTGGGGGTTCAGGGGTGTTTTAATAATTTAGAGTCATACCACTGGAGAATTAGCCTGGGAGAAAAGTGGGGTATTGGTCTTTTTCCTTGGTATGGAGTCTGTATTTGTCTATTTGGCTATCACATATTTGAGATTTATCATATTTATATCATATCATATTTATATCATATTGATAGCATATTTATCACATATATCACATATTATATCACATATCACTTATTTGGCTGATCTCATAGATAATATAACATATACGCTAATGAGTTTTTGCTAATGAGACTATAAAGGGATTCAGTACTTTGACAAAAGTCACTGTCTAACTCTGCTGAAACGCTCTTGATTGATATGGCTCTTGATTATATTTTGGCTAAACAAGGTGGGCTGTATTTAGCTTTAAATTTAACTGGTGACACCTGCCATACCTTAATCCCTGATAGCTCTGATAATATGACTAATGTAATTGATGCTTTAAAGAAGATTAGAGAGGCATTTGGGCCGTCAGAAGGTTCAGGTTGGTCGGCCAATGCTTGGTTATGAGATAGATTTGGAGCTTTGGGAGCTATGATAGTTTGGGCTTTGTTGGGAGGACTTATCACATTATGCGTTATGTTTTGTTTTTCTACCATACTGTTGACCTTTGCTAAGGCGATGATATTAAGATGGGTTGGAGTTGTTATGCCGTCGGATCAAATACAGATGCCATTATTTCACAAAGATGACGTGCAGATTAGCGAAGAGAGAGTCAGAACAGAATTTGAATTATTTGATAAATACCTGACCTGACCAGACCTGATTGTAGTTGATTGGACTTTGCACCGAAATTTCTGACCATTTAAAGGTGTAATTTCAGTGCAAAGGGGGGATTACTTAAATTTCACATATTTTACATAATTTTCCATTTTATCACATTTATTTTCTTTTTGCTCATGTTATATATATATATATATATATATATATATATATATATATATATATATATATATATATATATATATATATTTTATAATTTTCTTGTATTTCTTTTGTGTTTCTTTTGTGTTTTAAATGACCATATATTCAGACGATGTTTGTTTTTATGTTTGGTTATGTTACTTAAAATATGACTATTATACTATGCAGAATGGGACATCCCCTCCACTTAGTTAATAATAGAATGGTCGTCAGCAGCGGGACCCGTGAGAGAGTTTTTCAGTGATTAAGTAGTATGAATTGCTGCTACTGGTTTTTCGTTCTCACGTTTATAGCTAGGAGAAGCTAGGTAATTAAACTGATTTGTCGTTAATAGTGTGACTTTAGTCTCGAAGGGGGGAAATATGTAGTGCAGGGGTGCGCAATACGTCGATCGCGATCTACCAGTCGATCGCCAAGGTAGTGTGGGTACACTGTAAACCCAAATTTTCTTTTACATATAAAGTCAAGCTATTATTACTAATCTTTTCATTATTTTGCAAAAGGCGGGACCATTAAAAAAAGTGTGTAAACTATTTTAAACTAGTATTTGCTATACTAATAGCTCTGAGCGGAGACGACTCACACTTTCATGTTTTTACCTGTGAGCGGTGGGGCTTGACCACGACTGAACGACTGGTGACCCCAAACAACATGTTTCCTCTGCTCTGACTGTTGGCTGCCGATCAGCGTGTGATGAAGTGGGGGGAATCAGCGTCAGCCTGGTATATTAACGCGTGGAAAGAGAAGAAATTTGGTTCTTGTTCCCGTGGGACTGAATAGTTGGTAACATTAGTTGACGCTTGAAGTGAACGTAAGGCTAACGTTAAGTTAACTAGCTGCTAATGTTAATGCTGTGGTAGCAATTGGTAACGTTAGCTCTGTTGTAGAGACCTGCATCGGGCGGGAATTCCCGTGGGACCCGCAGAAAAAACCCCTCAGGACCCTTTTCACGTTGCCTCGGCCGGGATCGGGCCGTTTTCATGTTGCATCGGGCGGGAGCGGGCGGTCAGGCTAAAACATGTCGCGGGTCCCGACCAGACTTCTTTCTTTTTTCACTTGTTGATTTGTCTGGAATTCAAAAGGATTGTGGGGAAAGACCTACAGAAGGAATTTTATTCTGCCCTTGATAACCACACTACTCGTCCTATGGAAATTTTTAAAGCTAAGAGAGGCAACGTGGGTGAACAGTTGGCACATCTTTTACAGCAAATGCAGGTAATACTTTGTACTTTGTTTTGTCTCTGTGTATGAGAGACTGTTTTTCTTTTAACTTATCATACAGTATCCATTTTCTGTTTTACAGTCACTGGATCCCACTGAAAAAAGGACAGTCGCACTAAGAGGGCTTCCTTACTTACTCGGAGACAATCCCACTGAATTCTTCAAATCTACCTTTGTAAGTATACATTTTGTCTGTAATGTGAAACTTTTAGAATGTGACATTTATTGTATAATTTGAACAAGCCAAAATTGACAAGTAGCCTATATTCAAAAACTTTGGATTATTCGTTAGGACAATAGAATAGAGATGTATTTACCTTGTCAACATGTTTCGGCTGCTATCTGCGAGCCGTCTTCAACAGTTGTCACTGGTGACAATTTGAAAACTTTCAAAGTTTTTGAATATAACAAAAGAAGACAAAATGAACATTGTAGAAGAAGTCGCCTATACATTAGAAGCTCCATGATCTTTATCTAAAGAAAAAGTCAGACTAATGTTGATTTTCAAATGTTTGTTCAAACATTTGAAAATGCTTGACCAAATAGTTATGATGTCAGCATAAATTGAATTTCATGCAATTCCTGTTTTGTCATTCTTATTGATAGTCTGTTGTAGTTCAGTAATTTGATTCTGTAATGTTTATACTTCTGGCAATCATTTTCTTTTTTTTGTTTATCTTTAGGATGGTGGTGAATCGTAAACAGAAAAAAGTTTAGTGTTTTATATCTTATTTAGCAGCTAGAAGTTTATTGTTTGCACTGCTGAGGTTCAGTTTGTAGCCACCATGATGAACACATTACACACACACACATTGAAAATACAAGCATAATTCACTGAAATGTGAACTAGCATTATTATGTTTACAGACTGAAAAATCTGTTGCACGTAAACCTTCCTGTTCGTTATTACTTTTTAAAACAGTTGTTATGTGCCACTATGCTAGTTAATAACTTTAGTCTCTAATCAATAAGGCTTCTGAAATTTAAAATTGTTCATGACAGGGATGCTCCTTATTAGGCAATTTACCTGTCGAAACCATTCCAGGTTTCCATTTTTCTCTTTTGACCAGATTAATGTAAATGTTTGGGGGGTTTTTCTACTAATTTGTGTACACTATACATGCTACCTCAATTAGTTCATCAGACATTATGCAAGTGTGTTTCCCTTTGTACAAGGTTTTAAAAGTTTAAATTTCACCTTGATTCTAAATGTTAGAAAAATGAACCCATTGTTGTAAAGGGTTAATTGCACAATTGTTTTGACATGGCACTTTACTCAGATTTTATATTACTGTTTAAACTTGTGAAATGTAAAAGCAAAAACAAATGCTGTTACAGGTTACAGGCAGAAGACTGCACTTTATTCAGGTTTAAGCATGTTACTATTGCATTATTTTGGCAATACATTTGTGAGAAAAAAAAAAAAAATTTAA
This sequence comes from Taenioides sp. WSHXM2023, assembly GCA_029959045.1. NCBI lineage: Eukaryota > Metazoa > Chordata > Actinopteri > Gobiiformes > Gobiidae > Taenioides > Taenioides sp. WSHXM2023. The sequence goes on along the minus strand of CM057104.1, from coordinate 27,691,311 downwards.
TTTTTTGTCAATTATTATCTAATGTAAAAAAAATAAAATAATAATAATTACAACTAATTAACATGATCAATAAATACCCATAAATAAGAAAAATAAATACTGATAAACATAAGCAATGATTACTGTAATACACGAGTAATGGTTAAGTTAATTACTTGTGAACATTAGTTTTAAAAAATTAAGGCCTACTCGAGACCGATCTTGGTCTCGAGATGAGTACGACCGTATTTCATTACGGCCGGTGCCGTCGGCAATAAACTTGTACCGGTGTGCGGGACCGCACGGGGCTTCTCACTGCAGCCTGTGCGCTTGTCTGGAACCTGCGGACACTTGTACGCAACAGCGTGTACCAGCGTGTACCAACAGCGCAACACGCAACAGCGCAACATGCAACAGCGTGTACCAGCAGTGCAGGTTAAACTTATTAAAACATCCTACCTGTCCACTTTTGAGTTTAGGCACAATGCACTGGAAACGCATTACAAATCTTGGGGCTGTCCTGGCCACAGCATTGTGTTCTAAAGTGAGTTTACGCCTGAAATCATGTCCTTTTGACAGGAAAAGCCCCCACATAGTGTAGTTTGCACCTCCTGTTACTTCTAAAGCAGGATTACATAGTTAGTCAAAATGTGATTTGCAGGCGCTGAAAACGGCCAATGCTTGGTTATGAGCTTGATTTGGAGCTTTGGGAGCTATGATATTTTGGGCTTTGTTGGGAGGACTTATCACATTATGCGTTATGTTTTGTTTTTGTACCATACTGTTGACCTTTGCTAAGGCATATAGCAAATATTAAGATGGGTTGGAGTTGTTATGCCATCGGATCAAACACAGATGCCATTATTGCAGGAAGATGACTTGCCGATTAGCGAAGGGAGAGTCGGAACAGAATTTGAATTAGTTGGATGAATACCTGACCTGACCTGATTGTAATTGATTGGACTTTGCACCAAAATTTCTGACCATTTAAAGGTGTAATTTCAGTGCAAAGGGGGATTACTTAAATTTTCCATATTTTACATAATCTTACATTTTATCACATTTATTTTTGCTCATGTTAGTCATTATACTTTTATAAATATATTCATATACCTATATATTTTATAATTCACATTGTGATGTGAAACAAGTTTTTGATTGTATTTGCTTTTGCAAGATACTGGATGGTGTGTTCTGTTTCCAGGACAAATGGGGAACGATGTTGAAATGGACTATGGACATGGACAATGATTGATAATCGGAGCTAACCAAATAGCTTGGATGGACAGTGGATGGACAGATGGTGAATGAAAGTGCGGTCTTTGAATGTGTTTTATCAAGATATATCTTACTGTATTATATAGTTTATAATTTGTGTTTTAAATGAACCTATATGTTTATTCATACGATGTTTGTTTCTATGTTTGGTTATGTTACTGTTACACTCTGTAGAATGGGACATCCCTCCACTTAGTTAGGTCGCCAGCAGCGGACCCGTGAGAGAGTTTTTCAGTGATTAAGTAGTATGAATTTGGCAACAGATTTAGCTGCTACTGGTTTTTCGCTCTCACGGTTATAGCTAGGAGAAGCTAGGTAATTAAATTGATTTGACGTTAATAGTGTGACTTTAGTCTATCGCCAAGGTAGTGTGGGTAGATCGTAGCGTCGTAGTAGGCCTACTCGAGAACGGTCTTGGTCTTGAGATGAGTGCGACCATATTTCATTACGGCCGGTGCCGTCAGCAATAACTTGTACCGGTGTGCGGGACCGCACGGGGCTTCTTACCGCAGCCTGTGCGCTCGTCTGGAACCTGCGGACACTTCGCAGCACATCACCACACGTGTCCCCAGCGCGCACAGCTTGTACGCAACAGCGTGTACCCTTGAGTACCAGCATGTATCACAGTGCAGGTTAAACTTTTTAAAACATCCTAGCTGTCCATCTGCCTCACGTCAGCATGCCGCTCCTCGCCTTTTTGCGCTCTCGCTCCTCCCTCCATATAACTCACACACACACCCTTCTCAATGCACGCAGATTAGACGAGCAAGATGAAACGCGAAGCAAAAACTAATCTAAATTTATGTTGGCAAAAAACAGGCCTACAGCACAGAGCTGGCCTACCGCGACATGTGGTTGAAGTTTGCCTAATAAAAGTGCACAAATACATCTGTATTTGTCACGACGTGTGTTTGGTAAATGTGCAGACGCTGGTAAATACTACTGCAAAACCAGTAAGATAATGTAACTCCAGTTAAGAAGTTAAGAAGTGTGCTTGAGTCTGGATGTCAGCAGCTACTGTCTGGACCAGGGGTCGGCAACCCGCGGCTCCAGAGCCGCATGTGGCTCTTTCATCGTTCTGTCGTGGCTCCCTGTGACTTTGGAAAATAATAATGAGTATTTAATTACATTGCATTTTTATTTTAGTTTGTTTTTAAATGTAAATCTAAAATTGTAGATAATGGTAATCTTGTAACATTTAAATAAAACGTTTTAAATATTTTTGTCGCTCAAAACATGCGTCAAAGCCGTCGACGTGCGTCACCCCCACACACTGGCAGCCCGGACCTACATCAGCAGTATGATTTTCGGCCCAATGATGATAAATCCAAGAAAAGAAAAGTTTCTGAAGAAAACAGAACGCTTAATGCTACGTGGGCAGATTCATTTGCTTTCACGGCTGATGAGACTGGTACACGCGGTACACGCAATAAAATGATGACGGAACACAGAAGCAGACGCCTTTTTGGTTCGCTGCGGGTGGATAATTTAAGTTTGGATTTTTATTTCCTACGAGGAGGACTCAAATACTAAAGTGTTTATTGCAGCTTTGCGTACATTTGTTTACAGAAGTGAAACTTAAAACCACATGGCTAATTTGCATAAACTAGAAGCGCTGACTAAAGGGCAGGACTCAGTGGAATATGCGTGTTCTTTCTGTGACTGAGGGATGTTCTGCCTATGGTGAGTCTGTTCTGCGCTTCTATCGTGTTGGAGATGGTTCATGTTAAACTTTTCAGAGATTATACGTGTGCAGGTCGTACGTGTGCAGCGCAATTCTTTATTTCACTCATGCACTTTATTTATGTTGGCTACTGTTGTGATGAAAAGACTGAAAGGTGTAAATAATTCTCTTAAGACTCGCGCTTAAGAGCTGTAGTGCAGGATGACGCGCTTGTTGTTCTCTGAGAGTTGTAGTTTTGCCTGTAGTTACCCTGGTTAGCGCTGGTTTAGAAGTCAAAAGGGTTTTGTGGCTCCGGGTGTTTTCTTTTCTGTGGGAGACGGTCCAAATGGCTCTTTGAGTATTTAAGGTTGCCGACCCCTGGTCTTGACTATGCATCCCTAGCTGATTCCAACCAATGCAAGTCAAGAGAGTAAGGTAATGAGAAAAAATGAAATTGCGCAATATGGGCTCATGCCGTTATGCAAGGTACATCAACATAAATTGTACATATAAAGAATTCTCAATATATTTATGAATAAATAAATGATTTGCATTTTTGTAGTAGGTAGATCATTTTTACTTGGTCATTTTATAAGTAGCTCGCATGCAGAAAAAGTGTGAGCACCCCTGATGTAGTGTCTGCTTTGCCTTTTGAACCATACAGCCCCTTTAAGTAAGTTATGAGGCCTCTGCATTCTGCCATGATGGCACGAGAGACCCCTAACTTTAATGTTAAGTCTGTATCTTGGACGTACAGAAGTAGTCAGATTACAGTGGGATATCCTATAGAAAGCTAGATAGATATGTGGGCAATGCTTTGTTCGAATGTGTTCTCCAAGGTCCGTTCTGCTTCGAGGCAGACGGACCTTGTGTCTGTAATTGTCTTATACTCTGGGTTTGTAATAAATAGGATTGACACTAGCAGAGCCTGGTTTTTGGATTCTTCCCATCACATCCCACCGGTGAGTGAAACCAAAGCAGCAACGGGTGAGAAACGACTCTTCAATAAAAAATTAAAACGGTTATAACTTTGGCAAAGAAGCAGATAGAACTAAGATTCTAAATGCATATTGTTCAGGTCCAAAAGCCCTACTTGCACAGCAAAAATGGCATTGATATCTCTTGTAGTTTTCCCACAATTTCACTGTTGAGTTTAGGCACAATGAGGAGCTGTCCTGGCCACAGCGTTGTATTGTAAAGCGAGCTCACGCCTGAAATCATGTCCTTTTGACAGGACAAGTCCCCACATAGTGTAGTTTGCACCTCCTGTTACTTCTAAGGCAGGATTGCATAGTTGGTCAAAATGTGATTTGCAGGCGCTAAAAAGGCGTTTGCCGCAATAAAAAATTAAAATGCTTATAACTTTGGCAAAGAAGCAGATAGAACCAAGATTCTAAATGCATGTTGTTCAGGTCCAAAAGCCCTACTTGCACAGCAAAAATGGCATTGATATCTCTTGTAGTTTTCCCACAATTTCACTGTTGAGTTTAGGCACAATGCATTAGAAACGCATGAAACATCCTGGGGTGTCCTGGCCACAGCATGGTATTGTAAAGCGAGCTCACGCCTGAAATCATGTAATTTTGACAGGACAAGTCCCCACATAGTGTAGTTTGCACCTCCTGTTACTTCTAAGGCAGGATTGCATAGTTGGTCAAAATGTGATTTGCAGGCGCTGAAAAGGCGTTTGCCGCAATAAAAAATTAAAACGCTTATAACTTTGGCAAAGAAGCAGATAGAACCAAGATTCTAAATGCATATTGTTCAGGTCCAAAAGCCCTACTTGCACAGCAGAAATGGCATTGATATCTCTTGTAGTTTTCCCACAATTTCACTGTTGAGTTTAGGCACAATGAGGAGCTGTCCTGGCAACAGCGTTGTATTGTAAAGCGAGCTCACGCCTGAAATCATGTCATTTTGACAGGACAAGTCCCCACATAGTGTAGTTTTCACATCCTGTTACTTCTAAGGCAGGATTGCATAGTTAGTCAAAATGTGATTTGCAGGCGCTGAAAAGGCGTTTGCCGCAGTAAAAAAATTAAAATGCTTATAACTTTGGCAAAGAAGCAGATAGAACCAAGATTCCAAATGCATATTGTTCAGGTCCAAAAGCCCTACTTGCACAGCAAAAATGGCATTGATATCTCTTGTAGTTTTCCCACAATTTCACTGTTGAGTTTAGGCACAATGCATTAGAAACGCATGAAACATCCTGGGGTGTCCTGGCCACAGCATGGTATTGTAAAGCGAGCTCACGCCTGAAATCATGTAATTTTGACAGAACAAGTCCCCACATAGTGTAGTTTGCACCTCCTGTTACTTCTAAGGTAGGATTGCATAGTTGGTCAAAATGTGATTTGCAGGCGCTGAAAAGGCGTTTGCCGCAATAAAAAATTAAAATGCTTATAACTTTGGCAAAGAAGCAGATAGAACCAAGATTCCAAATGCATATTGTTCAGGTCCAAAAGCCCTACTTGCACAGCAAAAATGGCATTGATATCTCTTGTAGTTTTCCCACAATTTCACTGTTGAGTTTAGGCACATGAGGAGCTGTCCTGGCCACAGCGTTGTATTGTAAAGCGAGCTCACGCCTGAAATCATGTCATTTTGACAGGACAAGTCCCCACATAGTGTAGTTTTCACATCCTGTTACTTCTAAGGCAGGATTGCATAGTTGGTCAAAATGTGATTTGCAGGCGCTGAAAAGGCGTTTGCCGCAATAAAAAAATTAAAATGCTTATAACTTTGGCAAAGAAGCAGATAGAACCAAGATTCCAAATGCATATTGTTCAGGTCCAAAAGCCCTACTTGCACAGCAAAAATGGCATTGATATCTCTTGTAGTTTTCCCACAATTTCACTGTTGAGTTTAGGCACAATGAGGAGCTGTCCTGGCCACAGCGTTGTATTGTAAAGCGAGCTCACGCCTGAAATCATGTCATTTTGACAGGACAAGTCCCCACATAGTGTAGTTTTCACATCCTGTTACTTCTAAGGCAGGATTGCATAGTTAGTCAAAATGTGATTTGCAGGCGTTGAAAAGGCGTTTGCCGCAATAAAAAATTAAAATGCTTATAACTTTGGCAAAGAAGCAGATAGAACCAAGATTCCAAATACATATTGTTCAGGTCCAAAAGCCCTACTTGCACAGCAAAAATGGCATTGATATCTCTTGTAGTTTTCCCACAATTTCACTGTTGAGTTTAGGCACAATGAGGAGCTGTCCTGGCCACAGCGTTGTATTGTAAAGCGAGCTCACGCCTGAAATCATGTCATTTTGACAGGACAAGTCCCCACATAGTGTAGTTTTCACATCCTGTTACTTCTAAGGCAGGACTGCATAGTTGGTCAAAATGTGATTTGCAGGCGCTGAAAAGGCGTTTGCCGCAATAAAAAATTAAAACGCTTATAACTTTGGCAAAGAAGCAGATAGAACCAAGATTCTAAATGCATATTGTTCAGGTCCAAAAGCCCTACTTGCACAGCAGAAATGGCATTGATATCTCTTGTAGTTTTCCCACAATTTCACTGTTGAGTTTAGGCACAATGAGGAGCTGTCCTGGCCACAGCGTTGTATTGTAAAGCGAGCTCACGCCTGAAATCACGTCATTTTGACAGGACAAGTCCCCACATAGTGTAGTTTTCACATCCTGTTACTTCTAAGGCAGGATTGCATAGTTAGTCAAAATGTGATTTGCAGGCGCTGAAAAGGCGTTTGCCGCAATAAAAAATTAAAACGCTTATAACTTTGGCAAAGAAGCAGATAGAACCAAGATTCCAAATGCATATTGTTCAGGTCCAAAAAGCCCTACTTGCACAGCAGAAATGGCATTGATATCTCTTGTAGTTTTCCCACAATTTCACTGTTGAGTTTAGGCACAATGAGGAGCTGTCCTGGCCACAGCGTTGTATTGTAAAGCGAGCTCACGCCTGAAATCATGTCATTTTGACAGGACAAGTCCCCACATAGTGTAGTTTTCACATCCTGTTACTTCTAAGGCAGGACTGCATAGTTAGTCAAAATGTGATTTGCAGGCGCTGAAAAGGCGTTTGCCGCAATAAAAAATTAAAATGCTTATAACTTTGGCAAAGAAGCAGATAGAACCAAGATTCCAAATGCATATTGTTCAGGTCCAAAAGCCCTACTTGCACAGCAAAAATGGCATTGATATCTCTTGTAGTTTTCCCACAATTTCACTGTTGAGTTTAGGCACAATGCATTAGAAACGCATGAAACATCCTGGGGTGTCCTGGCCACAGCATGGTATTGTAAAGCGAGCTCACGCCTGAAATCATGTAATTTTGACAGGACAAGTCCCCACATAGTGTAGTTTGCACCTCCTGTTACTTCTAAGGCAGGATTGCATAGTTGGTCAAAATGTGATTTGCAGGCGCTGAAAAGGCGTTTGCCGCAACAAAAAATTAAAACGCTTATAACTTTGGGTTGCACATCTCTGAAGTGCTTAAAAAACGATGACAAGGACAGACACGGCTACAATGTATTTTGGCCACAAGAGGGCGACGTCTGCCAACTCAAAGGCCTGGCTACACAGTCTGTGCCAGTATAACAGGCCCCATTATTCATGAATCCAAAGCATCTCGATATGTTTGGGCCACAGTATCGCACCAAATTCACCTGAAGCCTGCCACACTCTGACCAATCAGGTCCAAAAATGCCCTGCTTTATCGGACAGAAGCACAATTTCTTTGTGTTTCCTTGAGAAAACAATGTCTCCAAATTTATGTCATATTCTTTTTTTTTTTTTTTTTTTTTTTTTTTTTTGCTGCTGTACAGCTGTGCCAATAATGAGAAAAACGATAAGTTCTATTTAAAGGCCTCCCGCTCTCCGTTTCGTAAAGCCCATCGCTTACATTCTCAAATGTTTGTTTGTTTTGTTTTGTTTTTTTTGAACGTCACTTATTCTTTTTTCACTCTTGTAATCAAGTTTGTAGGGTAGCTTCTTTTGGTTCTGTGTTCTGTCTTCAACACTTAGACGTAAATGTAGCCTATTAAATGTGCATAGCCGCGCTGTTATCTGTGGCCACATGCGCATTTAGAGCGACAGGCTCGTTTACATGAGCGCGTGAGTTTTCACTCATGGAGCCCTGCTCATCTCCTTGCTGCTGCTGCTGCGCGCGAAGCACCGCGGTGTCGGTGATCCGAGCTGAGTGCAGATGGACCCGGGTCCACACTCCGGTAGAGCGGGTGTGGCGCATGCGAGAGGTAGCGGTGATCGGAGGTGAGCGCAGAATAATGTGGGTTAACAAGAGTGTGCTGGTAACAACACAGACACTGGCCGCGGCGTCGTTAAACTCCGGTAGAATGGGACTTTGTGACGCATATTACACGAGAGGCAGTGGTTATCGGAGGTGAGTGTGTGTGTTACTGGAAAAAGGAGAGACGGCGTCTGAACCAGTCTATGGTCTGAACTCACGTTTTCAAAGGAGGAGTCTATCTATTTAAGATAAGATAAGATAAGATAATCCTTTATTTGTCCCACAATGGGGAAATTGCAGTGTCACAACGCAAGTTACAGAAACAGTAGGAAATAAGAGCATGCATCAAAATCAAGATAAATAATAATAAGTATTTACAATCAACTAAAAAACACAACACTGTAAGCTAAGCTAAAAGGCACAGGAACATTGCACAATAAGTGTTTTTGATTCTGAGATGATTGTGTACATTGCAGTGATGGACAGTGGTGGGTAAATAAATAATAGCAGGTACAGTGACTTTAAATAATATTGCACATTGTTATTATTACTATGGAGATGACACATGGTTGCTATGGGAATGACACATGACTAGCATTGTTCATTATACAGTCTGACAGCAGCAGGAAGGAAAGACCTGCGAAATCTCTCCTTAACACAGCGAGGGTGAATCAGTCTGTCACTGATGCTGCTCTCCAGAGCAGACAGGGCGTCCTGCAGGGGGTGACCCTCATGGTCCAGCATAGACATGAGTTTAGCCAGGACCCTCTTGTCCCCCACCTGCTGCACCGAGTCCAGAGGACAGCCCAGGACTGAGCTGGACTTCTTGATGACCTTGTCCAGTTTCTTCTTCTCCCTCTCTGTGACGCTGCTGCTCCAGCAGACCACACCATACAGGATGGCTGATGCCACCACAGAGTCATAGAAGGACCTCAGGAGTGGCCCTCTCACTCCAAAGGACCGCAGTCTCCTCAGGAGATAGAGCCGACTCTGGCCCTTCCTGTACAGTGCATCTGTATTATGAGTCCAGTCTAGTTTATTGTTCAGATGCACACCCAGGTACTTATTTGGGGGCATAATTAGGCTACTATTGTTTGGAATATGATTAGACTATATTCAAACAGCATCATGGTGCGCTGTGTGTGTCAGCTACAAAATCATATTGCCAGTTCAGGCACATGAAGCAACACACAGGCTTCACACTTCCATGTGTAATACAAATGTGAATGTGTTTGTTCAGGTGAAGTCAGTGCAGTCGGTCTACACCAGGTGGATGCCAAGGACTGAAGAGAGAAGGCCAAGTACAGGCCTTATCTCACCATGAGCTGGCTCTTCTACGCGGATATAAAAGTCCACTGTGCACTGGATTCAAGTATAGGTAATCATGAGATTAAATTAAAGAATTGGCCAAAGATGTCAAATAACATAGAACACAATGTTTTGTGATTTCAGATGTAATAATGAACACATATTTAATAAAATATGTATTTATTTGTTTAGGTGTCACCGCACCAGGTGGACACTGGAGACGGAGTTCCGAACATCACCTCTGTAGCTGTCTGCTTTCTTCACCAAAAGCCTACTGCACACTGGAATGGTAAGCATGTCATTAATGTGCACATTTTGTGCTGGGATGTTGAGGTCATTGTAACACAGCACAATTGTTTTCTGTCATTCCTCTCTGTATCAATATTAAAGGTGTATTAGGTGTATTTCTAATAATAAAATGTGATTGTTTGTGTTTAGGCCAGCAGGTGTATACTGAGCACTGAGCAGTAAAGACCAGGTCACATTCCAGTACTGTGTCTGAGCTCAACTCACTTCTAGGCTGTATCCACTGCACTTTACAGGTGAGCCTTTCATTTCATGAGAATGATGTTGACAAGCAAAAGATGAAATGATAAGCAAGGGGAGCTTGAACTTGAGCGGTGAAAGCTTTATTTAGCAGTTGCATTTTCCTACTTGGATTGTTTTTGACTTGTCCCTATGATGCACTCCCACACAAGTCCAGTAAGCAATATGTCCCATAAATCATGAAGCACACGCATCCATTTTGGTCCAAAGCGTTTATTGAAAGACAAACGCTCGCTGCTGCTCGCTGCTGCTTGTCATGAATCCAGAACAAACACTGTAACAAATCTCCTGTAAATAATTACTATAATATTTCAGCAAATGACTGTAAATCATATTTACAGATGAGAACTGGGAACACTTTACAGGTTTTTGTTGGGCTATTTTTTACACTTATTCATTGGCTTGAAGTATACAGTAAGAATTGCTCTGCAGGTAACAGCAAAATCTTGTATACTAAATTTACATGTATTACCTGGCAATATTGTTGCCAATAATTGCCTGTCATTTAAAATACAATACCCCCCCCCCCACAATTGGACATGAGCTGATGTGTAAAGTCCATAAACAGCCTGAACAGACATGAGGATCATATTGCTTTTGTGTGAGCTGCACTCAGGTCCTTTAGGCTTCTTCTAGACCTGTAGTCTTGCGTTCACCTCATGAAACATGTGCAATCACAAACATAGCAGAATCAAAGGAGGTAATGCTGTTATTTTAATGTCATACAGTTTAACTGTCTGTCACTAAACCTTTAACCTTAGGAAGGAACACCTTGCCAAAAAACACAATGAGATTTTCTTCCCTTCAGTGGTACCAACAAGCCAAATATGGGGCTGTGACACAAGGACTGGAGAAGAAAGATACTTTGACTATAACATGGAAGGGACTTGTAAGATGTGGACACACATTAGACCTATGGTTTGCTAAATTACGCAGCAACTTTTATTGCTGAAAATATCCTCTTCCTGCTTTCATGCAGCGTCAGATCACATGTCACCATGGTTTCAGTACACTTTCATTTTTCCAGTCGTATTTGTGCAAGCTCAAAAAGGGGAAAACATTGACTGCCACCTCTTCACACCTCTGCCTCAGCCCCCCAGCCCCCGAATCCACATCAAATACTCAGCCAGACCTCCAGCACACACCCCTGCTCTTTGTCTGTCACAACAGCTCAGGTTAGGAGAGAACTGAGCCGGATAAGGAGTAGGAAAGCTGCTGGACCAGACGGGATCAGCCCCAGGCTCCTTAAGTCCTGTGCAGATGAGCTGTGTGGAGTTATGGAGCATGTCTTCAACCTGAGCCTGAAGCTGAAGGTGGTGCCACAGCTCTGGAAGACCTCCTGTGTGGTACCTGTGCCCAAGACACCGCACGCCAAGGACCTCAACAGCTTCAGGCCAGTGGCTCTCACGTCTCATCTGATGAAGACTCTGGAGAGGCTCGTCCTGGGTCACCTCCGCTCCACGGTGAGCTCAGCGATGGACCCGCTGCAGTTCGCGTATCGGCCTGGCATTGGAGTGGAGGACGCCATCATCTCTCTGATGCACCGCTCGCTGTCCCACTTGGAGAGGCCCGGCAGCACTGTGAGAATCTTGTTCTTTGACTTCTCCAGTGCTTTCAACACCATCCAGCTGCTGCTCCTGAGGGACAAGCTGGAGTGGGCAGGAGTGGACTGTGACCTGGCTGAGTGGATCCTGGACTACCTCACAAACCGGCCCCAGTTTGTGAGAGCCCGGGACTGTGTGTCTGACCTCATGACCTGCAGTGTGGGGGCGCCCCAGGGCACCGTCCTCGCGCCCTTCCTCTTCACACTCTACACTGCAGACTTCAGACATGACACGGACAGCTGCGTTCTGCAGAAGTTCTCCGATGACTCCGCCATCATCGGTCTCATCACGAACGATGACGACACGGAGTACAGAGGACTAACGCAGGACTTTGTGGACTGGTGTCACCGGAACCATCTTCTCATCAACGCGGGGAAGACCAAGGAGATGGTGGTGGACTTCCGCAGACGCCACTCTACTGCCCCCCCACCAGTGAACATCCAGGGAAGAGACATTGAGAGAGTGGACTCTTACAAGTACCTGGGTGTGCATCTGAACAATAAACTGGACTGGACTCACAACACAGATGCACTGTACAGGAAGGGCCAGAGTCGGCTTTATCTCCTGAGGAGACTGCGGTCCTTTGGAGTGAGAGGGCCACTCCTGAGGACCTTCCATGACTCTGTGGTGGCATCAGCCATCCTGTACGGTGTGGTCTGCTGGAACAGCAGCGTCACAGAGAGGGAGAAGAAGAAACTGGACAAGGTCATCAAGAAGTCCAGTTCAGTCCTGGGCTGTCCTCTGGACTCGGTGCAGCAGGTGGGGGACAAGAGGGTCCTGGCTAAACTCATGTCTATGCTGGACCATGAGGGTCACCCCCTGCAGGACGCCCTGTCTGCTCTGGAGAGCAGCATCAGTGACAGACTGATGCACCCTCGCTGTGTGAAGGAGAGATTTCGCAGGTCTTTCCTTCCTGCTGCTGTCAGACTGTATAATGAACAATGCTAGTCATGTGTCATCGCCATAGTAATAATAACAATAATAACAATGTGCAATACTATTTAAAGTCACTACCTGCTACTTATTTATTTATTTAACCACCACTGTCCATCACTGCACTGTACACAATATTTTGATTGTAAATACTTATTATTATTTATCTTGTTTTTGATGTGTGCTTGTTTTCCTACTTTTTCTGAAACTTGCGTTGTGACATTGAAATTTCCCCACTGTGGGACGAATAAAGGATTATCTTATCTTATCTTATCTTTATAGGGGAATCATGTCGTATCTGTGCTTCAACTGTGCAAATAGCCTCGCGAGGGGCGACAGAATTTCAAACCAGTTTGATTTTCATCTGACCCTATGATTCCCGATCGGGAGGTGTTTGTGAAAGGTCAATCGCTGCTCATCAACCCATGTATAACTAAAGCTAAAACTTGGGGTGATCCCCAAAATAGTTGCACAAGTGAAAAGTCATCTCAAAATGAGCCAAAAATCACACAGTGCAAAGACCACACACACATGCAAAATCATACAATAACAAATACATGTTATTGCCTGGCAATCATGCAAGTTTTGTACATATTGACTATATCATACATATATCATACATCGCAAGAAACAAAGTGATGATGTCACAACTGTGTTTTAATGTTATGCCTTTTCCTCTGCAATAGACAAGAAAAAAACGCAATGTTGCAAATGAGAATCTGTCTGACTCTGAGATGTCAGACTCTTCATCGACCTCCTCAGAGACATCATCTTCTTCATCCTCCTCCTCCTCCTCATCATGTGATGAGGAGAAGAAGAAGAAGAAGAGGCACAGTAAGCACCAGAAGGATAAAAAGAAGAAGGACAAGGGGAAGAAACCTAAAAAGGACAAGAACAAGAGCTATGATGTAGCTATGAATAGGAGAGGTATTTTCTAGTTTTTGTACATTTTTCTTGTTTAGGTTCAATGTGCATTTGAATTATAATAAGCTGTAGTGTTTGTGCAGGGTTTTATTAATTGTAATGGCTAAAACGCTGCAAAATCTGATACAAGGTCAGGCATTTTATACCAAACACATCTCGAAGGCTTGCAGACTCCTGGAGGGACAAACTGTGAAAGGGTTTTAGTTATGACTATCAATTATGGCTAAAAGGTGCAAATATAATATCTCTCTGTTATCCTGTAGCAAAATAGATTTAGCTAATACTATAGTAGATGGGAAATAACAGTAGCTTTTTAGAGTCATAAAGTACACACTTGTATTACGTAAGTTAAAGGTGGGGTAGGAGATACTGGAAAAACGGTTCGAGCAAGCTAAATTTGAAAATACACCTCTTCATACTCCCCACTGAAGTCACACCTCCAGAGCACAGGAGGAGGGTACACCAAACCTTACACAAATCTGATGTACGGCTTAGGAGTACTTTAAATTCCATTGTATGTGCAATCACACAAAAGTCGAATTATTTCACTTCCTGTTGGGCGTAGCCATGGCATTGTGTTGACCTTTTTTGTTCGTCTTAGTGAGATACACATCCCTACCAAACTTCATGCATGCAGCTGAAAGTGTATGCCAACGACAACCCTCCATGCGTTAGGGAGTGCTATAGTGTCCCTGGGCCCCATCAGGGGCCAGATCTTTTTGTATTAGATGATGCTGTGATTTCTGACGACCAAATTACAGGAGTTTTCCTACGTGGTAAACTCCTCAAGAAGGCTCAAATGTGTGAGGAGAAAAAAACTATAATAGTAATAAATATATAAGTTGCACCTGAGTATAAGTCGCAGGACCAGCCAAACCATAAAAAAGGGTGACTTATAGTCCAAAAAATATGGTAACTCATTCATTGTGGTTTTTTGTGTGTGTATTTTATGTATTTGTAGCCACGACTCCCGAGGACATACTGAAGCGCTACAGAAAGGTGCTACGGGCCTACAAAAGAGGTAAAAACCTCCGCCTACAGATCCGTGGGAGTAGATCGAAACACAATCTGCTGTGGAGTACCAATTGCTGAATTGGCAATTGTCGCCCCCACAACATTTGAGGAGCTTCGTGAAGGCTTTTCTCAAGTAGAGTGAGTTTCATAGAGGTGCCGAGAAGCAATCGAAAATGACCCTGAACTAATTGAGGAAGTAGGGGGAAAAAGAAAGGTGGGCAACTTCTCCCCCTTAAAAAGAGGCTATAGGCTAGGTCCAAGGCTACTATTGCAGTTAATTACAGTTACAGTTAGTTGTTTGTATTTCCTCAGCAGTTTCATGTTGTTAATTGTGTCTTGGACCATGCCCTGTGGAGGCCCTGTGCCTTGATTTTTATTATTTTTTGAATTTCAGTAAAATAACGGTGTATTACATTGGTCATTTTTAAGTTGCACAATGTGAACAGTTATAGTTAATTACAGTCACTGTAAACACTCCATATTGAATAGACTCACCTAACTAGCAGAAACTGTAAACAAATATGTGTTGTCTCAGAGTAATTTCATTGTAATTAGCTCCTCCCTTCAGACAGATATAAAGCAGTGTCCGCCAGCATCTGACCAGAACTAAAGAAGCAGCTTGGATGAGCTGCGAAACGTATTAGACTTAGACTTAGACTTAGACAAACTTTATTGATCCACAAGGGAAATTATTTGGATACAATAGCTCAAACATCACAATATAATAACAGAGTAACAAAAATAGATGGTATAGCAAAAAGATTAAGAGACAGGTGTCAAATGAGACATAATTATCAAAATGTATATGTACAAGTCAAAATAAAATAGAAATATAAGTAATAAAGTAATAAACTATATAGTCACAGCTATATACAAGAAACAAGAACGACCGTGCAAATACTATGCTGATTGACAGGGCATGAGGTAATCCGTTACTTGAGATTAACTTGTTGTACAGTTGTAGGGAGTATTATCTGTTACATAGGGGTGAGTTGTTGTACAACTGAATGGCGTATGGTATGAATGTAGTCCTGAATCTCTCACTGTTTGAGCGGAGCTGAAGGAGCCTGTTGGAGAATGAGCTCCTCTGTCCCTCTATAGTCTGGTGCAGTGGGTGAGCAGGAGTGTCCATGATGGAGAGCAGTTTGTTCAGTGACCTCCTGTCCCTCACTGTGACAAATGTCTCCAGCTCACAGCCGATCACGTAACCCGCTTTACGGATCCGCCCAATGTCTCTTTTACTGGTGCCGCTCCCCCAGCAGACCACAGTGAAGTACAGCGCGCTGGCCACCACAGACTGGTAGAAGATCTCCAGTAACTTGCTGCACACATTGAAAGACCTGAGCTTTCTCAGGAAGTAGAGTCTGCTCATGCTCTTCTTGTACACAGCATTACAGTTGTCCCTCCAGTCAAGTATTCGACCAAATAAACTCTGTCCAGTTGACAAATAAAATTTCTCCTTTTGCCATCATTTGTAAAAGGTGACCCTGAATGACATATAGTGAAGTAATGTTTCATTATCTGCTTCCACTTTTAAGGGGTGCAAAAAGTTTCAGATATAAGTCTAAAAAGTAACGGATCATCTATAAGAGCTTAGCCTTTGAGCTACAGATATTGAGGTAAGTGTTTGTATACAGATTCAGATTAGTGGATGTAATTAACTGTGTAGATGTGTTGCATATCATTAATAAAACATTAACAAATTATAACATGAGAGGTGAATCTGGGCTAGCCACATTTGAAGTCTTCCTCATGAGGCTTGTATATAAGTGATAAACAGAACCTTAGTCACATATTAACAAGTAATCAATAAATGTTTAACGTTTTCTTGACATGTCTTCTTGGACCTACAGCCTGCACATGGCCAGGGCATGTCCTAATCATTTACAAAAACTGTCTAAATGTTTTGTTCATGATTAGTTCATTGTCTAATACTGGATATAGACTTTCAGCCAATGTTATTGAGCACATAGCCTATATATGTATACATATCTTAAATAATGTTTCCTTGTCTTTCAGTTTGACCACACTTAATGATTTACAAGCTAATCTTAATGCAATAATAATGTAGCTATGAATTACTTAAAAACAGTATACAAACTATTTACAAATAATATTTTGAAGATTTTACAAAGTTTACAAATAATGCACAATTCATTTGAGGAAAGTAAACTTGTTCAGTTTGTTTTTGTTAAAGACTTAAATGTTTGTAAAACACGACTAGAAGCAGCCAATCACGAGTCTGGACCCACCCCGCTTTAGCGTGGGGCTGAGGCCAGGTGTCGGGGTTCAGTGTGTGTCGGACAGCAAGCAGAGAGACTGCAGAGAATAGTGCTCTTGTTTTGTGTTTTAGTTAGGACCCAGTTCGGGGCTATTTTTTTCCACCTTTGGTACTGTGTGCGTGATATCATAACGTAAGTAGATATTCTGTGTGTATAAGTTACGTTGTGCTTTTCCTTTGTTGTATTTAGACCTGTAATAGCCTAATTTGCATGCCTTGTGCTCCGAGAAACACAGACTCTTATGTAGCGGCCGCCATTACGCGGCTCATAGCACTGTCTGATGTCTGTGGGTTTCGTATTACACGTGCATGTATAATACTTGTTGTAAATAATTGTTGTGATGTTTGCAGACTGTTATAGAGAGCTGCTCTGTATCAGAGCCTGTGTTGAAGGCAGCGCTCTGTCAGAGAGGCAGCGCGTTTCTGGTTACGACACCTCTTAAAGGCGCAGTACAGTTGGTAGGAAGACCTGTACCATGATAGCATAACTGATGCCAAAAGAACCCCAAAAAACTATTGTTCACTATTTTAAAAGTTTGTCTATTATTACCATGTGCATTATTATTGTATAGTTGATATAGTTTTTTAATATGCATTTTTATTCCTTTGTTTCCTGTAGAACCACACACTTCTGCCATTCCTGTGGATACCTAATAAATCACATCAGTTAAGACATCTGGCTGTTTCTTTTTGAGAGCACCCTGCAGCGGGTCAATACAGACAGCACATCCCTAGTGTATTTTTCAAAAGGTTTAAGCTTGTTTTTGCTAAAAGACTTAAATGTTTGTAAAGGTTTAATTATTATTAATTTCATCATTACGTAATCATTGACTAATTTTTTTCAAATGAGGAATGACATATATATAACATTATTATAGTATTTCTTACTCATTAACAAATATTTGTAAATGTTTTGTAAAATAATTAGTTCATTATTTACTATGTGTTACTAATGTTTTATAAGCGCCCGTTATTTTAAAGTGTTACCAATGACACATGGGGAGTTGTCACGCCTAGGTCAGCAGTAGAGGTAACAAATCAGAAGCCTACCGCTCCAGCTTTGAAAAGTAAGGTCGAGACAGAGATACCACACTTAACCACAGTCAGCCCTCAGTCTACCATTTTGTTTGATACTGTTTCTGTAGTTCGGGATTTGGCAGGTACGACAGCATTTCTTAAATGTCAGTGCCCCGACTGGTCTCATGGAGACAAAGTTTGAATGGATTAATAAATTGGGTAAAACTTTAGTGTGGTCTGGCCCTGAGTCACGGGGGTTTTCTAAGGGCTCGAGAAAATACATTTTATATAATGATCTGAAAATGGCTCCAACTGTGGGTGAATCCCGTGAAATAAGAAATATTTCACGGGATGATCAAGGTGACTTCATTTGTAAACACATACAGAGAAAGCATAAATTTGTGCCGAAGAGTAATAGTTGGTTACCGGGTTACAAAGCACGTAAAATAACCTTATTTGTGAACGATTTGGTCTCTGAATTGTTGCCTGAAAGCGCTCAAGAGCAATTACCTAATAAAACTGATCATAATGTTTTAAAGGTAATTCCTACTGTTTTAAGCCAACGGGTGACTACTCCGACTGTGAAAGTGGATAGTGTTACATTCGGTAGCATTAAGCTAAATAATGTATCTTTAATCACAACACCCACAACTATACTAAATAGGACCTCCACTACTACATCTGCTACTACGCCAATTACTACTTCTATCACTACATCAATAATTACAACATCCGTGACTACAATACCAATAATTACAACAACTAGAACTAAATCTGCGACTACGACACCAAGAGTTACAAAAGCGACAAGCAAATTGGCTATGACATCACATACTAAAGCACCAGAAAATAAGTTGAATACTACTTTGGCTAATATAGTGTTTACTTCAAAGGCTGCGACCTCAAAAGGGATCAATAAGGAGGCGATAACTAAGGTAATGGAACTTCCTATAAAACTTTCTACAGATAAGACAAGGACGGCTAGAACATTCATCTTCGGATGTAACTTCAAACATTATTTTGACAACTATACTTTATGCAAAATCTATTCTGACAGCTATACTTGATGCAAAAACTATGTGGCCAATTATGCTTAATGAGGGACCAGTGAATGTAACGCAGAAACCTAGTTCTGTAACTCGGTCACGACAGATAAGACTATGACGACGGCACCTGACACTCTGCCACTTGAGGAAAATGATTGGACTGACAGGGATGCGACACCAGAAGACATGTCAGAATCATTTCGGGCATTGTATAAGAGAGAAGCCAAGTGGAAAGCATTTGGGTTTGATTCCTCAGTATTGCATATTTCAGACCCTTTCGCCAGCAGGAACTTTTGGTTCCAGCAGTTAACACATGCTGTGAGAGCAACGGCTCATGAGGATGATCCGTGCATGGTTAGAATTCTGTCACCTAGTACCTTGAAATGGAAACTTCACCTCAACCTTTGAGTATTGAGTGTCAATCCATGGTTATGTCTTGGCTGTATTTCCACTAAGAAGCAAATCCAAAGGAGCGGATCTATATATCCAGATTATACAAGCCTACCTTTGAGTGTGCGTTGTTGGGGGCTTTTCCTTACATAAACTTGTTAGACCAAGGGGGGAAGTTAGCCGTACCTGAATCGATGGAAGTGAAACCAGCAAAAGAAGCACACTGTATATGCTCCAATGAAACCCGTGGGGGTTCAGGGGTGTTTTAATAATTTAGAGTCATACCACTGGAGAATTAGCCTGGGAGAAAAGTGGGGTATTGGTCTTTTTCCTTGGTATGGAGTCTGTATTTGTCTATTTGGCTATCACATATTTGAGATTTATCATATTTATATCATATCATATTTATATCATATTGATAGCATATTTATCACATATATCACATATTATATCACATATCACTTATTTGGCTGATCTCATAGATAATATAACATATACGCTAATGAGTTTTTGCTAATGAGACTATAAAGGGATTTAGTACTTTGACAAAAGTCACTGTCTAACTCTGCTGAAACGCTCTTGATTGATATGGCTCTTGATTATATTTTGGCTAAACAAGGTGGGCTGTATTTAGCTTTAAATTTAACTGGTGACACCTGCCATACCTTAATCCCTGATAGCTCTGATAATATGACTAATGTAATTGATGCTTTAAAGAAGATTAGAGAGGCATTTGGGCCGTCAGAAGGTTCAGGTTGGTCGGCCAATGCTTGGTTATGAGATAGATTTGGAGCTTTGGGAGCTATGATAGTTTGGGCTTTGTTGGGAGGACTTATCACATTATGCGTTATGTTTTGTTTTTCTACCATACTGTTGACCTTTGCTAAGGCGATGATATTAAGATGGGTTGGAGTTGTTATGCCGTCGGATCAAACACAGATGCCATTATTTCACAAAGATGACGTGCAGATTAGCGAAGAGAGAGTCAGAACAGAATTTGAATTATTTGATAAATACCTGACCTGACCAGACCTGATTGTAGTTGATTGGACTTTGCACCGAAATTTCTGACCATTTAAAGGTGTAATTTCAGTGCAAAGGGGGGATTACTTAAATTTCACATATTTTACATAATTT
Organism: Taenioides sp. WSHXM2023; assembly: GCA_029959045.1. NCBI lineage: Eukaryota > Metazoa > Chordata > Actinopteri > Gobiiformes > Gobiidae > Taenioides > Taenioides sp. WSHXM2023. The sequence goes on along the minus strand of CM057104.1, from coordinate 27,670,975 downwards.
TCCATTTTATCACATTTATTTTCTTTTTGCTCATGTTATATATATATATATATATATATATATATATATATATATATATATATATATATATATATATATATATATATATATATATATATATATATAGTTTATAATTTTCTTGTATTTCTTTTGTGTTTCTTTTGTGTTTTAAATGACCATATATTCAGACGATGTTTGTTTTTATGTTTGGTTATGTTACTTAAAATATGACTATTATACTATGCAGAATGGGACATCCCCTCCACTTAGTTAATAATAGAATGGTCGTCAGCAGCGGGACCCGTGAGAGAGTTTTTCAGTGATTAAGTAGTATGAATTGCTGCTACTGGTTTTTCGTTCTCACGTTTATAGCTAGGAGAAGCTAGGTAATTAAACTGATTTGTCGTTAATAGTGTGACTTTAGTCTCGAAGGGGGGAAATATGTAGTGCAGGGGTGCGCAATACGTCGATCGCGATCTACCAGTCGATCGCCAAGGTAGTGTGGGTACACTGTAAACCCAAATTTTCTTTTACATATAAAGTCAAGCTATTATTACTAATCTTTTCATTATTTTGCAAAAGGCGGGACCATTAAAAAAAGTGTGTAAACTATTTTAAACTAGTATTTGCTATACTAATAGCTCTGAGCGGAGACGACTCACACTTTCATGTTTTTACCTGTGAGCGGTGGGGCTTGACCACGACTGAACGACTGGTGACCCCAAACAACATGTTTCCTCTGCTCTGACTGTTGGCTGCCGATCAGCGTGTGATGAAGTGGGGGGAATCAGCGTCAGCCTGGTATATTAACGCGTGGAAAGAGAAGAAATTTGGTTCTTGTTCCCGTGGGACTGAATAGTTGGTAACATTAGCTGACGCTTGAAGTGAACGTAAGGCTAACGTTAAGTTAACTAGCTGCTAATGTTAATGCTGTGGTAGCAATTGGTAACGTTAGCTCTGTTGTAGAGACCTGCATCGGGCGGGAATTCCCGTGGGACCCGCAGAAAAAACCCCTCAGGACCCTTTTCACGTTGCCTCGGCCGGGATCGGGCCGTTTTCATGTTGCATCGGGCGGGAGCGGGCGGTCAGGCTAAAACATGTCGCGGGTCCCGACCAGACTTCTTTCTTTTTTCACTTGTTGATTTGTCTGGAATTCAAAAGGATTGTGGGGAAAGACCTACAGAAGGAATTTTATTCTGCCCTTGATAACCACACTACTCGTCCTATGGAAATTTTTAAAGCTAAGAGAGGCAACGTGGGTGAACAGTTGGCACATCTTTTACAGCAAATGCAGGTAATACTTTGTACTTTGTTTTGTCTCTGTGTATGAGAGACTGTTTTTCTTTTAACTTATCATACAGTATCCATTTTCTGTTTTACAGTCACTGGATCCCACTGAAAAAAGGACAGTCGCACTAAGAGGGCTTCCTTACTTACTCGGAGACAATCCCACTGAATTCTTCAAATCTACCTTTGTAAGTATACATTTTGTCTGTAATGTGAAACTTTTAGAATGTGACATTTATTGTATAATTTGAACAAGCCAAAATTGACAAGTAGCCTATATTCAAAAACTTTGGATTATTCGTTAGGACAATAGAATAGAGATGTATTTACCTTGTCAACATGTTTCGGCTGCTATCTGCGAGCCGTCTTCAACAGTTGTCACTGGTGACAATTTGAAAACTTTCAAAGTTTTTGAATATAACAAAAGAAGACAAAATGAACATTGTAGAAGAAGTCGCCTATACATTAGAACAGTGGTTCTCAACCTGGGGTCCGGCCCCCCCAAGGGGTGCGCTAGAGATTGCAGGGGGTCCGCCCAATTTCGTCTGCGTTGAGGTTGTGACTTTACCAAAATTATATTTGTGCACATTAAAATTATAGAATCCCAACAACACACCCAATAGCCTAATCAAAATTCTGTGTAATTCAAATTAAAACATAGTTTTGGTCCACATTTAAATTCATTAAGGTATTTATTACCTCTGACCTGAACTTGCGCAGGCAATCCTTAGGTCAGCTAGCGGGCTAGGTAATTCAGCCTAGGTAATTTATAGTTAAATGTCCTTGCAGTTATTTCTGAAGATTTTATACACCTGGTGACACACAGAAGAAAAGAAAGCCATATAGATACTGATATATCTTTAACAATGAGTCATTATTTTTCTGTTGTAATGGGGTATACCTATTCTGTTTGGCTGTCAAAAATTAAACTGTGTGTGTGTGTTAGATACACTTGATAACATTTAAGGAAGAATTTTTGCAAATAAAAGTTTGTAGTTCATCACTTTTTTCTTTTAGTGCGTATATGCAGGTAGGATTTGGAGTTAGGGGGGCCTGGCTTGTCTTGGACACAGGCAAGGGGGGCTTCAAGAAAAAAGGTTGAGAACCACTGCATTAGAAGCTCCATGATCTTTATCTAAAGAAAAAGTCAGACTAATGTTGATTTTCAAATGTTTGTTCAAACATTTGAAAATGCTTGACCAAATAGTTATGATGTCAGCATAAATTGAATTTCATGCAATTCCTGTTTTGTCATTCTTATTGATAGTCTGTTGTAGTTCAGTAATTTGATTCTGTAATGTTTATACTTCTGGCAATCATTTTCTTTTTTTTGTTTATCTTTAGGATGGTGGTGAATCGTAAACAGAAAAAAGTTTAGTGTTTTATATCTTATTTAGCAGCTAGAAGTTTATTGTTTGCACTGCTGAGGTTCAGTTTGTAGCCACCATGATGAACACATTACACACACACATTGAAAATACAAGCATAATTCACTGAAATGTGAACTAGCATTATTATGTTTACAGACTGAAAAATCTGTTGCACGTAAACCTTCCTGTTCGTTATTACTTTTTAAAACAGTTGTTATGTGCCACTATGCTAGTTAATAACTTTAGTCTCTAATCAATAAGGCTTCTGAAATTTAAAATTGTTCATGACAGGGATGCTCCTTATTAGGCAATTTACCTGTCGAAACCATTCCAGGTTTCCATTTTTCTCTTTTGACCAGATTAATGTAAATGTTTGGGGGGTTTTTCTACTAATTTGTGTACACTATACATGCTACCTCAATTAGTTCATCAGACATTATGCAAGTGTGTTTCCCTTTGTACAAGGTTTTAAAAGTTTAAATTTCACCTTGATTCTAAATGTTAGAAAAATGAACCCATTGTTGTAAAGGGTTAATTGCACAATTGTTTTGACATGGCACTTTACTCAGATTTTATATTACTGTTTAAAATTGTGAAATGTAAAAGCAAAAACAAATGCTGTTACAGGTTACAGGCAGAAGACTGCACTTTATTCAGGTTTAAGCATGTTACTATTGCATCATTTTGGCAATACATTTGTGAGAAAAAAAAAAAAATTGTAATTTTTTGTCAATTATTATCTAATGTAAAAAAAATAAAATAATAATAATTACAACTAATTAACATGATCAATAAATACCCATAAATAAGAAAAATAAATACTGATAAACATAAGCAATGATTACTGTAATACACGAGTAATGGTTAAGTTAATTACTTGTGAACATTAGTTTTAAAAAATTAAGGCCTACTCGAGACCGATCTTGGTCTCGAGATGAGTACGACCATATTTCATTACGGCCGGTGCCGTCGGCAATAAACTTGTACCGGTGTGCGGGACCGCACGGGGCTTCTCACTGCAGCCTGTGCGCTTGTCTGGAACCTGCGGACACTTGTACGCAACAGCGTGTACCAGCGTGTACCAACAGCGCAACACGCAACAGCGCAACATGCAACAGCGTGTACCAGCATGTGTCACAGTGCAGGTTAAACTTATTAAAACATCCTACCTGTCCACTTTTGAGTTTAGGCACAATGCACTGGAAACGCATTACAAATCTTGGGGCTGTCCTGGCCACAGCATTGTGTTCTAAAGTGAGTTTACGCCTGAAATCATGTCCTTTTGACAGGAAAAGCCCCCACATAGTGTAGTTTGCACCTCCTGTTACTTCTAAGGCAGGATTACATAGTTAGTCAAAATGTGATTTGCAGGCGCTGAAAACGGCCAATGCTTGGTTATGAGCTTGATTTGGAGCTTTGGGAGCTATGATATTTTGGGCTTTGTTGGGAGGACTTATCACATTATGCGTTATGTTTTGTTTTTGTACCATACTGTTGACCTTTGCTAAGGCATATAGCAAATATTAAGATGGGTTGGAGTTGTTATGCCATCGGATCAAACACAGATGCCATTATTGCAGGAAGATGACTTGCCGATTAGCGAAGGGAGAGTCGGAACAGAATTTGAATTAGTTGGATGAATACCTGACCTGACCTGATTGTAATTGATTGGACTTTGCACCAAAATTTCTGACCATTTAAAGGTGTAATTTCAGTGCAAAGGGGGATTACTTAAATTTTCCATATTTTACATAATCTTACATTTTATCACATTTATTTTTGCTCATGTTAGTCATTATACTTTTATAAATATATTCATATACCTATATATTTTATAATTCACATTGTGATGTGAAACAAGTTTTTGATTGTATTTGCTTTTGCAAGATACTGGATGGTGTGTTCTGTTTCCAGGACAAATGGGGAACGATGTTGAAATGGACTATGGACATGGACAATGATTGATAATCGGAGCTAACCAAATAGCTTGGATGGACAGTGGATGGACAGATGGTGAATGAAAGTGCGGTCTTTGAATGTGTTTTATCAAGATATATCTTACTGTATTATATAGTTTATAATTTGTGTTTTAAATGAACCTATATGTTTATTCATACGATGTTTGTTTCTATGTTTGGTTATGTTACTGTTACACTCTGTAGAATGGGACATCCCTCCACTTAGTTAGGTCGCCAGCAGCGGACCCGTGAGAGAGTTTTTCAGTGATTAAGTAGTATGAATTTGGCAACAGATTTAGCTGCTACTGGTTTTTCGCTCTCACGGTTATAGCTAGGAGAAGCTAGATAATTAAATTGATTTGACGTTAATAGTGTGACTTTAGTCTATCGCCAAGGTAGTGTGGGTAGATCGTAGCGTCGTAGTAGGCCTACTCGAGAACGGTCTTGGTCTTGAGATGAGTGCGACCATATTTCATTACGGCCGGTGCCGTCAGCAATAACTTGTACCGGTGTGCGGGACCGCACGGGGCTTCTTACCGCAGCCTGTGCGCTCGTCTGGAACCTGCGGACACTTCGCAGCACATCACCACACGTGTCCCCAGCGCGCACAGCTTGTACGCAACAGCGTGTACCCTTGAGTACCAGCATGTATCACAGTGCAGGTTAAACTTTTTAAAACATCCTAGCTGTCCATCTGCCTCACGTCAGCATGCCGCTCCTCGCCTTTTTGCGCTCTCGCTCCTCCCTCCATATAACTCACACACACACCCTTCTCAATGCACGCAGATTAGACGAGCAAGATGAAACGCGAAGCAAAAACTAATCTAAATTTATGTTGGCAAAAAACAGGCCTACAGCACAGAGCTGGCCTACCGCGACATGTGGTTGAAGTTTGCCTAATAAAAGTGCACAAATACATCTGTATTTGTCACGACGTGTGTTTGGTAAATGTGCAGACGCTGGTAAATACTACTGCAAAACCAGTAAGATAATGTAACTCCAGTTAAGAAGTTAAGAAGTGTGCTTGAGTCTGGATGTCAGCAGCTACTGTCTGGACCAGGGGTCGGCAACCCGCGGCTTCAGAGCCGCATGTGGCTCTTTCATCGTTCTGTCGTGGCTCCCTGTGACTTTGGAAAATAATAATGAGTATTTAATTACATTGCATTTTTATTTTAGTTTGTTTTTAAATGTAAATCTAAAATTGTAGATAATGGTAATCTTGTAACATTTAAATAAAACGTTTTAAATATTTTTGTCGCTCAAAACATGCGTCAAAGCCGCCGACGTGCGTCACCCCCACACACTGGCAGCCCGGACCTACATCAGCAGTATGATTTTCGGCCCAATGATGATAAATCCAAGAAAAGAAAAGTTTCTGAAGAAAACAGAACGCTTAATGCTACGTGGGCAGATTCATTTGCTTTCACGGCTGATGAGACTGGTACACGCGGTACACGCAATAAAATGATGACGGAACACAGAAGCAGACGCCTTTTTGGTTCGCTGCGGGTGGATAATTTAAGTTTGGATTTTTATTTCCTACGAGGAGGACTCAAATACTAAAGTGTTTATTGCAGCTTTGCGTACATTTGTTTACAGAAGTGAAACTTAAAACCACATGGCTAATTTGCATAAACTAGAAGCGCTGACTAAAGGGCAGGACTCAGTGGAATATGCGTGTTCTTTCTGTGACTGAGGGATGTTCTGCCTATGGTGAGTCTGTTCTGCGCTTCTATCGTGTTGGAGATGGTTCATGTTAAACTTTTCAGAGATTATACGTGTGCAGGTCGTACGTGTGCAGCGCAATTCTTTATTTCACTCATGCACTTTATTTATGTTGGCTACTGTTGTGATGAAAAGACTGAAAGGTGTAAATAATTCTCTTAAGACTCGCGCTTAAGAGCTGTAGTGCAGGATGGCGCGCTTGTTGTTCTCTGAGAGTTGTAGTTTTGCCTGTAGTTACCCTGGTTAGCGCTGGTTTAGAAGTCAAAAGGGTTTTGTGGCTCCGGGTGTTTTCTTTTCTGTGGGAGACGGTCCAAATGGCTCTTTGAGTATTTAAGGTCGCCGACCCCTGGTCTTGACTATGCATCCCTAGCTGATTCCAACCAATGCAAGTCAAGACAGTAAGGTAATGAGAAAAAATGAAATTGCGCAATATGGGCTCATGCCGTTATGCAAGGTACATCAACATAAATTGTACATATAAAGAATTCTCAATATATTTATGAATAAATAAATGATTTGCATTTTTGTAGTAGGTAGATCATTTTTACTTGGTCATTTTATAAGTAGCTCGCATGCAGAAAAAGTGTGAGCACCCCTGATGTAGTGTCTGCTTTGCCTTTTGAACCATACAGCCCCTTTAAGTAAGTTATGAGGCCTCTGCATTCTGCCATGATGGCACGAGAGACCCCTAACTTTAATGTTAAGTCTGTATCTTGGACGTACAGAAGTAGTCAGATTACAGTGGGATATCCTATAGAAAGCTAGATAGATATGTGGGCAATGCTTTGTTCGAATGTGTTCTCCAAAGTCCGTTCTGCTTCGAGGCAGACGGACCTTGTGTCTGTAATTGTTTTATACTCTGGGTTTGTAATAAATAGGATTGACACTAGCAGAGCCTGGTTTTTGGATTCTTCCCATCACATCCCACCGGTGAGTGAAACCAAAGCAGCAACGGTGAGAAACGACTCTTCAATAAAAAATTAAAACGGTTATAACTTTGGCAAAGAAGCAGATAGAACTAAGATTCTAAATGCATATTGTTCAGGTCCAAAAGCCCTACTGGCACAGCAAAAATGGCATTGATATCTCTTGTAGTTTTCCCACAATTTCACTGTTGAGTTTAGGCACAATGAGGAGCTGTCCTGGCCACAGCGTTGTATTGTAAAGCGAGCTCACGCCTGAAATCATGTCCTTTTGACAGGACAAGTCCCCACATAGTGTAGTTTGCACCTCCTGTTACTTCTAAGGTAGGATTGCATAGTTGGTCAAAATGTGATTTGCAGGCGCTGAAAAGGCGTTTGCCGCAATAAAAAATTAAAATGCTTATAACTTTGGCAAAGAAGCAGATAGAACCAAGATTCCAAATGCATATTGTTCAGGTCCAAAAGCCCTACTTGCACAGCAAAAATGGCATTGATATCTCTTGTAGTTTTCCCACAATTTCACTGTTGAGTTTAGGTACATGAGGAGCTGTCCTGGCCACAGCGTTGTATTGTAAAGCGAGCTCACGCCTGAAATCATGTCATTTTGACAGGACAAGTCCCCACATAGTGTAGTTTTCACATCCTGTTACTTCTAAGGCAGGATTGCATAGTTAGTCAAAATGTGATTTGCAGGCGCTGAAAAGGCGTTTGCCGCAATAAAAAATTAAAATGCTTATAACTTTGGCAAAGAAGCAGATAGAACCAAGATTCCAAATGCATATTGTTCAGGTCCAAAAGCCCTACTTGCACAGCAAAAATGGCATTGATATCTCTTGTAGTTTTCCCACAATTTCACTGTTGAGTTTAGGCACAATGCATTAGAAACGCATGAAACATCCTGGGGTGTCCTGGCCACAGCATGGTATTGTAAAGCGAGCTCACGCCTGAAATCATGTAATTTTGACAGGACAAGTCCCCACATAGTGTAGTTTGCACCTCCTGTTACTTCTAAGGCAGGATTGCATAGTTGGTCAAAATGTGATTTGCAGGTGCTGAAAAGGCGTTTGCCGCAATAAAAAATTAAAACGCTTATAACTTTGGCAAAGAAGCAGATAGAACCAAGATTCTAAATGCATATTGTTCAGGTCCAAAAGCCCTACTTGCACAGCAGAAATGGCATTGATATCTCTTGTAGTTTTGCCACAATTTCACTGTTGAGTTTAGGCACAATGAGGAGCTGTCCTGGCCACAGCGTTGTATTGTAAAGCGAGCTCACGCCTGAAATCATGTCATTTTGACAGGACAAGTCCCCACATAGTGTAGTTTTCACATCCTGTTACTTCTAAGGCAGGATTGCATAGTTAGTCAAAATGTGATTTGCAGGCGCTGAAAAGGCGTTTGCCGCAAAAAAAAAATTAAAATGCTTATAACTTTGGCAAAGAAGCAGATAGAACCAAGATTCCAAATGCATATTGTTCAGGTCCAAAAGCCCTACTTGCACAGCAAAAATGGCATTGATATCTCTTGTAGTTTTCCCACAATTTTACTGTTGAGTTTAGGCACATGAGGAGCTGTCCTGGCCACAGCGTTGTATTGTAAAGCGATCTCACGCCTGAAATCATGTCATTTTGACAGGACAAGTCCCCACATAGTGTAGTTTTCACATCCTGTTACTTCTAAGGCAGGATTGCATAGTTAGTCAAAATGTGATTTGCAGGCGCTGAAAAGGCGTTTGCCGCAATAAAAAATTAAAATGCTTATAACTTTGGCAAAGAAGCAGATAGAACCAAGATTCCAAATGCATATTGTTCAGGTCCAAAAGCCCTACTTGCACAGCAAAAATGGCATTGATATCTCTTGTAGTTTTCCCACAATTTCACTGTTGAGTTTAGGCACAATGCATTAGAAACGCATGAAACATCCTGGGGTGTCCTGGCCACAGCATGGTATTGTAAAGCGAGCTCACGCCTGAAATCATGTAATTTTGACAGGACAAGTCCCCACATAGTGTAGTTTGCACCTCCTGTTACTTCTAAGGCAGGATTGCATAGTTGGTCAAAATGTGATTTGCAGGTGCTGAAAAGGCGTTTGCCGCAATAAAAAATTAAAACGCTTATAACTTTGGCAAAGAAGCAGATAGAACCAAGATTCTAAATGCATATTGTTCAGGTCCAAAAGCCCTACTTGCACAGCAGAAATGGCATTGATATCTCTTGTAGTTTTGCCACAATTTCACTGTTGAGTTTAGGCACAATGAGGAGCTGTCCTGGCCACAGCGTTGTATTGTAAAGCGAGCTCACGCCTGAAATCATGTCATTTTGACAGGACAAGTCCCCACATAGTGTAGTTTTCACATCCTGTTACTTCTAAGGCAGGATTGCATAGTTAGTCAAAATGTGATTTGCAGGCGCTGAAAAGGCGTTTGCCGCAAAAAAAAAATTAAAATGCTTATAACTTTGGCAAAGAAGCAGATAGAACCAAGATTCCAAATGCATATTGTTCAGGTCCAAAAGCCCTACTTGCACAGCAAAAATGGCATTGATATCTCTTGTAGTTTTCCCACAATTTTACTGTTGAGTTTAGGCACATGAGGAGCTGTCCTGGCCACAGCGTTGTATTGTAAAGCGATCTCACGCCTGAAATCATGTCATTTTGACAGGACAAGTCCCCACATAGTGTAGTTTTCACATCCTGTTACTTCTAAGGCAGGATTGCATAGTTAGTCAAAATGTGATTTGCAGGCGCTGAAAAGGCGTTTGCCGCAATAAAAAAATTAAAATGCTTATAACTTTGGCAAAGAAGCAGATAGAACCAAGATTCCAAATGCATATTGTTCAGGTCCAAAAGCCCTACTTGCACAGCAAAAATGGCATTGATATCTCTTGTAGTTTTACCACAATTTCACTGTTGAGTTTAGGCACAATGAGGAGCTGTCCTGGCCACAGCGTTGTATTGTAAAGCGAGCTCACGCCTGAAATCATGTCATTTTGACAGGACAAGTCCCCACATAGTGTAGTTTTCACATCCTGTTACTTCTAAGGCAGGATTACATAGTTAGTCAAAATGTGATTTGCAGGCGCTGAAAAGGCGTTTGCCGCAATAAAAAATTAAAATGCTTATAACTTTGGCAAAGAAGCAGATAGAACCAAGATTCCAAATGCATATTGTTCAGGTCCAAAAGCCCTACTTGCACAGCAAAAATGGCATTGATATCTCTTGTAGTTTTCCCACAATTTTACTGTTGAGTTTAGGCACATGAGGAGCTGTCCTGGCCACAGCGTTGTATTGTAAAGCGAGCTCACGCCTGAAATCATGTCATTTTGACAGGACAAGTCCCCACATAGTGTAGTTTTCACATCCTGTTACTTCTAAGGCAGGATTGCATAGTTAGTCAAAATGTAATTTGCAGGCGCTGAAAAGGCGTTTGCCGCAATAAAAAAATTAAAATGCTTATAACTTTGGCAAAGAAGCAGATAGAACCAAGATTCCAAATGCATATTGTTCAGGTCCAAAAGCCCTACTTGCACAGCAAAAATGGCATTGATATCTCTTGTAGTTTTCCCACAATTTCACTGTTGAGTTTAGGCACAATGAGGAGCTGTCCTGGCCACAGCGTTGTATTGTAAAGCGAGCTCACGCCTGAAATCATGTCATTTTGACAGGACAAGTCCCCACATAGTGTAGTTTTCACATCCTGTTACTTCTAAGGCAGGACTGCATAGTTAGTCAAAATGTGATTTGCAGGCGCTGAAAAGGCGTTTGCCGCAATAAAAAATTAAAATGCTTATAACTCTGGCAAAGAAGCAGATAGAACCAAGATTCCAAATGCATATTGTTCAGGTCCAAAAGCCCTATTTGCACAGCAAAAATGGCATTGATATCTCTTGTAGTTTTCCCACAATTTTACTGTTGAGTTTAGGCACATGAGGAGCTGTCCTGGCCACAGCGTTGTCTTGTAAAGCGAGCTCACGCCTGAAATCATGTCATTTTGACAGGACAAGTCCCCACATAGTGTAGTTTTCACATCCTGTTACTTCTAAGGCAGGACTGCATAGTTAGTCAAAATGTGATTTGCAGGCGCTGAAAAGGCGTTTGCCGCAATAAAAAATTAAAATGCTTATAACTTTGGCAAAGAAGCAGATAGAACCAAGATTCCAAATGCATATTGTTCAGGTCCAAAAGCCCTACTTGCACAGCAAAAATGGCATTGATATCTCTTGTAGTTTTCCCACAATTTCACTGTTGAGTTTAGGCACAATGCATTAGAAACGCATGAAACATCCTGGGGTGTCCTGGCCACAGCATGGTATTGTAAAGCGAGCTCACGCCTGAAATCATGTAATTTTGACAGGACAAGTCCTCACATAGTGTAGTTTGCACCTCCTGTTACTTCTAAGGCAGGATTGCATAGTTGGTCAAAATGTGATTTGCAGGTGCTGAAAAGGCGTTTGCCGCAATAAAAAATTAAAACGCTTATAACTTTGGCAAAGAAGCAGATAGAACCAAGATTCCAAATGCATATTGTTCAGGTCCAAAAGCCCTACTTGCACAGCAGAAATGGCATTGCTATCTCTTGTAGTTTTCCCACAATTTCACTGTTGAGTTTAGGCACAATGAGGAGCTGTCCTGGCCACAGCGTTGTATTGTAAAGCGAGCTCACGCCTGAAATCATGTAATTTTGACAGGACAAGTCCCCACATAGTGTAGTTTTCACATCCTGTTACTTCTAAGGCAGGATTGCATAGTTAGTCAAAATGTGATTTGCAGGCGCTGAAAAGGCGTTTGCCGCAATAAAAAATTAAAATGCTTATAACTTTGGCAAAGAAGCAGATAGAACCAAGATTCCAAATGCATATTGTTCAGGTCCAAAAGCCCTATTTGCACAGCAAAAATGGCATTGATATCTCTTGTAGTTTTCCCACAATTTCACTGTTGAGTTTAGGCACAATGCATTAGAAACGCATGAAACATCCTGGGGTGTCCTGGCCACAGCATGGTATTGTAAAGCGAGCTCACGCCTGAAATCATGTAATTTTGACAGGACAAGTCCCCACATAGTGTAGTTTGCACCTCCTGTTACTTCTAAGGCAGGATTGCATAGTTGGTCAAAATGTGATTTGCAGGCGCTGAAAAGGCGTTTGCCGCAACAAAAAATTAAAACGCTTATAACTTTGGGTTGCACATCTCTGAAGTGCTTAAAAAACGATGACAAGGACAGACACGGCTACAATGTATTTTGGCCACAAGAGGGCGACGTCTGCCAACTCAAAGGCCTGGCTACACAGTCTGTGCCAGTATAACAGGCCCCATTATTCATGAATCCAAAGCATCTCGATATGTTTGGGCCACAGTATCGCACCAAATTCACCTGAAGCCTGCCACACTCTGACCAATCAGGTCCAAAAATGCCCTGCTTTATCGGACAGAAGCACAATTTCTTTGTGTTTCCTTGAGAAAACAATGTCTCCAAATTTATGTCATATTCTTTTTTTTTTTTTTTTTTTGTTTTGCTACTGTACAGCTGTGCCAATAATGAGAAAAACGATAAGTTCTATTTAAAGGCCTCCCGCTCTCCGTTTCGTAAAGCCCATCGCTTACATTCTCAAATGTTTGTTTGTTTTGTTTTGTTTTTTTTGAACGTCACTTATTCTTTTTTCACTCTTGTAATCAAGTTTGTAGGGTAGCTTCTTTTGGTTCTGTGTTCTGTCTTTAACACTTAGACGTAAATGTAGCCTATTAAATGTGCATAGCCGCGCTGTTATCTGTGGCCACATGCGCATTTAGAGCGACAGGCTCGTTTACATGAGCGCGTGAGTTTTCACTCATGGAGCCCTGCTCATCTCCTTGCTGCTGCTGCTGCTGCGCGCGAAGCACCGCGGTGTCGGTGATCCGAGCTGAGTGCAGATGGACCCGGGTCCACACTCCGGTAGAGCGGGTGTGGCGCATGCGAGAGGTAGCGGTGATCGGAGGTGAGCGCAGAATAATGTGGGTTAACAAGAGTGTGCTGGTAACAACACAGACACTGGCCGCGGCGTCGTAAAACTCCGGTAGAACGGGACTTTGTGACGCATATTACACGAGAGGCAGTGGTTATCGGAGGTGAGTGTGTGTGTTACTGGAAAAAGGAGAGACGGCGTCTGAACCAGTCTATGGTCTGAACTCACGTTTTCAAAGGAGGAGTCTATCTATTTAAGATAAGATAAGATAATCCTTTATTTGTCCCACAATGGGGAAATTGCAGTGTCACAACGCAAGTTACAGAAACAGTAGGAAATAAGAGCATGCATCAAAATCAAGATAAATAATAATAAGTATTTACAATCAACTAAAAAACACAACACTGTAAGCTAAGCTAAAAGGCACAGGAACATTGCACAATAAGTGTTTTTGATTCTGAGATGATTGTGTACATTGCAGTGATGGACAGTGGTGGGTAAATAAATAATAGCAGGTACAGTGACTTTAAATAATATTGCACATTGTTATTATTACTATGGAGATGACACATGGTTGCTATGGGAATGACACATGACTAGCATTGTTCATTATACAGTCTGACAGCAGCAGGAAGGAAAGACCTGCGAAATCTCTCCTTAACACAGCGAGGGTGAATCAGTCTGTCACTGATGTTGCTCTCCAGAGCAGACAGGGCGTCCTGCAGGGGGTGACCCTCATGGTCCAGCATAGACATGAGTTTAGCCAGGACCCTCTTGTCCCCCACCTGCTGCACCGAGTCCAGAGGACAGCCCAGGACGGAGCTGGACTTCTTGATGACCTTGTCCAGTTTCTTCTTCTCCCTCTCTGTGACGCTGCTGCTCCAGTCTAGTCTAGTTTATTGTTCAGATGCACACCCAGGTACTTATTTGGGGGCATAATTAGGCTACTATTGTTTGGTATATGATTAGACTATATTCAAACAGCATCATGGTGCTGTTCATATTGCCAGTTCAGGCACATGAAGCAACACACAGGCTTCACACTTCCATGTGTAATACAAATGTGAATGTGTTTGTTCAGGTGAAGTCAGTGCAGTCGGTCTACACCAGGTGGATGCCAAGGACTGAAGAGAGAAGGCCAAGTACAGGCCTTATCTCACCATGAGCTGGCTCTTCTACGCGGATATAAAAGTCCACTGTGCACTGGATTCAAGTATAGGTAATCATGAGATTAAATTAAAGAATTGGCCAAAGATGTCAAATAACATAGAACACAATGTTTTGTGATTTCAGATGTAATAATGAACACATATTTAATAAAATATGTATTTATTTGTTTAGGTGTCACCGCACCAGGTGGACACTGGAGACGGAGTTCCGAACATCACCTCTGTAGCTGTCTGCTTTCTTCACCAAAAGCCTACTGCACACTGGAATGGTAAGCATGTCATTAATGTGCACATTTTGTGCTGGGATGTTGAGGTCATTGTAACACAGCACAATTGTTTTCTGTCATTCCTCTCTGTATCAATATTAAAGGTGTATTAGGTGTATTTCTAATAATAAAATGTGATTGTTTGTGTTTAGGCCAGCAGGTGTATACTGAGCACTGAGCAGTAAAGACCAGGTCACATTCCAGTACTGTGTCTGAGCTCAACTCACTTCTAGGCTGTATCCACTGCACTTTACAGGTGAGCCTTTCATTTCATGAGAATGATGTTGACAAGCAAAAGATGAAATGATAAGCAAGGGGAGCTTGAACTTGAGAGGTGAAAGCTTTATTTAGCAGTTGCATTTTCCTACTTGGATTGTTTTTGACTTGTCCCTATGATGCACTCCCACACAAGTCCAGTAAGCAATATGTCCCATAAATCATGAAGCACACGCATCCATTTTGGTCCAAAGCGTTTATTGAAAGACAAACGCTCGCTGCTGCTCGCTGCTGCTTGTCATGAATCCAGAACAAACACTGTAACAAATCTCCTGTAAATAATTACTATAATATTTCAGCAAATGACTGTAAATCATATTTACAGATGAGAACTGGGAACACTTTACAGGTTTTTGTTGGGCTATTTTTTACACTTATTCATTGGCTTGAAGTATACAGTAAGAATTGCTCTGCAGGTAACAGCAAAATCTTGTATACTAAATTTACATGTATTACCTGGCAATATTGTTGCCAATAATTGCCTGTCATTTAAAATACAATACAATACCCCCCCCCCACAATTGGACATGAGCTGATGTGTAAAGTCCATAAACAGCCTGAACAGACATGAGGATCATATTGCTTTTGTGTGAGCTGCACTCAGGTCCTTTAGGCTTCTTCTAGACCTGTAGTCTTGCGTTCACCTCATGAAACATGTGCAATCACAAACATAGCAGAATCAAAGGAGGTAATGCTGTTATTTTAATGTCATACAGTTTAACTGTCTGTCACTAAACCTTTAACCTTAGGAAGGAACACCTTGCCAAAAAACACAATGAGATTTTCTTCCCTTCAGTGGTACCAACAAGCCAAATATGGGGCTGTGACACAAGGACTGGAGAAGAAAGATACTTTGACTATAACATGGAAGGGACTTGTAAGATGTGGACACACATTAGACCTATGGTTTGCTAAATTACGCAGCAACTTTTATTGCTGAAAATATCCTCTTCCTGCTTTCATGCAGCGTCAGATCACATGTCACCATGGTTTCAGTACACTTTCATTTTTCCAGTCGTATTTGTGCAAGCTCAAAAAGGGGAAAACATTGACTGCCACCTCTTCACACCTCTGCCTCAGCCCCCCAGCCCCCGAATCCACATCAAATACTCAGCCAGACCTCCAGCACACACCCCTGCTCTTTGTCTGTCACAACAGCTCAGGTTAGGAGAGAACTGAGCCGGATAAGGAGTAGGAAAGCTGCTGGACCAGACGGGATCAGCCCCAGGCTCCTTAAGTCCTGTGCAGATGAGCTGTGTGGAGTTATGGAGCATGTCTTCAACCTGAGCCTGAAGCTGAAGGTGGTGCCACAGCTCTGGAAGACCTCCTGTGTGGTACCTGTGCCCAAGACACCGCACGCCAAGGACCTCAACAGCTTCAGGCCAGTGGCTCTCACGTCTCATCTGATGAAGACTCTGGAGAGGCTCGTCCTGGGTCACCTCCGCTCCACGGTGAGCTCAGCGATGGACCCGCTGCAGTTCGCGTATCGGCCTGGCATTGGAGTGGAGGACGCCATCATCTCTCTGATGCACCGCTCGCTGTCCCACTTGGAGAGGCCCGGCAGCACTGTGAGAATCTTGTTCTTTGACTTCTCCAGTGCTTTCAACACCATCCAGCCGCTGCTCCTGAGGGACAAGCTGGAGTGGGCAGGAGTGGACTGTGACCTGGCTGAGTGGATCCTGGACTACCTCACAAACCGGCCCCAGTTTGTGAGAGCCCGGGACTGTGTGTCTGACCTCATGACCTGCAGTGTGGGGGCGCCCCAGGGCACCGTCCTCGCGCCCTTCCTCTTCACACTCTACACTGCAGACTTCAGACATGACACGGACAGCTGCGTCCTGCAGAAGTTCTCCGATGACTCCGCCATCATCGGTCTCATCACGAACGATGACGACACGGAGTACAGAGGACTAACGCAGGACTTTGTGGACTGGTGTCACCGGAACCATCTTCTCATCAACGCGGGGAAGACCAAGGAGATGGTGGTGGACTTCCGCAGACGCCACTCTACTGCCCCCCCACCAGTGAACATCCAGGGAAGAGACATTGAGAGAGTGGACTCTTACAAGTACCTGGGTGTGCATCTGAACAATAAACTGGACTGGACTCACAACACAGATGCACTGTACAGGAAGGGCCAGAGTCGGCTTTATCTCCTGAGGAGACTGCGGTCCTTTGGAGTGAGAGGGCCACTCCTGAGGACCTTCCATGACTCTGTGGTGGCATCAGCCATCCTGTACGGTGTGGTCTGCTGGAACAGCAGCGTCACAGAGAGGGAGAAGAAGAAACTGGACAAGGTCATCAAGAAGTCCAGTTCAGTCCTGGGCTGTCCTCTGGACTCGGTGCAGCAGGTGGGGGACAAGAGGGTCCTGGCTAAACTCATGTCTATGCTGGACCATGAGGGTCACCCCCTGCAGGACGCCCTGTCTGCTCTGGAGAGCAGCATCAGTGACAGACTGATGCACCCTCGCTGTGTGAAGGAGAGATTTCGCAGGTCTTTCCTTCCTGCTGCTGTCAGACTGTATAATGAACAATGCTAGTTGTGTCAAAGGACTTGCTCTATTTCTGCCGGGTGTTTGATTGACAGATGTGGTAGCCAGTCGGATGCTGTCGTTAGCAAGTTTGGTTGACAGCGCTACGTGTTTTTTAGTTATTTTCAGTGCGTCTTGCGGAGCTCGTGGGTGCAAGACTCGTGTGCGTATTAAAGACGACCACACATATATATATTCACCCATAAAGAGTTCAACGTTCTTAATAAAAGTAAGGAAACTTGTCATCTCTCAGTTTGCATTCTTACTGATGCCCCCTGGCGGTCACAACAATAATAAGCCACACAACTAACTTTCCCCATAACAATTTTGGTCCTTCGAGCCGGATAGTGTGGCCACCGTGGGATTAACTAGAGATGTATTCAGATCGAAGTCACCCTCTGCACGATGCAGGCGCCCGGCCACGCCGAGAGAGAAGACCACCAACTTGGATGCAGGATTACGTCTCCTCGCCTGCACAGCAGCAGTCAGTCTATGATGCATATGAGTCACAGCGACCCTATCCCAGTGTTGAGAGATCAGTGGAGAGAAGTGCCAGGATGACATCTCTCACACCTCCGCCGCATCTTGAGGACTGGAGTACACTGCAAGGAGCCAGAGCTATGGATCCATATGAAGATGAGTATTCTCTCCCATTGCCTACAAGCACACCGGTCCATTATAGGCAGAGGGTAGCTGCAGAAACATCTGAGACACTTACATTACTACAGAGTGCTTGATGATAATCAGAGGATGCAAAGACAGATGATGGAGATGCAAAGGCACCTTAATACTAGAGGAACGCCCTTACCCACATTATCCACCCCAGTGCCAGCTCCTGCTCATCCACCAAAATTCAGCGCTCCGGTAAACCGGGATCAGAGTCAGTCTCTGCCCCCTCCTCCACCTGCATCTGTTGCCTTCACGTTACCTGTAGACCAAAATGACTATTGGCCGCCTCCTCCTCCTCCTGTTACATATGAGTTCATAGATAAGCCTTTGCCACCACCACCACCACCACCACCACCACAGGCGCTGGTGTCTGAACTCACTGAGTTACTTGAGGACGACAACACGAGAGCAGCCAGGCTATCAGACAGATTCATACCCTCCTCCATCTGGTGTGCAGACACCGGAGTATTGCATCCCCTACACTCCCCCTAGATGTGAGTCACTGCACACCCCACAGCATGAGGTGGTGTATCGCGGCCCAAAGCCTACCATTCCTACATTCACAAAGGGTGACCCCAGAGAGTTTGCCAGGCTTAAAGTGGCCCTGGAAAACCTTCTGCCTGCAGATGCTACAGAGCGTTTTAAGTATCAGATTCTGTTGGACCACTTGAAGCATGAAGATGCTTTACTCATTGCTGATTCCTATATCAACTCACAGCAGCCATACACTGACACAATGACCAGCTTAATTGAAAGGTACGGCCAGCCACATCAGCTCGCGCTCAGGAAGATAGCTGACTTAATGGATTCCTTTAACATTGCTCGTGGTGCGGTTCGCATTAAGAGTAAGAGCGCTGGTGGGCCTATTGGAGCAGCTGGGTGAAAGTGGACAGACAGAGCTTTGCTGTGGGTCACATGTGACACGGTTATTGTCTAAGCTGCCACAAGATATGAGAGCCGAGTTCAAGAGGTTCCTATATCCAATGCGCGTCACCATTCCCAGTCTGCTGCACTTTTCTGATTGGCTTAACTATGAGCTAAAAATACAAGAGACGGTGTATGAGTCATTGCATAGTGAAGTAAAGAGCAGCAGTGAAACCAAGACAGTACGACGCCATGACAGTAAGAGTAACAGGCACACCAGCATCTTTCATACACAAAACAAGTCCAGTAATGGACCCCCAGCAGAGCAGACACCAGCCACTCACAAGAAGACAGATAAGACTGCATTTTGCCCTTACTGTGTCAATACACTGCATTATATATACTGTACAGGAAGGGCCAGAGTCGGCTCTATCTCCTGAGGAGACTCAGGTCTTTTGGAGTGAGGGGGCCACTCCTGAAGACCTTCTATGACTCTGTGGTGGCATCAGCCATCCTGTACGGTGTGGTCTGCTGGAGCAGCAGCATCACAGAGAGGGAGAGGAAGAAGCTGGACAAGGTCATCAAGAAGTCCAGCTCCGTCCTGGGCTGTCCTCTGGACTCAGTGCAGCAGGTGGGGGACAAGAGGGTCCTGGCTAAGGTCATCTCTATGCTGGACCATGAGTGTCACCCCCTGCAGGACGCCCTGTCTGCTCTGGAGAGCAGCTTCAGTGACAGACTGATTCACCCTCGCTGTGGGAAGGAGAGGTTTCGCAGGTCTTTCCTTCCTGCTGCTGTTAGACTGTACAATGAACACTGTTAACACTGAACATGTGTCATTCAACTCTATCTATGTGCAATACTGAAGACCTCTGGTACAATTCACTCATGTCACTTACTGATATTTATCCTGTCTGTACATAAACATAGTCATTACTGTAAATAACATAATATACTGAAGTCACTTTACTGAGATTTACTCTGTTCATATGCTGCACTGTTACTTTTATTGTACATAATAGTATTTTTTGGTATTTTATATTTTGTATTTTATATTTTTGCTCCACCAAAACAAAATTAGAGTCTATCTTTAAGTCTATTTCTAAATTATTCTTTTTTTTAGCTATTATCTATTATCTTGTTTTATTGCATGTTCCATTTTCCTGCTGTTCTTGAACTGTGCGTTGCAACACTGGAATTTCCCCACTGTGGGACTAATAAAGGCATATCTTATCTTATTTTATCTTATCTTGACCAGTGTAGTAATTTTGCACTGCTGACAGTGGAGCAGAAATCAGCATGGATCAAGTCCAACAGAAGCTGCTGGCGCTGTGCACGTTCACATCAAGCTGCACAGTGTCGGCTGAAGATCACATGTCCAAAGTGTAAAGGGAAACACCTGCAGGCTCTACATGATGTTAATGTAAAGCCCCCTGAGACCCCAGTAAGCCCTCTCAGCTCAACCAATGAAGTTTTGTATTTAGACAGACGTTCTGGCTGCAATCAAGTCCTGTTAAAGATTAGCAGGGTGCTGTTACGCAATGGTGACAACCTTTTAGAGACATACGCAGTACTTGACGATGGGTCAGAGCGGACCATCCTTCTTCCAGCTGCAGCCCAGACACTTCAACTCATTGGTGAGCCAGAAGACCTAGCCCTCAGAACTGTCAGACAAGATGTCAGGGTTATGCATGGTGCAGCAGTGTCATTCACCATTTCCCCTGCAGATCAGCCCCAAAAGACATTCATCATTAAAGGTGCATTTACTGCTGACCCGCTGAGTTTAGCTGAACACACATACTCAGTGGAGGCACTCCAGAGAAAGTACAAGCACCTTAGAGGTCTCCCACTCCCAGCCATAAACAGAGTGCGCCCCCTGTTGTTGATAGGCTCAGATTACCCACACCTCATTACTCCAGTGGCCCCTATACGCCTCGGACGTCCTGGGGGACCTGCTGCTGTGAGAACAAGGTTAGGCTGGACACTTCAGGGGCCTATTAAGAATGGCAAACAAACATCTATCACTCAGCAGTGTTTTCACATCTCCACCACGTCGCCCTCTGCTGAAATATTCCAGAATGTAGAAAGGTTATGGCAATTAGACGTCCTCCCCTATCGCAGTGAGAAGCTGGTGGTGCGCTCCAGGCAGGATCAAGAAGCAATACAGCTGTTGGAGGCTAAAACCACACGGGTGGATATTCAAGGAGTTCAGAGATATGCCACTCCACTCCTCAGAGTGAAGAACATGCCACAGCTCAATGCACCCAAAGAGGCTGTGCTAGCTAATCTCCGCAGCACAGAGAAAAGACTACTGCGGGACCCAGAGAAAGCTGCTGCCTACTGCACAGAGATTAATAAACTAGAGACTGCTGGCTATGTGCTAAAGGTCCCTGAAGAGGAGCTGTGCAGTGCAAAGGAGTCGTGGTTCATCCCACATCATATGGTGAGCCACAATGGCAAGAACAGGATTGTTTTTAATTGTTCTTTCTGTTATAAAGGGGACAATCTCAATCAGCTGTTGCTGCCAGGCCCTACCCTCACATCCAGCCTCCTGGGGGTGCTGTTGCGCTTTAGAGAGCATGCTGTTGCTGTGAGCAGTGATATCAAAGGGATGTTGATATCAGGGAGGCCTTTGAAGTTCTACAGCCTGCACTTCGGGACCGATTGGCCAAGTACCAAATAGTGTTCAAGTTCAACCCACCAAACGCACCTCATTTTGGTGGTGTATGGGAAAGGGAGGTCAGATCTGTCAAGGCCGCACGTTATGCGTCTATTCAGCCTCAGTCTGTTCCAGAAGAAGTCCTGAGGACTGTCCTGATAGAGGTGGAAGGGATTTTAAATTCCAAGCCGCTGGGTTATGTTTCGACAGATGTGGCAGATCCTGACCCCGTGACTCCCAATCTTCTCCTCATGGGGCGGCTTGATCCCTCCCTGCCGCAAGCTGTTTATGAGGATGCTGAGCCTTTAAGCCGACGCCGCTGGAGGCACAGTCAAATATTAGCAGACCAGTTTTGGGCTCACTTCATCAGGCGCTTCCTCCCTACCCTTCAGACACGCTCTAAATGGCATAAGGACCCAGCACAGCTGCAACTTGGAACCACGGTCATGGTAATAGACCCTCAGCTACCGAGAGCCCTGTGGCCAGTCGGCGTGGTCACCAAGGTTCACCCTGGACAGGATGGACGTGTGCGGGCTGCTGAGGTCCAGGTCAAGGACAAGACCTATATGAGACCTGTTGCACGCCTAGTGGCTCTGCCCGCCATCCCCAATGCTGACTCTGACCCAGTCAGTCCTTCTTAGGTGTCAAATTTGATGGACAAATTTGGGGGCGGCTGTGTCAAAGGACTTGCTCTATTTCTGCCGGGTGTTTGATTGACAGATGTGGTAGCCAGTCGGATGCTGTCGTTAGCAAGTTTGGTTGACAGCGCTACGTGTTTTTTAGTTATTTTCAGTGCGTCTTGCGGAGCTCGTGGGTGCAAGACTCGTGTGCGTATTAAAGACGACCACACATATATATATTCACCCATAAAGAGTTCAACGTTCTTAATAAAAGTAAGGAAACTTGTCATCTCTCAGTTTGCATTCTTACTGATGCCCCCTGGCGGTCACAACAATAATAAGCCACACAACTAACTTTCCCCATAACACTAGTCATGTGTCATCGCCATAGTAATAATAACAATAATAACAATGTGCAATACTATTTAAAGTCACTACCTGCTACTTATTTATTTATTTAACCACCACTGTCCATCACTGCACTGTACACAATATTTTGATTGTAAATACTTATTATTATTTATCTTGTTTTTGATGTGTGCTTGTTTTCCTACTTTTTCTGAAACTTGCGTTGTGACATTGAAATTTCCCCACTGTGGGACGAATAAAGGATTATCTTATCTTATCTTATCTTATCTTATCTTTATAGGGGAATCATGTCGTATCTGTGCTTCAACTGTGCAAATAGCCTTGCGAGGGGCGACAGAATTTGAAACCAGTTTGATTTTCATCTGACCCTATGATTCCCGATCGGGAGGTGTTTGTGAAAGGTCAATCGCTGCTCATCAACCCATGTATAACTAAAGCTAAAACTTGGGGTGATCCCCAAAATAGTTGCACAAGTGAAAAGTCATCTCAAAATGAGCCAAAAATCACACAGTGCAAAGACAACACACACATGCAAAATCATACAATAACAAATCCATGTTATTGCCTGGCAATCATGCAAGTTTTGTACATATTGACTATATCATACATATATCATACATCGCAAGAAACAAAGTGATGATGTCACAACTGTGTTTTAATGTTATGCCTTTTCCTCTGCAATAGACAAGAAAAAAACGCAATGTTGCAAATGAGAATCTGTCTGACTCTGAGATGTCAGACTCTTCATCGACCTCCTCAGAGACATCATCTTCTTCATCCTCCTCCTCCTCCTCATCATGTGATGAGGAGAAGAAGAAGAAGAAGAGGCACAGTAAGCACCAGAAGGATAAAAAGAAGAAGGACAAGGGGAAGAAACCTAAAAAGGACAAGAACAAGAGTTATGATGTAGCTATGAATAGGAGAGGTATTTTCTAGTTTTTGTACATTTTTCTTGTTTAGGTTCAATGTGCATTTGAATTATAATAAGCTGTAGTGTTTGTGCAGGGTTTTATTAATTGTAATGGCTAAAACACTGCAAAATCTGATACAAGGTCAGGCATTTTATACCAAACACATCTCGAAGGCTTGCAGACTCCTGGAGGGACAAACTGTGAAAGGGTTTTAGTTATGACTATCAATTATGGCTAAAAGGTGCAAATATAATATCTCTCTGTTATCCTGTAGCAAAATAGATTTAGCTAATACTATAGTAGATGGGAAATAACAGTAGCTTTTTAGAGTCATAAAGTACACACTTGTATTCCGTAAGTTAAAGGTGGGGTAGGAGATACTGGAAAAACGGTTCGAGCAAGCTAAATTTGAAAATACACCTCTTCATACTCCCCACTGAAGTCACACCTCCAGAGCACAGGAGGAGGGTACACCAAACCTTACACAAATCTGATGTACGGCTTAGGAGTACTTTAAATTCCATTGTATGTGCAATCACACAAAAGTCGAATTATTTCACTTCCTGTTGGGCGTAGCCATGGCATTGTGTTGACCTTTTTTGTTCGTCTTAGTGAGATACACATCCCTACCAAACTTCATGCATGCAGCTGAAAGTGTATGCCAACGACGACCCTCCACGCGTTAGGGAGTGCTATAGTGTCCCTGGGCCCCATCAGGGGCCAGATCTTTTTGTATTAGATGATGCTGTGATTTCTGACGACCAAATTACAGGAGTTTTCCTACGTGGTAAACTCCTCAAGAAGGCTCAAATGTGTGAGGAGAAAAAAACTATAATAGTAATAAATATATAAGTTGCACCTGAGTATAAGTCGCAGGACCAGCCAAACCATAAAAAAGGGTGACTTATAGTCCAAAAAATATGGTAACTCATTCATTGTGGTTTTTTGTGTGTGTATTTTATGTATTTGTAGCCACGACTCCCGAGGACATACTGAAGCGCTACAGAAAGGTGCTACGGGCCTACAAAAGAGGTAAAAACCTCCGCCTACAGATCCGTGGGAGTAGATCGAAACACAATCTGCTGTGGAGTACCAATTGCTGAATTGGCAATTGTCGCCCCCACAACATTTGAGGAGCTTCGTGAAGGCTTTTCTCAAGTAGAGTGAGTTTCATAGAGGTGCCGAGAAGCAATCGAAAATGACCCTGAACTAATTGAGGAAGTAGGGGGAAAAAGAAAGGTGGGCAACTTCTCCCCCTTAAAAAGAGGCTATAGGCTAGGTCCAAGGCTACTATTGCAGTTAATTACAGTTACAGTTAGTTGTTTGTATTTCCTCAGCAGTTTCATGTTGTTAATTGTGTCTTGGACCATGCCCTGTGGAGGCCCTGTGCCTTGATTTTTATTATTTTTTGAATTTCAGTAAAATAACGGTGTATTACATTGGTCATTTTTAAGTTGCACAATGTGAATAGTTAATTACAGTCACTGTAAACACTCCATATTGAATAGACTCACCTAACTAGCAGAAACTGTAAACAAATATGTGTTGTCTCAGAGTAATTTCATTGTAATTAGCTCCTCCCTTCAGACAGATATAAAGCAGTGTCCGCCAGCATCTGACCAGAACTAAAGAAGCAGCTTGGATGAGCTGCGAAACGTATTAGACTTAGACTTAGACTTAGACAAACTTTATTGATCCACAAGGGAAATTATTTGGATACAATAGCTCAAACATCACAATATAATAACAGAGTAACAAAAATAGATGGTATAGCAAAAAGATTAAGAGACAGGTGTCAAATGAGACATAATTATCAAAATGTATATGTACAAGTCAAAATAAAATAGAAATATAAGTAATAAAGTAATAAACTATATAGTCACAGCTATATACAAGAAACAAGAACGACCGTGCAAATACTATGCTGATTGACAGGGCATGAGGTAATCCGTTACTTGAGATTAACTTGTTGTACAGTTGTAGGGAGTATTATCTGTTACATAGGGGTGAGTTGTTGTACAACTGAATGGCGTATGGTATGAATGTAGTCCTGAATCTCTCACTGTTTGAGCGGAGCTGAAGGAGCCTGTTTCTAGAATGAGCTCCTCTGTCCCTCTATAGTCTGGTGCAGTGGGTGAGCAGGAGTGTCCATGATGGAGAGCAGTTTGTTCAGTGACCTCCTGTCCCTCACTGTGACAAATGTCTCCAGCTCACAGCCGATCACGTAACCCGCTTTACGGATCCGCCCAATGTCTCTTTTACTGGTGCCGCTCCCCCAGCAGACCACAGTGAAGTACAGCGCGCTGGCCACCACAGACTGGTAGAAGATCTCCAGTAACTTGCTGCACACATTGAAAGACCTGAGCTTTCTCAGGAAGTAGAGTCTGCTCATGCTCTTCTTGTACACAGCATTACAGTTGTCCCTCCAGTCAAGTATTCGACCAAATAAACTCTGTCCAGTTGACAAATAAAATTTCTCCTTTTGCCATCATTTGTAAAAGGTGACCCTGAATGACATATAGTGAAGTAATGTTTCATTATCTGCTTCCACTTTTAAGGGGTGCAAAAAGTTTCAGATATAAGTCTAAAAAGTAACGGATCATCTATAAGAGCTTAGCCTTTGAGCTACAGATATTGAGGTAAGTGTTTGTATACAGATTCAGATTAGTGGATGTAATTAACTGTGTAGATGTGTTGCATATCATTAATAAAACATTAACAAATTATAACATGAGAGGTGAATCTGGGCTAGCATTTGAAGTCTTCCTCATGAGGCTTGTATATAAGTGGTAAACAGAACCTTAGTCACATATTAACAAGTAATCAATAAATGTTTAACGTTTTCTTGACATGTCTTCTTGGACCTACAGCCTGCACATGGCCAGGGCATGTCCTAATCATTTACAAAAACTGTCTAAATGTTTTGTTCATGATTAGTTCATTGTCTAATACTGGATATAGACTTTCAGCCAATGTTATTGAGCACATAGCCTATATATGTATACATATCTTAAATAATGTTTCCTTGTCTTTCAGTTTGACCACACTTAATTATTTACAAGCTAATCTTAATGCAATAATAATGTAGCTATGAATTACTTAAAAACAGTATACAAACTATTTACAAATAATATTTTGAAGATTTTACAAAGTTTACAAATAATGCACAATTCATTTGAGGAAAGTAAACTTGTTCAGTTTGTTTTTGTTAAAGACTTAAATGTTTGTAAAACACGACTAGAAGCAGCCAATCACGAGTCTGGACCCACCCCGCTTTAGCGTGGGGCTGAGGCCAGGTGTCGGGGTTCAGTGTGTGTCGGACAGCGAGCAGAGAGACTGCAGAGAATAGTGCTTTTGTTTTGTGTTTTAGTTAGGACCCAGTTCGGGGCTATTTTTTTCCACCTTTGGTCCTGTGTGCGTGATATCATAACGTAAGTAGATATTCTGTGTGTATAAGTTACGTTGTGCTTTTCCTTTGTTGTATTTAGACCTGTAATAGCCTAATTTGCATGCCTTGTGCTCCGAGAAACAGAGACTCTTATGTAGCGGCCGCCATTACGCGGCTCATAGCACTGTCTGATGTCTGTGGGTTTCGTATTACACGTGCATGTATAATACTTGTTGTAAATAATTGTTGTGATGTTTGCAGACTGTTATAGAGAGCTGCTCTGTATCAGAGCCTGTGTTGAAGGCAGCGCTCTGTCAGAGAGGCAGCGCGTTTCTGGTTACGACACCTCTTAAAGGCGCAGTACAGTTGGTAGGAAGACCTGTACCATGATAGCATAACTGATGCCAAAAGAACCCCAAAAAACTATTGTTCACTATTTTAAAAGTTTGTCTATTATTACCATGTGCATTATTATTGTATAGTTGATATAGTTTTTTAATATGCCTTTTTATTCCTTTGTTTCCTGTAGAACCACACACTTCTGCCATTCCTGTGGATACCTAATAAATCACATCAGTTAAGACATCTGGCTGTTTCTTTTTGAGAGCACCCTGCAGCGGGTCAATACAGACAGCACATCCCTAGTGTATTTTTCAAAAGGTTTAAGCTTGTTTTTGCTAAAAGACTTAAATGTTTGTAAAGGTTTAATTATTATTAATTTCATCATTACGTAATCATTGACTAATTTTTTTCAAATGAGGAATGACATATATATAACATTATTATAGTATTTCTTACTCATTAACAAATATTTGTAAATGTTTTGTAAAATAATTAGTTCATTATTTACTATGTGTTACTAATGTTTTATAAGCGCCCGTTATTTTAAAGTGTTACCAATGACACATGGGGAGTTGTCACGCCTAGGTCAGCAGTAGAGGTAACAAATCAGAAGCCTACCGCTCCAGCTTTGAAAAGTAAGGTCGAGACAGAGATACCACACTTAACCACAGTCAGCCCTCAGTCTACCATTTTGTTTGATACTGTTTCTGTAGTTCGGGATTTGGCAGGTACGACAGCATTTCTTAAATGTCAGTGCCCCGACTGGTCTCATGGAGACAAAGTTTGAATGGATTAATAAATTGGGTAAAACTTTAGTGTGGTCTGGCCCTGAGTCACGGGGGTTTTCTAAGGGCTCGAGAAAATACATTTTATATAATGATCTGAAAATGGCTCCAACTGTGGGTGAATCCCGTGAAATAAGAAATATTTCACGGGATGATCAAGGTGACTTCATTTGTAAACACATACAGAGAAAGCATAAATTTGTGCCGAAGAGTAATAGTTGGTTACCGGGGTACAAAGCACGTAAAATAACCTTATTTGTGAACGATTTGGTCTCTGAATTGTTGCCTGAAAGCGCTCAAGAGCAATTACCTAATAAAACTGATCATAATGTTTTAAAGGTAATTCCTACTGTTTTAAGCCAACGGGTGACTACTCCGACTGTGAAAGTGGATAGTGTTACATTCGGTAGCATTAAGCTAAATAATGTATCTTTAATCACAACACCCACAACTATACTAAATAGGACCTCCACTACTACATCTCCTACTACGCCAATTACTACTTCTATCACTACATCAATAATTACAACATCCGTGACTACAATACCAATAATTACAACAACTAGAACTAAATCTGCGACTACGACACCAAGAGTTACAAAAGCGACAAGCAAATTGGCTATGACATCACATACTAAAGCACCAGAAAATAAGTTGAATACTACTTTGGCTAATATAGTGTTTACTTCAAAGGCTGCGACCTCAAAAGGGATCAATAAGGAGGCGATAACTAAGGTAATGGAACTTCCTATAAAACTTTCTACAGATAAGACAAGGACGGCTAGAACATTCATCTTCGGATGTAACTTCAAACATTATTTTGACAACTATACTTTATGCAAAATCTATTCTGACAGCTATACTTGATGCAAAAACTATGTGGCCAATTATGCTTAATGAGGGACCAGTGAATGTAACGCAGAAACCTAGTTCTGTAACTCGGTCACGACAGATAAGACTATGACGACGGCACCTGACACTCTGCCACTTGAGGAAAATGATTGGACTGACAGGGATGCGACACCAGAAGACATGTCAGAATCATTTCGGGCATTGTATAAGAGAGAAGCCAAGTGGAAAGCATTTGGGTTTGATTCCTCAGTATTGCATATTTCAGACCCTTTCGCCAGCAGGAACTTTTGGTTCCAGCAGTTAACACATGCTGTGAGAGCAACGGCTCATGAGGATGATCCGTGCATGGTTAGAATTCTGTCACCTAGTACCTTGAAATGGAAACTTCACCTCAACCTTTGAGTATTGAGTGTCAATCCATGGTTATGTCTTGGCTGTATTTCCACTAAGAAGCAAATCCAAAGGAGCGGATCTATATATCCAGATTATACAAGCCTACCTTTGAGTGTGCGTTGTTGGGGGCTTTTCCTTACATAAACTTGTTAGACCAAGGGGGGAAGTTAGCCGTACCTGAATCGATGGAAGTGAAACCAGCAAAAGAAGCACACTGTATATGCTCCAATGAAACCCGTGGGGGTTCAGGGGTGTTTTAATAATTTAGAGTCATACCACTGGAGAATTAGCCTGGGAGAAAAGTGGGGTATTGGTCTTTTTCCTTGGTATGGAGTCTGTATTTGTCTATTTGGCTATCACATATTTGAGATTTATCATATTTATATCATATCATATTTATATCATATTGATAGCATATTTATCACATATATCACATATTATATCACATATCACTTATTTGGCTGATCTCATAGATAATATAACATATACGCTAATGAGTTTTTGCTAATGAGACTATAAAGGGATTTAGTACTTTGACAAAAGTCACTGTCTAACTCTGCTGAAACGCTCTTGATTGATATGGCTCTTGATTATATTTTGGCTAAACAAGGTGGGCTGTATTTAGCTTTAAATTTAACTGGTGACACCTGCCATACCTTAATCCCTGATAGCTCTGATAATATGACTAATGTAATTGATGCTTTAAAGAAGATTAGAGAGGCATTTGGGCCGTCAGAAGGTTCAGGTTGGTCGGCCAATGCTTGGTTATGAGATAGATTTGGAGCTTTGGGAGCTATGATAGTTTGGGCTTTGTTGGGAGGACTTATCACATTATGCGTTATGTTTTGTTTTTCTACCATACTGTTGACCTTTGCTAAGGCGATGATATTAAGATGGGTTGGAGTTGTTATGCCGTCGGATCAAATACAGATGCCATTATTTCACAAAGATGACGTGCAGATTAGCGAAGAGAGAGTCAGAACAGAATTTGAATTATTTGATAAATACCTGACCTGACCAGACCTGATTGTAGTTGATTGGACTTTGCACCGAAATTTCTGACCATTTAAAGGTGTAATTTCAGTGCAAAGGGGGGATTACTTAAATTTCACATATTTTACATAATTTTCCATTTTATCACATTTATTTTCTTTTTGCTCATGTTATATATATATATATATATATATATATATATATATATATATATATATATATATATATATATATATATATATATAGTTTATAATTTTCTTGTATTTCTTTTGTGTTTCTTTTGTGTTTTAAATGACCATATATTCAGACGATGTTTGTTTTTATGTTTGGTTATGTTACTTAAAATATGACTATTATACTATGCAGAATGGGACATCCCCTCCACTTAGTTAATAATAGAATGGTCGTCAGCAGCAGGACCCGTGAGAGAGTTTTTCAGTGATTAAGTAGTATGAATTGCTGCTACTGGTTTTTCGTTCTCACGTTTATAGCTAGGAGAAGCTAGGTAATTAAACTGATTTGTCGTTAATAGTGTGACTTTAGTCTCGAAGGGGGGAAATATGTAGTGCAGGGGTGCGCAATACGTCGATCGCGATCTACCAGTCGATCGCCAAGGTAGTGTGGGTACACTGTAAACCCAAATTTTCTTTTACATATAAAGTCAAGCTATTATTACTAATCTTTTCATTATTTTGCAAAAGGCGGGACCATTAAAAAAAGTGTGTAAACTATTTTAAACTAGTATTTGCTATACTAATAGCTCTGAGCGGAGACGACTCACACTTTCATGTTTTTACCTGTGAGCGGTGGGGCTTGACCACGACTGAACGACTGGTGACCCCAAACAACATGTTTCCTCTGCTCTGACTGTTGGCTGCCGATCAGCGTGTGATGAAGTGGGGGGAATCAGCGTCAGCCTGGTATATTAACGCGTGGAAAGAGAAGAAATTTGGTTCTTGTTCCCGTGGGACTGAATAGTTGGTAACATTAGTTGACGCTTGAAGTGAACGTAAGGCTAACGTTAAGTTAACTAGCTGCTAATGTTAATGCTGTGGTAGCAATTGGTAACGTTAGCTCTGTTGTAGAGACCTGCATCGGGCGGGAATTCCCGTGGGACCCGCAGAAAAAACCCCTCAGGACCCTTTTCACGTTGCCTCGGCCGGGATCGGGCCGTTTTCATGTTGCATCGGGCGGGAGCGGGCGGTCAGGCTAAAACATGTCGCGGGTCCCGACCAGACTTCTTTCTTTTTTCACTTGTTGATTTGTCTGGAATTCAAAAGGATTGTGGGGAAAGACCTACAGAAGGAATTTTATTCTGCCCTTGATAACCACACTACTCGTCGTATGGAAATTTTTAAAGCTAAGAGAGGCAACGTGGGTGAACAGTTGGCACATCTTTTACAGCAAATGCAGGTAATACTTTGTACTTTGTTTTGTCTCTGTGTATGAGAGACTGTTTTTCTTTTAACTTATCATACAGTATCCATTTTCTGTTTTACAGTCACTGGATCCCACTGAAAAAAGGACAGTCGCACTAAGAGGGCTTCCTTACTTACTCGGAGACAATCCCACTGAATTCTTCAAATCTACCTTTGTAAGTATACATTTTGTCTGTAATGTGAAACTTTTAGAATGTGACATTTATTGTATAATTTGAACAAGCCAAAATTGACAAGTAGCCTATATTCAAAAACTTTGGATTATTCGTTAGGACAATAGAATAGAGATGTATTTACCTTGTCAACATGTTTCGGCTGCTATCTGCGAGCCGTCTTCAACAGTTGTCACTGGTGACAATTTGAAAACTTTCAAAGTTTTTGAATATAACAAAAGAAGACAAAATGAACATTGTAGAAGAAGTCGCCTATACATTAGAAGCTCCATGATCTTTATCTAAAGAAAAAGTCAGACTAATGTTGATTTTCAAATGTTTGTTCAAACATTTGAAAATGCTTGACCAAATAGTTATGATGTCAGCATAAATTGAATTTCATGCAATTCCTGTTTTGTCATTCTTATTGATAGTCTGTTGTAGTTCAGTAATTTGATTCTGTAATGTTTATACTTCTGGCAATCATTTTCTTTTTTTTGTTTATCTTTAGGATGGTGGTGAATCGTAAACAGAAAAAAGTTTAGTGTTTTATATCTTATTTAGCAGCTAGAAGTTTATTGTTTGCACTGCTGAGGTTCAGTTTGTAGCCACCATGATGAACACATTACACACACACACATTGAAAATACAAGCATAATTCACTGAAATGTGAACTAGCATTATTATGTTTACAGACTGAAAAATCTGTTGCACGTAAACCTTCCTGTTCGTTATTACTTTTTAAAACAGTTGTTATGTGCCACTATGCTAGTTAATAACTTTAGTCTCTAATCAATAAGGCTTCTGAAATTTAAAATTGTTCATGACAGGGATGCTCCTTATTAGGCAATTTACCTGTCGAAACCATTCCAGGTTTCCATTTTTCTCTTTTGACCAGATTAATGTAAATGTTTGGGGGGTTTTTCTACTAATTTGTGTACACTATACATGCTACCTCAATTAGTTCATCAGACATTATGCAAGTGTGTTTCCCTTTGTACAAGGTTTTAAAAGTTTAAATTTCACCTTGATTCTAAATGTTAGAAAAATGAACCCATTGTTGTAAAGGGTTAATTGCACAATTGTTTTGACATGGCACTTTACTCAGATTTTATATTACTGTTTAAAATTGTGAAATGTAAAAGCAAAAACAAATGCTGTTACAGGTTACAGGCAGAAGACTGCACTTTATTCAGGTTTAAGCATGTTACTATTGCATTATTTTGGCAATACATTTGTGAGAAAAAAAAAATTTGTAATTTTTTGTCAATTATTATCTAATGTAAAAAAAATAATTAACATGATCAATAAATACCCATAAATAAGAAAAATAAATACTGATAAACATAAGCAATGATTACTGTAATACACGAGTAATGGTTAAGTTAATTACTTGTGAACATTAGTTTTAAAAAATTAAGGCCTACTCGAGACCGATCTTGGTCTCGAGATGAGTACGACCATATTTCATTACGGCCGGTGCCGTCGGCAATAAACTTGTACCGGTGTGCGGGACCGCACGGGGCTTCTCACTGCAGCCTGTGCGCTTGTCTGGAACCTGCGGACACTTGTACGCAACAGCGTGTACCAGCGTGTACCAACAGCGCAACACGCAACAGCGCAACATGCAACAGCGTGTACCAGCAGTGCAGGTTAAACTTATTAAAACATCCTACCTGTCCACTTTTGAGTTTAGGCACAATGCACTGGAAACGCATTACAAATCTTGGGGCTGTCCTGGCCACAGCATTGTGTTCTAAAGTGAGTTTACGCCTGAAATCATGTCCTTTTGACAGGAAAAGCCCCCACATAGTGTAGTTTGCACCTCCTGTTACTTCTAAGGCAGGATTACATAGTTAGTCAAAATGTGATTTGCAGGCGCTGAAAACGGCCAATGCTTGGTTATGAGCTTGATTTGGAGCTTTGGGAGCTATGATATTTTGGGCTTTGTTGGGAGGACTTATCACATTATGCGTTATGTTTTGTTTTTGTACCATACTGTTGACCTTTGCTAAGGCATATAGCAAATATTAAGATGGGTTGGAGTTGTTATGCCATCGGATCAAACACAGATGCCATTATTGCAGGAAGATGACTTGCCGATTAGCGAAGGGAGAGTCGGAACAGAATTTGAATTAGTTGGATGAATACCTGACCTGACCTGATTGTAATTGATTGGACTTTGCACCAAAATTTCTGACCATTTAAAGGTGTAATTTCAGTGCAAAGGGGGATTACTTAAATTTTCCATATTTTACATAATCTTACATTTTATCACATTTATTTTTGCTCATGTTAGTCATTATACTTTTATAAATATATTCATATACCTATATATTTTATAATTCACATTGTGATGTGAAACAAGTTTTTGATTGTATTTGCTTTTGCAAGATACTGGATGGTGTGTTCTGTTTCCAGGACAAATGGGGAACGATGTTGAAATGGACTATGGACATGGACAATGATTGATAATCGGAGCTAACCAAATAGCTTGGATGGACAGTGGATGGACAGATGGTGAATGAAAGTGCGGTCTTTGAATGTGTTTTATCAAGATATATCTTACTGTATTATATAGTTTATAATTTGTGTTTTAAATGAACCTATATGTTTATTCATACGATGTTTGTTTCTATGTTTGGTTATGTTACTGTTACACTCTGTAGAATGGGACATCCCTCCACTTAGTTAGGTCGCCAGCAGCGGACCCGTGAGAGAGTTTTTCAGTGATTAAGTAGTATGAATTTGGCAACAGGCATACTGGTTTTTCGCTCTCACGGTTATAGCTAGGAGAAGCTAGGTAATTAAATTGATTTGACGTTAATAGTGTGACTTTAGTCTATCGCCAAGGTAGTGTGGGTAGATCGTAGCGTCGTAGTAGGCCTACTCGAGAACGGTCTTGGTCTTGAGATGAGTGCGACCATATTTCATTACGGCCGGTGCCGTCAGCAATAACTTGTACCGGTGTGCGGGACCGCACGGGGCTTCTTACCGCAGCCTGTGCGCTCGTCTGGAACCTGCGGACACTTCGCAGCACATCACCACACGTGTCCCCAGCGCGCACAGCTTGTACGCAACAGCGTGTACCCTTGAGTACCAGCATGTATCACAGTGCAGGTTAAACTTTTTAAAACATCCTAGCTGTCCATCTGCCTCACGTCAGCATGCCGCTCCTCGCCTTTTTGCGCTCTCGCTCCTCCCTCCATATAATTCACACACACACCCTTCTCAATGCACGCAGATTAGACGAGCAAGATGAAACGCGAAGCAAAAACTAATCTAAATTTATGTTGGCAAAAAACAGGCCTACAGCACAGAGCTGGCCTACCGCGACATGTGGTTGAAGTTTGCCTAATAAAAGTGCACAAATACATCTGTATTTGTCACGACGTGTGTTTGGTAAATGTGCAGACGCTGGTAAATACTACTGCAAAACCAGTAAGATAATGTAACTCCAGTTAAGAAGTTAAGAAGTGTGCTTGAGTCTGGATGTCAGCAGCTACTGTCTGGACCAGGGGTCGGCAACCCGCGGCTCCAGAGCCGCATGTGGCTCTTTCATCGTTCTGTCGTGGCTCCCTGTGACTTTGGAAAATAATAATGAGTATTTAATTACATTGCATTTTTATTTTAGTTTGTTTTTAAATGTAAATCTAAAATTGTAGATAATGGTAATCTTGTAACATTTAAATAAAACGTTTTAAATATTTTTGTCGCTCAAAACATGCGTCAAAGCCGCCGACGTGCGTCACCCCCACACACTGGCAGCCCGGACCTACATCAGCAGTATGATTTTCGGCCCAATGATGATAAATCCAAGAAAAGAAAAGTTTCTGAAGAAAACAGAACGCTTAATGCTACGTGGGCAGATTCATTTGCTTTCACGGCTGATGAGACTGGTACACGCGGTACACGCAATAAAATGATGACGGAACACAGAAGCAGACGCCTTTTTGGTTCGCTGCGGGTGGATAATTTAAGTTTGGATTTTTATTTCCTACGAGGAGGACTCAAATACTAAAGTGTTTATTGCAGCTTTGCGTACATTTGTTTACAGAAGTGAAATTAAAACCACATGGCTAATTTGCATAAACTAGAAGCGCTGACTAAAGGGCAGGACTCAGTGGAATATGCGTGTTCTTTCTGTGACTGAGGGATGTTCTGCCTATGGTGAGTCTGTTCTGCGCTTCTATCGTGTTGGAGATGGTTCATGTTAAACTTTTCAGAGATTATACGTGTGCAGGTCGTACGTGTGCAGCGCAATTCTTTATTTCACTCATGCACTTTATTTATGTTGGCTACTGTTGTGATGAAAAGACTGAAAGGTGTAAATAATTCTCTTAAGACTCGCGCTTAAGAGCTGTAGTGCAGGATGGCGCGCTTGTTGTTCTCTGAGAGTTGTAGTTTTGCCTGTAGTTACCCTGGTTAACGCTGGTTTAGAAGTCAAAAGGGTTTTGTGGCTCCGGGTGTTTTCTTTTCTGTGGGAGACGGTCCAAATGGCTCTTTGAGTATTTAAGGTTGCCGACCCCTGGTCTTGACTATGCATCCCTAGCTGATTCCAACCAATGCAAGTCAAGAGAGTAAGGTAATGAGAAATATGGGCTCATGCCGTTATGCAAAGTACATCAACATAAATTGTACATATAAAGAATTCTCAATATATTTATGAATAAATAAATGATTTGCATTTTTGTAGTAGGTAGATCATTTTTACTTGGTCATTTTATAAGTAGCTCGCATGCAGAAAAAGTGTGAGCACCCCTGATGTAGTGTCTGCTTTGCCTTTTGAACCATACAGCCCCTTTAAGTAAGTTATGAGGCCTCTGCATTCTGCCATGATGGCACGAGAGACCCCTAACTTTAATGTTAAGTCTGTATCTTGGACGTACAGAAGTAGTCAGATTACAGTGGGATATCCTATAGAAAGCTAGATAGATATGTGGGCAATGCTTTGTTCGAATGTGTTCTCCAAGGTCCGTTCTGCTTCGAGGCAGACGGACCTTGTGTCTGTAATTGTCTTATACTCTGGGTTTGTAATAAATAGGATTGACACTAGCAGAGCCTGGTTTTTGGATTCTTCCCATCACATCCCACCGGTGAGTGAAACCAAAGCAGCAACGGGTGAGAAACGACTCTTCAATAAAAAATTAAAACGGTTATAACTTTGGCAAAGAAGGAGATAGAACTAAGATTCTAAATGCATATTGTTCAGGTCCAAAAGCCCTACTTGCACAGCAAAAATGGCATTGATATCTCTTGTAGTTTTCCCACAATTTCACTGTTGAGTTTAGGCACAATGAGGAGCTGTCCTGGCCACAGCGTTGTATTGTAAAGCGAGCTCACGCCTGAAATCATGTCATTTTGACAGGACAAGTCCCCACATAGTGTAGTTTGCACCTCCTGTTACTTCTAAGGCAGGATTGCATAGTTGGTCAAAATGTGATTTGCAGGTGCTGAAAAGGCGTTTGCCGCAATAAAAAATTAAAACGCTTATAACTTTGGCAAAGAAGCAGATAGAACCAAGATTCTAAATGCATATTGTTCAGGTCCAAAAGCCCTACTTGCACAGCAGAAATGGCATTGATATCTCTTGTAGTTTTGCCACAATTTCACTGTTGAGTTTAGGCACAATGAGGAGCTGTCCTGGCCACAGCGTTGTATTGTAAAGCGAGCTCACGCCTGAAATCATGTAATTTTGACAGGACAAGTCCCCACATAGTGTAGTTTTCACATCCTGTTACTTCTAAGGCAGGATTGCATAGTTAGTCAAAATGTGATTTGCAGGCGCTGAAAAGGCGTTTGCCGCAATAAAAAATTAAAATGCTTATAACTTTGGCAAAGAAGCAGATAGAACCAAGATTCCAAATGCATATTGTTCAGGTCCAAAAGCCCTACTTGCACAGCAAAAATGGCATTGATATCTCTTGTAGTTTTCCCACAATTTCACTGTTGAGTTTAGGCACAATGCATTAGAAACGCATGAAACATCCTGGGGTGTCCTGGCCACAGCATGGTATTGTAAAGCGAGCTCACGCCTGAAATCATGTCATTTTGACAGGACAAGTCCCCACATAGTGTAGTTTGCACCTCCTGTTACTTCTAAGGCAGGATTGCATAGTTGGTCAAAATGTGATTTGCAGGCGCTGAAAAGGCCTTTGCCGCAATAAAAAATTAAAACGCTTATAACTTTGGCAAAGAAGCAGATAGAACCAAAATTCTAAATGCATATTGTTCAGGTCCAAAAGCCCTACTTGCACAGCAGAAATGGCATTGATATCTCTTGTAGTTTTCCCACAATTTCACTGTTGAGTTTAGGCACAATGAGGAGCTGTCTTGGCCACAGCGTTGTATTGTAAAGCGAGCTCACGCCTGAAATCATGTCATTTTGACAGGACAAATCCCCACATAGTGTAGTTTTCACATCCTGTTACTTCTAAGGCAGGACTGCATAGTTAGTCAAAATGTGATTTGCAGGCGCTGAAAAGGCGTTTGCCGCAATAAAAAATTAAAATGCTTATAACTTTGGCAAAGAAGCAGATAGAACCAAGATTCCAAATGCATATTGTTCAGGTCCAAAAGCCCTACTTGCACAGCAAAAATGGCATTGATATCTCTTGTAGTTTTCCCACAATTTCACTGTTGAGTTTAGGCACAATGCATTAGAATCGCATGAAACATCCTGGGGTGTCTGGCCACAGCATGGTATTGTAAAGCGAGCTCACGCCTGAAATCATGTCATTTTGACAGGACAAGTCCCCACATAGTGTAGTTTGCACCTCCTGTTACTTCTAAGGCAGGATTGCATAGTTGGTCAAAATGTGATTTGCAGGCCCTGAAAAGGCGTTTGCCGCAATAAAAAATTAAAACGCTTATAACTTTGGCAAAGAAGCAGATAGAACCAAGATTCTAAATGCATATTGTTCAGGTCCAAAAGCGCTACTTGCACAGTAGAAATGGCATTGATATCTCTTGTAGTTTTCCCACAATTTCACTGTTGAGTTTAGGCACAATGAGGAGCTGTCCTGGCCACAGCGTTGTATTGTAAAGCGAGCTCACGCCTGAAATCATGTCATTTTGACAGGACAAGTCCCCACATAGTGTAGTTTTCACATCCTGTTACTTCTAAGGCAGGATTGCATAGTTAGTCAAAATGTGATTTGCAGGCGCTGAAAAGGCGTTTGCCGCAATAAAAAATTAAAATGCTTATAACTTTGGCAAAGAAGCAGATAGAACCAAGATTCCAAATGCATATTGTTCAGGTCTAAAAGCCCTACTTGCTCAGCAGAAATGGCATTGATATCTCTTGTAGTTTTCCCACAATTTCACTGTTGACTTTAGGCACAATGAGGAGCTGTCCTGGCCACAGCGTTGTATTGTAAAGCGAGCTCACGCCTGAAATCATGTCATTTTGACAGGACAAGTCCCCACATAGTGTAGTTTTCACATCCTGTTACTTCTAAGGCAGGACTGCATAGTTAGTCAAAATGTGATTTGCAGGCGCTGAAAAGGCGTTTGCCGCAATAAAAAATTAAAATGCTTATAACTTTGGCAAAGAAGCAGATAGAACCAAGATTCCAAATGCATATTGTTCAGGTCCAAAAGCCCTACTTGCACAGCAAAAATGGCATTGATATCTCTTGTAGTTTTCCCACAATTTCACTGTTGAGTTTAGGCACAATGCATTAGAAACGCATGAAACATCCTGGGGTGTCCTGGCCACAGCATGGTATTGTAAAGCGAGCTCACGCCTGAAATCATGTCATTTTGACAGGACAAGTCCCCACATAGTGTAGTTTGCACCTCCTGTTACTTCTAAGGCAGGATTGCATAGTTGGTCAAAATGTGATTTGCAGGCGCTGAAAAGGCCTTTGCCGCAATAAAAAATTAAAACGCTTATAACTTTGGCAAAGAAGCAGATAGAACCAAAATTCTAAATGCATATTGTTCAGGTCCAAAAGCCCTACTTGCACAGCAGAAATGGCATTGATATCTCTTGTAGTTTTCCCACAATTTCACTGTTGAGTTTAGGCACAATGAGGAGCTGTCCTGGCCACAGCGTTGTATTGTAAAGCGAGCTCACGCCTGAAATCATGTCATTTTGACAGGACAAGTCCCCACATAGTGTAGTTTTCACATCCTGTTACTTCTAAGGCAGGATTGCATAGTTAGTCAAAATGTGATTTGCAGGCGCTGAAAAGGCGTTTGCCGCAATAAAACATTAAAATGCTTATAACTTTGGCAAAGAAGTAGATAGAACCAAGATTCCAAATGCATATTGTTCAGGTCTAAAAGCCCTACTTGCTCAGCAGAAATGGCATTGATATCTCTTGTAGTTTTCCCACAATTTCACTGTTGACTTTAGGCACAATGAGGAGCTGTCTTGGCCACAGCGTTGTATTGTAAAGCGAGCTCACGCCTGAAATCATGTCATTTTGACAGGACAAGTCCCCACATAGTGTAGTTTTCACATCCTGTTACTTCTAAGGCAGGACTGCATAGTTAGACAAAATGTGATTTGCAGGCGCTGAAAAGGCGTTTGCCGCAATAAAAAATTAAAATGCTTATAACTTTGGCAAAGAAGCAGATAGAACCAAGATTCCAAATGCATATTGTTCAGGTCCAAAAGCCCTACTTGCACAGCAAAAATGGCATTGATATCTCTTGTAGTTTTCCCACAATTTCACTGTTGAGTTTAGGCACAATGCATTAGAATCGCATGAAACATCCTGGGGTGTCTGACCACAGCATGGTATTGTAAAGCGAGCTCACGCCTGAAATCATGTCATTTTGACAGGACAAGTCCCCACATAGTGTAGTTTGCACCTCCTGTTACTTCTAAGGCAGGATTGCATAGTTGGTCAAAATGTGATTTGCAGGCCCTGAAAAGGCGTTTGCCGCAATAAAAAATTAAAACGCTTATAACTTTGGCAAAGAAGCAGATAGAACCAAGATTCTAAATGCATATTGTTCAGGTCCAAAAGCGCTACTTGCACAGTAGAAATGGCATTGATATCTCTTGTAGTTTTCCCACAATTTCACTGTTGAGTTTAGGCACAATGAGGAGCTGTCCTGGCCACAGCGTTGTATTGTAAAGCGAGCTCACGCCTGAAATCATGTCATTTTGACAGGACAAGTCCCCACATAGTGTAGTTTTCACATCCTGTTACTTCTAAGGCAGGATTGCATAGTTAGTCAAAATGTGATTTGCAGGCGCTGAAAAGGCGTTTGCCGCAATAAAAAATTAAAATGCTTATAACTTTGGCAAAGAAGCAGATAGAACCAAGATTCCAAATGCATATTGTTCAGGTCTAAAAGCCCTACTTGCTCAGCAGAAATGGCATTGATATCTCTTGTAGTTTTCCCACAATTTCACTGTTGACTTTAGGCACAATGAGGAGCTGTCCTGGCCACAGCGTTGTATTGTAAAGCGAGCTCACGCCTGAAATCATGTCATTTTGACAGGACAAGTCCCCACATAGTGTAGTTTTCACATCCTGTTACTTCTAAGGCAGGACTGCATAGTTAGTCAAAATGTGATTTGCAGGCGCTGAAAAGGCGTTTGCCGCAATAAAAAATTAAAATGCTTATAACTTTGGCAAAGAAGCAGATAGAACCAAGATTCCAAATGCATATTGTTCAGGTCCAAAAGCCCTACTTGCACAGCAAAAATGGCATTGATATCTCTTGTAGTTTTCCCACAATTTCACTGTTGAGTTTAGGCACAATGCATTAGAATCGCATGAAACATCCTGGGGTGTCTGGCCACAGCATGGTATTGTAAAGCGAGCTCACGCCTGAAATCATGTAATTTTGACAGGACAAGTCCCCACATAGTGTAGTTTTCACATCCTGTTACTTCTAAGGCAGGATTGCATAGTTAGTCAAAATGTGATTTGCAGGCGCTGAGAAGGCGTTTGCCGCAATAAAAAATTAAAACGCTTATAACTTTGGCAAAGAAGCAGATAGAACCAAGATTCTAAATGCATATTGTTCAGGTCCAAAAGCCCTACATGCACAGCAGAAATGGCATTGATATCTCTTGTAGTTTTCCCACAATTTCACTGTTGAGTTTAGGCACAATGAGGAGCTGTCCTGGCCACAGCGTTGTATTGTAAAGCGAGCTCACGCCTGAAATCATGTCATTTTGACAGGACAAGTCCCCACATAGTGTAGTTTTCACATCCTGTTACTTCTAAGGCAGGATTGCATAGTTAGTCAAAATGTGATTTGCAGGCGCTGAAAAGGCGTTTGCCGCAATAAAAAATTAAAATGCTTATAACTTTGGCAAAGAAGCAGATAGAACCAAGATTCCAAATGCATATTGTTCAGGTCCAAAAGCCCTATTTGCACAGCAAAAATGGCATTGATATCTCTTGTAGTTTTCCCACAATTTCACTGTTAAGTTTAGGCACAATGCATTAGAAACGCATGAAACATCCTGGGGTGTCCTGGCCACAGCATGGTATTGTAAAGCGAGCTCACGCCTGAAATCATGTCATTTTGACAGGACAAGTCCCCACATAGTGTAGTTTGCACCTCCTGTTACTTCTAAGGCAGGATTGCATAGTTGGTCAAAATGTGATTTGCAGGCGCTGAAAAGGCGTTTGCCGCAATAAAAAATTAAAACGCTTATAACTTTGGGTTGCACATCTCTGAAGTGCTTTAAAAACGATGACAAGGACAGACACGGCTACAATGTATTTTGGCCACAAGAGGGCGACGTCTGCCAACTCAAAGGTCTGGCTACACAGTCTGTGCCAGTATAACAGGCCCCATTATTCATGAATCCAAAGCATCTCGATATGTTTGGGCCACAGTATCGCACCAAATTCACCTGAAGCCTGCCACACTCTGACCAATCAGGTCCAAAAATGCCCTGCTTTATCGGACAGAAGCACAATTTCTTTGTGTTTCCTTGAGAAAACAATGTCTCCAAATTTATGTCATATTCTTTTTTTTTTTTTTTTTTTTTTGTTTTGCTACTGTACAGCTGTGCCAATAATGAGAAAAACGATAAGTTCTATTTAAAGGCCTCCCGCTCTCCGTTTCGTAAAGCCCATCGCTTACATTCTCAAATGTTTGTTTGTTTTGTTTTGTTTTTTTTGAACGTCACTTATTCTTTTTTCACTCTTGTAATCAAGTTTGTAGGGTAGCTTCTTTTGGTTCTGTGTTCTGTCTTTAACACTTAGACGTAAATGTAGCCTATTAAATGTGCATAGCCGCGCTGTTATCTGTGGCCACATGCGCATTTAGAGCGACAGGCTCGTTTACATGAGCGCGTGAGTTTTCACTCATGGAGCCCTGCTCATCTCCTTGCTGCTGCTGCTGCTGC
Organism: Taenioides sp. WSHXM2023; assembly: GCA_029959045.1. Taxonomy (NCBI): domain Eukaryota; kingdom Metazoa; phylum Chordata; class Actinopteri; order Gobiiformes; family Gobiidae; genus Taenioides; species Taenioides sp. WSHXM2023. The sequence continues at coordinate 27,627,769 of CM057104.1, read as the reverse complement.
GCGCGAAGCACCGCGGTGTCGGTGATCCGAGCTGAGTGCAGATGGACCCGTGTCCACACTCCGGTAGAGCGGGTGTGGCGCATGCGAGAGGTAGCGGTGATCGGAGGTGAGCGCAGAATAATGTGGGTTAACAAGAGTGTGCTGGTAACAACACAGACACTGGCCGCGGCGTCGTAAAACTCCGGTAGAACGGGACTTTGTGACGCATATTACACGAGAGGCAGTGGTTATCGGAGGTGAGTGTGTGTGTTACTGGAAAAAGGAGAGACGGCGTCTGAACCAGTCTATGGTCTGAACTCACGTTTTCAAAGGAGGAGTCTATCTATTTAAGATAAGATAAGATAATCCTTTATTTGTCCCACAATGGGGAAATTGCAGTGTCACAACGCAAGTTACAGAAACAGTAGGAAATAAGAGCATGCATCAAAATCAAGATAAATAATAATAAGTATTTACAATCAACTAAAAAACACAACACTGTAAGCTAAGCTAAAAGGCACAGGAACATTGCACAATAAGTGTTTTTGATTCTGAGATGATTGTGTACATTGCAGTGATGGACAGTGGTGGGTAAATAAATAATAGCAGGTACAGTGACTTTAAATAATATTGCACATTGTTATTATTACTATGGAGATGACACATGGTTGCTATGGGAATGACACATGACTAGCATTGTTCATTATACAGTCTGACAGCAGCAGGAAGGAAAGACCTGCGAAATCTCTCCTTAACACAGCGAGGGTGAATCAGTCTGTCACTGATGCTGCTCTCCAGAGCAGACAGGGCGTCCTGCAGGGGGTGACCCTCATGGTCCAGCATAGACATGAGTTTAGCCAGGACCCTCTTGTCCCCCACCTGCTGCACCGAGTCCAGAGGACAGCCCAGGACGGAGCTGGACTTCTTGATGACCTTGTCCAGTTTCTTCTTCTCCCTCTCTGTGACGCTGCTGTTCCAGCAGACCACACCATACAGGATGGCTGATGCCACCACAGAGTCATAGAAGGACCTCAGGAGTGGCCCTCTCACTCCAAAGGACCGCAGTCTCCTCAGGAGATAGAGCCGAGTCTGGCCCTTCCTGTACAGTGCATCTGTATTATGAGTCCAGTCTAGTTTATTGTTCAGATGCACACCCAGGTACTTATTTGGGGGCATAATTAGGCTACTATTGTTTGGAATATGATTAGACTATATTCAAACAGCATCAAAATCATATTGCCAGTTCAGGCACATGAAGCAACACACAGGCTTCACACTTCCATGTGTAATACAAATGTGAATGTGTTTGTTCAGGTGAAGTCAGTGCAGTCGGTCTACACCAGGTGGATGCCAAGGACTGAAGAGAGAAGGCCAAGTACAGGCCTTATCTCACCATGAGCTGGCTCTTCTACGCGGATATAAAAGTCCACTGTGCACTGGATTCAAGTATAGGTAATCATGAGATTAAATTAAAGAATTGGCCAAAGATGTCAAATAACATAGAACACAATGTTTTGTGATTTCAGATGTAATAATGAACACATATTTAATAAAATATGTATTTATTTGTTTAGGTGTCACCGCACCAGGTGGACACTGGAGACGGAGTTCCGAACATCACCTCTGTAGCTGTCTGCTTTCTTCACCAAAAGCCTACTGCACACTGGAATGGTAAGCATGTCATTAATGTGCACATTTTGTGCTGGGATGTTGAGGTCATTGTAACACAGCACAATTGTTTTCTGTCATTCCTCTCTGTATCAATATTAAAGGTGTATTAGGTGTATTTCTAATAATAAAATGTGATTGTTTGTGTTTAGGCCAGCAGGTGTATACTGAGCACTGAGCAGTAAAGACCAGGTCACATTCCAGTACTGTGTCTGAGCTCAACTCACTTCTAGGCTGTATCCACTGCACTTTACAGGTGAGCCTTTCATTTCATGAGAATGATGTTGACAAGCAAAAGATGAAATGATAAGCAAGGGGAGCTTGAACTTGAGAGGTGAAAGCTTTATTTAGCAGTTGCATTTTCCTACTTGGATTGTTTTTGACTTGTCCCTATGATGCACTCCCACACAAGTCCAGTAAGCAATATGTCCCATAAATCATGAAGCACACGCATCCATTTTGGTCCAAAGCGTTTATTGAAAGACAAACGCTCGCTGCTGCTCGCTGCTGCTTGTCATGAATCCAGAACAAACACTGTAACAAATCTCCTGTAAATAATTACTATAATATTTCAGCAAATGACTGTAAATCATATTTACAGATGAGAACTGGGAACACTTTACAGGTTTTTGTTGGGCTATTTTTTACACTTATTCATTGGCTTGAAGTATACAGTAAGAATTGCTCTGCAGGTAACAGCAAAATCTTGTATACTAAATTTACATGTATTACCTGGCAATATTGTTGCCAATAATTGCCTGTCATTTAAAATACAATACAATACCCCCCCCCCACAATTGGACATGAGCTGATGTGTAAAGTCCATAAACAGCCTGAACAGACATGAGGATCATATTGCTTTTGTGTGAGCTGCACTCAGGTCCTTTAGGCTTCTTCTAGACCTGTAGTCTTGCGTTCACCTCATGAAACATGTGCAATCACAAACATAGCAGAATCAAAGGAGGTAATGCTGTTATTTTAATGTCATACAGTTTAACTGTCTGTCACTAAACCTTTAACCTTAGGAAGGAACACCTTGCCAAAAAACACAATGAGATTTTCTTCCCTTCAGTGGTACCAACAAGCCAAATATGGGGCTGTGACACAAGGACTGGAGAAGAAAGATACTTTGACTATAACATGGAAGGGACTTGTAAGATGTGGACACACATTAGACCTATGGTTTGCTAAATTACGCAGCAACTTTTATTGCTGAAAATATCCTCTTCCTGCTTTCATGCAGCGTCAGATCACATGTCACCATGGTTTCAGTACACTTTCATTTTTCCAGTCGTATTTGTGCAAGCTCAAAAAGGGGAAAACATTGACTGCCACCTCTTCACACCTCTGCCTCAGCCCCCCAGCCCCCGAATCCACATCAAATACTCAGCCAGACCTCCAGCACACACCCCTGCTCTTTGTCTGTCACAACAGCTCAGGTTAGGAGAGAACTGAGAGAACTGATAAGGAGTAGGAAAGCTGCTGGACCAGACGGGATCAGCCCCAGGCTCCTTAAGTCCTGTGCAGATGAGCTGTGTGGAGTTATGAAGCATGTCTTCAACCTGAGCCTGAAGCTGAAGGTGGTGCCACAGCTCTGGAAGACCTCCTGTGTGGTACCTGTGCCCAAGACACCGCACGCCAAGGACCTCAACAGCTTCAGGCCAGTGGCTCTCACGTCTCATCTGATGAAGACTCTGGAGAGGCTCGTCCTGGGTCACCTCCGCTCCACGGTGAGCTCAGCGATGGACCCGCTGCAGTTCGCGTATCGGCCTGGCATTGGAGTGGAGGACGCCATCATCTCTCTGATGCACCGCTCGCTGTCCCACTTGGAGAGGCCCGGCAGCACTGTGAGAATCTTGTTCTTTGACTTCTCCAGTGCTTTCAACACCATCCAGCCGCTGCTCCTGAGGGACAAGCTGGAGTGGGCAGGAGTGGACTGTGACCTGGCTGAGTGGATCCTGGACTACCTCACAAACCGGCCCCAGTTTGTGAGAGCCCGGGACTGTGTGTCTGACCTCATGACCTGCAGTGTGGGGGCGCCCTTCCTCTTCACACTCTACACTGCAGACTTCAGACATGACACGGACAGCTGCGTCCTGCAGAAGTTCTCCGATGACTCCGCCATCATCGGTCTCATCACGAACGATGACGACACGGAGTACAGAGGACTAACGCAGGACTTTGTGGACTGGTGTCACCGGAACCATCTTCTCATCAACGCGGGGAAGACCAAGGAGATGGTGGTGGACTTCCGCAGACGCCACTCTACTGCCCCCCCACCAGTGAACATCCAGGGAAGAGACATTGAGAGAGTGGACTCTTACAAGTACCTGGGTGTGCATCTGAACAATAAACTGGACTGGACTCACAACACAGATGCACTGTACAGGAAGGGCCAGAGTCGGCTTTATCTCCTGAGGAGACTGCGGTCCTTTGGAGTGAGAGGGCCACTCCTGAGGACCTTCCATGACTCTGTGGTGGCATCAGCCATCCTGTACGGTGTGGTCTGCTGGAACAGCAGCGTCACAGAGAGGGAGAAGAAGAAACTGGACAAGGTCATCAAGAAGTCCAGTTCAGTCCTGGGCTGTCCTCTGGACTCGGTGCAGCAGGTGGGGGACAAGAGGGTCCTGGCTAAACTCATGTCTATGCTGGACCATGAGGGTCACCCCCTGCAGGACGCCCTGTCTGCTCTGAAGAGCAGCATCAGTGACAGACTGATGCACCCTCGCTGTGTGAAGGAGAGATTTCGCAGGTCTTTCCTTCCTGCTGCTGTCAGACTGTATAATGAACAATGCTAGTCATGTGTCATCGCCATAGTAATAATAACAATAATAACAATGTGCAATACTATTTAAAGTCATTACCTGCTACTTATTTATTTATTTAACCACCACTGTCCATCACTGCACTGTACACAATATTTTGATTGTAAATACTTATTATTATTTATCTTGTTTTTGATGTGTGCTTGTTTTCCTACTTTTTCTGAAACTTGCGTTGTGACATTGAAATTTCCCCACTGTGGGACGAATAAAGGATTATCTTATCTTATCTTATCTTATCTTTATAGGGGAATCATGTCGTATCTGTGCTTCAACTGTGCAAATAGCCTCGCGAGGGGCGACAGAATTTCAAACCAGTTTGATTTTCATCTGACCCTATGATTCCCGATCGGGAGGTGTTTGTGAAAGGTCAATCGCTGCTCATCAACCCATGTATAACTAAAGCTAAAACTTGGGGTGATCCCCAAAATAGTTGCACAAGTGAAAAGTCATCTCAAAATGAGCCAAAAATCACACAGTGCAAAGACCACACACACATGCAAAATCATACAATAACAAATCCTTGTTATTGCCTGGCAATCATGCAAGTTTTGTACATATTGACTATATCATACATATATCATACATCGCAAGAAACAAAGTGATGATGTCACAACTGTGTTTTAATGTTATGCCTTTTCCTCTGCAATAGACAAGAAAAAAACGCAATGTTGCAAATGAGAATCTGTCTGACTCTGAGATGTCAGACTCTTCATCGACCTCCTCAGAGACATCATCTTCTTCATCCTCCTCCTCCTCCTCATCATGTGATGAGGAGAAGAAGAAGAAGAAGAGGCACAGTAAGCACCAGAAGGATAAAAAGAAGAAGGACAAGGGGAAGAAACCTAAAAAGGACAAGAACAAGAGCTATGATGTAGCTATGAATAGGAGAGGTATTTTCTAGTTTTTGTACATTTTTCTTGTTTAGGTTCAATGTGCATTTGAATTATAATAAGCTGTAGTGTTTGTGCAGGGTTTTATTAATTGTAATGGCTAAAACACTGCAAAATCTGATACAAGGTCAGGCATTTTATACCAAACACATCTCGAAGGCTTGCAGACTCCTGGAGGGACAAACTGTGAAAGGGTTTTAGTTATGACTATCAATTATGGCTAAAAGGTGCAAATATAATATCTCTCTGTTATCCTGTAGCAAAATAGATTTAGCTAATACTATAGTAGATGGGAAATAACAGTAGCTTTTTAGAGTCATAAAGTACACACTTGTATTCCGTAAGTTAAAGGTGGGGTAGGAGATACTGGAAAAACGGTTCGAGCAAGCTAAATTTGAAAATACACCTCTTCATACTCCCCACTGAAGTCACACCTCCAGAGCACAGGAGGAGGGTACACCAAACCTTACACAAATCTGATGTACGGCTTAGGAGTACTTTAAATTCCATTGTATGTGCAATCACACAAAAGTCGAATTATTTCACTTCCTGTTGGGCGTAGCCATGGCATTGTGTTGACCTTTTTTGTTCGTCTTAGTGAGATACACATCCCTACCAAACTTCATGCATGCAGCTGAAAGTGTATGCCAACGACGACCCTCCACGCGTTAGGGAGTGCTATAGTGTCCCTGGGCCCCATCAGGGGCCAGATCTTTTTGTATTAGATGATGCTGTGATTTCTGACGACCAAATTACAGGAGTTTTCCTACGTGGTAAACTCCTCAAGAAGGCTCAAATGTGTGAGGAGAAAAAAACTATAATAGTAATAAATATATAAGTTGCACCTGAGTATAAGTCGCAGGACCAGCCAAACCATAAAAAAGGGTGACTTATAGTCCAAAAAATATGGTAACTCATTCATTGTGGTTTTTTGTGTGTGTATTTTATGTATTTGTAGCCACGACTCCCGAGGACATACTGAAGCGCTACAGAAAGGTGCTACGGGCCTACAAAAGAGGTAAAAACCTCCGCCTACAGATCCGTGGGAGTAGATCGAAACACAATCTGCTGTGGAGTACCAATTGCTGAATTGGCAATTGTCGCCCCCACAACATTTGAGGAGCTTCGTGAAGGCTTTTCTCAAGTAGAGTGAGTTTCATAGAGGTGCCGAGAAGCAATCGAAAATGACCCTGAACTAATTGAGGAAGTAGGGGGAAAAAGAAAGGTGGGCAACTTCTCCCCCTTAAAAAGAGGCTATAGGCTAGGTCCAAGGCTACTATTGCAGTTAATTACAGTTACAGTTAGTTGTTTGTATTTCCTCAGCAGTTTCATGTTGTTAATTGTGTCTTGGACCATGCCCTGTGGAGGCCCTGTGCCTTGATTTTTATTATTTTTTGAATTTCAGTAAAATAACGGTGTATTACATTGGTCATTTTTAAGTTGCACAATGTGAACAGTTATAGTTAATTACAGTCACTGTAAACACTCCATATTGAATAGACTCACCTAACTAGCAGAAACTGTAAACAAATATGTGTTGTCTCAGAGTAATTTCATTGTAATTAGCTCCTCCCTTCAGACAGATATAAAGCAGTGTCCGCCAGCATCTGACCAGAACTAAAGAAGCAGCTTGGATGAGCTGCGAAACGTATTAGACTTAGACTTAGACTTAGACAAACTTTATTGATCCACAAGGGAAATTATTTGGATACAATAGCTCAAACATCACAATATAATAACAGAGTAACAAAAATAGATGGTATAGCAAAAAGATTAAGAGACAGGTGTCAAATGAGACATAATTATCAAAATGTATATGTACAAGTCAAAATAAAATAGAAATATAAGTAATAAAGTAATAAACTATATAGTCACAGCTATATACAAGAAACAAGAACGACCGTGCAAATACTATGCTGATTGACAGGGCATGAGGTAATCCGTTACTTGAGATTAACTTGTTGTACAGTTGTAGGGAGTATTATCTGTTACATAGGGGTGAGTTGTTGTACAACTGAATGGCGTATGGTATGAATGTAGTCCTGAATCTCTCACTGTTTGAGCGGAGCTGAAGGAGCCTGTTTCTAGAATGAGCTCCTCTGTCCCTCTATAGTCTGGTGCAGTGGGTGAGCAGGAGTGTCCATGATGGAGAGCAGTTTGTTCAGTGACCTCCTGTCCCTCACTGTGACAAATGTCTCCAGCTCACAGCCGATCACGTAACCCGCTTTACGGATCCGCCCAATGTCTCTTTTACTGGTGCCGCTCCCCCAGCAGACCACAGTGAAGTACAGCGCGCTGGCCACCACAGACTGGTAGAAGATCTCCAGTAACTTGCTGCACACATTGAAAGACCTGAGCTTTCTCAGGAAGTAGAGTCTGCTCATGCTCTTCTTGTACACAGCATTACAGTTGTCCCTCCAGTCAAGTATTCGACCAAATAAACTCTGTCCAGTTGACAAATAAAATTTCTCCTTTTGCCATCATTTGTAAAAGGTGACCCTGAATGACATATAGTGAAGTAATGTTTCATTATCTGCTTCCACTTTTAAGGGGTGCAAAAAGTTTCAGATATAAGTCTAAAAAGTAACGGATCATCTATAAGAGCTTAGCCTTTGAGCTACAGATATTGAGGTAAGTGTTTGTATACAGATTCAGATTAGTGGATGTAATTAACTGTGTAGATGTGTTGCATATCATTAATAAAACATTAACAAATTATAACATGAGAGGTGAATCTGGGCTAGCATTTGAAGTCTTCCTCATGAGGCTTGTATATAAGTGGTAAACAGAACCTTAGTCACATATTAACAAGTAATCAATAAATGTTTAACGTTTTCTTGACATGTCTTCTTGGACCTACAGCCTGCACATGGCCAGGGCATGTCCTAATCATTTACAAAAACTGTCTAAATGTTTTGTTCATGATTAGTTCATTGTCTAATACTGGATATAGACTTTCAGCCAATGTTATTGAGCACATAGCCTATATATGTATACATATCTTAAATAATGTTTCCTTGTCTTTCAGTTTGACCACACTTAATTATTTACAAGCTAATCTTAATGCAATAATAATGTAGCTATGAATTACTTAAAAACAGTATACAAACTATTTACAAATAATATTTTGAAGATTTTACAAAGTTTACAAATAATGCACAATTCATTTGAGGAAAGTAAACTTGTTCAGTTTGTTTTTGTTAAAGACTTAAATGTTTGTAAAACACGACTAGAAGCAGCCAATCACGAGTCTGGACCCACCCCGCTTTAGCGTGGGGCTGAGGCCAGGTGTCGGGGTTCAGTGTGTGTCGGACAGCGAGCAGAGAGACTGCAGAGAATAGTGCTTTTGTTTTGTGTTTTAGTTAGGACCCAGTTCGGGGCTATTTTTTTCCACCTTTGGTCCTGTGTGCGTGATATCATAACGTAAGTAGATATTCTGTGTGTATAAGTTACGTTGTGCTTTTCCTTTGTTGTATTTAGACCTGTAATAGCCTAATTTGCATGCCTTGTGCTCCGAGAAACAGAGACTCTTATGTAGCGGCCGCCATTACGCGGCTCATAGCACTGTCTGATGTCTGTGGGTTTCGTATTACACGTGCATGTATAATACTTGTTGTAAATAATTGTTGTGATGTTTGCAGACTGTTATAGAGAGCTGCTCTGTATCAGAGCCTGTGTTGAAGGCAGCGCTCTGTCAGAGAGGCAGCGCGTTTCTGGTTACGACACCTCTTAAAGGCGCAGTACAGTTGGTAGGAAGACCTGTACCATGATAGCATAACTGATGCCAAAAGAACCCCAAAAAACTATTGTTCACTATTTTAAAAGTTTGTCTATTATTACCATGTGCATTATTATTGTATAGTTGATATAGTTTTTTAATATGCCTTTTTATTCCTTTGTTTCCTGTAGAACCACACACTTCTGCCATTCCTGTGGATACCTAATAAATCACATCAGTTAAGACATCTGGCTGTTTCTTTTTGAGAGCACCCTGCAGCGGGTCAATACAGACAGCACATCCCTAGTGTATTTTTCAAAAGGTTTAAGCTTGTTTTTGCTAAAAGACTTAAATGTTTGTAAAGGTTTAATTATTATTAATTTCATCATTACGTAATCATTGACTAATTTTTTTCAAATGAGGAATGACATATATATAACATTATTATAGTATTTCTTACTCATTAACAAATATTTGTAAATGTTTTGTAAAATAATTAGTTCATTATTTACTATGTGTTACTAATGTTTTATAAGCGCCCGTTATTTTAAAGTGTTACCAATGACACATGGGGAGTTGTCACGCCTAGGTCAGCAGTAGAGGTAACAAATCAGAAGCCTACCGCTCCAGCTTTGAAAAGTAAGGTCGAGACAGAGATACCACACTTAACCACAGTCAGCCCTCAGTCTACCATTTTGTTTGATACTGTTTCTGTAGTTCGGGATTTGGCAGGTACGACAGCATTTCTTAAATGTCAGTGCCCCGACTGGTCTCATGGAGACAAAGTTTGAATGGATTAATAAATTGGGTAAAACTTTAGTGTGGTCTGGCCCTGAGTCACGGGGGTTTTCTAAGGGCTCGAGAAAATACATTTTATATAATGATCTGAAAATGGCTCCAACTGTGGGTGAATCCCGTGAAATAAGAAATATTTCACGGGATGATCAAGGTGACTTCATTTGTAAACACATACAGAGAAAGCATAAATTTGTGCCGAAGAGTAATAGTTGGTTACCGGGGTACAAAGCACGTAAAATAACCTTATTTGTGAACGATTTGGTCTCTGAATTGTTGCCTGAAAGCGCTCAAGAGCAATTACCTAATAAAACTGATCATAATGTTTTAAAGGTAATTCCTACTGTTTTAAGCCAACGGGTGACTACTCCGACTGTGAAAGTGGATAGTGTTACATTCGGTAGCATTAAGCTAAATAATGTATCTTTAATCACAACACCCACAACTATACTAAATAGGACCTCCACTACTACATCTCCTACTACGCCAATTACTACTTCTATCACTACATCAATAATTACAACATCCGTGACTACAATACCAATAATTACAACAACTAGAACTAAATCTGCGACTACGACACCAAGAGTTACAAAAGCGACAAGCAAATTGGCTATGACATCACATACTAAAGCACCAGAAAATAAGTTGAATACTACTTTGGCTAATATAGTGTTTACTTCAAAGGCTGCGACCTCAAAAGGGATCAATAAGGAGGCGATAACTAAGGTAATGGAACTTCCTATAAAACTTTCTACAGATAAGACAAGGACGGCTAGAACATTCATCTTCGGATGTAACTTCAAACATTATTTTGACAACTATACTTTATGCAAAATCTATTCTGACAGCTATACTTGATGCAAAAACTATGTGGCCAATTATGCTTAATGAGGGACCAGTGAATGTAACGCAGAAACCTAGTTCTGTAACTCGGTCACGACAGATAAGACTATGACGACGGCACCTGACACTCTGCCACTTGAGGAAAATGATTGGACTGACAGGGATGCGACACCAGAAGACATGTCAGAATCATTTCGGGCATTGTATAAGAGAGAAGCCAAGTGGAAAGCATTTGGGTTTGATTCCTCAGTATTGCATATTTCAGACCCTTTCGCCAGCAGGAACTTTTGGTTCCAGCAGTTAACACATGCTGTGAGAGCAACGGCTCATGAGGATGATCCGTGCATGGTTAGAATTCTGTCACCTAGTACCTTGAAATGGAAACTTCACCTCAACCTTTGAGTATTGAGTGTCAATCCATGGTTATGTCTTGGCTGTATTTCCACTAAGAAGCAAATCCAAAGGAGCGGATCTATATATCCAGATTATACAAGCCTACCTTTGAGTGTGCGTTGTTGGGGGCTTTTCCTTACATAAACTTGTTAGACCAAGGGGGGAAGTTAGCCGTACCTGAATCGATGGAAGTGAAACCAGCAAAAGAAGCACACTGTATATGCTCCAATGAAACCCGTGGGGGTTCAGGGGTGTTTTAATAATTTAGAGTCATACCACTGGAGAATTAGCCTGGGAGAAAAGTGGGGTATTGGTCTTTTTCCTTGGTATGGAGTCTGTATTTGTCTATTTGGCTATCACATATTTGAGATTTATCATATTTATATCATATCATATTTATATCATATTGATAGCATATTTATCACATATATCACATATTATATCACATATCACTTATTTGGCTGATCTCATAGATAATATAACATATACGCTAATGAGTTTTTGCTAATGAGACTATAAAGGGATTTAGTACTTTGACAAAAGTCACTGTCTAACTCTGCTGAAACGCTCTTGATTGATATGGCTCTTGATTATATTTTGGCTAAACAAGGTGGGCTGTATTTAGCTTTAAATTTAACTGGTGACACCTGCCATACCTTAATCCCTGATAGCTCTGATAATATGACTAATGTAATTGATGCTTTAAAGAAGATTAGAGAGGCATTTGGGCCGTCAGAAGGTTCAGGTTGGTCGGCCAATGCTTGGTTATGAGATAGATTTGGAGCTTTGGGAGCTATGATAGTTTGGGCTTTGTTGGGAGGACTTATCACATTATGCGTTATGTTTTGTTTTTCTACCATACTGTTGACCTTTGCTAAGGCGATGATATTAAGATGGGTTGGAGTTGTTATGCCGTCGGATCAAATACAGATGCCATTATTTCACAAAGATGACGTGCAGATTAGCGAAGAGAGAGTCAGAACAGAATTTGAATTATTTGATAAATACCTGACCTGACCAGACCTGATTGTAGTTGATTGGACTTTGCACCGAAATTTCTGACCATTTAAAGGTGTAATTTCAGTGCAAAGGGGGGATTACTTAAATTTCACATATTTTACATAATTTTCCATTTTATCACATTTATTTTCTTTTTGCTCATGTTATATATATATATATATATATATATATATATATATATATATATATATATATATATATATATATATATATATATATATATATATATAGTTTATAATTTTCTTGTATTTCTTTTGTGTTTCTTTTGTGTTTTAAATGACCATATATTCAGACGATGTTTGTTTTTATGTTTGGTTATGTTACTTAAAATATGACTATTATACTATGCAGAATGGGACATCCCCTCCACTTAGTTAATAATAGAATGGTCGTCAGCAGCAGGACCCGTGAGAGAGTTTTTCAGTGATTAAGTAGTATGAATTGCTGCTACTGGTTTTTCGTTCTCACGTTTATAGCTAGGAGAAGCTAGGTAATTAAACTGATTTGTCGTTAATAGTGTGACTTTAGTCTCGAAGGGGGGAAATATGTAGTGCAGGGGTGCGCAATACGTCGATCGCGATCTACCAGTCGATCGCCAAGGTAGTGTGGGTACACTGTAAACCCAAATTTTCTTTTACATATAAAGTCAAGCTATTATTACTAATCTTTTCATTATTTTGCAAAAGGCGGGACCATTAAAAAAAGTGTGTAAACTATTTTAAACTAGTATTTGCTATACTAATAGCTCTGAGCGGAGACGACTCACACTTTCATGTTTTTACCTGTGAGCGGTGGGGCTTGACCACGACTGAACGACTGGTGACCCCAAACAACATGTTTCCTCTGCTCTGACTGTTGGCTGCCGATCAGCGTGTGATGAAGTGGGGGGAATCAGCGTCAGCCTGGTATATTAACGCGTGGAAAGAGAAGAAATTTGGTTCTTGTTCCCGTGGGACTGAATAGTTGGTAACATTAGTTGACGCTTGAAGTGAACGTAAGGCTAACGTTAAGTTAACTAGCTGCTAATGTTAATGCTGTGGTAGCAATTGGTAACGTTAGCTCTGTTGTAGAGACCTGCATCGGGCGGGAATTCCCGTGGGACCCGCAGAAAAAACCCCTCAGGACCCTTTTCACGTTGCCTCGGCCGGGATCGGGCCGTTTTCATGTTGCATCGGGCGGGAGCGGGCGGTCAGGCTAAAACATGTCGCGGGTCCCGACCAGACTTCTTTCTTTTTTCACTTGTTGATTTGTCTGGAATTCAAAAGGATTGTGGGGAAAGACCTACAGAAGGAATTTTATTCTGCCCTTGATAACCACACTACTCGTCGTATGGAAATTTTTAAAGCTAAGAGAGGCAACGTGGGTGAACAGTTGGCACATCTTTTACAGCAAATGCAGGTAATACTTTGTACTTTGTTTTGTCTCTGTGTATGAGAGACTGTTTTTCTTTTAACTTATCATACAGTATCCATTTTCTGTTTTACAGTCACTGGATCCCACTGAAAAAAGGACAGTCGCACTAAGAGGGCTTCCTTACTTACTCGGAGACAATCCCACTGAATTCTTCAAATCTACCTTTGTAAGTATACATTTTGTCTGTAATGTGAAACTTTTAGAATGTGACATTTATTGTATAATTTGAACAAGCCAAAATTGACAAGTAGCCTATATTCAAAAACTTTGGATTATTCGTTAGGACAATAGAATAGAGATGTATTTACCTTGTCAACATGTTTCGGCTGCTATCTGCGAGCCGTCTTCAACAGTTGTCACTGGTGACAATTTGAAAACTTTCAAAGTTTTTGAATATAACAAAAGAAGACAAAATGAACATTGTAGAAGAAGTCGCCTATACATTAGAAGCTCCATGATCTTTATCTAAAGAAAAAGTCAGACTAATGTTGATTTTCAAATGTTTGTTCAAACATTTGAAAATGCTTGACCAAATAGTTATGATGTCAGCATAAATTGAATTTCATGCAATTCCTGTTTTGTCATTCTTATTGATAGTCTGTTGTAGTTCAGTAATTTGATTCTGTAATGTTTATACTTCTGGCAATCATTTTCTTTTTTTTGTTTATCTTTAGGATGGTGGTGAATCGTAAACAGAAAAAAGTTTAGTGTTTTATATCTTATTTAGCAGCTAGAAGTTTATTGTTTGCACTGCTGAGGTTCAGTTTGTAGCCACCATGATGAACACATTACACACACACACATTGAAAATACAAGCATAATTCACTGAAATGTGAACTAGCATTATTATGTTTACAGACTGAAAAATCTGTTGCACGTAAACCTTCCTGTTCGTTATTACTTTTTAAAACAGTTGTTATGTGCCACTATGCTAGTTAATAACTTTAGTCTCTAATCAATAAGGCTTCTGAAATTTAAAATTGTTCATGACAGGGATGCTCCTTATTAGGCAATTTACCTGTCGAAACCATTCCAGGTTTCCATTTTTCTCTTTTGACCAGATTAATGTAAATGTTTGGGGGGTTTTTCTACTAATTTGTGTACACTATACATGCTACCTCAATTAGTTCATCAGACATTATGCAAGTGTGTTTCCCTTTGTACAAGGTTTTAAAAGTTTAAATTTCACCTTGATTCTAAATGTTAGAAAAATGAACCCATTGTTGTAAAGGGTTAATTGCACAATTGTTTTGACATGGCACTTTACTCAGATTTTATATTACTGTTTAAAATTGTGAAATGTAAAAGCAAAAACAAATGCTGTTACAGGTTACAGGCAGAAGACTGCACTTTATTCAGGTTTAAGCATGTTACTATTGCATTATTTTGGCAATACATTTGTGAGAAAAAAAAAATTTGTAATTTTTTGTCAATTATTATCTAATGTAAAAAAAATAATTAACATGATCAATAAATACCCATAAATAAGAAAAATAAATACTGATAAACATAAGCAATGATTACTGTAATACACGAGTAATGGTTAAGTTAATTACTTGTGAACATTAGTTTTAAAAAATTAAGGCCTACTCGAGACCGATCTTGGTCTCGAGATGAGTACGACCATATTTCATTACGGCCGGTGCCGTCGGCAATAAACTTGTACCGGTGTGCGGGACCGCACGGGGCTTCTCACTGCAGCCTGTGCGCTTGTCTGGAACCTGCGGACACTTGTACGCAACAGCGTGTACCAGCGTGTACCAACAGCGCAACACGCAACAGCGCAACATGCAACAGCGTGTACCAGCAGTGCAGGTTAAACTTATTAAAACATCCTACCTGTCCACTTTTGAGTTTAGGCACAATGCACTGGAAACGCATTACAAATCTTGGGGCTGTCCTGGCCACAGCATTGTGTTCTAAAGTGAGTTTACGCCTGAAATCATGTCCTTTTGACAGGAAAAGCCCCCACATAGTGTAGTTTGCACCTCCTGTTACTTCTAAGGCAGGATTACATAGTTAGTCAAAATGTGATTTGCAGGCGCTGAAAACGGCCAATGCTTGGTTATGAGCTTGATTTGGAGCTTTGGGAGCTATGATATTTTGGGCTTTGTTGGGAGGACTTATCACATTATGCGTTATGTTTTGTTTTTGTACCATACTGTTGACCTTTGCTAAGGCATATAGCAAATATTAAGATGGGTTGGAGTTGTTATGCCATCGGATCAAACACAGATGCCATTATTGCAGGAAGATGACTTGCCGATTAGCGAAGGGAGAGTCGGAACAGAATTTGAATTAGTTGGATGAATACCTGACCTGACCTGATTGTAATTGATTGGACTTTGCACCAAAATTTCTGACCATTTAAAGGTGTAATTTCAGTGCAAAGGGGGATTACTTAAATTTTCCATATTTTACATAATCTTACATTTTATCACATTTATTTTTGCTCATGTTAGTCATTATACTTTTATAAATATATTCATATACCTATATATTTTATAATTCACATTGTGATGTGAAACAAGTTTTTGATTGTATTTGCTTTTGCAAGATACTGGATGGTGTGTTCTGTTTCCAGGACAAATGGGGAACGATGTTGAAATGGACTATGGACATGGACAATGATTGATAATCGGAGCTAACCAAATAGCTTGGATGGACAGTGGATGGACAGATGGTGAATGAAAGTGCGGTCTTTGAATGTGTTTTATCAAGATATATCTTACTGTATTATATAGTTTATAATTTGTGTTTTAAATGAACCTATATGTTTATTCATACGATGTTTGTTTCTATGTTTGGTTATGTTACTGTTACACTCTGTAGAATGGGACATCCCTCCACTTAGTTAGGTCGCCAGCAGCGGACCCGTGAGAGAGTTTTTCAGTGATTAAGTAGTATGAATTTGGCAACAGATTTAGCTGCTACTGGTTTTTCGCTCTCACGGTTATAGCTAGGAGAAGCTAGGTAATTAAATTGATTTGACGTTAATAGTGTGACTTTAGTCTATCGCCAAGGTAGTGTGGGTAGATCGTAGCGTCGTAGTAGGCCTACTCGAGAACGGTCTTGGTCTTGAGATGAGTGCGACCATATTTCATTACGGCCGGTGCCGTCAGCAATAACTTGTACCGGTGTGCGGGACCGCACGGGGCTTCTTACCGCAGCCTGTGCGCTCGTCTGGAACCTGCGGACACTTCGCAGCACATCACCACACGTGTCCCCAGCGCGCACAGCTTGTACGCAACAGCGTGTACCCTTGAGTACCAGCATGTATCACAGTGCAGGTTAAACTTTTTAAAACATCCTAGCTGTCCATCTGCCTCACGTCAGCATGCCGCTCCTCGCCTTTTTGCGCTCTCGCTCCTCCCTCCATATAACTCACACACACACCCTTCTCAATGCACGCAGATTAGACGAGCAAGATGAAACGCGAAGCAAAAACTAATCTAAATTTATGTTGGCAAAAAACAGGCCTACAGCACAGAGCTGGCCTACCGCGACATGTGGTTGAAGTTTGCCTAATAAAAGTGCACAAATACATCTGTATTTGTCACGACGTGTGTTTGGTAAATGTGCAGACGCTGGTAAATACTACTGCAAAACCAGTAAGATAATGTAACTCCAGTTAAGAAGTTAAGAAGTGTGCTTGAGTCTGGATGTCAGCAGCTACTGTCTGGACCAGGGGTCGGCAACCCGCGGCTCCAGAGCGCATGTGGCTCTTTCATCGTTCTGTCGTGGCTCCCTGTGACTTTGGAAAATAATAATGAGTATTTAATTACATTGCATTTTTATTTTAGTTTGTTTTTAAATGTAAATCTAAAATTGTAGATAATGGTAATCTTGTAACATTTAAATAAAACGTTTTAAATATTTTTGTCGCTCAAAACATGCGTCAAAGCCGCCGACGTGCGTCACCCCCACACACTGGCAGCCCGGACCTACATCAGCAGTATGATTTTCGGCCCAATGATGATAAATCCAAGAAAAGAAAAGTTTCTGAAGAAAACAGAACGCTTAATGCTACGTGGGCAGATTCATTTGCTTTCACGGCTGATGAGACTGGTACACGCGGTACACGCAATAAAATGATGACGGAACACAGAAGCAGACGCCTTTTTGGTTCGCTGCGGGTGGATAATTTAAGTTTGGATTTTTATTTCCTACGAGGAGGACTCAAATACTAAAGTGTTTATTGCAGCTTTGCGTACATTTGTTTACAGAAGTGAAACTTAAAACCACATGGCTAATTTGCATAAACTAGAAGCGCTGACTAAAGGGCAGGACTCAGTGGAATATGCGTGTTCTTTCTGTGACTGAGGGATGTTCTGCCTATGGTGAGTCTGTTCTGCGCTTCTATCGTGTTGGAGATGGTTCATGTTAAACTTTTCAGAGATTATACGTGTGCAGGTCGTACGTGTGCAGCGCAATTCTTTATTTCACTCATGCACTTTATTTATGTTGGCTACTGTTGTGATGAAAAGACTGAAAGGTGTAAATAATTCTCTTAAGACTCGCGCTTAAGAGCTGTAGTGCAGGATGGCGCGCTTGTTGTTCTCTGAGAGTTGTAGTTTTGCCTGTAGTTACCCTGGTTAGCGCTGGTTTAGAAGTCAAAAGGGTTTTGTGGCTCCGGGTGTTTTCTTTTCTGTGGGAGACGGTCCAAATGGCTCTTTGAGTATTTAAGGTTGCCGACCCCTGGTCTTGACTATGCATCCCTAGCTGATTCCAACCAATGCAAGTCAAGAGAGTAAGGTAATGAGAAAAAATGAAATTGCGCAATATGGGCTCATGCCGTTATGCAAGGTACATCAACATAAATTGTACATATAAAGAATTCTCAATATATTTATGAATAAATAAATGATTTGCATTTTTGTAGTAGGTAGATCATTTTTACTTGGTCATTTTATAAGTAGCTCGCATGCAGAAAAAGTGTGAGCACCCCTGATGTAGTGTCTGCTTTGCCTTTTGAACCATACAGCCCCTTTAAGTAAGTTATGAGGCCTCTGCATTCTGCCATGATGGCACGAGAGACCCCTAACTTTAATGTTAAGTCTGTATCTTGGACGTACAGAAGTAGTCAGATTACAGTGGGATATCCTATAGAAAGCTAGATAGATATGTGGGCAATGCTTTGTTCGAATGTGTTCTCCAAGGTCCGTTCTGCTTCGAGGCAGACGGACCTTGTGTCTGTAATTGTCTTATACTCTGGGTTTGTAATAAATAGGATTGACACTAGCAGAGCCTGGTTTTTGGATTCTTCCCATCACATCCCACCGGTGAGTGAAACCAAAGCAGCAACGGGTGAGAAACGACTCTTCAATAAAAAATTAAAACGGTTATAACTTTGGCAAAGAAGCAGATAGAACTAAGATTCTAAATGCATATTGTTCAGGTCCAAAAGCCCTACTTGCACAGCAAAAATGGCATTGATATCTCTTGTAGTTTTCCCACAATTTCACTGTTGAGTTTAGGCACAATGAGGAGCTGTCCTGGCCACAGCGTTGTATTGTAAAGCGAGCTCACGCCTGAAATCATGTCCTTTTGACAGGACAAGTCCCCACATAGTGTAGTTTGCACCTCCTGTTACTTCTAAGGCAGGATTGCATAGTTGGTCAAAATGTGATTTGCAGGCGCTAAAAAGGCGTTTGCCGCAATAAAAAATTAAAACGCTTATAACTTTGGCCAAGAAGGAGATAGAACCAAGATTCTAAATGCATATTGTTCAGGTCCAAAAGCCCTACTTGCACAGCAAAAATGGCATTGATATCTCTTGTAGTTTTCCCACAATTTCACTGTTGAGTTTAGGCACAATGCATTAGAAACGCATGAAACATCCTGGGGTGTCCTGGCCACAGCATGGTATTGTAAAGCGAGCTCACGCCTGAAATCATGTAATTTTGACAGGACAAGTCCCCACATAGTGTAGTTTGCACCTCCTGTTACTTCTAAGGCAGGATTGCATAGTTGGTCAAAATGTGATTTGCAGGTGCTGAAAAGGCGTTTGCCGCAATAAAAAATTAAAACGCTTATAACTTTGGCAAAGAAGCAGATAGAACCAAGATTCTAAATGCATATTGTTCAGGTCCAAAAGCCCTACTTGCACAGCAGAAATGGCATTGATATCTCTTGTAGTTTTGCCACAATTTCACTGTTGAGTTTAGGCACAATGAGGAGCTGTCCTGGCCACAGCGTTGTATTGTAAGCGAGCTCACGCCTGAAATCATGTCATTTTGACAGGACTACACTATGTGGGGACTTCCACATAGTGTAGTTTTCACATCCTGTTACTTCTAAGGCAGGATTGCATAGTTAGTCAAAATGTGATTTGCAGGCGCTGAAAAGGCGTTTGCCGCAATAAAAAAAATAAAATGCTTATAACTTTGGCAAAGAAGCAGATAGAACCAAGATTCCAAATGCATATTGTTCAGGTCCAAAAGCCCTACTTGCACAGCAAAAATGGCATTGATATCTCTTGTAGTTTTCCCACAATTTCACTGTTGAGTTTAGGCACAATGCATTAGAAACGCATGAAACATCCTGGGGTGTCCTGGCCACAGCATGGTATTGTAAAGCGAGCTCACGCCTGAAATCATGTAATTTTGACAGGACAAGTCCCCACATAGTGTAGTTTGCACCTCCTGTTACTTCTAAGGTAGGATTGCATAGTTGGTCAAAATGTGATTTGCAGGCGCTGAAAAGACTTTTGCCGCAATAAAAAATTAAAATGCTTATAACTTTGGCAAAGAAGCAGATAGAACCAAGATTCCAAATGCATATTGTTCAGGTCCAAAAGCCCTACTTGCACAGCAAAAATGGCATTGATATCTCTTGTAGTTTTCCCACAATTTCACTGTTGAGTTTAGGCACAATGAGGAGCTGTCCTGGCCACAGCGTTGTATTGTAAAGCGAGCTCACGCCTGAAATCATGTCATTTTGACAGGACAAGTCCCCACATAGTGTAGTTTTCACATCCTGTTACTTCTAAGGCAGGATTACATAGTTAGTCAAAATGTGATTTGCAGGTGCTGAAAAGGCGTTTGCCGCAATAAAAATTTAAAATGCTTATAACTTTGGCAAAGAAGCAGATAGAACCAAGATTCCAAATGCATATTGTTCAGGTCCTAAAGCCCTACTTGCACAGCAAAAATGGCATTGATATCTCTTGTAGTTTTCCCACAATTTTACTGTTGAGTTTAGGCACATGAGGAGCTGTCCTGGCCACAGCGTTGTATTGTAAAGCGAGCTCACGCCTGAAATCATGTCATTTTGACAGGACAAGTCCCCACATAGTGTAGTTTTCACATCCTGTTACTTCTAAGGCAGGATTGCATAGTTAGTCAAAATGTGATTTGCAGGCGCTGAAAAGGCGTTTGCCGCAATAAAAAAATTAAAATGCTTATAACTTTGGCAAAGAAGCAGATAGAACCAAGATTCCAAATGCATATTGTTCAGGTCCAAAAGCCCTACTTGCACAGCAAAAATGGCATTGATATCTCTTGTAGTTTTCCCACAATTTCACTGTTGAGTTTAGGCACAATGCATTAGAAACGCATGAAACATCATGGGGTGTCCTGGCCACAGCATGGTATTGTGAAGCGAGCTCACGCCTGAAATCATGTAATTTTGACAGGACAAGTCCCCACATAGTGTAGTTTGCACCTCCTGTTACTTCTAAGGCAGGATTGCATAGTTGGTCAAAATGTGATTTGCAGGTGCTGAAAAGGCGTTTGCCGCAATAAAAAATTAAAACGCTTATAACTTTGGCAAAGAAGCAGATAGAACCAAGATCCTAAATGCATATTGTTCAGGTCCAAAAGCCCTACTTGCACAGCAGAAATGGCATTGATATCTCTTGTAGTTTTCCCACAATTTCACTGTTGAGTTTAGGCACAATGAGGAGCTGTCCTGGCCACAGCGTTGTATTGTAAAGCGAGCTCACGCCTGAAATCATGTCATTTTGACAGGACAAGTCCCCACATAGTGTAGTTTTCACATCCTGTTACTTCTAAGGCAGGATTGCATAGTTAGTCAAAATGTGATTTGCAGGCGCTGAGAAGGCGTTTGCCGCAATAAAAAATTAAAACGCTTATAACTTTGGCAAAGAAGCAGATAGAACCAAGATTCTAAATGCATATTGTTCAGGTCCAAAAGCCCTACTTGCACAGCAGAAATGGCATTGATATCTCTTGTAGTTTTCCCACAATTTCACTGTTGAGTTTAGGCACAATGAGGAGCTTTCCTGGCCACAGCGTTGTATTGTAAAGCGAGCTCACGCCTGAAATCATGTCATTTTGACAGGACAAGTCCCCACATAGTGTAGTTTTCACATCCTGTTACTTCTAAGGCAGGATTGCATAGTTAGTCAAAATGTGATTTGCAGGCGCTGAAAAGGCGTTTGCCGCAATAAAAAATTAAAATGCTTATAACTTTGGCAAAGAAGCAGATAGAACCAAGATTCCAAATGCATATTGTTCAGGTCCAAAAGCCCTATTTGCACAGCAAAAATGGCATTGATATCTCTTGTAGTTTTCCCACAATTTCACTGTTGAGTTTAGGCACAATGCATTAGAAACGCATGAAACATCCTGGGGTGTCCTGGCCACAGCATGGTATTGTAAAGCGAGCTCACGCCTGAAATCATGTCATTTTGACAGGACAAGTCCCCACATAGTGTAGTTTGCACATCCTGTTACTTCTAAGGCAGGATTGCATAGTTGGTCAAAATGTGATTTGCAGGCGCTGAAAAGGCGTTTGCCGCAACAAAAAATTAAAACGCTTATAACTTTGGGTTGCACATCTCTGAAGTGCTTAAAAAACGATGACAAGGACAGACACGGCTACAATGTATTTTGGCCACAAGAGGGCGACGTCTGCCAACTCAAAGGCCTGGCTACACAGTCTGTGCCAGTATAACAGGCCCCATTATTCATGAATCCAAAGCATCTCGATATGTTTGGGCCACAGTATCGCACCAAATTCACCTGAAGCCTGCCACACTCTGACCAATCAGGTCCAAAAATGCCCTGCTTTATCGGACAGAAGCACAATTTCTTTGTGTTTCCTTGAGAAAACAATGTCTCCAAATTTATGTCATATTCTTTTTTTTTTTTTTTGTTTTGCTACTGTACAGCTGTGCCAATAATGAGAAAAACGATAAGTTCTATTTAAAGGCCTCCCGCTCTCCGTTTCGTAAAGCCCATCGCTTACATTCTCAAATGTTTGTTTGTTTTGTTTTGTTTTTTTTGAACGTCACTTATTCTTTTTTCACTCTTGTAATCAAGTTTGTAGTGTAGCTTCTTTTGGTTCTGTGTTCTGTCTTTAACACTTAGACGTAAATGTAGCCTATTAAATGTGCATAGCCGCGCTGTTATCTGTGGCCACATGCGCATTTAGAGCGACAGGCTCGTTTACATGAGCGCGTGAGTTTTCACTCATGGAGCCCTGCTCATCTCCTTGCTGCTGCTGCTGCTGCGCGCGAAGCACCGCGGTGTCGGTGATCCGAGCTGAGTGCAGATGGACCCGGGTCCACACTCCGGTAGAGCGGGTGTGGCGCATGCGAGAGGTAGCGGTGATCGGAGGTGAGCGCAGAATAATGTGGGTTAACAAGAGTGTGCTGGTAACAACACAGACACTGGCCGCGGCGTCGTAAAACTCCGGTAGAACGGGACTTTGTGACGCATATTACACGAGAGGCAGTGGTTATCGGAGGTGAGTGTGTGTGTTACTGGAAAAAGGAGAGACGGCGTCTGAACCAGTCTATGGTCTGAACTCACGTTTTCAAAGGAGGAGTCTATCTATTTAAGATAAGATAAGATAATCCTTTATTTGTCCCACAATGGGGAAATTGCAGTGTCACAACGCAAGTTACAGAAACAGTAGGAAATAAGAGCATGCATCAAAATCAAGATAAATAATAATAAGTATTTACAATCAACTAAAAAACACAACACTGTAAGCTAAGCTAAAAGGCACAGGAACATTGCACAATAAGTGTTTTTGATTCTGAGATGATTGTGTACATTGCAGTGATGGACAGTGGTGGGTAAATAAATAATAGCAGGTACAGTGACTTTAAATAATATTGCACATTGTTATTATTACTATGGAGATGACACATGGTTGCTATGGGAATGACACATGACTAGCATTGTTCATTATACAGTCTGACAGCAGCAGGAAGGAAAGACCTGCGAAATCTCTCCTTAACACAGCGAGGGTGAATCAGTCTGTCACTGATGCTGCTCTCCAGAGCAGACAGGGCGTCCTGCAGGGGGTGACCCTCATGGTCTAGCATAGACATGAGTTTAGCCAGGACCCTCTTGTCCCCCACCTGCTGCACCGAGTCCAGAGGACAGCCCAGGACGGAGCTGGACTTCTTGATGACCTTGTCCAGTTTCTTCTTCTCCCTCTCTGTGACGCTGCTGCTCCAGCAGACCACACCATACAGGATGGCTGATGCCACCACAGAGTCATAGAAGGACCTCAGGAGTGGCCCTCTCACTCCAAAGGACCGCAGTCTCCTCAGGAGATAGAGCCGACTCTGGCCCTTCCTGTACAGTGCATCTGTATTATGAGTCCAGTCTAGTTTATTGTTCAGATGCACACCCAGGTACTTATTTGGGGGCATAATTAGGCTACTATTGTTTGGAATATGATTAGACTATATTCAAACAGCATCATGGTGCGCTGTGTGTGTCAGCTACAAAATCATATTGCCAGTTCAGGCACATGAAGCAACACACAGGCTTCACACTTCCATGTGTAATACAAATGTGAATGTGTTTGTTCAGGTGAAGTCAGTGCAGTCGGTCTACACCAGGTGGATGCCAAGGACTGAAGAGAGAAGGCCAAGTACAGGCCTTATCTCACCATGAGCTGGCTCTTCTACGCGGATATAAAAGTCCACTGTGCACTGGATTCAAGTATAGGTAATCATGAGATTAAATTAAAGAATTGGCCAAAGATGTCAAATAACATAGAACACAATGTTTTGTGATTTCAGATGTAATAATGAACACATATTTAATAAAATATGTATTTATTTGTTTAGGTGTCACCGCACCAGGTGGACACTGGAGACGGAGTTCCGAACATCACCTCTGTAGCTGTCTGCTTTCTTCACCAAAAGCCTACTGCACACTGGAATGGTAAGCATGTCATTAATGTGCACATTTTGTGCTGGGATGTTGAGGTCATTGTAACACAGCACAATTGTTTTCTGTCATTCCTCTCTGTATCAATATTAAAGGTGTATTAGGTGTATTTCTAATAATAAAATGTGATTGTTTGTGTTTAGGCCAGCAGGTGTATACTGAGCACTGAGCAGTAAAGACCAGGTCACATTCCAGTACTGTGTCTGAGCTCAACTCACTTCTAGGCTGTATCCACTGCACTTTACAGGTGAGCCTTTCATTTCATGAGAATGATGTTGACAAGCAAAAGATGAAATGATAAGCAAGGGGAGCTTGAACTTGAGAGGTGAAAGCTTTATTTAGCAGTTGCATTTTCCTACTTGGATTGTTTTTGACTTGTCCCTATGATGCACTCCCACACAAGTCCAGTAAGCAATATGTCCCATAAATCATGAAGCACACGCATCCATTTTGGTCCAAAGCGTTTATTGAAAGACAAACGCTCGCTGCTGCTCGCTGCTGCTTGTCATGAATCCAGAACAAACACTGTAACAAATCTCCTGTAAATAATTACTATAATATTTCAGCAAATGACTGTAAATCATATTTACAGATGAGAACTGGGAACACTTTACAGGTTTTTGTTGGGCTATTTTTTACACTTATTCATTGGCTTGAAGTATACAGTAAGAATTGCTCTGCAGGTAACAGCAAAATCTTGTATACTAAATTTACATGTATTACCTGGCAATATTGTTGCCAATAATTGCCTGTCATTTAAAATACAATACAATACCCCCCCCCCCCCCCCATAATTGGACATGAGCTGATGTGTAAAGTCCATAAACAGCCTGAACAGACATGAGGATCATATTGCTTTTGTGTGAGCTGCACTCAGGTCCTTTAGGCTTCTTCTAGACCTGTAGTCTTGCGTTCACCTCATGAAACATGTGCAATCACAAACATAGCAGAATCAAAGGAGGTAATGCTGTTATTTTAATGTCATACAGTTTAACTGTCTGTCACTAAACCTTTAACCTTAGGAAGGAACACCTTGCCAAAAAACACAATGAGATTTTCTTCCCTTCAGTGGTACCAACAAGCCAAATATGGGGCTGTGACACAAGGACTGGAGAAGAAAGATACTTTGACTATAACATGGAAGGGACTTGTAAGATGTGGACACACATTAGACCTATGGTTTGCTAAATTACGCAGCAACTTTTATTGCTGAAAATATCCTCTTCCTGCTTTCATGCAGCGTCAGATCACATGTCACCATGGTTTCAGTACACTTTCATTTTTCCAGTCGTATTTGTGCAAGCTCAAAAAGGGGAAAACATTGACTGCCACCTCTTCACACCTCTGCCTCAGCCCCCCAGCCCCCGAATCCACATCAAATACTCAGCCAGACCTCCAGCACACACCCCTGCTCTTTGTCTGTCACAACAGCTCAGGTTAGGAGAGAACTGAGCCGGATAAGGAGTAGGAAAGCTGCTGGACCAGACGGGATCAGCCCCAGGCTCCTTAAGTCCTGTGCAGATGAGCTGTGTGGAGTTATGGAGCATGTCTTCAACCTGAGCCTGAAGCTGAAGGTGGTGCCACAGCTCTGGAAGACCTCCTGTGTGGTACCTGTGCCCAAGACACCGCACGCCAAGGACCTCAACAGCTTCAGGCCAGTGGCTCTCACGTCTCATCTGATGAAGACTCTGGAGAGGCTCGTCCTGGGTCACCTCCGCTCCACGGTGAGCTCAGCGATGGACCCGCTGCAGTTCGCGTATCGGCCTGGCATTGGAGTGGAGGACGCCATCATCTCTCTGATGCACCGCTCGCTGTCCCACTTGGAGAGGCCCGGCAGCACTGTGAGAATCTTGTTCTTTGACTTCTCCAGTGCTTTCAACACCATCCAGCCGCTGCTCCTGAGGGACAAGCTGGAGTGGGCAGGAGTGGACTGTGACCTGGCTGAGTGGATCC
The DNA here is from genome assembly GCA_029959045.1 of Taenioides sp. WSHXM2023. NCBI lineage: Eukaryota > Metazoa > Chordata > Actinopteri > Gobiiformes > Gobiidae > Taenioides > Taenioides sp. WSHXM2023. The sequence continues at coordinate 27,601,110 of CM057104.1, read as the reverse complement.
TGGACTACCTCACAAACCGGCCCCAGTTTGTGAGAGCCCGGGACTGTGTGTCTGACCTCATGACCTGCAGTGTGGGGGCGCCCCAGGGCACCGTCCTCGCGCCCTTCCTCTTCACACTCTACACTGCAGACTTCAGACATGACACGGACAGCTGCGTCCTGCAGAAGTTCTCCGATGACTCCGCCATCATCGGTCTCATCACGAACGATGACGACACGGAGTACAGAGGACTAACGCAGGACTTTGTGGACTGGTGTCACCGGAACCATCTTCTCATCAACGCGGGGAAGACCAAGGAGATGGTGGTGGACTTCCGCAGACGCCACTCTACTGCCCCCCCACCAGTGAACATCCAGGGAAGAGACATTGAGAGAGTGGACTCTTACAAGTACCTGGGTGTGCATCTGAACAATAAACTGGACTGGACTCACAACACAGATGCACTGTACAGGAAGGGCCAGAGTCGGCTTTATCTCCTGAGGAGACTGCGGTCCTTTGGAGTGAGAGGGCCACTCCTGAGGACCTTCCATGACTCTGTGGTGGCATCAGCCATCCTGTACGGTGTGGTCTGCTGGAACAGCAGCGTCACAGAGAGGGAGAAGAAGAAACTGGACAAGGTCATCAAGAAGTCCAGTTCAGTCCTGGGCTGTCCTCTGGACTCGGTGCAGCAGGTGGGGGACAAGAGGGTCCTGGCTAAACTCATGTCTATGCTGGACCATGAGGGTCACCCCCTGCAGGACGCCCTGTCTGCTCTGGAGAGCAGCATCAGTGACAGACTGATGCACCCTCGCTGTGTGAAGGAGAGATTTCGCAGGTCTTTCCTTCCTGCTGCTGTCAGACTGTATAATGAACAATGCTAGTTGTGTCAAAGGACTTGCTCTATTTCTGCCGGGTGTTTGATTGACAGATGTGGTAGCCAGTCGGATGCTGTCGTTAGCAAGTTTGGTTGACAGCGCTACGTGTTTTTTAGTTATTTTCAGTGCGTCTTGCGGAGCTCGTGGGTGCAAGACTCGTGTGCGTATTAAAGACGACCACACATATATATATTCACCCATAAAGAGTTCAACGTTCTTAATAAAAGTAAGGAAACTTGTCATCTCTCAGTTTGCATTCTTACTGATGCCCCCTGGCGGTCACAACAATAATAAGCCACACAACTAACTTTCCCCATAACAATTTTGGTCCTTCGAGCCGGATAGTGTGGCCACCGTGGGATTAACTAGAGATGTATTCAGATCGAAGTCACCCTCTGCACGATGCAGGCGCCCGGCCACGCCGAGAGAGAAGACCACCAACTTGGATGCAGGATTACGTCTCCTCGCCTGCACAGCAGCAGTCAGTCTATGATGCATATGAGTCACAGCGACCCTATCCCAGTGTGGAGAGATCAGTGGAGAGAAGTGCCAGGATGACATCTCTCACACCTCCGCCGCATCTTGAGGACTGGAGTACACTGCAAGGAGCCAGAGCTATGGATCCATATGAAGATGAGTATTCTCTCCCATTGCCTACAAGCACACCGGTCCATTATAGGCAGAGGGTAGCTGCAGAAACATCTGAGACACTTACATTACTACACAGAGTGCTTGATGATAATCAGAGGATGCAAAGACAGATGATGGAGATGCAAAGGCACCTTAATACTAGAGGAACGCCCTTACCCACATTATCCACCCCAGTGCCAGCTCCTGCTCATCCACCAAAATTCAGCGCTCCGGTAAACCGGGATCAGAGTCAGTCTCTGCCCCCTCCTCCACCTGCATCTGTTGCCTTCACGTTACCTGTAGACCAAAATGACTATTGGCCGCCTCCTCCTCCTCCTGTTACATATGAGTTCATAGATAAGCCTTTGCCACCACCACCACCACCACCACCACCACAGGCGCTGGTGTCTGAACTCACTGAGTTACTTGAGGACGACAACACGAGAGCAGCCAGGCTATCAGACAGATTCATACCCTCCTCCATCTGGTGTGCAGACACCGGAGTATTGCATCCCCTACACTCCCCCTAGATGTGAGTCACTGCACACCCCACAGCATGAGGTGGTGTATCGCGGCCCAAAGCCTACCATTCCTACATTCACAAAGGGTGACCCCAGAGAGTTTGCCAGGCTTAAAGTGGCCCTGGAAAACCTTCTGCCTGCAGATGCTACAGAGCATTTTAAGTATCAGATTCTGTTGGACCACTTGAAGCATGAAGATGCTTTACTCATTGCTGATTCCTATATCAACTCACAGCAGCCATACACTGACACAATGACCAGCTTAATTGAAAGGTACGGCCAGCCACATCAGCTCGCGCTCAGGAAGATAGCTGACTTAATGGATTCCTTTAACATTGCTCGTGGTGCGGTTCGCATTAAGAGTAAGAGCGCTGGTGGGCCTATTGGAGCAGCTGGGTGAAAGTGGACAGACAGAGCTTTGCTGTGGGTCACATGTGACACGGTTATTGTCTAAGCTGCCACAAGATATGAGAGCCGAGTTCAAGAGGTTCCTATATCCAATGCGCGTCACCATTCCCAGTCTGCTGCACTTTTCTGATTGGCTTAACTATGAGCTAAAAATACAAGAGACGGTGTATGAGTCATTGCATAGTGAAGTAAAGAGCAGCAGTGAAACCAAGACAGTACGACGCCATGACAGTAAGAGTAACAGGCACACCAGCATCTTTCATACACAAAACAAGTCCAGTAATGGACCCCCAGCAGAGCAGACACCAGCCACTCACAAGAAGACAGATAAGACTGCATTTTGCCCTTACTGTGTCAATACACTGCATTATCTTGACCAGTGTAGTAATTTTGCACTGCTGACAGTGGAGCAGAAATCAGCATGGATCAAGTCCAACAGAAGCTGCTGGCGCTGTGCACGTTCACATCAAGCTGCACAGTGTCGGCTGAAGATCACATGTCCAAAGTGTAAAGGGAAACACCTGCAGGCTCTACATGATGTTAATGTAAAGCCCCCTGAGACCCCAGTAAGCCCTCTCAGCTCAACCAATGAAGTTTTGTATTTAGACAGACGTTCTGGCTGCAATCAAGTCCTGTTAAAGATTAGCAGGGTGCTGTTACGCAATGGTGACAACCTTTTAGAGACATACGCAGTACTTGACGATGGGTCAGAGCGGACCATCCTTCTTCCAGCTGCAGCCCAGACACTTCAACTCATTGGTGAGCCAGAAGACCTAGCCCTCAGAACTGTCAGACAAGATGTCAGGGTTATGCATGGTGCAGCAGTGTCATTCACCATTTCCCCTGCAGATCAGCCCCAAAAGACATTCATCATTAAAGGTGCATTTACTGCTGACCCGCTGAGTTTAGCTGAACACACATACTCAGTGGAGGCACTCCAGAGAAAGTACAAGCACCTTAGAGGTCTCCCACTCCCAGCCATAAACAGAGTGCGCCCCCTGTTGTTGATAGGCTCAGATTACCCACACCTCATTACTCCAGTGGCCCCTATACGCCTCGGACGTCCTGGGGGACCTGCTGCTGTGAGAACAAGGTTAGGCTGGACACTTCAGGGGCCTATTAAGAATGGCAAACAAACATCTATCACTCAGCAGTGTTTTCACATCTCCACCACGTCGCCCTCTGCTGAAATATTCCAGAATGTAGAAAGGTTATGGCAATTAGACGTCCTCCCCTATCGCAGTGAGAAGCTGGTGGTGCGCTCCAGGCAGGATCAAGAAGCAATACAGCTGTTGGAGGCTAAAACCACACGGGTGGATATTCAAGGAGTTCAGAGATATGCCACTCCACTCCTCAGAGTGAAGAACATGCCACAGCTCAATGCACCCAAAGAGGCTGTGCTAGCTAATCTCCGCAGCACAGAGAAAAGACTACTGCGGGACCCAGAGAAAGCTGCTGCCTACTGCACAGAGATTAATAAACTAGAGACTGCTGGCTATGTGCTAAAGGTCCCTGAAGAGGAGCTGTGCAGTGCAAAGGAGTCGTGGTTCATCCCACATCATATGGTGAGCCACAATGGCAAGAACAGGATTGTTTTTAATTGTTCTTTCTGTTATAAAGGGGACAATCTCAATCAGCTGTTGCTGCCAGGCCCTACCCTCACATCCAGCCTCCTGGGGGTGCTGTTGCGCTTTAGAGAGCATGCTGTTGCTGTGAGCAGTGATATCAAAGGGATGTTGATATCAGGGAGGCCTTTGAAGTTCTACAGCCTGCACTTCGGGACCGATTGGCCAAGTACCAAATAGTGTTCAAGTTCAACCCACCAAACGCACCTCATTTTGGTGGTGTATGGGAAAGGGAGGTCAGATCTGTCAAGGCCGCACGTTATGCGTCTATTCAGCCTCAGTCTGTTCCAGAAGAAGTCCTGAGGACTGTCCTGATAGAGGTGGAAGGGATTTTAAATTCCAAGCCGCTGGGTTATGTTTCGACAGATGTGGCAGATCCTGACCCCGTGACTCCCAATCTTCTCCTCATGGGGCGGCTTGATCCCTCCCTGCCGCAAGCTGTTTATGAGGATGCTGAGCCTTTAAGCCGACGCCGCTGGAGGCACAGTCAAATATTAGCAGACCAGTTTTGGGCTCACTTCATCAGGCGCTTCCTCCCTACCCTTCAGACACGCTCTAAATGGCATAAGGACCCAGCACAGCTGCAACTTGGAACCACGGTCATGGTAATAGACCCTCAGCTACCGAGAGCCCTGTGGCCAGTCGGCGTGGTCACCAAGGTTCACCCTGGACAGGATGGACGTGTGCGGGCTGCTGAGGTCCAGGTCAAGGACAAGACCTATATGAGACCTGTTGCACGCCTAGTGGCTCTGCCCGCCATCCCCAATGCTGACTCTGACCCAGTCAGTCCTTCTTAGGTGTCAAATTTGATGGACAAATTTGGGGGCGGCTGTGTCAAAGGACTTGCTCTATTTCTGCCGGGTGTTTGATTGACAGATGTGGTAGCCAGTCGGATGCTGTCGTTAGCAAGTTTGGTTGACAGCGCTACGTGTTTTTTAGTTATTTTCAGTGCGTCTTGCGGAGCTCGTGGGTGCAAGACTCGTGTGCGTATTAAAGACGACCACACATATATATATTCACCCATAAAGAGTTCAACGTTCTTAATAAAAGTAAGGAAACTTGTCATCTCTCAGTTTGCATTCTTACTGATGCCCCCTGGCGGTCACAACAATAATAAGCCACACAACTAACTTTCCCCATAACACTAGTCATGTGTCATCGCCATAGTAATAATAACAATAATAACAATGTGCAATACTATTTAAAGTCACTACCTGCTACTTATTTATTTATTTAACCACCACTGTCCATCACTGCACTGTACACAATATTTTGATTGTAAATACTTATTATTATTTATCTTGTTTTTGATGTGTGCTTGTTTTCCTACTTTTTCTGAAACTTGCGTTGTGACATTGAAATTTCCCCACTGTGGGACGAATAAAGGATTATCTTATCTTATCTTATCTTATCTTTATAGGGGAATCATGTCGTATCTGTGCTTCAACTGTGCAAATAGCCTCGCGAGGGGCGACAGAATTTGAAACCAGTTTGATTTTCATCTGACCCTATGATTCCCGATCGGGAGGTGTTTGTGAAAGGTCAATCGCTGCTCATCAACCCATGTATAACTAAAGCTAAAACTTGGGGTGATCCCCAAAATAGTTGCACAAGTGAAAAGTCATCTCAAAATGAGCCAAAAATCACACAGTGCAAAGACAACACACACATGCAAAATCATACAATAACAAATCCATGTTATTGCCTGGCAATCATGCAAGTTTTGTACATACTGACTATATCATACATATATCATACATCGCAAGAAACAAAGTGATGATGTCACAACTGTGTTTTAATGTTATGCCTTTTCCTCTGCAATAGACAAGAAAAAAACGCAATGTTGCAAATGAGAATCTGTCTGACTCTGAGATGTCAGACTCTTCATCAACCTCCTCAGAGACATCATCTTCTTCATCCTCCTCCTCCTCCTCATCATGTGATGAGGAGAAGAAGAAGAAGAAGAGGCACAGTAAGCACCAGAAGGATAAAAAGAAGAAGGACAAGGGGAAGAAACCTAAAAAGGACAAGAACAAGAGCTATGATGTAGCTATGAATAGGAGAGGTATTTTCTAGTTTTTGTACATTTTTCTTGTTTAGGTTCAATGTGCATTTGAATTATAATAAGCTGTAGTGTTTGTGCAGGGTTTTATTAATTGTAATGGCTAAAACACTGCAAAATCTGATACAAGGTCAGGCATTTTATACCAAACACATCTCGAAGGCTTGCAGACTCCTGGAGGGACAAACTGTGAAAGGGTTTTAGTTATGACTATCAATTATGGCTAAAAGGTGCAAATATAATATCTCTCTGTTATCCTGTAGCAAAATAGATTTAGCTAATACTATAGTAGATGGGAAATAACAGTAGCTTTTTAGAGTCATAAAGTACACACTTGTATTACGTAAGTTAAAGGTGGGGTAGGAGATACTGGAAAAACGGTTCGAGCAAGCTAAATTTGAAAATACACCTCTTCATACTCCCCACTGAAGTCACACCTCCAGAGCACAGGAGGAGGGTACACCAAACCTTACACAAATCTGATGTACGGCTTAGGAGTACTTTAAATTCCATTGTATGTGCAATCACACAAAAGTCGAATTATTTCACTTCCTGTTGGGCGTAGCCATGGCATTGTGTTGACCTTTTTTGTTCGTCTTAGTGAGATACACATCCCTACCAAACTTCATGCATGCAGCTGAAAGTGTATGCCAACGACGACCCTCCACGCGTTAGGGAGTGCTATAGTGTCCCTGGGCCCCATCAGGGGCCAGATCTTTTTGTATTAGATGATGCTGTGATTTCTGACGACCAAATTACAGGAGTTTTCCTACGTGGTAAACTCCTCAAGAAGGCTCAAATGTGTGAGGAGAAAAAAACTATAATAGTAATAAATATATAAGTTGCACCTGAGTATAAGTCGCAGGACCAGCCAAACCATAAAAAAGGGTGACTTATAGTCCAAAAAATATGGTAACTCATTCATTGTGGTTTTTTGTGTGTGTATTTTATGTATTTGTAGCCACGACTCCCGAGGACATACTGAAGCGCTACAGAAAGGTGCTACGGGCCTACAAAAGAGGTAAAAACCTCCGCCTACAGATCCGTGGGAGTAGATCGAAACACAATCTGCTGTGGAGTACCAATTGCTGAATTGGCAATTGTCGCCCCCACAACATTTGAGGAGCTTCGTGAAGGCTTTTCTCAAGTAGAGTGAGTTTCATAGAGGTGCCGAGAAGCAATCGAAAATGACCCTGAACTAATTGAGGAAGTAGGGGGAAAAAGAAAGGTGGGCAACTTCTCCCCCTTAAAAAGAGGCTATAGGCTAGGTCCAAGGCTACTATTGCAGTTAATTACAGTTACAGTTAGTTGTTTGTATTTCCTCAGCAGTTTCATGTTGTTAATTGTGTCTTGGACCATGCCCTGTGGAGGCCCTGTGCCTTGATTTTTATTATTTTTTGAATTTCAGTAAAATAACGGTGTATTACATTGGTCATTTTTAAGTTGCACAATGTGAACAGTTATAGTTAATTACAGTCACTGTAAACACTCCATATTGAATAGACTCACCTAACTAGCAGAAACTGTAAACAAATATGTGTTGTCTCAGAGTAATTTCATTGTAATTAGCTCCTCCCTTCAGACAGATATAAAGCAGTGTCCGCCAGCATCTGACCAGAACTAAAGAAGCAGCTTGGATGAGCTGCGAAACGTATTAGACTTAGACTTAGACTTAGACAAACTTTATTGATCCACAAGGGAAATTATTTGGATACAATAGCTCAAACATCACAATATAATAACAGAGTAACAAAAATAGATGGTATAGCAAAAAGATTAAGAGACAGGTGTCAAATGAGACATAATTATCAAAATGTATATGTACAAGTCAAAATAAAATAGAAATATAAGTAATAAAGTAATAAACTATATAGTCACAGCTATATACAAGAAACAAGAACGACCGTGCAAATACTATGCTGATTGACAGGGCATGAGGTAATCCGTTACTTGAGATTAACTTGTTGTACAGTTGTAGGGAGTATTATCTGTTACATAGGGGTGAGTTGTTGTACAACTGAATGGCGTATGGTATGAATGTAGTCCTGAATCTCTCACTGTTTGAGCGGAGCTGAAGGAGCCTGTTGGAGAATGAGCTCCTCTGTCCCTCTATAGTCTGGTGCAGTGGGTGAGCAGGAGTGTCCATGATGGAGAGCAGTTTGTTCAGTGACCTCCTGTCCCTCACTGTGACAAATGTCTCCAGCTCACAGCCGATCACGTAACCCGCTTTACGGATCCGCCCAATGTCTCTTTTACTGGTGCCGCTCCCCCAGCAGACCACAGTGAAGTACAGCGCGCTGGCCACCACAGACTGGTAGAAGATCTCCAGTAACTTGCTGCACACATTGAAAGACCTGAGCTTTCTCAGGAAGTAGAGTCTGCTCATGCTCTTCTTGTACACAGCATTACAGTTGTCCCTCCAGTCAAGTATTCGACCAAATAAACTCTGTCCAGTTGACAAATAAAATTTCTCCTTTTGCCATCATTTGTAAAAGGTGACCCTGAATGACATATAGTGAAGTAATGTTTCATTATCTGCTTCCACTTTTAAGGGGTGCAAAAAGTTTCAGATATAAGTCTAAAAAGTAACGGATCATCTATAAGAGCTTAGCCTTTGAGCTACAGATATTGAGGTAAGTGTTTGTATACAGATTCAGATTAGTGGATGTAATTAACTGTGTAGATGTGTTGCATATCATTAATAAAACATTAACAAATTATAACATGAGAGGTGAATCTGGGCTAGCCACATTTGAAGTCTTCCTCATGAGGCTTGTATATAAGTGATAAACAGAACCTTAGTCACATATTAACAAGTAATCAATAAATGTTTAACGTTTTCTTGACATGTCTTCTTGGACCTACAGCCTGCACATGGCCAGGGCATGTCCTAATCATTTACAAAAACTGTCTAAATGTTTTGTTCATGATTAGTTCATTGTCTAATACTGGATATAGACTTTCAGCCAATGTTATTGAGCACATAGCCTATATATGTATACATATCTTAAATAATGTTTCCTTGTCTTTCAGTTTGACCACACTTAATGATTTACAAGCTAATCTTAATGCAATAATAATGTAGCTATGAATTACTTAAAAACAGTATACAAACTATTTACAAATAATATTTTGAAGATTTTACAAAGTTTACAAATAATGCACAATTCATTTGAGGAAAGTAAACTTGTTCAGTTTGTTTTTGTTAAAGACTTAAATGTTTGTAAAACACGACTAGAAGCAGCCAATCACGAGTCTGGACCCACCCCGCTTTAGCGTGGGGCTGAGGCCAGGTGTCGGGGTTCAGTGTGTGTCGGACAGCAAGCAGAGAGACTGCAGAGAATAGTGCTCTTGTTTTGTGTTTTAGTTAGGACCCAGTTCGGGGCTATTTTTTTCCACCTTTGGTACTGTGTGCGTGATATCATAACGTAAGTAGATATTCTGTGTGTATAAGTTACGTTGTGCTTTTCCTTTGTTGTATTTAGACCTGTAATAGCCTAATTTGCATGCCTTGTGCTCCGAGAAACACAGACTCTTATGTAGCGGCCGCCATTACGCGGCTCATAGCACTGTCTGATGTCTGTGGGTTTCGTATTACACGTGCATGTATAATACTTGTTGTAAATAATTGTTGTGATGTTTGCAGACTGTTATAGAGAGCTGCTCTGTATCAGAGCCTGTGTTGAAGGCAGCGCTCTGTCAGAGAGGCAGCGCGTTTCTGGTTACGACACCTCTTAAAGGCGCAGTACAGTTGGTAGGAAGACCTGTACCATGATAGCATAACTGATGCCAAAAGAACCCCAAAAAACTATTGTTCACTATTTTAAAAGTTTGTCTATTATTACCATGTGCATTATTATTGTATAGTTGATATAGTTTTTTAATATGCATTTTTATTCCTTTGTTTCCTGTAGAACCACACACTTCTGCCATTCCTGTGGATACCTAATAAATCACATCAGTTAAGACATCTGGCTGTTTCTTTTTGAGAGCACCCTGCAGCGGGTCAATACAGACAGCACATCCCTAGTGTATTTTTCAAAAGGTTTAAGCTTGTTTTTGCTAAAAGACTTAAATGTTTGTAAAGGTTTAATTATTATTAATTTCATCATTACGTAATCATTGACTAATTTTTTTCAAATGAGGAATGACATATATATAACATTATTATAGTATTTCTTACTCATTAACAAATATTTGTAAATGTTTTGTAAAATAATTAGTTCATTATTTACTATGTGTTACTAATGTTTTATAAGCGCCCGTTATTTTAAAGTGTTACCAATGACACATGGGGAGTTGTCACGCCTAGGTCAGCAGTAGAGGTAACAAATCAGAAGCCTACCGCTCCAGCTTTGAAAAGTAAGGTCGAGACAGAGATACCACACTTAACCACAGTCAGCCCTCAGTCTACCATTTTGTTTGATACTGTTTCTGTAGTTCGGGATTTGGCAGGTACGACAGCATTTCTTAAATGTCAGTGCCCCGACTGGTCTCATGGAGACAAAGTTTGAATGGATTAATAAATTGGGTAAAACTTTAGTGTGGTCTGGCCCTGAGTCACGGGGGTTTTCTAAGGGCTCGAGAAAATACATTTTATATAATGATCTGAAAATGGCTCCAACTGTGGGTGAATCCCGTGAAATAAGAAATATTTCACGGGATGATCAAGGTGACTTCATTTGTAAACACATACAGAGAAAGCATAAATTTGTGCTGAAGAGTAATAGTTGGTTACCGGGGTACAAAGCACGTAAAATAACCTTATTTGTGAACGATTTGGTCTCTGAATTGTTGCCTGAAAGCGCTCAAGAGCAATTACCTAATAAAACTGATCATAATGTTTTAAAGGTAATTCCTACTGTTTTAAGCCAACGGGTGACTACTCCGACTGTGAAAGTGGATAGTGTTACATTCGATAGCATTAAGCTAAATAATGTATCTTTAATCACAACACCCACAACTATACTAAATAGGACCTCCACTACTACATCTGCTACTACGCCAATTACTACTTCTATCACTACATCAATAATTACAACATCCGTGACTACAATACCAATAATTACAACAACTAGAACTAAATCTGCGACTACGACACCAAGAGTTACAAAAGCGACAAGCAAATTGGCTATGACATCACATACTAAAGCACCAGAAAATAAGTTGAATACTACTTTGGCTAATATAGTGTTTACTTCAAAGGCTGCGACCTCAAAAGGGATCAATAAGGAGGCGATAACTAAGGTAATGGAACTTCCTATAAAACTTTCTACAGATAAGACAAGGACGGCTAGAACATTCATCTTCGGATGTAACTTCAAACATTATTTTGACAACTATACTTTATGCAAAATCTATTCTGACAGCTATACTTGATGCAAAAACTATGTGGCCAATTATGCTTAATGAGGGACCAGTGAATGTAACGCAGAAACCTAGTTCTGTAACTCGGTCACGACAGATAAGACTATGACGACGGCACCTGACACTCTGCCACTTGAGGAAAATGATTGGACTGACAGGGATGCGACACCAGAAGACATGTCAGAATCATTTCGGGCATTGTATAAGAGAGAAGCCAAGTGGAAAGCATTTGGGTTTGATTCCTCAGTATTGCATATTTCAGACCCTTTCGCCAGCAGGAACTTTTGGTTCCAGCAGTTAACACATGCTGTGAGAGCAACGGCTCATGAGGATGATCCGTGCATGGTTAGAATTCTGTCACCTAGTACCTTGAAATGGAAACTTCACCTCAACCTTTGAGTATTGAGTGGCAATCCATGGTTATGTCTTGGCTGTATTTCCACTAAGAAGCAAATCCAAAGGAGCGGATCTATATATCCAGATTATACAAGCCTACCTTTGAGTGTGCGTTGTTGGGGGCTTTTCCTTACATAAACTTGTTAGACCAAGGGGGGAAGTTAGCCGTACCTGAATCGATGGAAGTGAAACCAGCAAAAGAAGCACACTGTATATGCTCCAATGAAACCCGTGGGGGTTCAGGGGTGTTTTAATAATTTAGAGTCATACCACTGGAGAATTAGCCTGGGAGAAAAGTGGGGTATTGGTCTTTTTCCTTGGTATGGAGTCTGTATTTGTCTATTTGGCTATCACATATTTGAGATTTATCATATTTATATCATATCATATTTATATCATATTGATAGCATATTTATCACATATATCACATATTATATCACATATCACTTATTTGGCTGATCTCATAGATAATATAACATATACGCTAATGAGTTTTTGCTAATGAGACTATAAAGGGATTTAGTACTTTGACAAAAGTCACTGTCTAACTCTGCTGAAACGCTCTTGATTGATATGGCTCTTGATTATATTTTGGCTAAACAAGGTGGGCTGTATTTAGCTTTAAATTTAACTGGTGACACCTGCCATACCTTAATCCCTGATAGCTCTGATAATATGACTAATGTAATTGATGCTTTAAAGAAGATTAGAGAGGCATTTGGGTCGTCAGAAGGTTCAGGTTGGTCGGCCAATGCTTGGTTATGAGATAGATTTGGAGCTTTGGGAGCTATGATAGTTTGGGCTTTGTTGGGAGGACTTATCACATTATGCGTTATGTTTTGTTTTTCTACCATACTGTTGACCTTTGCTAAGGCGATGATATTAAGATGGGTTGGAGTTGTTATGCCGTCGGATCAAATACAGATGCCATTATTTCACAAAGATGACGTGCAGATTAGCGAAGAGAGAGTCAGAACAGAATTTGAATTATTTGATAAATACCTGACCTGACCAGACCTGATTGTAGTTGATTGGACTTTGCACCGAAATTTCTGACCATTTAAAGGTGTAATTTCAGTGCAAAGGGGGGATTACTTAAATTTCACATATTTTACATAATTTTCCATTTTATCACATTTATTTTCTTTTTGCTCATGTTATATATATATATATATATATATATATATATATATATATATATATATATATATATATATATATATATATATATATATATATAGTTTATAATTTTCTTGTATTTCTTTTGTGTTTCTTTTGTGTTTTAAATGACCATATATTCAGACGATGTTTGTTTTTATGTTTGGTTATGTTACTTAAAATATGACTATTATACTATGCAGAATGGGACATCCCCTCCACTTAGTTAATAATAGAATGGTCGTCAGCAGCGGGACCCGTGAGAGAGTTTTTCAGTGATTAAGTAGTATGAATTGCTGCTACTGGTTTTTCGTTCTCACGTTTATAGCTAGGAGAAGCTAGGTAATTAAACTGATTTGTCGTTAATAGTGTGACTTTAGTCTCGAAGGGGGGAAATATGTAGTGCAGGGGTGCGCAATACGTCGATCGCGATCTACCAGTCGATCGCCAAGGTAGTGTGGGTACACTGTAAACCCAAATTTTCTTTTACATATAAAGTCAAGCTATTATTACTAATCTTTTCATTATTTTGCAAAAGGCGGGACCATTAAAAAAAGTGTGTAAACTATTTTAAACTAGTATTTGCTATACTAATAGCTCTGAGCGGAGACGACTCACACTTTCATGTTTTTACCTGTGAGCGGTGGGGCTTGACCACGACTGAACGACTGGTGACCCCAAACAACATGTTTCCTCTGCTCTGACTGTTGGCTGCCGATCAGCGTGTGATGAAGTGGGGGGAATCAGCGTCAGCCTGGTATATTAACGCGTGGAAAGAGAAGAAATTTGGTTCTTGTTCCCGTGGGACTGAATAGTTGGTAACATTAGCTGACGCTTGAAGTGAACGTAAGGCTAACGTTAAGTTAACTAGCTGCTAATGTTAATGCTGTGGTAGCAATTGGTAACGTTAGCTCTGTTGTAGAGACCTGCATCGGGCGGGAATTCCCGTGGGACCCGCAGAAAAAACCCCTCAGGACCCTTTTCACGTTGCCTCGGCCGGGATCGGGCCGTTTTCATGTTGCATCGGGCGGGAGCGGGCGGTCAGGCTAAAACATGTCGCGGGTCCCGACCAGACTTCTTTCTTTTTTCACTTGTTGATTTGTCTGGAATTCAAAAGGATTGTGGGGAAAGACCTACAGAAGGAATTTTATTCTGCCCTTGATAACCACACTACTCGTCGTATGGAAATTTTTAAAGCTAAGAGAGGCAACGTGGGTGAACAGTTGGCACATCTTTTACAGCAAATGCAGGTAATACTTTGTACTTTGTTTTGTCTCTGTGTATGAGAGACTGTTTTTCTTTTAACTTATCATACAGTATCCATTTTCTGTTTTACAGTCACTGGATCCCACTGAAAAAAGGACAGTCGCACTAAGAGGGCTTCCTTACTTACTCGGAGACAATCCCACTGAATTCTTCAAATCTACCTTTGTAAGTATACATTTTGTCTGTAATGTGAAACTTTTAGAATGTGACATTTATTGTATAATTTGAACAAGCCAAAATTGACAAGTAGCCTATATTCAAAAACTTTGGATTATTCGTTAGGACAATAGAATAGAGATGTATTTACCTTGTCAACATGTTTCGGCTGCTATCTGCGAGCCGTCTTCAACAGTTGTCACTGGTGACAATTTGAAAACTTTCAAAGTTTTTGAATATAACAAAAGAAGACAAAATGAACATTGTAGAAGAAGTCGCCTATACATTAGAACAGTGGTTCTCAACCTGGGGTCCGGGCCCCCCCAAGGGGTGCGCTAGAGATTGCAGGGGGTCCGCCCAATTTCGTCTGCGTTGAGGTTGTGACTTTACCAAAATTATATTTGTGCACATTAAAATTATAGAATCCCAACAACACACCCAATAGCCTAATCAAAATTCTGTGTAATTCAAATTAAAACATAGTTTTGGTCCACATTTAAATTCATTAAGGTATTTATTACCTCTGACCTGAACTTGCGCAGGCAATCCTTAGGTCAGCTAGCGGGCTAGGTAATTCAGCCTAGGTAATTTATAGTTAAATGTCCTTGCAGTTATTTCTGAAGATTTTATACACCTGGTGACACACAGAAGAAAAGAAAGCCATATAGATACTGATATATCTTTAACAATGAGTCATTATTTTTCTGTTGTAATGGGGTATACCTATTCTGTTTGGCTGTCAAAAATTAAACTGTGTGTGTGTGTTAGATACACTTGATAACATTTAAGGAAGAATTTTTGCAAATAAAAGTTTGTAGTTCATCACTTTTTTCTTTTAGTGCGTATATGCAGGTAGGATTTGGAGTTAGGGGGGCCTGGCTTGTCTTGGACACAGGCAAGGGGGGCTTCAAGAAAAAAGGTTGAGAACCACTGCATTAGAAGCTCCATGATCTTTATCTAAAGAAAAAGTCAGACTAATGTTGATTTTCAAATGTTTGTTCAAACATTTGAAAATGCTTGACCAAATAGTTATGATGTCAGCATAAATTGAATTTCATGCAATTCCTGTTTTGTCATTCTTATTGATAGTCTGTTGTAGTTCAGTAATTTGATTCTGTAATGTTTATACTTCTGGCAATCATTTTCTTTTTTTTGTTTATCTTTAGGATGGTGGTGAATCGTAAACAGAAAAAAGTTTAGTGTTTTATATCTTATTTAGCAGCTAGAAGTTTATTGTTTGCACTGCTGAGGTTCAGTTTGTAGCCACCATGATGAACACATTACACACACACACACATTGAAAATACAAGCATAATTCACTGAAATGTGAACTAGCATTATTATGTTTACAGACTGAAAAATCTGTTGCACGTAAACCTTCCTGTTCGTTATTACTTTTTAAAACAGTTGTTATGTGCCACTATGCTAGTTAATAACTTTAGTCTCTAATCAATAAGGCTTCTGAAATTTAAAATTGTTCATGACAGGGATGCTCCTTATTAGGCAATTTACCTGTCGAAACCATTCCAGGTTTCCATTTTTCTCTTTTGACCAGATTAATGTAAATGTTTGGGGGGTTTTTCTACTAATTTGTGTACACTATACATGCTACCTCAATTAGTTCATCAGACATTATGCAAGTGTGTTTCCCTTTGTACAAGGTTTTAAAAGTTTAAATTTCACCTTGATTCTAAATGTTAGAAAAATGAACCCATTGTTGTAAAGGGTTAATTGCACAATTGTTTTGACATGGCACTTTACTCAGATTTTATATTACTGTTTAAAATTGTGAAATGTAAAAGCAAAAACAAATGCTGTTACAGGTTACAGGCAGAAGACTGCACTTTATTCAGGTTTAAGCATGTTACTATTGCATTATTTTGGCAATACATTTGTGAGAAAAAAAAAAAAATTGTAATTTTTTGTCAATTATTATCTAATGTAAAAAAAAATAATAATAATAATTACAACTAATTAACATGATCAATAAATACCCATAAATAAGAAAAATAAATACTGATAAACATAAGCAATGATTACTGTAATACACGAGTAATGGTTAAGTTAATTACTTGTGAACATTAGTTTTAAAAAATTAAGGCCTACTCGAGACCGATCTTGGTCTCGAGATGAGTACGACCATATTTCATTACGGCCGGTGCCGTCGGCAATAAACTTGTACCGGTGTGCGGGACCGCACGGGGCTTCTCACTGCAGCCTGTGCGCTTGTCTGGAACCTGCGGACACTTGTACGCAACAGCGTGTACCAGCGTGTACCAACAGCGCAACACGCAACAGCGCAACATGCAACAGCGTGTACCAGCAGTGCAGGTTAAACTTATTAAAACATCCTACCTGTCCACTTTTGAGTTTAGGCACAATGCACTGGAAACGCATTACAAATCTTGGGGCTGTCCTGGCCACAGCATTGTGTTCTAAAGTGAGTTTACGCCTGAAATCATGTCCTTTTGACAGGAAAAGCCCCCACATAGTGTAGTTTGCACCTCCTGTTACTTCTAAGGCAGGATTACATAGTCAAAATGTGATTTGCAGGCGCTGAAAACGGCCAATGCTTGGTTATGAGCTTGCTTTGGAGCTTTGGGAGCTATGATATTTTGGGCTTTGTTGGGAGGACTTATCACATTATGCGTTATGTTTTGTTTTTGTACCATACTGTTGACCTTTGCTAAGGCATATAGCAAATATTAAGATGGGTTGGAGTTGTTATGCCATCGGATCAAACACAGATGCCATTATTGCAGGAAGATGACTTGCCGATTAGCGAAGGGAGAGTCGGAACAGAATTTGAATTAGTTGGATGAATACCTGACCTGACCTAATTGTAATTGATTGGACTTTGCACCAAAATTTCTGACCATTTAAAGGTGTAATTTCAGTGCAAAGGGGGATTACTTAAATTTTCCATATTTTACATAATCTTACATTTTATCACATTTATTTTTGCTCATGTTAGTCATTATACTTTTATAAATATATTCATATACCTATATATTTTATAATTCACATTGTGATGTGAAACAAGTTTTTGATTGTATTTGCTTTTGCAAGATACTGGATGGTGTGTTCTGTTTCCAGGACAAATGGGGAACGATGTTGAAATGGACTATGGACATGGACAATGATTGATAATCGGAGCTAACCAAATAGCTTGGATGGACAGTGGATGGACAGATGGTGAATGAAAGTGCGGTCTTTGAATGTGTTTTATCAAGATATATCTTACTGTATTATATAGTTTATAATTTGTGTTTTAAATGAACCTATATGTTTATTCATACGATGTTTGTTTCTATGTTTGGTTATGTTACTGTTACACTCTGTAGAATGGGACATCCCTCCACTTAGTTAGGTCGCCAGCAGCGGACCCGTGAGAGAGTTTTTCAGTGATTAAGTAGTATGAATTTGGCAACAGATTTAGCTGCTACTGGTTTTTCGCTCTCACGGTTATAGCTAGGAGAAGCTAGGTAATTAAATTGATTTGACGTTAATAGTGTGACTTTAGTCTATCGCCAAGGTAGTGTGGGTAGATCGTAGCGTCGTAGTAGGCCTACTCGAGAACGCTCTTGGTCTTGAGATGAGTTGACCATATTTCATTACGGCCGGTGCCGTCAGCAATAACTTGTACCGGTGTGCGGGACCGCACGGGGCTTCTTACCGCAGCCTGTGCGCTCGTCTGGAACCTGCGGACACTTCGCAGCACATCACCACACGTGTCCCCAGCGCGCACAGCTTGTACGCAACAGCGTGTACCCTTGAGTACCAGCATGTATCACAGTGCAGGTTAAACTTTTTAAAACATCCTAGCTGTCCATCTGCCTCACGTCAGCATGCCGCTCCTCGCCTTTTTGCGCTCTCGCTCCTCCCTCCATATAACTCACACACACACCCTTCTCAATGCACGCAGATTAGACGAGCAAGATGAAACGCGAAGCAAAAACTAATCTAAATTTATGTTGGCAAAAAACAGGCCTACAGCACAGAGCTGGCCTACCGCGACATGTGGTTGAAGTTTGCCTAATAAAAGTGCACAAATACATCTGTATTTGTCACGACGTGTGTTTGGTAAATGTGCAGACGCTGGTAAATACTACTGCAAAACCAGTAAGATAATGTAACTCCAGTTAAGAAGTTAAGAAGTGTGCTTGAGTCTGGATGTCAGCAGCTACTGTCTGGACCAGGGGTCGGCAACCCGCGGCTCCAGAGCCGCATGTGGCTCTTTCATCGTTCTGTCGTGGCTCCCTGTGACTTTGGAAAATAATAATGAGTATTTAATTACATTGCATTTTTATTTTAGTTTGTTTTTAAATGTAAATCTAAAATTGTAGATAATGGTAATCTTGTAACATTTAAATAAAACGTTTTAAATATTTTTGTCGCTCAAAACATGCGTCAAAGCCGCCGACGTGCGTCACCCCCACACACTGGCAGCCCGGACCTACATCAGCAGTATGATTTTCGGCCCAATGATGATAAATCCAAGAAAAGAAAAGTTTCTGAAGAAAACAGAACGCTTAATGCTACGTGGGCAGATTCATTTGCTTTCACGGCTGATGAGACTGGTACACGCGGTACACGCAATAAAATGATGACGGAACACAGAAGCAGACGCCTTTTTGGTTCGCTGCGGGTGGATAATTTAAGTTTGGATTTTTATTTCCTACGAGGAGGACTCAAATACTAAAGTGTTTATTGCAGCTTTGCGTACATTTGTTTACAGAAGTGAAACTTAAAACCACATGGCTAATTTGCATAAACTAGAAGCGCTGACTAAAGGGCAGGACTCAGTGGAATATGCGTGTTCTTTCTGTGACTGAGGGATGTTCTGCCTATGGTGAGTCTGTTCTGCGCTTCTATCGTGTTGGAGATGGTTCATGTTAAATTTTTCAGAGATTATACGTGTGCAGGTCGTACGTGTGCAGCGCAATTCTTTATTTCACTCATGCACTTTATTTATGTTGGCTACTGTTGTGATGAAAAGACTGAAAGGTGTAAATAATTCTCTTAAGACTCGCGCTTAAGAGCTGTAGTGCAGGATGGCGCGCTTGTTGTTCTCTGAGAGTTGTAGTTTTGCCTGTAGTTACCCTGGTTAGCGCTGGTTTAGAAGTCAAAAGGGTTTTGTGGCTCCGGGTGTTTTCTTTTCTGTGGGAGACGGTCCAAATGGCTCTTTGAGTATTTAAGGTTGCCGACCCCTGGTCTTGACTATGCATCCCTAGCTGATTCCAACCAATGCAAGTCAAGAGAGTAAGGTAATGAGAAAAAATGAAATTGCGCAATATGGGCTCATGCCGTTATGCAAGGTACATCAACATAAATTGTACATATAAAGAATTCTCAATATATTTATGAATAAATAAATGATTTGCATTTTTGTAGTAGGTAGATCATTTTTACTTGGTCATTTTATAAGTAGCTCGCATGCAGAAAAAGTGTGAGCACCCCTGATGTAGTGTCTGCTTTGCCTTTTGAACCATACAGCCCCTTTAAGTAAGTTAAGAGGCCTCTGCATTCTGCCATGATGGCACGAGAGACCCCTAACTTTAATGTTAAGTCTGTATCTTGGACGTACAGAAGTAGTCAGGTTACAGTGGGATATCCTATAGAAAGCTAGATAGATATGTGGGCAATGCTTTGTTCGAATGTGTTCTCCAAGGTCCGTTCTGCTTCGAGGCAGACGGACCTTGTGTCTGTAATTGTCTTATACTCTGGGTTTGTAATAAATAGGATTGACACTAGCAGAGCCTGGTTTTTGGATTCTTCCCATCACATCCCACCGGTGAGTGAAACCAAAGCAGCAACGGGTGAGAAACGACTCTTCAATAAAAAATTAAAACGGTTATAACTTTGGCAAAGAAGCAGATAGAACTAAGATTCTAAATGCATATTGTTCAGGTCCAAAAGCCCTACTTGCACAGCAAAAATGGCATTGATATCTCTTGTAGTTTTCCCACAATTTCACTGTTGAGTTTAGGCACAATGCATTAGATACGCATGAAACATCCTGGGGTGTCCTGGCCACAGCATGGTATTGTAAAGCGAGCTCACGCCTGAAATCATGTAATTTTGACAGGACAAGTCCCCACATAGTGTAGTTTGCACCTCCTGTTACTTCTAAGGCAGGATTGCATAGTTGGTCAAAATGTGATTTGCAGGTGCTGAAAAGTCGTTTGCCGCAATAAAAAATTAAAACGCTTATTACTTTGGCAAAGAAGCAGATAGAACCAAGATTCCAAATGCATATTGTTCAGCTCCAAAAGCCCTACTTGCACAGCAAAAATGGCATTGATATCTCTTGTAGTTTTCCCACAATTTCACTATTGAGTTTAGGCACAATGCATTAGAAACGCATGAAACATCCTGGGGTGTCCTGGCCACAGCATGGTATTGTAAAGCGAGCTCACGCCTGAAATCATGTAATTTTGACAGGACAAGTCCCCACATAGTGTAGTTTGCACCTCCTGTTACTTCTAAGGCAGGATTGCATAGTTGGTCAAAATGTGATTTGCAGGTGCTGAAAAGGCGTTTGCCGCAATAAAAAATTAAAACGCTTATAACTTTGGCAAAGAAGCAGATAGAACCAAGGTTCTAAATGCATATTGTTCAGGTCCAAAAGCCCTACTTGCACAGCAGAAATGGCATTGATATCTCTTGTAGTTTTCCCACAATTACACTGTTGAGTTTAGGCACAATGAGGAGCTGTCCTGGCCACAGCGTTGTATTGTAAAGCGAGCTCACGCCTGAAATCATGTCATTTTGACAGGACAAGTCCCCACATAGTGTAGTTTTCACATCCTGTTACTTCTAAGGCAGGACTGCATTGTTAGTCAAAATGTGATTTGCAGGCGCTGAGAAGGCGTTTGCCGCAATAAAAAATTAAAATGCTTATAACTTTGGCAAAGAAGTAGATAGAACCAAGATTCCAAATGCATATTGTTCAGGTCCAAAAGCCCTATTTGCACAGCAAAAATGGCATTGATATCTCTTGTAGTTTTCCCACAATTTCACTGTTGAGTTTAGGCACAATGCATTAGAAACGCATGAAACATCCTGGGGTGTCCTGGCCACAGCATGGTATTGTAAAGCGAGCTCACGCCTGAAATCATGTCATTTTGACAGGACAAGTCCCCACATAGTGTAGTTTTCACATCCTGTTACTTCTAAGGCAGGATTGCATAGTTAGTCAAAATGTGATTTGCAGGCGCTGAAAAGGCGTTTGCCGCAATAAAAAATTAAAATGCTTATAACTTTGGCAAAGAAGCAGATAGAACCAAGATTCCAAATGCATATTGTTCAGGTCCAAAAGCCCTATTTGCACAGCAAAAATGGCATTGATATCTCTTGTAGTTTTCCCACAATTTCACTGTTGAGTTTAGGCACAATGAGGAGCTGTCCTGGCCACAGCGTTGTATTGTAAAGCGAGCTCACGCCTGAAATCATGTCATTTTGACAGGACAAGTCCCCACATAGTGTAGTTTTCACATCCTGTTACTTCTAAGGCAGGATTGCATAGTTAGTCAAAATGTGATTTGCAGGCGCTGAAAAGGCGTTTGCCGCAATAAAAAATTAAAATGCTTATAACTTTGGCAAAGAAGCAGATAGAACCAAGATTCCAAATGCATATTGTTCAGGTCCAAAAGCCCTATTTGCACAGCAAAAATGGCATTGATATGTCTTGTAGTTTTCCCACAATTTCACTGTTGAGTTTAGGCACAATGCATTAGAAACGCATGAAACATCCTGGGGTGTCCTGGCCACAGCATGGTATTGTAAAGCGAGGTCACGCCTGAAATCATGTAATTTTGACAGGACAAGTCCCCACATAGTGTAGTTTGCACCTCCTGTTACTTCTAAGGCAGGATTGCATAGTTGGTCAAAATGTGATTTGCAGGTGCTGAAAAGGCGTTTGCCGCAATAAAAAATTAAAATGCTTATAACTTTGGCAAAGAAGCAGATAGAACCAAGATTCCAAATGCATATTGTTCAGGTCCAAAAGCCCTACTTGCACAGCAAAAATGGCATTGATATCTCTTGTAGTTTTCCCACAATTTCACTGTTGAGTTTAGGCACAATGCATTAGAAACGCATGAAACATCCTGGGGTGTCCTGGCCACAGCATGGTATTGTAAAGCGAGCTCACGCCTGAAATCATGTAATTTTGACAGGACAAGTCCCCACATAGTGTAGTTTGCACCTCCTGTTACTTCTAAGGCAGGATTGCATAGTTGGTCAAAATGTGATTTGCAGGTGCTGAAAAGGCGTTTGCCGCAACAAAAAATTAAAACGCTTATAACTTTGGCAAAGAAGCAGATAGAACCAAGATTCTAAATGCATATTGTTCAGGTCCAAAAGCCCTACTTGCACAGCAGAAATGGCATTGATATCTCTTGTAGTTTTCCCACAATTTCACTGTTGAGTTTAGGCACAATGAGGAGCTGTCCTGGCCACAGCGTTGTATTGTAAAGCGAGCTCACGCCTGAAATCATGTCATTTTGACAGGACAAGTCCCCACATAGTGTAGTTTTCACATCCTGTTACTTCTAAGGCAGGATTGCATAGTTAGTCAAAATGTGATTTGCAGGCGCTGAAAAGGCGTTTGCCGCAATAAAAAATTAAAATGCTTATAACTTTGGCAAAGAAGCAGATAGAACCAAGATTCCAAATGCATATTGTTCAGGTCTAAAAGCCCTATTTGCACAGCAAAAATGGCATTGATATCTCTTGTAGTTTTCCCACAATTTCACTGTTGAGTTTAGGCACAATGCATTAGAAACGCATGAAACATCCTGGGGTGTCCTGGCCACAGCATGGTATTGTAAAGCGAGCTCACGCCTGAAATCATGTAATTTTGACAGGACAAGTGTAGTTTGCACCTCCTGTTACTTCTAAGGCAGGACTGCATAGTTAGTCAAAATGTGATTTGCAGGCGCTGAAAAGGCGTTTGCCGCAATAAAAAATTAAAACGCTTATAACTTTGGCAAAGAAGCAGATAGAACCAAGATTCTAAATGCATATTGTTCAGGTCCAAAAGCCCTACTTGCACAGCAGAAATGGCATTGATATCTCTTGTAGTTTTCCCACAATTTCACTGTTGAGTTTAGGCACAATGAGGAGCTGTCTTGGCCACAGCGTTGTATTGTAAAGCGAGCTCACGCCTGAAATCATGTCATTTTGACAGGACAAGTCCCCACATAGTGTAGTTTTCACATCCTGTTACTTCTAAGGCAGGATTGCATAGTTAGTCAAAATGTGATTTGCAGGCGCTGAAAAGGCGTTTGCCGCAATAAAAAATTAAAATGCTTATAACTTTGGCAAAGAAGCAGATAGAACCAAGATTCCAAATGCATATTGTTCAGGTCCAAAAGCCCTACTTGCACAGCAAAAATGGCATTGATATCTCTTGTAGTTTTCCCACAATTTCACTGTTGAGTTTAGGCACAATGAGGAGCTGTCCTGGCCACAGCGTTGTATTGTAAAGCGAGCTCACGCCTGAAATCATGTCATTTTGACAGGACAAGTCCCCACATAGCGTAGTTGTCACATCCTGTTACTTCTAAGGCAGGATTGCATAGTTAGTCAAAATGTGATTTGCAGGCGCTGAAAAGGCCTTTGCCGCAATAAAAAATTAAAATGCTTATAACTTTGGCAAAGAAGCAGATAGAACCAAGATTCCAAATGCATATTGTTCAGGTCCAAAAGCCCTACTTGCACAGCAAAAATGGCATTGATATCTCTTGTAGTTTTCCCACAATTTCACTGTTGAGTTTAGGCACAATGCATTAGAAACGCATGAAACATCCTGGGGTGTCCTGGCCACAGCATGGTATTGTAAAGCGAGCTCACGCCTGAAATCATGTCATTTTGACAGGACAAGTCCCCACATAGTGTAGTTTGCACCTCCTGTTACTTCTAAGGCAGGATTGCATAGTTGGTCAAAATGTGATTTGCAGGTGCTGAAAAGGCGTTTGCCGCAACAAAAAATTAAAACGCTTATAACTTTGGCAAAGAAGCAGATAGAACCAAGATTCTAAATGCATATTGTTCAGGTCCAAAAGCCCTACTTGCACAGTAGAAATGGCATTGATATCTATTGTAGTTTTCCCACAATTTCACTGTTGAGTTTAGGCACAATGAGGAGCTGTCCTGGCCACAGCGTTGTATTGTAAAGCGAGCTCACGCCTGAAATCATGTCATTTTGACAGGACAAGTCCCCACATAGTGTAGTTTTCACATCCTGTTACTTCTAAGGCAGGATTGCATAGTTAGTCAAAATGTGATTTGCAGGCGCTGAAAAGGCGTTTGCCGCAATAAAAAATTAAAACGCTTATAACTTTGGCAAAGAAGCAGATAGAACCAAGATTCTAAATGCATATTGTTCAGGTCCAAAAGCCCTACTTGCACAGCAAAAATGGCATTGATATCTCTTGTAGTTTTCCCACAATTTCACTGTTGAGTTTAGGCACAATGAGGAGCTGTCCTGGCCACAGCGTTGTATTGTAAAGCGAGCTCACGCCTGAAATCATGTCATTTTGACAGGACAAGTCCCCACATAGTGTAGTTTTCACATCCTGTTACTTCTAAGGCAGGACTGCATAGTTAGTCAAAATGTGATTTGCAGGCGCTGAAAAGGCGTTTGCCGCAATAAAAAATTAAAATGCTTATAACTTTGGCAAAGAAGCAGATAGAACCAAGATTCCAAATGCATATTGTTCAGGTCCAAAAGCCCTACTTGCACAGCAGAAATGGCATTGATATCTCTTGTAGTTTTCCCACAATTTCACTGTTGAGTTTAGGCACAATGCATTAGAAACGCATGAAACATCCTGGGGTGTCCTGGCCACAGCATGGTATTGTAAAGCGAGCTCACGCCTGAAATCATGTAATTTTGACAGGACAAGTGTAGTTTGCACCTCCTGTTACTTCTAAGGCA
This sequence comes from Taenioides sp. WSHXM2023, assembly GCA_029959045.1. NCBI lineage: Eukaryota > Metazoa > Chordata > Actinopteri > Gobiiformes > Gobiidae > Taenioides > Taenioides sp. WSHXM2023. Next base: position 27,575,722 of record CM057104.1, on the reverse strand, counting down.
GGACTGCATAGTTAGTCAAAATGTGATTTGCAGGCGCTGAAAAGGCGTTCGCCGCAATAAAAAATTAAAACGCTTATAACTTTGGCAAAGAAGCAGATAGAACCAAGATTCTAAATGCATATTGTTCAGGTCCAAAAGCCCTACTTGCACAGCAAAAATGGCATTGATATCTCTTGTAGTTTTCCCACAATTTCACTGTTGAGTTTAGGCACAATGAGGAGCTGTCTTGGCCACAGCGTTGTATTGTAAAGCGAGCTCACGCCTGAAATCATGTCATTTTGACAGGACAAGTCCCCACATAGTGTAGTTTTCACATCCTGTTACTTCTAAGGCAGGATTGCATAGTTAGTCAAAATGTGATTTGCAGGCGCTGAAAAGGCGTTTGCCGCAATAAAAAATTAAAATGCTTATAACTTTGGCAAAGAAGCAGATAGAACCAAGATTCCAAATGCATATTGTTCAGGTCCAAAAGCCCTACTTGCACAGCAAAAATGGCATTGATATCTCTTGTAGTTTTCCCACAATTTCACTGTTGAGTTTAGGCACAATGAGGAGCTGTCCTGGCCACAGCGTTGTATTGTAAAGCGAGCTCACGCCTGAAATCATGTCATTTTGACAGGACAAATCCCCACATAGCGTAGTTGTCACATCCTGTTACTTCTAAGGCAGGATTGCATAGTTAGTCAAAATGTGATTTGCAGGCGCTGAAAAGGCCTTTGCCGCAATAAAAAATTAAAATGCTTATAACTTTGGCAAAGAAGCAGATAGAACCAAGATTCCAAATGCATATTGTTCAGGTCCAAAAGCCCTACTTGCACAGCAAAAATGGCATTGATATCTCTTGTAGTTTTCCCACAATTTCACTGTTGAGTTTAGGCACAATGCATTAGAAACGCATGAAACATCCTGGGGTGTCCTGGCCACAGCATGGTATTGTAAAGCGAGCTCACGCCTGAAATCATGTCATTTTGACAGGATAAGTCCCCACATAGTGTAGTTTGCACCTCCTGTTACTTCTAAGGCAGGATTGCATAGTTGGTCAAAATGTGATTTGCAGGTGCTGAAAAGGCGTTTGCCGCAATAAAAAATTAAAACGCTTATAACTTTGGCAAAGAAGCAGATGGAAACAAGATTCCAAATACATATTGTTCAGGTCCAAAATCCCTACTTGCACAGAAAAAGTGGCATTGATATCTCTTGTAGTTTTCCCACAATTTCACTGTTGAGTTTAGGCACAATGAGGAGCTGTCCTGGCCACAGCGTTGTATTGTAAAGCGAGCTCACGCCTGAAATCATGTCATTTTGACAGGACAAGTCCCAACATAGTGTAGTTTTCACATCCTGTTACTTCTAAGGCAGGATTGCATAGTTAGTCAAAATGTGATTTGCAGGCGCTGAAAAGGCGTTTGCCGCAATAAAAAATTAAAATGCTTATAACTTTGGCAAAGAAGCAGATAGAACCAAGATTCCAAATGCATATTGTTCAGGTCTAAAAGCCCTATTTGCACAGCAAAAATGGCATTGATATCTCTTGTAGTTTTCCCACAATTTCACTGTTGAGTTTAGGCACAATGCATTAGAAACGCATGAAACATCCTGGGGTGTCCTGGCCACAGCATGGTATTGTAAAGCGAGCTCACGCCTGAAATCATGTCATTTTGACAGGATAAGTCCCCACATAGTGTAGTTTGCACCTCCTGTTACTTCTAAGGCAGGATTGCATAGTTGGTCAAAATGTGATTTGCAGGTGCTGAAAAGGCGTTTGCCGCAATAAAAAATTAAAACGCTTATAACTTTGGCAAAGAAGCAGATGGAACCAAGATTCCAAATACATATTGTTCAGGTCCAAAAGCCCTACTTGCACAGCAAAAATGGCATTGATATCTCTTGTAGTTTTCCCACAATTTCACTGTTGAGTTTAGGCACAATGAGGAGCTGTCCTGGCCACAGCGTTGTATTGTAAAGCGAGCTCACGCCTGAAATCATGTCATTTTGACAGGACAAGTCCCCACATAGTGTAGTTTTCACATCCTGTTACTTCTAAGGCAGGATTGCATAGTTAGTCAAAATGTGATTTGCAGGCGCTGAAAAGGCGTTTGCCGCAATAAAAAATTAAAATGCTTATAACTTTGGCAAAGAAGCAGATAGAACCAAGATTCCAAATGCATATTGTTCAGGTCTAAAAGCCCTATTTGCACAGCAAAAATGGCATTGATATCTCTTGTAGTTTTCCCACAATTTCACTGTTGAGTTTAGGCACAATGCATTAGAAACGCATGAAACATCCTGGGGTGTCCTGGCCACAGCATGGTATTGTAAAGCGAGCTCACGCCTGAAATCATGTAATTTTGACAGGACAAGTCCCCACATAGTGTAGTTTGCACCTCCTGTTACTTCTAAGGCAGGATTGCATAGTTGGTCAAAATGTGATTTGCAGGCGCTGAAAAGGCGTTTGCCGCAATAAAAAATTAAAACGCTTATAACTTTGGCAAAGAAGCAGATAGAACCAAGATTCTAAATGCATATTGTTCAGGTCCAAAAGCCCTACTTGCACAGCAGAAATGGCATTGATATCTCTTGTAGTTTTGCCACAATTTCACTGTTGAGTTTAGGCACAATGCATTAGAAACGCATGAAACATCCTGGGGTGTCCTGGCCACAGCATGGTATTGTAAAGCGAGCTCACGCCTGAAATCATGTCATTTTGACAGGACAAGTCCCCACATAGTGTAGTTTGCACCTCCTGTTACTTCTAAGGCAGGATTGCATAGTTAGTCAAAATGTGATTTGCAGCCGCTGAAAAGGCGTTTGCCGCAATAAAAAATTAAAACGCTTATAACTTTGGCAAAGAAGCAGATAGAACCAAGATTCTAAATGCATATTGTCCAGGTCCAAAAGCCCTACTTCCACAGCAGAAATGGCATTGATATCTATTGTAGTTTTCCCACAATTTCACTGTTGAGTTTAGGCACAATGAGGAGCTGTCCTGGCCACAGCATGGTATTGTAAAGCGAGCTCACGCCTGAAATCATGTCATTTTGACAGGACAAGTCCCCACATAGTGTAGTTTGCACCTCCTGTTACTTCTAAGGCAGGATTGCATAGTTGGTCAAAATGTGATTTGCAGGTGCTGAAAAGGCGTTTGCCGCAACAAAAAATTAAAACGCTTATAACTTTGGCAAAGAAGCAGATAGAACCAAGTTTTTAAATGCATATTGTTCAGGTCCAAAAGCCCTACTTGCACAGTAGAAATGGCATTGATATCTATTGTAGTTTTCCCACAATTTCACTGTTGAGTTTAGGCACAATGAGGAGCTGTCCTGGCCACAGCGTTGTATTGTAAAGCGAGCTCACGCCTGAAATCATGTCATTTTGACAGGACAAGTCCCCACATAGTGTAGTTTTCACATCCTGTTACTTCTAAGGCAGGATTGCATAGTTAGTCAAAATGTGATTTGCAGGCGCTGAAAAGGCGTTTGCCGCAATAAAAAATTAAAACGCTTATAACTTTGGCAAAGAAGCAGATAGAACCAAGATTCTAAATGCATATTGTTCAGGTCCAAAAGCCCTACTTGCACAGCAAAAATGGCATTGATATCTCTTGTAGTTTTCCCACAATTTCACTGTTGAGTTTAGGCACAATGCATTAGAAACGCATGAAACATCCTGGGGTGTCCTGGCCACAGCATGGTATTGTAAAGCGAGCTCACGCCTGAAATCATGTAATTTTGACAGGACAAGTGTAGTTTGCACCTCCTGTTACTTCTAAGGCAGGACTGCATAGTTAGTCAAAATGTGATTTGCAGGCGCTGAAAAGGCGTTTGCCGCAATAAAAAATTAAAACGCTTATAACTTTGGCAAAGAAGCAGATAGAACCAAGATTCTAAATGCATATTGTTCAGGTCCAAAAGCCCTACTTGCACAGCAGAAATGGCATTGATATCTCTTGTAGTTTTCCCACAATTTCACTGTTGAGTTTAGGCACAATGAGGAGCTGTCCTGGCCACAGCGTTGTATTGTAAAGCGAGCTCACGCCTGAAATCATGTCATTTTGACAGGACAAGTCCCCACATAGTGTAGTTTTCACATCCTGTTACTTCTAAGGCAGGATTGCATAGTTAGTCAAAATGTGATTTGCAGGCGCTGAAAAGGCGTTTGCCGCATTAAAAAATTAAAATGCTTATAACTTTGGCAAAGAAGCAGATAGAACCAAGATTCCAAATGCATATTGTTCAGGTCTAAAAGCCCTATTTGCACAGCAAAAATGGCATTGATATCTCTTGTAGTTTTCCCACAATTTCACTGTTGAGTTTAGGCACAATGCATTAGAAACGCATGAAACATCCTGGGGTGTCCTGGCCACAGCATGGTATTGTAAAGCGAGCTCACGCCTGAAATCATGTCATTTTGACAGGATAAGTCCCCACATAGTGTAGTTTGCACCTCCTGTTACTTCTAAGGCAGGATTGCATAGTTGGTCAAAATGTGATTTGCAGGTGCTGAAAAGGCGTTTGCCGCAATAAAAAATTAAAACGCTTATAACTTTGGCAAAGAAGCAGATGGAACCAAGATTCCAAATACATATTGTTCAGGTCCAAAAGCCCTACTTGCACAGCAAAAATGGCATTGATATCTCTTGTAGTTTTCCCACAATTTCACTGTTGAGTTTAGGCACAATGAGGAGCTGTCCTGGCCACAGCGTTGTATTGTAAAGCGAGCTCACGCCTGAAATCATGTCATTTTGACAGGACAAGTCCCCACATAGTGTAGTTTTCACATCCTGTTACTTCTAAGGCAGGATTGCATAGTTAGTCAAAATGTGATTTGCAGGCGCTGAAAAGGCGTTTGCCGCAATAAAAAATTAAAATGCTTATAACTTTGGCAAAGAAGCAGATAGAACCAAGATTCCAAATGCATATTGTTCAGGTCTAAAAGCCCTATTTGCACAGCAAAAATGGCATTGATATCTCTTGTAGTTTTCCCACAATTTCACTGTTGAGTTTAGGCACAATGCATTAGAAACGCATGAAACATCCTGGGGTGTCCTGGCCACAGCATGGTATTGTAAAGCGAGCTCACGCCTGAAATCATGTAATTTTGACAGGACAAGTCCCCACATAGTGTAGTTTGCACCTCCTGTTACTTCTAAGGCAGGATTGCATAGTTGGTCAAAATGTGATTTGCAGGCGCTGAAAAGGCGTTTGCCGCAATAAAAAATTAAAACGCTTATAACTTTGGCAAAGAAGCAGATAGAACCAAGATTCTAAATGCATATTGTTCAGGTCCAAAAGCCCTACTTGCACAGCAGAAATGGCATTGATATCTCTTGTAGTTTTGCCACAATTTCACTGTTGAGTTTAGGCACAATGCATTAGAAACGCATGAAACATCCTGGGGTGTCCTGGCCACAGCATGGTATTGTAAAGCGAGCTCACGCCTGAAATCATGTCATTTTGACAGGACAAGTCCCCACATAGTGTAGTTTGCACCTCCTGTTACTTCTAAGGCAGGATTGCATAGTTAGTCAAAATGTGATTTGCAGCCGCTGAAAAGGCGTTTGCCGCAATAAAAAATTAAAACGCTTATAACTTTGGCAAAGAAGCAGATAGAACCAAGATTCTAAATGCATATTGTCCAGGTCCAAAAGCCCTACTTCCACAGCAGAAATGGCATTGATATCTATTGTAGTTTTCCCACAATTTCACTGTTGAGTTTAGGCACAATGAGGAGCTGTCCTGGCCACAGCATGGTATTGTAAAGCGAGCTCACGCCTGAAATCATGTCATTTTGACAGGACAAGTCCCCACATAGTGTAGTTTGCACCTCCTGTTACTTCTAAGGCAGGATTGCATAGTTGGTCAAAATGTGATTTGCAGGTGCTGAAAAGGCGTTTGCCGCAACAAAAAATTAAAACGCTTATAACTTTGGCAAAGAAGCAGATAGAACCAAGTTTTTAAATGCATATTGTTCAGGTCCAAAAGCCCTACTTGCACAGTAGAAATGGCATTGATATCTATTGTAGTTTTCCCACAATTTCACTGTTGAGTTTAGGCACAATGAGGAGCTGTCCTGGCCACAGCGTTGTATTGTAAAGCGAGCTCACGCCTGAAATCATGTCATTTTGACAGGACAAGTCCCCACATAGTGTAGTTTTCACATCCTGTTACTTCTAAGGCAGGATTGCATAGTTAGTCAAAATGTGATTTGCAGGCGCTGAAAAGGCGTTTGCCGCAATAAAAAATTAAAACGCTTATAACTTTGGCAAAGAAGCAGATAGAACCAAGATTCTAAATGCATATTGTTCAGGTCCAAAAGCCCTACTTGCACAGCAAAAATGGCATTGATATCTCTTGTAGTTTTCCCACAATTTCACTGTTGAGTTTAGGCACAATGCATTAGAAACGCATGAAACATCCTGGGGTGTCCTGGCCACAGCATGGTATTGTAAAGCGAGCTCACGCCTGAAATCATGTAATTTTGACAGGACAAGTCCCCACATAAGTGTAGTTTGCACCTCCTGTTACTTCTAAGGCAGGATTGCATAGTTGGTCAAAATGTGATTGGCAGGTGCTGAAAAGGCGTTTGCCGCAATAAAAAATTAAAACGCTTATAACTTTGGCAAAAAAGCAGATAGAACCAAGATTCCAAATACATATTGTTCAGGTCCAAAAGCCCTACTTGCACAGCAAAAATGCCATTGATATCTCTTGTAGTTTTCCCACAATTTCACTGTTGAGTTTAGGCACAATGAGGAGCTGTCCTGGCCACAGCGTTGTATTGTAAAGCGAGCTCACGCCTGAAATCATGTCATTTTGACAGGACAAGTCCCCACATAGTGTAGTTTTCACATCCTGTTACTTCTAAGGCAGGATTGCATAGTTAGTCAAAATGTGATTTGCAGGCGCTGAAAAGGCGTTTGCCGCAATAAAAAATTAAAATGCTTATAACTTTGGCAAAGAAGCAGATAGAACCAAGATTCCAAATGCATATTGTTCAGGTCCAAAAGCCCTACTTGCACAGCAGAAATTGCATCATATCTCTTGTAGTTTTCCCACAATTTCACTGTTGAGTTTAGGCACAATGAGGAGCTGTCCTGGCCACAGCGTTGTATTGTAAAGCGAGCTCACGCCTGAAATCATGTCATTTTGACAGGACAAGTCCCCACATAGTGTAGTTTTCACATCCTGTTACTTCTAAGGCAGGATTGCATAGTTAGTCAAAATGTGATTTGCAGGCGCTGAAAAGGCGTTTGCCGCAATAAAAAATTAAAACGCTTATAACTTTGGCAAAGAAGCAGATAGAACCAAGATTCTAAATGCATATTGTTCAGGTCCAAAAGCCCTACTTGCACAGCAAAAATGGCATTGATATCTCTTGTAGTTTTCCCACAATTTCACTGTTGAGTTTAGGCACAATGCATTAGAAACGCATGAAACATCCTGGGGTGTCCTGGCCACAGCATGGTATTGTAAAGCGAGCTCACGCCTGAAATCATGTAATTTTGACAGGACAAGTCCCCACATAGTGTAGTTTGCACCTCCTGTTACTTCTAAGGCAGGATTGCATAGTTGGTCAAAATGTGATTTGCAGGCGCTGAAAAGGCGTTTGCCGCAATAAAAAATTAAAACGCTTATAACTTTGGCAAAGAAGCAGATAGAACCAAGATTCTAAATGCATATTGTTCAGGTCCAAAAGCCCTACTTGCACAGTAGAAATGGCATTGATATCTCTTGTAGTTTTCCCACAATTTCACTGTTGAGTTTAGGCACAATGAGGAGCTGTCCTGGCCACAGCGTTGTATTGTAAAGCGATCTCACGCCTGAAATCATGTAATTTTGACAGGACAAGTCCCCACATAGTGTAGTTTTCACATCCTGTTACTTCTAAGGCAGGATTGCATAGTTAGTCAAAATGTGATTTGCAGGCGCTGAAAAGGCGTTTGCCGCAATAAAAAATTAAAATGCTTATAACTTTGGCAAAGAAGCAGATAGAACCAAGATTCTAAATGCATCTTGTTCAGGTCCAAAAGCCCTACTTGCACAGCAGAAATGGCATTGATATCTCTTGTAGTTTTCCCACAATTTCACTGTTGAGTTTAGGCACAATGAGGAGCTGTCCTGGCCACAGCGTTGTATTGTAAAGCGAGCTCACGCCTGAAATCATGTAATTTTGACAGGACAAGTCCCCACATAGTGTAGTTTTCACATCCTGTTACTTCTAAGGCAGGATTGCATAGTTAGTCAAAATGTGATTTGCAGGCGCTGAAAAGGCGTTTGCCGCAATAAAAAATTAAAATGCTTATAACTTTGGCAAAGAAGCAGATAGAACCAAGATTCCAAATGCATATTGTTCAGGTCCAAAAGCCCTACTTGCACAGCAGAAATGGCATTGATATCTCTTGTAGTTTTCCCACAATTTCACTGTTGAGTTTAGGCACAATGAGGAGCTGTCCTGGCCACAGCGTTGTATTGTAAAGCGAGCTCACGCCTGAAATCATGTCATTTTGACAGGACAAGTCCCCACATAGTGTAGTTTTCACATCCTGTTACTTCTAAGGCAGGACTGCATAGTTAGTCAAAATGTGATTTGCAGGCGCTGAGAAGGCGTTTGCCGCAATAAAAAATTAAAACGCTTATAACTTTGGCAAAGAAGCAGATAGAACCAAGATTCTAAATGCATCTTGTTCAGGTCCAAAAGCCCTACTTGCACAGCAGAAATGGCATTGCTATCTCTTGTAGTTTTCCCACAATTTCACTGTTGAGTTTAGGCACAATGAGGAGCTGTCCTGGCCACAGCGTTGTATTGTAAAGCGAGCTCACGCCTGAAATCATGTCATTTTGACAGGACAAGTCCCCACATAGTGTAGTTTTCACATCCTGTTACTTCTAAGGCAGGATTGCATAGTTAGTCAAAATGTGATTTGCAGGCGCTGAAAAGGCGTTTGCCGCAATAAAAAATTAAAATGCTTATAACTTTGGCAAAGAAGCAGATAGAACCAAGATTCCAAATGCATATTGTTCAGGTCCAAAAGCCCTATTTGCACAGCAAAAATGGCATTGATATCTCTTGTAGTTTTCCCACAATTTCACTGTTGAGTTTAGGCACAATGCATTAGAAACGCATGAAAAATCCTGGGGTGTCCTGGCCACAGCATGGTATTGTAAAGCGAGCTCACGCCTGAAATCATGTAATTTTGACAGGACAAGTCCCCACATAGTGTAGTTTGCACCTCCTTACTTCTAAGGCAGGATTGCATAGTTGGTCAAAATGTGATTTGCAGGCGCTGAAAAGGCGTTTGCCGCAACAAAAAATTAAAACGCTTATAACTTTGGGTTGCACATCTCTGAAGTGCTTAAAAAACGATGACAAGGACAGACACGGCTACAATGTATTTTGGCCACAAGAGGGCGACGTCTGCCAACTCAAAGGCCTGGCTACACAGTCTGTGCCAGTATAACAGGCCCCATTATTCCTGAATCCAAAGCATCTCGATATGTTTGGGCCACAGTATCGCACCAAATTCACCTGAAGCCTGCCACACTCTGACCAATCAGGTCCAAAAATGCCCTGCTTTATCGGACAGAAGCACAATTTCTTTGTGTTTCCTTGAGAAAACAATGTCTCCAAATTTATGTCATATTCTTTTTTTTTTTTTTTTTTTTTTTGTTTTGCTACTGTACAGCTGTGCCAATAATGAGAAAAACGATAAGTTCTATTTAAAGGCCTCCCGCTCTCCGTTTCGTAAAGCCCATCACTTACATTCTCAAATGTTTGTTTGTTTGTTTTGTTTGTTTTGTTTTTTTTGAACGTCACTTATTCTTTTTTCACTCTTGTAATCAAGTTTGTAGGGTAGCTTCTTTTGGTTCTGTGTTCTGTCTTTAACACTTAGACGTAAATGTAGCCTATTAAATGTGCATAGCCGCGCTGTTATCTGTGGCCACATGCGCATTTAGAGCGACAGGCTCGTTTACATGAGCGCGTGAGTTTTCACTCATGGAGCCCTGCTCATCTCCTTGCTGCTGCTGCTGCTGCGCGCGAAGCACCGCGGTGTCGGTGATCCGAGCTGAGTGCAGATGGACCCGGGTCCACACTCCGGTAGAGCGGGTGTGGCGCATGCGAGAGGTAGCGGTGATCGGAGGTGAGCGCAGAATAATGTGGGTTAACAAGAGTGTGCTGGTAACAACACAGACACTGGCCGCGGCGTCGTAAAACTCCGGTAGAACGGGACTTTGTGACGCATATTACACGAGAGGCAGTGGTTATCGGAGGTGAGTGTGTGTGTTACTGGAAAAAGGAGAGACGGCGTCTGAACCAGTCTATGGTCTGAACTCACGTTTTCAAAGGAGGAGTCTATCTATTTAAGATAAGATAAGATAATCCTTTATTTGTCCCACAATGGGGAAATTGCAGTGTCACAACGCAAGTTACAGAAACAGTAGGAAATAAGAGCATGCATCAAAATCAAGATAAATAATAATAAGTATTTACAATCAACTAAAAAACACAACACTGTAAGCTAAGCTAAAAGGCACAGGAACATTGCACAATAAGTGTTTTTGATTCTGAGATGATTGTGTACATTGCAGTGATGGACAGTGGTGGGTAAATAAATAATAGCAGGTACAGTGACTTTAAATAATATTGCACATTGTTATTATTACTATGGAGATGACACATGGTTGCTATGGGAATGACACATGACTAGCATTGTTCATTATACAGTCTGACAGCAGCAGGAAGGAAAGACCTGCGAAATCTCTCCTTAACACAGCGAGGGTGAATCAGTCTGTCACTGATGCTGCTCTCCAGAGCAGACAGGGCGTCCTGCAGGGGGTGACCCTCATGGTCCAGCATAGACATGAGTTTAGCCAGGACCCTCTTGTCCCCCACCTGCTGCACCGAGTCCAGAGGACAGCCCAGGACTGAGCTGGACTTCTTGATGACCTTGTCCAGTTTCTTCTTCTCCCTCTCTGTGACGCTGCTGCTCCAGCAGACCACACCATACAGGATGGCTGATGCCACCACAGAGTCATAGAAGGACCTCAGGAGTGGCCCTCTCACTCCAAAGGACCGCAGTCTCCTCAGGAGATAGAGCCGACTCTGGCCCTTCCTGTACAGTGCATCTGTATTATGAGTCCAGTCTAGTTTATTGTTCAGATGCACACCCAGGTACTTATTTGGGGGCATAATTAGGCTACTATTGTTTGGAATATGATTAGACTATATTCAAACAGCATCATGGTGCGCTGTGTGTGTCAGCTACAAAATCATATTGCCAGTTCAGGCACATGAAGCAACACACAGGCTTCACACTTCCATGTGTAATACAAATGTGAATGTGTTTGTTCAGGTGAAGTCAGTGCAGTCGGTCTACACCAGGTGGATGCCAAGGACTGAAGAGAGAAGGCCAAGTACAGGCCTTATCTCACCATGAGCTGGCTCTTCTACGCGGATATAAAAGTCCACTGTGCACTGGATTCAAGTATAGGTAATCATGAGATTAAATTAAAGAATTGGCCAAAGATGTCAAATAACATAGAACACAATGTTTTGTGATTTCAGATGTAATAATGAACACATATTTAATAAAATATGTATTTATTTGTTTAGGTGTCACCGCACCAGGTGGACACTGGAGACGGAGTTCCGAACATCACCTCTGTAGCTGTCTGCTTTCTTCACCAAAAGCCTACTGCACACTGGAATGGTAAGCATGTCATTAATGTGCACATTTTGTGCTGGGATGTTGAGGTCATTGTAACACAGCACAATTGTTTTCTGTCATTCCTCTCTGTATCAATATTAAAGGTGTATTAGGTGTATTTCTAATAATAAAATGTGATTGTTTGTGTTTAGGCCAGCAGGTGTATACTGAGCACTGAGCAGTAAAGACCAGGTCACATTCCAGTACTGTGTCTGAGCTCAACTCACTTCTAGGCTGTATCCACTGCACTTTACAGGTGAGCCTTTCATTTCATGAGAATGATGTTGACAAGCAAAAGATGAAATGATAAGCAAGGGGAGCTTGAACTTGAGAGGTGAAAGCTTTATTTAGCAGTTGCATTTTCCTACTTGGATTGTTTTTGACTTGTCCCTATGATGCACTCCCACACAAGTCCAGTAAGCAATATGTCCCATAAATCATGAAGCACACGCATCCATTTTGGTCCAAAGCGTTTATTGAAAGACAAACGCTCGCTGCTGCTCGCTGCTGCTTGTCATGAATCCAGAACAAACACTGTAACAAATCTCCTGTAAATAATTACTATAATATTTCAGCAAATGACTGTAAATCATATTTACAGATGAGAACTGGGAACACTTTACAGGTTTTTGTTGGGCTATTTTTTACACTTATTCATTGGCTTGAAGTATACAGTAAGAATTGCTCTGCAGGTAACAGCAAAATCTTGTATACTAAATTTACATGTATTACCTGGCAATATTGTTGCCAATAATTGCCTGTCATTTAAAATACAATACAATACCCCCCCCCCCCCCCCCCCCACAATTGGACATGAGCTGATGTGTAAAGTCCATAAACAGCCTGAACAGACATGAGGATCATATTGCTTTTGTGTGAGCTGCACTCAGGTCCTTTAGGCTTCTTCTAGACCTGTAGTCTTGCGTTCACCTCATGAAACATGTGCAATCACAAACATAGCAGAATCAAAGGAGGTAATGCTGTTATTTTAATGTCATACAGTTTAACTGTCTGTCACTAAACCTTTAACCTTAGGAAGGAACACCTTGCCAAAAAACACAATGAGATTTTCTTCCCTTCAGTGGTGCCAACAAGCCAAATATGGGGCTGTGACACAAGGACTGGAGAAGAAAGATACTTTGACTATAACATGGAAGGGACTTGTAAGATGTGGACACACATTAGATCTATGGTTTGCTAAATTACGCAGCAACTTTTATTGCTGAAAATATCCTCTTCCTGCTTTCATGCAGCGTCAGATCACATGTCACCATGGTTTCAGTACACTTTCATTTTTCCAGTCGTATTTGTGCAAGCTCAAAAAGGGGAAAACATTGACTGCCACCTCTTCACACCTCTGCCTCAGCCCCCCAGCCCCCGAATCCACATCAAATACTCAGCCAGACCTCCAGCACACACCCCTGCTCTTTGTCTGTCACAACAGCTCAGGTTAGGAGAGAACTGAGCCGGATAAGGAGTAGGAAAGCTGCTGGACCAGACGGGATCAGCCCCAGGCTCCTTAAGTCCTGTGCAGATGAGCTGTGAGCATGTCTTCAACCTGAGCCTGAAGCTGAAGGTGGTGCCACAGCTCTGGAAGACCTCCTGTGTGGTACCTGTGCCCAAGACACCGCACGCCAAGGACCTCAACAGCTTCAGGCCAGTGGCTCTCACGTCTCATCTGATGAAGACTCTGGAGAGGCTCGTCCTGGGTCACCTCCGCTCCACGGTGAGCTCAGCGATGGACCCGCTGCAGTTCGCGTATCGGCCTGGCATTGGAGTGGAGGACGCCATCATCTCTCTGATGCACCGCTCGCTGTCCCACTTGGAGAGGCCCGGCAGCACTGTGAGAATCTTGTTCTTTGACTTCTCCAGTGCTTTCAACACCATCCAGCCGCTGCTCCTGAGGGACAAGCTGGAGTGGGCAGGAGTGGACTGTGACCTGGCTGAGTGGATCCTGGACTACCTCACAAACCGGCCCCAGTTTGTGAGAGCCCGGGACTGTGTGTCTGACCTCATGACCTGCAGTGTGGGGGCGCCCCAGGGCACCGTCCTCGCGCCCTTCCTCTTCACACTCTACACTGCAGACTTCAGACATGACACGGACAGCTGCGTCCTGCAGAAGTTCTCCGATGACTCCGCCATCATCGGTCTCATCACGAACGATGACGACACGGAGTACAGAGGACTAACGCAGGACTTTGTGGACTGGTGTCACCGGAACCATCTTCTCATCAACGCGGGGAAGACCAAGGAGATGGTGGTGGACTTCCGCAGACGCCACTCTACTGCCCCCCCACCAGTGAACATCCAGGGAAGAGACATTGAGAGAGTGGACTCTTACAAGTACCTGGGTGTGCATCTGAACAATAAACTGGACTGGACTCACAACACAGATGCACTGTACAGGAAGGGCCAGAGTCGGCTTTATCTCCTGAGGAGACTGCGGTCCTTTGGAGTGAGAGGGCCACTCCTGAGGACCTTCCATGACTCTGTGGTGGCATCAGCCATCCTGTACGGTGTGGTCTGCTGGAACAGCAGCGTCACAGAGAGGGAGAAGAAGAAACTGGACAAGGTCATCAAGAAGTCCAGTTCAGTCCTGGGCTGTCCTCTGGACTCGGTGCAGCAGGTGGGGGACAAGAGGGTCCTGGCTAAACTCATGTCTATGCTGGACCATGAGGGTCACCCCCTGCAGGACGCCCTGTCTGCTCTGGAGAGCAGCATCAGTGACAGACTGATGCACCCTCGCTGTGTGAAGGAGAGATTTCGCAGGTCTTTCCTTCCTGCTTGTTTTCCTACTTTTTCTGAAACTTGCGTTGTGACATTGAAATTTCCTCACTGTGGGACGAATAAAGGATTATCTTATCTTATCTTATCTTTATAGGGGAATCATGTCGTATCTGTGCTTCAACTGTGCAAATAGCCTCGCGAGGGGCGACAGAATTTCAAACCAGTTTGATTTTCATCTGACCCTATGATTCCCGATCGGGAGGTGTTTGTGAAAGGTCAATCGCTGCTCATCAACCCATGTATAACTAAAGCTAAAACTTGGGGTGATCCCCAAAATAGTTGCACAAGTGAAAAGTCATCTCAAAATGAGCCAAAAATCACACAGTGCAAAGACCACACACACATGCAAAATCATACAATAACAAATCCATGTTATTGCCTGGCAATCATGCAAGTTTTGTACATATTGACTATATCATACATATATCATACATCGCAAGAAACAAAGTGATGATGTCACAACTGTGTTTTAATGTTATGCCTTTTCCTCTGCAATAGACAAGAAAAAAACGCAATGTTGCAAATGAGAATCTGTCTGACTCTGAGATGTCAGACTCTTCATCGACCTCCTCAGAGACATCATCTTCTTCATCCTCCTCCTCCTCCTCATCATGTGATGAGGAGAAGAAGAAGAAGAAGAGGCACAGTAAGCACCAGAAGGATAAAAAGAAGAAGGACAAGGGGAAGAAACCTAAAAAGGACAAGAACAAGAGCTATGATGTAGCTATGAATAGGAGAGGTATTTTCTAGTTTTTGTACATTTTTCTTGTTTAGGTTCAATGTGCATTTGAATTATAATAAGCTGTAGTGTTTGTGCAGGGTTTTATTAATTGTAATGGCTAAAACACTGCAAAATCTGATACAAGGTCAGGCATTTTATACCAAACACATCTCGAAGGCTTGCAGACTCCTGGAGGGACAAACTGTGAAAGGGTTTTAGTTATGACTATCAATTATGGCTAAAAGGTGCAAATATAATATCTCTCTGTTATCCTGTAGCAAAATAGATTTAGCTAATACTATAGTAGATGGGAAATAACAGTAGCTTTTTAGAGTCATAAAGTACACACTTGTATTCCGTAAGTTAAAGGTGGGGTAGGAGATACTGGAAAAACGGTTCGAGCAAGCTAAATTTGAAAATACACCTCTTCATACTCCCCACTGAAGTCACACCTCCAGAGCACAGGAGGAGGGTACACCAAACCTTACACAAATCTGATGTACGGCTTAGGAGTACTTTAAATTCCATTGTATGTGCAATCACACAAAAGTCGAATTATTTCACTTCCTGTTGGGCGTAGCCATGGCATTGTGTTGACCTTTTTTGTTCGTCTTAGTGAGATACACATCCCTACCAAACTTCATGCATGCAGCTGAAAGTGTATGCCAACGACGACCCTCCATGCGTTAGGGAGTGCTATAGTGTCCCTGGGCCCCATCAGGGGCCAGATCTTTTTGTATTAGATGATGCTGTGATTTCTGACGACCAAATTACAGGAGTTTTCCTACGTGGTAAACTCCTCAAGAAGGCTCAAATGTGTGAGGAGAAAAAAACTATAATAGTAATACATATATAAGTTGCACCTGAGTATAAGTCGCAGGACCAGCCAAACCATAAAAAAGGGTGACTTATAGTCCAAAAAATATGGTAACTCATTCATTGTGGTTTTTTGTGTGTGTATTTTATGTATTTGTAGCCACGACTCCCGAGGACATACTGAAGCGCTACAGAAAGGTGCTACGGGCCTACAAAAGAGGTAAAAACCTCCGCCTACAGATCCGTGGGAGTAGATCGAAACACAATCTGCTGTGGAGTACCAATTGCTGAATTGGCAATTGTCGCCCCCACAACATTTGAGGAGCTTCGTGAAGGCTTTTCTCAAGTAGAGTGAGTTTCATAGAGGTGCCGAGAAGCAATCGAAAATGACCCTGAACTAATTGAGGAAGTAGGGGGAAAAAGAAAGGTGGGCAACTTCTCCCCCTTAAAAAGAGGCTATAGGCTAGGTCCAAGGCTACTATTGCAGTTAATTACAGTTACAGTTAGTTGTTTGTATTTCCTCAGCAGTTTCATGTTGTTAATTGTGTCTTGGACCATGCCCTGTGGAGGCCCTGTGCCTTGATTTTTATTATTTTTTGAATTTCAGTAAAATAACGGTGTATTACATTGGTCATTTTTAAGTTGCACAATGTGAACAGTTATAGTTAATTACAGTCACTGTAAACACTCCATATTGAATAGACTCACCTAACTAGCAGAAACTGTAAACAAATATGTGTTGTCTCAGAGTAATTTCATTGTAATTAGCTCCTCCCTTCAGACAGATATAAAGCAGTGTCCGCCAGCATCTGACCAGAACTAAAGAAGCAGCTTGGATGAGCTGCGAAACGTATTAGACTTAGACTTAGACTTAGACAAACTTTATTGATCCACAAGGGAAATTATTTGGATACAATAGCTCAAACATCACAATATAATAACAGAGTAACAAAAATAGATGGTATAGCAAAAAGATTAAGAGACAGGTGTCAAATGAGACATAATTATCAAAATGTATATGTACAAGTCAAAATAAAATAGAAATATAAGTAATAAAGTAATAAACTATATAGTCACAGCTATATACAAGAAACAAGAACGACCGTGCAAATACTATGCTGATTGACAGGGCATGAGGTAATCCGTTACTTGAGATTAACTTGTTGTACAGTTGTAGGGAGTATTATCTGTTACATAGGGGTGAGTTGTTGTACAACTGAATGGCGTATGGTATGAATGTAGTCCTGAATCTCTCACTGTTTGAGCGGAGCTGAAGGAGCCTGTTTCTAGAATGAGCTCCTCTGTCCCTCTATAGTCTGGTGCAGTGGGTGAGCAGGAGTGTCCATGATGGAGAGCAGTTTGTTCAGTGACCTCCTGTCCCTCACTGTGACAAATGTCTCCAGCTCACAGCCGATCACGTAACCCGCTTTACGGATCCGCCCAATGTCTCTTTTACTGGTGCCGCTCCCCCAGCAGACCACAGTGAAGTACAGCGCGCTGGCCACCACAGACTGGTAGAAGATCTCCAGTAACTTGCTGCACACATTGAAAGACCTGAGCTTTCTCAGGAAGTAGAGTCTGCTCATGCTCTTCTTGTACACAGCATTACAGTTGTCCCTCCAGTCAAGTATTCGACCAAATAAACTCTGTCCAGTTGACAAATAAAATTTCTCCTTTTGCCATCATTTGTAAAAGGTGACCCTGAATGACATATAGTGAAGTAATGTTTCATTATCTGCTTCCACTTTTAAGGGGTGCAAAAAGTTTCAGATATAAGTCTAAAAAGTAACGGATCATCTATAAGAGCTTAGCCTTTGAGCTACAGATATTGAGGTAAGTGTTTGTATACAGATTCAGATTAGTGGATGTAATTAACTGTGTAGATGTGTTGCACATCATTAATAAAACATTAACAAATTATAACATGAGAGGTGAATCTGGGCTAGCATTTGAAGTCTTCCTCATGAGGCTTGTATATAAGTGATAAACAGAACCTTAGTCACATATTAACAAGTAATCAATAAATGTTTAACGTTTTCTTGACATGTCTTCTTTGGACCTACAGCCTGCACATGGCCAGGGCATGTCCTAATCATTTACAAAAACTGTCTAAATGTTTTGTTCATGATTAGTTCATTGTCTAATACTGGATATAGACTTTCAGCCAATGTTATTGAGCACATAGCCTATATATGTATACATATCTTAAATAATGTTTCCTTGTCTTTCAGTTTGACCACACTTAATGATTTACAAGCTAATCTTAATGCAATAATAATGTAGCTATGAATTACTTAAAAACAGTATACAAACTATTTACAAATAATATTTTGAAGATTTTACAAAGTTTACAAATAATGCACAATTCATTTGAGGAAAGTAAACTTGTTCAGTTTGTTTTTGTTAAAGACTTAAATGTTTGTAAAACACGACTAGAAGCAGCCAATCACGAGTCTGGACCCACCCCGCTTTAGCGTGGGGCTGAGGCCAGGTGTCGGGGTTCAGTGTGTGTCGGACAGCGAGCAGAGAGACTGCAGAGAATAGTGCTCTTGTTTTGTGTTTTAGTTAGGACCCAGTTCGGGGCTATTTTTTTCACCTTTGGTACTGTGTGCGTGATATCATAACGTAAGTAGATATTCTGTGTGTATAAGTTACGTTGTGCTTTTCCTTTGTTGTATTTAGACCTGTAATAGCCTAATTTGCATGCCTTGTGCTCCGAGAAACAGAGACTCTTATGTAGCGGCCGCCATTACGCGGCTCATAGCACTGTCTGATGTCTGTGGGTTTCGTATTACACGTGCATGTATAATACTTGTTGTAAATAATTGTTGTGATGTTTGCAGACTGTTATAGAGAGCTGCTCTGTATCAGAGCCTGTGTTGAAGGCAGCGCTCTGTCAGAGAGGCAGCGCGTTTCTGGTTACGACACCTCTTAAAGGCGCAGTACAGTTGGTAGGAAGACCTGTACCATGATAGCATAACTGATGCCAAAAGAACCCCAAAAAACTATTGTTCACTATTTTAAAAGTTTGTCTATTATTACCATGTGCATTATTATTGTATAGTTGATATAGTTTTTTAATATGCCTTTTTATTCCTTTGTTTCCTGTAGAACCACACACTTCTGCCATTCCTGTGGATACCTAATAAATCACATCAGTTAAGACATCTGGCTGTTTCTTTTTGAGAGCACCCTGCAGCGGGTCAATACAGACAGCACATCCCTAGTGTATTTTTCAAAAGGTTTAAGCTTGTTTTTGCTAAAAGACTTAAATGTTTGTAAAGGTTTAATTATTATTAATTTCATCATTACGTAATCATTGACTAATTTTTTTCAAATGAGGAATGACATATATATAACATTATTATAGTATTTCTTACTCATTAACAAATATTTGTAAATGTTTTGTAAAATAATTAGTTCATTATTTACTATGTGTTACTAATGTTTTATAAGCGCCCGTTATTTTAAAGTGTTACCAATGACACATGGGGAGTTGTCACGCCTAGGTCAGCAGTAGAGGTAACAAATCAGAAGCCTACCGCTCCAGCTTTGAAAAGTAAGGTCGAGACAGAGATACCACACTTAACCACAGTCAGCCCTCAGTCTACCATTTTGTTTGATACTGTTTCTGTAGTTCGGGATTTGGCAGGTACGACAGCATTTCTTAAATGTCAGTGCCCCGACTGGTCTCATGGAAACAAAGTTTGAATGGATTAATAAATTGGGTAAAACTTTAGTGTGGTCTGGCCCTGAGTCACGGGGGTTTTCTAAGGGCTCGAGAAAATACATTTTATATAATGATCTGAAAATGGCTCCAACTGTGGGTGAATCCCGTGAAATAAGAAATATTTCACGGGATGATCAAGGTGACTTCATTTGTAAACACATACAGAGAAAGCATAAATTTGTGCCGAAGAGTAATAGTTGGTTACCGGGGTACAAAGCACGCAAAATAACCTTATTTGTGAACGATTTGGTCTCTGAATTGTTGCCTGAAAGCGCTCAAGAGCAATTACCTAATAAAACTGATCATAATGTTTTAAAGGTAATTCCTACTGTTTTAAGCCAACGGGTGACTACTCCGACTGTGAAAGTGGATAGTGTTACATTCGGTAGCATTAAGCTAAATAATGTATCTTTAATCACAACACCCACAACTATACTAAATAGGACCTCCACTACTACATCTGCTACTACGCCAATTACTACTTCTATCACTACATCAATAATTACAACATCCGTGACTACAATACCAATAATTACAACAACTAGAACTAAATCTGCGACTACGACACCAAGAGTTACAAAAGCGACAAGCAAATTGGCTATGACATCACATACTAAAGCACCAGAAAATAAGTTGAATACTACTTTGGCTAATATAGTGTTTACTTCAAAGGCTGCGACCTCAAAAGGGATCAATAAGGAGGCGATAACTAAGGTAATGGAACTTCCTATAAAACTTTCTACAGATAAGACAAGGACGGCTAGAACATTCATCTTCGGATGTAACTTCAAACATTATTTTGACAACTATACTTTATGCAAAATCTATTCTGACAGCTATACTTGATGCAAAAACTATGTGGCCAATTATGCTTTATGAGGGACCAGTGAATGTAACGCAGAAACCTAGTTCTGTAACTCGGTCACGACAGATAAGACTATGACGACGGCACCTGACACTCTGCCACTTGAGGAAAATGATTGGACTGACAGGGATGCGACACCAGAAGACATGTCAGAATCATTTCGGGCATTGTATAAGAGAGAAGCCAAGTGGAAAGCATTTGGGTTTGATTCCTCAGTATTGCATATTTCAGACCCTTTCGCCAGCAGGAACTTTTGGTTCCAGCAGTTAACACATGCTGTGAGAGCAACGGCTCATGAGGATGATCCGTGCATGGTTAGAATTCTGTCACCTAGTACCTTGAAATGGAAACTTCACCTCAACCTTTGAGTATTGAGTGTCAATCCATGGTTATGTCTTGGCTGTATTTCCACTAAGAAGCAAATCCAAAGGAGCGGATCTATATATCCAGATTATACAAGCCTACCTTTGAGTGTGCGTTGTTGGGGGCTTTTCCTTACATAAACTTGTTAGACCAAGGGGGGAAGTTAGCCGTACCTGAATCGATGGAAGTGAAACCAGCAAAAGAAGCACACTGTATATGCTCCAATGAAACCCGTGGGGGTTCAGGGGTGTTTTAATAATTTAGAGTCATACCACTGGAGAATTAGCCTGGGAGAAAAGTGGGGTATTGGTCTTTTTCCTTGGTATGGAGTCTGTATTTGTCTATTTGGCTATCACATATTTGAGATTTATCATATTTATATCATATCATATTTATATCATATTGATAGCATATTTATCACATATATCACATATTATATCACATATCACTTATTTGGCTGATCTCATAGATAATATAACATATACGCTAATGAGTTTTTGCTAATGAGACTATAAAGGGATTTAGTACTTTGACAAAAGTCACTGTCTAACTCTGCTGAAACGCTCTTGATTGATATGGCTCTTGATTATATTTTGGCTAAACAAGGTGGGCTGTATTTAGCTTTAAATTTAACTGGTGACACCTGCCATACCTTAATCCCTGATAGCTCTGATAATATGACTAATGTAATTGATGCTTTAAAGAAGATTAGAGAGGCATTTGGGCCGTCAGAAGGTTCAGGTTGGTCGGCCAATGCTTGGTTATGAGATAGATTTGGAGCTTTGGGAGCTATGATAGTTTGGGCTTTGTTGGGAGGACTTATCACATTATGCGTTATGTTTTGTTTTTCTACCATACTGTTGACCTTTGCTAAGGCGATGATATTAAGATGGGTTGGAGTTGTTATGCCGTCGGATCAAACACAGATGCCATTATTTCACAAAGATGACGTGCAGATTAGCGAAGAGAGAGTCAGAACAGAATTTGAATTATTTGATAAATACCTGACCTGACCAGACCTGATTGTAGTTGATTGGACTTTGCACCGAAATTTCTGACCATTTAAAGGTGTAATTTCAGTGCAAAGGGGGGATTACTTAAATTTCACATATTTTACATAATTTTCCATTTTATCACATTTATTTTCTTTTTGCTCATGTTATATATATATATATATATATATATATATATATATATATATATATATATATAGTTTATAATTTTCTTGTATTTCTTTTGTGTTTCTTTTGTGTTTTAAATGACCATATATTCAGACGATGTTTGTTTTTATGTTTGGTTATGTTACTTAAAATATGACTATTATACTATGCAGAATGGGACATCCCCTCCACTTAGTTAATAATAGAATGGTCGTCAGCAGCGGGACCCGTGAGAGAGTTTTTCAGTGATTAAGTAGTATGAATTGCTGCTACTGGTTTTTCGTTCTCACGTTTATAGCTAGGAGAAGCTAGGTAATTAAACTGATTTGTCGTTAATAGTGTGACTTTAGTCTCGAAGGGGGGAAATATGTAGTGCAGGGGTGCGCAATACGTCGATCGCGATCTACCAGTCGATCGCCAAGGTAGTGTGGGTACACTGTAAACCCAAATTTTCTTTTACATATAAAGTCAAGCTATTATTACTAATCTTTTCATTATTTTGCAAAAGGCGGGACCATTAAAAAAAGTGTGTAAACTATTTTAAACTAGTATTTGCTATACTAATAGCTCTGAGCGGAGACGACTCACACTTTCATGTTTTTACCTGTGAGCGGTGGGGCTTGACCACGACTGAACGACTGGTGACCCCAAACAACATGTTTCCTCTGCTCTGACTGTTGGCTGCCGATCAGCGTGTGATGAAGTGGGGGGAATCAGCGTCAGCCTGGTATATTAACGCGTGGAAAGAGAAGAAATTTGGTTCTTGTTCCCGTGGGACTGAATAGTTGGTAACATTAGTTGACGCTTGAAGTGAACGTAAGGCTAACGTTAAGTTAACTAGCTGCTAATGTTAATGCTGTGGTAGCAATTGGTAACGTTAGCTCTGTTGTAGAGACCTGCATCGGGCGGGAATTCCCGTGGGACCCGCAGAAAAAACCCCTCAGGACCCTTTTCACGTTGCCTCGGCCGGGATCGGGCCGTTTTCATGTTGCATCGGGCGGGAGCGGGCGGTCAGGCTAAAACATGTCGCGGGTCCCGACCAGACTTCTTTCTTTTTTCACTTGTTGATTTGTCTGGAATTCAAAAGGATTGTGGGGAAAGACCTACAGAAGGAATTTTATTCTGCCCTTGATAACCACACTACTCGTCCTATGGAAATTTTTAAAGCTAAGAGAGGCAACGTGGGTGAACAGTTGGCACATCTTTTACAGCAAATGCAGGTAATACTTTGTACTTTGTTTTGTCTCTGTGTATGAGAGACTGTTTTTCTTTTAACTTATCATACAGTATCCATTTTCTGTTTTACAGTCACTGGATCCCACTGAAAAAAGGACAGTCGCACTAAGAGGGCTTCCTTACTTACTCGGAGACAATCCCACTGAATTCTTCAAATCTACCTTTGTAAGTATACATTTTGTCTGTAATGTGAAACTTTTAGAATGTGACATTTATTGTATAATTTGAACAAGCCAAAATTGACAAGTAGCCTATATTCAAAAACTTTGGATTATTCGTTAGGACAATAGAATAGAGATGTATTTACCTTGTCAACATGTTTCGGCTGCTATCTGCGAGCCGTCTTCAACAGTTGTCACTGGTGACAATTTGAAAACTTTCAAAGTTTTTGAATATAACAAAAGAAGACAAAATGAACATTGTAGAAGAAGTCGCCTATACATTAGAAGCTCCATGATCTTTATCTAAAGAAAAAGTCAGACTAATGTTGATTTTCAAATGTTTGTTCAAACATTTGAAAATGCTTGACCAAATAGTTATGATGTCAGCATAAATTGAATTTCATGCAATTCCTGTTTTGTCATTCTTATTGATAGTCTGTTGTAGTTCAGTAATTTGATTCTGTAATGTTTATACTTCTGGCAATCATTTTCTTTTTTTTGTTTATCTTTAGGATGGTGGTGAATCGTAAACAGAGAAAAGTTTAGTGTTTTATATCTTATTTAGCAGCTAGAAGTTTATTGTTTGCACTGCTGAGGTTCAGTTTGTAGCCACCATGATGAACACATTACACACACACACACATTGAAAATACAAGCATAATTCACTGAAATGTGAACTAGCATTATTATGTTTACAGACTGAAAAATCTGTTGCACGTAAACCTTCCTGTTCGTTATTACTTTTTAAAACAGTTGTTATGTGCCACTATGCTAGTTAATAACTTTAGTCTCTAATCAATAAGGCTTCTGAAATTTAAAATTGTTCATGACAGGGATGCTCCTTATTAGGCAATTTACCTGTCGAAACCATTCCAGGTTTCCATTTTTCTCTTTTGACCAGATTAATGTAAATGTTTGGGGGGTTTTTCTACTAATTTGTGTACACTATACATGCTACCTCAATTAGTTCATCAGACATTATGCAAGTGTGTTTCCCTTTGTACAAGGTTTTAAAAGTTTAAATTTCACCTTGATTCTAAATGTTAGAAAAATGAACCCATTGTTGTAAAGGGTTAATTGCACAATTGTTTTGACATGGCACTTTACTCAGATTTTATATTACTGTTTAAAATTGTGAAATGTAAAAGCAAAAACAAATGCTGTTACAGGTTACAGGCAGAAGACTGCACTTTATTCAGGTTTAAGCATGTTACTATTGCATTATTTTGGCAATACATTTGTGAGAAAAAAAAAAAAATTGTAATTTTTTGTCAATTATTATCTAATGTAAAAAAAATAATTAACATGATCAATAAATACCCATAAATAAGAAAAATAAATACTGATAAACATAAGCAATGATTACTGTAATACACGAGTAATGGTTAAGTTAATTACTTGTGAACATTAGTTTTAAAAAATTAAGGCCTACTCGAGACCGATCTTGGTCTCGAGATGAGTACGACCATATTTCATTACGGCCGGTGCCGTCGGCAATAAACTTGTACCGGTGTGCGGGACCGCACGGGGCTTCTCACTGCAGCCTGTGCGCTTGTCTGGAACCTGCGGACACTTGTACGCAACAGCATGTACCAGCGTGTACCAACAGCGCAACACGCAACAGCGCAACATGCAACAGCGTGTACCAGCAGTGCAGGTTAAACTTATTAAAACATCCTACCTGTCCACTTTTGAGTTTAGGCACAATGCACTGGAAACGCATTACAAATCTTGGGGCTGTCCTGGCCACAGCATTGTGTTCTAAAGTGAGTTTACGCCTGAAATCATGTCCTTTTGACAGGAAAAGCCCCCACATAGTGTAGTTTGCACCTCCTGTTACTTCTAAGGCAGGATTACATAGTTAGTCAAAATGTGATTTGCAGGCGCTGAAAACGGCCAATGCTTGGTTATGAGCTTGCTTTGGAGCTTTGGGAGCTATGATATTTTGGGCTTTGTTGGGAGGACTTATCACATTATGCGTTATGTTTTGTTTTTGTACCATACTGTTGACCTTTGCTAAGGCATATAGCAAATATTAAGATGGGTTGGAGTTGTTATGCCATCGGATCAAACACAGATGCCATTATTGCAGGAAGATGACTTGCCGATTAGCGAAGGGAGAGTCGGAACAGAATTTGAATTAGTTGGATGAATACCTGACCTGACCTGATGGTAATTGATTGGACTTTGCACCAAAATTTCTGACCATTTAAAGGTGTAATTTCAGTGCAAAGGGGGATTACTTAAATTTTCCATATTTTACATAATCTTACATTTTATCACATTTATTTTTGCTCATGTTAGTCATTATACTTTTATAAATATATTCATATACCTATATATTTTATAATTCACATTGTGATGTGAAACAAGTTTTTGATTGTATTTGCTTTTGCAAGATACTGGATGGTGTGTTCTGTTTCCAGGACAAATGGGGAACGATGTTGAAATGGACTATGGACATGGACAATGATTGATAATCGGAGCTAACCAAATAGCTTGGATGGACAGTGGATGGACAGATGGTGAATGAAAGTGCGGTCTTTGAATGTGTTTTATCAAGATATATCTTACTGTATTATATAGTTTATAATTTGTGTTTTAAATGAACCTATATGTTTATTCATACGATGTTTGTTTCTATGTTTGGTTATGTTACTGTTACACTCTGTAGAATGGGACATCCCTCCACTTAGTTAGGTCGCCAGCAGCGGACCCGTGAGAGAGTTTTTCAGTGATTAAGTAGTATGAATTTGGCAACAGATTTAGCTGCTACTGATTTTTCGATCTCACGGTTATAGCTAGGAGAAGCTAGGTAATTAAATTGATTTGACGTTAATAGTGTGACTTTAGTCTATCGCCAAGGTAGTGTGGGTAGATCGTAGCGTCGTAGTAGGCCTACTCGAGAACGGTCTTGGTCTTGAGATGAGTGCGACCATATTTCATTACGGCCGGTGCCGTCAGCAATAACTTGTACCGGTGTGCGGGACCGCACGGGGCTTCTTACCGCAGCCTGTGCGCTCGTCTGGAACCTGCGGACACTTCGCAGCACATCACCACACGTGTCCCCAGCGCGCACAGCTTGTACGCAACAGCGTGTACCCTTGAGTACCAGCATGTATCACAGTGCAGGTTAAACTTTTTAAAACATCCTAGCTGTCCATCTGCCTCACGTCAGCATGCCGCTCCTCGCCTTTTTGCGCTCTCGCTCCTCCCTCCATATAACTCACACACACACACCCTTCTCAATGCACGCAGATTAGACGAGCAAGATGAAACGCGAAGCAAAAACTAATCTAAATTTATGTTGGCAAAAAACAGGCCTACAGCACAGAGCTGGCCTACCGCGACATGTGGTTGAAGTTTGCCTAATAAAAGTGCACAAATACATCTGTATTTGTCACGACGTGTGTTTGGTAAATGTGCAGACGCTGGTAAATACTACTGCAAAACCAGTAAGATAATGTAACTCCAGTTAAGAAGTTAAGAAGTGTGCTTGAGTCTGGATGTCAGCAGCTACTGTCTGGACCAGGGGTCGGCAACCCGCGGCTCCAGAGCCGCATGTGGCTCTTTCATCGTTCTGTCGTGGCTCCCTGTGACTTTGGAAAATAATAATGAGTATTTAATTACATTGCATTTTTATTTTAGTTTGTTTTTAAATGTAAATCTAAAATTGTAGATAATGGTAATCTTGTAACATTTAAATAAAACGTTTTAAATATTTTTGTCGCTCAAAACATGCGTCAAAGCCGCCGACGTGCGTCACCCCCACACACTGGCAGCCCGGACCTACATCAGCAGTATGATTTTCGGCCCAATGATGATAAATCCAAGAAAAGAAAAGTTTCTGAAGAAAACAGAACGCTTAATGCTACGTGGGCAGATTCATTTGCTTTCACGGCTGATGAGACTGGTACACGCGGTACACGCAATAAAATGATGACGGAACACAGAAGCAGACGCCTTTTTGGTTCGCTGCGGGTGGATAATTTAAGTTTGGATTTTTATTTCCTACGAGGAGGACTCAAATACTAAAGTGTTTATTGCAGCTTTGCGTACATTTGTTTACAGAAGTGAAACTTAAAACCACATGGCTAATTTGCATAAACTAGAAGCGCTGACTAAAGGGCAGGACTCAGTGGAATATGCGTGTTCTTTCTGTGACTGAGGGATGTTCTGCCTATGGTGAGTCTGTTCTGCGCTTCTATCGTGTTGGAGATGGTTCATGTTAAACTTTTCAGAGATTATACGTGTGCAGGTCGTACGTGTGCAGCGCAATTCTTTATTTCACTCATGCACTTTATTTATGTTGGCTACTGTTGTGATGAAAAGACTGAAAGGTGTAAATAATTCTCTTAAGACTCGCGCTTAAGAGCTGTAGTGCAGGATGGTGCGCTTGTTGTTCTCTGAGAGTTGTAGTTTTGCCTGTAGTTACCCTGGTTAGCGCTGGTTTAGAAGTCAAAAGGGTTTTGTGGCTCCGGGTGTTTTCTTTTCTGTGGGAGACGGTCCAAATGGCTCTTTGAGTATTTAAGGTTGCCGACCCCTGGTCTTGACTATGCATCCCTAGCTGATTCCAACCAATGCAAGTCAAGAGAGTAAGGTAATGAGAAAAAATGAAATTGCGCAATATGGGCTCATGCCGTTATGCAAGGTACATCAACATAAATTGTACATATAAAGAATTCTCAATATATTTATGAATAAATAAATGATTTGCATTTTTGTAGTAGGTAGATCATTTTTACTTGGTCATTTTATAAGTAGCTCGCATGCAGAAAAAGTGTGAGCACCCCTGATGTAGTGTCTGCTTTGCCTTTTGAACCATACAGCCCCTTTAAGTAAGTTATGAGGCCTCTGCATTCTGCCATGATGGCACGAGAGACCCCTAACTTTAATGTTAAGTCTGTATCTTGGACGTACAGAAGTAGTCAGATTACAGTGGGATATCCTATAGAAAGCTAGATAGATATGTGGGCAATGCTTTGTTCGAATGTGTTCTCCAAGGTCCGTTCTGCTTCGAGGCAGACGGACCTTGTGTCTGTAATTGTCTTATACTCTGGGTTTGTAATAAATAGGATTGACACTAGCAGAGCCTGGTTTTTGGATTCTTCCCATCACATCCCACCGGTGAGTGAAACCAAAGCAGCAACGGTGAGAAACGACTCTTCAATAAAAAATTAAAACGGTTATAACTTTGGCAAAGAAGCAGATAGAACTAAGATTCTAAATGCATATTGTTCAGGTCCAAAAGCCCTACTTGCACAGCAAAAATGGCATTGATATCTCTTGTAGTTTTCCCACAATTTCACTGTTGAGTTTAGGCACAATGAGGAGCTGTCCTGGCCACAGCGTTGTATTGTAAAGCGAGCTCACGCCTGAAATCATGTCCTTTTGACAGGACAAGTCCCCACATAGTGTAGTTTGCATCTCCTGTTACTTCTAAGGCAGGATTGCATAGTTGGTCAAAATGTGATTTGCAGGCGCTAAAAAGGCGTTTGCCGCAATAAAAAATTAAAACGCTTATAACTTTGGCAAAGAAGCAGATAGAACCAAGATTCTAAATGCATATTGTTCAGGTCCAAAAGCCCTACTTGCACAGCAAAAATGGCATTGACATCTCTTGTAGTTTTCCCACAATTTCACTGTTGAGTTTAGGCACAATGCATTAGAAACGCATGAAACATCCTGGGGTGTCCTGGCCACAGCATGGTATTGTAAAGCGAGCTCACGCCTGAAATCATGTCATTTTGACAGGACAAGTCCCCACATAGTGTAGTTTGCACCTCCTGTTACTTCTAAGGCAGGATTGCATAGTTGGTCAAAATGTGATTTGCAGGCGCTGAAAAGGCGTTTGCCGCAATAAAAAATTAAAACGCTTATAACTTTGGCAAAGAAGCAGATAGAACCAAGATTCTAAATGCATATTGTTCAGGTCCAAAAGCCCTACTTGCACAGCAGAAATGGCATTGATATCTCTTGTAGTTTTCCCACAATTTCACTGTTGAGTTTAGGCACAATAAGGAGCTGTCCTGGCCACAGCGTTGTATTGTAAAGCGAGCTCACGCCTGAAATCATGTAATTTTGACAGGACAAGTCCCCACATAGTGTAGTTTTCACATCCTGTTACTTCTAAGGCAGGATTGCATAGTTAGTCAAAATGTGATTTGCAGGCGCTGAAAAGGCGTTTGCCGCAATAAAAAATTAAAATGCTTATAACTTTGGCAAAGAAGCAGATAGAACCAAGATTCCAAATGCATATTGTTCAGGTCCAAAAGCCCTATTTGCACAGCAAAAATGGCATTGATATCTCTTGTAGTTTTCCCACAATTTCACTGTTGAGTTTAGGCACAATGCATTAGAAACGCATGAAACATCCTGGGGTGTCCTGGCCACAGCATGGTATTGTAAAGCGAGCTCACGCCTGAAATCATGTAATTTTGACAGGACAAGTCCCCACATAGTGTAGTTTGCACCTCCTGTTACTTCTAAGGCAGGATTGCATAGTTGGTCAAAATGTGATTTGCAGGCGCTGAAAAGGCGTTTGCCGCAATAAAAAATTAAAACGCTTATAACTTTGGCAAAGAAGCAGATAGAAGCAAGATTCTAAATGCATATTGTTCAGGTCCAAAAGCCCTACTTGCACAGCAAAAATGGCATTGATATCTCTTGTAGTTTTCCCACAATTTCACTGTTGAGTTTAGGCACAATGCATTAGAAACGCATGAAACATCCTTGGGTGTCCTGGCCACAGCATGGTATTGTAAAGCGAGCTCACGCCTGAAATCATGTAATTTTGACAGGACAAGTCCCCACATAGTGTAGTTTGCACCTCCTGTTACTTCTAAGGCAGGATTGCATAGTTGGTCAAAATGTGATTTGCAGGCGCTGAAAAGGCGTTTGCCGCAATAAAAAATTAAAACGCTTATAACTTTGGCAAAGAAGCAGATAGAACCAAGATTCTAAATGCATATTGTTC
Organism: Taenioides sp. WSHXM2023; assembly: GCA_029959045.1. Lineage (NCBI taxonomy): Eukaryota > Metazoa > Chordata > Actinopteri > Gobiiformes > Gobiidae > Taenioides > Taenioides sp. WSHXM2023. The sequence goes on along the minus strand of CM057104.1, from coordinate 27,545,203 downwards.
AGGTCCAAAAGCCCTACTTGCACAGCAGAAATGGCATTGATATCTCTTGTAGTTTTCCCACAATTTCACTGTTGAGTTTAGGCACAATGAGGAGCTGTCCTGGCCACAGCGTTGTATTGTAAAGCGAGCTCACGCCTGAAATCATGTAATTTTGACAGGACAAGTCCCCACATAGTGTAGTTTTCACATCCTGTTACTTCTAAGGCAGGATTGCATAGTTAGTCAAAATGTGATTTGCAGGCGCTGAAAAGGCGTTTGCCGCAATAAAAAATTAAAATGCTTATAACTTTGGCAAAGAAGCAGATAGAACCAAGATTCCAAATGCATATTGTTCAGGTCCAAAAGCCCTATTTGCACAGCAAAAATGGCATTGATATCTCTTGTAGTTTTCCCACAATTTCACTGTTGAGTTTAGGCACAATGCATTAGAAACGCATGAAACATCCTGGGGTGTCCTGGCCACAGCATGGTATTGTAAAGCGAGCTCACGCCTGAAATCATGTAATTTTGACAGGACAAGTCCCCACATAGTGTAGTTTGCACCTCCTGTTACTTCTAAGGCAGGATTGCATAGTTGGTCAAAATGTGATTTGCAGGTGCTGAAAAGGCGTTTGCCGCAATAAAAAATTAAAATGCTTATAACTTTGGCAAAGAAGCAGATAGAACCAAGTTTCCAAATACATATTGTTCAGGTCCAAAAGCCCTACTTGCACAGCAAAAATGGCATTGATATCTCTTGTAGTTTTCCCACAATTTCACTGTTGAGTTTAGGCACAATGAGGAGCTGTCCTGGCCACAGCGTTGTATTGTAAAGCGAGCTCACGCCTGAAATCATGTAATTTTGACAGGACAAGTCCCCACATAGTGTAGTTTTCACATCCTGTTACTTCTAAGGCAGGATTGCATAGTTAGTCAAAATGTGATTTGCAGGCGCTGAAAAGGCGTTTGCCGCAATAAAAAATTAAAATGCTTATAACTTTGGCAAAGAAGCAGATAGAACCAAGATTCCAAATGCATATTGTTCAGGTCCAAAAGCCCTATTTGCACAGCAAAAATGGCATTGATATCTCTTGTAGTTTTCCCACAATTTCACTGTTGAGTTTAGGCACAATGCATTAGAAACGCATGAAACATCCTGGGGTTTCCTGGCCACAGCATGGTATTGTAAAGCGAGCTCACGCCTGAAATCATGTAATTTTGACAGGACAAGTCCCCACATAGTGTAGTTTGCACCTCCTGTTACTCCTGTTACTAAGGCATAGTTGGTCAAAATGTGATTTGCAGGCGCTGAAAAGGCGTTTGCCGCAATAAAAAATTAAAATGCTTATAACTTTGGCAAAGAAGCATATAGAACCAAGATTCCAAATGCATATTGCTCAGGTCCAAAAGCCCTACTTGCACAGCAAAAATGGCATTGATATCTCTTGTAGTTTTCCCACAATTTCACTGTTGAGTTTAGGCACAATGAGGAGCTGTCCTGGCCACAGCGTTGTATTGTAAAGCGAGCTCACGCCTGAAATCATGTAATTTTGACAGGACAAGTCCCCACATAGTGTAGTTTTCACATCCTGTTACTTCTAAGGCAGGATTGCATAGTTAGTCAAAATGTGATTTGCAGGCGCTGAAAAGGCGTTTGCCGCAATAAAAAATTAAAATGCTTATAACTTTGGCAAAGAAGCAGATAGAACCAAGATTCCAAATGCATATTGTTCAGGTCCAAAAGCCCTATTTGCACAGCAAAAATGGCATTGATATCTCTTGTAGTTTTCCCACAATTTCACTGTTGAGTTTAGGCACAATGAGGAGCTGTCCTGGCCACAGCGTTGTATTGTAAAGCGAGCTCACGCCTGAAATCATGTCATTTTGACAGGACAAGTCCCCACATAGTGTAGTTTTCACATCCTGTTACTTCTAAGGCAGGACTGCATAGTTAGTCAAAATGTGATTTGCAGGCGCTGAAAAGGCGTTTGCCGCAATAAAAAATTAAAATGCTTATAACTTTGGCAAAGAAGCAGATAGAACCAAGATTCCAAATGCATATTGTTCAGGTCCAAAAGCCCTATTTGCACAGCAAAAATGGCATTGATATCTCTTGTAGTTTTCCCACAATTTCACTGTTGAGTTTAGGCACAATGCATTAGAAACGCATGAAACATCCTGGGGTGTCCTGGCCACAGCATGGTATTGTAAAGCGAGCTCACGCCTGAAATCATGTAATTTTGACAGGACAAGTCCCCACATAGTGTAGTTTGCACCTCCTGTTACTTCTAAGGCAGGATTGCATAGTTGGTCAAAATGTGATTTGCAGGCGCTGAAAAGGCGTTTGCCGCAATAAAAAATTAAAACGCTTATAACTTTGGCAAAGAAGCAGATAGAACCAAGATTCTAAATGCATATTGTTCAGGTCCAAAAGCCCTACTGGCACAGCAGAAATGGCATTGATATCTCTTGTAGTTTTCCCACAATTTCACTGTTGAGTTTAGGCACAATGAGGAGCTGTCCTGGCCACAGCGTTGTATTGTAAAGCGAGCTCACGCCTGAAATCATGTCATTTTGACAGGACAAGTCCCCACATAGTGTAGTTTTCACATCCTGTTACTTCTAAGGCAGGATTGCATAGTTAGTCAAAATGTGATTTGCAGGCGCTGAAAAGGCGTTTGCCGCAATAAAAAATTAAAATGCTTATAACTTTGGCAAAGAAGCAGATAGAACCAAGATTCCAAATGCATATTGTTCAGGTCCAAAAGCCCTATTTGCACAGCAAAAATGGCATTGATATCTCTTGTAGTTTTCCCACAATTTCACTGTTGAGTTTAGGCACAATGCATTAGAAACGCATGAAACATCCTGGGGTGTCCTGGCCACAGCATGGTATTGTAAAGCGAGCTCACGCCTGAAATCATGTCATTTTGACAGGACAAGTCCCCACATAGTGTAGTTTGCACCTCCTGTTACTTCTAAGGCAGGATTGCATAGTTGGTCAAAATGTGATTTGCAGGCGCTGAAAAGGCGTTTGCCGCAACAAAAAATTAAAACGCTTATAACTTTGGGTTGCACATCTCTGAAGTGCTTAAAAAACGATGACAAGGACAGACACGGCTACAATGTATTTTGGCCACAAGAGGGCGACGTCTGCCAACTCAAAGGCCTGGCTACACAGTCTGTGCCAGTATAACAGGCCCCATTATTCATGAATCCAAAGCATCTCGATATGTTTGGGCCACAGTATCGCACCAAATTCACCTGAAGCCTGCCACACTCTGACCAATCAGGTCCAAAAATGCCCTGCTTTATCGGACAGAAGCACAATTTCTTTGTGTTTCCTTGAGAAAACAATGTCTCCAAATTTATGTCATATTCTTTTTTTTTTGTTTTTGTTTTTTTTTGTTTTGCTACTGTACAGCTGTGCCAATAATGAGAAAAACGATAAGTTCTATTTAAAGGCCTCCCGCTCTCCGTTTCGTAAAGCCCATCGCTTACATTCTCAAATGTTTGTTTTGTTTTGTTTTTTTTGAACGTCACTTATTCTTTTTTCACTCTTGTAATCAAGTTTGTAGGGTAGCTTCTTTTGGTTCTGTGTTCTGTCTTTAACACTTAGACGTAAATGTAGCCTATTAAATGTGCATAGCCGCGCTGTTATCTGTGGCCACATGCGCATTTAGAGCGACAGGCTCGTTTACATGAGCGCGTGAGTTTTCACTCATGGAGCCCTGCTCATCTCCTTGCTGCTGCTGCTGCTGCGCGCGAAGCACCGCGGTGTCGGTGATCCGAGCTGAGTGCAGATGGACCCGGGTCCACACTCCGGTAGAGCGGGTGTGGCGCATGCGAGAGGTAGCGGTGATCGGAGGTGAGCGCAGAATAATGTGGGTTAACAAGAGTGTGCTGGTAACAACACAGACACTGGCCGCGGCGTCGTAAAACTCCGGTAGAACGGGACTTTGTGACGCATATTACACGAGAGGCAGTGGTTATCGGAGGTGAGTGTGTGTGTTACTGGAAAAAGGAGAGACGGCGTCTGAACCAGTCTATGGTCTGAACTCACGTTTTCAAAGGAGGAGTCTATCTATTTAAGATAAGATAAGATAAGATAAGATAATCCTTTATTTGTCCCACAATGGGGAAATTGCAGTGTCACAACGCAAGTTACAGAAACAGTAGGAAATAAGAGCATGCATCAAAATCAAGATAAATAATAATAAGTATTTACAATCAACTAAAAAACACAACACTGTAAGCTAAGCTAAAAGGCACAGGAACATTGCACAATAAGTGTTTTTGATTCTGAGATGATTGTGTACATTGCAGTGATGGACAGTGGTGGGTAAATAAATAATAGCAGGTACAGTGACTTTAAATAATATTGCACATTGTTATTATTACTATGGAGATGACACATGGTTGCTATGGGAATGACACATGACTAGCATTGTTCATTATACAGTCTGACAGCAGCAGGAAGGAAAGACCTGCGAAATCTCTCCTTAACACAGCGAGGGTGACTCAGTCTGTCACTGATGCTGCTCTCCAGAGCAGACAGGGCGTCCTGCAGGGGGTGACCCTCATGGTCCAGCATAGACATGAGTTTAGCCAGGACCCTCTTGTCCCCCACCTGCTGCACCGAGTCCAGAGGACAGCCCAGGACGGAGCTGGACTTCTTGATGACCTTGTCCAGTTTCTTCTTCTCCCTCTCTGTGACGCTGCTGCTCCAGCAGACCACACCATACAGGATGGCTGATGCCACCACAGAGTCATAGAAGGACCTCAGGAGTGGCCCTCTCACTCCAAAGGACCGCAGTCTCCTCAGGAGATAGAGCCGACTCTGGCCCTTCCTGTACAGTGCATCTGTATTATGAGTCCAGTCTAGTTTATTGTTCAGATGCACACCCAGGTACTTATTTGGGGGCATAATTAGGCTACTATTGTTTGGAATATGATTAGACTATATTCAAACAGCATCATGGTGCGCTGTGTGTGTCAGCTACAAAATCATATTGCCAGTTCAGGCACATGAAGCAACACACAGGCTTCACACTTCCATGTGTAATACAAATGTGAATGTGTTTGTTCAGGTGAAGTCAGTGCAGTCGGTCTACACCAGGTGGATGCCAAGGACTGAAGAGAGAAGGCCAAGTACAGGCCTTATCTCACCATGAGCTGGCTCTTCTACGCGGATATAAAAGTCCACTGTGCACTGGATTCAAGTATAGGTAATCATGAGATTAAATTAAAGAATTGGCCAAAGATGTCAAATAACATAGAACACAATGTTTTGTGATTTCAGATGTAATAATGAACACATATTTAATAAAATATGTATTTATTTGTTTAGGTGTCACCGCACCAGGTGGACACTGGAGACGGAGTTCCGAACATCACCTCTGTAGCTGTCTGCTTTCTTCACCAAAAGCCTACTGCACACTGGAATGGTAAGCATGTCATTAATGTGCACATTTTGTGCTGGGATGTTGAGGTCATTGTAACACAGCACAATTGTTTTCTGTCATTCCTCTCTGTATCAATATTAAAGGTGTATTAGGTGTATTTCTAATAATAAAATGTGATTGTTTGTGTTTAGGCCAGCAGGTGTATACTGAGCACTGAGCAGTAAAGACCAGGTCACATTCCAGTACTGTGTCTGAGCTCAACTCACTTCTAGGCTGTATCCACTGCACTTTACAGGTGAGCCTTTCATTTCATGAGAATGATGTTGACAAGCAAAAGATGAAATGATAAGCAAGGGGAGCTTGAACTTGAGAGGTGAAAGCTTTATTTAGCAGTTGCATTTTCCTACTTGGATTGTTTTTGACTTGTCCCTATGATGCACTCCCACACAAGTCCAGTAAGCAATATGTCCCATAAATCATGAAGCACACGCATCCATTTTGGTCCAAAGCGTTTATTGAAAGACAAACGCTCGCTGCTGCTCGCTGCTGCTTGTCATGAATCCAGAACAAACACTGTAACAAATCTCCTGTAAATAATTACTATAATATTTCAGCAAATGACTGTAAATCATATTTACAGATGAGAACTGGGAACACTTTACAGGTTTTTGTTGGGCTATTTTTTACACTTATTCATTGGCTTGAAGTATACAGTAAGAATTGCTCTGCAGGTAACAGCAAAATCTTGTATACTAAATTTACATGTATTACCTGGCAATATTGTTGCCAATAATTGCCTGTCATTTAAAATACAATACAATACCCCCCCCCCCCCCCCACAATTGGACATGAGCTGATGTGTAAAGTCCATAAACAGCCTGAACAGACATGAGGATCATATTGCTTTTGTGTGAGCTGCACTCAGGTCCTTTAGGCTTCTTCTAGACCTGTAGTCTTGCGTTCACCTCATGAAACATGTGCAATCACAAACATAGCAGAATCAAAGGAGGTAATGCTGTTATTTTAATGTCATACAGTTTAACTGTCTGTCACTAAACCTTTAACCTTAGGAAGGAACACCTTGCCAAAAAACACAATGAGATTTTCTTCCCTTCAGTGGTACCAACAAGCCAAATATGGGGCTGTGACACAAGGACTGGAGAAGAAAGATACTTTGACTATAACATGGAAGGGACTTGTAAGATGTGGACACACATTAGACCTATGGTTTGCTAAATTACGCAGCAACTTTTATTGCTGAAAATATCCTCTTCCTGCTTTCATGCAGCGTCAGATCACATGTCACCATGGTTTCAGTACACTTTCATTTTTCCAGTCGTATTTGTGCAAGCTCAAAAAGGGGAAAACATTGACTGCCACCTCTTCACACCTCTGCCTCAGCCCCCCAGCCCCCGAATCCACATCAAATACTCAGCCAGACCTCCAGCACACACCCCTGCTCTTTGTCTGTCACAACAGCTCAGGTTAGGAGACAACTGAGCCGGATAAGGAGTAGGAAAGCTGCTGGACCAGACGGGATCAGCCCCAGGCTCCTTAAGTCCTGTGCAGATGAGCTGTGTGGAGTTATGAAGCATGTCTTCAACCTGAGCCTGAAGCTGAAGGTGGTGCCACAGCTCTGGAAGACCTCCTGTGTGGTACCTGTGCCCAAGACACCGCACGCCAAGGACCTCAACAGCTTCAGGCCAGTGGCTCTCACGTCTCATCTGATGAAGACTCTGGAGAGGCTCGTCCTGGGTCACCTCCGCTCCACGGTGAGCTCAGCGATGGACCCGCTGCAGTTCGCGTATCGGCCTGGCATTGGAGTGGAGGACGCCATCATCTCTCTGATGCACCGCTCGCTGTCCCACTTGGAGAGGCCCGGCAGCACTGTGAGAATCTTGTTCTTTGACTTCTCCAGTGCTTTCAACACCATCCAGCCGCTGCTCCTGAGGGACAAGCTGGAGTGGGCAGGAGTGGACTGTGACCTGGCTGAGTGGATCCTGGACTACCTCACAAACCGGCCCCAGTTTGTGAGAGCCCGGGACTGTGTGTCTGACCTCATGACCTGCAGTGTGGGGGCGCCCCAGGGCACCGTCCTCGCACCCTTCCTCTTCACACTCTACACTGCAGACTTCAGACATGACACGGACAGCTGCGTCCTGCAGAAGTTCTCCGATGACTCCGCCATCATCGGTCTCATCACGAACGATGACGACACGGAGTACAGAGGACTAACGCAGGACTTTGTGGACTGGTGTCACCGGAACCATCTTCTCATCAACGCGGGGAAGACCAAGGAGATGGTGGTGGACTTCTGCAGACGCCACTCTACTGCCCCCCCACCAGTGAACATCCAGGGAAGAGACATTGAGAGAGTGGACTCTTACAAGTACCTGGGTGTGCATCTGAACAATAAACTGGACTGGACTCACAACACAGATGCACTGTACAGGAAGGGCCAGAGTCGGCTTTATCTCCTGAGGAGACTGCGGTCCTTTGGAGTGAGAGGGCCACTCCTGAGGACCTTCCATGACTCTGTGGTGGCATCAGCCATCCTGTACGGTGTGGTCTGCTGGAACAGCAGCGTCACAGAGAGGGAGAAGAAGAAACTGGACAAGGTCATCAAGAAGTCCAGTTCAGTCCTGGGCTGTCCTCTGGACTCGGTGCAGCAGGTGGGGGACAAGAGGGTCCTGGCTAAACTCATGTCTATGCTGGACCATGAGGGTCACCCCCTGCAGGACGCCCTGTCTGCTCTGGAGAGCAGCATCAGTGACAGACTGATGCACCCTCGCTGTGTGAAGGAGAGATTTCGCAGGTCTTTCCTTCCTGCTTGTTTTCCTACTTTTTCTGAAACTTGCGTTGTGACATTGAAATTTCCCCACTGTGGGACGAATAAAGGATTATCTTATCTTATCTTATCTTATCTTATCTTTATAGGGGAATCATGTCGTATCTGTGCTTCAACTGTGCAAATAGCCTCGCGAGGGGCGACAGAATTTCAAACCAGTTTGATTTTCATCTGACCCTATGATTCCCGATCGGGAGGTGTTTGTGAAAGGTCAATCGCTGCTCATCAACCCATGTATAACTAAAGCTAAAACTTGGGGTGATCCCCAAAATAGTTGCACAAGTGAAAAGTCATCTCAAAATGAGCCAAAAATCACACAGTGCAAAGACCACACACACATGCAAAATCATACAATAACAAATCCATGTTATTGCCTGGCAATCATGCAAGTTTTGTACATATTGACTATATCATACATATATCATACATCGCAAGAAACAAAGTGATGATGTCACAACTGTGTTTTAATGTTATGCCTTTTCCTCTGCAATAGACAAGAAAAAAACGCAATGTTGCAAATGAGAATCTGTCTGACTCTGAGATGTCAGACTCTTCATCGACCTCCTCAGAGACATCATCTTCTTCTACCTCCTCCTCCTCCTCATCATGTGATGAGGAGAAGAAGAAGAAGAAGAGGCACAGTAAGCACCAGAAGGATAAAAAGAAGAAGGACAAGGGGAAGAAACCTAAAAAGGACAACAACAAGAGCTATGATGTAGCTATGAATAGGAGAGGTATTTTCTAGTTTTTGTACATTTTTCTTGTTTAGGTTCAATGTGCATTTGAATTATGATAAGCTGTAGTGTTTGTGCAGGGTTTTATTAATTGTAATGGCTAAAACACTGCAAAATCTGATACAAGGTCAGGCATTTTATACCAAACACATCTCGAAGGCTTGCAGACTCCTGGAGGGACAAACTGTGAAAGGGTTTTAGTTATGACTATCAATTATGGCTAAAAGGTGCAAATATAATATCTCTCTGTTATCCTGTAGCAAAATAGATTTAGCTAATACTATAGTAGATGGGAAATAACAGTAGCTTTTTAGAGTCATAAAGTACACACTTGTATTCCGTAAGTTAAAGGTGGGGTAGGAGATACTGGAAAAACGGTTCGAGCAAGCTAAATTTGAAAATACACCTCTTCATACTCCCCACTGAAGTCACACCTCCAGAGCACAGGAGGAGGGTACACCAAACCTTACACAAATCTGATGTACGGCTTAGGAGTACTTTAAATTCCATTGTATGTGCAATCACACAAAAGTCGAATTATTTCACTTCCTGTTGGGCGTAGCCATGGCATTGTGTTGACCTTTTTTGTTCGTCTTAGTGAGATACACATCCCTACCAAACTTCATGCATGCAGCTGAAAGTGTATGCCAACGACGACCCTCCATGCGTTAGGGAGTGCTATAGTGTCCCTGGGCCCCATCAGGGGCCAGATCTTTTTGTATTAGATGATGCTGTGATTTCTGACGACCAAATTACAGGAGTTTTCCTACGTGGTAAACTCCTCAAGAAGGCTCAAATGTGTGAGGAGAAAAAAACTATAATAGTAATACATATATAAGTTGCACCTGAGTATAAGTCGCAGGACCAGCCAAACCATAAAAAAGGGTGACTTATAGTCCAAAAAATATGGTAACTCATTCATTGTGGTTTTTTGTGTGTGTATTTTATGTATTTGTAGCCACGACTCCCGAGGACATACTGAAGCGCTACAGAAAGGTGCTACGGGCCTACAAAAGAGGTAAAAACCTCCGCCTACAGATCCGTGGGAGTAGATCGAAACACAATCTGCTGTGGAGTACCAATTGCTGAATTGGCAATTGTCGCCCCCACAACATTTGAGGAGCTTCGTGAAGGCTTTTCTCAAGTAGAGTGAGTTTCATAGAGGTGCCGAGAAGCAATCGAAAATGACCCTGAACTAATTGAGGAAGTAGGGGGAAAAAGAAAGGTGGGCAACTTCTCCCCCTTAAAAAGAGGCTATAGGCTAGGTCCAAGGCTACTATTGCAGTTAATTACAGTTACAGTTAGTTGTTTGTATTTCCTCAGCAGTTTCATGTTGTTAATTGTGTCTTGGACCATGCCCTGTGGAGGCCCTGTGCCTTGATTTTTATTATTTTTTGAATTTCAGTAAAATAACGGTGTATTACATTGGTCATTTTTAAGTTGCACAATGTGAACAGTTATAGTTAATTACAGTCACTGTAAACACTCCATATTGAATAGACTCACCTAACTAGCAGAAACTGTAAACAAATATGTGTTGTCTCAGAGTAATTTCATTGTAATTAGCTCCTCCCTTCAGACAGATATAAAGCAGTGTCCGCCAGCATCTGACCAGAACTAAAGAAGCAGCTTGGATGAGCTGCGAAACGTATTAGACTTAGACTTAGACTTAGACAAACTTTATTGATCCACAAGGGAAATTATTTGGATACAATAGCTCAAACATCACAATATAATAACAGAGTAACAAAAATAGATGGTATAGCAAAAAGATTAAGAGACAGGTGTCAAATGAGACATAATTATCAAAATGTATATGTACAAGTCAAAATAAAATAGAAATATAAGTAATAAAGTAATAAACTATATAGTCACAGCTATATACAAGAAACAAGAACGACCGTGCAAATACTATGCTGATTGACAGGGCATGAGGTAATCCGTTACTTGAGATTAACTTGTTGTACAGTTGTAGGGAGTATTATCTGTTACATAGGGGTGAGTTGTTGTACAACTGAATGGCGTATGGTATGAATGTAGTCCTGAATCTCTCACTGTTTGAGCGGAGCTGAAGGAGCCTGTTTCTAGAATGAGCTCCTCTGTCCCTCTATAGTCTGGTGCAGTGGGTGAGCAGGAGTGTCCATGATGGAGAGCAGTTTGTTCAGTGACCTCCTGTCCCTCACTGTGACAAATGTCTCCAGCTCACAGCCGATCACGTAACCCGCTTTACGGATCCGCCCAATGTCTCTTTTACTGGTGCCGCTCCCCCAGCAGACCACAGTGAAGTACAGCGCGCTGGCCACCACAGACTGGTAGAAGATCTCCAGTAACTTGCTGCACACATTGAAAGACCTGAGCTTTCTCAGGAAGTAGAGTCTGCTCATGCTCTTCTTGTACACAGCATTACAGTTGTCCCGCCAGTCAAGTATTCGACCAAATAAACTCTGTCCAGTTGACAAATAAAATTTCTCCTTTTGCCATCATTTGTAAAAGGTGACCCTGAATGACATATAGTGAAGTAATGTTTCATTATCTGCTTCCACTTTTAAGGGGTGCAAAAAGTTTCAGATATAAGTCTAAAAAGTAACGGATCATCTATAAGAGCTTAGCCTTTGAGCTACAGATATTGAGGTAAGTGTTTGTATACAGATTCAGATTAGTGGATGTAATTAACTGTGTAGATGTGTTGCATATCATTAATAAAACATTAACAAATTATAACATGAGAGGTGAATCTGGGCTAGCCACATTTGAAGTCTTCCTCATGAGGCTTGTATATAAGTGGTAAACAGAACCTTAGTCACATATTAACAAGTAATCAATAAATGTTTAACGTTTTCTTGACATGTCTTCTTGGACCTACAGCCTGCACATGGCCAGGGCATGTCCTAATCATTTACAAAAACTGTCTAAATGTTTTGTTCATGATTAGTTCATTGTCTAATACTGGATATAGACTTTCAGCCAATGTTATTGAGCACATAGCCTATATATGTATACATATCTTAAATAATGTTTCCTTGTCTTTCAGTTTGACCACACTTAATTATTTACAAGCTAATCTTAATGCAATAATAATGTAGCTATGAATTACTTAAAAACAGTATACAAACTATTTACAAATAATATTTTGAAGATTTTACAAAGTTTACAAATAATGCACAATTCATTTGAGGAAAGTAAACTTGTTCAGTTTGTTTTTGTTAAAGACTTAAATGTTTGTAAAACACGACTAGAAGCAGCCAATCACGAGTCTGGACCCACCCCGCTTTAGCGTGGGGCTGAGGCCAGGTGTCGGGGTTCAGTGTGTGTCGGACAGCGAGCAGAGAGACTGCAGAGAATAGTGCTTTTGTTTTGTGTTTTAGTTAGGACCCAGTTCGGGGCTATTTTTTTCCACCTTTGGTCCTGTGTGCGTGATATCATAACGTAAGTAGATATTCTGTGTGTATAAGTTACGTTGTGCTTTTCCTTTGTTGTATTTAGACCTGTAATAGCCTAATTTGCATGCCTTGTGCTCCGAGAAACAGAGACTCTTATGTAGCGGCCGCCATTACGCGGCTCATAGCACTGTCTGATGTCTGTGGGTTTCGTATTACACGTGCATGTATAATACTTGTTGTAAATAATTGTTGTGATGTTTGCAGACTGTTATAGAGAGCTGCTCTGTATCAGAGCCTGTGTTGAAGGCAGCGCTCTGTCAGAGAGGCAGCGCGTTTCTGGTTACGACACCTCTTAAAGGCGCAGTACAGTTGGTAGGAAGACCTGTACCATGATAGCATAACTGATGCCAAAAGAACCCCAAAAAACTATTGTTCACTATTTTAAAAGTTTGTCTATTATTACCATGTGCATTATTATTGTATAGTTGATATAGTTTTTTAATATGCATTTTTATTCCTTTGTTTCCTGTAGAACCACACACTTCTGCCATTCCTGTGGATACCTAATAAATCACATCAGTTAAGACATCTGGCTGTTTCTTTTTGAGAGCACCCTGCAGCGGGTCAATACAGACAGCACATCCCTAGTGTATTTTTCAAAAGGTTTAAGCTTGTTTTTGCTAAAAGACTTAAATGTTTGTAAAGGTTTAATTATTATTAATTTCATCATTACGTAATCATTGACTAATTTTTTTCAAATGAGGAATGACATATATATAACATTATTATAGTATTTCTTACTCATTAACAAATATTTGTAAATGTTTTGTAAAATAATTAGTTAATTATTTACTATGTGTTACTAATGTTTTATAAGCGCCCGTTATTTTAAAGTGTTACCAATGACACATGGGGAGTTGTCACGCCTAGGTCAGCAGTAGAGGTAACAAATCAGAAGCCTACCGCTCCAGCTTTGAAAAGTAAGGTCGAGACAGAGATACCACACTTAACCACAGTCAGCCCTCAGTCTACCATTTTGTTTGATACTGTTTCTGTAGTTCGGGATTTGGCAGGTACGACAGCATTTCTTAAATGTCAGTGCCCCGACTGGTCTCATGGAGACAAAGTTTGAATGGATTAATAAATTGGGTAAAACTTTAGTGTGGTCTGGCCCTGAGTCACGGGGGTTTTCTAAGGGCTCGAGAAAATACATTTTATATAATGATCTGAAAATGGCTCCAACTGTGGGTGAATCCCGTGAAATAAGAAATATTTCACGGGATGATCAAGGTGACTTCATTTGTAAACACATACAGAGAAAGCATAAATTTGTGCCGAAGAGTAATAGTTGGTTACCGGGGTACAAAGCACGTAAAATAACCTTATTTGTGAACGATTTGGTCTCTGAATTGTTGCCTGAAAGCGCTCAAGAGCAATTACCTAATAAAACTGATCATAATGTTTTAAAGGTAATTCCTACTGTTTTAAGCCAACGGGTGACTACTCCGACTGTGAAAGTGGATAGTGTTACATTCGGTAGCATTAAGCTAAATAATGTATCTTTAATCACAACACCCACAACTATACTAAATAGGACCTCCACTACTACATCTGCTACTACGCCAATTACTACTTCTATCACTACATCAATAATTACAACATCCGTGACTACAATACCAATAATTACAACAACTAGAACTAAATCTGCGACTACGACACCAAGAGTTACAAAAGCGACAAGCAAATTGGCTATGACATCACATACTAAAGCACCAGAAAATAAGTTGAATACTACTTTGGCTAATATAGTGTTTACTTCAAAGGCTGCGACCTCAAAAGGGATCAATAAGGAGGCGATAACTAAGGTAATGGAACTTCCTATAAAACTTTCTACAGATAAGACAAGGACGGCTAGAACATTCATCTTCGGATGTAACTTCAAACATTATTTTGACAACTATACTTTATGCAAAATCTATTCTGACAGCTATACTTGATGCAAAAACTATGTGGCCAATTATGCTTAATGAGGGACCAGTGAATGTAACGCAGAAACCTAGTTCTGTAACTCGGTCACGACAGATAAGACTATGACGACGGCACCTGACACTCTGCCACTTGAGGAAAATGATTGGACTGACAGGGATGCGACACCAGAGGACATGTCAGAATCATTTCGGGCATTGTATAAGAGAGAAGCCAAGTGGAAAGCATTTGGGTTTGATTCCTCAGTATTGCATATTTCAGACCCTTTCGCCAGCAGGAACTTTTGGTTCCAGCAGTTAACACATGCTGTGAGAGCAACGGCTCATGAGGATGATCCGTGCATGGTTAGAATTCTGTCACCTAGTACCTTGAAATGGAAACTTCACCTCAACCTTTGAGTATTGAGTGTCAATCCATGGTTATGTCTTGGCTGTATTTCCACTAAGAAGCAAATCCAAAGGAGCGGATCTATATATCCAGATTATACAAGCCTACCTTTGAGTGTGCGTTGTTGGGGGCTTTTCCTTACATAAACTTGTTAGACCAAGGGGGGAAGTTAGCCGTACCTGAATCGATGGAAGTGAAACCAGCAAAAGAAGCACACTGTATATGCTCCAATGAAACCCGTGGGGGTTCAGGGGTGTTTTAATAATTTAGAGTCATACCACTGGAGAATTAGCCTGGGAGAAAAGTGGGGTATTGGTCTTTTTCCTTGGTATGGAGTCTGTATTTGTCTATTTGGCTATCACATATTTGAGATTTATCATATTTATATCATATCATATTTATATCATATTGATAGCATATTTATCACATATATCACATATTATATCACATATCACTTATTTGGCTGATCTCATAGATAATATAACATATACGCTAATGAGTTTTTGCTAATGAGACTATAAAGGGATTTAGTACTTTGACAAATACTCAGAAAAGTCACTGTCTAACTCTGCTGAAACGCTCTTGATTGATATAGCTCTTGATTATATTTTGGCTAAACAAGGTGGGCTGTATTTAGCTTTAAATTTAACTGGTGACACCTGCCATACCTTAATAGCTCTGATAATATGACTAATGTAATTGATGCTTTAAAGAAGATTAGAGAGGCATTTGGGCCGTCAGAAGGTTCAGGTTGGTCGGCCAATGCTTGGTTATGAGATAGATTTGGAGCTTTGGGAGCTATGATAGTTTGGGCTTTGTTGGGAGGACTTATCACATTATGCGTTATGTTTTGTTTTTCTACCATACTGTTGACCTTTGCTAAGGCGATGATATTAAGATGGGTTGGAGTTGTTATGCCGTCGGCTCAAACACAGATGCCATTATTTCACAAAGATGACGTGCAGATTAGCGAAGAGAGAGTCAGAACAGAATCTGAATTATTTGATAAATACCTGACCTGACCAGACCTGATTGTAGTTGATTGGACTTTGCACCGAAATTTCTGACTATTTAAAGGTGTAATTTCAGTGCAAAGGGGGGATTACTTAAATTTCACATATTTTACATAATTTTCCATTTTATCACATTTATTTTCTTTTTGCTCATGTTATATATATATATATATATATATATATATATATATATATATATATATATATATATATATATATATATATATAGTTTATAATTTTCTTGTATTTCTTTTGTGTTTCTTTTGTGTTTTAAATGACCATATATGCAGGGCTGCGCAATACGTAGATCGCGATCTACCAGTCGATCGCCAAGGTAGTGTGGGTACACTGTAAACCCAAATTTTCTTTTACATATAAAGTCAAGCTATTATTACTAATCTTTTCATTATTTTGCAAAAGGCGGGACCATTAAAAAAGTGTGTAAACTATTTTAAACTAGTATTTGCTATACTAATAGCTCTGAGCGGAGACGACTCACACTTTCATGTTTTTACCTGTGAGCGGTGGGGCTTGACCACGACTGAACGACTGGTGACCCCAAACGACATGTTTCCTCTGCTCTGACTGTTGGCTGCCGATCAGCGTGTGATGAAGTGGGGGGAATCAGCGTCAGCCTGGTATATTAACGCGTGGAAAGAGAAGAAATTTGGTTCCTGTTCCCGTGGGACTGAATAGTTGGTAACATTAGCTGACGCTTGAAGTGAACGTAAGGCTAACGTTAAGTTAACTAGCTGCTAACGTTAATGCTGTGGTAGCAATTGGTAACGTTAGCTCTGTTGTAGAGACCTGCATCAGGCGGGAATTCCCGTGGGACCCGCAGAAAAAACCCCTCGGGACCCTTTTCACGTTGCCTCGGCCGGGATCGGGCCGTTTTCATGTTGCATCGGGGGGGAGCGGGCGGTCAGGCTAAAACATGTCGCGGGTCCCGACCAGACTTCTTTCTTTTTTCACTTTTTGTTTTTTAAGATTTGTCTGGAATTCAAAAGGATTGTGGGGAAAGACCTACAGAAGGAATTTTATTCTGCCCTTGATAACCACACTACTCGTCCTATGGAAATTTTTAAAGCTAAGAGAGGCAACGTGGGTGAACAGTTGGCACATCTTTTACAGCAAATGCAGGTAATACTTTGTACTTTGTTTTGTCTCTGTGTATGAGAGACTGTTTTTCTTTTAACTTATCATACAGTATCCATTTTCTGTTTTACTCCCACTGAAAAAAGGACAGTCGCACTAAGAGGGCTTCCTTACTTACTCGGAGACAGTCCCACTGAATTCTTCAAATCTACCTTTGTAAGTATACATTTTGTCTGTAATGTGAAACTTTTAGAATGTGACATTTATTGTATAATTTGAACAAGCCAAAATTGACAAGTAGCCTATATTCAAAAACTTTGGATTATTCGTTAGGACAATAGAATAGAGATGTATTTACCTTGTCAACATGTTTCGGCTGCTATCTGCGAGCCGTCTTCAACAGTTGTCACTAGTGACAATTTGAAAACTTTCAAAGTTTTTGAATATAACAAAAGAAGACAAAATGAACATTGTAGAAGAAGTCGCCTATACATTAGAAGCTCCATGATCTTTATCTAAAGAAAAAGTCAGACTAATGTTGATTTTCAAATGTTTGTTCAAACATTTGAAAATGCTTGACCAAATAGTTATGATGTCAGCATAAATTGAATTTCATGCAATTCCTGTTTTGTCATTCTTATTGATAGTCTGTTGTAGTTCAGTAATTTGATTCTGTAATGTTTATACTTCTGGCAATCATTTTCTTTTTTTTGTTTATCTTTAGGATGGTGATGAATCGTAAACAGAAAAAAGTTTAGTGTTTTATATCTTATTTAGCAGCTAGAAGTTTATTGTTTGCACTGCTGAGGTTCAGTTTGTAGCCACCATGATGAACACATTACACACACACACATTGAAAATACAAGCATAATTCACTGAAATGTGAACTAGCATTATTATGTTTACAGACTGAAAAATCTGTTGCACGTAAACCTTCCTGTTCGTTATTACTTTTTAAAACAGTTGTTATGTGCCACTATGCTAGTTAATAACTTTAGTCTCTAATCAATAAGGCTTCTGAAATTTAAAATTGTTCATGACAGGGATGCTCCTTATTAGGCAATTTACCTGTCGAAACCATTCCAGGTTTCCATTTTTCTCTTTTGACCAGATTAATGTAAATGTTTGGGGTTTTTTTCTACTAATTTGTGTACACTATACATGCTACCTCAATTAGTTCATCAGACATTATGCAAGTGTGTTTCCCTTTGTACAAGGTTTTAAAAGTTTAAATTTCACCTTGATTCTAAATGTTAGAAAAATGAACCCATTGTTGTAAAGGGTTAATTGCACAATTGTTTTGACATGGCACTTTACTCAGATTTTATATTACTGTTTAAAATTGTGAAATGTAAAAGCAAAAACAAATGCTGTTACAGGTTACAGGCAGAAGACTGCACTTTATTCAGGTTTAAGCATGTTACTATTGCATTATTTTGGCAATACATTTGTGAGAAAAAAAAAAAATTGTAATTTTTTGTCAATTATTATCTAATGTAAAAAAAATAAAATAATAATAATTACAACTAATTAACATGATCAATAAATACCCATAAATAAGAAAAATAAATACTGATAAACATAAGCAATGATTACTGTAATACACGAGTAATGGTTAAGTTAATTACTTGTGAACATTAGTTTTAAAAAATTAAGGCCTACTCGAGACCGATCTTGGTCTCGAGATGAGTACGACCATATTTCATTACGGCCGGTGCCGTCAGCAATAAACTTGTACCGGTGTGCGGGACCGCACGGGGCTTCTTACCGCAGCCTATGCGCTCGTCTGGAACCTGCGGACACTTCGCAGCACATCACCACACGTGTCCCCAGCGCGCACAGCTTGTACGCAACAGCGTGTACCCTTGAGTACCAGCATGTATCACAGTGCAGGTTAAACTTTTTAAAACATCCTAGCTGTCCATCTGCCTCACGTCAGCATGCCGCTCCTCGCCTTTTTGCGCTCTCGCTCCTCCCTCCATATAACTCACACGCACACCCTTCTCAATGCACGCAGATTAGAAGAGCAAGATGAAACGCGAAGCAAAAACTAATCTAAATTTATGTTGGCAAAAAACAGGCCTACAGCACAGAGCTGGCCTACCGCGACATGTGGTTGAAGTTTGCCTAATAAAAGTGCACAAATACATCTGTATTTGTCACGACGTGTGTTTGGTAAATGTGCAGACGCTGGTAAATACTACTGCAAAACCAGTAAGATAATGTAACTCCAGTTAAGAAGTTAAGAAGTGTGCTTGAGTCTGGATGTCAGCAGCTACTGTCTGGACCAGGGGTCGGCAACCCGCGGCTCCAGAGCCGCATGTGGCTCTTTCATCGTTCTGTCGTGGCTCCCTGTGACTTTGGAAAATAATAATGAGTATTTAATTACATTGCATTTTTATTTTAGTTTGTTTTTAAATGTAAATCTAAAATTATAGATAATGGTAATCTTGTAACATTTAAATAAAACGTTTTAAATATTTTTGTCGCTCAAAACATGCGTCAAAGCCGCCGACGTGCGTCACCCCCACACACTGGCAGCCCGGACCTACATCAGCAGTATGATTTTCGGCCCAATGATGATAAATCCAAGAAAAGAAAAGTTTCTGAAGAAAACAGAACGCTTAATGCTACGTGGGCAGATTCATTTGCTTTCACGGCTGATGAGACTGGTACACGCGGTACACGCAATAAAATGATGACGGAACACAGAAGCAGACGCCTTTTTGGTTCGCTGCGGGTGGATAATTTAAGTTTGGATTTTTATTTCCTACGAGGAGGACTCAAATACTAAAGTGTTTATTGCAGCTTTGCGTACATTTGTTTACAGAAGTGAAACTTAAAACCACATGGCTAATTTGCATAAACTAGAAGCGCTGACTAAAGGGCAGGACTCAGTGGAATATGCGTGTTCTTTCTGTGACTGAGGGATGTTCTGCCTATGGTGAGTCTGTTCTGCGCTTCTATCGTGTTGGAGATGGTTCATGTTAAACTTTTCAGAGATTATACGTGTGCAGGTCGTACGTGTGCAGCGCAATTCTTTATTTCACTCATGCACTTTATTTATGTTGGCTACTGTTGTGATGAAAAGACTGAAAGGTGTAAATAATTCTCTTAAGACTCGCGCTTAAGAGCTGTAGTGCAGGATGGCGCGCTTGTTGTTCTCTGAGAGTTGTAGTTTTGCCTGTAGTTACCCTGGTTAGCGCTGGTTTAGAAGTCAAAAGGGTTTTGTGGCTCCGGGTGTTTTCTTTTCTGTGGGAGACGGTCCAAATGGCTCTTTGAGTATTTAAGGTTGCCGACCCCTGGTCTTGACTATGCATCCCTAGCTGATTCCAACCAATGCAAGTCAAGAGAGTAAGGTAATGAGAAAAAATGAAATTGCGCAATATGGGCTCATGCCGTTATGCAAGGTACATCAACATAAATTGTACATATAAAGAATTCTCAATATATTTATGAATAAATAAATGATTTGCATTTTTGTAGTAGGTAGATCATTTTTACTTGGTCATTTTATAAGTAGCTCGCATGCAGAAAAAGTGTGAGCACCCCTGATGTAGTGTCTGCTTTGCCTTTTGAACCATACAGCCCCTTTAAGTAAGTTAAGAGGCCTCTGCATTCTGCCATGATGGCACGAGAGACCCCTAACTTTAATGTTAAGTCTGTATCTTGGACGTACAGAAGTAGTCAGATTACAGTGGGATATCCTATAGAAAGCTAGATAGATATGTGGGCAATGCTTTGTTCGAATGTGTTCTCCAAGGTCCGTTCTGCTTCGAGGCAGACGGACCTTGTGTCTGTAATTGTCTTATACTCTGGGTTTGTAATAAATAGGATTGACACTAGCAGAGCCTGGTTTTTGGATTCTTCCCATCACATCCCACCGGTGAGTGAAACCAAAGCAGCAACGGGTGAGAAACGACTCTTCAATAAAAAATTAAAACGGTTATAACTTTGGCAAAGAAGCAGATAGAACTAAGATTCTAAATGCATATTGTTCAGGTCCAAAAGCCCTACTTGCACAGCAAAAATGGCATTGATATCTCTTGTAGTTTTCCCACAATTTCACTGTTGAGTTTAGGCACAATGAGGAGCTGTCCTGGCCACAGCGTTGTATTGTAAAGCGAGCTCACGCCTGAAATCATGTCCTTTTGACAGGACAAGTCCCCACATAGTGTAGTTTGCACCTCCTGTTACTTCTAAGGCAGGATTGCATAGTTGGTCAAAATGTGATTTGCAGGCGCTAAAAAGGCGTTTGCCGCAATAAAAAATTAAAACGCTTATAACTTTGGCAAAGAAGCAGACAGAACCAAGATTCTAAATGCATATTGTTCAGGTCCAAAAGCCCTACTTGCACAGCAGAAATGGCATTGATATCTCTTGTAGTTTTCCCACAGTTTCACTGTTGAGTTTAGGCACAATGCATTAGAAACGCATGAAACATCCTGGGGTGTCCTGGCCACAGCATGGTATTGTAAAGCGAGCTCACGCCTGAAATCATGTAATTTTGACAGGACAAGTCCCCACATAGTGTAGTTTTCACATCCTGTTATTTCTAAGGCAGGATTGCATAGTTAGTCAAAATGTGATTTGCAGGTGCTGAAAAGGCGTTTGCCGCAATAAAAAATTAAAATGCTTATAACTTTGGCAAAGAAGCAGATAGAACCAAGATTCCAAATGCATATTGTTCAGGTCCAAAAGCCCTATTTGCACAGCAAAAATGGCATTGATATCTCTTGTAGTTTTCCCACAATTTCACTGTTGAGTTTAGGCACAATGCATTAGAAACGCATGAAACATCCTGGGGTGTCCTGGCCACAGCATGGTATTGTAAAGCGAGCTCACGCCTGAAATCATGTAATTTTGACAGGACAAGTCCCCACATAGTGTAGTTTGCACCTCCTGTTACTTCTAATGCAGGATCGCATAGTTGGTCAAAATGTGATTTGCAGGCGCTGAAAAGGCGTTTGCCGCAATAAAAAATTAAAACGCTTATAACTTTGGCAAAGAAGCAGATAGAACCAAGATTCTAAATGCATATTGTTCAGGTCCAAAAGCCCTACTTGCACAGCAGAAATGGCATTGATATCTCTTGTAGTTTTCCCACAATTTCACTGTTGAGTTTAGGCACAATGAGGAGCTGTCCTGGCCACAGCGTTGTATTGTAAAGCGAGCTCACGCCTGAAATCATGTCATTTTGACAGGACAAGTCCCCACATAGTGTAGTTTGCACCTCCTGTTACTTCTAAGGCAGGATTGCATAGTTGGTCAAAATGTGATTTGCAGGTGCTGAAAAGGCGTTTGCCGCAATAAAAAATTAAAACGCTTATAACTTTGGCAAAGAAGCAGATAGAACCAAGATTCTAAATGCATATTGTTCAGGTCCAAAAGCCCTACTTGCACAGCAGAAATGGCATTGATATCTCTTGTAGTTTTCCCACAATTTCACTGTTGAGTTTAGGCACAATGAGGAGCTGTCCTGGCCACAGCGTTGTATTGTAAAGCGAGCTCACGCCTGAAATCATGTCATTTTGACAGGACAAGTCCCCACATAGTGTAGTTTTCACATCCTGTTACTTCTAAGGCAGGATTGCATAGTTAGTCAAAATGTGATTTGCAGGCGCTGAAAAGGCGTTTGCCGCAATAAAAAATTAAAATGCTTATAACTTTGGCAAAGAAGCAGATAGAACCAAGATTCCAAATGCATATTGTTCAGGTCCAAAAGCCCTACTTGCACAGCAAAAATGGCATTGATATCTCTTGTAGTTTTCCCACAATTTTACTGTTGAGTTTAGGCACATGAGGAGCTGTCCTGGCCACAGAGTTGTATTGTAAAGCGAGCTCACGCCTGAAATCATGTCATTTTGACAGGACAAGTCCCCACATAGTGTAGTTTTCACATCCTGTTACTTCTAAGGCAGGATTGCATAGTTAGTCAAAATGTGATTTGCAGGCGCTGAAAAGGCGTTTGCCGCAATAAAAAAATTAAAATGCTTATAACTTTGGCAAAGAAGCAGATAGAACCAAGATTCCAAATGCATATTGTTCAGGTCCAAAAGCCCTACTTGCACAGCAAAAATGGCATTGATATCTCTTGTAGTTTTCCCACAATTTCACTGTTGAGTTTAGGCACAATGCATTAGAAACCCATGAAACATCCTGGGGTGTCCTGGCCACAGCATGGTATTGTAAAGCGAGCTCACGCCTGAAATCATGTAATTTTGACAGGACAAGTCCCCACATAGTGTAGTTTGCACCTCCTGTTACTTCTAAGGCAGGATTGCATAGTTGGTCAAAATGTGATTTGCAGGCGCTGAAAAGGCGTTTGCCGCAATAAAAAATTAAAACGCTTATAACTTTGGCAAAGAAGCAGATAGAACCAAGATTCTAAATGCATATTGTTCAGGTCCAAAAGCCCTACTTGCACAGCAGAAATGGCATTGATATCTCTTGTAGTTTTCCCACAATTTCACTGTTGAGTTTAGGCACAATGAGGAGCTGTCCTGGCCACAGCGTTGTATTGTAAAGCGAGCTCACGCCTGAAATCATGTCATTTTGACAGGACAAGTCCCCACATAGTGTAGTTTTCACATCCTGTTACTTCTAAGGCAGGATTGCATAGTTAGTCAAAATGTGATTTGCAGGCGCTGAGAAGGCGTTTGCCGCAATAAAAAATTAAAATGCTTATAACTTTGGCAAAGAAGCAGATAGAACCAAGATTCCAAATGCATATTGTTCAGGTCCAAAAGCCCTACTTGCACAGCAAAAATGGCATTGATATCTCTTATAGTTTTCCCACAATTTGACTGTTGAGTTTAGGCACAATGAGGAGCTGTCCTGGCCACAGCGTTGTATTGTAAAGCGAGCTCACGCCTGAAATCATGTCATTTTGACAGGACAAGTCCCCACATAGTGTAGTTTTCACATCCTGTTACTTCTAAGACAGGATTGCATAGTTAGTCAAAATGTGATTTGCAGGCGCTGAAAAGGCGTTTGCCGCAATAAAAAATTAAAACGCTTATAACTTTGGCAAAGAAGCAGATAGAACCAAGATTCCAAATGCATATTGTTCAGGTCCAAAAGCCCTACTTGCACAGCAAAAATGGCATTGATATCTCTTGTAGTTTTCCCACAATTTCACTGTTGAGTTTAGGCACAATGAGGAGCTGTCCTGGCCACAGCGTTGTATTGTAAAGCGAGCTCACGCCTGAAATCATGTCATTTTGACAGGACAAGTCCCCACATAGCGTAGTTTTCACATCCTGTTACTTCTAAGGCAGGATTGCATAGTTAGTCAAAATGTGATTTGCAGGCGCTGAAAAGGCGTTTGCCGCAATAAAAAATTAAAATGCTTATAACTTTGGCAAAGAAGCAGATAGAACCAAGATTCCAAATGCATATTGTTCAGGTCCAAAAGCCCTACTTGCACAGCAAAAATGGCATTGATATCTCTTGTAGTTTTCCCACAATTTCACTGTTGAGTTTAGGCACAATGCATTAGAAACGCATGAAACATCCTGGGGTGTCCTGGCCACAGCATGGTATTGTAAAGCGAGCTCACGCCTGAAATCATGTAATTTTGACAGGACAAGTCCCCACATAGTGTAGTTTGCACCTCCTGTTACTTCTAAGGCAGGATTGCATAGTTGGTCAAAATGTGATTTGCAGGTGCTGAAAAGGCGTTTGCCGCAATAAAAAATTAAAACGCTTATAACTTTGGCAAAGAAGCAGATAGAACCAAGATTCTAAATGCATATTGTTCAGGTCCAAAAGCCCTACTTGCACAGCAGAAATGGCATTGATATCTCTTGTAGTTTTCCCACAATTTCACTGTTGAGTTTAGGCACAATGAGGAGCTGTCCTGGCCACAGCGTTGTATTGTAAAGCGAGCTCACGCCTGAAATCATGTCATTTTGACAGGACAAGTCCCCACATAGTGTAGTTTTCACATCCTGTTACTTCTAAGGCAGGATTGCATAGTTAGTCAAAATGTGATTTGCAGGCGCTGAGAAGGCGTTTGCCGCAATAAAAAATTAAAACGCTTATAACTTTGGCAAAGAACTAGATAGAACCAAGATTCTAAATGCATATTGTTCAGGTCCAAAAGCCCTACTTGCACAGCAGAAATGGCATTGATATCTCTTGTAGTTTTCCCACAATTTCACTGTTGAGTTTAGGCACAATGAGGAGCTGTCCTGGCCACAGCGTTGTATTGTAAAGCGAGCTCACGCCTGAAATCATGTCATTTTGACAGGACAAGTCCCCACATAGTGTAGTTTTCACATCCTGTTACTTCTAAGGCAGGATTGCATAGTTAGTCAAAATGTGATTTGCAGGCGCTGAAAAGGCGTTTGCCGCAATAAAAAAATTAAAATGCTTATAACTTTGGCAAAGAAGCAGATAGAACCAAGATTCCAAATGCATATTGTTCAGGTCCAAAAGCCCTACTTGCACAGCAAAAATGGCATTGATATCTCTTGTAGTTTTCCCACAATTTCACTGTTGAGTTTAGACACAATGCATTAGAAACGCATGAAACATCCTGGGGTGTCCTGGCCACAGCATGGTATTGTAAAGCGAGCTCACGCCTGAAATCATGTAATTTTGACAGGACAAGTCCCCACATAGTGTAGTTTGCACCTCCTGTTACTTCTAAGGCAGGATTGCATAGTTGGTCAAAATGTGATTTGCAGGCGCTGAAAAGGCGTTTGCCGCAATAAAAAATTAAAACGCTTATAACTTTGGCAAAGAAGCAGATAGAACCAAGATTCTAAATGCATATTGTTCAGGTCCAAAAGCCCTACTTGCACAGCAGAAATGGCATTGATATCTCTTGTAGTTTTCCCACAATTTCACTGTTGAGTTTAGGCACAATGAGGAGCTGTCCTGGCCACAGCGTTGTATTGTAAAGCGAGCTCACGCCTGAAATCATGTCATTTTGACAGGACAAGTCCCCACATAGTGTAGTTTTCACATCCTGTTACTTCTAAGGCAGGATTGCATAGTTAGTCAAAATGTGATTTGCAGGCGCTGAAAAGGCGTTTGCCGCAATAAAAAAATTAAAATGCTTATAACTTTGGCAAAGAAGCAGATAGAACCAAGATTCCAAATGCATATTGTTCAGGTCCAAAAGCCCTACTTGCACAGCAAAAATGGCATTGATATCTCTTGTAGTTTTCCCACAATTTCACTGTTGAGTTTAGACACAATGCATTAGAAACGCATGAAACATCCTGGGGTGTCCTGGCCACAGCATGGTATTGTAAAGCGAGCTCACGCCTGAAATCATGTAATTTTGACAGGACAAGTCCCCACATAGTGTAGTTTGCACCTCCTGTTACTTCTAAGGCAGGATTGCATAGTTGGTCAAAATGTGATTTGCAGGCGCTGAAAAGGCGTTTGCCGCAATAAAAAATTAAAACGCTTATAACTTTGGCAAAGAAGCAGATAGAACCAAGATTCTAAATGCATATTGTTCAGGTCCAAAAGCCCTACTTGCACAGCAGAAATGGCATTGATATCTCTTGTAGTCTTCCCACAATTTCACTGTTGAGTTTAGGCACAATGAGGAGCTGTCCTGGCCACAGCGTTGTATTGTAAAGCGAGCTCACGCCTGAAATCATGTCATTTTGACAGGACAAGTCCCCACATAGTGTAGTTTTCACATCCTGTTACTTCTAAGGCAGGATTGCATAGTTAGTCAAAATGTGATTTGCAGGCGCTGAAAAGGCGTTTGCCGCAATAAAAAAATTAAAATGCTTATAACTTTGGCAAAGAAGCAGATAGAACCAAGATTCCAAATGCATATTGTTCAGGTCCAAAAGCCCTACTTGCACAGCAAAAATGGCATTGATATCTCTTGTAGTTTTCCCACAATTTCACTGTTGAGTTTAGACACAATGCATTAGAAACGCATGAAACATCCTGGGGTGTCCTGGCCACAGCATGGTATTGTAAAGCGAGCTCACGCCTGAAATCATGTAATTTTGACAGGACAAGTCCCCACATAGTGTAGTTTGCACCTCCTGTTACTTCTAAGGCAGGATTGCATAGTTGGTCAAAATGTGATTTGCAGGCGCTGAAAAGGCGTTTGCCGCAATAAAAAATTAAAACGCTTATAACTTTGGCAAAGAAGCAGATAGAACCAAGATTCTAAATGCATATTGTTCAGGTCCAAAAGCCCTACTTGCACAGCAGAAATGGCATTGATATCTCTTGTAGTCTTCCCACAATTTCACTGTTGAGTTTAGGCACAATGAGGAGCTGTCCTGGCCACAGCGTTGTATTGTAAAGCGAGCTCACGCCTGAAATCATGTCATTTTGACAGGACAAGTCCCCACATAGTGTAGTTTTCACATCCTGTTACTTCTAAGGCAGGATTGCATAGTTAGTCAAAATGTGATTTGCAGGCGCTGAGAAGGCGTTTGCCGCAATAAAAAATTAAAATGCTTATAACTTTGGCAAAGAAGCAGATAGAACCAAGATTCCAAATGCATATTGTTCAGGTCCAAAAGCCCTACTTGCACAGCAAAAATGGCATTGATATCTCTTATAGTTTTCCCACAATTTGACTGTTGAGTTTAGGCACAATGAGGAGCTGTCCTGGCCACAGCGTTGTATTGTAAAGCGAGCTCACGCCTGAAATCATGTCATTTTGACAGGACAAGTCCCCACATAGTGTAGTTTTCACATCCTGTTACTTCTAAGACAGGATTGCATAGTTAGTCAAAATGTGATTTGAAGGCGCTGAAAAGGCGTTTGCCGCAATAAAAAATTAAAACGCTTATAACTTTGGCAAAGAAGCAGATAGAACCAAGATTCCAAATGCATATTGTTCAGGTCCAAAAGCCCTACTTGCACAGCAAAAATGGCATTGATATCTCTTGTAGTTTTCCCACAATTTCACTGTTGAGTTTAGGCACAATGAGGAGCTGTCCTGGCCACAGCGTTGTATTGTAAAGCGAGCTCACGCCTGAAATCATGTCATTTTGACAGGACAAGTTCCCACATAGCGTAGTTTTCACATCCTGTTACTTCTAAGGCAGGATTGCATAGTTAGTCAAAATGTGATTTGCAGGCGCTGAAAAGGCGTTTGCCGCAATAAAAAATTAAAATGCTTATAACTTTGGCAAAGAAGCAGATAGAACCAAGATTCCAAATGCATATTGTTCAGGTCCAAAAGCCCTACTTGCACAGCAAAAATGGCATTGATATCTCTTGTAGTTTTCCCACAATTTCACTGTTGAGTTTAGGCACAATGCATTAGAAACGCATGAAACATCCTGGGGTGTCCTGGCCACAGCATGGTATTGTAAAGCGAGCTCACGCCTGAAATCATGTAATTTTGACAGGACAAGTCCCCACATAGTGTAGTTTGCACCTCCTGTTACTTCTAAGGCAGGATTGCATAGTTGGTCAAAATGTGATTTGCAGGTGCTGAAAAGGCGTTTGCCGCAATAAAAAATTAAAACGCTTATAACTTTGGCAAAGAAGCAGATAGAACCAAGATTCTAAATGCATATTGTTCAGTTCCAAAAGCCCTACTTGCACAGCAGAAATGGCATTGATATCTCTTGTAGTTTTCCCACAATTTCACTGTTGAGTTTAGGCACAATGAGGAGCTGTCCTGGCCACAGCGTTGTATTGTAAAGCGAGCTCACGCCTGAAATCATGTCATTTTGACAGGACAAGTCCCCACATAGTGTAGTTTTCACATCCTGTTACTTCTAAGGCAGGATTGCATAGTTAGTCAAAATGTGATTTGCAGGCGCTGAGAAGGCGTTTGCCGCAATAAAAAATTAAAACGCTTATAACTTTGGCAAAGAACTAGATAGAACCAAGATTCTAAATGCATATTGTTCAGGTCCAAAAGCCCTACTTGCACAGCAGAAATGGCATTGATATCTCTTGTAGTTTTCCCACAATTTCACTGTTGAGTTTAGGCACAATGAGGAGCTGTCCTGGCCACAGCGTTGTATTGTAAAGCGAGCTCACGCCTGAAATCATGTCATTTTGACAGGACAAGTCCCCACATAGTGTAGTTTTCACATCCTGTTACTTCTAAGGCAGGATTGCATAGTTAGTCAAAATGTGATTTGCAGGCGCTGAAAAGGCGTTTGCCGCAATAAAAAATTAAAATGCTTATAACTTTGGCAAAGAAGCAGATAGAACCAAGATTCCAAATGCATATTGTTCAGGTCCAAAAGCCCTATTTGCACAGCAAAAATGGCATTGATATCTCTTGTAGTTTTCCCACAATTTCACTGTTGAGTTTAGACACAATGCATTAGAAACGCATGAAACATCCTGGGGTGTCCTGGCCACAGCATGGTATTGTAAAGCGAGCTCACGCCTGAAATCATGTAATTTTGACAGGACAAGTCCCCACATAGTGTAGTTTGCACCTCCTGTTACTTCTAAGGCAGGATTGCATAGTTGGTCAAAATGTGATTTGCAGGCGCTGAAAAGGCGTTTGCCGCAATAAAAAATTAAAACGCTTATAACTTTGGCAAAGAAGCAGATAGAACCAAGATTCTAAATGCATATTGTTCAGGTCCAAAAGCCCTACTTGCACAGCAGAAATGGCATTGATATCTCTTGTAGTCTTCCCACAATTTCACTGTTGAGTTTAGGCACAATGAGGAGCTGTCCTGGCCACAGCGTTGTATTGTAAAGCGAGCTCACGCCTGAAATCATGTCATTTTGACAGGACAAGTCCCCACATAGTGTAGTTTTCACATCCTGTTACTTCTAAGGCAGGATTGCATAGTTAGTCAAAATGTGATTTGCAGGCGCTGAGAAGGCGTTTGCCGCAATAAAAAATTAAAATGCTTATAACTTTGGCAAAGAAGCAGATAGAACCAAGATTCCAAATGCATATTGTTCAGGTCCAAAAGCCCTACTTGCACAGCAAAAATGGCATTGATATCTCTTATAGTTTTCCCACAATTTGACTGTTGAGTTTAGGCACAATGAGGAGCTGTCCTGGCCACAGCGTTGTATTGTAAAGCGAGCTCACGCCTGAAATCATGTCATTTTGACAGGACAAGTCCCCACATAGTGTAGTTTTCACATCCTGTTACTTCTAAGACAGGATTGCATAGTTAGTCAAAATGTGATTTGAAGGCGCTGAAAAGGCGTTTGCCGCAATAAAAAATTAAAACGCTTATAACTTTGGCAAAGAAGCAGATAGAACCAAGATTCCAAATGCATATTGTTCAGGTCCAAAAGCCCTACTTGCACAGCAAAAATGGCATTGATATCTCTTGTAGTTTTCCCACAATTTCACTGTTGAGTTTAGGCACAATGAGGAGCTGTCCTGGCCACAGCGTTGTATTGTAAAGCGAGCTCACGCCTGAAATCATGTCATTTTGACAGGACAAGTTCCCACATAGCGTAGTTTTCACATCCTGTTACTTCTAAGGCAGGATTGCATAGTTAGTCAAAATGTGATTTGCAGGCGCTGAAAAGGCGTTTGCCGCAATAAAAAATTAAAATGCTTATAACTTTGGCAAAGAAGCAGATAGAACCAAGATTCCAAATGCATATTGTTCAGGTCCAAAAGCCCTACTTGCACAGCAAAAATGGCATTGATATCTCTTGTAGTTTTCCCACAATTTCACTGTTGAGTTTAGGCACAATGCATTAGAAACGCATGAAACATCCTGGGGTGTCCTGGCCACAGCATGGTATTGTAAAGCGAGCTCACGCCTGAAATCATGTAATTTTGACAGGACAAGTCCCCACATAGTGTAGTTTGCACCTCCTGTTACTTCTAAGGCAGGATTGCATAGTTGGTCAAAATGTGATTTGCAGGTGCTGAAAAGGCGTTTGCCGCAATAAAAAATTAAAACGCTTATAACTTTGGCAAAGAAGCAGATAGAACCAAGATTCTAAATGCATATTGTTCAGTTCCAAAAGCCCTACTTGCACAGCAGAAATGGCATTGATATCTCTTGTAGTTTTCCCACAATTTCACTGTTGAGTTTAGGCACAATGAGGAGCTGTCCTGGCCACAGCGTTGTATTGTAAAGCGAGCTCACGCCTGAAATCATGTCATTTTGACAGGACAAGTCCCCACATAGTGTAGTTTTCACATCCTGTTACTTCTAAGGCAGGATTGCATAGTTAGTCAAAATGTGATTTGCAGGCGCTGAGAAGGCGTTTGCCGCAATAAAAAATTAAAACGCTTATAACTTTGGCAAAGAACTAGATAGAACCAAGATTCTAAATGCATATTGTTCAGGTCCAAAAGCCCTACTTGCACAGCAGAAATGGCATTGATATCTCTTGTAGTTTTCCCACAATTTCACTGTTGAGTTTAGGCACAATGAGGAGCTGTCCTGGCCACAGCGTTGTATTGTAAAGCGAGCTCACGCCTGAAATCATGTCATTTTGACAGGACAAGTCCCCACATAGTGTAGTTTTCACATCCTGTTACTTCTAAGGCAGGATTGCATAGTTAGTCAAAATGTGATTTGCAGGCGCTGAAAAGGCGTTTGCCGCAATAAAAAATTAAAATGCTTATAACTTTGGCAAAGAAGCAGATAGAACCAAGATTCCAAATGCATATTGTTCAGGTCCAAAAGCCCTATTTGCACAGCAAAAATGGCATTGATATCTCTTGTAGTTTTCCCACAATTTCACTGTTGAGTTTAGGCACAATGCATTAGAAACGCATGAAACATCCTGGGGTGTCCTGGCCACAGCATGGTATTGTAAAGCGAGCTCACGCCTGAAATCATGTAATTTTGACAGGACAAGTCCCCACATAGTGTAGTTTGCACCTCCTGTTACTTCTAAGGCAGGATTGCATAGTTGGTCAAAATGTGATTTGCAGGCGCTGAAAAGGCGTTTGCCGCAACAAAAAATTAAAACGCTTATAACTTTGGGTTGCACATCTCTGAAGTGCTTAAAAAACGATGACAAGGACAGACACGGCTACAATGTATTTTGGCCACAAGAGGGCGACGTCTGCCAACTCAAAGGCCTGGCTACACAGTCTGTGCCAGTATAACAGGCCCCATTATTCATGAATCCAAAGCATCTCGACATGTTTGGGCCACAGTATCGCACCAAATTCACCTGAAGCCTGCCACACTCTGACCAATCAGGTCCAAAAATGCCCTGCTTTATCGGACAGAAGCACAATTTCTTTGTGTTTCCTTGAGAAAACAATGTCTCCAAATTTATGTCATATATATTTTTTTTTTTTTTTTTTTTTTGCTACTGTACAGCTGTGCCAATAATGAGAAAAACGATAAGTTCTATTTAAAGGCCTCCCGCTCTCCGTTTCGTAAAGCCCATCGCTTACATTCTCAAATGTTTGTTTGTTTTGTTTTGTTTTTTTTGAACGTCACTTATTCTTTTTTCACTCTTGTAATCAAGTTTGTAGGGTAGCTTCTTTTGGTTCTGTGTTCTGTCTTTAACACTTAGACGTAAATGTAGCCTATTAAATGTGCATAGCCGCGCTGTTATCTGTGGCCACATGCGCATTTAGAGCGACAGGCTCGTTTACATGAGCGCGTGAGTTTTCACTCATGGAGCCCTGCTCATCTCCTTGCTGCTGCTGCTGCTGCGCGCGAAGCACCGCGGTGTCGGTGATCCGAGCTGAGTGCAGATGGACCCGGGTCCACACTCCGGTAGAGCGGGTGTGGCGCATGCGAGAGGTAGCGGTGATCGGAGGTGAGCGCAGAATAATGTGGGTTAACAAGAGTGTGCTGGTAACAACACAGACACTGGCCGCGGCGTCGTAAAACTCCGGTAGAACGGGACTTTGTGACGCATATTACACGAGAGGCAGTGGTTATCGGAGGTGAGTGTGTGTGTTACTGGAAAAAGGAGAGACGGCGTCTGAACCAGTCTATGGTCTGAACTCACGTTTTCAAAGGAGTCGTCTATCTATTTAAGATAAGATAAGATAAGATAATCCTTTATTTGTCCCACAATGGGGAAATTGCAGTGTCACAACGCAAGTTACAGAAACAGTAGGAAATAAGAGCATGCATCAAAATCAAGATAAATAATAATAAGTATTTACAATCAACTAAAAAACACAACACTGTAAGCTAAGCTAAAAGGCACAGGAACATTGCACAATAAGTGTTTTTGATTCTGAGATGATTGTGTACATTGCAGTGATGGACAGTGGTGGGTAAATAAATAATAGCAGGTACAGTGACTTTAAATAATATTGCACATTGTTATTATTACTATGGAGATGACACATGGTTGCTATGGGAATGACACATGACTAGCATTGTTCATTATACAGTCTGACAGCAGCAGGAAGGAAAGACCTGCGAAATCTCTCCTTAACACAGCGAGGGTGAATCAGTCTGTCACTGATGCTGCTCTCCAGAGCAGACAGGGCGTCCTGCAGGGGGTGACCCTCATGGTCCAGCATAGACATGAGTTTAGCCAGGACCCTCTTGTCCCCCACCTGCTGCACCGAGTCCAGAGGACAGCCCAGGACGGAGCTGGACTTCTTGATGACCTTGTCCAGTTTCTTCTTCTCCCTCTCTGTGACGCTGCTGCTCCAGCAGACCACACCATACAGGATGGCTGATGCCACCACAGAGTCATAGAAGGACCTCAGGAGTGGCCCTCTCACTCCAAAGGACCGCAGTCTCCTCAGGAGATAGAGCCGACTCTGGCCCTTCCTGTACAGTGCATCTGTATTATGAGTCCAGTCTAGTTTATTGTTCAGATGCACACCCAGGTACTTATTTGGGGGCATAATTAGGCTACTATTGTTTGGAATATGATTAGACTATATTCAAACAGCATCATGGTGCGCTGTGTGTGTCAGCTACAAAATCATATTGCCAGTTCAGGCACATGAAGCAACACACAGGCTTCACACTTCCATGTGTAATACAAATGTGAATGTGTTTGTTCAGGTGAAGTCAGTGCAGTCGGTCTACACCAGGTGGATGCCAAGGACTGAAGAGAGAAGGCCAAGTACAGGCCTTATCTCACCATGAGCTGGCTCTTCTACGCGGATATAAAAGTCCACTGTGCACTGGATTCAAGTATAGGTAATCATGAGATTAAATTAAAGAATTGGCCAAAGATGTCAAATAACATAGAACACAATGTTTTGTGATTTCAGATGTAATAATGAACACATATTTAATAAAATATGTATTTATTTGTTTAGGTGTCACCGCACCAGGTGGACACTGGAGACGGAGTTCCGAACATCACCTCTGTAGCTGTCTGCTTTCTTCACCAAAAGCCTACTGCACACTGGAATGGTAAGCATGTCATTAATGTGCACATTTTGTGCTGAGATGTTGAGGTCATTGTAACACAGCACAATTGTTTTCTGTCATTCCTCTCTGTATCAATATTAAAGGTGTATTAGGTGTATTTCTAATAATAAAATGTGATTGTTTGTGTTTAGGCCAGCAGGTGTATACTGAGCACTGAGCAGTAAAGACCAGGTCACATTCCAGTACTGTGTCTGAGCTCAACTCACTTCTAGGCTGTATCCACTGCACTTTACAGGTGAGCCTTTCATTTCATGAGAATGATGTTGACAAGCAAAAGATGAAATGATAAGCAAGGGGAGCTTGAACTTGAGAGGTGAAAGCTTTATTTAGCAGTTGCATTTTCCTACTTGGATTGTTTTTGACTTGTCCCTATGATGCACTCCCACACAAGTCCAGTAAGCAATATGTCCCATAAATCATGAAGCACACGCATCCATTTTGGTCCAAAGCGTTTATTGAAAGACAAACGCTCGCTGCTGCTCGCTGCTGCTTGTCATGAATCCAGAACAAACACTGTAACAAATCTCCTGTAAATAATTACTATAATATTTCAGCAAATGACTGTAAATCATATTTACAGATGAGAACTGGGAACACTTAACAGGTTTTTGTTGGGCTATTTTTTACACTTATTCATTGGCTTGAAGTATACAGTAAGAATTGCTCTGCAGGTAACAGCAAAATCTTGTATACTAAATTTACATGTATTACCTGGCAATATTGTTGCCAATAATTGCCTGTCATTTAAAATACAATACAATAACCCCCCCCCCCCCACAATTGGACATGAGCTGATGTGTAAAGTCCATAAACAGCCTGAACAGACATGAGGATCATATTGCTTTTGTGTGAGCTGCACTCAGGTCCTTTAGGCTTCTTCTAGACCTGTAGTCTTGCGTTCACCTCATGAAACATGTGCAATCACAAACATAGCAGAATCAAAGGAGGTAATGCTGTTATTTTAATGTCATACAGTTTAACTGTCTGTCACTAAACCTTTAACCTTAGGAAGGAACACCTTGCCAAAAAACACAATGAGATTTTCTTCCCTTCAGTGGTACCAACAAGCCAAATATGGGGCTGTGACACAAGGACTGGAGAAGAAAGATACTTTGACTATAACATGGAAGGGCCTTGTAAGATGTGGACACACATTAGACCTATGGTTTGCTAAATTACGCAGCAACTTTTATTGCTGAAAATATCCTCTTCCTGCTTTCATGCAGCGTCAGATCACATGTCACCATGGTTTCAGTACACTTTCATTTTTCCAGTCGTATTTGTGCTAGCTCAAAAAGGGGAAAACATTGACTGCCACCTCTTCACACCTCTGCCTCAGCCCCCCAGCCCCCGAATCCACATCAAATACTCAGCCAGACCTCCAGCACACACCCCTGCTCTTTGTCTGTCACAACAGCTCAGGTTAGGAGAGAACTGAGCCGGATAAGGAGTAGGAAAGCTGCTGGACCAGACGGGATCAGCCCCAGGCTCCTTAAGTCCTGTGCAGATGAGCTGTGTGGAGTTATGGAGCATGTCTTCAACCTGAGCCTGAAGCTGAAGGTGGTGCCACAGCTCTGGAAGACCTCCTGTGTGGTACCTGTGCCCAAGACACCGCACGCCAAGGACCTCAACAGCTTCAGGCCAGTGGCTCTCACGTCTCATCTGATGAAGACTCTGGAGAGGCTCGTCCTGGGTCACCTCCGCTCCACGGTGAGCTCAGCAATGGACCCGCTGCAGTTCGCGTATCGGCCTGGCATTGGAGTGGAGGACGCCATCATCTCTCTGATGCACCGCTCGCTGTCCCACTTGGAGAGGCCCGGCAGCACTGTGAGAATCTTGTTCTTTGACTTCTCCAGTGCTTTCAACACCATCCAGCCGCTGCTCCTGAGGGACAAGCTGGAGTGGGCAGGAGTGGACTGTGACCTGGCTGAGTGGATCCTGGACTACCTCACAAACCGGCCCCAGTTTGTGAGAGCCCGGGACTGTGTGTCTGACCTCATGACCTGCAGTGTGGGGGCGCCCCAGGGCACCGTCCTCGCGCCCTTCCTCTTCACACTCTACACTGCAGACTTCAGACATGACACGGACAGCTGCGTCCTGCAGAAGTTCTCCGATGACTCCGCCATCATCGGTCTCATCACGAACGATGACGACACGGAGTACAGAGGACTAACGCAGGACTTTGTGGACTGGTGTCACCGGAACCATCTTCTCATCAACGCGGGGAAGACCAAGGAGATGGTGGTGGACTTCCGCAGACGCCACTCTACTGCCCCCCCACCAGTGAACATCCAGGGAAGAGACATTGAGAGAGTGGACTCTTACAAGTACCTGGGTGTGCATCTGAACAATAAACTGGACTGGACTCACAACACAGATGCACTGTACAGGAAGGGCCAGAGTCGGCTTTATCTCCTGAGGAGACTGCGGTCCTTTGGAGTGAGAGGGCCACTCCTGAGGACCTTCCATGACTCTGTGGTGGCATCAGCCATCCTGTACGGTGTGGTCTGCTGGAACAGCAGCGTCACAGAGAGGGAGAAGAAGAAACTGGACAAGGTCATCAAGAAGTCCAGTTCAGTCCTGGGCTGTCCTCTGGACTCGGTGCAGCAAGTGGGGGACAAGAGGGTCCTGGCTAAACTCATGTCTATGCTGGACCATGAGGGTCACCCCCTGCAGGACGCCCTGTCTGCTCTGGAGAGCAGCATCAGTGACAGACTGATGCACCCTCGCTGTGTGAAGGAGAGATTTCGCAGGTCTTTCCTTCCTGCTGCTGTCAGACTGTATAATGAACAATGCTAGTCATGTGTCATCGCCATAGTAATAATAACAATAATAACAATGTGCAATACTATTTAAAGTCACTACCTGCTACTTATTTATTTATTTAACCACCACTGTCCATCACTGCACTGTACACAATATTTTGATTGTAAATACTTATTATTATTTATCTTGTTTTTGATGTGTGCTTGTTTTCCTACTTTTTCTGAAACTTGCGTTGTGACATTGAAATTTCCCCACTGTGGGACGAATAAAGGATTATCTTATCTTATCTTATCTTATCTTTATAGGGGAATCATGTCGTATCTGTGCTTCAACTGTGCAAATAGCCTCGCGAGGGGCGACAGAATTTCAAACCAGTTTGATTTTCATCTGACCCTATGATTCCCGATCGGGAGGTGTTTGTGAAAGGTCAATCGCTGCTCATCAACCCATGTATAACTAAAGCTAAAACTTGGGGTGATCCCCAAAATAGTTGCACAAGTGAAAAGTCACCTCAAAATGAGCCAAAAATCACACAGTGCAAAGACCACACACACATGCAAAATCATACAATAACAAATCCATGTTATTGCCTGGCAATCATGCAAGTTTTGTACATATTGACTATATCATACATATATCATACATCGCAAGAAACAAAGTGATGATGTCACAACTGTGTTTTAATGTTATGCCTTTTCCTCTGCAATAGACAAGAAAAAAACGCAATGTTGCAAATGAGAATCTGTCTGACTCTGAGATGTCAGACTCTTCATCGACCTCCTCAGAGACATCATCTTCTTCATCCTCCTCCTCCTCCTCATCATGTGATGAGGAGAAGAAGAAGAAGAAGAAGAGGCACAGTAAGCACCAGAAGGATAAAAAGAAGAAGGACAAGGGGAAGAAACCTAAAAAGGACAAGAACAAGAGCTATGATGTAGCTATGAATAGGAGAGGTATTTTCTAGTTTTTGTACATTTTTCTTGTTTAGGTTCAATGTGCATTTGAATTATAATAAGCTGTAGTGTTTGTGCAGGGTTTTATTAATTGTAATGGCTAAAACACTGCAAAATCTGATACAAGGTCAGGCATTTTATACCAAACACATCTCGAAGGCTTGCAGACTCCTGGAGGGACAAACTGTGAAAGGGTTTTAGTTATGACTATCAATTATGGCTAAAAGGTGCAAATATAATATCTCTCTGTTATCCTGTAGCAAAATAGATTTAGCTAATACTATAGTAGATGGGAAATAACAGTAGCTTTTTAGAGTCATAAAGTACACACTTGTATTACGTAAGTTAAAGGTGGGGTAGGAGATACTGGAAAAACGGTTCGAGCAAGCTAAATTTGAAAATACACCTCTTCATACTCCCCACTGAAGTCACACCTCCAGAGCACAGGAGGGGCTATTTTTTTCACCTTTGGTACTGTGTGCGTGATATCATAACGTAAGTAGATATTCTGTGTGTATAAGTTACGTTGTGCTTTTCCTTTGTTGTATTTAGACCTGTAATAGCCTAATTTGCATGCCTTGTGCTCCGAGAAACAGAGACTCTTATGTAGCAGCCGCCATTACGCGACTCATAGCACTGTCTGATGTCTGTGGGTTTCGTATTACACGTGCATGTATAATACTTGTTGTAAATAATTGTTGTGATGTTTGCAGACTGTTATAGAGAGCTGCTCTGTATCAGAGCCTGTGTTGAAGGCAGCGCTCTGTCAGAGAGGCAGCGCGTTTCTGGTTACGACACCTCTTAAAGGCGCAGTACAGTTGGTAGGAAGACCTGTACCATGATAGCATAACTGATGCCAAAAGAACCCCAAAAAATATTGTTCACTATTTTAAAAGTTTGTCTATTATTACCATGTGCATTATTATTGTATAGTTGATATAGTTTTTTAATATGCATTTTTATTCCTTTGTTTCCTGTAGAACCACACACTTCTGCCATTCCTGTGGATACCTAATAAATCACATCAGTTAAGACATCTGGCTGTTTCTTTTTGAGAGCACCCTGCAGCGGGTCAATACAGACAGCACATCCCTAGTGTATTTTTCAAAAGGTTTAAGCTTGTTTTTGCTAAAAGACTTAAATGTTTGTAAAGGTTTAATTATTATTAATTTCATCATTACGTAATCATTGACTAATTTTTTTCAAATGAGGAATGACATATATATAACATTATTATAGTATTTCTTACTCATTAACAAATATTTGTAAATGTTTTGTAAAATAATTAGTTCATTATTTACTATGTGTTACTAATGCTTTATAAGCGCCCGTTATTTTAAAGTGTTACCAATGACACATGGGGAGTTGTCACGCCTAGGTCAGCAGCAGAAGTAACAAATCAGAAGCCTACCGCTCCAGCTTTGAAAATTAAGGTCGAGACAGAGATACCACACTTAACCACAGTCAGCCCTCAGTCTACCATTTTGTTTGATACTGTTTCTGTAGTTTTGGCAGGTACGACAGCATTTCTTAAATGTCAGTGCCCCGACTGGTCTCATGGAGACAAAGTTTGAATGGATTAATAAATTGGGTAAAACTTTAGTGTGGTCTGGCCCTGAGTCACGGGGGTTTTCTAAGGGCTCGAGAAAATACATTTTATATAATGATCTGAAAATGGCTCCAACTGTGGGTGAATGTTTACTGGTGGTAAGAAATATTTCACGGGATGATCAAGGTGACTTCATTTGTAAACACATACAGAGAAAGCATAAATTTGTGCCGAAGAGTAATAGTTGGTTACCGGGGTACAAAGCACGTAAAATAACCTTATTTGTGAACGATCTGGTCTCTGAATTGTTGCCTGAAAGCGCTCAAGAGCAATTACCTAATAAAACTAATCATAATGTTTTAAAGGTAATTCCTACTGTTTTAAGCCAACGGGTGACTACTCCGACTGTGAAAGTGGATAGTGTTACATTCGGTAGCATTAAGCTAAATAATGTATCTTTAATCACAACACCCACAACTATACTAAATAGGACCTCCACTACTACATCTGCTACTGCGCCAATTACAACTTCTATCACTACATCAATAATTACAACATCCGTGACTACAATACCAATAATTACAACAACTAGAACTAAATCTGCGACTACGACACCAAGAGTTACAAAAGCGACAAGCAAATTGGCTATGACATCACATACTAAAGCACCAGAAAATAAGTTGAATACTACTTTGGCTAATATAGTGTTTACTCCAAAGGCTGCGACCTCAAAAGGGATCAATAAGGAGGCGATAGCTAAGGTAATGGAACTTCCTATAAAACTTTCTATAAAACTTTCTACAGATAAGACAAGAACGGCTAGAACATTCATCTTCGGATGTAACTTCAAACATTATTTTGACAACTATACTTTATGCAAAATAATGATCCAAGATGGCGCCGCGTATGGTTGCCCTGGTGATTTGGTGCTCTTTGTTTTGTCTGTTTTTGTGCGTAAATCGTGTGTCTGCGTGCTCTTACACCCGTGAAGAGCTCCTAAACATCAGAACAACGACTTCTGCTGATCTACTGCCAGTTTTTTTAGTGCCTGCAGTAGATTTAGTTCATTTTTTGGCCAAAAAAGTGAGACGCCGCAGACGAGGAAAACGCGCAGGGGCTCTGGTGCGCCTTCGGAGACGCGGCACACGGACGCCCTTACCTGGGATTTTCCTGTCCAACGTTCGCTCACTCAGCAACAAGATGGACGAACTGGCGCTGCTGATGAGGAGTAACAGAGACTTTTCTTCCTCTTGTGTCTTGTGCTTCACGGAGACATGGCTCAGCGAGCAGATCCCGGACCGCGCGTTACACCTGGACGGATTTCAGCTCCTCCGCGCGGACAGACATCGGGCTCTCTCCGGAGGAAAGACAAAAGGTGGAGGGGTCTGTTTCTACATCAACAACGCCTGGTGCTCAGACGTAACTGTGATCTCCCAACACTGCTCTCCCGCTCTGGAATATTTTTTCATTCACTGTAAACCTTTCTACTGGCCACGTGAGTTCGCTTCATTCATTCTGGCTGCTGTTTACATCCCACCATGCGCTGACGTGCACGAGGCTCAACGCGTGCTAGCGGAGCAGATTTTGGATGTAGAACGAACCTTCCCGGACTCTCTACTTATTATCCTCGGCGACTTTAACAAGGGAAACCTGAGCCAGGAGTTACCAAAATACAAACAGTTTATTAAATGCCCAACGAGAGAGCAGAACACGCTGGATCATTGTTACACAACAGTCAGTGGGGCCTATAGGAGCGTGTCACGTGCTGCTTTAGGCTTTTCTGACCACGTCATGGTTCACCTCATCCCCACATACAAACAACAGCTGAAGCTCTCCAAACCAACAGTGAGGACTTCTAAAAGATGGACTAGCGAGGCTGTGGAGAAGCTTCGCACATGCTTGGACACAACGGACTGGAGCATGTTCAAGACCTCCGCAGAGAATCTGGATGAGTACACGGACACAGTGACATCATACATCCAGTTCTGTGAGGACAGCATTATCCCATCTCGCACCAGGGTGTCATTTAACAATGACAAACCCTGGTTCACACCCAGACTGAGGCAGCTGAGGAAGGAGAAGGAGGAGGCGCACAGAAGTGGTGACCCTCACTCTTACAGACAGAGCAAGTACTCATTTAGCAAGGAAGTGGAGAAGGCTAAATCGAGGTACAATACACATCTGAAGGAGAAGTTCTGGTCCAACGACTCCGTCTCTGTTTGGAAAGGTCTGAAGGAGATCACAAACTATAGACCCAAAGCCCCCCCTGCTGTGGATGACCGACAACTAGCGGAAAGGCTTAACACCTACTACGCTAGATTTGAAGTCTCACACCCCTCCCCCACCCCACTGACTACAATGGACATTGCGGCCAAGCCCACCTCAGACCCCTCCTCCTCCCCCACTGCCCTCACACTCTCCAAGCAGGATGTGACTAAGACATTTAAAAGGCAAAACCCACGGAAAGCCCCAGGTCCGGACGGTGTCTCTCCTTCCACCCTGAGACACTGCGCTGAAGAACTGGCTCCTGTCTTCACGGACATCTTTAACATCTCCCTGGAGTTATGCCATGTCCCAGCCTGCTTCAAGCTGTCCACCATTGTTCCCGTCCCCAAGAAGCCCAGGATCACCGGACTTAACGACTACAGGCCTGTGGCGCTGACGTCTGTAGTC
Organism: Taenioides sp. WSHXM2023; assembly: GCA_029959045.1. Classification (NCBI taxonomy): domain Eukaryota; kingdom Metazoa; phylum Chordata; class Actinopteri; order Gobiiformes; family Gobiidae; genus Taenioides; species Taenioides sp. WSHXM2023. The sequence continues at coordinate 27,503,159 of CM057104.1, read as the reverse complement.
ATGAAGTCATTTGAGCGCCTGGTTCTGCCTCACCTCAAGTCCTTCACCTCCCCCCTCCTGGACCCTCTGCAGTTCGCCTACAGAGCCAATCGGTCTGTAGACGACGCCATCAACCTGGCCCTCCACTTCATCCTTCAGCATCTGGACTCCCCGGGAACCTACGCCAGGATCCTGTTTGTGGACTTCAGCTCTGCATTCAACACCATCCTCCCTGCTCTGCTCCAGGACAAGCTCGCCCAGCTCAACGTGCCTGACTCCACCTGCAGGTGGATCACTGACTTCCTGACGGACCGGAGGCAGTGCGTGCGGCTGGGGAAGAATGTCTCGGACATTCGGACTATAAGCACAGGATCTCCACAGGGCTGTGTACTTTCTCCCCTGCTCTTCTCCCTGTACACCAACTGCTGCACCTCCAGCCACGACTCCGTGAAACTGGTTAAGTTTGCGGATGACACCACCCTCATCGGGCTCATCTCGGACAGCGATGAGTCTGCCTACAGGAGGGAGGTGAACCGGCTGGTGTCCTGGTGCAGCAGCAACAACCTGGAGCTCAACGCCCAGAAGACAGTGGAGATGATCGTGGACTTCAGGAAAGTCACAGCCCCCCTGCCTCTCCTCACCCTGACAGACTCCTCCATCACCACTGTGGACTCCTTCCGCTTCCTGGGCACCTGCATCACCCACGACCTCAAGTGGGAGCCGACCATCAGCTCCCTCATCAAGAAAGCCCAGCAGAGGATGTACTTCCTGCGGCAGCTGAGGAAAGCCAAGCTGCCTGCCCAGATGATGGTGCAGTTTTACACGGCCATCATTGAGTCCATCCTCACCTCCTCCATCACTGTGTGGTACGCTGGGGCCACTGCCAGGGACAGACAGAGACTGCAGCGCATTGTGCGCTCTGCTGAGAAGGTTATCGGCTGTAGCCTTCCATCTCTCCAGGACCTGTACGTCTCCAGGACTCGGGGGCGTGCAGGCCGGATAGCAGCTGACCCCTCTCACCCTGGACATGGACTATTCGAGCCACTTCCCTCTGGCAGAAGGCTACGGTCCATACGGACCAGAACCTCTCGCCATAAGAACAGTTTCTTCCCCTCTGCCGTTGGACTCATAAACACTTTATGAACACTTATAACACCTGTACTAAGGACACTTTATAATACCAGTCACTTTAAATAAGTCATGTCACGTCACTTGCTCTTTTGCACTGTCGGTTTGCACTGTTGTTCTGATGCTCTGTATATACTTGAATATTTTTATTTTTATTATATATCTTAATCTTTTTGCATGCTCTTACTTTATTCAAATAGTGATACTTTATTATCATTATCATTATTATTATTATTATCCTTTCTAACTGTGATATCTCTACTTGTATTATTATTATTATTATTATTATTATTATTATTATTATTATTATTATTATTCAGTGTTCTATGTTGCACCTTATCACCAAAGCAAGTTCCTAGTCTGTGAATTGTGTTCACTGACAATGGCAATAAAAGCTTTTCTGATTCTGATTTCTGATTCTGATTCTGATTCTGAAAATCTATTCTGACAGCTATACTTGATGCAAAAACTATGTGGCCAATTATGCTTAATGAGGGACCAGTGAATGTAACGCAGAAACCTAGTTCTGTAACTCGGTCACGACAGATAAGACTATGACGACGGCACCTGACACTCTGCCACTTGAGGAAAATGATTGGACTGACAGGGATGCGACACCAGAAGACATGTCAGAATCATTTCGGGCATTGTATAAGAGAGAAGCCAAGTGGAAAGCATTTGGGTTTGATTCCTCAGTATTGCATATTTCAGACCCTTTCGCCAGCAGGAACTTTTGGTTCCAGCAGTTAACACATGCTGTGAGAGCAACGGCTCATGAGGATGATCCGTGCATGGTTAGAATTCCGTCACCTAGTACCTTGAAGTCGATAATGGAAACTTCACCTCAACCTTTGAGTACTGAGTGTCAATCCATGGTTATGTCTTGGCTGTATTTCCACTAAGAAGCAAATCCAAAGGAGCGGATCTATATATCCAGATTATACAAGCCTACCTTTGAGTGTGCGTTGTTGGGGGCTTTTCCTTACATAAACTTGTTAGACCAAGGGGGGAAGTTAGCCGTACCTGAATCGATGGAAGTGAAACCAGCAAAAGAAGCACACTGTATATGCTCCAATGAAACCCGTGGGGGTTCAGGGGTGTTTTAATAATTTAGAGTCATACCACTGGAGAATTAGCCTGGGAGAAAAGTGGGGTATTGGTCTTTTTCCTTGGTATGGAGTCTGTATTTGTCTATTTGGCTATCACATATTTGAGATTTATCATATTTATATCATATCATATTTATATCATGTTGATAGCATATTTATCACATATATCACATATTATATCACATATCACTTATTTGGCTGATCTCATAGATAATATAACATATACGCTAATGAGTTTTTGCTAATGAGACTATAAAGGGATTTAGTACTTTGACAAATACTCAGAAAAGTCACTGTCTAACTGCTGAAACGCTCTTGATTGATATGGCTCTTGATTATATTTTGGCTAAACAAGGTGGGCTGTGTTTAGCTTTAAATTTAACTGGTGACACCTGCCATACTTTAATCCCTGATAGCTCTGATAATATGACTAATGTAATTGATGCTTTAAAGAAGATTAGAGAGGCATTTGGGCCGTCAGAAGGTTCAGGTTGGTCGGCCAATGCTTGGTTATGAGATAGATTTGGAGCTTTGGGAGCTATGATAGTTTGGGCTTTGTTGGGAGGACTTATCACATTATGCGTTATGTTTTGTTTTTCTACCATACTGTTGACCTTTGCTAAGGTGATGATATTAAGATGGGTTGGAGTTGTTATGCCGTCGGATCAAACACATCTTTATTTCACAAAGATGACGTGCAGATTAGCGAAGAGAGAGTCAGAACAGAATTTGAATTATTTGATAAATACCTGACCTGACCAGACCTGATTGTAGTTGATTGGACTTTGCACCGAAATTTCTGACCATTTAAAGGTGTAATTTCAGTGCAAAGGGGGATTACTTAAATTTCACATATTTTACATAATTTTCCATTTTATCACATTTATTTTCTTTTTGCTCATGTTAGTCATTATACATTTCTAAATATATTCATATATATATATATATATATATATATATATATATATATATATATATATATATATATATAGTTTATAATTTTCTTGTATTTCTTTTGTGTTTCTTTTGTGTTTTAAATGACCATATATTCATACGATGTTTGTTTTTATGTTTGGTTATGTTACTTAAAATATGACTATTATACTATGCAGAATGGGACATCCCTCCACTTAGTTAATAATAGAATGGTCGTCAGCGGCGGGACCCGTGAGAGAGTTTTTCAGTGATTAAGTAGTATGAATTGCTGCTACTGGTTTTTCGTTCTCACGTTTATATCTAGAAGAAGCTAGGTAATTAAATTGATTTGTCGTTAATAGTGTGACTTTAGTCTCGAAGGCGGGGAATATGTAGTGCAGGGGTGCGCAATACGTCGATCGCGATCTACCAGTCGATCGCCAAGGTAGTGTGGGTACACTGTAAACCCAAATTTTCTTTTACATATAAAGTCAAGCTATTATTACTAATCTTTTCATTATTTTGCAAAAGGCGGGACCATTAAAAAAAAGTGTGCATTGTAAACTATTTTAAACTAGTATTTGCTATACTAATAGCTCTGAGCGGAGACGACTCACACTTTCATGTTTTTACCTGTGAGCGGTGGGGCTTGACCACGACTGAACGACTGGTGACCCCAAACGACATGTTTCCTCTGCTCTGACTGTTGGCTGCCGATCAGCGTGTGATGAAGTGGGGGGAATCAGCGTCAGCCTGGTATATTAACGCGTGGAAAGAGAAGAAATTTGGTTCCTGTTCCCGTGGGACTGAATAGTTGGTAACATTAGCTGACGCTTGAAGTGAACAAATCTACCTTTGTAAGTATACATTTTGTCTGTAATGTGAAACTTTTAGAATGTGACATTTATTGTATAATTTGAATAAGCCAAAATTGACAAGTAGCCTATATTCAAAAACTTTGGATTATTTGTTAGGACAATAGAATAGAGATGTATTTACCTTGTCAACATGTTTCGGCTGCTATCTGTGAGCCGTCTTCAACAGTTGTCACTGGTGACAATTTGAAAACTTTTAAAGTTTTTGAATATAACAAAAGAAGACAAAATGAACATTGTAGAAGAAGTCGCCTATACATTAGAAGCTCCATGATCTTTATCTAAAGAAAAAGTCAGACTAATGTTGATTTTCAAATGTTTGTTCAAACATTTGAAAATGCTTGACCAAATAGTTATGATGTCAGCATAAATTGAATTTCATGCAATTCCTGTTTTGTCATTCTTCAGTACCTGGGTGTGCATCTGAACAATAAACTGGACTGGACTCATAACACAGATGCACTGTACAGGAAGGGCCAGAGTCGGCTCTATCTCCTGAGGAGACTGCGGTCCTTTGGAGTGAGAGGGCCACTCCTGAGGACCTTCTATGACTCTGTGGTGGCATCAGCCATCCTGTATGGTGTGGTCTGCTGGAGCAGCAGCGTCACAGAGAGGGAGAAGAAGAAACTGGACAAGATCATCTAGAAGTCCAGCTCAGTCCTGGGCTGTCCTCTGGACTCGGTGCAGCAGGTGGGGGACAAGAGGGTCCTGGCTAAACTCATGTCTATGCTGGACCATGAGGGTCACCCCCTGCAGGACGCCCTGTCTGCTCTGGAGAGCAGCATCAGTGACAGACTGATTCACCCTCGCTGTGTTAAAGAGAGATTTCGCAGGTCTTTCCTTCCTGCTGCTGTCAGACTGTACAATGATCAATGCTAGTCATGTGTCATCTCCATAGCAACCATGTGTAATCTCCATAGTAATAATAACAATGTGCAATATTATTTAAAGTCACTTTACCTGCTATTATTTATTTACCCACCACTGTCCATCACTGCACTGTACACAATCATCTCAGAATCAAAAACACTTATTGTGCAATGTTCCTGTGCCTTTTAGCTTAGCTTACAGTGTGTTGTGTTTTTTTAGTTGATTGTAAATACTTATTATTATTATTTATCTTGATTTTGATGCATGCTCTTATTTTCCTACTGTTTCTGTAACTTGCGTTGTGACACTGCAATTTCCCCATTGTGGGACAAATAAAGGATTATCTTATCTTATCTCTTATCTTATTGATAGTCTGTTGTAGTTCAGTAATTTGATTCTGTAATGTTTATACTTCTGGCAATCATTTTCTTTTTTTTGTTTATCTTTAGGATGGTGATGAATCCTAAACAGAAAAAAGTTTAGTGTTTTATATCTTATTTAGCAGCTAGAAGTTTATTGTTTGCACTGCTGAGGTTCAGTTTGTAGCCACCATGATGAACACATTACACACACACATTGAAAATACAAGCATAATTCACTGAAATGTGAACTAGCATTATTATGTTTACAGACTGAAAAATCTGTTGCACGTAAACCTTCCTGTTCGTTATTACTTTTTAAAACAGTTGTTATGTGCCACTATGCTAGTTAATAACGTTAGTCTCTAATCAATAAGGCTTCTGAAATTTAAAATTGTTCATGACAGGGATGCTCCTTATTAGGCAATTTACCTGTCGAAACCATTCCAGGTTTCCATTTTTCTCTTTTGACCAGATTAATGTAAATGTTTGGGGTTTTTTTCTACTAATTTGTGTACACTATACATGCTACCTCAATTAGTTCATCAGACATTATGCAAGTGTGTTTCCCTTTGTACAAGGTTTTAAAAGTTTAAATTTCACCTTGATTCTAAATGTTAGAAAAATGAACCCATTGTTGTAAAGGGTTAATTGCACAATTGTTTTGACATGGCACTTTACTCAGATTTTATATTACTGTTTAAAATTGTGAAATGTAAAAGCAAAAACAAATGCTGTTACAGGTTACAGGCAGAAGACTGCACTTTATTCAGGTTTAAGCATGTTACTATTGCATTATTTTGGCAATACATTTGTGAGAAAAAAAAATAAATTGTCATTTTTTGTCAATTATTATCTAATGTAAAAAAAAAATAATAATTACAACTAATTAACATGATCAATAAATACCCATAAATATGAAAAATAAATACTGATAAGCAATGATTACTGTAATAGACGAGTAATGGTTAAGTTAATTACTTGTGAACATTAGTTTTAAAAAATTAAGGCCTACTCGAGACCGATCTTGGACTCGAGATGAGTGTGACCATATTTCATTATGGCCGGTGCCGTCGGCAATAAACTTGTACCAGTGTGCGGGACCGCATGGGGCTTCTCACTGCAGCCTGTTTTTTTTTACATATTTTACATAATCTTACATTTTATCACATTTATTTTTATTTCTCATGTTAGTCATTATACTTTTATAAATATATTCATATACCTATATATTTTATAATTCACATTGTGATGTGAAACAAGTTTTTGATTGTATTTGCTTTTGCAAGATACTGGATGGTGTGTTCTGTTTCCAGGACAAATGGGGAACGATGTTGAAATGGACTATGGACATGGACAATGAGCGATAATCGGAGCTAACCAAATAGCTTGGATGGACAGTGGATGGACAGATGGTTAATGAAAGTGCAGTCTATAGAAGGTCTTTGAATGTGTTTTATCTACATATATATATATGTGTATATATATATATATATATATATATATATATATATATATATATATATATATATATATATATAATTAATATATATGTATTATATAGTTTATAATTTGTGTTTTAAATGAACCTATATGTTTATTCATACGATGTTTGTTTCTATGTTTGGTTATGTTACTGTTACACTCTGTAGAATGGGACATCCCTCCACTTAGTTAGGTCGCCAGCAGCGGACCCGTGAGAGAGTTTTTCAGTGATTAAGTAGTATGAATTTGGCAACAGATTTAGCTGCTACTGGTTTTTCGCTCTCACGGTTATAGCTAGGAGAAGCTAGGTAATTAAATTGATTTGACGTTAATAGTGTGACTTCAGTCTATCGCCAAGGTAGTGTGGGTAGATCGTAGCGTCGTAGTAAGCCTGCTCGAGAACGGTCTTGGTCTTGAGATGAGTGTGACCTGTTGTGTTTGCCCTCTGGCAATAGCGTATAGTGCTATGTTTAACTTGTAATAACCACACGGTAGGTAAATTCAGGTATGTTTAATCTGCCATCTTGAATCTCATTGTAAATCTCATACACGGTCTCGCGATAACACAGTATACAGTTGACAGTATTATAATGGTGATAGGACCTCTAGTGTCAGGATGTTACATCTCCCTCCTAAAAAAAAACAACAACATAACAGCAGGGTATATAACAAACTAGTATGGCTCACGAGACAATGTATATATTGTGGCTTGTGCAAAATACATAACCTGTTAATTATGGGAACATTTCAGCCAGTATGTAATTTGGGTTGTAAACAAAACATTATGTAATTCTGTGCATTCATAACAACAATTAAGTGTCATTTAGCTTAGCTTATTCATATAGAATTGGTGTAAACAGTGTTTTTTTTTTTTTTTATGTGTATAGGCAAGAACATGCCTATAATGCAACTTTGTTATGCTTATAACATCTATAGGTCAAGTATTTGTCTGGGTTTAATAACACGGCCTGATCTTGTGGTGTAGCCAGACTGCTGTTGTGGCTGGCTGGTTTCCGGTGGAGCAGGTTCAGGAGTGACACTGGACTGAGGCACAGGCAGGTGGTTCTCAGGTGTGCCTTGAGTCTCTTTAGAGTTTCGGAGGTGGCGTCTGTTGCGTCGAAAAGTCTGCCCCTCCTCTGTTTGGATGTGATAGCTCCTGTCGGTGTGAGCAGGTTGTGTCACTGTAGCAGGTTGCCAGGATCCGTCCTCTTGGCGGAAACGAACATGTGCACCTGCTGGCAAAGGTGGGAGTGATTTAGCTGACCTGTTGTAGTACAGCTGCTGGCGGTACTGGCACACTTCTCTGCGTTCCTTCACAACGTGTTGTGGTGTGACTTTAGGCTGTAGTTTCTTAGCTGATGCAGGTAGAATAGAGCGTAGCCTGCGGCTCATTAGTAGTTGTGCTGGGGACTTTAAGTTGTCCACAGGAGTGTTTCTGTATTCCAGCAGTCCAATGTATGGGTCTTTACTGTCGGCTTTGGCTTTTTCGAGGATCCGTTTGGCTGTTTGCACTGTCTTTTCGGCCAGGCCATTACTTTGAGGGTATCTTGGGCTTGTAGTGACATGTGTGAAGTCCCATACCTCTGCGAAGTGCTTGAAATCTGCTGCGCTGTAGCAGGGGCCATTGTCGCTGATGACACGCTCAGGGATGCCATGACGTGCAAACGCTGCTTTTAGTTTAGTGATTACGGCAGATGCTGTGCAACTATTGAGTCTCTCCATTTCAAAATATCGACTATAGTAGTCCACTATAGTGATGTACACCTGTTCATTCCATGTAAATAGGTCTGTACCTACTACTTGCCATGGTCTTTGTGGAATGGCGTGTGACAGTAGTGGTTCTTTTGTGTTAGCACTGCGCCGCTCTTGACATATGCTACATTGTCCTACCAGATTTTCTATCTGTTGGCCCATGCCTGGCCAAAATAATAGATCACGTGCTCTGTTTTTGCATTTTTCAACACCCATGTGACCAGCATGAATGCGCTTCAGCATGTCTTGTCTGAGGCTCTGTGGGACAATTATTTTCTCACCTTTGAACATTATGCCCTCAACTTCACTAATCTCATCTCTGTGGTTCCAGTACTCTTGGGCGAGGGACGGACAGTGTTTGCGCCTGTCGGGCCACCCTGACTTTATGACTTGTTTTATGGTTGTGAGCTGAGCATCCAGTGCAGTAGCTGTTTTAATCTCTTGCAGTTTTTTGTCACTTACAGCTAGGCTGCGCATGAGAGTGTGTATTTGGGCATTCATACCTTCGTACAAGCTGTCGTCATGATACTCGATTGACTTTCTGGACAGAGTGTCTGCTACTGGTATTTCTTTTCCAGGTTTGTGCGTGATGTGAATGTTGTATTTTTGGAGTTGCAATATCATCCGCTGAAGACGAGGTGGAGCAGCAGCTAGTGGCTTCTTGAGTATTGCCTCCAGTGGTTTGTGGTCCGATTCCACAGTTACTTTCCTGCCGTATATATACTCGTGGAAACGTTTGCAGCCAAAGAGCACCGCATACAGCTCCTTTTCAATTTGAGCATAGTTTTGTTCTGTGCTGTGAGATTTGGATGCATAGGCAACGGGCCTGCCATCTTGGAGCAGTACCGCACCTAAACCACTTTTTGAGGCGTCCACTTGGAGTGTGAGTTCTTTCTGAGGATCAAAGTATAACAACACGGGGTGATTAGTAATCAGTTCTTTGATTTGTTCAAATGCTCTGTTGTGTATGGCGTCCCAAATGAACTCACTGTCTTGTTTCAGTAGCAGTCTCAGTGGTGCATTTACTTCTGAAATGCGTGGAGTGAATCTGGCCAGGTAGTTGGTCATGCCTAGTATTGTCTCTAGCTCGGACTTAGATTGTGGTGGTTGCATGTCTTGTATGGCCTTCACTTTTTGTGGGTCTGGGCTAATGCCTTTGTTTAAGAGCTTGTGACCAAAGTAACTGACCTCTTGGACACAGATTTTACATTTTTCCGGATTTAACTTGAGTCCTCTTTCTCTTGTGCGCTGAAGCATAGCTCTCAGATTTTCATTGTGCTCCTGTTTTATTTTGCCAAAAACAAGAATGTCATCTACGATGGCAGCGACACCTCTGAGTCCTTCATATGTCTCGTCCACACGTCTCTGAAACTCGTCCTGTGCTGAGCTGATGCCAAAAGGCAGCCTGAGGAATCTGTATCTGCCGAATGGCGTGTTAAAGGTTGTCAACAGTGATGACTTCTCACTCAGTTTTATGGCCCAGTAGCCTGATCTGGCATCAAGCACGCTAAAATACTGTGCGCCTGCGAGCTTGGTTGTGACGTCTTCGAGTGTGGGCAGTGGATAGTGTGGTCTTTGGATAGCCTTGTTAAGGTCTCTTGGGTCTAGACATACACGTAACTTGGGTTTTTGGGCTTTTTCAACAACAACTAAGGCATTGACCCACTCTGTAGGCTCGGTTACCTTAGTGATTATCTTGTTGTCCTCCATTTTGTCTAGCTCTTCTTTGAGCCGCGCTCGTAGTGCGATGGGCACTCTGCGTGGGGGGTAGACCACTGGTGTCACGTCTGGATTAATGTGAAATGTGCATTCTCCTTGGAATTCACCGATACCCTGGAAAACGTCTGCAAAGTCTTTTAATATGTTTTTTTGGGTCATTATCTGCTTCTGTTTCACTCACACCCATTACCAGCCTTATTAGGTTCAATTCTAGGCTGGCGCTCAGACCCAGGATGGGTGGTGCTTTGGCACTTATGATGTGAAAGTCCAGGTGTGTTATTTGGCTGTTGTGTTCACACTATAGGTTACAGATTCCACGTACTTTCAGTGCTTTGCCTCCATAGGCTGTGATGGATTGTGCAGGTGGCGTTATTGGCACAGTTTTGAACAGTGTGTTGTAAATGCTGTCTGGAATGGCATTTATCTCAGCACCAGTGTCTATTTTGAACTGTACTGTTTGTTGCCTTGGTCCAACTTTTAAGTCAGCATAAGCCTGAACATTGCTTTTGTTCGAATTTACTGTTGTGATGCTGTCAATAAAAAGTTCACATTGTTCATCGTCGCTGTTTTGCTCTAATGCGTGCACTGGTCTTCTTTGTGGCTTTGTTGAATTTGTGACTTTGGATCTGCAAGCTTTGACAAAATGATTGTACCGTTTACATTTCATGCACTGTTTACCTTTAGCAGGACACGTTTCTTTGGGGCCGTGTGAGCCTGCGCATCTGTCGCATTCTTTGTTCCATTGTTTTGGGTCTTTTGCTTTTATGTATTTTTGTGGGCTCTGCCGCTGTTTAACTGCATGCACTACATCCACTTTGGAGTGGTCTTTGGCTCCAGTCATTTCTTTTAACTGTGTTTGGGCCAGTTCGTGTGAGCGAGCGATATCTATTGCCTTTTCAAGAGTAAGCTCGGCTCCCTGACTTAACAGTTTCTCACGGACTCGCGGGGAGTTTGTGGCAAAAACAATGCGGTCCCGGACCATCTCGTCACTGTTTGCGTATCCACAGTCTTTCACAAGTAGTTTTAAATCCGTAACAAAGTGCTCGAATGATTCGCCATTTGCTTGTACTTTCTCGTGGAAGCGGTACCTGGCGTAGATCGGGTTGGACTTTGGCGTGATGTAGGCTGCGTACTTGTCATAGTACGTCTGTAGCTTTTTTGCTTCATCCTCCGTAAGTGTCCATGTGTTGTAGACATCGCGTCCCTTCTCTCCGATCCACAGTAAAAGGTAGCTGCACTTGTCCGATTCTCCTTTTCCCCGGAGCAGACCAGAGAATATCAGCTCCGTCTGTTGCTTGAAACGCCGCCATGCCTCCGGCAAGTTGGCTGAGTCCCAGTCCATCCGTGGCGCTGGAATGCCGTACATCTCCATCTTCTGAGTTTTCGGTGGGTACTCTGGCCTCTATTCTGACACCATGTTGTGTTTGCCCTCTGGCAATAGCGTATAGTGCTATGTTTAACTTGTAATAACCACACGGTAGGTAAATTCAGGTATGTTTAATCTGCCATCTTGAATCTCATTGTAAATCTCATACACGGTCTCGCGATAACACAGTATACAGTTGACAGTATTATAATGGTGTTATAGGACCTCTAGTGTCAGGATGTTACATGACCATATTTCATTACAGCCGGTGCCGTCAGCAATAAACTTGTACCGGTGTGCGGGACCGCACGGGGCTTCTTACCGCAGCCTGTGCGCTCGTCTGGAACCTGCGGACACTGCGCAGCACGTCACCACACGTGTCCCCAGCGCGCACAGCTTGAACGCAACAGCGTGTACCCTTGAGTACCAGCATGTATCACAGTGCAGGTTAAACTTTTTAAAACATCCTAGCTGTCCATCTGCCTCACGTCAGCGTGCCGCTTCTCGCCTTTTTGCGCTCTCGCTCCTCCCTCCATATAACTCACACACACCCCCTCCTCAATGCACGCAGATTAGAAGAGCAAGATGAAACGCCAAGCAAAAACTAATCTAAATTTATGTTGGCAAAAAACAGACCTACAGCACAGAGCTGGCCTACCGCGACGTGTGGTTGAAGTTTGCCTAATAAAAGTGCACAAAGTTTACATCTGTATTTGCCACGACGTGTGTTTGGTAAATGTGCAGACGCTGGTAAACCCCTAACCCTAACCCTACTGCAAAACCAGTAAGATAATGTAACTCCAGTTAAGAAGTTAAGTGTGCTTGAGTCTGGATTTCAGCAGCTACTGTCTGGACTATGCATCCCTAGCTGATTCCAACCAATGCAAGTCAAGAGAGTAAGGTAATGAGAAAAAATGAAATTGCGCAATATGGGTTCATGCCGTTATGCAAGGTACATCAACATAAATTGTACATGTAAAGAATTCTCAATATATTTATGAATAAATAAATGATTTGCATTTTTGTAGTAGGTAGATCATTTTTACTTGGTCATTTTATAAGTAGCTCGCATGCTGAAAAAGTGTGCGCACCCCTGATGTAGTGTCTGCTTTGCCTTTTGAACCTTGAGAACCATACAGCCCCTTTAAGTAAGTTATGAGGCCTCTGCATTCTGTCATGATGTCACGAGAAACCCCTAACTTTAATGTTAAGTCTGTATCTTGGACGTACAGAAGTAGGCAGATTACAGTGTGATAGAAAGCTATATATATGTGGGCAATGCTTTGTTCGAATGTGTTCTCCTTTGATTAGCTTCGAGGCAGACGGACCTTGTGTCTGTAATTGTCTTATACTCTGGGTTTGTAATAAATAGGATTGACACTAGCAGAGCCTGGTTTTTGGATTCTTCCCATCACATCCCACCGGTGAGTGAAACCAAAGCAGCAGTGGGTGAGAAACGACTCTTCAATAAAAAATTAAAACGCTTATAACGTTGGCAAAGAAGCAGATAGAACCAAGATTCCAAATGCATATTGTTCAGGTCCAAAAGCCCTACTTGCACAGCAAAATTGGCATTGATATCTCTTGTAGTTTTCCCACAATTTCACTTTAGAGTTTAGGCACAATGCATTAGGAGCTGTCCTGGCCACAGTATTCTAAAGCGAGCTCACGCCTGAAATCATGTCATTTTGACAGGACAAGTCCCCACATAGTGTAGTTTGCACCTCCTGTTACTTCTAAGGCAGGATTGCATAGTTGGTCAAAATGTGATTTGCAGGCGCTGAAAAGGCGTTTGCCGCAATAAAAAATTAGAACGCTTATAACTTTGGCAAAGAACCAGATAGAACCAAGATTCCAAATCACATTTTGCCCAACTATGCAATCCTGCCTTAGAAGTAACAGGAGGTGCAAACTACACTATGTGGGGACTTGTCCTGTCAAAATGATATGATTTCAGGCGTGAGCTCGCTTTACAATACAATGCTGTGGCCAGGACACCACAGATGTTTCATGCGTTTCTAATACATTGTGCCTAAACTCAAAAGTGAAATTGTGGGAAAAATACAAGAGATATCAATGCCATTTTTGCTGTGCAAGTAGGGCTTTTGGACCTGAACAATATGCATTTGGAATCTTGGTTCTATCTGCTTCTTTGCCAAAGTTATAAGCGTTTTAATTTTTTATTGCGGCAAACGCCTTTTCAGCGCCTGCAAATCACATTTTGACCAACTATGCAATCCTGCCTTAGAAGTAACAGGAGGTGCAAACTACACTATGTGGGCACTGGTCCTGTCAAAATGACATGATTTCAGGCGTGAGCTCGCTTTAGAATACAATACTGTGGCCAGGACACCCCAGGATGTTTCATGCGTTTCTAATGCATTGTGCCTAAACTCAAAAGTGAAATTGTGGGAAAACTACCAGAGATATCAATGCCATTTTTGCTGTGCAAGTAGGGCTATTGGACCTGAACAATATGCATTTGGAATCTTGGTTCTATCTACTTCTTTGCCAAAGTTAAAAGCCTTTTAATTTTTTATTGCGGCAAACGACTTTTCAGCGCCTGCAAATCACATTTTGACCAACTATGGAATCCTGCCTTAGAAGTAACAGGAGGTGCAAACTACGCTATGTGGGGACTTTTACTGTCAAAATGACATAATTTCAGGCGTGAGCTCGCTTTACAATACAATGCTGTGGCCAGGACAGCTCCTAATGCATTGTGCCTAAACTCAACAGTGAAATTGTGGGAAAACTACAAGAGATATCAATGCCATTTTTGCTGTGCAAGTAGGGCTTTTGGACCTGAACAATATGCATTTGGAATCTTGGTTCTATCTGCTTCTTTGCCAAAGTTATAAGCGTTTTAATTTTTTATTGCGGCAAATGCCTTTTCAGCGCCTGCAAATCACATTTTGACCAACTATGCAATCCTGCCTTAGAAGTAACAGGAGGTGCAAACTACACTATGTGGGCACTGGTCCTGTCAAAATGACATGATTTCAGGCGTGAGTTCGCTTTAGAATACAATACTGTGGCCAGGACAGCCCAGGATGTTTCATGCGTTTCTAATGCATTGTGCCTAAACTCAAAAGTGAAATTGTGGGAAAACTACAAGAGATATCAATGCCATTTTTGCTGTGCAAGTAGGGCTTTTGGACCTGAACAATATGCATTTGGAATCTTGGTTCTATCTGCTTCTATGCCAAAGTAATAAGCGTTTTAATTTTTTATTGCGGCAAACGCCTTTTCAGCGCCTGCAAATCACATTTTGACCAACTATGCAATCCTGCCTTAGAAGTAACAGGAGGTGCAAACTACACTATGTGGGGACTTGTCCTGTCAAAATGACATGATTTCAGGCGTGAGCTCACTTTACAATACCATGCTGTGGCCAGGACACCCCAGGATGTTTCATGCGTTTCTAATGCATTGTGCCTAAACTCAACAGTGAAATTGTGGAAAAATTACAAGAGATATCAATGCCATTTTTGCTGTGCAAGTAGGGCTTTTGGACCTGAACAATATGCATTTAGAATCTTGCTTCTATCTGCTTCTTTGCCAAAGTTATAAGCGTTTTAATTTTTTATTGCGGCAAACGCCTTTTCAGCGCCTGCAAATCACATTTTGACCAACTATGCAATCCTGCCTTAGAAGTAACAGGAGGTGCAAACTACACTATGTGGGGACTTGTCCTGTCAAAATTACATGATTTCAGACGTGAGCTCGCTTTACAATACCATGCTGTGGCCAGGACACCCCAGGATGTTTCATGCGTTTCTAATGCATTGTGCCTAAACTCAATAGTGAAATTGTGGGAAAACTACAAGAGATATCAATGCCATTTTTGCTGTGCAAGTAGGGCTTTTGGACCTGAACAATATGCATTTGAAATCTTGGTTCTATCTGCTTCTTTGCCAAAGTTATAAGCATTTTAATTTTTTATTGCGGCAAACGCCTTTTCAGCGCCTGCAAATCACATTTTGACTAACTATGCAATCCTGCCTTAGAAGTAACAGGATGTGAAAACTACACTATGTGGGGACTTGTCCTGTCAAAATGACATGATTTCAGGCGTGAGCTCGCTTTACAATACAACGCTGTGGCCAGGACAGCTCCTCATGTGCCTAAACTCAACAGTGAAATTGTGGGAAAACTACAAGAGATATCAATGCCATTTTTGCTGTGCAAGTAGGGCTTTTGGACCTGAACAATATGCATTTGGAATCTTGGTTCTATCTGCTTCTTTGCCAAAGTTATAAGCGTTTTAATTTTTTATTGCGGCAAACGCCTTTTCTGCGCCTGCAAATCACATTTTGACCAACTATGCAATCCTGCCTTAGAAGTAACAGGAGGTGCAAACTACACTATGTGGGGACTTGTCCTGTCAAAATGACATGATTTCAGGCGTGAGCTCGCTTTAGAATACAATACTGTGCCCAAGACACGCCAGATGTTTCATGCGTTTCTAATGCATTGTGACTAAACTCAAAAGTGAAATTGTGGGAAAACTACAAGAGATATCAATGCCATTTTTGCTGTGCAAGTAGGGCTTTTGGACCTGAACAATATGCATTTGGAATCTTGGTTCTATCTGCTTCTTTGCCAAAGTTATAAGCGTTTTAATTTTTTATTGCGGCAAACGCCTTTTCAGCGCCTGCAAATCACATTTTGACCAACTATGCAATCCTGCCTTAGAAGTAACAGGAGGTGCAAACTACACTATGTGGGCACTGGTCCTGTCAAAATTACATGATTTCAGGCGTGAGCTCGCTTTAGAATACAATACTGTGGCCAGGACACCCCAGGATGTTTCATGCGTTTCTAATGCATTGTGCCTAAACTCAAAAGTGAAATTGTGGGAAAACTACCAGAGATATCAATGCCATTTTTGCTGTGCAAGTAGGGCTATTGGACCTGAACAATATGCATTTGGAATCTTGGTTCTATCTACTTCTTTGCCAAAGTTAAAAGCCTTTTAATTTTTTATTGCGGCAAACGACTTTTCAGCGCCTGCAAATCACATTTTGACCAACTATGGAATCCTGCCTTAGAAGTAACAGGAGGTGCAAACTACGCTATGTGGGGACTTTTACTGTCAAAATGACATAATTTCAGGCGTGAGCTCGCTTTACAATACAATGCTGTGGCCAGGACAGCTCCTAATGCATTGTGCCTAAACTCAACAGTGAAATTGTGGGAAAACTACAAGAGATATCAATGCCATTTTTGCTGTGCAAGTAGGGCTTTTGGACCTGAACAATATGCATTTGGAATCTTGGTTCTATCTGCTTCTTTGCCAAAGTTATAAGCGTTTTAATTTTTTATTGCGGCAAACGCCTTTTCAGCGCCTGCAAATCACATTTTGACCAACTATGCAATCCTGCCTTAGAAGTAACAGGAGGTGCAAACTACACTATGTGGGGACTTGTCCTGTCAAAATTACATGATTTCAGACGTGAGCTCGCTTTACAATACCATGCTGTGGCCAGGACACCCCAGGATGTTTCATGCGTTTCTAATGCATTGTGCCTAAACTCAATAGTGAAATTGTGGGAAAACTACAAGAGATATCAATGCCATTTTTGCTGTGCAAGTAGGGCTTTTGGACCTGAACAATATGCATTTGAAATCTTGGTTCTATCTGCTTCTTTGCCAAAGTTATAAGCATTTTAATTTTTTATTGCGGCAAACGCCTTTTCAGCGCCTGCAAATCACATTTTGACTAACTATGCAATCCTGCCTTAGAAGTAACAGGATGTGAAAACTACACTATGTGGGGACTTGTCCTGTCAAAATGACATGATTTCAGGCGTGAGCTCGCTTTACAATACAACGCTGTGGCCAGGACAGCTCCTCATGTGCCTAAACTCAACAGTGAAATTGTGGGAAAACTACAAGAGATATCAATGCCATTTTTGCTGTGCAAGTAGGGCTTTTGGACCTGAACAATATGCATTTGGAATCTTGGTTCTATCTGCTTCTTTGCCAAAGTTATAAGCGTTTTAATTTTTTATTGCGGCAAACGCCTTTTCTGCGCCTGCAAATCACATTTTGACCAACTATGCAATCCTGCCTTAGATGTAACAGGAGGTGCAAACTACACTATGTGGGGACTTGTCCTGTCAAAATGACATGATTTCAGGCGTGAGCTCGCTTTAGAATACAATACTGTGCCCAAGACACGCCAGATGTTTCATGCGTTTCTAATGCATTGTGACTAAACTCAAAAGTGAAATTGTGGGAAAACTACAAGAGATATCAATGCCATTTTTGCTGTGCAAGTAGGGCTTTTGGACTTGAACAATATGCATTTGGAATCTTGGTTCTATCTACTTCTTTGCCAAAGTTATAAGCGTTTTAATTTTTTATTGCGGCAAACGCCTTTTCAGCGCCTGCAAATCACATTTTGACCAACTATGCAATCCTGCCTTAGATGTAACAGGAGGTGCAAACTACTTTATGTGGGCACTTGTCCTGTCAAAATGACATGATTTCAGGCGTGAGTTCGCTTTAGAATACAATACTGTGACCAGGACACCCCAGGATGTTTCATGCATTTCTAATGCATTGTGCCTAAACTCAAAAGTGAAATTGTGGGAAAACTACAAGAGATATCAATGCCATTTTTGCTGTGCAAGTAGGGCTTTTGGACCTGAACAATATGCATTTAGAATCTTGGTTCTATCTGCTTCTTTGCCAAAGTTATAAGCATTTTTATTTTTTTATTGCGGCAAACGCCTTTTCAGCGCCTGCAAATCACATTTTGACCAACTATGCAATCCTGCCTTAGAAGTAACAGGAGGTGCAAACTACACTATGTGGGGACTTGTCCTGTCAAAATGACATGATTTCAGACGTGAGCTCGCTTTACAATACCATGCTGTGGCCAGGACACCCCAGGATGTTTCATGCGTTTCTAATGCATTGTGCCTAATCTCAACAGTGAAATTGTGGGAAAACTACAAGAGATATCAATGCCATTTTTGCTGTGCAAGTAGGGCTTTTGGACCTGAACAATATGCATTTGGAATCTTGGTTCTATCTGCTTCTTTGCCAAAGTAATAAGCGTTTTAATTTTTTATTGAAGAGTCGTTTCTCACCCGCTGCTGCTTTGGTTTCACTCACCGGTGGGATGTGATGGGAAGAATCCAAAAACCAGGCTCTGCTAGTGTCAATCCTATTTATTACAAACCCAGACACAAGGTCTGTCTGCCTCGAAGCTAATCAAAGGAGAACACATTCGGACAAAGCATTGCCCACATATATATAGCTTTCTATAGGATATACCACTGTAATCTGACTACTTCTGTACGTCCAAGATACAGACTTAACATTAAAGTTAGGGGTCTCTCGTGCCATCATGACAGAATGCAGAGGCCTCATAACTTACTTAAAGGGGCTGTATGGTTCTCAAGGTTCAAAAGGCAAAGCAGACACTACATCAGGGGTGCTCACACTTTTTCAGCATGCGAGCTACTTATAAAATGACCAAGTAAAAATGATCTACCTACTACAAAAATGCAAATCATTTATTTATTCATAAATATATTGAGAATTCTTTACATGTACAATTTATGTTGATGTACCTTGCATAACGGCATGAACCCATATTGCGCAATTTCATTTTTTCTCATTACCTTACTCTCTTGACTTGCATTGGTTGGAATCAGCTAGGGATGCATAGTCAAGACCAGGGGTCGGCAACCTTAAATACTCAAAGAGCCATTTGGACCGTCTCCCACAGAAAAGAAAATACCCGGAGCCACAAAACCCTTTTGACTTCTAAACCAGCGCTAACCAGGGTAACTACAGGCAAAACTACAACTCTCAGAGAACAACAAGCGCGCCATCCTGCACTACAGCTCTTAAGCGCGAGTCTTAAGAGAATTATTTACACCTTTCAGTCTTTTCATCACAACAGTAGCCAACATAAATAAAGTGCATGAGTGAAATAAAGAATTGCGCTGCACACGTACGACCTGCACACGTATAATCTCTGAAAAGTTTAACATGAACCATCTCCAACACGATAGAAGCGCAGAACAGACTCACCATAGGCAGAACATCCCTCAGTCACAGAAAGAACACGCATATTCCACTGAGTCCTGCCCTTTAGTCAGCACTTCTAGTTTATGCAAATTAGCCATGTGGTTTTAAGTTTCACTTCTGTAAACAAATGTACGCAAAGCTGCAATAAACACTTTAGTATTTGAGTCCTCCTCGTAGGAAATAAAAATCCAAACTTAAATTATCCACCCGCAGCGAACCAAAAAGGCGTCTGCTTCTGTGTTCCGTCATCATTTTATTGCGTGTACCGCGTGTACCAGTCTCATCAGCCGTGAAAGCAAATGAATCTGCCCACGTAGCATTAAGCGTTCTGTTTTCTTCAGAAACTTTTCTTTTCTTGGATTTATCATCATTGGGCCGAAAATCATACTGCTGATGTAGGTGCCGGTAAGTCCGGGCTGCCATTGTGTGGGGGTGACGCACGTCGGCGGCTTTGACGCATGTTTTGAGCGACAAAAATATTTAAAACGTTTTATTTAAATGTTACAAGATTACCATTATCTACAATTTTAGATTTACATTTAAAAACAAACAAACTAAAATAAAAATGCAGTGTAATTAAATACTCATTATTATTTTCCAAAGTCACAGGGAGCCACGACAGAACGATGAAAGAGCCACATGCGGCTCTGGAGCCGCGGGTTGCCGACCCCTGGTCCAGACAGTAGCTGCTGACATCCAGACTCAAGCACACTTCTTAACTTCTTAACTGGAGTTACATTATCTTACTGGTTTTGCAGTAGTATTTACCAGCGTCTGCACATTTACCAAACACACGTCGTGACAAATACAGATGTATTTGTGCACTTTTATTAGGCAAACTTCAACCACATGTCGCGGTAGGCCAGCTCTGTGCTGTAGGCCTGTTTTTTGCCAACATAAATTTAGATTAGTTGTTGCTTCGCGTTTCATCTTGCTCTTCTAATCTGCGTGCATTGAGGAGGGTGTGTGTGTGAGTTATATGGAGGGAGGAGCTAGGAGCGGCATGCTGACGTGAGGCAGATGGACAGCTAGGATGTTTTAAAAAGTTTAACCTGCACTGTGATACATGCTGGTACTCAAGGGTACACGCTGTTGCGTACAAGCTGTGCGCGCTGGGGACACGTGTGGTGATGTGCTGCGAAGTGTCCGCAGGTTCCAGACGAGCGCACAGGCTGCGGTAAGAAGCCCCGTGCGGTCCCGCACACCGGTACAAGTTATTGCTGACGGCACCGGCCGTAATGAAATATGGTCGCACTCATCTCAAGACCAAGACCGTTCTCCAGTAGGCCTACTACGACGCTACGATCTACCCACACTACCTTGGCGATAGACTAAAGTCACACTATTAACGTCAAATCAATTTAATTACCTAGCTTCTCCTAGCTATAACCGTGAGAGCGAAAAACCAGTAGCAGCTAAATCTGTTGCCAAATTCATACTACTTAATCACTGAAAAACTCTCTCACGGGTCCGCTGCTGGCGACCTAACTAAGTGGAGGGATGTCCCATTCTACAGAGTGTAACAGTAACATAACCAAACATAGAAACAAACATCGTATGAATAAACATATAGGTTCATTTAAAACACAAATTATAAACTATATAATACAGTAAGATATATCTTGATAAAACACATTCAAAGACCGCACTTTCATTCACCATCTGTCCATCCACTGTCCATCCAAGCTATTTGGTTAGCTCCGATTATCAATCATTGTCCATGTCCATAGTCCATTTCAACATCGTTCCCCATTTGTCCTGGAAACAGAACACACCATCCAGTATCTTGCAAAAGCAAATACAATCAAAAACTTGTTTCACATCACAATGTGAATTATAAAATATATAGGTATATGAATATATTTATAAAAGTATAATGACTAACATGAGCAAAAATAAATGTGATAAAATGTAAGATTATGTAAAATATGGAAAATTTAAGTAATCCCCCTTTGCACTGAAATTACACCTTTAAATGGTCAGAAATTTTGGTGCAAAGTCCAATCAATTACAATCAGGTCAGGTCAGGTATTCATCAACTAATTCAAATTCTGTTCCGACTCTCCCTTTGCTAATCGGCAAGTCATCTTCCTGCAATAATGGCATCTGTGTTTGATCCAATGGCATAACAACTCCAACCCATCTTAATATTTGCTATATGCCTTAGCAAAGGTCAACAGTATGGTACAAAAACAAAACATAACGCATAATGTGATAAGTCCTCCCAACAAAGCCCAAAATATCATAGCTCCCAAAGCTCCAAATCAAGCTCATAACCAAGCATTGGCCGTTTTCAGCGCCTGCAAATCACATTTTGACTAACTATGTAATCCTGCCTTAGAAGTAACAGGAGGTGCAAACTACACTATGTGGGGGCTTTTCCTGTCAAAAGGACATGATTTCAGGCGTAAACTCACTTTAGAACACAATGCTGTGGCCAGGACAGCCCCAAGATTTGTAATGCGTTTCCAATGCATTGTGCCTAAACTCAAAAGTGGACAGGTAGGATGTTTTAATAAGTTTAACCTGCACTGTGACACATGCTGGTACACGCTGTTGCATGTTGCGCTGTTGCGTGTTGCGCTGTTGGTACACGCTGGTACACGCTGTTGCGTACAAGTGTCCGCAGGTTCCAGACGAGCGCACAGGCTGCAGTGAGAAGCCCCGTGCGGTCCCGCACACCGGTACAAGTTTATTGCCGACGGCACCGGCCGTAATGAAATATGGTCGTACTCATCTCAAGACCAAGATCGGTCTCGAGTAGGCCTTAATTTTTTAAAACTAATGTTCACAAGTAATTAACTTAACCATTACTCGTGTATTACAGTAATCATTGCTTATGTTTATCAGTATTTATTTTTCTTATTTATGGGTATTTATTGATCATGTTAATTAGTTGTAATTATTATTATTTTATTTTTTTTACATTAGATGATTGACAAAAAATTACAATTTATTTTTTTTTCTCACAAATGTATTGCCAAAATAATGCAACAGTAACATGCTTAAACCTGAATAAAGTGCAGTCTTCTGCCTGTAACCTGTAACAGCATTTGTTTTTGATTTTACATTTCACAATTTTAAACAGTAATATAAAATCTGAGTAAAGTGTCATGTCAAAACAATCGTGCAATTAACCCTTTACAACAATGGGTTCATTTTTCTAACATTTAGAATCAAGGTCAAATTTAAACTTTTAAAACCTTGTACAAAGGGAAACACACTTGCATAATGTCTGATGAACTAATTGAGGTAGCATGTATAGTGTACACAAATTAGTAGAAAAAAACCCCAAACATTTACATTAATCTGGTCAAAAGAGAAAAATGGAAACCTGGAATGGTTTCGACAGGTAAATTGCCTAATAAGGAGCATCCCTGTCATGAACAATTTTAAATTTCAGAAGCCTTATTGATTAGAGACTAAAGTTATTAACTAGCATAGTGGCACATAACAACTGTTTTAAAAAGTAATAACGAACAGGAAGGTTTACGTGCAACAGATTTTTCAGTCTGTAAACATAATAATGCTAGTTCACATTTTAGTGAATTATGCTTGTATTTTCAATGTGTGTGTGTGTGTAATGTGTTCATCATGGTGGATACAAACTGAACCTCAGCAGTGCAAACACTAAATTTCTAGCTGCTAAATAAGATATAAAACACTAAACTTTTTTCTGTTTAGGATTCATCACCATCCTAAAGATAAACAAAAAAAAAAGAAAATGATTGCCAGAAGTATAAACATTACAGAATCAAATTACTGAACTACAACAGACTATCAATAAGAATGACAAAACAGGAATTGCATGAAATTCAGTTTATGCTGACATCATAACTATTTGGTCAAGCATTTTCAAATGTTTGAACAAACATTTGAAAATCAACATTAGTCTGACTTTTTCTTTAGATAAAGATCATGGAGCTTCTAATGTAAAGGCGACTTCTTCTACAATGTTCATTTTGTCTTCTTTTGTTATATTCAAAAACTTTGAAAGTTTTCAAATTGTCACCAGTGACAACTGTTGAAGACGGCTCGCAGATAGCAGCCGAAACATGTTGACAAGGTAAATACATCTCTATTCTATTGTCCTAACAAATAATCCAAAGTTTTTGAATATAAGCTACTTGTCAATTTTGGCTTGTTCAAATTATACAATAAATGTCACATTCTAAAAGTTTCACATTACAGACAAAATGTATACTTACAAAGGTAGATTTGAAGAATTCAGTGGGATTGTCTCCGAGTAAGTAAGGAAGCCCTCTTAGTGCGACTGTGGATCACTGGACAAAATGGATACTGTATGATAAGTTAAAAGAAAAACAGTCTCTCATACACAGAGACAAAACAAAGTACAAAGTATTACCTGCATTTGCTGTAAAAGATGTGCCAACTGTTCACCCACGTTGCCTCTCTTAGCTTTAAAAATTTCCATAAGACGAGTAGTGTGGTTATCAAGGGCAGAATAAAATTCCTTCTGTAGGTCTTTCCCCACAATCCTTTTGAATTCCAGACAAATCTTAAAAAACAAAAAGTGAAAAAAGAAAGAAGTCTGGTCGGGACCCGCGACATGTTTTAGCCTGACCGCCCGCTCCCCCCCGATGCAACATGAAAACGGCCCGATCCCGGCCGAGGCAACGTGAAAAGGGTCCCGAGGGGTTTTTTCTGCGGGTCCCACGGGAATTCCCGCCTGATGCAGGTCTCTACAACAGAGCTAACGTTACCAATTGCTACCACAGCATTAACGTTAGCAGCTAGTTAACTTAACGTTAGCCTTACGTTCACTTCAAGCGTCAGCTAATGTTACCAACTATTCAGTCCCATGGGAACAGGAACCAAATTTCTTCTCTTTCCACGCGTTAATATACCAGGCTGACGCTGATTCCCCCCACTTCATCACACGCTGATCGGCAGCCAACAGTCAGAGCAGAGGAAACATGTCGTTTGGGGTCACCAGTCGTTCAGTCGTGGTCAAGCCCCACCGCTCACAGGTAAAAACATGAAAGTGTGAGTCGTCTCCGCTCAGAGCTATTAGTATAGCAAATACTAGTTTAAAATAGTTTACAATGCACACTTTTTTTTAGTAATGGTCCCGCCTTTTGCAAAATAATGAAAAGATTAGTAATAATAGCTTGACTTTATATGTAAAAGAAAATTTGGGTTTACAGTGTACCCACACTACCTTGGCGATCTACTGGTAGATCGCGATCGACGTATTGCGCACCCCTGCACTACATATTTCCCCCCTTCGAGACTAAAGTCACACTATTAACGACAAATCAATTTAATTACCTAGCTTCTCCTAGCTATAAACGTGAGAGCGAAAAACCAGTAGCAGCAATTCATACTACTTAATCACTGAAAAACTCTCTCACGGGTCCCGCTGCTGACGACCATTCTATTATTAACTAAGTGGAGGGATGTCCCATTCTGCATAGTATAATAGTCATATTTTAAGTAACATAACCAAACATAAAAACAAACATCGTATGAATATAGAGTGTATGCAGTCACGTGACAGGAAGTTGTCAATCCGCCATATTGACGGTCTAATCATGACTGACCGCCAGTGCTCTAGTGACAACAAAAAGCCGTCTTTTACTCATAGTGACTTCACTAATCACCTAGATAGTAATCAAAGAAAAGATATGAGGACAAGCTTGCTAATCTGAACATATCGGACCCCTACAGTGTGCCCCAGGTCCTTTTTACAGCCCTAACAGCGGTAGATTCTGTCCCAGACCTTCAGTGGCCAGATATTTACAACTATAAATTTCCCATCACACTTCACCGGGGAGTATAAATTTATAGTTTTCATATGGCTAATTATTAACCATTAAATGAATAATAAATAAAGATATAATAATACAAACATACACTAGAAAAGCACTCAGAGAGCGCAGACCTCCGCCAAGACCCATTTAACGCAATGCTAACGAAATTTTCAAAGTGATCCAGAATCCAGGATTTCTTCTGGATCATCACCAAAATTTAATCATCTGTTGGATTTACCATTAGGAACATTTCCTGAAAATTTCATCAAGATCCGTCCATAACTTTTTTAGTTATCTTGCTAACTAACAAACAAACAAGCTAACTAACTAACAAACAAACAGACAGACGCAGGCGAAAACATAATCTCCTTGGCAGAGGTAATGATCTGTTAAAACTTTGTGTATAAAGACCAATAAAGTGATAGCTATGTGCAAAAACATACAAAAACACTGCAACATCTGATAGTTACACTGTATTAATAGTAATTAAGTCTTCTTGCTTACAAATGTGAAACCACTCAATGTGATTGACCTACTAGTAAAATTGTAAAGATAAAATCAAACCACACCTGATATGAAGTGTCTGCTACAAAGCCTGGAGTGTTTGGTTGGTTCTCAGGGCTTGTCAGCAGTTTTATGATGGGCTCGTCTAATCGCAGCAATCCACCTACTTCTGCGGTCAGGATCAGACTCAGCAGGAATCCTGTACAGCTGAATGTTTTTATCTTTGTCCCTTGTCTGAGAACACTGATAGGCACAACATTTCTCGGGCATTTTGTGACTTTATGACGCGTAATTTAGAATTGGACAGTGTGTTTACTATGGCAGCCTACGGAGATCTGGACCGCCGGAAGTGGATCAGGGGAAACCTGTGACGTCAACTGCATACACTCTATATGGTCATTTAAAACACAAAAGAAATACAAGACAATTATAAACTATATAATACAGTAAGATATATATTGATAAAACACATTCAAAGTCCTTCTGTAGACTGCACTTCCATTAACCATCTGTCCATCCACTGTCCATCCAAGCTATTTGGTTAGCTCCGATTATCGCTCATTGTCCACGTCCATAGTCCATTTCAACATCGTTACAATCAAAAACTTAAAATATAAAAAAAAATATATATATATATATATGAATATATTTATAAATGTATAATGACTAACATGAGCAAAAAGAAAATAAATGTGATAAAATGTAAGATTATGTAAAATATGTAAAATTTAAGTAATCCCCCCTTTCCACTGAAATTACACCTTTAAATGGTCAGAAATTTTGGTGCAAAGTCCAATCAATTACAAACAGGTCAGGTCAGGTCAGGTATTTATCAACTAATTCAAATTCTGTTCTGACTCTCTCTTCGCTAATCTGCACGTCATCTTTGTGAAATAATGGCATCTGTGTGTGATTCGACGGCATAACAACTCCAACCCATCTTAATATCATCGCCTTAGCAAAGGTCAACAGTATGGTAGAAAAACAAAACATAACGGCATTGGCCGACCAACCTGAACCTTCTGACGGCCCAAATGCCTCTCTAATCTTCTTTAAAGCATCAATTACATTAGTCATATTATCAGAGCTATCAGGGATTAAGGTATGGCAGGTGTCACCAGTTAAATTTAAAGCTAAATACAGCCCACCTTGTTTAGCCAAAATATAATCAAGAGCCATATCAATCAAGAGCGTTTCAGCAGAGTTAGACAGTGACTTTTCTGAGTATTTGTCAAAGTACTAAATCCCTTTATAGTCTCATTAGCAAAAAACTCATTAGCGTATATGTTATATTATCTATGAGATCAGCCAAATACAGTCCCTGACAAAAGTCTTGTCGCTTATCCATTTTGTAGAAACAAAAGCTTATAACCTGACTTTAAATTAATCGATTGGTTTTAGAAATGTCTCATATGAAAGCTAAAACCCTCCCAAATTATGCTCAATATACTAAAATAAATTTGCTTCACTGAAGAAAGATTGATCATTTAATGAAAACAGAAAGGTCAGATTTTGGCAAGACAAAAGTCTTGTCGCCTTGTCATATGATGCACCCAATCCTAGATTACAGCCTCACCTGTGATCAGTTACTGATCAATCAATTAGTGGGTGTGTATAAAAAGAACCCCAGCACACCAGACCTTCACATCAACTGCAACTTGACCTCTGACAACATGCCTAAGCTCCACCCTGAGACCAAAGTGTTAATTATCAAGAGGCTGAAGACCAGATCCACTGCTGAGGTGGCTGACACCTTCAATGTGTCTCAGCGTCAAGTACAAAGAATAAGAAAAAGATCTGAAAAGACTGGAGATGTTTTTGACAAGCCCAGGTCCGGCAGACCCCGCAAGACAACTGCTCGGGAGGACCATTTCTTGATTTGAAAATCCAAGGCCAGCCCCTTTTCCACTGCAGCAGAGCTCCACCAGGCCTGGTCACCTCAAGTCCCTGTGTCAACCAGAACAGTTTGTAGAATTCTGTCTCGAATGGCCTCCATGGTCGAATCAGTGCACAGAAACCAGCACTAAACAAAAGGCAATTAAAAAACCATGTGGCATTTGCCAAGGCCCACAGCCTGCTAAAAGGATGGACACTGGAAAAGTGGCAGAAGGTGGATTTCTCAGATGAATCCTCGGTTGAATTACATCACAGCCACCGCAAATATTGCAGGAGACCTACTGGAGCCTGCATGGATCCAAGATTCACCCAGAAAACAGTTAAGTTTGGTGGCGGAAAAATCATGGTCTATGGTTACATCCAGTATGGGAGTGTGCGAGACATTTGCAGGGTGGAAGGCAATATCAATAGCCTAAAATATCAAGAAGTATTAGCTACCTCTTACATTCCCAACCATAAAAGGGGTCAAATTTTGCAGCAGGATGGTGCTCCATCGCATACTTCTATCTCTACATCAAAGTTTCTCAAGGCGAAGAAGATCAAGGTGCTCCAGGACTGGCCAGCCCAGTCACCAGACATGAACATCATTGAGCATGTCTGGGGTAGAATGAAAGAGGAAGCATGGAAGGCAAAACCAAAGAATCTTGATGAACTCTGGGAGGCATGTAAGACTGCTTTCTTTGCTATTCCTGATGACTTCATCAACAAATTGTATGAATCATTGTCGAACCACATGGATGCAGTCCTTCAAGCTCATGGAAGTCATACAAGATATTAAATATGGATCTTACAGCACCACTACTTAATTCACTGACGTTATGCAACATATTTTTGTATTTGAAGTAAATTATTTGTTCAATTTTCTGTAGGCGACAAGACTTTTGTCTTGCCAAAATCTGACCTTTCTGTGTTCATTAAATGATCAATCTTTCTTCAGTGAAGCAAATTTATTTTAGTATATTGAGCATAATTTGGGAGGGTTTTAGCTTTCATATGAGACATTTCTAAAACCAATCGATTAATTTAAAGTCAGGTTATAAGCTTTTGTTTCTACAAAATGGATAAGCGACAAGACTTTTGTCAGGGACTGTAAGTGATATGTGATATAATATGTGATATATGTGATAAATATGCTATCAATATGATATAAATATGATATGATATAAATATGATAAATCTCAAATATGTGATAGCCAAATAGACAAATACAGACTCCATACCAAGGAAAAAGACCAATACCCCACTTTTCTCCCAGGCTAATTCTCCAGTGGTATGACTCTAAATTATTAAAACACCCCTGAACCCCCACGGGTTTCATTGGAGCATATACAGTGTGCTTCTTTTGCTGGTTTCACTTCCATCGATTCAGGTACGGCTAACTTCCCCCCTTGGTCTAACAAGTTTATGTAAGGAAAAGCCCCCAACAACGCACACTCAAAGGTAGGCTTGTATAATCTGGATATATAGATCCGCTCCTTTGGATTTGCTTCTTAGTGGAAATACAGCCAAGACATAACCATGGATTGACACTCAATACTCAAAGGTTGAGGTGAAGTTTCCATTTCAAGGTACTAGGTGACGGAATTCTAACCATGCACGGATCATCCTCATGAGCCGTTGCTCTCACAGCATGTGTTAACTGCTGGAACCAAAAGTTCCTGCTGGCGAAAGGGTCTGAAATATGCAATACTGAGGAATCAAACCCAAATGCTTTCCACTTGGCTTCTCTCTTATACAATGCCCGAAATGATTCTGACATGTCTTCTGGTGTCGCATCCCTGTCAGTCCAATCATTCTAAAAGGTGGACCAGCGAGGCTGTGGAGGAGCTTCGCACATGCTTGGACACAACGGACTGGAGCATGTTCAAGACCTCCGCAGAGAATCTGGATGAGTACACGGACACAGTGACGTCATACATCCAGTTCTGTGAGGACAGTATTATTCCATCTCGCACCAGGGTGTCATTTAACAATGACAAACCCTGGTTCACACCCAGACTGAGGCAGCTGAGGAAGGAGAAGGAGGAGGCGCACAGAAGTGGTGACCCTCACTCTTACAGACAGAGCAAGTACTCATTTAGCAAGGAAGTGGAGAAGGCTAAATCGAGATACAACACACATCTGAAGGAGAAGTTCTGGTCCAACGACTCCGTCTCTGTCTGGAAAGGTCTGAAGGAGATCACAAATTATAGACCCAAAGCCCCCCCTGCTGTGGATGACCGACAACTAGCGGAAAGGCTTAACACCTACTACGCTAGATTTGAAGTCTCACACCCCTCCCCCACCCCACTGACTACAATGGACATTGCGGCCAAGCCCACCTCAGACCCCTCCTCCTCCCCCACTGCCCTCACACTCTCCAAGCAGGATGTGACTAAGACATTTAAAAGGCAAAACCCACGGAAAGCCCCAGGTCTGGACGGTGTCTCTCCTTCCACCCTGAGACACTGCGCTGAAGAACTGGCTCCTGTCTTCACGGACATCTTTAACATCTCCCTGGAGTTATGCCATGTCCCAGCCTGCTTCAAGCTGTCCACCATTGTTCCCGTCCCCAAGAAGCCCAGGATCACCGGACTTAACGACTACAGGCCTGTGGCGCTGACGTCTGTAGTCATGAAGTCATTTGAGCGCCTGGTTCTGCCTCACCTCAAGTCCTTCACCTCCCCCCTCCTGGACCCTCTGCAGTTCGCCTACAGAGCCAATCGGTCTGTAGACGACGCCATCAACCTGGCCCTCCACTTCATCCTTCAGCATCTGGACTCCCCGGGAACCTACGCCAGGATCCTGTTTGTGGACTTCAGCTCTGCATTCAACACCATCCTCCCTGCTCTGCTCCAGGACAAGCTCGCCCAGCTCAACGTGCCTGACTCCACCTGCAGGTGGATCACTGACTTCCTGACGGACCGGAGGCAGTGCGTGCGGCTGGGGAAGAATGTCTCGGACACTCGGACTATAAGCACAGGATCTCCACAGGGCTGTGTACTTTCTCCCCTGCTCTTCTCCCTGTACACCAACTGCTGCACCTCCAGCCACGACTCCGTGAAACTGGTTAAGTTTGCGGATGACACCACCCTCATCGGGCTCATCTCGGACGGCGATGAGTCTGCCTACAGGAGGGAGGTGGACCGGCTGGTGTCCTGGTGCAGCAGCAACAACCTGGAGCTCAACGCCCAGAAGACAGTGGAGATGATCGTGGACTTCAGGAAAGTCAAAGCCCCCCTGCCTCTCCTCACCCTGACAGACTCCTCCATCACCACTGTGGACTCTTTCCGCTTCCTGGGCACCTGCATCACCCACGACCTCAAGTGGGAGCCGACCATCAGCTCCCTCATCAAGAAAGCCCAGCAGAGGATGTACTTCCTGCAGCAGCTGAGGAAAACCAAGCTGCCTGCCCAGATGATGGTGCAGTTTTACACGGCCATCATTGAGTCCATCCTCACCTCCTCCATCACTGTGTGGTACGCTGGGGCCACTGCCAGGGACAGACAGAGACTGCAGCGCATTGTGCGCTCTGCTGAGAAGGTGATCGGCTGTAGCCTTCCATCTCTTCAGGACCTGTACGTCTCCAGGACTCGGGGGCGTGCAGGCCGGATAGCAGCTGACCCCTCTCACCCTGGACACGGACTATTCCAGCCACTTCCCTCTGGCAGAAGGCTACGGTCCATACGGACCAGAACCTCTCGCCATAAGAACAGTTTCTTCCCCTCTGCCGTTGGACTCATAAACACTTTATGAACACTTATAACACCTGTACTAAGGACACTTTATAATACCAGTCACTTTAAATAAGTCATGTCACGTCACTTGCTCTTTTGCACTGTCGGTTTGCACTGTTGTTCTGATGCTCTGTATATACTTGACTATTTTTATTTTTATTATATATCTTAATCTTTTTGCATGCTCTTACTTTATTCAAATAGTGTTACTTTATT
Source organism: Taenioides sp. WSHXM2023 (assembly GCA_029959045.1). NCBI lineage: Eukaryota > Metazoa > Chordata > Actinopteri > Gobiiformes > Gobiidae > Taenioides > Taenioides sp. WSHXM2023. The sequence continues at coordinate 27,471,444 of CM057104.1, read as the reverse complement.
ATTATTATTATTATTATTATTATTATTATTATTATTATTATCCTTTCTAACTGTGATATCTCTACTTGTATTATTATTATATTATTATTATTAGTATTATTATTATTCAGTGTTCTATGTTGCACCTTATCACCAAAGCAAGTTCCTAGTCTGTGAATTGTGTTCACTGACAATGGCAATAAAAGCTTTTCTGATTCTGATTCTGATTCTGATCATTCCAATATCAGCCGCCTGAGGACTCGCTTCAGAGAGACTGGTACCACAGTGAACCGCGCACATGCCCGCCGGCCACGTGTGACCTCGCCCTCACAGGACCAGTACATGCGGCTCCAGCACCTGTGTGATCGGACCCGCCCAGCAACCAGAACTGCTGATGAGACTGTCGGTTTTCACAACAGGCGGATATCAGCCCAGACAGTCAGGAACCGGCTGCGGGAGGCTCATCTCTGGTCACGTCGACCACACCAGGGCCTCGACCTCACGGCAGCCCGACGTCGGACACGACTGGACTGGGCCAATGTTCATGTGCGCTGGACACTTGCACGTTGGAGGACCGTGCTCTTTAGTGACGAATCTCGCTTCCAGCTATACCATGCTGATGGCAGAGTCCGTGTTTGGCGCTGTGTTGGTGAGCGTTATGCTGACGCTAATGTCCTGCAACGGGTGGCTCATGGTGGCGGTAGTGTCATGGTGTGGGCAGGCATTTGCCATGGACAGCGTTTGCATTTCATCGATGGCAACCTGAATGCGCAACGTTACCGAGATGAAATCCTGAGACCTATTGTTGTGCCCTTTGTGGAGCTCCATCATGTGACAACGCCCGCCCACACACTGCCAGGATATGCAGGGACTTCCTTGAGGAGGAGGATATTCCTGTCCTCAACTGGCCGCCGTATTCACCAGACATGTCGCCCATCGAAAACCTCTGGGATGTTCTGGATAGGCGTGTCCGCCACCGGGTTCCAGTTCCCCAGAACATTCGCCAACTGCGAGTGGCACTCCAGGAGGAATGGGACAACATCCCCCAGCCCACAATTGACAACTTGGTGATGTCCATGCGTCGCCGGTGTACAGCTCTACGCGAGGCTAATGGTGGATACACGCGTTACTGACGTCTGTGAACTTGGCCCATTGATCCTCATTGTGCTCTTGCTGCCATTACTGCAGGACTATTGCTTTAAAATTGATTGCAATGCTCACAAATTAAAGCTGATTTGTTAAGAAATATGTACTGTTATTTTGGGATATGTACTATAATTTATGACATAAAAATAACTAAAAATATTTGTTCATTTATATTTTTGTTCAGTGTGTATATATATATATATATATATATATATATATATATATATATATATATATATATATATATATATATATAAAGAGAGAGAGCGTATATATAAAAAATGTGTCCCTCACCTTCCACGGTGGTTGGTCTCTCTCACCCTCATCCAGCTCGGTCCTCCACCAGAGGCCCGGGAGCTTGAGAGTTCTGCGCAGTATCTTTGCTGTTCCTAGTACTGCACTTTTCTGGACTGATGTTGAGAAACAAGGGTTTTAATGGTTCTATTGTGAAGTTGGTCTGTCCCGAAATATTGAATATTGTAAGTGCAAGTAATGCAAATCAAACTTAGGAGTGTACAATGCTATGTTGTTATAGTGCTAAAGTGGTGTAAAAGTATACATAATATATACAAGGATAACACGCAAGATTATGATGAATTATTGAAATAATCGGGAATTAAAATTGTATAAAATAGAATAAAATAGTTTTAACGATGTTGTATATACAATGAAGTAGACAAAAATGTTACCATCTAATATTCCACTCTGAGCAAATGCTGTCATAATCACATATTGAGGAGATTTCTCCACTAGAGGGAGACTTGTCATCACCAATGGCAACTAAGATAAACAAAACAACAGCAGATCTTCAACGGGTCATGGCTCATGCAATATGTCAGCAGAACTTTGACTTAAGGGTTGCAAATGTTAAATGGCTGGTGACTCTTCCATGCGCTGTAGAGATAAATTAAACGAAAACTACTTAAATAAGTAAATATAGAAATCTGTATAACCATGTTAGACAGTGAGAGAAATGGGTCTTGAGGCATACATGTTTAGATCCAGCAATAATGTATCTTCATGCAACAACAAAAAAAGTTTAATATATATAGTAAACATAATCAGCATTCAGAAATATAAATATATATAAATAACGAGACACAAGGTTAAAGTATGAAAGACTATAAAGACGATAAGGAAAAATGCATATTGAATAGATTAAGTAGCAAATGAAAAAGCAAATCAGCACAAGTATAAGTCGAAAACGTTTAAACATTTAAATTTAAGGGGATTTAGAAACTAAAAGGCAAACATAAGTGTTAAGTAGTGGAAATAAACATAATAGTAAATAATAAATAATAGCCGTAATATTGATGGAATGAAACATTTTATTATATACATGAAAATAATGTAGAAAGTGGAAATACATAAATTATAGCTGAGGGATGAAGAGAATTCTTAAAACGAAAATAAAAGCATCATGCATCACTTCAGTGAGCACATCTGCAACAAATGATTAAATGTTAGAAATGCTGCTTTATGTAATAGGAAGGAACTTGAGTGTTGTATTTCAGCATAGTTCTTGCAAAATATTAAACAAAAATGAGAAGTGACCTTGATAACCTTAGTAGAATCAAATGGTATACATACAAGTAATGCCTTACTTAAGTGATTTAGTGGGAAAATACATAAAACATCAAACTAAATGATATACAATAAAAATTAACAAAAATAACAATAGGCAATTTTCTTTTTTAAAGAGTTGAACTGGTTTAATCCGGATATTTCTTCTACGTGTTTTAGTGCTTTTTGTTGAGTGTGCGAAAAGTGTAATTTAAACCACAAAAGTAGCAAGATGCAAAGATGAGCATACGGAGGGGTGTGTTTTAATTATAAACTTCTAAAAGCCAAAAAAGGAGACATGCTGTAAAGTTACAATATCATTGGATGTTATTAATATATATTGGGTAGAATATTCTGGAAATATCTATGTGGTATTTTCTCATAGGGTTGTGAGAATGTTAACCACTTTATGTGGGAGGAGAAATGGGTTACTGAGAACTATAAGTAGGGGGAGATTTTAATGGGATTTTGTCTCACTCTTACTCCGTTGTACGCCGTAAGGCTAGAGTGTGATCAAAGGACTACACTAGCTGAATCCTTGCTTTTGCATGGTTTTGGTGATGTGCCAAGACTGAAACTTGACATAAGCTTCCACAGCCTCGCACCTAAATTTAGATAGGACTGAAGCATTGCGTCCCTTGGGACCTTTGGCACATTGGTGATCTTGAAGCCCCAGCAGAGTTTAACTGGGGTTAGGTTTACTACCTAGAGCCGTAAGATTACTTACAATGAACTGCTGCCGCATTACTTTAATTGCGAAACTGCCCCAGGTTTAATACCTAGAAGCTTGATAGTAGGTCTTATGGTCCGAAAAAACTTGTAACTTGCATCCTGAATAAATAAACATTTCAACCTTAAGAACGCAAATTCATCTCACTGGTCACAAGTGTTCAGGTGTTTTTATGTGTCCACATGCATTAAAACGTGAATAATGAAGTCTGAGTGAATCCTCGGCTATCAAGTTATTCAGGCTGATTATTAACCTACAGAAATGAATATAAAGGCTGGAACTTTGTCCTAAAATAGCAAAATATTTTCTTTATTGTGTAATGAGTTTTATTTTATCAAAATGTATTTTACTGCTTATATAAAGTTAATAAAAAATGAAGCTGCAGTGCATTGTGGGTAATTTGAAGTGCTCCAAGGCAGCCAAGGATCCACCCAGGCATCCTTGGTAAAGGAGCCAAAGGAGTGGAGCGCGGAGGACATGAGGGCTTTGGGGTAACTGGAACACCACTTGGTGGAGCTCTGATGACATGGATCTGATCGAAGTGGTTCAGAAGCAGAAGATCCTGGTAATTGGGAAACACCCATAGACTTAAGTCCTGTGAACCTGCCTGTCAGAAAAAGTTTTAACCAGCATTTTACAAACAGAAGTCAAAAAACATTACTGAATAGTTTGTTTTATTATTGCCAAGTTTAACTTGAGGAAGGACCAAGTTAGCCTAGTCACACAAAAACACAGAAAACAAATGAAAGTTAGACAAAGAGCAGAGGTGGGTTTTAAGCCGAAGCAACCCTCTCCATTTGTCCAGGCTGGGGACTGGCACAAAGGAGACACAGTGCCCCTTTGTGGCTGGATTAAACCCACCACCCAGTGTTTGTGCAGGGTTAGTGTTAGTAGTGGGTTAGTAGTTACTCATAACAGAAACATGCACATGCACAGAAATTACAGCCACATATCCTGAAAAATCAGACATACACACAACCTGGAAATAAGAAAATGTGATAATGTGTCACTTATGAGAACTGCAAACCCACAATGCATAAAAAAAGGTTAATCACTCTCACATTAAAATTCATATTTCAGTGAAGCATAACATTTGCAGACACACTAAACTTGAAAAACCTCAGAGTGACTAACCACATTGCAGCACTCTCCAACATTAGTAAACCCCGAAAACATTTTTTGTTTCTAAACCTACAGTTGCATTACACAGACAGGACATTATGGGCAGCACTAAGGTGCAACAGTAAGCCCCATCGCCACAGAGCAAGCAGGTTCCAGGTTCCATTCCTGTAGTGGATAGGGTCTTCCTGTGTGCAGTTTCCACGTTCTCCCGATGTCTGTGTGGGGGTAGTATTATTGCCTGACCCTACCTCTTACCCTGCCAAGTGAGTTGTGTTTTTGTGTGTAGTGGGTTTAAGTAACTGGAGGAAACAACAACAAAAAAAAATAGACATTAAATGCCTTGAAACAGGGATAATCAATATAAGAATTGAATTTTACCTTGAAAAGTAAGGTCTAGTGCATCTGGAAGGTTGCCGTCCATCTTGAAACCCTCCTCCCCCATCTACCTTACAGTCCCTGACAAAAGTCTTGTCGCTTATCCATTTTGTAGAAACAAAAGCTTATAACCTGACTTTAAATTAATCGATTGGTTTTAGAAATGTCTCATATGAAAGCTAAAACCCTCCCAAATTATGCTCAATATACTAAAATAAATTTGCTTCACTGAAGAAAGATTGATCATTTAATGAACACAGAAAGGTCAGATTTTGGCAAGACAAAAGTCTTGTCGCCTTGTCATATGATGCACCCAATCCTAGATTACAGCCTCACCTGTGATCAGTTACTGATCAATCAATTAGTGGGTGTGTATAAAAAGAACCCCAGCACACCAGACCTTCACATCAACTGCAACTTGACCTCTGACAACATGCCTAAGATCCACCCTGAGACCAAAGCGTTAATTATCAAGAGGCTGAAGACCAGATCCACTGCTGAGGTGGCTGACACCTTCAATGTGTCTCAGCGTCAAGTACAAAGAATAAGAAAAAGATCTGAAAAGACTGGAGATGTTTTTGACAAGCCCAGGTCCGGCAGACCCCGCAAGACAACTGCTCGGGAGGACCGTTTGTTGATTCGAAAATCCAAGGCCAGCCCCTTTTCCACTGCAGCAGAGCTCCACCAGGCCTGGTCACCTCAAGTCCCTGTGTCAACCAGAACAGTTTGTAGAATTCTGTCTCGAAATGGCCTCCATGGTCGAATCAGTGCACAGAAACCAGCACTAAACAAAAGGCAATTAAAAAACCGTGTGGCATTTGCCAAGGCCCACAGCCTGCTAAAAGGATGGACACTGGAAAAGTGGCAGAAGGTGGATTTCTCAGATGAATCCTCAGTTGAATTACATCACAGCCGCCGCAAATATTGCAGGAGACCTACTGGAGCCCGCATGGATCCAAGATTCACCCAGAAAACAGTTAAGTTTGGTGGCGGAAGAATCATGGTCTGGGGTTACATCCAGTATGGGGGTGTGCGAGACATTTGCAGGGTGGAAGGCAATATCAATAGCCTAAAATATCAAGAAGTATTAGCTACCTCTTAGTGTGCGTTGCAACACTGGAATTTCCCCACTGTGGGACTAATAAAGGCATATCTTATCTTATCTTATCTTATTCCCAACCATAAAAGGGGTCAAATTTTGCAGCAGGATGGTGCTCCATCGCATACTTCTATCTCTACATCAAAGTTCCTCAAGGCGAAGAAGATCAAGGTGCTCCAGGACTGGCCAGCCCAGTCACCAGACATGAACATCATTGAGCATGTCTGGGGTAGAATGAAAGAGGAAGCATGGAAGGCAAAACCAAAGAATCTTGATGAACTCTGGGAGGCATGTAAGACTGCTTTCTTTGTCTTCCTGATGACTTCATCAACAAATTGTATGAATCATTGTCGAACCGCATGGATGCAGTCCTTCAAGCTCATGGAAGTCATACAAGATATTAAATATGGATCTCACAGCACCACTACTTAATTCACTGATGTTATGCAACATATTTTTGTATTTGAAGTAAATTATTTGTTCAATTTTCTGTAGGCGACAAGACTTTTGTCTTGCCAAAATCTGACCTTTCTGTGTTCATTAAATGATCAATCTTTCTTCAGTGAAGCAAATTTATTTTAGTATATTGAGCATAATTTGGGAGGGTTTTAGCTTTCATATGAGACATTTCTAAAACCAATCGATTAATTTAAAGTCAGGTTATAAGCTTTTGTTTCTACAAAATGGATAAGCGACAAGACTTTTGTCAGGGACTGTATATATGAACCTGTCTGACCCTATCGCTTATCTTATTATAATACTTATACTACTAGAACTTCCAATCCTTAAAAAAATCTAACTCTACAATACAACCCTTGACCTTCTTGAAGAACCACTTCCATCTTGAAGCCCCTCATTAGCCTGCAATACTACTACTAATACTACTGCTAGTCCTACAACTGCAAGTATTCCTACCATACAGGCCTCATCCATCTTGTAGATCCCCGTCCATCTGGAAGCCCCCCCTTCACCTGACATGTGAACCTGTCTGACCCTACCTCTTACCCTGCCATACAAGTGAGTTGTGTTTTTGCGTGTAGTGGGTTTAAGCAACTGAAGGAAATAAAACAAATATAAATAAAAATTAGACACTGAACAGATTGAAATAGGGTTATTCAATATAAGAAATGCATTTTACCTTGAACAGGACCAGAAGGGGAACAGGGTGGTTTAGTCCATCTTAAAGGTTGTGGTCTCTCTTGAAACCCCCCTCCCCACTCCTTCTACATTGTATGTCAGCCTGTCTGACCCTATCATGCAGCTTATTTTAATACTAATACTACTGTCACTTCCAATACTAAAAAAATAAAATCTAATCCTACAATACAACCCTTGATCATCTTGAAGAATCCTGTCCGTCTTGAAGCCCCCCCTAGCCTGCAATACTACTACTAATACTACTGCGAGTCCTACAACTGCAACTATTCCTACCATACAGGCCTCATCCATCTTGTAGATCCCCGTCCATCTGGAAGCCCCCCCTTCACCTGACATGTGAACCTGTCTGACCCTACCTCTTACCCTGCCATACAAGTGAGTCGTGTTTGTGCGTGTAGTGTGTTTAAGCAACTGAAGGAAATAAAAAAATAAAATAAAATAGACACTGAACACATTGAAACGGTTATTCATTATAAGAAATGCATTTTTACCTTGAACAGGACAAGAAGGTGAACAGGGTGGTCTTTTCCATCTTGAAATTTGTTGTCCCTCTTGAAACCCCCCTCCTTCTACATTGTAGGTGAGCCTGTCTGACCCTATCGCTTAGCTTATTTTAATAGTAATACTACTATAACTTCCAGTCCTAAAAAAATAAAATCTAACCCTACATTACAACCCTTGACAATCTTGAAGCCCCCCATCAGCCTGCAATACTACTAATACTAATGCTAGTCCTGTGTGCAGTTTCCACGTTCTCCCGATGTCTGTGTGGGGGTAGTATTATTGCCTGACCCTACCTCTTACCCTGCCAAGTGAGTTGTGTTTTTGTGTGTAGTGGGTTTAAGTAACTGGAGGAAACAACAACAACAACAACAACAAAAAAAAGACATTAAATGCCTTGAAGCAGGGATAATCAATACAAGAATTGAATTTTACCTTGAAAAGTAAGGTCTAGTGCATCTGGAAGGTTGCCGTCCATCTTGAAAGCCTCCTCCCCCCTCCTTCTACCTTGTACATGACCCTGTCGGACCCTATCGCTTATCTTATTATAATACTTATACTACTAGAACTTCCAATCCTTAAAAAAATCTAACTCTACAATACAACCCTTGACCTTCTTGAAGACCCACTTCCATCTTGAAGCCCCTCCTTAGCCTGCAATACTACTACTAATACTACTGTTAGTCCTACAACTGCAACGATTCCTACCATACAGGCCTCATCCATCTTGTAGATCCCCGTCCATCTGGAAGCCCCCCTTTCACCTGACATGTGAAACTGTCCGACCCTACCTCTTACCCTGAAATACAAGTGAGTTGTGTTTTTGCGTGTAGCGGGTTTAAGCAACTGAAAAAAAAAAAAAAAAAAAAATTAAATAAATAAAAAATTAGACACTCAACACCTTGAAACAGGGTGAGTCTATTTCTAAGTCTATTTCTAAATTATTCTTTTTTTAGCCATTATCTATTATCTTGTTTTATTGCATGTTCTATTTTCCTGCTGTTCTTGAACTGTGCGTTGCAACACTGGAATTTCCCCACTGTGGGACTAATAAAGGCATATCTTCTCTTATCTTATCTTATCTTATCAATATAAGAAATGCATTTTACCTTGAACAGGACCAGAAGGGGAACAGGGTGGTCTAGTCCATCTTGAAGGTTGTCGTCCCTCTTGAAACCCCCCTCCCCACTCCTTCTACATTGTATGTGAGCCCATCTGACCCTATTGCTTAGCTTATTTTAATAGTAATACTACTATAACTTCCAATCCTAAAAAAATAAAATCTAACCCTACAATACAACCCTTGACCATCTTGAAGAACCCCGTCTGTCTTGAAACCCCCCCTTAGCCTGCAATACTACTAATACTAATGCTAGTCCTACAACTGCAAGTATTCCTACCATACAGGCCTCATCCATCTTGTAGATCCCCGTCCATCTGGAAACCCCCCCCTTCACCTGACATGTGAACCTGTCCGACCCTACCTCTTACCCTGCCATACAAGTGACTTGTGTTTGTGCGTGTAGTGGGTTTAAGCAACTGAAGGAAATAAAACAAATATAAATAAAAATTAGACACTGAACACATTGAAACAGGGTTATTCAATATAAGAAATGCATTTTACCTTGAACAGGACCAGAAGGGGAACAGGGTGGTCTTTTCCATCTTGAAATGTGTTGTCCCTCTTGAAACCCCCCTCCTTCTACATTGTAGGTGAGCCTGTCTGACCCTATCGCTTAGCTTATTTTAATAGTAATACTACTATAACTTCCAGTCCTAAAAAAATAAAATCTAGCCCTACATTACAACCCTTGACAATCTTGAAGCCCCCCATTAGCCTACAATACTACTAATACTACTGCTAGCCCTATAACTGCAACTATTCCTACCATACAGGCCTCATCCATCTTGTAGATCCCCGTCCATCCGGAAGCCCCCCCTTCACCTGACATGTGAACCTGTCCGACCCTACCTCTTACCCTGCCATACAAGTGAGTCGTGTTTGTGCGTGTAGTGTGTTTAAGCAACTGAAGGAAATAAAACAAATATAAATAAAAATTAAACACTGAACAACTTCAAACAGGGTTATTCAATATAAGAAATGCATTTTACCTTGAACAGGACCAGAAGGGAAAGAGGGTGGTCTAGTCCATCTTGAAGGTTGTCGTCCCTCTTGAAACCCCCCTCCCACTCCTTCTACATTGTATGTGAGCCCGTCTGACCATATTGCTTAGCTTATTTTAATAGTAATACTACTATAACTTCCAATCCTAAAAAAATAAAATCTAACCCTACAATACAACCCTTGACCATCTTGAAGAACCCCGTCCGTCTTGAACCCCACCTTAGCATGCAATACTATTAATACTAATGCTAGTCCTACAACTGCAACTATTCCTACCATACAGGCCTCATCCATCTTGTAGATCCCCATCCATCTGGAAGTCCCCCCTTCACCTGACATGTGAACCCGTCCGACCCTACCTCTTACCCTGCCATACAAGTGAGTTGTGTTTGTGCGTGTAGTGGGTTTAAGCAACTGAAGGAAATAAAACAAATATAAATGAAAATTAAACACTGAACAACTTCAAACAGGGTTATTCAATATAAGAAATGCATTTTACCTTGAACAGGACCAGAAGGGGAACAGGGTGGTTTAGTCCATCTTAAAGGTTGTGGTCTCTCTTGAAACCCCCCTCCCCACTCCTACATTGTATGTCAGCCTGTCTGACCCTATCATGTAGCTTATTTTAATACTAATACTACTGTAACTTCCAATACTAAAAAAATAAAATCTAATCCTACAATACAACCCTTGACCATCTTGAAGAATCCCGTCCGTCTTGAAGCCCCTCCTTAGCCTGCAATACTACTACTAATACAACTGCTAGTCCTACAACTGCAACGATTCCTACCATACGGGCCTCATCCATCTTGTAGATCCCCGTCCATCTGGAAGCCCCCCCTTCACCTGACATGTGAACCTGTCTGACCCTACCTCTTACCCTGCCATACAAGTGAGTTGTGTTTTTGCGTGCAGCGGGTTTAAGCAACTGAAAAAAATAAAATTAAATAAATAAATAAAAAATTAGACACTCAACACCTTGAAACAGGGTTATTCAATATAAGAAATGCATTTTATCTTGAACAGGACCAGAAGGGGAACAGGGTGGTTTAGTCCATTTTGAAATTTGTTGTCCCTCTTGAAACCCCCCTCCTTCTACATTGTAGGTGAGCCTGTCTGACCCTATCGCTTAGCTTATTTTAATAGTAATACTACTATAACTTCCAGTCCTAAAAAAATAATATCTAACCCTTCAATACAACCCTTGACCATCTTGAAGAACCCCGTCCGTCTTGAGGCCCCCCATTAGCCTGCAATACTACTAATACTAATGCTAGTCCTACAACTGCAACTATTCCTACCATACAGGCCTCATCCATCTTGTAGATCCCCGTCCATCTGGAAGCCCCCCCTTCACCTGACATGTGAAACTGTCCGAACCTACCTCTTACCCTGCCATACAAGTGAGTCGTGTTTGTGCGTGTAGTGTGTTTAAGCAACTGAATAAAAAATAAAATAAAAAATTAGACACTGAACACATTGAAACAGGGTTATTCAATATAAGAAATGCATTTTTACCTTGAACAGGACCAGAAGGTGAACAGGGTGGTCTTTTCCATCTTGAAATTTGTTGTCCCTCTTGAAACCCCCCTCCTTCTACATTGTAGGTGAGCCTGTCTGACCCTATCGCTTAGCTTATTTTAATAGTAATACTACTATAACTTCCAGTCCTAAAAAAATAAAATCTAACCCTACATTACAACCCTTGACAATCTTGAAGCCCCCCATTAGCCTGCAATACTACTAATACTACTGCTAGTCCTACAACTGCAACTATTCCTACCATACAGGCCTCATCCATCTTGTAGATCCCCGTCCGTCCGGAAGCCCCCCTTCACCTGACATGTGAACCTGTCCGACCCTACCTCTTACCCTGCCATACAAGTGAGTCGTGTTGGTGCGTGTAGTGTGTTTAAGCAACTGAATAAAAAATAAAATAAAAAATTAGACACTGAACACATTGAAACAGGGTTATTCAATATAAGAAATGCATTTTTACCTTGAACAGGACCAGAAGGGGAACAGGGTGGTCTTTTCCATCTTGAAATTTGTTGTCCCTCTTGAAACCCCCCTCCTTCTACATTGTAGGTGAGCCTGTCTGACCCTATCGCTTAGCTTATTTTAATAGTAATACTACTATAATTTCCAGTCCTAAAAAAAATAAAATGTAACCCTACATTACAACCCTAGACAATCTTGAAGCCCCCCATTAGCCTGCAATACTACTGCTAGTCCTACAACTGCAACTATTCCTACCAAGCAGGCCTCATCCATCTTGTAGATCCCCATCCATCTGGAAGTCCCCCCTTCACCTGACATGTGAACCTGTCCGACCCTACCTCTTACCCTGCCATACAAGTGAGTTGTGTTTTTGCGTGTAGCGGGTTTAAGCAACTGAAAAAAAGATAAATCAATAAATAAATAAAAAATTAGAGACTCAACACCTTGAAACAGGGTTATTCAATATAAGAAATGCATTTTACCTTGAACAGGACCAGAAGGGGAACAGGGTGGTTTAGTCCATCTTGAAGGTTGTCGTCGCTCTTGAAACCCCCCTCCCCACTCCTTCTACATTGTATGTGAGCCCGTCTGACCCTATTGGTTAGCTTATTTTAATAGTAATACTACTATAACTTCCAATCCTAAAAAAACAAAATCTAACCCTACATTACAACCCTTGACAATCTTGAAGCCCCCAATTAGGCTGTAATACTACTAATACTACTGCTAGTCCTACAACTGCAACTATTCCTACCATACAGGTCTCATCCATCTTGTAGATCCCCGTCCATCTGGAAGCCCCCCCTTCACCTGACATGTGAACCTGTCCGACCCTACCTCTTACCCTGCCATACAAGTGAGTTGTGTTTTTGCGTGTAGCGGGTTTAAGCAACTGAAAAAAAATAAATGAATAAATAAATAAAAAATTAGACACTCAACACCTTGAAACAGGGTTATTCAATATAAGAAATGCATTTTACCTTGAACAGGACCAGAAGGGGAACAGGGTGGTCTAGTCCATCTTGAAGGTTGTCGTCCCTCTTGAAACCCCCCTCCCCACTCCTTCTACATTGTATGTGAGCCCGTCTGACCCTATTGCTTAGCTTATTTTAATAGTCATACTACTATAACTTCCAATCCTAAAAAAATAAAATCTAACCCTACAATACAACCCTTGACCATCTTGAAGAATCCCGTCCGTCTTGAAGCCCCCCCTTCACCTGACATGTGAACCTGTCTGACCCTACCTCTTACCCTGCCATACAAGTGAGTTTTGTTTGTGCGTGTAGTGGGTTTAAGCAACTGAAGGAAATAAAACAAATATAAATAAAAATTAAACACTGAACAACTTCAAACAGGGTTATTCAATATAAGAAATGCATTTTACCTTGAACAGGACCAGAAGGGGAACAGGGGGGTCTAGTCCATCTTGAAGGTTGTCGTCCCTCTTGAAACCGCCCTCCCCACTCCTTCTACATTGTATGTGAGCCCGTCTGACCCTATTGCTTAACCCTAACCCTAACTTCCAATCCTAAAAAAATAAAATCTAACCCTACAATACAACCCTTGACCATCTTGAAGAACCCCGTCCGTCTTGAACCCCACCTTAGCATGCAATACTATTAATACTAATGCTAGTCCTACAACTGCAACTATTCCTACCATACAGGCCTCATCCATCTTGTAGATCCCCATCCATCTGGAAGTCCCCCCTTCACCTGACATGTGAACCTGTCCGACCCTACCTCTTACCCTGCCATACAAGTGAGTTGTGTTTGTGCGTGTAGTGGGTTTAAGCAACTGAAGGAAATAAAACAAATATAAATGAAAATTAAACACTGAACAACTTCAAACAGGGTTATTCAATATAAGAAATGCATTTTACCTTGAACAGGACCAGAAGGGGAACAGGGTGGTTTAGTCCATCTTAAAGGTTGTGGTCTCTCTTGAAACCCCCCTCCCCACTCCTACATTGTACGTCAGCCTGTCTGACCCTATCATGTAGCTTATTTTAATACTAATACTACTGTAACTTCCAATACTAAAAAAATAAAATCTAATCCTACAATACAACCCTTGACCATCTTGAAGAATCCCGTCCGTCTTGAAGCCCCTCCTTAGCCTGCAATACTACTACTAATACAACTGCTAGTCCTACAACTGCAACGATTCCTACCATACGGGCCTCATCCACCTTGTAGATCCCCGTCCATCTGGAAGCCCCCCCTTCACCTGACATGTGAACCTGTCTGACCCTACCTCTTACCCTGCCATACAAGTGAGTTGTGTTTTTGCGTGCAGCGGGTTTACGCAACTGAAAAAAATAAAATTAAATAAATAAATAAAAAATTAGACACTCAACACCTTGAAACAGGGTTATTCAATATAAGAAATGCATTTTACCTTGAACAGGACCAGAAGGGGAACAGGGTGGTTTAGTCCATTTTGAAATTTGTTGTCCCTCTTGAAACCCCCCTCCTTCTACATTGTAGGTGAGCCTGTCTGACCCTATCGCTTAGCTTATTTTAATAGTAATACTACTATAACTTCCAGTCCTAAAAAAATAATATCTAACCCTACAATACAACCCTTGACCATCTTGAAGAACCCCGTCCGTCTTGAGGCCCCCCATTAGCCTGCAATACTACTAATACTAATGCTAGTCCTACAACTGCAACTATTCCTACCATACAGGCCTCATCCATCTTGTAGATCCCCGTCCATCTGGAAGCCCCCCCTTCACCTGACATGTGAACCTGTCCGACCCTACCTCTTACCCTGCCATACAAGTGAGTCGTGTTTGTGCGTGTAGTCTGTTTAAGCAACTGAATAAAAAATAAAATAAAAAATTAGACACTGAACACATTGAAACAGGGTTATTCAATATAAGAAATGCATTTTTACCTTGAACAGGACCAGAAGGTGAACAGGGTGGTCTTTTCCATCTTGAAATTTGTTGTCCCTCTTGAAACCCCCCTCCTTCTACATTGTAGGTGAGCCTGTCTGACCCTATCGCTTAGCTTATTTTAATAGTAATACTACTATAACTTCCAGTCCTAAAAAAATAAAATCTAACCCTACATTACAACCCTTGACAATCTTGAAGCCCCCCATTAGCCTGCAATACTACTGCTAGTCCTACAACTGCAACTATTCCTACCAAGCAGGCCTCATCCATCTTGTAGATCCCCATCCATCTGGAAGTCCCCCCTTCACCTGACATGTGAACCTGTCCGACCCTACCTCTTACCCTGCCATACAAGTGAGTTGTGTTTGTGCGTGTAGTGGGTTTAAGTAACTGAAGGAAATAAAACAAATATAAATGAAAATTAAACACTGAACAACTTCAAACAGGGTTATTCAATATAAGAAATGCATTTTACCTTGAACAGGACCAGAAGGGGAACAGGGTGGTTTAGTCCATCTTAAAGGTTGTGGTCTCTCTTGAAACCCCCCTCCCCACTCCTACATTGTATGTCAGCCTGTCTGACCCTATCATGTAGCTTATTTTAATACTAATACTACTGTAACTTCCAATACTAAAAAAATAAAATCTAATCCTACAATACAACCCTTGACCATCTTGAAGAATCCCGTCCGTCTTGAAGCCCCTCCTTAGCCTGCAATACTACTACTAATACAACTGCTAGTCCTACAACTGCAACGATTCCTACCATACGGGCCTCATCCATCTTGTAGATCCCCGTCCATCTGGAAGCCCCCCCTTCACCTGACATGTGAACGTGTCTGACCCTACCTCTTGCCCTGCCATACAAGTGAGTTGTGTTTTTGCGTGCAGCGGGTTTACGCAACTGAAAAAAATAAAATAAAATAAATAAATAAAAAATTAGACACTCAACACCTTGAAACAGGGTTATTCAATATAAGAAATGCATTTTACCTTGAACAGGACCAGAAGGGGAACAGGGTGGTTTAGTCCATTTTGAAATTTGTTGTCCCTCTTGAAACCCCCCTCCTTCTACATTGTAGGTGAGCCTGTCTGACCCTATCGCTTAGCTTATTTTAATAGTAATACTACTATAACTTCCAGTCCTAAAAAAATAATATCTAACCCTACAATACAACCCTTGACCATCTTGAAGAACCCCGTCCGTCTTGAGGCCCCCCATTAGCCTGCAATACTACTAATACTAATGCTAGTCCTACAACTGCAACTATTCCTACCATACAGGCCTCATCCATCTTGTAGATCCCCGTCCATCTGGAAGCCCCCCCTTCACCTGACATGTGAACCTGTCCGACCCTACGTGTTACCCTGCCATACAAGTGAGTCGTGTTTGTGCGTGTAGTGTGTTTAAGCAACTGAATAAAAAATAAAATAAAAAATTAGACACTGAACACATTGTAACAGGGTTATTCAATATAAGAAATGCATTTTTACCTTGAACAGGACCAGAAGGTGAACAGGGTGGTCTTTTCCATCTTGAAATTTGTTGTCCCTCTTGAAACCCCCCTCTTTCTACATTGTAGGTGAGCCTGTCTGACCCTATCGCTTAACTTATTTTAATAGTAATACTACTATAACTTCCAGTCCTAAAAAAATAAAATCTAACCCTACATTACAACCCTTGACAATCTTGAAGCCCCCCATTAGCCTGCAATACTACTGCTAGTCCTACAACTGCAACTATTCCTACCAAGCAGGCCTCATCCATCTTGTAGATCCCCATCCATCTGGAAGTCCCCCCTCACCTGACATGTGAACCTGTCCGACCCTACCTCTTACCCTGCCATACAAGTGAGTTGTGTTTTTGCGTGTAGCGGGTTTAAGCAACTGAAAAAAAATAAGTCAATAAATAAATAAAAAATTAGAGACTCAACACCTTGAAACAGGGTTATTCAATATAAGAAATGCATTTTACCTTGAACAGGACCAGAAGGGGAACAGGGTGGTCTAGTCCATCTTGAAGGTTGTCGTCCCTCTTGAAACCCCCCTCCCCACTCCTTCTACATTGTATGTGAGCCCGTCTGACCCTATTGGTTAGGTTATTTTAATAGTAATACTACTATAACTTCCAATCCTAAAAAAATAAAATCTAACCCTACATTACAACCCTTGACAATCTTGAAGCCCCCAATTAGGCTGTAATACTACTAATACTACTGCTAGTCCTACAACTGCAACTATTCCTACCATATAGGTCTCATCCATCTTGTAGATCCCCGTCCATCTGGAAGCCCCCCCTTCACCTGACATGTGAACCTGTCCGACCCTACCTCTTACCCTGCCATACAAGTGAGTTGTGTTTTTGCGTGTAGCGGGTTTAAGCAACTGAAAAAAAATAAATGAATAAATAAATAAAAAATTAGACACTCTACACCTTGAAACAGGGTTATTCAATATAAGAAATGCATTTTACCTTGAACAGGACCAGAAGGGGAACAGGGTGGTCTAGTCCATCTTGAAGGTTGTCGTCCCTCTTGAAACCCCCCTCCCCACTCCTTCTACATTGTATGTGAGACCGTCTGACCCTATTGCTTAGCTTATATTAATAGTAATACTACTATAACTTCCAGTCCTAAAAAAATAATATCTAACCCTACAATACAACCCTTGACCATCTTGAAGAACCCCGTCCGTCTTGAGGCCCCCCATTAGCCTGCAATACTACTAATACTAATGCTAGTCCTACAACTGCAACTATTCCTACCATACAGGCCTCATCCATCTTGTAGATCCCCGTCCATCTGGAAGCCCCCCCTTCACCTGACATGTGAACCTGTCCGACCCTACCTCTTACCCTGCCATACAAGTGAGTTGTGTTTGTGCGTGTAGTGGGTTTAAGCAACTGAAGGAAATAAAACAAATTTAAATAAAAATTAAACACTGAACAACTTCAAACAGGGTTATTCAATATAAGAAATGCATTTTACCTTGAACAGGACCAGAAGGGGAACAGGGTGGTTTAGTCCATCTTAAAGGTTGTGGTCTCTCTTGAAACCCCCCTCCCCACTCCTACATTGTATGTCAGCCTGTCTGACCCTATCATGTAGCTTATTTTAATCTTGTAGATCCCCGTCCATCTGGAAGCCCCCCCTTCACCTGACATGTGAACCTGTCCGACCCTACCTCTTACCCTGCCATACAAGTGAGTTGTGTTTTTGCGTGTAGCGGGTTTAAGCAACTGAAAAAAAATAAATGAATAAATAAATAAAAAATTAGACACTCAACACCTTGAAACAGGGTTATTCAATATAAGAAATGCATTTTACCTTGAACAGGACCAGAAGGGGAACAGGGTGGTCTAGTCCATCTTGAAGGTTGTCGTCCCTCTTGAAACCCCCCTCCCCACTCCTTCTACATTGTATGTGAGACCGTCTGACCCTATTGCTTAGCTTATTTTAATAGTAATACTACTATAACTTCCAATCCTAAAAAAATAAAATCTAACCCTACAATACAACCCTTGACCATCTTGAAGAATCCCGTCCGTCTTGAAGCCCCTCCTTAGCCTGCAATACTACTACTAATACAACTGCTAGTCCTACAACTGCAATGATTCCTACCATACGGGCCTCATCCATCTTGTAGATCCCCGTCCATCTGGAAGCCCCCCCTTCACCTGACATGTGAACCTGTCCGACCCTACCTCTTACCCTGCCATACAAGTGAGTCGTGTTTGTGCGTGTAGTGGGTTTAAGCAACTGAAGGAAATAAAACAAATATAAATAAAAATTAGACACTGAACAGATTGAAACAGGGTTATTCAATATAAGAAATGCATTTTACCTTGAACAGGACCAGAAGGGGAACAGGGTGGTTTAGTCCATCTTAAAGGTTGTGGTCTCTCTTGAAACCCCCCTCCCCACTCCTACATTGTATGTCAGCCTGTCTGACCCTATCATGTAGCTTATTTTAATACTAATACTACTGTAACTTCCAATACTAAAAAAATAAAATCTAATCCTACAATACAACCCTTGACCATCTTGAAGAATCCCGTCCGTCTTGAAGCCCCTCCTTAGCCTGCAATACTACTACTAATACAACTGCTAGTCCTACAACTGCAACGATTCCTACCATACGGGCCTCATCCATCTTGTAGATCCCCGTCCATCTGGAAGCCCCCCCTTCACCTGACATGTGAACCTGTCTGACCCTACCTCTTACCCTGCCATACAAGTGAGTTGTGTTTTTGCGTGCAGCGGGTTTAAGCAACTGAAAAAAATAAAATTAAATAAATAAAAAATTAGACACTCAACACCTTGAAACAGGGTTATTCAATATAAGAAATGCATTTTACCTTGAACAGGACCAGAAGGGGAACAGGACCAGAAGGGGAACAGGGTGGTTTAGTCCATTTTGAAATTTGTTGTCCCTCTTGAAATCCCCCTCCTTCTACATTGTAGGTGAGCCTGTCTGACCCTATCACTTAGCTTATTTTAATGGTAATACTACTATAACTTCCAGTCCTAAAAAAATAAAATCTAACCCTACATTACAACCCTTGACAATCTTGAAGCCCCCCATTAGCCTGCAATACTACTAATACTACTGCTAGCCCTACAAGTGCAACTATTCCTACCATACAGGCCTCATCCATCTTGTAGATCCCCATCCATCGGGAAGCCCCCCCTTCACCTGACATGTGAACCTGTCCGACCCGACCTCTTACCCTGCCATACAAGTGAGTCGTGTTTGTGCGTGTAGTGTGTTTAAGCAACTGAATAAAAAAAAAAAAAAAAAATTAGACACTGAACACATTGAAACAGGGTTATTCAATATAAGAAATGCATTTTACCTTGAACAGGAACAGAAGGGGAACAGGGTGGTCTTTTCCATCTTGAAATTTGTTGTCCCTCTTGAAACCCCCCTCCTTCTACATTGTAGGTGAGCCTGTCTGACCCTATCGCCTAGCTTATTTTAATAGTAATACTACTATAACTTCCAGTCCTAAAAAAATAAAATCTAACCCTACAATGGCAAAAAAGGAGAAAATTTAATTTGTCAACTGGACATAGTTTATTTGGTTGAATACGTTTCGCAGCTCATCCAAGCTGTTTCCTCAGTTCTGGTCAGATGCTGGCGGACACTGCTTTATATCTGCCTGAAGGGAGGAGCTTAATTACAATGAAAATTACTCTGACCCTACAATACAACCCTTGACCATCTTGAAGAACCCCGTCCGTCTTGAGGCCCCCCATTAGCCTGCAATACTACTAATACTAATGCTAGTCCTACAACTGCAACTATTCCTACCATACAGGTCTCATCCATCTTGTAGATCCCCGTCCATCTGGAAGCCCCCCCTTCACCTGACGTGAACCTGTCCGACCCTACCTCTTACCCTGCCATACAATTGAGTTGTGTTTGTGCGTGTAGTGGGTTTAAGCAACTGAAGGAAATAAAACAAATATAAATAAAAATTAAACACTGAACAACTTCAAACAGGGTTATTCAATATAAGAAATGCATTTTACCTTGAACAGGACCAGAAGGGGAACAGGGTGGTCTAGTCCATCTTGAAGGTTGTCGTCCCTCTTGAAACCCCCCTCCCCACTCCTTCTACATTGTATGTGAGCCCGTCTGACCCTATTGCTTAGCTTATTTCAATAGTAATACTACTATAACTTCCAATCCTAAAAAAATAAAATCTAATCCTACAATACAACCCTTGACCATCTTGAAGAATCCCGTCAGTCTTGAAGCCCCCCCTAGCCTCCAATACTACTACTAATACTACTGCTAGTCCTACAACTGCAACGATTCCTACCACACGGGCCTCATCCATCTAGTAGATCCCCGTCCATCTGGAAGCCCCCCCCTTCACCTGACATGTGAACCTGTCCGACCCTACCTCTTACCCTGCCATACAAGTGAGTTGTGTTTGTGCGTGTAGTGGGTTTAAGCAACTGAAGGAAATAAAACAAATATAAATAAAAATTAGACACTGAACAGATTGAAACAGGGTTATTCAATATAAGAAACGCATTTTTACCTTGAACAGGACCAGAAGGTAAACAGGGTGGTCTTTTCCATCTTGAAATTTGTTGTCCCTCTTGAAACCCCCCTCCTTCTACATTGATTGTAGGTGAGCCTGTCTGACCCTATCGCTTAGCTTATTTTAATAGTAATACTACTATAACTTCCAGTCCTAAAAAAATAAAATCTAACCCTACATTACAACGCTTGACAATCTTGAAGCCCCCCATTAGCCTGCAATACTACTAATACTACTGCTAGTGCTACAACTGCAACGATTCCTACCACACGGGCCTCATCCATCTAGTAGATCCCCGTCCATCTGGAAGCCCCCCCTTCACCTGACATGTGAACCTGTCCGACCCTACCTCTTACCCTGCCATACAAGTGAGCTGTGTTTGTGCGTGTAGTGGGTTTAAGCAACTGAAGGAAATAAAATAAATATAAATAAAAATTAAACACTGAACAACTTCAAACAGGGTTATTCAATATAAGAAATGCATTTTACCTTGAACAGGACCAGAAGGGGAACAGGGTGGTTTAGTCCATCTTAAAGGTTGTGGCCTCTCTTGAAACCCCCCTCCCCACTCCTACATTGTATGTCAGCCTGTCTGACCCTATCATGTAGCTTATTTTAATACTAATACTACTGTAACTTCCAATACTAAAAAAATAAAATCTAATCCTACAATACAACCCTTGACCATCTTGAAGAATCCCGTCCGTCTTGAAGCCCCTCCTTAGCCTGCAATACTACTACTAATACAACTGCTAGTCCTACAACTGCAACGATTCCTACCATACGGGCCTCATCCATCTTGTAGATCCCCGTCCATCTGGAAGCCCCCCCTTCACCTGACATGTGAACCTGTCTGACCCTACCTCTTACCCTGCCATACAAGTGAGTTGTGTTTTTGCGTGCAGCGGGTTTAAGCAACTGAAAAAAATAAAATTAAATAAATAAAAAATTAGACACTCAACACCTTGAAACAGGGTTATTCAATATAAGAAATGCATTTTACCTTGAACAGGACCAGAAGGGGAACAGGACCAGAAGGGGAACAGGGTGGTTTAGTCCATTTTGAAATTTGTTGTCCCTCTTGAAATCCCCCTCCTTCTACATTGTAGGTGAGCCTGTCTGACCCTATCACTTAGCTTATTTTAATAGTAATACTACTATAACTTCCAGTCCTAAAAAAATAAAATCTAACCCTACATTACAACCCTTGACAATCTTGAAGCCCCCCATTAGCCTGCAATACTACTAATACTACTGCTAGCCCTACAAGTGCAACTATTCCTACCATACAGGCCTCATCCATCTTGTAGATCCCCATCCATCGGGAAGCCCCCCCTTCACCTGACATGTGAACCTGTCCGACCCGACCTCTTACCCTGCCATACAAGTGAGTCGTGTTTGTGCGTGTAGTGTGTTTAAGCAACTGAATAAAAAAAAAAAAAAAAATTAGACACTGAACACATTGAAACAGGGTTATTCAATATAAGAAATGCATTTTACCTTGAACAGGACCAGAAGGGGAACAGGGTGGTCTTTTCCATCTTGAAATTTGTTGTCCCTCTTGAAACCCCCCTCCTTCTACATTGTAGGTGAGCCTGTCTGACCCTATCGCCTAGCTTATTTTAATAGTAATACTACTATAACTTCCAGTCCTAAAAAAATAAAATCTAACCCTACAATGGCAAAAAAGGAGAAAATTTAATTTGTCAACTGGACATAGTTTATTTGGTTGAATACGTTTCGCAGCTCATCCAAGCTGTTTCCTCAGTTCTGGTCAGATGCTGGCGGACACTGCTTTATATCTGCCTGAAGGGAGGAGCTTAATTACAATGAAAATTACTCTGACCCTACAATACAACCCTTGACCATCTTGAAGAACCCCGTCCGTCTTGAGGCCCCCCATTAGCCTGCAATACTACTAATACTAATGCTAGTCCTACAACTGCAACTATTCCTACCATACAGGTCTCATCCATCTTGTAGATCCCCGTCCATCTGGAAGCCCCCCCTTCACCTGACATGTGAACCTGTCTGACCCTACCTCTTACCCTGCCATACAATTGAGTTGTGTTTGTGCGTGTAGTGGGTTTAAGCAACTGAAGGAAATAAAACAAATATAAATAAAAATTAAACACTGAACAACTTCAAACAGGGTTATTCAATATAAGAAATGCATTTTACCTTGAACAGGACCAGAAGGGGAACAGGGTGGTCTAGTCCATCTTGAAGGTTGTCGTCCCTCTTGAAACCCCCCTCCCCACTCCTTCTACATTGTATGTGAGCCCGTCTGACCCTATTGCTTAGCTTATTTCAATAGTAATACTACTATAACTTCCAATCCTAAAAAAATAAAATCTAATCCTACAATACAACCCTTGACCATCTTGAAGAATCCCGTCAGTCTTGAAGCCCCCCCTAGCCTCCAATACTACTACTAATACTACTGCTAGTCCTACAACTGCAACGATTCCTACCACACGGGCCTCATCCATCTAGTAGATCCCCGTCCATCTGGAAGCCCCCCCCTTCACCTGACATGTGAACCTGTCCGACCCTACCTCTTACCCTGCCATACAAGTGAGTTGTGTTTGTGCGTGTAGTGGGTTTAAGCAACTGAAGGAAATAAAACAAATATAAATAAAAATTAGACACTGAACAGATTGAAACAGGGTTATTCAATATAAGAAACGCATTTTTACCTTGAACAGGACCAGAAGGTAAACAGGGTGGTCTTTTCCATCTTGAAATTTGTTGTCCCTCTTGAAACCCCCCTCCTTCTACATTGATTGTAGGTGAGCCTGTCTGACCCTATCGCTTAGCTTATTTTAATAGTAATACTACTATAACTTCCAGTCCTAAAAAAATAAAATCTAACCCTACATTACAACGCTTGACAATCTTGAAGCCCCCCATTAGCCTGCAATACTACTAATACTACTGCTAGTGCTACAACTGCAACGATTCCTACCACACGGGCCTCATCCATCTAGTAGATCCCCGTCCATCTGGAAGCCCCCCCTTCACCTGACATGTGAACCTGTCCGACCCTACCTCTTACCCTGCCATACAAGTGAGCTGTGTTTGTGCGTGTAGTGGGTTTAAGCAACTGAAGGAAATAAAATAAATATAAATAAAAATTAAACACTGAACAACTTCAAACAGGGTTATTCAATATAAGAAATGCATTTTACCTTGAACAGGACCAGAAGGGGAACAGGGTGGTTTAGTCCATCTTAAAGGTTGTGGCCTCTCTTGAAACCCCCCTCCCCACTCCTACATTGTATGTCAGCCTGTCTGACCCTATCATGTAGCTTATTTTAATACTAATACTACTGTAACTTCCAATACTAAAAAAATAAAATCTAATCCTACAATACAACCCTTGACCATCTTGAAGAATCCCGTCCGTCTTGAAGCCCCTCCTTAGCCTGCAATACTACTAATACTACTGCTAGTCCTACAACTGCAACGATTCCTACCATACGGGCCTCATCCATCTTGTAGATCCCCGTCCATCTGGAAGCCCCCCTTTTCACCTGACATGTGAACCTGTCTGACCCTACTTACCCTGCCATACAAGTGAGTTGTGTTTTTGCGTGTAGCGGGTTTAAGCAACTGAAAAAAAAAAAATAAAAAAAATAAATAAATAAAAAATTAGACACTCAACACCTTGAAACAGGGTTATTCAATATAAGAAATGCATTTTACCTTGAACAGGACCAGAAGGGGAACAGAGTGGTCTAAGGGGAACAGAGTGGTCTAGTCCATCTTGAAGGTTGTCGTCCCTCTTGAAACCCCCCTCCCCACTCCTTCTACATTGTATGTGAGCCCGTCTGACCCCATTGCTTAGCTTATTTTAATACTAATACTACTGTAACTTCCAATACTAAAAAAATAAAATCTAATCCTACAATACAACCCTTGACCATCTTGAAGAATCCCGTCCGTCTTGAAGCCCCTCCTTAGCCTGCAATACTACTACTAATACTACTGCTAGTCCTACAACTGCAACGATTCCTACCATACGGGCCTCATCCATCTTGTAGATCCCCGTCCATCTGGAAGCCCCCCCTTCACCTGACATGTGAACCTGTCCGACCCTACCTCTTACCCTGCCATACAAGTGAGTTGTGTTTGTGCGTGTAGTGGGTTTAAGCAACTGAAGGAAATAAAACAAAAATTAAAAAAAATTAGACACTGAACAGATTGAAACAGGGTTATTCAATATAAGAAACGCATTTTTACCTTGAACAGGACCAGAAGGTAAACAGGGTGGTCTTTTTCATCTTGAAATTTGTTGTCCCTCTTGAAACCCCCCTCCTTCTACATTGTAGGTGAGCCTGTCTGACCCTATCGCTTAGCTTATTTTAATAGTAATACTACTATAACTTCCAGTCCTAAAAAAATAAAATCTAACCCTACATTACAACCCTTGACAATCTTGAAGCCCCCCATTAGCCTGCAATACTACTGCTAGTCCTACAACTGCAACTATTCCTACCAAGCAGGCCTCATCCATCTTGTAGATCCCCGTCCATCTGGAAGCCCCCCCTTCACCTGACATGTGAACCTGTCCGACCCTACCTCTTACCCTGCCATACAAGTGAGCTGTGTTTGTGCGTGTAGTGGGTTTAAGCAACTGAAGGAAATAAAATAAATATAAATAAAAATTAAACACTGAACAACTTCAAACAGGGTTATTCAATATAAGAAATGCATTTTACCTTGAACAGGACCAGAAGGGGAACAGGGTGGTTTAGTCCATCTTAAAGGTTGTGGCCTCTCTTGAAACCCCCCTCCCCACTCCTACATTGTATGTCAGCCTGTCTGACCCTATCATGTAGCTTATTTTAATACTAATACTACTGTAACTTCCAATACTAAAAAAATAAAATCTAATCCTACAATACAACCCTTGACCATCTTGAAGAATCCCGTCCGTCTTGAAGCCCCTCCTTAGCCTGCAATACTACTAATACTACTGCTAGTCCTACAACTGCAACGATTCCTACCATACGGGCCTCATCCATCTTGTAGATCCCCGTCCATCTGGAAGCCCCCCTTTTCACCTGACATGTGAACCTGTCTGACCCTACTTACCCTGCCATACAAGTGAGTTGTGTTTTTGCGTGTAGCGGGTTTAAGCAACTGAAAAAAAAAAAAAATAATAAATAAATAAATAAAAAATTAGACACTCAACACCTTGAAACAGGGTTATTCAATATAAGAAATGCATTTTACCTTGAACAGGACCAGAAGGGGAACAGAGTGGTCTAAGGGGAACAGAGTGGTCTAGTCCATCTTGAAGGTTGTCGTCCCTCTTGAAACCCCCCTCCCCACTCCTTCTACATTGTATGTGAGCCCGTCTGACCCCATTGCTTAGCTTATTTTAATACTAATACTACTGTAACTTCCAATACTAAAAAAATAAAATCTAATCCTACAATACAACCCTTGACCATCTTGAAGAATCCCGTCCGTCTTGAAGCCCCTCCTTAGCCTGCAATACAACTACTAATACTACTGCTAGTCCTACAACTGCAACGATTCCTACCATACGGGCCTCATCCATCTTGTAGATCCCCGTCCATCTGGAAGCCCCCCCTTCACCTGACATGTGAACCTGTCTGACCCTACCTCTTACCCTGCCATACAAGTGAGTTGTGTTTTTGCGTGTAGCGGGTTTAAGCAACTGGTAAAAAAAAATAAAAATAAATAAATAAAAAATTAGACACTCAACACCTTGAAACAGGGTTATTCAATATAAGAAATGCATTTTACCTTGAACAGGACCAGAAGGGGAACAGGGTGGTCTAGTCCATCTTGAAGGTTGTCGTCCCTCTTGAAACCCCCCTCCCCACTCCTTCTACATTGTATGTGAGCCCTTCTGACCCTATTGCTTAGCTTATTTTAATAGTAATACTACTATAACTTCCAATCCTAAAAAAATAAAATCTAATCCTATAATACAACCCTTGACCATCTTGAAGAATCCCGTCCGTCTTGAAGCCCCTTCTTAGCCTGCAATACTACTACTAATACTACTGCTAGTGCTACAACTGCAACGATTCCTACCACACGGGCCTCATCCATCTAGTAGATCCCCGTCCATCTGGAAGCCCCCCCTTCACCTGACATGTGAACCTGTCCGACCCTACCTCTTACCCTGCCATACAAGTGAGTTGTCTTTTTGCGTGTAGCGGGTTTAAGCAACTGAAAAAAAAATAAATGAATAAATAAATAAATAAAAAATGAGACACTCAACACCTTGAAACAGGGTTATTCAATATAAGAAATGCATTTTACCTTGAACAGGACCAGAAGGGGAACAGGGTGGTCTAGTCCATCTTGAAGGTTGTCGTCCCTCTTGAAAGCCCCCTCCCCACTCCTTCTACATTGTATGTGAGACCGTCTGACCCTATTGCTTAGCTTATTTTAATAGTAATACTACTATAACTTCCAATCCTAAAAAAATAAAATCTAACCCTACAATACAACCCTTGACCATCTTGAAGAATCCCGTCCGTCTTGAAGCCCCTCCTTAGCCTGCAATACTACTACTAATACAACTGCTAGTCCTACAACTGCAATGATTCCTACCATACGGGCCTCATCCATCTTGTAGATCCCCGTCCATCTGGAAGCCCCCCCTTCACCTGACATGTGAACCTGTCTGACCCTACCTCTTACCCTGCCATACAAGTGAGTTGTGTTTTTGCGTGCAGCGGGTTTAAGCAACTGAAAAAAATAAAATAAAATAAATAAATAAAAAATTAGACACTCAACACCTTGAAACAGGGTTATTCAATATAAGAAATGCATTTTACCTTGAACAGGACCAGAAGGGGAACAGGGTGGTTTAGTCCATTTTGAAATTTGTTGTCCCTCTTGAAATCCCCCTCCTTCTACATTGTAGGTGAGCCTGTCTGACCCTATCACTTAGCTTATTTTAATAGTAATACTACTATAACTTCCAGTCCTAGAAAAATAAAATCTAACCCTACAATACAACCCTTGACAATCTTGAAGCCCCCCATTAGCCTGCAATACTACTAATACTACTGCTAGCGTTACAACTGCAACTATTCCTACCATATAGGCCTCATCCATCTTGTAGATCCCCATCCATCGGGAAGCCCCCCCTTCACCTGACATGTGAACCTGTCCGACCCTACCTCTTACCCTGCCATACAAGTGAGTCGTGTTTGTGCGTGTAGTGTGTTTAAGCAACTGAATAAAAAAAAAATAAAAAAATTAGACACTGAACACATTGAAACAGGGTTATTCAATATAAGAAATGCATTTTACCTTGAACAGGACCAGTAGGGGAACAGGGTGGTCTTTTCCATCTTGAAATTTGTTGTCCCTCTTGAAACCCCCCTCCTTCTACATTGTAGGTGAGCCTGTCTGACCCTATCGCTTAGCTTATTTTAATAGTAATACTACTATAACTTCCAGTCCTAAAAAAATAAAATCTAACCCTACAATACAACCCTTGACCATCTTGAAGAACCCCGTCCGTCTTGAGGCCCCCCATTAGCCTGCAATACTACTAACACTAATGCTAGTCCTACAACTGCAACTATTCATACCATACAGGTCTCATCCATCTTGTAGATCCCCGTCCATCTGGAAGCCCCCCCTTCACCTGACATGTGAACCTGTCCGACCCTACCTCTTACCCTGCCATACAAGTGAGTTGTGTTTGTGCGTGTAGTGGGTTTAAGCAACTGAAGGAAATAAAACAAATATAAATAAAAATTAAACACTGAACAACTTCAAACAGGGTTATTCAATATAAGAAATGCATTTTACCTTGAACAGGACCAGAAGGAGAACAGGGTGGTCTAGTCCATCTTGAAGGTTGTCGTCCCTCTTGAAACCCCCCTCCCCACTCCTTCTACATTGTATGTGAGCCCGTCTGACCCTATTGCTTAGCTTATTTCAATAGTAATACTACTATAACTTCCAATCCTAAAAAAATAAAATCTAACCCTACAATACAACCCTTGACCATCTTGAAGAATCCCGTCAGTCTTGAAGCCCCCCCTAGCCTCCAATACTACTACTAATACTACTGCTAGTCCTACAACTGCAACGATTCCTACCACACGGGCCTCATCCATCTAGTAGATCCCCGTCCATCTGGAAGCCCCCCCTTCACCTGACATGTGAACCTGTCCGACCCTACCTCTTACCCTGCCATACAAGTGAGTTGTGTTTGTGCGTGTAGTGGGTTTAAGCAACTGAAGGAAATAAAACAAATATAAATATAAATTAGACACTGAACAGATTGAAACAGGGTTATTCAATATAAGAAACGCATTTTTACCTTGAACAGGACCAGAAGGTAAACAGGGTGGTCTTTTCCATCTTGAAATTTGTTGTCCCTCTTGAAACCCCCCTCCTTCTACATTGATCGTAGGTGAGCCTGTCTGACCCTATCGCTTAGCTTATTTTAATAGTAATACTACTATAACTTCCAGTCCTAAAAAAATAAAATCTAACCCTACATTACAACGCTTGACAATCTTGAAGCCCCCCATTAGCCTGCAATACTACTAATACTACTGCTAGTGCTACAACTGCAACGATTCCTACCACACGGGCCTCATCCATCTTGTAGATCCCCGTCCATCTGGAAGCCCCCCTTTTCACCTGACATGTGAACCTGTCTGACCCTACTTCTTACCCTGCCATACAAGTGAGTTGTGTTTTTGCGTGTAGCGCGTTTAAGCAACTGAAAAAAATAAAAATAAAATAAATAAACAAAAAATTAGACACTCAACACCTTGAAACAGGTTTATTCAATATAAGAAATGCATTTTACCTTGAACAGGACCAGAAGGGGAACAGGGTGGTCTAGTCCATCTTGAAGGTTGTCGTCCCTCTTGAAACCCCCCTCCCCACTCCTTCTACATTGTATGTGAGCCCGTCTGACCCTATTGCTTAGCTTATTTTAATACTAATACTACTGTAACTTCCAATACTAAAAAAATAAAATCTAATCCTACAATACAACCCTTGACCATCTTGAAGAATCCCGTCCGTCTTGAAGCCCCTCCTTAGCCTGCAATACTACTACTAATACTACTGCTAGTGCTACAACTGCAACGATTCCTACCACACGGGCCTCATCCACCTAGTAGATCCCCGTCCGTCTGGAAGCCCCCCCCTTCACCTGACATGTGAACCTGTCCGACCCTACCTCTTACCCTGCCATACAAGTGAGTTGTGTTTGTGCGTGTAGTGGGTTTAAGCAACTGAAGGAAATAAAACAAATATAAATAAAAATTAGACACTGAACAGATTGAAACAGGGTTATTCAATATAAGAAACGCATTTTTACCTTGAACAGGACCAGAAGGTGAACAGGGTGGTCTTTTCCATCTTGAAATTTGTTGTCCCTCTTGAAACCCCCCTCCTTCTACATTGTAGGTGAGCCTGTCTGACCCTATCGCTTAGCTTATTTTAATAGTAATACTACTATAACTTCCAGTCCTAAAAAAATAAAATGTAACCCTACAATACAACCCTTGACAATCTTGAAGCCCCCCATTAGCCTGCAATACTAACTAATACTACTGCTAGCCCTACAACTGCAACTATTCCTACCATACAGGCCTCATCCATCTTGTAGATCCCCGTCCATCTGGAAGCCCCCCCTTCACCTGACATGTGAACCTGTCCGACCCTACCTCTTACCCTGCCATACAAGTGAGTTGTGTTTGTGCGTGTAGTGGGTTTAAGCAACTGAAGGAAATAAAACAAATTTAAATAAAAATTAAACACTGAACAACTTCAAACAGGGTTATTCAATATAAGAAATGCATTTTACCTTGAACAGGACCAGAAGGGGAACAGGGTGGTTTAGTCCATCTTAAAGGTTGTGGTCTCTCTTGAAACCCCCCTCCCCACTCCTACATTGTATGTCAGCCTGTCTGACCCTATCATGTAGCTTATTTTAATCTTGTAGATCCCCGTCCATCTGGAAGCCCCCCCTTCACCTGACATGTGAACCTGTCCGACCCTACCTCTTACCCTGCCATACAAGTGAGTTGTGTTTTTGCGTGTAGCGGGTTTAAGCAACTGAAAAAAAATAAATGAATAAATAAATAAAAAATTAGACACTCAACACCTTGAAACAGGGTTATTCAATATAAGAAATGCATTTTACCTTGAACAGGACCAGAAGGGGAACAGGGTGGTCTAGTCCATCTTGAAGGTTGTCGTCCCTCTTGAAACCCCCCTCCCCACTCCTTCTACATTGTATGTGAGACCGTCTGACCCTATTGCTTAGCTTATTTTAATGGTAATACTACTATAACTTCCAATCCTAAAAAAATAAAATCTAACCCTACAATACAACCCTTGACCATCTTGAAGAATCCCGTCCGTCTTGAAGCCCCTCCTTAGCCTGCAATACTACTACTAATACAACTGCTAGTCCTACAACTGCAATGATTCCTACCATACGGGCCTCATCCATCTTGTAGATCCCCGTCCATCTGGAAGCCCCCCCTTCACCTGACATGTGAACCTGTCCGACCCTACCTCTTACCCTGCCATACAAGTGAGTCGTGTTTGTGCGTGTAGTGGGTTTAAGCAACTGAAGGAAATAAAACAAATATAAATAAAAATTAGACACTGAACAGATTGAAACAGGGTTATTCAATATAAGAAATGCATTTTACCTTGAACAGGACCAGAAGGGGAACAGGGTGGTTTAGTCCATCTTAAAGGTTGTGGTCTCTCTTGAAACCCCCCTCCCCACTCCTACATTGTATGTCAGCCTGTCTGACCCTATCATGTAGCTTATTTTAATACTAATACTACTGTAACTTCCAATACTAAAAAAATAAAATCTAATCCTACAATACAACCCTTGACCATCTTGAAGAATCCCGTCCGTCTTGAAGCCCCTCCTTAGCCTGCAATACTACTACTAATACAACTGCTAGTCCTACAACTGCAACGATTCCTACCATACGGGCCTCATCCATCTTGTAGATCCCCGTCCATCTGGAAGCCCCCCCTTCACCTGACATGTGAACCTGTCTGACCCTACCTCTTACCCTGCCATACAAGTGAGTTGTGTTTTTGCGTGCAGCGGGTTTAAGCAACTGAAAAAAATAAAATTAAATAAATAAAAAATTAGACACTGAACAGATTGAAACAGGGTTATTCAATATAAGAAATGCATTTTACCTTGAACAGGACCAGAAGGGGAACAGGACCAGAAGGGGAACAGGGTGGTTTAGTCCATTTTGAAATTTGTTGTCCCTCTTGAAATCCCCCTCCTTCTACATTGTAGGTGAGCCTGTCTGACCCTATCACTTAGCTTATTTTAATAGTAATACTACTATAACTTCCAGTCCTAAAAAAATAAAATCTAACCCTACATTACAACCCTTGACAATCTTGAAGCCCCCCATTAGCCTGCAATACTACTAATACTACTGCTAGCCCTACAACTGCAACTATTCCTACCATACAGGCCTCATCCATCTTGTAGATCCCCATCCATCGGGAAGCCCCCCCTTCACCTGACATGTGAACCTGTCCGACCCTACCTCTTACCCTGCCATACAAGTGAGTCGTGTTTGTGCGTGTAGTGTGTTTAAGCAACTGAATAAAAAAAAAAAAAAAATTAGACACTGAACACATTGAAACAGGGTTATTCAATATAAGAAATGCATTTTACCTTGAACAGGACCAGAAGGGGAACAGGGTGGTCTTTTCCATCTTGAAATTTGTTGTCCCTCTTGAAACCCCCCTCCTTCTACATTGTAGGTGAGCCTGTCTGACCCTATCGCCTAGCTTATTTTAATAGTAATACTACTATAACTTCCAGTCCTAAAAAAATAAAATCTAACCCTACAATGGCAAAAAAGGAGAAAATTTAATTTGTCAACTGGACATAGTTTATTTGGTTGAATACGTTTCGCAGCTCATCCAAGCTGTTTCCTCAGTTCTGGTCAGATGCTGGCGGACACTGCTTTATATCTGCCTGAAGGGAGGAGCTTAATTACAATGAAAATTACTCTGACCCTACAATACAACCCTTGACCATCTTGAAGAACCCCGTCCGTCTTGAGGCCCCCCATTAGCCTGCAATACTACTAATACTAATGCTAGTCCTACAACTGCAACTATTCCTACCATACAGGTCTCATCCATCTTGTAGATCCCCGTCCATCTGGAAGCCCCCCCTTCACCTGACGTGAACCTGTCCGACCCTACCTCTTACCCTGCCATACAATTGAGTTGTGTTTGTGCGTGTAGTGGGTTTAAGCAACTGAAGGAAATAAAACAAATATAAATAAAAATTAAACACTGAACAACTTCAAACAGGGTTATTCAATATAAGAAATGCATTTTACCTTGAACAGGACCAGAAGGGGAACAGGGTGGTCTAGTCCATCTTGAAGGTTGTCGTCCCTCTTGAAACCCCCCTCCCCACTCCTTCTACATTGTATGTGAGCCCGTCTGACCCTATTGCTTAGCTTATTTCAATAGTAATACTACTATAACTTCCAATCCTAAAAAAATAAAATCTAACCCTACAATACAACCCTTGACCATCTTGAAGAATCCCGTCAGTCTTGAAGCCCCCCCTAGCCTCCAATACTACTACTAATACTACTGCTAGTCCTACAACTGCAACGATTCCTACCACACGGGCCTCATCCATCTAGTAGATCCCCGTCCATCTGGAAGCCCCCCCTTCACCTGACATGTGAACCTGTCCGACCCTACCTCTTACCCTGCCATACAAGTGAGTTGTGTTTGTGCGTGTAGTGGGTTTAAGCAACTGAAGGAAATAAAACAAATATAAATAAAAATTAGACACTGAACAGATTGAAACAGGGTTATTCAATATAAGAAACGCATTTTTACCTTGAACAGGACCAGAAGGTAAACAGGGTGGTCTTTTCCATCTTGAAATTTGTTGTCCCTCTTGAAACCCCCCTCCTTCTACATTGATTGTAGGTGAGCCTGTCTGACCCTATCGCTTAGCTTATTTTAATAGTAATACTACTATAACTTCCAGTCCTAAAAAAATAAAATCTAACCCTACATTACAACGCTTGACAATCTTGAAGCCCCCCATTAGCCTGCAATACTACTAATACTACTGCTAGTGCTACAACTGCAACGATTCCTACCACACGGGCCTCATCCATCTAGTAGATACCCGTCCATCTGGAAGCCCCCCCTTCACCTGACATGTGAACCTGTCCGACCCTACCTCTTACCCTGCCATACAAGTGAGCTGTGTTTGTGCGTGTAGTGGGTTTAAGCAACTGAAGGAAATAAAATAAATATAAATAAAAATTAAACACTGAACAACTTCAAACAGGGTTATTCAATATAAGAAATGCATTTTACCTTGAACAGGACCAGAAGGGGAACAGGGTGGTTTAGTCCATCTTAAAGGTTGTGGCCTCTCTTGAAACCCCCCTCCCCACTCCTACATTGTATGTCAGCCTGTCTGACCCTATCATGTAGCTTATTTTAATACTAATACTACTGTAACTTCCAATACTAAAAAAATAAAATCTAATCCTACAATACAACCCATGACCATCTTGAAGAATCCCGTCCGTCTTGAAGCCCCTCCTTAGCCTGCAATACTACTAATACTACTGCTAGTCCTACAACTGCAACGATTCCTACCATACGGGCCTCATCCATCTTGTAGATCCCCGTCCATCTGGAAGCCCCCCTTTTCACCTGACATGTGAACCTGTCTGACCCTACTTACCCTGCCATACAAGTGAGTTGTGTTTTTGCGTGTAGCGGGTTTAAGCAACTGAAAAAAAAAAAAAAAAATAAATAAATAAATAAAAAATTAGACACTCAACACCTTGAAACAGGGTTATTCAATATAAGAAATGCATTTTACCTTGAACAGGACCAGAAGGGGAACAGAGTGGTCTAAGGGGAACAGAGTGGTCTAGTCCATCTTGAAGGTTGTCGTCCCTCTTGAAACCCCCCTCCCCACTCCTTCTACATTGTATGTGAGCCCGTCTGACCCCATTGCTTAGCTTATTTTAATACTAATACTACTGTAACTTCCAATACTAAAAAAATAAAATCTAATCCTACAATACAACCCTTGACCATCTTGAAGAATCCCGTCCGTCTTGAAGCCCCTCCTTAGCCTGCAATACAACTACTAATACTACTGCTAGTCCTACAACTGCAACGATTCCTACCATACGGGCCTCATCCATCTTGTAGATCCCCGTCCATCTGGAAGCCCCCCCTTCACCTGACATGTGAACCTGTCTGACCCTACCTCTTACCCTGCCATACAAGTGAGTTGTGTTTTTGCGTGTAGCGGGTTTAAGCAACTGGTAAAAAAAAAAATAAAAATAAATAAATAAAAAATTAGACACTCAACACCTTGAAACAGGGTTATTCAATATAAGAAATGCATTTTACCTTGAACAGGACCAGAAGGGGAACAGGGTGGTCTAGTCCATCTTGAAGGTTGTCGTCCCTCTTGAAACCCCCCTCCCCACTCCTTCTACATTGTATGTGAGCCCTTCTGACCCTATTGCTTAGCTTATTTTAATAGTAATACTACTATAACTTCCAATCCTAAAAAAATAAAATCTAATCCTATAATACAACCCTTGACCATCTTGAAGAATCCCGTCCGTCTTGAAGCCCCTTCTTAGCCTGCAATACTACTACTAATACTACTGCTAGTGCTACAACTGCAACGATTCCTACCACACGGGCCTCATCCATCTAGTAGATCCCCGTCCATCTGGAAGCCCCCCCTTCACCTGACATGTGAACCTGTCCGACCCTACCTCTTACCCTGCCATACAAGTGAGTTGTGTTTGTGCGTGTAGTGGGTTTAAGCAACTGAAGGAAATAAAACAAAAATTTAAAAAAATTAGACACTGAACAGATTGAAACAGGGTTATTCAATATAAGAAACACATTTTTACCTTGAACAGGACCAGAAGGTAAACAGGGTGGTCTTTTTCATCTTGAAATTTGTTGTCCCTCTTGAAACCCCCCTCCTTCTACATTGTAGGTGAGCCTGTCTGACCCTATCGCTTAGCTTATTTTAATAGTAATACTACTATAACTTCCAGTCCTAAAAAAATAAAATCTAACCCTACATTACAACCCTTGACAGTCTTGAAGCCCCCCATTAGCCTGCAATACTACTGCTAGTCCTACAACTGCAACTATTCCTACCAAGCAGGCCTCATCCATCTTGTAGATCCCAGTCCATCTGGAAGCCCCCCCTTCACCTGACATGTGAACCTGTCCGACCCTACCTCTTACCCTGCCATACAAGTGAGTTGTGTTTTTGCGTGTAGCGGGTTTAAGCAACTGAAAAAAAAATAAATGAATAAATAAATAAAAAATGAGACACTCAACACCTTGAAACAGGGTTATTCAATATAAGAAATGCATTTTACCTTGAACAGGACCAGAAGGGGAACAGGGTGGTCTAGTCCATCTTGAAGGTTGTCGTCCCTCTTGAAAGCCCCCTCCCCACTCCTTCGACATTGTATGTGAGACCGTCTGACCCTATTGCTTAGCTTATTTTAATAGTAATACTACTATAACTTCCAATCCTAAAAAAATAAAATCTAACCCTACAATACAACCCTTGACCATCTTGAAGAATCCCGTCCGTCTTGAAGCCCCTCCTTAGCCTGCAATACTACTACTAATACAACTGCTAGTCCTACAACTGCAATGATTCCTACCATACGGGCCTCATCCATCTTGTAGATCCCCGTCCATCTGGAAGCCCCCCCTTCACCTGACATGTGAACCTGTCTGACCCTACCTCTTACCCTGCCATACAAGTGAGTTGTGTTTTTGCGTGCAGCGGGTTTAAGCAACTGAAAAAAATAAAATAAAATAAATAAATAAAAAATTAGACACTCAACACCTTGAAACAGGGTTATTCAATATAAGAAATGCATTTTACCTTGAACAGGACCAGAAGGGGAACAGGGTGGTTTAGTCCATTTTGAAATTTGTTGTCCCTCTTGAAATCCCCCTCCTTCTACATTGTAGGTGAGCCTGTCTGACCCTATCACTTAGCTTATTTTAATAGTAATACTACTATAACTTCCAGTCCTAGAAAAATAAAATCTAACCCTACATTACAACCCTTGACAATCTTGAAGCCCCCCATTAGCCTGCAATACTACTAATACTACTGCTAGCTTTACAACTGCAACTATTCCTACCATACAGGCCTCATCCATCTTGTAGATCCCCATCCATCGGGAAGCCCCCCCTTCACCTGACATGTGAACCTGTCCGACCCTACCTCTTACCCTGCCATACAAGTGAGTCGTGTTTGTGCGTGTAGTGTGTTTAAGCAACTGAATAAAAAAAAAAAAAAAAATTAGACACTGAACACATTGAAACAGGGTTATTCAATATAAGAAATGCATTTTACCTTGAACAGGACCAGAAGGGGAACAGGGTGGTCTTTTCCATCTTGAAATTTGTTGTCCCTCTTGAAACCCCCCTCCTTCTACATTGTAGGTGAGCCTGTCTGACCCTATCGCTTAGCTTATTTTAATAGTAATACTACTATAACTTCCAGTCCTAAAAAAATAAAATCTAACCCTACAATACAACCCTTGACCATCTTGAAGAACCCCGTCCGTCTTGAGGCCCCCCATTAGCCTGCAATACTACTAATACTACTGCTAGTGCTACAACTGCAACGATTCCTACCACACGGGCCTCATCCATCTAGTAGATCCCCGTCCATCTGGAAGCCCCCCCTTCACCTGACATGTGAACCTGTCCGACCCTACCTCTTACCCTGCCATACAAGTGAGCTGTGTTTGTGCGTGTAGTGGGTTTAAGCAACTGAAGGAAATAAAACAAATATAAATAAAAATTAAACACTGAACAACTTCAAACAGGGTTATTCAATATAAGAAATGCATTTTACCTTGAACAGGACCAGAAGGGGAACAGGGTGGTTTAGTCCATCTTAAAGGTTGTGGCCTCTCTTGAAACCCCCCTCCCCACTCCTACATTGTATGTCAGCCTGTCTGACCCTATCATGTAGCTTATTTTAATAATAATACTACTGTAACTTCCAATACTAAAAAAATAAAATCTAATCCTACAATACAACCCTTGACCATCTTGAAGAATCCCGTCCGTCTTGAAGCCCCCCTTAGCCTGCAATACTACTAATACTACTGCTAGTCCTACAACTGCAACGATTCCTACCATACGGGCCTCATCCATCTTGTAGATCCCCGTCCATCTGGAAGCCCCCCTTTTCACCTGACATGTGAACCTGTCTGACCCTACTTCTTACCCTGCCATACAAGTGAGTTGTGTTTTTGCGTGTAGCGGGTTTAAGCAACTGAAAAAAATAAAAATAAAATAAATAAATAAAAAATTAGACACTCAACACCTTGAAACAGGTTTATTCAATATAAGAAATGCATTTTACCTTGAACAGGACCAGAAGGGGAACAGGGTGGTCTAGTCCATCTTGAAGGTTGTCGTCCCTCTTGAAACCCCCCTCCCCACTCCTTCTACATTGTATGTGAGCCCGTCTGACCCTATTGCTTAGCTTATTTTATTACTAATACTACTGTAACTTCCAATACTAAAAAAATAAAATCTAATCCTACAATACAACCCTTGACCATCTTGAAGAATCCCGTCCGTCTTGAAGCCCCTCCTTAGCCTGCAATACTACTACTAATACTACTGCTAGTGCTACAACTGCAACGATTCCTACCACACGGGCCTCATCCACCTAGTAGATCCCCGTCCGTCTGGAAGCCCTCCCCTTCACCTGACATGTGAACCTGCCCGACCCTACCTCTTACCCTGCCATACAAGTGAGTTGTGTTTGTGCGTGTAGTGGGTTTAAGCAACTGAAGGAAATAAAACAAATATAAATAAAAATTAGACACTGAACAGATTGAAACAGAGTTATTCAATATAAGAAACGCATTTTTACCTTGAACAGGACCAGAAGGTGAACAGGGTGGTCTTTTCCATCTTGAAATTTGTTGTCCCTCTTGAAACCCCCCTCCTTCTACATTGTAGGTGAGCCTGTCTGACCCTATCGCTTAGCTTATTTTAATAGTAATACTACTATAACTTCCAGTCCTAAAAAAATAAAATGTAACCCTACAATACAACCCTTGACAATCTTGAAGCCCCCCATTAGCCTGCAATACTAACTAATACTACTGCTAGCCCTACAACTGCAACTATTCCTACCATACAGGCCTCATCCATCTTGTAGATCCCCGTCCATCTGGAAGCCCCCCCTTCACCTGACATGTGAACCTGTCCGACCCTACCTCTTACCCTGCCATACAAGTGAGTCGTGTTTGTGCGTGTAGTGTGTTTAAGCAACTGAATAAAAAAAGAAAAAAAATTAGACACTGAACACATTGAAACAGGGTTATTCAATATAAGAAATGCATTTTACCTTGAACAGGACCAGAAGGGGAACAGGGTGGT
Source organism: Taenioides sp. WSHXM2023 (assembly GCA_029959045.1). Classification (NCBI taxonomy): domain Eukaryota; kingdom Metazoa; phylum Chordata; class Actinopteri; order Gobiiformes; family Gobiidae; genus Taenioides; species Taenioides sp. WSHXM2023. Next base: position 27,432,175 of record CM057104.1, on the reverse strand, counting down.
TTAGTCCATCTTAAAGGTTGTGGTCTCTCTTGAAACCCCCCTCCCCACTCCTACATTGTATGTCAGCCTGTCTGACCCTATCATGTAGCTTATTTTAATACTAATACTACTGTAACTTCCAATACTAAAAAAATAAAATCTAATCCTACAATACAACCCTTGACCATCTTGAAGAATCCCGTCCGTCTTGAAGCCCCTCCTTAGCCTGCAATACTACTACTAATACTACTGCTAGTCCTACAACTGCAACGATTCCTACCATACGGGCCTCATCCATCTTGTAGATCCCCGTCCATCTGGAAGCCCCCCCTTCACCTGACATGTGAACCTGTCTGACCCTACCTCTTACCCTGCCATACAAGTGAGTTGTGTTTTTGCGTGCAGCGGGTTTAAGCAACTGGGAAAAAAAAATAAAAATAAATAAATAAAAAATTAGACACTCAACACCTTGAAACAGGGTTATTCAATATAAGAAATGCATTTTACCTTGAACAGGACCAGAAGGGGAACAGGGTGGTCTAGTCCATCTTGCAGGTTGTCGTCCCTCTTGAAACCCCCCTCCCCACTCCTTCTACATTGTATGTGAGCCCGTCTGACCCTATTGCTTAGCTTATTTTAATAGTAATACTACTATAACTTCCAATCCTAAAAAAATAAAATCTAACCCTACAATACAACCCTTGACCATCTTGAAGAACCCCGTCCGTCTTGAAGCCCCCCCTTAGCCTGCAATACTACTAATACTAATGCTAGTCCTACAACTGCAAGTATTCCTACCATACAGGCCTCATCCATCTTGTAGATCCCCGTCCATGTGGAAGCCCCCCCCCTTCACCTGACATGTGAACCTGTCTGACCCTACCTCTTACCCTGCCATACAAGTGAGTCGTGTTTGTGCGTGTAGTGTGTTTAAGCAACTGAATAAAAAAAAAAAAAAAATTAGACACTGAACACATTGAAACATGGTTATTCAATATAAGAAATGCATTTTACCTTGAACAGGACCAGAAGGGGAACAGGGTGGTCTTTTCCATCTTGAAATTTGTTGTCCCTCTTGAAACCCCCCTCCTTCTACATTGTAGGTGAGCCTGTCTGACCCTATCGCCTAGCTTATTTTAATAGTAATACTACTATAACTTCCAGTCCTAAAAAAATAAAATCTAACCCTACAATGGCAAAAAAGGAGAAAATTTAATTTGTCAACTGGACATAGTTTATTTGGTTGAATACGTTTCGCAGCTCATCCAAGCTGTTTCCTCAGTTCTGGTCAGATGCTGGCGGACACTGCTTTATATCTGCCTGAAGGGAGGAGCTTAATTACAATGAAAATTACTCTGACCCTACAATACAACCCTTGACCATCTTGAAGAACCCCGTCCGTCTTGAGGCCCCCCATTAGCCTGCAATACTACTAATACTAATGCTAGTCCTACAACTGCAACTATTCATACCATACAGGTCTCATCCATCTTGTAGATCCCCGTCCATCTGGAAGCCCCCCCTTCACCTGACGTGAACCTGTCCGACCCTACCTCTTACCCTGCCATACAATTGAGTTGTGTTTGTGCGTGTAGTGGGTTTAAGCAACTGAAGGAAATAAAACAAATATAAATAAAAATTAAACACTGAACAACTTCAAACAGGGTTATTCAATATAAGAAATGCATTTTACCTTGAACAGGACCAGAAGGGGAACAGGGTGGTCTAGTCCATCTTGAAGGTTGTCGTCCCTCTTGAAACCCCCCTCCCCACTCCTTCTACATTGTATGTGAGCCCGTCTGACCCTATTGCTTAGCTTATTTCAATAGTAATACTACTATAACTTCCAATCCTAAAAAAATAAAATCTAACCCTACAATACAACCCTTGACCATCTTGAAGAATCCCGTCAGTCTTGAAGCCCCCCCTAGCCTCCAATACTACTACTAATACTACTGCTAGTCCTACAACTGCAACGATTCCTACCACACGGGCCTCATCCATCTAGTAGATCCCCGTCCATCTGGAAGCCCCCCCTTCACCTGACATGTGAACCTGTCCGACCCTACCTCTTACCCTGCCATACAAGTGAGTTGTGTTTGTGCGTGTAGTGGGTTTAAGCAACTGAAGGAAATAAAACAAATATAAATAAAAATTAGACACTGAACAGATTGAAACAGGGTTATTCAATATAAGAAACGCATTTTTACCTTGAACAGGACCAGAAGGTAAACAGGGTGGTCTTTTCCATCTTGAAATTTGTTGTCCCTCTTGAAACCCCCCTCCTTCTACATTGATTGTAGGTGAGCCTGTCTGACCCTATCGCTTAGCTTATTTTAATAGTAATACTACTATAACTTCCAGTCCTAAAAAAATAAAATCTAACCCTACATTACAACGCTTGACAATCTTGAAGCCCCCCATTAGCCTGCAATACTACTAATACTACTGCTAGTGCTACAACTGCAACGATTCCTACCACACGGGCCTCATCCATCTAGTAGATCCCCGTCCATCTGGAAGCCCCCCCTTCACCTGACATGTGAACCTGTCCGACCCTACCTCTTACCCTGCCATACAAGTGAGCTGTGTTTGTGCGTGTAGTGGGTTTAAGCAACTGAAGGAAATAAAATAAATATAAATAAAAATTAAACACTGAACAACTTCAAACAGGGTTATTCAATATAAGAAATGCATTTTACCTTGAACAGGACCAGAAGGGGAACAGGGTGGTTTAGTCCATCTTAAAGGTTGTGGCCTCTCTTGAAACCCCCCTCCCCACTCCTACATTGTATGTCAGCCTGTCTGACCCTATCATGTAGCTTATTTTAATACTAATACTACTGTAACTTCCAATACTAAAAAAATAAAATCTAATCCTACAATACAACCCTTGACCATCTTGAAGAATCCCGTCCGTCTTGAAGCCCCTCCTTAGCCTGCAATACTACTAATACTACTGCTAGTCCTACAACTGCAACGATTCCTACCATACGGGCCTCATCCATCTTGTAGATCCCCGTCCATCTGGAAGCCCCCCTTTTCACCTGACATGTGAACCTGTCTGACCCTACTTACCCTGCCATACAAGTGAGTTGTGTTTTTGCGTGTAGCGGGTTTAAGCAACTGAAAAAAAAAAAAATAAATAAATAAATAAATAAAAAATTAGACACTCAACACCTTGAAACAGGGTTATTCAATATAAGAAATGCATTTTACCTTGAACAGGACCAGAAGGGGAACAGAGTGGTCTAAGGGGAACAGAGTGGTCTAGTCCATCTTGAAGGTTGTCGTCCCTCTTGAAACCCCCCTCCCCACTCCTTCTACATTGTATGTGAGCCCGTCTGACCCCATTGCTTAGCTTATTTTAATACTAATACTACTGTAACTTCCAATACTAAAAAAATAAAATCTAATCCTACAATACAACCCTTGACCATCTTGAAGAATCCCGTCCGTCTTGAAGCCCCTCCTTAGCCTGCAATACAACTACTAATACTACTGCTAGTCCTACAACTGCAACGATTCCTACCATACGGGCCTCATCCATCTTGTAGATCCCCGTCCATCTGGAAGCCCCCCCTTCACCTGACATGTGAACCTGTCTGACCCTACCTCTTACCCTGCCATACAAGTGAGTTGTGTTTTTGCGTGTAGCGGGTTTAAGCAACTGGTAAAAAAAAATAAAAATAAATAAATAAAAAATTAGACACTCAACACCTTGAAACAGGGTTATTCAATATAAGAAATGCATTTTACCTTGAACAGGACCAGAAGGGGAACAGGGTGGTCTAGTCCATCTTGAAGGTTGTCGTCCCTCTTGAAACCCCCCTCCCCACTCCTTCTACATTGTATGTGAGCCCTTCTGACCCTATTGCTTAGCTTATTTTAATAGTAATACTACTATAACTTCCAATCCTAAAAAAATAAAATCTAATCCTATAATACAACCCTTGACCATCTTGAAGAATCCCGTCCGTCTTGAAGCCCCTTCTTAGCCTGCAATACTACTACTAATACTACTGCTAGTGCTTCAACTGCAACGATTCCTACCACACGGGCCTCATCCATCTAGTAGATCCCCGTCCATCTGGAAGCCCCCCCTTCACCTGACATGTGAACCTGTCCGACCCTACCTCTTACCCTGCCATACAAGTGAGTTGTGTTTGTGCGTGTAGTGGGTTTAAGCAACTGAAGGAAATAAAACAAAAATTTAAAAAAATTAGACACTGAACAGATTGAAACAGGGTTATTCAATATAAGAAACACATTTTTACCTTGAACAGGACCAGAAGGTAAACAGGGTGGTCTTTTTCATCTTGAAATTTGTTGTCCCTCTTGAAACCCCCCTCCTTCTACATTGTAGGTGAGCCTGTCTGACCCTATCGCTTAGCTTATTTTAATAGTAATACTACTATAACTTCCAGTCCTAAAAAAATAAAATCTAACCCTACATTACAACCCTTGACAGTCTTGAAGCCCCCCATTAGCCTGCAATACTACTGCTAGTCCTACAACTGCAACTATTCCTACCAAGCAGGCCTCATCCATCTTGTAGATCCCCGTCCATCTGGGAGCCCCCCCTTCACCTGACATGTGAACCTGTCCGACCCTACCTCTTACCCTGCCATACAAGTGAGTTGTGTTTTTGCGTGTAGCGGGTTTAAGCAACTGAAAAAAAAATAAATGAATAAATAAATAAAAAATGAGACACTCAACACCTTGAAACAGGGTTATTCAATATAAGAAATGCATTTTACCTTGAACAGGACCAGAAGGGGAACAGGGTGGTCTAGTCCATCTTGAAGGTTGTCGTCCCTCTTGAAAGCCCCCTCCCCACTCCTTCGACATTGTATGTGAGACCGTCTGACCCTATTGCTTAGCTTATTTTAATAGTAATACTACTATAACTTCCAATCCTAAAAAAATAAAATCTAACCCTACAATACAACCCTTGACCATCTTGAAGAATCCCGTCCGTCTTGAAGCCCCTCCTTAGCCTGCAATACTACTACTAATACAACTGCTAGTCCTACAACTGCAATGATTCCTACCATACGGGCCTCATCCATCTTGTAGATCCCCGTCCATCTGGAAGCCCCCCCTTCACCTGACATGTGAACCTGTCTGACCCTACCTCTTACCCTGCCATACAAGTGAGTTGTGTTTTTGCGTGCAGCGGGTTTAAGCAACTGAAAAAAATAAAATAAAATAAATAAATAAAAAATTAGACACTCAACACCTTGAAACAGGGTTATTCAATATAAGAAATGCATTTTACCTTGAACAGGACCAGAAGGGGAACAGGGTGGTTTAGTCCATTTTGAAATTTGTTGTCCCTCTTGAAATCCCCCTCCTTCTACATTGTAGGTGAGCCTGTCTGACCCTATCACTTAGCTTATTTTAATAGTAAAACTACTATAACTTCCAGTCCTAGAAAAATAAAATCTAACCCTACATTACAACCCTTGACAATCTTGAAGCCCCCCATTAGCCTGCAATACTACTAATACTACTGCTAGCTTTACAACTGCAACTATTCCTACCATACAGGCCTCATCCATCTTGTAGATCCCCATCCATCGGGAAGCCCCCCCTTCACCTGACATGTGAACCTGTCCGACCCTACCTCTTACCCTGCCATACAAGTGAGTCGTGTTTGTGCGTGTAGTGTGTTTAAGCAACTGAATAAAAAAAAAAAAAAAATTAGACACTGAACACATTGAAACAGGGTTATTCAATATAAGAAATGCATTTTACCTTGAACAGGACCAGAAGGGGAACAGGGTGGTCTTTTCCATCTTGAAATTTGTTGTCCCTCTTGAAACCCCCCTCCTTCTACATTGTAGGTGAGCCTGTCTGACCCTATCGCTTAGCTTATTTTAATAGTAATACTACTATAACTTCCAGTCCTAAAAAAATAAAATCTAACCCTACAATACAACCCTTGACCATCTTGAAGAACCCCGTCCGTCTTGAGGCCCCCCATTAGCCTGCAATACTACTAATACTACTGCTAGTGCTACAACTGCAACGATTCCTACCACACGGGCCTCATCCATCTAGTAGATCCCCGTCCATCTGGAAGCCCCCCCTTCACCTGACATGTGAGCCTGTCCGACCCTACCTCTTACCCTGCCATACAAGTGAGCTGTGTTTGTGCGTGTAGTGGGTTTAAGCAACTGAAGGAAATAAAACAAATATAAATAAAAATTAAACACTGAACAACTTCAAACAGGGTTATTCAATATAAGAAATGCATTTTACCTTGAACAGGACCAGAAGGGGAACAGGGTGGTTTAGTCCATCTTAAAGGTTGTGGCCTCTCTTGAAACCCCCCTCCCCACTCCTACATTGTATGTCAGCCTGTCTGACCCTATCATGTAGCTTATTTTAATACTAATACTACTGTAACTTCCAATACTAAAAAAATAAAATCTAATCCTACAATACAACCCTTGACCATCTTGAAGAATCCCGTCCGTCTTGAAGCCCCCCTTAGCCTGCAATACTACTAATACTACTGCTAGTCCTACAACTGCAACGATTCCTACCATACGGGCCTCATCCATCTTGTAGATCCCCGTCCATCTGGAAGCCCCCCTTTTCACCTGACATGTGAACCTGTCTGACCCTACTTCTTACCCTGCCATACAAGTGAGTTGTGTTTTTGCGTGTAGCGGGTTTAAGCAACTGAAAAAAATAAAAATAAAATAAATAAATAAAAAATTAGACACTCAACACCTTGAAACAGGTTTATTCAATATAAGAAATGCATTTTACCTTGAACAGGACCAGAAGGGGAACAGGGTGGTCTAGTCCATCTTGAAGGTTGTCGTCCCTCTTGAAACCCCCCTCCCCACTCCTTCTACATTGTATGTGAGCCCGTCTGACCCTATTGCTTAGCTTATTTTAATACTAATACTACTGTAACTTCCAATACTAAAAAAATAAAATCTAATCCTACAATACAACCCTTGACCATCTTGAAGAATCCCGTCCGTCTTGAAGCCCCTCCTTAGCCTGCAATACTACTACTAATACTACTGCTAGTGCTACAACTGCAACGATTCCTACCACACGGGCCTCATCCACCTAGTAGATCCCCGTCCGTCTGGAAGCCCTCCCCTTCACCTGACATGTGAACCTGCCCGACCCTACCTCTTACCCTGCCATACAAGTGAGTTGTGTTTGTGCGTGTAGTGGGTTTAAGCAACTGAAGGAAATAAAACAAATATAAATAAAAATTAGACACTGAACAGATTGAAACAGAGTTATTCAATATAAGAAACGCATTTTTACCTTGAACAGGACCAGAAGGTGAACAGGGTGGTCTTTTCCATCTTGAAATTTGTTGTCCCTCTTGAAACCCCCCTCCTTCTACATTGTAGGTGAGCCTGTCTGACCCTATCGCTTAGCTTATTTTAATAGTAATACTACTATAACTTCCAGTCCTAAAAAAATAAAATGTAACCCTACAATACAACCCTTGACAATCTTGAAGCCCCCCATTAGCCTGCAATACTAACTAATACTACTGCTAGCCCTACAACTGCAACTATTCCTACCATACAGGCCTCATCCATCTTGTAGATCCCCGTCCATCTGGAAGCCCCCCCTTCACCTGACATGTGAACCTGTCCGACCCTACCTCTTACCCTGCCATACAAGTGAGTCGTGTTTGTGCGTGTAGTGTGTTTAAGCAACTGAATAAAAAAAGAAAAAAAATTAGACACTGAACACATTGAAACAGGGTTATTCAATATAAGAAATGCATTTTACCTTGAACAGGACCAGAAGGGGAACAGGGTGGTTTAGTCCATCTTAAAGGTTGTGGTCTCTCTTGAAACCCCCCTCCCCACTCCTACATTGTATGTCAGCCTGTCTGACCCTATCATGTAGCTTATTTTAATACTAATACTACTGTAACTTCCAATACTAAAAAAATAAAATCTAATCCTACAATACAACCCTTGACCATCTTGAAGAATCCCGTCCGTCTTGAAGCCCCTCCTTAGCCTGCAATACTACTACTAATACTACTGCTAGTCCTACAACTGCAACGATTCCTACCATACGGGCCTCATCCATCTTGTAGATCCCCGTCCATCTGGAAGCCCCCCCTTCACCTGACATGTGAACCTGTCTGACCCTACCTCTTACCCTGCCATACAAGTGAGTTGTGTTTTTGCGTGCAGCGGGTTTAAGCAACTGGGAAAAAAAAATAAAAATAAATAAATAAAAAATTAGACACTCAACACCTTGAAACAGGGTTATTCAATATAAGAAATGCATTTTACCTTGAACAGGACCAGAAGGGGAACAGGGTGGTCTAGTCCATCTTGCAGGTTGTCGTCCCTCTTGAAACCCCCCTCCCCACTCCTTCTACATTGTATGTGAGCCCGTCTGACCCTATTGCTTAGCTTATTTTAATAGTAATACTACTATAACTTCCAATCCTAAAAAAATAAAATCTAACCCTACAATACAACCCTGGACCATCTTGAAGAACCCCGTCCGTCTTGAAGCCCCCCCTTAGCCTGCAATACTACTAATACTAATGCTAGTCCTACAACTGCAAGTATTCCTACCATACAGGCCTCATCCATCTTGTAGATCCCCGTCCATGTGGAAGCCCCCCCCTTCACCTGACATGTGAACCTGTCTGACCCTACTTCTTACCCTGCCATACAAGTGAGTTGTGTTTTTGCGTGTAGCGGGTTTAAGCAACTGAAAAAATAAATAAATAAATAAATAAAAAATTAGACACTCAACACCTTGAAACAGGGTTATTCAATATAAGAAATGCATTTTACCTTGAACAGGACCAGAAGGGGAACAGAGTGGTCTAAGGGGAACAGAGTGGTCTAGTCCATCTTGAAGGTTGTCGTCCCTCTTGAAACCCCCCTCCCCACTCCTTCTACATTGTATGTGAGCCCGTCTGACCCTATTGCTTAGCTTATTTTAATACTAATACTACTGTAACTTCCAATACTAAAAAAATAAAATCTAATCCTACAATACAACCCTTGACCATCTTGAAGAATCCCGTCCGTCTTGAAGCCCCTCCTTAGCCTGCAATACTACTACTAATACTACTGCTAGTCCTACAACTGCAACGATTCCTACCATACGGGCCTCATCCATCTTGTAGATCCCCGTCCATCTGGAAGCCCCCCCTTCACCTGACATGTGAACCTGTCTGACCCTACCTCTTACCCTGCCATACAAGTGAGTTGTGTTTTTGCGTGTAGCGGGTTTAAGCAACTGGTAAAAAAAAAAAAAAATAAATAAATAAAAAATTAGACACTCAACACCTTGAAACAGGGTTATTCAATATAAGAAATGCATTTTACCTTGAACAGGACCAGAAGGTAAACAGGGTGGTCTTTTTCATCTTGAAATTTGTTGTCCCTCTTGAAACCCCCCTCCATCTACATTGTAGGTGAGCCTGTCTGACCCTATTGCTTAGCTTATTTTAATAGTAATACTACTATCACTTCCAGTCCTAAAAAAATAAAATCTAACCCTACATTACAACCCTTGACAATCTTGAAGCCTGCAATACTACTAATACTACTGCTAGTCCTACAACTGCAACTATTCCTACCATACAGGCCTCATCCATCTTGTAGATCCCCGTCCATCTGGAAGCCCCCCCTTCACCTGGCATGTGAACCTGTCCGACCCTACCTCTTACCCTGCCATACAAGTGACTTGTGTTTGTGCGTGTAGTGGGTTTAAGCAACTGAAGGAAATAAAACAAATATAAATAAAAAATTAGACACTGAACAACTTGAAACAGGGTTATTCAATACAAGAAATGCATTTTACCTTGAACAGGACCAGAAGGGGAACAGGGTGGTTTAGTCCATCTTAAAGGTTGTGGTCTCTCTTGAAACCCCCCTCCCCACTCCTTCTACATTGTATGTCAGCCTGTCTGACCCTATCATGTAGCTTATTTTAATACTAATACTACTGTAACTTCCAATACTAAAAAAATAAAATCTAATCCTACAATACCTTGAACAGGACCAGAAGGTGAACAGGGTGGTCTTTTCCATCTTGAAATTTGTTGTCCCTCTTGAAACCCCCCTCCTTCTACATTGTAGGTGAGCCTGTCTGACCCTATCGCTTAGCTTATTTTAATAGTAATACTACTATAACTTCCAGTCCTAAAAAAATAAAATCTAACCCTACATTACAACCCTTGACAATCTTGAAGCCCCCCATTAGCCTGCAATACTACTAATACTAATGCTAGTCCTGTGTGCAGTTTCCACGTTCTCCCGATGTCTGTGTGGGGGTAGTATTATTGCCTGACCCTACCTCTTACCCTGCCAAGTGAGTTGTGTTTTTGTGTGTAGTGGGTTTAAGTAACTGGAGGAAACAACAACAACAAACAAAAAAAAGACATTAAATGCCTTGAAACAGGGATAATCAATACAAGAATTGAATTTTACCTTGAACAGTAAGGTCTAGTGCATCTGGAAGGTTGCCGTCCATCTTGAAACCCTCCTCCCCACTCCTTCTACCTTATATATGACCCTGTCTGACCCTATCGCTTATCTTATTATTATACTTATACTACTAGAACTTCCAATCCTTAAAAAAATCTAACTCTACAATACAACCCTTGCCCTTCTTCAAGACCCACTTCCATCTTGAAGCCCCTCCTTAGCCTGCAATACTACTACTAATACTACTGTTAGTCCTACAACTGCAACGATTCCTACCATACGGGCCTCATCCATCTTGTAGATCCCCGTCCATCTGGAAGCCCCCCCTTCACCTGACATGTGAACCTGTCTGACCCTACCTCTTACCCTGCCATACAAGTGAGTTGTGTTTTTGCATGTAGCGGGTTTAAGCAACTGAAAAAAAAAAAAAATAAGTAAATAAAAAATTAGACACTCAACACCTTGAAACAGGGTTATTCAATATAAGAAATGCATTTTACCTTGAACAGGGCCAGAAGGGGAACAGGGTGGTCTAGTCCATCTTAAAGGTTGTCGTACCTCTGGAAACCTCCCTCCCCCCTAACCCTACAATACAACCCTTGACCATCTTGAAGAACCCCGTCCGTCTTGAAGCCCCCCCTTAGCCTGCAATACTACTAATACTAATGCTAGTCCTACAACTGCAAGTATTCCTACCATACAGGCCTCATCCATCTTGTAGATCCCCGTCCATGTGGAAGCCCCCCCTTCACCTGACATGTGAACCTGTCCGACCCTACCTCTTACCCTGCCATACAAGTGACTTGTGTTTGTGCGTGTAGTGAGTTTAAGCAACTGAAGGAAATAAAACAAATATAAATAAAAATTAGACACTGAACAACTTCAAACAGGGTTATTCAATATAAGAAATGCATTTTACCTTGAACAGGACCAGAAGGGGAACAGGGTGGTCTAGTCCATCTTAAAGGTTGTCGTACCTCTGGAAACCCCCCTCCCCCCTCCTTCTACCTTGTATGTGAGCCTGTCTGACCCTATCGCTTAGCTTATTTTAATACTTATACTACTATAACTTCCAATCCTAAAAAAAAAAAAATCTAACCCTACAATACCACCCTTGACCATCTTGAAGAACCCGGTCCGTCTTAAAGCCCCCCCTTAGTCTGCACTACTACACCTAATACTACTGCTAACTAGGGCTGCCACGATTAGTCGATTAGTCACGATTATGTCGACGAACAAAATCGTCGACAACTAATTTAGTAGTCGATGCATCGTTTTTTTTTTTAAACTTTGCTTTTCTCTCGAAACTGTGGCTGCAGCTTCCACTGCCGTGTCTGCCTTTCTGTCACATACCACGCACACACACACACACACGTTCGTACATGCACAGTAGTGGTAACTGGTGTCAGTCCTGATTTCAATGTAAATGATACCATAACAGTAGCATGGCTACCCGGAAACGAAGCTCCAAAGTGTGGGAGCAGTTTAAGAAAAGTGGTGAGAAAAGCGTGCAGTGCAACATTTGCAAAGCTGAACTTGCGTATCATGGTAGCACAACGGCTATGCATGAGCATCTGAAGAGAAAGCATGTCATTGTGGATGATTCTGAAGAGGGTCCGTCGTCTCGGTAAGCAAACCGGCTAGTTAGCTGCCAATATTAGGGTGAACAGTAGGGCTTTGACTCCGAACTTCGTTATTCGAATATAATTCTAATATTTTAAAAAATGGAGATATTCGAACCCGTTGTTTTTTTGTTTTTGTTTTTTTTTTGTAAATGTGGTTGCTTGTAAACATTGTTTTCGATTCAAGATTCCGTTTTTTCACACCTGGTGAAGTTGTAAATCGCGAGCTCATTAGCCACCCAGGCGCTGTCAATGGAAAACTACCCAACAGCCTCTGCGGTTCTCCCCCTGCAGTATGAGCTTCTGACACAACTCCAGCCCTCCACCGATGACCCGACAGGAGTGAAAGAGATGAAAACAATAATGTCAGCTGATCTGAAGGCGCGATATGACTCCGACAACGATGCTTTTTTGCTACTGAACACACAGACGGAACTACAACACGCGCACCATCCTCCGCTACAGCTTATAAGCGCGAGTCTTAAGAGAATTATTTACACCTTTCAGTCTTTTCATCACAACAGTAGCAACATAAATAAAGTGCATGAGTGAAATAAAGAACTGCGCTGCACACGTACGACCTGCACACGTATAATTAACATGAACCATCTTCAACGCGATAGAAGCACAGAACAGACTCACCATAGGCAGAACATCCCTCAGTCACAGAAAGAACACGCAAATTCCACTGAGTCCTGCCCTTTAGTCCGACAGAAGCTGACCGCATGCAAATTAGCCATGTGGTTTTAAGTTTCATTTCTGTATAACGTAAACAAATGTGCGCAAAGCTGCATTAAACACATTATTATTTGAGTCCTCCTCGTAGGAAATAAAAATCCAAACTTAAATTATCCACTGTCGCGTGTACCAGTCTCATCAGCCGCGAAAGCAAATGAATCTGCCCGCGTAGCATTAAGCGTTCTGTTTTCTTCAGAAACTTTTCTTTTCTTGGATTTATCATCATTGGGCTGAAAATCATACTGCTGATGTAGGTGCCGGTAAGTCCGGGCTGCCAGTGTGTGCCGGGTGGCGCACATCGGCGGCTTTGACGCATGTTTTGAGCGACAAAAATATTAAAAACGTTTTATTTAAATGTTACAAGATTACCATTATCTACAATTTTAGATTTACATTTAAAAACGAACAAACTAAAATAAAAATACAATGTAATTAAATACTCATTATTATGTATGTAAAATCCCTCAGTCGTCCAGGTAGAATCCATTGCTACTCATTATTATTTTCCAAAGTCACAGGGAGCCACGACAGAACGATGAAAGAGCCACACTCGGCTCTGGAGCCGCGGGTTGCCGACCCCTGGTCTTACTGAAGGCATTTAATGGTCAAAATATTAATACAATATTCGAATATATTTGAATATTAATATTAATAAACAAACGAACTTCGAATATGATTTTTGGGCAAAAGTCAAAGCCCTACTTCAAGCAGAAAGCTAATGACCTGATCAGCTGCATGCTGGTGCGATAAGCTGTATGTTTTACAGTCAGTTTACGGATCGATTAGTCGACTAATCGAAAAAATAATCGGTGATTAGTCGACTATCAAAATAATCGTTTGTGGCAGCCCTACTGCTAACACTCCTCTTCCTACTCCTACATCCAGTCTATTTTGAAGCCCCCCCTTCACCTAATCTGTGAACTTGTCTGACCCTACCTCTTAGCCTACCATACAATCTTTTAGATAATGAGATGTCCTTGTGGAGTATGTACTGGTTCTACCAACCGATCCATTCTACCAACCAAACCAGCACAAACATCGGCCTACTAGAGGTAAAATTCCACATTAAAGAATCAAACACCACAAAATCGAACAAACCGACACCTCAGAACAACACAGATTTAACGTCAAAACCAACCAACCAACCAACCAAGCAACAACAGCCACCAATCCACAAAACCAAGGCGCTACTAGTCCACCTACACCGAGCAACCTAGCAATCCCGAATTCAAAGCTCCAAACACCACCAAACAAGCCACCGACAACTCCAAACACCACCAAACAACTCCAAACATCACCATACAAGCCACACCACCTACTGACACATTACCAGACAGGTCAGACTAAACGTCATTACCAAATAAAGTGCAGACAGGAGGACAGCCCAAACAACTGCAGGAAAGGTTGGCGGGGTTTACCTTAAGCGTGTTTCTGAGCTGAGGCAGTGTCGGTGCGTACTGATTGTATCACAGTTTGTGTAGACAAAGTCTACTATCGTCACAGAATCCACGCGTGCCAAAAAGTTTGGAGCCATCTTTTAAACAGGAAGCACGGGGCGGATGTGACGCACTTAAAGGCTGCGCCACTTCTCCCCTAAAATAAAATCAACATAAAAAACACACACTACACTACTAGTAAATACTTACTAAATTAAATATAAAAAGCATTTATAGAAATATAGATTTAAAAAAGTTTCTTTGAAAAAATTTGATTTACAGAGGCTGCAGATCGGCTTGTCTGATTGTGTGTAGACCTCTTGTGTAACTGTGTGCTTCCTGGACTGAAACACAGTGATACATTTGCATTGGTTATGCAAGTATGTAGCCTGTTGCCACCTAACCATGTAGGCTGCATAACTTAATTGGTGCTGCACACGTCATTAGCCTACCTTTTTTTTTTTTCCATCCTTTCATCCAAGAGAGGATTTCTATTCAAGTGATTGAAAAAAAAAATAAAAATCCCCGTATGTGAGAGGATGCTGGCGTTGTTTGTTCGCCGCTTCTCCATCTGTTTTTCTATCTTTCTGCTTTTTGCCTTTTTGTTTTATTTTCACCATCTCATCCATCACCTCAAACTGCTACAACTTCCGTCACCATTCTACTGCTAGCCAAATGGACACATTGTTGTCACTGCTTACCTGTTGCTGCCCCGTTCTCGGACTATCCATGGCTCCGTCTCCACTACGTGGTTGATATGGGTCCAATTAGGTCCGTTTAGACTTGGAGCATGTTGGACGCTGCTCGCTGTTCGCACTGGTCGCTCTGAGCTTCCATCGCGCTAAACGCCCGCTCATTGTTCACAAATGTTGTTCGTGCTTCAGTGCCCATTCGCATCGTTCGCACTGCTCGATTCGCCCAAAATGGCGCCGCCCGCGAGACACAAGCAAGCCGTGTCTCATTTCAGGGTCTGCATCCTCCGAGGCCAGGTGCCTCCAAGGCCGTGAAGGCTGCAGCCTTCGAACTAGCCTCCGCGGACAGCATTTCCGTTGGCGAAATGGGACAGGTCCAGCCCACGGAGCCGCTCCCGTCGCCCAGCAACCAAGACACGCTGCTAACGCTAATGCTAACGCTAATGCTAACAACACGCACCACGCAGATTACGCACACGGATCAATAACAAAGATTACGCGTGGGTAATTGAACTATCGGATTTTGAGACCAAGTTATTCTAATAATTCTCATCCAAATCTTGTGGCTGAAACAAAAACGTATGTTTAACTTTTGCAAAACAAAGCTGTTATATTTCTGGGATAGATCTGAAATAGGCTAAATTACCTTAAAGTTTCAAATACAGTGATGAGATATTCATTATTAAATATTATTATTATTAAATATTTCTATATTGACCAAGGATTACATTTATACAGGGAATGCATTTAAAGCAGTTTATAAAGAAAGACATCTCTCCTTTGAGAAAAGATGGTTTATTAAACATTCAAAGGAACTTCTGGAAATACTTTATCTTGATGTGAAAAGTCAAACATTGCACCCATTACACACATTCAATGCAATAATAGGTGAGTAAAAACAGCTGTATGTCAGTGAACTCTCAAATTCTGTTCCCTTTTTGCTGAAGCAGGTGACAGTCCAAAATGAACAAATTATCTTTGTAAAATATGATCAGGTGGATTACCACTGCTTAATTGCAGTACAATAGTACATTCTTATAAAGAAAGAGAATCCTTCCTTGAACAGAAATGGGGGTCTCAGACATCATTTGTCTCCCATCTATAACTCTATCCTCAAACCTAAATCAAAACAAACTGGGAAAACAATGGGACTAGCCAGGTCAGGTCCAGAGGTGTGAAAACACCCATCATGGCCCTGAATGGATATGCTAACTACTCCCCCACTCCCACTCCATATTGAATAGACTCACATGACTAACAGAAACTGTTAACAACTCCATATTGAATCACCTGACCAACTGAAACTGTATTTAAATATGTGTTGTCTCAGAGTAATTTTCATTGTAATTAGCTCCTCCCTTCAGGCAGATATAAAGCAGTGTCCGCCAGCATCTGACCAGAACTGAGGAAGCAGCTTGGATGAGCTGCGAAACGTATTCAACCAAATAAACTATGTCCAGTTGACAAATTAAATTTTCTCCTTTTTTTGCCATACATTCTTATAGTACATGTAATTAGTTACTATCAAAAGAGACATCAAATAAGTGGCACATTTCACCATGATTCAAATGTCAGTATAGACTGAAAAACATTCAAATAAACATATGAGCAAATGATATGTTTTCAGTTTTGTCTCACACACTTGTTAAGGTCATATAAGGCCACATTTATCATGGGACACTTCCTCAGTGATTAAGATGTTTAGGTGCTCCTCTGCTAAGATGCAAAGAAACTACCATTTGACTATTTTACTTGTGCAGGAAATTAGAAGTTAAACCTAAACATCACTATTAGGACACATTAGGGACAGCAGCAGCACGTGCAGGAGGGAGGCCTGATGCAACCAGAGACCCCACAGGTCTTCTACAGTCGGCATGGACAGTGGAGACATGACCCAGTGCACTCGTCTTCAGTGTGATGTATCCCTTGTCTTCTGGAGGAGGAAGAGCAGAATGGGCCTTATGTCTAATTGATCAAAGTCCTGTCCTGCAGAGTGAAAACCTGTAATGACACACACATTAAGAAAACTACAAAACTATTACAGGAACATTTGGTTCACAGTGTATGTACATTCAGATCCAAAGGCCGTTTAGATAAATCGAAACATCTTAATTACCGGTAATAGAGGAATCCCACAGATATTTTCACAATTTAGATTTCAATATGAGCATGATTAATTTGCAGCCCTTATTATTGCAGGCCTAACTTCTCCAGTATTGTCCTGAGTCAAACAGAACATAAACATTCACATTTACATAATAATAAATACAGTACATTTATAATTATATATAATATGAAATCTGTTACAGATCCCCTAGTGTTACTGCAAACATTTGTTCAATAACCATGCAGCACACGCTGTCCTTTCATTTATGTAGTTAATTATGTCTTTTTTTATTACAGTTTTCATGGTGCTTTTGTAAGGGAGATATAATGGATTATAACACTTAATAAGTCCAGCTTATTTGTGAACAACTGTCTACTGACAAATAGGTAGGTTTAGTTGTCCATTGTGATATTACTACATTACTACACATGATAGTACTACATTGTGTAGTATACTTTTCAGATCACCAGCTTCCCGGCCATCATTTAGTAATCACAGAAGTACAGGCTGTGGAGAACATAGGAAATAAATGGGGAAACCCAGGTTAATTCACAACTACTCACATATGTACAAATGAAAAAGGTTTTCAAATGGCAGTAATGCCAGCGTTGATATAGTTTTCATGGCTGATGTTATATTATCTATCAGGAGTATATAGCACTGTTTTAATACTTACCTCCAAGCCATGTTCACGGAGAATTTAGCCCCGGTGAACAGGTGGTCGTTCTCCCGCTTCAGCTCAGTTAGTCGGGTGGTCTGCTCCTTGTTCCCTGAAGACAAAAATATTCTTACATACTGGAGAATATCCAACATTACAACAGCTAAGCTAATAAACAAGTGTAAGGGATAACGCTACAAACCGCTAATACAACAATATCCGTAAACTAAGCCATAACAACTACCTTCATACATATGTTTAACTTAACATCTTAAGTTCAACTTAAGTGAACTTGTTTATGAACAGTTTCATGTAGCGAGTCACTTAGAATTAATTGTAGGCGAGGTAAACCAGTACTTACATTTAAAAGTAAAATTGCAACTGGTAGGGGACGCAGACGCGGACACTGCCGTGTCTCATTTCAGGGTCTGCATCCTCTGAGGCTGGTTTTTCGGCCGCATACGCCACTTCCGGCGCGACAAGGCCTGTCCCATTTCATGCAGCCTCCAAGGATGCAGCCTGAAAACCGGCCTTGTTTCCATGGAGATCAGGCCGTGAACGAAGGCCGTGAAAATGTATCCTTCGCGGCCTTATATTCCCCAGCATGCACCGCACGCTACTTCTTCTACGGGAAAAAATGGAGTCTGCAGCTGCGTCCCCTACCAGTTGCAATTTTACTTTTAAATGTAAGTATTGGTTTACCTCGCCTACAATTAATTCTAAGTTACTAGCTACATGAAACTGTTCATAAACAAGTTCACTTAAGTTGAACTGAAGATGTTAAGTTAAACATATGTATGAAGGTAGTCGTTACGGCTTAGTTTACGGATATTGTTGTATTAGCGGTTAGTAGCGTTATTCCTTACACTTGTTTATTAGCTTAGCTGTTGTAATGTTGGATATTCTCGTATGTAAGAATATTTTTGTCTTCAGGGAACAAGGAGCAGACCACCCGACTAACTGAGCTGAGGCGGGAGAACGACCACCTGTTCACCGGGGCTAAGTTCTCCGTGAACATGGCTTGGAGGTAAGTATTAAAACAGTGCTATATACTCCTGATAGATAATATAACATCAGCCATGAAAACTATATCAACACTGGCATTACTGCCATTTGAAAACCTTTTTCATTTGTACATATGTGAGTAGTTGTGAATTAACCTGGGTTTCCCCATTTATTTCCTATGTTATCCACAGCCTGTACTTCTGTGATTACTAAATGATGGCCGGGAAGCTGGTGATCTGAAAAGTATACTACACAATGTAGTACTATCATGTGTAGTAATGTAGTAATATCACAATGGAGAACTAAACCTACATATTTGTCAGTAGACAGTTGTTCACAAATAAGATGGACTTATTAAGTGTTATTATCCATTATATCTCCCTTACAAAAGCATCTTGAAAACTGTAATTAAAAAGACATAATTAACTACATAAATGAAAGGATAGTGTGTGCTGCATGGTTATTGAACAAATGTTTGCAGTAACACTAGGAGATCTGTAACAGATTTCATATTATATATAATATAATTATAAATGTACTGTATTTATTATTATGTAAATGTGACTGTTTTTGTTCTGTTTGACTCAGGACAATACTGGAGAAGTTTGGCCTGCAGTAATAAGGGCTGCAAATGAATCATGCTCATATTGAAATCTAAATTGTGAAAATATGTGTGGGATTCCTCTATTAAGATGTTTCGATTTATCTAAACGGCCTTTGGATCTGAATGTATATACACTGTGAACCAAATTTTCCTGTAATAGTTTTGTAGTTTTCGTGTGTAATGTGTGTGTCATTACAGGTTTTCACTCTGCAGGACAGGACTTTGGTCAATTAGACATAAGGCCCATTCTGCTCTTCCTCCTCCAGAAGACGAGATACATCACACTGAAGACAAGTGCACTGGGTCATGTCTCCACTGTCCATGCTGACTGTAGAAGACCTGTGGGGTCTCTGGTTGCTTCAGGCCTCCCTCCTGCACGTGCTGCTGCTGTCCCTAATGTGTCCTAATAGTGATGTTTAGGTTTAACTTCTAATTTCCTGCAGAAGTAAAATAGTCAAATGGTAGTTTCTTTGCATCTTAGCAGAGGAGCACCTAAACATCTTAATCACTGAGGAAGTGTCCCATGATAAATGTGTCCTTACATGACCTTACAAGTGTTATTATTAGAATAACTTGGTCTCAAAATCCGATAATTCAATTACCCACGCGTAATCTTTGTTATTGATCCGTGTGCGGAATGTGCGTGGTGCGTGTTGTTAGCATTAGCGTTAGCAGTGTGTCTTGGTTGCTGGGCGACGGGAGCGGCTCCGTGGGCTGGACCTGTCCCATTTCGCCAACGGAAATGCTGTCCGCGGAGGCTGGTTCGAAGGCTGCAGCCTTCACAGCCTTCGAGGCACCCGGCCTTTGAGGATGCAGACCCTGGAATGAGACACGGCTACACACTGCACACCCTCTACATAGGGTGAACATGTCAGCCGGTGGCGCAATTTGCGATACATCCAGTGTAAACATACCTTAAAGTGTTTCTTTTTAGTCCCGTTCTTCTGTCTCTCCAAACCTGGAGGACCAGTGCTTTAACTGTTTGTAAAAGTCTTATTTACTGTTTTATACACGATTTCTCAATTACAATAAACACATATAAACACATGTCTCTTTCCAATAGTTTCTCTGATAATATCAAATCTTAAATGGTCCTGGTTTAGTCGTGATGAGGAATTTTTGGAATTCATTCTTAACTGGAACCAGGACTAGACTACACCACACCACACCAGGAGTAAACAAATACTGTTGTGAGCACAGCTTTATGCCCTGTTCCCACCAAGGATGCTTGAGTTTGGGAATTTAGTCTCGCAAGTAAATCTATTCTCTGTACGCTCTAGAACAGGGGTTGGCAACCCGCGGCTCCAGAGCCGCATGTGGCTCTTTCATCGTTCTGTCGTGGCTCCCTGTGACTTTGGAAAATAATGAGTATTTAATTACATTGTATTTTTGTTTTAGTTTGTTCGTTTTTAAATGTAAATCTAAAATTGTAGATAATGGTACTCTTGTAACATTTAAATAAAACATTTTTAATATTTTTGTCGCTCAAAACACGTGTCAAAGCCGCCGATGTGCGCCACCCGGCACACACTGGCAGCCCGGACTTACCGGTGTAGCAGCCCCACAACACTCCCCTTACAGAACACTCCACAGTGTTTTCAGGCTAGGCCGAAAACACTCCCCAGTGTTTTCAGGCTAGGCCGAAAACACTCCCCAGTGTTTGGGGCCTAGCCTGAAAACACTGGGGGAGTGTATTGAGCCTAGCCCAAAATTACATCCCCTTCAGATATAATACACTCCCCTTAGTCTCAAAACACTCCCCAGTAGCCCCAAAACACTCCCCTTTGGACTGGCTATGCACAATTGAGTATGCTAAACACCGCACATCTGTTCAGTCATTCCTCTACCTATTGTTTCGTTTCATCCATCCATCAGTCCATCCATCCTTTCATCTATTCATTCATTCATTCTCTCATTCTCTCATTCATTCTGTCGACAGGCCTACTCTCATCCACCTCTCTCCCTCTCTCTGCCGCTCTCTCAGCAGTGTGAAGTTAGGATCTGGTACACAGTACCACAATTTGAAAATATGACATACCGTATGATACTTTTAGCTTTTTGCTCACTGACGTGACAATAATGTAATTTCAGAATCATTCAATTGATGCAAGTTCTACAGTCATTGCCCTTATTGTAATTTGTATTATATGAATTATGGGTAGGGGCATCTTACCCTTCACATCTTACCCTTCAAACCAAGTTACAAATTACCGCCCAATTTCTCTTATACCCACCCCAGGTAAATTAGTCGAAAAAATTGTTCATAACAGACTCTATTCCTACCTAGAAGATAATAACATACTACTAGAACAGCAAGGAGGATTTAGGCCCAACCACTCAACCATCAAAACAGCTGCAGACTTTCTTAATATTTATGACAAACTCAACAAACTCCATGTAATGTCAAGATTACTTTTTATCCATAATTGTAAGCGTAATTCCCTCCAGCAGAACATGTATTTCAGTATTTAATCAAGGGACAGTGTTATTTGAACAGTTTTTTAGCCTTTAAAGTATAGCAAACTTGGCTACAAACATAACTGAATATTGGTTGGGAGTGTTGCCTGAAACTCTATGAAAAACTCTTACTTGACCATTACGACACAGATACAACTCTGTTATAGTGCCAATTATAATTTGCCAAGTATATTCCCTTGTTAACTCCTTCCTTCAAAATAGGAGGAACTACACACAAGGGTTCATACTTGAGCCATCTTTTCACCCGAGAATTTATCCGTGTATGGACAAATATAGGTGTGCTAAGTAGGGACGCAATCGCCATTATTTCCATATCAGTGAGATTGTGAGATTCCATGATACATATGCACACGTGTACAATCGACTAAGCTATTTGTGGGGTCTTTATTACCGGAAGACGTAACGTAAAGAAGTGACCGTCAGACGCATTTTTCCCGCGAAAACCACATGTGAGGGAAGCACTCTTATATCAAGATCATCCAGTGTCTTGAATTAAACCTTTATAATGTTAGGCCTGTATCTGATATCTAACATGAATAGCTAAGACTTTTTTTTATTTTGGATACGAAAAGCGCAAAAAGTCTGAAGGATGTCAAATAAGAGGAACAGTATAATGCTTAAATATGATGCTTAGGCCTAGGCCTATATGGACCTATATGAATTTACGTGTAGGTCTACATCCAGTCTCATTTTATATAGTGGAAAGATGATGAAATCAATGAATTGGGTAAGGTACATTAGATGGGGCGTAATCGATGAATTATATTGAGCATAATTAGGGCGTATATGGTTATGTTTCGAAAATCAGTCTCCTGGGGAGTGTTTTGAGGCTAGGGAGTGTTTTAGGGCTGTGTTGGGAATTGTTTTGGGGCCAGGGGGAGTGTTTTGGGGCTAGGCTGAAAACACCGGGGAGTGTTTTCAGGCTAGGCTGAAAACACTGGGGAGTGTTTTGGGGCTAGGCTGAAAACACTGGGGAGTGTTCTCAGAGAGGGGAGTGTTTTGAGGCTGCTACACCGGCCCCTACATCAGCAGTATGAATTTCGGCCCAATGATGGATAAATCCAAGAAAAGTAAAGTTTCTGAAGAAAACAGAACGCTTAATGCTACGATTCATTTGCTTTCACGGCTGATGAGACTGGTACACGCGGAACACGCGATAAAATGATGACGGAACACAGAAGCAGATGACATTTTTGGTTCGCTGCGGGTGGATAATTTAAGTTTGGATTTGTATTTCTTACGAGGAGGACTCAAATAATAATGCGTCGAATGCAGCTTTGCCACATTTGTTTACGTTATACAGAAGCGAAACTTAAAACCACATGGCTAATTTGCATAAACTATAAGCGCTCCTTGTGCCTGACGCGGTCAGCTTCTGTCGGACTAGAGGGCAGGACTCAGTTGAATATGCGTGTTCTTTCTGTGACTGAGGGATGTTCTGCCTATGGTGAGTCTGTTCTGTGCTTCTATCGCGTTGGAGATGGTTCATGTTAAACTTTTCTGAGATTATAGTCTGTAGGTCATACGTGTGCAGCGCAGTTCTTTTATTTAACAGCAGTCATTTCACTCATGCACTTTATTTATGTTGGCTACTGTTGTGTGTAAAGTACTGGGGGGGTTGTAGCTAGATTTTCCTCTCCTCGGTTAGAAGGTAAAGGAGCCTTTAATTCAATCCAAACATGACAGTTGAACTATTCAATTTCAATTCAATTCAATTTATTTTTGTATAGCCCAAAATCACAACAAGAGTTATCTCGGCGGACTTCACAAAATTGTTGATTAATAAAGCAGAAGAAACATTCATAAAACAAAAATACAGAATGTTCAACAACAAGCAGGCAAATGGATGATTGTCCCAGCATCTCCTGTCCTTAGACCCTCCTTCTCGGCAAGGAAAAACTCCAAAAAACCCAATGGGAAAACGGAGAAACCTCGAGGAGAACCACAGTGAAGGAGAGATCCTACTCCTAAGGACGGACAGGCAGATGAAACTACTAATCTAGCAGGACGAGGACAGTTAATCCAGGATAGGGAAGGAGAGGAGGGGTCCAGGTCCTCGACACTAGGGGGCAGCAGCGGTCCAAACTGGAACAGCAGCATCTGAAACAGTTACACTCCCCAAAAGGGGAGTGGGACAAGGGACAACATGTGAATAGCAAAGAACAGACTACGAATGAACTAGTAATTGAATATTCTTAACAGTAGGAGGAG
This sequence comes from Taenioides sp. WSHXM2023, assembly GCA_029959045.1. Taxonomy (NCBI): domain Eukaryota; kingdom Metazoa; phylum Chordata; class Actinopteri; order Gobiiformes; family Gobiidae; genus Taenioides; species Taenioides sp. WSHXM2023. Next base: position 27,408,185 of record CM057104.1, on the reverse strand, counting down.
AAAAAGTAGGAGAAACCAGAGGACAGTGCTCAAGTTGCCATACTTTCCCCAGTAATATATCTCCTAGAGCAGCTTAACTAGGCCTATGGGTTTAGTTTCTGTTCCTAACTGACCTGACCATAAGCTAATTCAAAGAGGAACGTTTTGAGCCTACTCTTAAATGTAGAGACTGTGTCAGCTTCTTTGACATGAGCAGGGAGCTGATTCCACAACAAGGGTGCTTGGTACCTAAAAGCTCTACCTCCTAAAGTACTTTTAGCGACTCTAGGAACCACCAATAGTGCAGCATTTTGAGAGCGGAGTGAACGGTTAGGATGATAAGGTACAATTTCATCTTTAATGTAGGAAGGGGCCATGTCATTTACAGCTTTATAGGTTAGAAGAAGAATTTTAAATTTTACTCTAAACTCAACCGGAAGCCAATTAAGATTTTTTAATACTGGAATAATGTGCTCTCGTTTTTTAGTACCTGTTAGTACTCTTGCTGCTGCATTTTGAACCAATTGAAGGCTTTTTATAGAGCTTTTAGGGCAATCTGCAAGCAGGGAGTTACAGTAGTCTAACCTCGAAGTGACAAAAGCATGGACAAGTTTTTCAGCATCATTTTTTGGCAGTACATTTCTAATTTTGGCTATATTGCGTAAATGAAAATAAGCCGTTTTACAGACATGGCTTATGTGTGCTTTAAATGAGAGCTCTTGATCAAATAGGACTCCAAGATTTCTTACAGTGGAGCTGGAGGCTACACTGACATTGTCCAATGTAATTATCTGCTCAGTTAGAGAGTCAAACTTTACATCGAGCCCGGCTGCAGGCCGGGACAAAACCACAATAGAGTCTCGTAGGTGTTTAGGGCCTAATAGAATGACTTCAGTTTTTTCAGGGTTAAGAAGTAAATAATTAAAGGTCATCCATGTTTTTATGTCCCTCACACAGTCACTAAGCCTTTCAATTTGATTAGTCTGATCAGGTTTCATTGATAGGTACAGCTGGGTGTCATCTGCATAACAGTGGAAATCGATACCGTGCTTTCGGATGATATTACCTAACGGTAGCATATAAAGGGTAAACAGAACTGGACCCAGAACTGAACCCTGTGGCACACCGTAGGCTACTTTAGAGCACTGTGAGGAGCTCTGGTTTACATTTACAAACTGGTACCTATCGGATAAATAGGATTTAAACCAGTTGAGGGCAGTTCCTCTGATGCCCACATCACATTCCAACCTCTGCAGTAGAATGTTGTGGTCGATTGTGTCAAAAGCTGCGCTGAGGTCCAACAGAACCAGTATTGAGACCTGACCATTGTCAGCAGCCAATAATAAATCATTTGTTACTTTAACCAGGGCTGTCTCAGTGCTATGATGAGTTCTGAATCCAGATTGAAATTTTTCAAATAAATTATTTTCCTGCAGATGACGACAAAGCTGCTTAATTACAATTCTCTCCAGAATTTTAGAAATAAACGGAAGATTTGAAATAGGTCTGTAAATTGGCTAAGAGGTCAGGATCAAGATTAGGCTTTTTTAGGAGCGGCTTAATTACCGCATATTTAAAAGACTGAGGCACGTAACCACTTTCCAGTGAAGTATTTATTATATTAAGAATAGGATCAATAATTAGAGGGAGAATTTCTTTGAAAAGTCTACTTGGGATTGGGTCTAACATACAAGTTGAGGATTTAGAGGACATAAAGGCAGAAGTTAATTCTGCATGATTTAGAATGGCAAATTTCTCAAAAACTGGACCAAGTGAGGATAATTCAGATCCCACCAAAACTGAACATGAGTTTAATTGAGACCCTACTCTTACAGCTTGAACTTGCTCAGAATTAAAAGTAGGGGCAATTTCATTTATTTTATCTCTTATAGTAATGATCTTATTATTAAAAAATGTCAGGAAATCCTCAGAACTGAGGGTAATTGGGATAGAAGGTTCTACTGCACTGTGGCAGTAGAACCACAGTGCAGTAGAACCACCACCACAGTGCAGCGGGTTGTGCATCTATGTGTTGGTATATGTGTGTGGTTTTTATCATTAACGCACATGTCCAACACAACGCACTCGAAACACCCGCTTATCATAACACTGGGCAGGACTAGACCAAACATGCCCCGCAAAGTGGGCTGAACCATTATAGTGACCACTAGGGGGAACATGGAACAATCCAAATGGCGCTTACCACAGGGGCTTTTATACAGCTGCCCCCTAATGTGCAGGACAGATTAGTTAAAACTAAAAGCCCATGTGAAGATATCTATCTAAGTATCATTTACAAGCATTTCAGGTAGTGCAACAAGTTTGGCCACTGGGCGTCGGTAAGTGTGGTCCCCAGTGGTCACTTCCACCACTCGCACCTAGACAGGTGTTTCCCAGCCCGGACAGACGTCCGGGCTGGGAAACACCTGTGTGACCTTACCCACAGGCCAAAGTGCCCGCGGGAGTTGCAAGTCAACCACCATTTCGGCTTGTCCCACTCTCAGTGCTGAAGTAGTCTGTTACCATTTCTGGTGGTGCTGTAGTGCAGATAGGTAACGTCGAACAAACTGAGTCCAGAAATGGTCGGTTATTACCTGGCTGTGCCGTGACTTCTGCCTCCCAAGCTGTTCCCTGGTGCCATACACAGCTTGAGGCAATGAAGCCTCCCGCCGCCCCATGAGCAGCATATTTGGGGTGACAGGATCAATGTCTGCAATGTCAGAGGCCACATATCCAAGTGGTCTGGAGTTTAGTATTTCCTCCACCTCAATGAGGACAGTGTCCAGTTGATCCTCTGCTACAGTCTGACCCTGGAGGACCACCTGAAGTGCAGATTTAACTGAGCGAATCTCCCGCTCCCAGGCTCCTCCAAAATGCGGAGCATGTGGAGGGTTAAAGTAAAACGTGATGCTCTGTTCACTGAGCTTCTCCTGCAACTGAGGCTCCATTGCCTTAAATGCCTTTCATAGCTCCCTATTGCCTCCTTTGAAGTCTGTGCCCTGATCACTCAATATTTCAAATGCCTTTCCTCTCCGTGCAATGAAGTGGCGCAGAGCCATGAGAAACGAGTCCGTGTCCATACCACTAAGTAGGTTCAGGTGAACACAGCGGGTGGTGAGACATTTAAAAATAATGCCCCAGTGCTTTTCTTGTCTCCCGCCTATTTTTATGGTGAAAGGGCAAAAATAGTCCATGCCAGTAGACCAGAACAGACAGATTGTTTTCCCATTTAATGACAGTAAAAGAATCAAACAATGAAATTACAATTAACGCCTCACTCTGGTGGACACAGACAACACAGTGAAGCCAAGACACACTACAGATGAAAAAAAACACAACATTTACAGCACAGAATTATTTAGCACACTGATATCTGTTAGAAAGAAGCTGTTTTTTTTTTTAGTATTGATGTGTAACTTCTTCCTCAGGGCAAAAGGTCTAATGTCTTATGTTATGTCTTTATTATTCTTATTATTCCCAGACTCTCCCTGGAGGCCCATAGTAAAAGTCTCTGGTAAACAGACAGAGGCAGAGGTGGTGACTATAACCTGCTCAGCTGTCACTCCCTGTCCATACGCCTTTCCTCAGCTCACATGAAACCTCCACCAAGGTACTGGGCCTCTTCTTAGTGACCACCCCGTAGAGACCAACCCAGATGTGACATTTACCACTAAAATCACACAGAACATTACTCTGACAGATGCCCATGATGGACTCATGATAAACTGTAATGCATCGTATCCTGTGAATGGAGGATTCAAAATGGGCCACAGTAACGTCACTCTCAGTGTCTCATGTGAGTGAACCACACTGATGATGTTGTTTGGTATTCTTTATTTTCAGGTTACTTGGTTATATTTTGTGTGTGTGTGTGTGTGTCTGTGTGTGTGTCTGTGTGTGTAATGCAAAAGATGAATCCGAACCAGCCACTCCTACAGAAAATGTGTATGAGGAAATGTTACCATATGAGATGGGTGTGTATTAAGAATATGTATAATAATAATAATAATAATAATAATAATCCAAAATACTGGGCTGATCTGACCCACCTTGGCTTGCTCTATCTCCCTCTGGTGGTCAAAGCTCACATTACATACCAGTGTGCGTCCTTGGGCAAGACCCTTCACGGTACTGCCTGCCTCATACAATGATGAGAGACAATGACAGTTACGAGATGCCGGCTCAGATGTTGCTGAGCACTCTTCGCAACACAACCTGCGAAAGTGTACGCTCAATAGCAGGGGAATAACACCAGAGCAGATCCCCCAAGGCTGGAGACTGGAAGGTACTGGAAAGGCATATGGGAGAGGGATGGATCAATACATGAGCACAGCACAGAAGGGCATCAGCAAAAACACAAGAGGAGCCAAACACCAACTCCTGGTTGACCGAACAGTCGCCCGTGACTGCAGAACCCGCCAGACCAAACTGTGCTGCCTGGATTGATTACAAGAAAGCCTATGACTCAATGCCACACACATGGATCACTGAGTACTTGGAGTTGTACAATATCAACCCCATATAAGCTAAGTGACCCTATCGCTTATCGCTTATTTATTTTAATACTGTGTGTGGTTCTGTTTCTGTGTGTATTTCTGGTTCTGTGTGTCGTTCTGTGTTTTTAGTTCTGGTTCTGGCTGTGATTCTGGTTCTTTGTGTGGTTCTGTATGTGGTTCTGTTTCTGTATGGTTCTGGTTCTGTGTGCAGTTCTGTTTCTGTGTGTGGTTCTGGTTCTCTGTGTGGTTCTGGTTCTGTGTGTAGTTCTGTTTCTGTGTGTGGTTCTGTGTGTGGTTCTGGTCCTGTGAGGTTGTGTGTGTAGTTCTGGTTCTGTGTGTAGTTCTGTGTGTGGATCGGGTTCTGGGTGTGGTTCTGGTTCTGTGAGTAGTTCTATTCTTTGTGTAGTTCTGTCTGTGGTTCTGGTTCTGTGTATGTTTCTGAGTGTGGTTCTGGTTCTGTGTGTAGTTCTGCTTCTCTGTGTGGTTCTGGTTCTTTGTGTAGTTCTGTGTTTGGTTCTGGTTCTGGCTGTGGTTCTGGTTCTTTGTGTGGTTCTGTGTGTGGTTCTGGTTCTGTGTGTGGTTCTGGTTCTGTGTGTGGTTCTGGTTCTGTGTGTAGTTCTGTGTGTGGTTCTGGTTCTGTGTGTAGTTCTGGTTCTGTGTTTATTTCTGTGTGGTTCTGTTTCTGTTTGTGGTTCTGGTTCTGTGTATGGTTCTGGTTCTGTGTGTGGTTCTGGTTCTGGGTATAGTTCTGGTTCTGGTTCTGTCTGTAGTTCTGTGTGTGGTTCTGGTTCTGTGTGTGGTTCTAGTTTTGGTTCTGTGTTTGGTTTTGGTTCTGTGTGTGGTTCTATTTCTGTTTGTGGTTCTGGTTCTGTGTGTGGTTTAGGTTCTGTGTGTGGTTTTGGTTATGGTTCTGTGTGTAGTTCTGTGTGTGGTTCTGGTTCTGTGTGTGGTTCTGGTTCTGTTTATGGTTGTGTGTAGTTCTGTTTCTGTGTGTGGTTCTGTGTGTGATTCTGGTTCTGTGTGTGGTTCTGTGTGTGGTTCTGGTTCTGTCTGTAGTTCTGTGTGTGGTTCTGATTCTGGTTCTGTGTGTAGTTCTGTGTGTGGTTCTGGTTCTGTGTGTGGTACTAAGAGTGGTTCTGGTTCTGTGTGTAGTTCTGTTGGTGGTTCTGGTTCTGTGTGTGGTTCTGGTTCTGTGTGTGGTTCTGTGTGTAGTTCTTGTTCTGTGTGTAGTTCTGTGTGTGGTTCTGGTTCTGTGTGTAGTTCTGGTTCTGTGTTTATTTCTGTGTGGTTCTGTTTCTGTGTGTGGTTCTGGTTCTGTGTATGGTTCTGGTTCTGTGTGTGGTTCTGGTTCTGGGTAAAGTTCTGGTTCTGGTTCTGTCTGTAGTTCTGTGTGTGGTTCTGGTTCTGTGTGTAGTTCTGTGTGTGGATCGGGTTCTGGGTGTGGTTCTGGTTCTGTGAGTAGTTCTATTCTTTGTGTAGTTCTGTCTGTGGTTCTGGTTCTGTGTATGTTTCTGAGTGTGGTTCTGGTTCTTTGTGTAGTTCTGTGTTTGGTTCTGGTTCTGGCTGTGGTTCTGGTTCTTTGTGTGGTTCTGAGTGTGGTTCTGGTTCTGTGTGTAGTTCTGCTTCTCTGTGTGGTTCTGGTTCTTTGTGTAGTTCTGTGTTTGGTTCTGGTTCTGGCTGTGGTTCTGGTTCTTTGTGTGGTTCTGAATGTGGTTCTGGTTCTGTGTGTGGTTCTGGTTCTGTGTGTAGTTCTGTGTGTGGTTCTGGTTCTGTGTGTAGTTCTGGTTCTGTGTTTATTTCTGTGTGGTTCTGTTTCTGTTTGTGGTTCTGGTTCTGTGTATGGTTCTGGTTCTGTGTGTGGTTCTGGTTCTGGGTATAGTTCTGGTTCTGGTTCTGTCTGTAGTTCTGTGTGTGGTTCTGGTTCTGTGTGTGGTTCTAGTTTTGGTTCTGTGTGTGGTTCTGGTTCTGTGTGTGGTTCTATTTCTGTTTGTGGTTCTGGTTCTGTGTGTGGTTCTGGTTCTGTGTGTGGTTTTGGTTATGGTTCTGTGTGTAGTTCTGTGTGTGGTTCTGGTTCTGTGTGTGGTTCTGGTTCTGTGTGTGGTTCTGGTTCTGTTTATGGTTCTGGTTGTGTGTAGTTCTGTTTCTGTGTGTGTTTCTGTGTGTGATTCTGGTTCTGTGTGTGGTTCTGTGTGTGGTTCTGGTTCTGTGTGTGGTTCTGGTTCTGTCTGTAGTTCTGTGTGTGGTTCTGATTCTGGTTCTGTGTGTAGTTCTGTGTGTGATTCTGGTTCTGTGTGTGGTTCTGTGTGTGGTTCTGGTTCTGTTTCTGTCTGTAGTTCTGTGTGTGGTTCTGATTCTGGTTCTGTGTGTAGTTCTGTGTGTGGTTCTGGTTCTGTGTGTGGTACTAAGAGTGGTTCTGGTTCTGTGTGTAGTTCTGTTGGTGGGTCTGGTTCTGTGTGTGGTTCTGGTTCTGTGTGTGGTTCTGGTTCTGTGTGTGGTTCTGGTTTTGTTTCTGTGCGTAGTTCTGTGTGTAGTTCTGTGTGTGTTTCTGGTTCTGTGTGTAGTTCTGTGTGTGGTTCTGGTTCTGTGTGTAGTTCTGGTTCTGTGTTTATTTCTGTGTGGTTCTGTTTCTGTGTGTGGTTCTGGTTCTGTGTATGGTTCTGGTTCTGTGTGTGGTTCTGGTTCTGGGTAAAGTTCTGGTTCTGGTTCTGTCTGTAGTTCTGTGTGTGCTTCTGGTTCTGTGTGTAGTTCTGTGTGTGGATCGGGTTCTGGGTGTGGTTCTGGTTCTGTGAGTAGTTGTATTCTTTGTGTAGTTCTGTCTGTGGTTCTGGTTCTGTGTATGTTTCTGAGTGTGGTTCTGGTTCTGTGTGTAGTTCTGCTTCTCTGTGTGGTTCTGGTTCTTTGTGTAGTTCTGTGTTTGGTTCTGGTTCTGGCTGTGGTTCTGGTTCTTTGTGTGGTTCTGTGTGTGGTTCTGGTTCTGTGTGTGGTTCTGGTTCTGTGTGTAGTTCTGTGTGTGGTTCTGGTTCTGTGTTTATTTCTGTGTGGTTCTGTTTCTGTTTGTGGTTCTGGTTCTGTGTATGGTTCTGGTTCTGTGTGTGGTTCTGGTTCTGGGTATAGTTCTGGTTCTGTGTTTATTTCTGTGTGGTTCTGTTTCTGTGTGTGGTTCTGGTTCTGTGTATGGTTCTGGTTCTGTGTGTGGTTCTGGTTCTGGGTATAGTTCTGGTTCTGGTTCTGTCTGTAGTTCTGTGTGTGAATCTGGTTCTGTGTGTGGTTCTGGTTTTGGTTCTGTGTGTGGTTCTGGTTCTGTGTGTGGTTCTATTTCTGTTTGTGGTTCTGTGTGTGGTTTAGGTTCTGTGTGTGGTTTTGGTTATGGTTCTGTGTGTAGTTCTGTGTGTGGTTCTGGTTCTGTGTGTGGTTCTGGTTCTGTTTATGGTTCTGGTTGTGTGTAGTTCTGTTTCTGTGTGTGGTTCTGTGTGTGATTCTGGTTCTGTGTGTGGTTCTGTGTGTGGTTCTGGTTCTGTTTCTGTCTGTAGTTCTGTGTGTGGTTCTGATTCTGGTTCTGTGTGTAGTTCTGTGTGTGGTTCTGGTTCTGTGTGTGGTACTAAGAGTGGTTCTGGTTCTGTGTGTAGTTCTGTTGGTGGGTCTGGTTCTGTGTGTGGTTCTGGTTCTGTGTGTGGTTCTGGTTCTGTGTGTGGTTCTGGTTTTGTTTCTGTGCGTAGTTCTGTGTGTAGTTCTGTGTGTGTTTCTGGTTCTGTGTGTGGTTCTGGTTCTGTTTGTGGTTCTGGTTCTGTGTGTGGTTTTGGTTATGGTTCTGTGTGTAGTTCTGTGTGTGGTTCTGGTTCTGTGTGTGGTTCTGGTTCTGTTTATGCTTCTGGTTGTGTGTAGTTCTGTTTCTGTGTGTGGTTCTGTGTGTGATTCTGGTTCTGTGTGTGGTTCTGTGTGTGGTTCTGGGTCTGTGTGTAGTTCTGTTGTGGTTCTGGTTCTGTTTGAGGTTCTGGTTGTCTGTGTGGTTCTGTGTGTAGTTCTGGTTCTGTGTGTGGTTCTGGTTCTGGGTGTGGTTCTGGGTCTGTGTGTGGTTCTGTTTCTGTGTGTATTTCTGGTTCTAGTTCTGTGTGTCATTCTGTGTTTGGTTCTGGTCCTGGCTGTGATTCTAGTTCTTTGTGTGGTTCTGTCTGTGGTTCTGTTTCTGTGAGTGGTTCTAGTTCTCTGTGTGGTTCTGGTTCTGTGTGTAGTTCTGTTTCTGTGTGTGGTCCTGTGTGTAGTTCTGTGTGTGGTTCTGGTCCTGTGTGGTTGTGTGTGTAGTTCTGTTTCTGTGTGTGGTTCTGTGTGTGGTTCTGGTTCTGTGTGTGGTTCTGGTCCTGTGTGGTTGTGTGTGTAGTTCTGTTTCTGTGTGTAGTTCTGTGTGTGGTTCTGGTTCTGTGTGTGGTTCTGGTTCTGTGTGTGGTTCTGGTTCTGTTTATGGTTCTGGTTGTGTGTAGTTCTGTTTCTGTGTGTGGTTCTGTGTGTGATTCTGGTTCTGTGTGTGGTTCTGTGTGTGGTTCTGGTTCTGTGTGTGGTTCTGGTTCTGTCTGTAGTTCTGTGTGTGGTTCTGATTCTGGTTCTGTGTGTAGTTCTGTGTGTGATTCTGGTTCTGTGTGTGGTACTAAGAGTGGTTCTGGTTCTGTGTGTGGTTCTGTATGTAGTTCTTGTTCTGTGTGTAGTTCTGTGTGTGGTTCTGGTTCTGTGTGTAGTTCTGGTTCTGTGTTTATTTCTGTGTGGTTCTGTTTCTGTGTGTGGTTCTGGTTCTGTGTATGGTTCTGGTTCTGTGTGTGGTTCTGGTTCTGGGTAAAGTTCTGGTTCTGGTTCTGTCTGTAGTTCTGTGTGTGGTTCTGGTTCTGTCTGTAGTTCTGTGTGTGGATCGGGTTCTGGGTGTGGTTCTGGTTCTGTGAGTAGTTGTATTCTTTGTGTAGTTCTGTCTGTGGTTCTGGTTCTGTGTATGTTTCTGAGTGTGGTTCTGGTTCTGTGTGTAGTTCTGCTTCTCTGTGTGGTTCTGGTTCTTTGTGTAGTTCTGTGTTTGGTTCTGGTTCTGGCTGTGGTTCTGGTTCTTTGTGTGGTTCTGTGTGTGGTTCTGGTTCTGTGTGTGGTTCTGGTTCTGTGTGTAGTTCTGTGTGTGGTTCTGGTTCTGTGTTTATTTCTGTGTGGTTCTGTTTCTGTTTGTGGTTCTGGTTCTGTGTATGGTTCTGGTTCTGTGTGTGGTTCTGGTTCTGGGTATAGTTCTGGTTCTGTGTTTATTTCTGTGTGGTTCTGTTTCTGTGTGTGGTTCTGGTTCTGTGTATGGTTCTGGTTCTGTGTGTGGCTCTGGTTCTGGGTATAGTTCTGGTTCTGGTTCTGTCTGTAGTTCTGTGTGTGGTTCTGGTTCTGTGTGTGGTTCTGGTTTTGGTTCTGTGTGTGGTTCTGGTTCTGTGTGTGGTTCTATTTCTGTTTGTGGTTCTGTGTGTGGTTTAGGTTCTGTGTGTGGTTTTGGTTATGGTTCTGTGTGTAGTTCTGTGTGTGGTTCTGGTTCTGTGTGTGGTTCTGGTTCTGTTTATGGTTCTGGTTGTGTGTAGTTCTGTTTCTGTGTGTGGTTCTGTGTGTGATTCTGGTTCTGTGTGTGGTTCTGTGTGTGGTTCTGGTTCTGTTTCTGTCTGTAGTTCTGTGTGTGGTTTTGATTCTGGTTCTGTGTGTAGTTCTGTGTGTGGTTCTGGTTCTGTGTGTGGTACTAAGAGTGGTTCTGGTTCTGTGTGTAGTTCTGTTGGTGGGTCTGGTTCTGTGTGTGGTTCTGGTTCTGTGTGTGGTTCTGGTTCTGTGTGTGGTTCTGTGTGTAGTTCTTCTTCTGTGTGTATTTCTGTGTGTGGTTCTGGTTCTGTGTGTGGTTCTGGTTTTGTTTCTGTGCGTAGTTCTGTGTGTAGTTCTGTGTGTGTTTCTGGTTCTGTGTGTGGTTCTGGTTCTGTTTGTGGTTCTGGTTCTGTGTGTGGTTTTGGTTATGGTTCTGTGTGTAGTTCTGTGTGTGGTTCTGGTTCTGTGTGTGGTTCTGGTTCTGTTTATGCTTCTGGTTGTGTGTAGTTCTGTTTCTGTGTGTGGTTCTGTGTGTGATTCTGGTTCTGTGTGTGGTTCTGTGTGTGGTTCTGGGTCTGTGTGTAGTTCTGTTGTGGTTCTGGTTCTGTTTGAGGTTCTGGTTGTCTGTGTGGTTCTGTGTGTAGTTCTGGTTCTGTGTGTGGTTCTGGTTCTGGGTGTGGTTCTGGGTCTGTGTGTGGTTCTGTTTCTGTGTGTATTTCTGGTTCTGTGTGGTTCTGTGTGTCATTCTGTGTTTGGTTCTGGTCCTGGCTGTGATTCTAGTTCTTTGTGTGGTTCTGTCTGTGGTTCTGTTTCTGTGAGTGGTTCTAGTTCTCTGTGTGGTTCTGGTTCTGTGTGTAGTTCTGTTTCTGTGTGTGGTCCTGTGTGTAGTTCTGTGTGTGGTTCTGGTCCTGTGTGGTTGTGTGTGTAGTTCTGTTTCTGTGTGTGGTTCTGTGTGTAGTTCTGTGTGTGGTTCTGGTCCTGTGTGGTTGTGTGTGTAGTTCTGGTTCTGTGTGTAGTTCTGTCTGTGGTTCTGGTTCTGTGTATGTTTCTGAGTGTGGTTCTGGTTCTGTGTGTAGTTCTGCTTCTCTGTGTGGTTCTGGTTCTGTGTGTAGTTCTGTTTCTGTGTGTGGTTCTGTGTGTAGTTCTGTGTGTAGTTCTGGTCCTGTGCGGTTGTGTGTGTAGTTCTGGTTCTGTGTGTAGTTCTGTGTGTGGTTCTGGTTCTGTGTGTGGTTCTGATTCTGTTTGTGGTTCTGGTTCTGTGTGTGGTTTTGGTTATGGTTTTGTGTGTGGTTCTGTGTGTGGTTCTGGTTCTGTGTGTGGTTCTGGTTCTGTGTGTAGTTCTGTTGTGGTTCTGGTTCTGTTTGAGGTTCTGGTTGTCTGTGTGGTTCTGTGTGTAGTTCTGGTTCTGTGTGTAGTTCTGTGTGTGGTTCTGGTTCTGTGTGCGGTTCTGGTTCTGTGTGTCGTTCTGTGTTTGGTTCTGGTTCTGGCTGTGATTCTAGTTCTTTGTGTGGTTCTGTCTGTGGTTCTGTTTCTGTGAGTGGTTCTGGTTCTGTGTGTAGTTCTGTTTCTGTGTGTGGTTCTGTGTGTAGTTCTGTGTGTGGTTCTGGTCCTGTGTGGTTGTGTCTGTAGTTCTGTTTCTGTGTGTGGTTCTGTGTGTAGTTAAGATAAGATAAGATAAGATAAGATAAGATAATCCTTTATTTGTCCCACAATGGGGAAATTGCAGTGTCACAACGCAAGTTACAGAAACAGTAGGAAAATAAGAACATGCATCAAAATCAAGATAAATAATAATAAGTATTTACAATCAACTAAAAAACACAACACTGTAAGCTAAGCTAAAAGGCACAGGAACATTGCACAATAAGTGTTTTTGATTCTGAGATGATTGTGTACATTGCAGTGATGGACAGTGGTGGGTAAATAAATAATAGCAGGTACAGTGACTTTAAATAATATTGCACATTGTTATTATTACTATGGAGATACACATGGTTGCTATGGGGATGACACATAACTAGCATTGTTCATTATACAGTCTGACAGCAGCAGGAAGGAAAGACCTGCGAAATCTCTCCTTTACACAGCGAGGGTGAATCAGTCTGTCACTGATGCTGCTCTCCAGAGCAGACAGGGCGTCCTGCAGGGGGTGACCCTCATGGTCCAGCATAGACATGAGTTTAGCCAGGACCCTCTTGTCCCCCACCTGCTGCACCGAGTCCAGAGGACAGCCCAGGACTGAGCTGGACTTCTTGATGATCTTGTCCAGTTTCTTCTTCTCCCTCTCTGTGACGCTGCTGCTCCAGCAGACCACACCATACAGGATGGCTGATGCCACCACAGAGTCATAGAAGGTCCTCAGGAGTGGCCCTCTCACTCCAAAGGACCACAGTCTCCTCAGGAGATAGAGCCAACTCTGGCCCTTCCTGTACAGTGCATCTGTGTTATGAGTCCAGTCCAGTTTATTGTTCAGATGCACACCCAGGTACTTGTAAGAGTCCACTCTCTCAATGTCTCTTCCCTGGATGTTCACTGGTGGGGGGGCAGTAGAGTGGCGTCTGCGGAAGTCCACCACCATCTCCTTGGTCTTCCCCGTGTTGATGAGAAGATGGTTCCGGTGACACCAGTCCACAAAGTCCTGCGTTAGTCCTCTGTACTCCGCGTCATCATCATCCGTGATGAGACCGATGAAGTTCTGTGTGTGGTTCTGGTCCTGTGTGGTTGTGTGTGTAGTTCTGGTTCTGTGTGTAGTTCTGTCTGTGGTTCTGGTTCTGTGTATGTTTCTGAGTGTGGTTCTGGTTCTGTGTGTAGTTCTGCTTCTCTGTGTGGTTCTGGTTCTGTGTGTAGTTCTGTTTCTGTGTGTGGTTCTGTGTGTAGTTCTGTGTGTGGTTCTGGTTCTGTCTGTGGTTCTAATTCTGTTTGTGGTTCTGGTTCTGTGTGTGGTTTTGGTTATGGTTTTGTGTGTGGTTCTGTGTGTGGTTCTGGTTCTGTGTGTGGTTCTGGTTCTGTTTATGGTTCTGGTTGTGTGTAGTTCTGTTTCTGTGTGTGGTTCTGTGTGTGATTCTGGTTCTGTGTGTGGTTCTGTGTGTGCTTCTGGTTCTGTGTGCAGTTCTGTTGTGGTTCTGGTTCTGTTTGAGGTTCTGGTTGTCTGTGTGGTTCTGTGTGTAGTTCTGTGTGTGGTTCTGGTTCTGGGTGTGGTTCTGGGTCTGTGTGTGGTTCTGTTTCTGTGTGTATTTCTGGTTCTGGTTCTGTGTGTCGTTCTGTGTTTGGTTCTGGTTCTGTCTGTGATTCTAGTTCTTTGTGTGGTTCTGTCTGTGGTTCTGTTTCTGTGAGTGGTTCTGGTTCTGTGTGTGGTTCTGGTTCTGTGTGTAGTTCTGTTTCTGTGTGTGGTTCTGTGTGTAGTTCTGTGTGTGGTTCTGGTCCTGTGTGGTTGTGTGTGCAGTTCTGGTTCTGTGTGTAGTTCTGTGTGTGGTTCGTTTTCTGGGTGTGGTTCTGGTTCTGTGAATAGTTGTATTCTTTGTGTAGTTCTGTCTGTGGTTCTGGTTCTGTGTATGTTTCTGAGTGTGGTTCTGGTTCTGTGTGTAGTTCTGCTTCTCTGTGTGGTTCTGGTTCTTTGTGTAGTTCTGTGTTTGGTTCTGGTTCTGGCTGTGGTTCTGGTTCTTTGTGTGGTTCTGTGTGTGGTTCTGGTACTGTGTGTGGTTCTGGTTCTGTGTGTAGTTCTGTGTGTGGTTCTGGTTCTGTGTTTATTTCTGTGTGGTTCTGTTTCTGTTTGTGGTTCTGGTTCTGTGTATGGTTCTGGTTCTGTGTGTGGTTCTGGTTCTGGGTATAGTTCTGGTTCTGTGTTTATTTCTGTGTGGTTCTGTTTCTGTGTGTGGTTCTGGTTCTGTGTATGGTTCTGGTTCTGTGTGTGGTTCTGGTTCTAGGTATAGTTCTGGTTCTGGTTCTGTCTGTAGTTCTGTGTGTGGTTCTGGTTCTGTGTGTGGTTCTGGTTTTGGTTCTGTGTGTGGTTCTGGTTCTGTGTGTGGTTCTATTTCTGTTTGTGGTTCTGTGTGTGGTTTAGGTTCTGTGTGTGGTTTTGGTTATGGTTCTGTGTGTAGTTCTGTGTGTGGTTCTGGTTCTGTGTGTGGTTCTGGTTCTGTTTATGGTTCTGGTTGTGTGTAGTTCTGTTTCTGTGTGTGGTTCTGTGTGTGATTCTGGTTCTGTGTGTGGTTCTGTGTGTGGTTCTGGTTCTGTGTGTGGTTCTGGTTCTGTCTGTAGTTCTGTGTGTGGTTCTGATTCTGGTTCTGTGTGTAGTTCTGTGTGTGGCTCTGGTTCTGTGTGTGGTACTAAGAGTGGTTCTGGTTCTGTGTGTAGTTCTGTTGGTGGGTCTGGTTCTGTGTGTGGTTCTGGTTCTGTGTGTGGTTCTGTGTGTAGTTCTTGTTCTGTGTGTATTTCTGTGTGTGGTTCTGGTTCTGTATGTGGTTCTGGTTTTGGTTCTGTGCGTAGTTCTGAGTGTAGTTCTGTGTGTGGTTCTGGTTCTGTGTGTGGTTCTGGTTCTGTTTGTGGTTCTGGTTCTGTGTGTGGTTTTGGTTATGGTTCTGTGTGTAGTTCTGTGTGTGGTTCTGGTTCTGTGTGTGGTTCTGGTTCTGTTTATGCTTCTGGTTGTGTGTAGTTCTGTTTCTGTGTGTGGTTCTGTGTGTGATTCTGGTTCTGTGTGTGGTTCTGTGTGTGGTTCTGGTTCTGTGTGTGGTTCTGGTTCTGGGTGTGGTTCTGGGTCTGTGTGTGGTTCTGTTTCTGTGTGTGGTTCTGTGTGTGATTCTGGTTCTGTGTGTGGTTCTGTTGTGGTTCTGGTTCTGTTTGAGGTTCTGGTGGTCTGTGTGGTTCTGTGTGTAGTTCTGGTTCTGTGTGTGGTTCTGGTTCTGGGTGTGGTTCTGGGTCTGTGTGTGGTTCTGTTTCTGTGTGTGTTTCTGGTTCTAGTTCTGTATGTCGTTCTGTGTTTGGTTCTGGTTCTGGCTGTGATTCTAGTTCTTTGTGTGGTTCTGTCTGTGGTTCTGTTTCTGTGAGTGGTTCTAGTTCTCTGTGTGGTTCTGGTTCTGTGTGTAGTTCTGTTTCTGTGTGTGGTTCTGTGTGTAGTTCTGTGTGTGGTTCTGGTCCTGTGTGGTTGTGTGTGTAGTTCTGGTTCTGTGTGTAGTTCTGTCTGTGGTTCTGGTTCTGTGTATGTTTCTGAGTGTGGTTCTGGTTCTGTGTGTAGTTCTGCTTCTCTGTGTGGTTCTGGTTCTGTGTGTAGTTCTGTTTCTGTGTGTGGTTCTGTGTGTAGTTCTGTGTGTAGTTCTGGTCCTGTGCGGTTGTGTGTGTAGTTCTGGTTCTGTGTGTAGTTCTGTGTGTAGTTCTGTGTGTGGTTCTGGTTCTGTGTGTGGTTCTGATTCTGTTTGTGGTTCTGGTTCTGTGTGTGGTTTTGGTTATGGTTGTGTGTGTGGTTCTGTGTGTTGTTCTGGTTCTGTGTGTGGTTCTGGTTCTGTTTATGGTTCTGGTTGTGTGTAGTTCTGTTTCTGTGTGTGGTTCTGTGTGTGATTCTGGTTCTGTGTGTGTTTCTGTGTGTGGTTCTGGTTCTGTGTGTAGTTCTGTTGTGGTACTGGTTCTGTTTGAGGTTCTGGTTGTCTGTGTGGTTATGTGTGTAGTTCTGGTTCTGTGTGTAGTTCTGTGTGTGGTTCTGGTTCTGTGTGTGGTTCTGGTTCTGTGTGTAGTTCTGTGTGTGGTTCTGGTTCTGGGTGTGTTCTGGGTCTGTGTGTGGTTCTGTTTCTGTGTGTATTTCTGGTTCTGGTTCTGTGTGTCGTTCTGTGTTTGGTTCTGGTTCTGGCTGTGATTCTAGTTCTTTGTGTGGTTCTGTCTGTGGTTCTGTTTCTGTGAGTGGTTCTGGTTCTGTGTGTAGTTCTGTTTCTGTGTGTGGTTCTGTGTGTAGTTCTGTGTGTGGTTCTGGTCCTGTGTGGTTGTGTGTGTAGTTCTGTTTCTGTGTGTGGTTCTGTGTGTAGTTAAGATAAGATAAGATAAGATAAGATAAGATAAGATAAGATAAGATAAGATAAGATAAGATAATCCTTTATTTGTCCCACAATGGGGAAATTGCAGTGTCACAACGCAAGTTACAGAAACAGTAGGAAATAAGAGCATGCATCAAAATCAAGATAAATAATAATAAGTATTTACAATCAACTAAAAAACACAACACTGTAAGCTAAGCTAAAAGGCACAGGAACATTGCACAATAAGTGTTTTTGATTCTGAGATGATTGTGTACATTGCAGTGATGGACAGTGGTGGGTAAATAAATAATAGCAGGTACAGTGACTTTAAATAATATTGCACATTGTTATTATTACTATGGAGATGACACATGGTTGCTATGGGAATGACACATGACTAGCATTGATCATTGTACAGTCTGACAGCAGCTCCTTTACACAGCGATGGTGAATCAGTCTGTCACTGATGCTGCTCTCCAGAGCAGACAGGGCGTCCTGCAGGGGGTGACCCTCATGGTCCAGCATAGACATGAGTTTAGCCAGGACCCTCTTGTCCCCCACCTGCTGCACCGAGTCCAGAGGACAGCCCAGGACTGAGCTGGACTTCTTGATGATCTTGTCCAGTTTCTTCTTCTCCCTCTCTGTGACGCTGCTGCTCCAGCAGACCACACCATACAGGATGGCTGATGCCACCACAGAGTCATAGAAGGTCCTCAGGAGTGGCCCTCTCACTCCAAAGGACCGCAGTCTCCTCAGGAGATAGAGCCGACTCTGGCCCTTCCTGTACAGTGCATCTGTGTTATAAGTCCAGTCCAGTTTATTGTTCAGATGCACACCCAGGTACTTGTAAGAGTCCACTCTCTCAATGTCTCTTCCCTGGATGTTCACTGGTGGGGGGGCAGTAGAGTGGCGTCTGCGGAAGTCCACCACCATCTCCTTGGTCTTCCCCGTGTTGATGAGAAGATGGTTCCGGTGACACCAGTCCACAAAGTCCTGCGTTAGTCCTCTGTACTCCGCGTCATCATCATCCGTGATGAGACCGATGAAGTTCTGTGTGTGGTTCTGGTCCTGTGTGGTTGTGTGTGTAGTTCTGGTTCTGTGTGTAGTTCTGTCTGTGGTTCTGGTTCTGTGTATGTTTCTGAGTGTGGTTCTGGTTCTGTGTGTAGTTCTGCTTCTCTGTGTGGTTCTGGTTCTGTGTGTAGTTCTGTTTCTGTGTGTGGTTCTGTGTGTAGTTCTGTGTGTGGTTCTGGTTCTGTGTGTGGTTTTGGTTATGGTTTTGTGTGTGGTTCTGTGTGTGGTTCTGGTTCTGTGTGTGGTTCTGGTTCTGTTTATAGTTCTGGTTGTGTGTAGTTCTGTTTCTGTGTGTGGTTCTGTGTGTGATTCTGGTTCTGTGTGTGGTTCTGTGTGTGGTTCTGGTTCTGTGTGCAGTTCTGTTGTGGTTCTGGTTCTGTTTGAGGTTCTGGTTGTCTGTGTGGTTCTGTGTGTAGTTCTGTGTGTGGTTCTGGTTCTGGGTGTGGTTCTGGGTCTGTGTGTGGTTCTGTTTCTGTGTGTATTTCTGGTTCTGGTTCTGTGTGTCGTTCTGTGTTTGGTTCTGGTTCTGTCTGTGATTCTAGTTCTTTGTGTGGTTCTGTCTGTGGTTCTGTTTCTGTGAGTGGTTCTGGTTCTGTGTGTGGTTCTGGTTCTGTGTGTAGTTCTGTTTCTGTGTGTAGTTCTGTGTGTAGTTCTGTGTGTGGTTCTGGTCCTGTGTGGTTGTATGTGTAGTTCTGGTTCTGTGTGCAGTTCTGTGTGTGGTTCGTTTTCTGGGTGTGGTTCTGGTTCTGTGAGTAGTTCTATTCTGTGTGTAGTTCTGTCTGTGGTTCTGGTTCTGTGTATGTTTCTGAGTGTGGTTCTGGTTCTGTGTGTAGTTCTGCTTCTCTGTGTGGTTCTGGTTCTGTGTGTAGTTCTGTTTCTGTGTGTGGTTCTGTGTGTAGTTCTGGTCCTGTGCGGTTGTGTGTGTAGTTCTGGTTCTGTGTGTAGTTCTGTGTGGTTCTGGTTCTTTGTGTGGTTCTGTGTGTGGTTCTATTTCTGTGTGTGGTTCTGGTTCTCTGTGGTTCTGTGTGTGGTTTTGGTTCTCTGTGTGTGGTTCTGTTTGTGGTTCTGTGTGTGGTTTTGTGTGTAGTTCTGTTTCTGTGTGTACTTCTGTATGTGGTTCAGGTTCTGGGTGTGGTTCTGGTTCTGGTTCTGTGTGTGGTTCTGGTTCTTTGTGTAGTTCTGGTTCTCTGTGTGGTTCTGGTTCTGTGTGTAGTTCTGTGTGTGTTTCTGGTTATGTTTGTACTTCTGTCTGTGGTTCTGGTTCTGTGTATGTTTCTGAGTGTGGTTCTGGTTCTGTGTGTAGTTCTGCTTCTCTGTGTGGTTCTGGTTCTGTGTGTAGTTCTGTTTCTGTGTGTGGTTCTGTGTGTAGTTCTGGTCCTGTGCGGTTGTGTGTGTAGTTCTGGTTCTGTGTGTAGTTCTGTGTGGTTCTGGTTCTTTGTGTGGTTCTGTGTGTGGTTCTATTTCTGTGTGTGGTTCTGGTTCTCTGTGGTTCTGTGTGTGGTTTTGGTTCTCTGTGTGTGGTTCTGTTTGTGGTTCTGTGTGTGGTTTTGTGTGTAGTTCTGTTTCTGTGTGTACTTCTGTATGTGGTTCAGGTTCTGGGTGTGGTTCTGGTTCTGGTTCTGTGTGTGGTTCTGGTTCTTTGTGTAGTTCTGGTTCTCTGTGTGGTTCTGGTTCTGTGTGTAGTTCTGTGTGTGTTTCTGGTTATGTTTGTACTTCTGTCTGTGGTTCTGGTTCTGTGTGTATTTCTGGTTCTGTCTGTACTTCTGTGTGTGGTTCTCGTTCTGGGTGTGGTTCTGGTTCTAGTTCTGTGTGTAGTTCTGTGTGTGGTTCTTGTTTTGAGTGTGGTTCTTGTTCTGAGTGTGGTTCTGGTTCTGTGTGTATTTCTGTTTCTGTGTGTGGTTCTGTATGTGATTGTGGTTCTGTAAGTGGTTATGTGTGTAGTTCTGGTTATGTGTATAGTTCTGTGTGTGGTTCTGGTTCTGTTGGTGGTTCTGGTTCTGTCTGTAGTTGTTTTTGGTTCTGTTTCTGTGTGTGGTTCTGGTTCTGTGTGTGGTTCTGTGTTTGTTTCTTTTTGTGGTTCTGGTTCTGTGTGTGGTTCTGGTTCTGTGTGTAGTTCTTTTAGTGGATCTGGATCTGTGTGTAGTTCTCTTGGTGGTTCTGGTTTTGTGTGTGGTTCTGGATCTTTGTGTGGTTCTGTTTCTGGTTCTGTGTGTAGTTCTGTTCTGTGTGTAGTCCTGGTTCTGTCTGTAGTTGTGTTGATGGTTCTGGTTCTGTGTGTGGTTCTGGTTCTGTGTGTAGTTCTGTGTGTAGTTCTGGTTTTGTGTGTGGTTCTGGTTCGATGTGTAGTTCTGTGTGTGGTTCTGGTTCTGGTTGTGGTTCTGGTTCTGTATGCGGTTCTTGTTCTGTCTGTAGTTCTGTTTTTGTGTAGTTCTCTGTGTGGTTCTGGTTCTTTGTGTGTTTGTGATTCTGTGTGTGGTTCTGGGAACTTCTGTGTGTGGTTCTGGTTCTGTTTGTGGTTCTGATTCTGGTTGTGGTTCTGGTTCTGTGTGTAGTTCTGTGTGTGGTTCTGGTTCTGTGTGTGTTTCTGGTTCTGGTTGTGTGTATGTTTTTGTGTGTGGTTCTCTTTTTGTGGTTTTGGCTCTGTGTGTGGTTCTGGTTCTGTGTGTAGTTCTCGTTCTGTGTGTAGTTCTGTGTGCGGTTCTGGTTCTGTTTGTAGTTCTGTTTCTGTGTGGTTTTGTGTGTGGTTCTGGTTCTGTGTGTAGTTCTCTGTGTGGTTCTGGTTCTGTGTGTGGTTCTGGTTCTGTGTGTAGTTCTGTGTGTAGTTCTGGTTTTGTGTGTGGTTCTGGTTCGATGTGTAGTTCTGTGTGTGGTTCTGGTTCTGGTTGTGGTTCTGGTTCTGTATGCGGTTCTTGTTCTGTCTGTAGTTCTGTTTTTGTGTAGTTCTCTGTGTGGTTCTGGTTCTTTGTGTGTTTGTGATTCTGTGTGTGGTTCTGGGAACTTCTGTGTGTGGTTCTGGTTCTGTTTGTGGTTCTGATTCTGGTTGTGGTTCTGTAGTTCTGTGTGTGGTTCTGGTTCTGTGTGTGTTTCTGGTTCTGGTTGTGTGTATGTTTTTGTGTGTGGTTCTCTTTTTGTGGTTTTGGTTCTGTGTGTGGTTCTGGTTCTGTGTGTAGTTCTGGTTCTGTGTGTAGTTCTGTGTGTGGTTCTGGTTTTGTGTGTGGTTCTGGATCTTTGGCAAAAGGAGAAATTTAATTTGTCAACTGGACAGAGTTTATTTGGTTGAATACGTTTCGCAGCTCATCCAAGCTGCTTCTTCAGTTCTGGTCAGATGCTGGCGGACACTGCTTTATATCTGCTTGAAGGGAGGAGCTTAATTACAATGAAAATTACTCTGAGACAACACATATTTATTTACAGTTTCTGTAAAGTATGGGGGGTGGATCTTTATTGGGTGGGAACACTACAGACAGACTCCGGTCAGAGAATCTACTTCAGCTTTTAATGGGTCGGAACTTGAAAATATCCAGATGATTACAATGGTATGTACATACAAGTGTGGTCTGGAATAAACAGGAAAAACAATAAACATGTAATGAGTAAATATTATAACAATAACTATACTTATTAATAATATTAAACTGGACAAGAAATACAATAAATGCAAAATAATTGCAAGTTGAATGTGAAGGAGGGTAAACAGAGTACAGAAGAATAAATCCGACAGTCACATAACAGATGAGAAGCATTAATTAGGCAAAAGTCCACGTGGAACAAAACATAATTTTAAGATATATTCAAACAACATATATCGAAAATACACTCAAAATAGTAATACTACAAATTAAACATAGTTACAAACTTACTTGAACTTCAAATAACACACACGGAACAAAGAACACCGTCCTTTCTTTCCCACTTCGGCGTCGGAGCAGAGCAGAGCCGAATCAATAATGAGCACAGCGCTGCCTGGATGTGCACACGCCACGCGCGTGATGGGGCGTTCACGGGAACGCTGTAAAAGTCCGTGTCGGGTGCATAGGCTTTCGGACATAGCCGCCCCCAACTGTCCGCGTGGCAGTTGAAAGTCAGAAGAAAGTCTATGTGGAGGTGTCCTCATCCGAATCTTCAAGAGGTCGTATCAGGATGAGTCGAGCGACTGGACGAAGGTAGGTGCGGTTCTTCACTTGAACGCTGGCTGTGCAGATGCGTCCATCGGCTCCTGTATGCGTTTGCGTGATCCGTCCCACAGGCCATGAAGCTCGAGGAAGCTGAGGGTCCACGATCAAGACGACTTGACCAACTGAGAGTGCTTTGTCGTCCTTCCTCCACTTGCTGCGCTCTTGCAGCCCTGGCAGGTAATGGCGGATGAAAGACGACCAGAAGTGATCAGTGATGGTTTGGCTGTGCCTCCAGCGCCTCCTTCCTAATTCACCGGGTTTATAAACTGCCTGAGGTAGCGAAGAGTCATGGCGGCCCATGAGGAGGAGGTTAGGCGTGACTGGGTCCGGGTCTGAGGCGTCTGACAACAGGTAGCCTAGGGGCTTAGCATTTAAAATGCCCTCCACTTCCATGAGTGTAGTCATGAGCACCGGTTCAGGAACAGATTGGTCTTTAAGAACAACTCTGAGTGCAGTCTTGATAGACTTTACTTCCCTTTCCCATGTGCCACTGAAGTGTGGCGCACTTGGAGGGTTGAACTTGAAGGAGATCTGTTGTTCCGCAAGTTGCTCTCTCAGTAGAGGTGCCATCGAAGCGACTGATTCACGCAACTCGCGCTCTCCGCCGACAAAGTTGGTCCCATTGTCCATGAAGAGTTCAAAGGGTTTGCCGCGCCGTGAGATAAATCTTCTCAGTGACATCAGAAAAGCATCTGTATCGAGACTCTCCAGCAGGTCCAGGTGCACCGAGCGAGTTGTCATACATTTGTAAACGATTCCCCATCGTTTCTCGGTGCGACGGCCAATCTTCACCTGGAAAGGTCCGAAACAATCGACTCCAGTGGAATAAAAAGGCGGCTTATGGAGTCGGAGTCGAGCAGGGGGGTAGTCAGCCATCTTGGGGAAATCAGGTTTAGCTCTCCACTACTGGCAGTTGAGGCACGAATGCTGGTGCTTAAGTATGACCTCTCTGCCACGGATAACCCAGAATCGGCGGCGGAGTTCGGCGAGGACCCGTTCTGGACCAGGGTGTAACAGTATCTCGTCGGTGTCCTTGATGATGAGCTTCGTGACCGGGTGTCTTGGGTCCAGGATAATCGGGTGGATTGTACCCAGATCGAGACCGTCTGCATGTCTCAACCTTCCACCGACTCTGAGAAGTCCAGTGGCTTCTTCATATTCAGGTGAAAGAGAGACAATTCGACTATTGGATGGAAGAGGACAACCGGCTTTGAGGGCTCTTATTTCCTCGGAAAAACAGTCATCTTGAGCTCTTTGCAACACAATCTGTTCTGCTTGCAGGAAGTCAGCGGCTGAGCAGGTGGATGGAATGCTACCATTGGCCGCCCCGTGAAGAGAGCTAGCAGTGCCCTGAAGAAGCTGCTTCCAGGTGGAGCACTGGCTGGGTTCAGGAAGTTGGTCTTCCTGCTTCCAGCTGGGTGTTATGCAGATGACACCCAGCTGTACCTATCAATGAAACCTGATCAGACTAATCAAATTGAAAGGCTTAGCGACTGTGTGAGGGACATAAAAACATGGATGACCTTTAATTATTTACTTCTTAACCCTGAAAAAACTGAAGTCATTCTATTAGGCCCTAAACACTTACGAGACTCTATTGTGGTTTTGTCCCGGCCTGCAGCCGGGCTCGATGTAAAGTTTGACTCTCTAACTGAGCAGACAATCACATTGGACAATGTCAGTGTAGCCTCCAGCTCCACTGTAAGAAACCTTGGAGTCCTATTTGATCAAGAGCTCTCATTTAAAGCACACATAAGCCATGCCTGTAAAACGGCTTATTTTCATTTACGCAATATAGCCAAAATTAGAAATGTACTGCCAAAAAATGATGCTGAAAAACTTGTCCATGCTTTTGTCACTTCGAGGTTAGACTACTGTAACTCCCTGCTTGCAGCTTGCCCTAAAAGCTCTATAAAAAGCCTTCAATTGGTTCAAAATGCAGCAGCAAGAGTACTAACAGGTACTAAAAAACGAGAGCACATTACTCCAGTATTAAAAAATCTTCATTGGCTTCCGGTTGAGTTTAGAGTAAAATTTAAAATTCTTCTTCTAACCTATAAAGCTGTAAATGACATGGCCCCTTCCTACATTAAAGATGAAATTGTACCTTATCATCCTAACCGTTCACTCCGCTCTCAAAATGCTGCACTATTGGTGGTTCCTAGAGTCGCTAAAAGTACTTTAGGAGGTAGAGCTTTTAGGTACCAAGCACCCTTGTTGTGGAATCAGCTCCCTGCTCATGTCAAAGAAGCTGACACAGTCTCTACATTTAAGATTAGGCTCAAAACGTTCCTCTTTGAATCAGCTTATGGTCAGGTCAGTTAGGAACAGAAATTAAACCCATAGGCCTAGTTAAGCTGCTCTAGGAGATATATTACTGGGGAAATTATGGCAACTTGAGCACTGTCCTCTGGTTTCTCCTACTTTTTCTCCTCCTACTGTTAAGAATATTCAATTACTAGTTCATTCATAGTCTGTTCTTTGCTATTCACATGTTGTCCCTGTCCCACTCCCTTTTGGGGAGTGTAACTGTTTCAGATGCTGCTGTTCCAGTTTGGACCGCTGCTGCCCCCTAGTGTCGAGGACCTAGACCCCTCCTCTCCTTCCCTGTCCTGGATTAACTGTCCTCGTCCTGCTAGATTAGTAGTTTCATCTGCCTGTCCGTCCTTAGGAGTGGATCTCTCCTTCACTGTGGTTCTCCTCGAGGTTTCTCCGTTTTCCCATTGGGTTTTTTGGAGTTTTTCCTTGCCGAGAAGGAGGGTCTAAGGACAGGAGATGCTAGGACAATCATCCATTTGCCTGCTTGTTGTTGAACATTCTGTATTTTTGTTTTATGAATGTTTCTTCTGCTTTATTAATCAACAATTTTGTGAAGTCCACCGAGATAACTCTTGTTGTGATTTTGGGCTATACAAAAATAAATTGAATTGAATTGAATTGAAAGTTGCAAAGGCATGGTGCTGGACACCGTTGCAATGAAGGTGGATTTTCTTAGCTCAGTGGGATCCGGTTCCGGATCAGACGATGGCATAGTGGGCCACTCAGCTTCTGGAAGATACAGGAAATGTGGGCCTTTGTTCCAGCGGTGTTCCTGTGTCATCTCTTGCAGAGTGAGTCCGCGAGTAGATTTTGGATCTCTGTGACCCGAGTGCCCACGAAGACTTTGTACCGGCATGACTCTGACTTAATCCAGTACAGCACGGTCGTGGAGTCTGACCAGAGGGTGATATGCTCAGGTGGAACAGCAAGCTCTGTCTCGATAACTCTGGCAAGCTGCGCGCCAGTGAGAGCGGCACTGAGCTCGAGACATGGAATGGACAGCTGCTTTCTGGGCGCAACTCGGGATATGGCAAACACAAAGGACACATGGGTGTGCTGACTGTCGTCCACTGTCTGCATGAAGGCGCAGAAGATGTGAATGCGTTGGGTGGCAGTGGCTGTATCAGCAGAAGCTGGCGCATAAGGATGTGGCAGCTTGAGATGCTGAAGAATGGGAATCTCCTGTACCCATCTTAACCATTTGTCCAGGAGATCTGCAGAATGGATCTGGCCATCCCAACTGATGTTGGACTTCCACATGTCTTGGATGAGCACCTTACATCTGGTGGTGAATGGTACAATGTAGCCTAGCAGATCGTAGAGCTTGGCAAGAACACTGTACACCTGTCGGAGAGTGGCACCTGAGGATTCAGTAGGACGATGCTTGTAGCTGAGGGTATCATTCAGGCAATCCCAGGTGAGTCCAAGAGTGGGTTCGCTGAGGTTGTTACTGGCTTTGGATAGCCACAGCTCGCTGCTAGATGACTGTGCTTCGGAAGGTAAGTGTGCAACAACTTCAGGCATGTTGCTTGCCCACTGCCGGATCTCAAATCCTCCTTTGCTCAGGAGTGCACGCAGGTTATCGATCAGAGCCCTGGCGTCTTCAGCTTCATTCATACTATGAAGGCAGTTGTCGACATAGAACGAGTGCTCGACCACTTGCATGAGGAGAGAATCTAGTGGCTCATGGTCCCTGACGTGCTGTTGTAGGGCATACACTGCACAACAAGGACTGCAAGTTGTGCCAAAAGGTAACACTTGCCACTCGAAGATGCGAGGCGCCGATGTTTTCTTTGCGTTCCGCCAAAGGAATCTGAGAAGTGGTCTGTCACTGGGCAGCAGTCGGATCTGATGAAACATCGCCTTGATATCTCCACTAATAGCAACTGCATGGCGTCGAAACCTGAGCAGGACTCCAATCAAGGTAGGACCTAATGTGGGCCCGGGGAGGAGTTGGTCATTCAGGGACTGTCCGTTGAAGGAAAAGGAACAGTTGAAAATGACTCTGTCTTTTCCATTGTGGTGCTCCATATGATGTGGCACATACCACGATTCTGCGGTTTTGGCTGCTTCTTCCGATGGGATCTCTGCAACGTAACCGGCTTCGACAAGTTTGTCCATTTCCTTGCAGTAAGAGGCTGCACGTGTAGGATCTTTGGCTAACCTACGCGCCGTACTGCGTAGATTGGGCATAACTGCGTCTGGGGATGCACACAGGGCAGTGACTGGTTGGCAACGCAGGAGAGAAGTAGAGTAGCGCTGGGTGCCGTCCACAGAAACTTGTTCCGAAGCAGTCTGTAGAAGGGTGAGGGCTTGTTGGTCCTGCTTGGAACGAGATGCAGTCTTCTCACTGACATATGGGAGTGTATCAATGTGCCAAAGGCGTTCCACATTCTTCAGAAGTTCGATGTAAGGAGACTCTGTAGCGACGTGCAGGCAAGACTGATAAGAAGAGACTGGCATGACTTCTGAGGGACCTTGCAGGGACCAGCCTAATTTAGTGCAGATGGCTATGGGACCACCGGATGTGCCTGCCCGCACGGGTTGAGTCGGAATAAGGAGGTGAGGCATATCTGAGCCAATGAGCAACAGCGGTTGGGCTCGGTGGATAGATGACAGGGGGAGTCCCTTGAGATGCTCATAGCGCTTCTGGAGGACAGCTACTGGGTAGGTGTGCGCGGATAAACTCAGACTGTTGGAGGTGAAAGCATTGCTGATCCAGTACTTCTTGCTTGGATTGAAAACGGGGGAGACGTGAAAGCTAACTGAAGAACCTCTAAGCTCTTTCACTTCCTGCTGGACAGTTCTCAGGTGAAGTGTCTCGGGGTGTTCGGTCAGCTGTAGCTGTTCTACTGCACGTGGGAGGATGATCGACCTTTCAGAGCCGTCATCGAGCACCGCAAAAGTCTCTAGTGCACGATCTCCATGCTGCAATAGTACTTTGACGATTTTCAGCAAGACTCTTTGTGGGCTTCGGGGCTGTTCTAGGTAAACAGTAGGTTCTGGGTTGCTCACCATGAGGACTTTCTGGGTTGACTCCTGAATGGAGTCGTGCAGGACTGTGAGGTGAGTGTCCTTGCATGTCTTACATGGACGTTTGAGTGTACAGGCCGAAGCTTTATGATTGCGACCACACTTCCAGCATCTGTCTCCTTCCTGGATCCACTTCTTGATCTCACCAGTGCTCAATTTCTTGAAATCTGCACATGAGTTAAGATAATGTTCCTTGTTATTACAAAATGGGCAGTAGGGGGTAGGCTTAGAAAATTTCTGTGAAGTGGCTGGCTTGTCATTGGTGACTGTCTCCCCGGAGAATAGGAAGACTGAAGCAGGCTTGTCTTTGGGACGTGGAGCATGGTCTCTCTTGACAGAAGATGGCCCAGAGTTGTAGAGGCATATGGCTCGACTGGCAAGGCGCTTAGCCTGGGCTTTCATCTGTAACCAGACGGCAAGGTCGGGTAAGGTATAAGTTAGGTCAGTACCTGGCTGTAGGATACCATGACAAAGACAATATTCCACAAATCCGTCTCTGTGAGCAGGAGACATCTTACTTAAGAGGCGGTCGACATGGGAACCACATCTGAGCTCGTATCCAGTGGGTCCTTCCAGCGTCTGCAACATACCGACCAGGGACTGAACGGATAGGGCAAAGGTGTCAAAGGCTTCAGCATCCCCTGACTTAATGGCTGGTGAATTAAGAATCGCCCCTAGTTTATTTTGTACTAGTTGTCTAGGCTGGCCATACTTGTCTTGAAGAGCCCCTAGCGCAGTAGTGTAAGGTCGAGGATCGTACATGTATGACTTGGCAAGCTGTAAAGCGCTCGGGAGTTTGAGCTGACTTAGGAGAACTTGAGATTTATAGTGCTCGCTAAGGTGAGGGTGACTATTCATCAGGTTATCCAGCGCCATCTTGAGTAGAGCAAAATCACTTTCCCGACCACTGTCGAAGATGGGAAGTGCTGGCTTGGGAATACCATATGGTAACTTGTTGTAACAGCAGAAGACGTCACTTGTGGTATGGCTGGTGCAGGCGTCGAGGAAAATGTAGGAAGGACTGGTACATATTGACTGACAGGTGCGGCAGGTGCAGGATGGGGTGCAGGGATGGGAACAGCAGTTGCGGCGGACAGTGTTGGCGTTTTAGTCTGGATTAGTGGTGGAGGAGGGGGCCTCTGAGTGGTTGGCAAAGTGGACAGTGGTTTGTCGGAAGGGAGCTGGTTTAATACTGTACGTTGGACTTCATCCTCAGACTCTGATAAGAAGGTCCTAACAACTTTGGCAATCTTCATCTCTTTCTCCAACTTCTTGAGGCGTCTACGTCGTCCCATCTCTCTAGCCATCCTCTCTTTAGCTTGTTGTGCTTCCTCCTGTAGTCTCTGCCCTTCTCTAAGCTGCGCATTCAACCTGGTAGCTTCCAAATCTGCTTCCCTTTCTTCCTCAATCTCCTCTTGTAGATCAGCCAGCTCCATACCTTTAATGCACTCCTCTAGTGCGGCTGTCTTGACATCTGGCATAGTTTCAAGTAGTTTGCTCCCTTGGGAACTCCGAGCGGACTTCCGTGAACTTGCAGTGGACTGGTAGCCCGACGCACTCCCACTTCTGGAAAGCCTGGTTCCACCGCGTTGTCCCACTTGAAGTGAGGAGGCTTGGGGATCAGACTGCTGAGAGGGGAGGAGAGTAACATCGTAGTCATCCAGGTGGCTGGGTGGACGGGAGTCTCTCTTAGGTCGGACAGAGGCCTGCTGTTGATCATTAGAAGCTGACTCCATAGTGTCGAGGTGGAACCCAAATCCGGCTCGAAGGACCAATGTAAAGTATGGGGGGTGGATCTTTATTGGGTGGGAACACTACAGACAGACTCCGGTCAGAGAATCTACTTCAGCTTTTAATGGGTCGGAACTTGAAAATATCCAGATGATTACAATGGTATGTACATACAAGTGTGGTCTGGAATAAACAGGAAAAACAATAAACATGTAATGAGTAAATATTATAACAATAACTATACTTATTAATAATATTAAACTGGACAAGAAATACAATAAATGCAAAATAATTGGAAGTTGAATGTGAAGGAGGGTAAACAGAGTACAGAAGAATAAATCCGACGGTCACATAACAGATGAGAAGCACTAATTAGGCAAAAGTCCACGTGGAACAAAACATAATTTTAAGATATATTCAAACAACATATATCGAAAATACACTCAAAATAGTAATACTACAAATTAAACATAGTTACAAACTTACTTGAACTTCAAATAACACACACGGAACAAAGAACACCGTCCTTTCTTTCCCACTTCGGCGTCGGAGCAGAGCAGAGCCGAATCAATAACGAGCACAGCTCTGCCTGGATGTGCACACGCCGCGCGCGTGATGGGGCGTTCACGGGAAAAGTCCATGTCGGGTGCATAGGCTTTCGGACAGTTTCTGTTAGTCAGGTGAGTCTATTCAATATGGAGTTGTTTACAGTTTCTGTTAGTCAGGTGAGTCCATTCAATATGGAGTGGGAGTGGGGGAGTAGTTAGCATATCCATTCAGGGCCATGATGGGTGTTTTCACACCTCTGGACATGTCCTGGCTAGTCCCATTGTTTTCCCAGTTTGTTTGGATTTAGGTTTGAGGATAGAGTTATAGAAGGGAGACAAATGATGTCTAAGACCCCCATTTCTGTTCAAGAAAGGATTCTTTTTCTTGACAAAAATAGCTTCTTTAACTCCCCTCTCAAACCAGTTCTTTTCTCTGGCCAAGATCTGGACCTCGCTGTCCTCAAAGGAGTGGCCTGTGGCTTTTAGGTGGAGATGTACAGCAGATTGCGGCCCACCCTGGTTTTCCCGTCTGTGTTGATACATCCTTTTGTGAAGTGGCTGTTTTGTTTCTCCAATGTAGCGCTCACTGCAGTCTTCACTGCACTGAATGGAGTAGACCACATTGCTTTGTTTGTGGCTCGGTGTTTTGTCCTTAGGATGGACCAGTTTTTGTCTTAAAGTGTTTGTGGGTTTGAAATAGACTAGGATTTCATGTTGTCTGAAGATCCTCTGTAGTTTTTCGGAAACACCAATGGGGGTCTCAGACATCATTTGTCTCCCATCTATAACTCTATCCTCAAACCTAAATCCAAACAAACTGGGAAAACAATGGGACTAGCCAGGACATGTCCAGAGGTGTGAAAACACCCATCATGGCCCTGAATGGATATGCTAACTACTCCCCCACTCCCACTCCATATTGAATCGACTCACCTGACTAACAGAAACTGTAACCAACTCCATATTAAATAGACTCACCTGACTAACAGAAACTGTAAATAAATATGTGTTGTCTCAGAATAATTTTCATTGTAATTAAGCTCCTCCCTTCAAGCAGATATAAAGCAGTGTCCGCCAGCATCTGACCAGAACTGAGGAAGCAGCTTGGATGAGCTGCGAAACGTATTCAACCAAATAAACTCTGTCCAGTTGACAAATTAAATTTCTCCTTTTGCTATGGATTCTACCTGGACGACTGAGGGATTCTACACACAGTTCTGGATCTTTGTGTGGTTCTGTTTTTGGTTCTGTTTGTAGTTCTGTGTGTGCTTCTGGTTCTATGTGTGGTTCTGGTTCTGTGTGTAGTTCTGTGTGTGATTCTGGTTCTAGTTGTGGTTCTGGTTCTGTGTGTGGTTCTGATTCTGGTTCTGGTTCTGTGTGTGGTTCTGAGTGTGGTTCTGGTTCTGTGTGTGGTTCTGATTCTAGTTCTGTGTGTAGTTCTGTGTGTGGTTCTGGTTTTGTGTGTGGTGCTGAGTGTGGTTCTGGTTCTGTGTGTAGTTCTGTTGGTGGTTCTGGTTCCGTGTGTGGTTCTGTTTCTGTGTGTACTTCTGTGTGTGGTTCTGGTTCTGGGTGTGGTTCTAGTTTTGGTTCTGTGTGTAGTTTTGTGTGTATTTCTGTGTGTGGTTCTGGTTCTGTTTGTGGTTCTGGTTGTGTATGGTTCTGGTTCTGGGTGTGGTTCTGGTTCTGGTTCTGTGTGTCATTCTGTGTTTGGTTCTGGTTCTGGCTGTGGTTCTGGTTTTTTGTGTGGTTCTGTGTGTGGTTCTATTTCTGTGTGTGGTTCTAGTTCTCTGTGGTTCTGTGTGTGGTTTTGGTTTTGTGTGTGGTTCTGTGTGTGGTTCTGTGTGAGGTTCTGGTTCAGTGTGTAGTTCTGTGTGTGGTTCTGGTTCTGGTTGTGGTTTTGGTTCTGTGTGCGGTTCTTGTTCTGTCTGTAGTTCTGTTTTTGTGTGGTTCTATGTGTGGTCCTGGTTCTGTCTGTAGTTGTGTTGGTGGTTTTGGTTCTGTGTGTGATTCTGGTTCTGTTTGTAGTTCTTTCTGTGGTTCTGGTTCTGGGTGTGGTTCTGGTTCTGTGTGTGGTTCTGTTTGTAGTTCTGGTTTTGTGTGTGGTTGTGGTTCTGGTTCTGTCAGTGGTTCTGGTTTTGTGTGTAGTTCTCTGTGTGTTTCTGGTTCTGTGTGTGGTTCTGGTTCTATGTGTGATTCTGGTTCCGTGTGTAGTTCTGTGTGTGGTTCTGGTTCTGTGTGTGGTTCTGAGTGTGGTTCTGGTTCTGTGTGTAGTTCTGTTGGTGGTTCTGGTTCTGTGTGTGGTTTTGTGTGTAGTTCTGGTTCTCTGTGTACTTTTGTGTGTGGTTCTGGTTCTGGGTGTCGTTCTGGTTCTGTGTGTAGTTCTGTTTCTGTGTGTGGTTATGTGTGTAGTTCTGGTTCTGTGTATAATTCTGTGTGTGGTTCTGGTTCTGTTGGTGGTTCTGGTTCTGTCTGTAGTTGTTTTTGGTTCTGGTTCTGTGTGTGGTTCTGGTTCTGTGTGGTTCTGTGTTTCTTTTTGTGGTTCTGGTTCTGTGTGTGGTTCTGTGTTTGTTTCTTTTTGTGGTTCTGGTTCTGTGTGTGGTTCTGGTTCTGTGTGTAGTTCTGTTAGTGGATCTGGATCTGTGTGTAGTTCTGTTGGTGGTTCTGGTTTTGTGTGTGGTTCTGGATCTTTGTGTGGTTCTGTTTCTGGTTCTGTGTGTAGTTCTGTTCTGTGTGTGGTCCTGGTTCTGTCTGTAGTTGTGTTGGTGGTTCTGGTTCTGTGTGTGGTTCTGGTTCTGTGTGTAGTTCTGTCTGTGGTTCTGGTTCCGGGTGTGGTTCTGGTTCTGTGTGTGGTTCTGGTTCTGTGTGTAGTTCTGTGTGTAGTTCTGGTTTTGTGTGTGGTTCTGGTTCGATGTGTAGTTCTGTGTGTGGTTCTGGTTCTGGTTCTGCTTCTGTGTGTAGTTCTGTGCGTGGTTCTGGTTCTGTGCGTGGTTCAGGTTCTGTGTGTGGTTCTGGTTCTGTGTGTGGTTCTGGTTCTGTGTGTAGTTTTGTGTGTGGTTCTGGTTCTGGTTGTGGTTCTGGTTCTGTGTGTGGTTCTGGTTCTGGTTCTGGTTCTGTGTGCGGTTCTGGTTCTGTTTGTAGTTCTGTTTCTGTGTGGTTTTGTGTGTGGTTCTGGTTCTGTGTGTAGTTCTCTGTGTGGTTCTGGTTCTGTGTGTGGTTCTGGTTCTGTGTGTAGTTCTGTGTGTGGTTCTGGTTCTGTGCGTGTTCTGGTTCTGTGTGTCGTTCTGGTTGTGGTTCTGTTTGTAGTTCTGTGTGTGCTTCTGGTTCTATGTGTGGTTCTGGTTCTTTGTGTAGTTCTGTGTGTGGTTCTGGTTCTAGTTGTGGTTCTGGTTCTGTGTGTGGTTCTGGTTCTGGTTGTGGTTCTGGTTCTGTGTGTGGTTCTGATTCTGATTCTGTGTATAGTTCTGTGTGTGGTTCTGGTTCTGTGTGTGGTGCTGAGTGTGGTTCTGGTTCTGTGTGTAGTTCTGTTTGTGGTTCTGGTTCTGTCAGTGGTTCTGGTTTTGTGTGTAGTTCTCTGTGTTTCTGGTTCTGTGTGTGGTTCTGGTTCTATGTGTGGTTCTGATTCTGGTTCTGTGTGTAGTTCTCTTTGTTGTTCTAGTTATGTGTGTGGTTCTGGTTTTGTGTGTCGTTCTGGTTTTATGTGTAGTTCTGTGTGTGGTTGTGGTTCTGGTTCTGTGTATAGTTCAGTGTGTGATTCTGGTTCTGTGTGTGGTTCTGGTTCTGTGTGTAGTTCTTTTTGTGGTTCTGGCTCTGTGTGTGGTTCTGGTTCTATGTGTAGTTCTGTTTCTGTCTGTGGTTGTGTGTGGTTCTGGTTCTGGTTCTGGGTGTGGTTCTGGTTCTGTGTGTAGTTCTGTGTGTAGTTCTGGTTTTGTGTGTGGTTGTAGTTCTGTGTGTAGTTCTGTGTGTGGTTCTGGTTCTGTGCATGGTTCTGGTTCTGTGTATGGTTCTGGTTGTGGTTCTGTTTATAGTTCTGTGTGTGCTTCTGGTTCTATGTGTGGTTCTGGTTCTGTGTGTGGTTCTGGTTCTAGTTGTGGTTCTGGTTCTGGTTGTGGTTCTGGTTCTGTGTGTAGTTCTGTGTGTGGTTCTGGTTCTGTGCATGTTCTGGTTCTGTGTGTGGTTCTGTTTGTAGTTCTGTGTGTGCTTCTGGTTCTATGTGTGGTTCTGGTTCTGTGTGTAGTTCTGTGTGTGGTTCTGGTTCTAGTTGTGTTTCTGGTTCTGTGTGTGGTTCTGGTTCTGGTTGTGGTTCTGGTTCTGTGTGTGGTTCCGAGTGTGGTTCTGGTTCTGTGTGTGGTTCTGATTCTGGTTCTGTGTGTAGTTCTGTGTGTGGTTCTTGTTCTGTGTGTGGTGCTGAGTGTGGTTCTGGTTCTGTGTGTGGTTCTGATTCTGTATGTACTTCTGTGTGTGGTTTTGGGTCTGTGTGTGGTTCTAGTTTTGGTTCTGTGTGTAGTTTTGTGTGTCATTCTGTGTTTGGTTCTGGTTCTGGCTGTGATTCTGGTTATTTGTGTGTTTCTGTGTGTGCTTCTGTTTCTGTGTGTGGTTTTGATTCTGTGTGCAGTTCTGTTTCTGTGTGTGGTTCTGGTTGTGGTTCTGGTTCTGGTTGTGGTTCTGGTTCTGTGTGCAATTCTTGTTCTGTCTGTATTTCTGTTTTTGTGTGGTTCTGTGTGTGGTTCTGGTTCTATGTGTGGTTTTGGTTCTGTGTGTAGTTCTCTGTGTGGTTCTGGTTCTTTGTGTGTTTGTGATTCTGTGTGTGGTTCTGGTTCTGTGAACTTCTGTGTGTGGTTCTGGTTCTGTTGGTGTTTCTGGTTCTGTTGGTGGTTCTGTTTCTGTCTGTGGTTGTTTTTGGTTTTGGTTCTGTGTGTTGTTCTGGTTCTGTGTGTGGTTCTGTGTTTGTTTCTTTTTGTGGTTCTGGTTCTGTGTGTGGTTCTGGTTCTGTGTGTGGTTCTGTGTTTGTTTCTTTTTGTGGTTCTGATTCTGTGTGTGGTTCTGGTTTTGTGTGTGGTTCTGGTTCTGGTTGTGTGTATGTTTCTGTGTGTGGTTCTCTGTTTGTGGTCCTGGCTCTGTGTGTGGTTCTGGTTCTGTGTGTAGTTCTGTGTGTGGTTCTGGTTTTGTGTGTGGTTCTGGATCTTTGTGTGGTTCTGTGTGTGGTTCTGTGTGTGGTCCTGGTTCTGTCTGTAGTTGTGTTGGTGGTTCTGGTTCTGTGTGTCGTTCTGGTTCTGTGTGTAGTTTTTTCTATGGTTCTGGTTCTGGGTGTGCTTCTGGTTCTGTGTGTGGTTCTGGTTCTGTGTGTGGTTCTAGTTCTGGTTCTATGTGTAGTTCTCTTTGTGGTTCTGGTTCTGTGTGTGGTTCTGGTTCTATGTGTAGTTCTGTTTCTGTGTGTGGTTGTGTGTGGTTCTGGTTCTGGTTCTGTGTGTATTTCTGTTTGTAGTTCTGGTTTTGTGTGTGGTTGTAGTTCTGTGTGTAGTTGTGTGTGGTTCTGGTTCTGGTTCTGTGTGTGCTTCTGGTTCTGTGTGTAGTTCTGTGTGTGGTTCTGGTTCTGTGCATGGTTCTGGTTCTGTGTGTGGTTCTGGGTTGTGGTTCTGTTTGTAGTTCTGTGTGTGGTTCTGGTTCTATGTTTGGTTCTGGTTTTGTGTGTAGTTCTGTGTGTGGTTCTGGTTCTAGTTGTGGTTCTGGTTCTGTGTGTGGTTCTGGTTCTGTGTGTAGTTCTGGTTCTGTGTGTAGTTCTGTGTGTGGTTCTGGTTCTGTGCATGTTCTGGTTCTGTGTGTCGTTCTGGTTGTGGTTCTGTTTGTAGTTCTGTGTGTGCTTCTGGTTCTATGTGTGGTTCTGGTTCTGTGTGTAGTTCTGTGTGTGGTTCTAGATGTAGTTGTGGTTCTGGTTCTGTGTGTGGTTCTGGTTCTGGTTGTGGCTCTGGTTCTGTGTGTGGTTCTGGTCCTGTGTGGTTGTGTGTGTAGTTCTGCTTCTATGTGTAGTTCTGTGTGTGGTTCGGGTTCTGGGTGTGGTTCTGGTTCTGTGAGTAGTTCTTTTCTCTGTGTAGTTCTGTCTGTAGTTCTGGTTCTGTGTATGTTTCTGTTTGTGGTTCTGGTTCTGTGTGTGGTTCTGCTTCTGTGTGTGGTTCTGGTTCTGTGTGTGGTTCTGTCTCTGTGTGTGGTTCTGTGTGTTGTTCTTTGTGTAGTTCTGGTCCTGTGCGGTTGTGTGTGTAGTTCTGGTTCTGTGTGTAGTGCTGCGTGTGGTTTTGGTTCTAGGTGTGGTTTTGGTTCTGATTCTGTGTCGTTCTGTGTTTGGTTCTGGTTCTGGCTGTGGTTCTGTTTTTTTGTGTGGTTTTGTGTGTGGTTCTGGTCCTGTGTGTGGTTGTGGTTCTGTGTGTGGTTCTGGTTCAATGTGGTTTTGTGTGTGGTTCTGGTTCTGTGTGTGGTTCTGGTTCACTGTGGTTCTGTGTGTGGTTTTGGTTTTTTGTGTGGTTCTGTGTGTGGTTCTGGTTCTGTTTGTGGTTCTGGTTCCGTGTGTAGTTCTGTGTGTGGTTCTGGTTCTGTGTGTCGTTCTGAGTGTGTTCTGGTTCTGTGTGTGGTTCTGGTTCTGGTTCTCTGTGTAGTTCTGTGTGTGGTTCTGGTTCTGTGTGCGTTTCTGGTTCTGTTTGTGGTTCTGGTTCTGTGTGTAGTTCTGTGTGTGGTTCTGGTTCTGTGCATGGTTCTGGTTCTGTGTGTGGTTCTGGTTATGGTTCTGTTTGTAGTTCTGTGTGTGCTTCTCGTTCTATGTGTGGTTCTGGTTGTGTGTGTAGTTCTGTGTGTGGTTCTGGTTCTGTGCATGGTTCTGGTTCTGTGTGTGGTTCTGGTTATGGTTCTGTTTGTAGTTCTGTGTGTGCTTCTGGTTCTATGTGTGGTTCTGGTTGTGTGTGTAGTTCTGTCTGTGGTTCTGGTTCTAGTTGTGGTTCTGGTTCTGTGTGTGGTTCTGGTTCTGATTGTGGTTCTGGTTCTGTGTGTAGTTCTGTGTGTGGTTCTGGTTCTGTGCATGTTCTGGTTCTGTGTGTGGTTCTGGTTCTGATTGTGGTTTTGGTTTTGTGTGTGGTTCTGTGTGTGGTTCTGTGTGTGGTTCTTGTTCTGTTTGTGGTTCTGGTTCCGTGTGTAGTTCTGTGTGTGGTTCTGGTTGTATGTGTGGTTCTGATTCTGGTTCTGTGTGTAGTTCTCTTTGTGGTTCTAGTTATGTGTGTGGTTCTTGGTTTTGTGTGTCGTTCTGGTTTTATGTGTAGTTCTGTGTGTGGTTCTGGTTCTGGTTCTGTGTATAGTTCAGTGTGTGATTCTGGTTCTGTGTGTGGTTCTGGTTCTGTGTGTGGTTCTAGTTCTGGCTCTGGTTCTGTGTGTAGTTCTCTTTGTGGTTCTGGTTCTGTGTGTGGTTCTGGTTCTATGTGTAGTTCTGTTTCTGTGTGTGGTTGTGTGTGGTTCTGGGTGTGGTTCTGGTTCTGTGTGTAGTTCTGTGTGTAGTTCTGGTTTTGTGTGTGGTTGTAGTTCTGTGTGTAGTTGTGTGTGGTTCTGGTTCTGATTCTGTGTGTGCTTCTGGTTCTGTGTGTCGTTCTGTGTGTGGTTCTGGTTCTGTGCATGGTTCTGGTTCTGTGTGTGGTTCTGGTTCTGTGTGTAGTTCTTTTTGTGGTTCTGGCTCTGTGTGTGGTTCTGGTTCTATGTGTAGTTCTGTTTCTGTCTGTGGTTGTGTGTGGTTCTGGTTCTGGTTCTGGGTGTGGTTCTGGTTCTGTGTGTAGTTCTGTGTGTAGTTCTGGTTTTGTGTGTGGTTGTAGTTCTGTGTGTAGTTCTGTGTGTGGTTCTGGTTCTGTGCATGGTTCTGGTTCTGTGTATGGTTCTGGTTGTGGTTCTGTTTATAGTTCTGTGTGTGCTTCTGGTTCTATGTGTGGTTCTGGTTCTGTGTGTGGTTCTGGTTCTAGTTGTGGTTCTGGTTCTGGTTGTGGTTCTGGTTCTGTGTGTAGTTCTGTGTGTGGTTCTGGTTCTGTGCATGTTCTGGTTCTGTGTGTGGTTCTGTTTGTAGTTCTGTGTGTGCTTCTGGTTCTATGTGTGGTTCTGGTTCTGTGTGTAGTTCTGTGTGTGGTTCTGGTTCTAGTTGTGTTTCTGGTTCTGTGTGTGGTTCTGGTTCTGGTTGTGGTTCTGGTTCTGTGTGTGGTTCCGAGTGTGGTTCTGGTTCTGTGTGTGGTTCTGATTCTGGTTCTGTGTGTAGTTCTGTGTGTGGTTCTTGTTCTGTGTGTGGTGCTGAGTGTGGTTCTGGTTCTGTGTGTGGTTCTGATTCTGTATGTACTTCTGTGTGTGGTTTTGGGTCTGTGTGTGGTTCTAGTTTTGGTTCTGTGTGTAGTTTTGTGTGTCATTCTGTGTTTGGTTCTGGTTCTGGCTGTGATTCTGGTTATTTGTGTGTTTCTGTGTGTGCTTCTGTTTCTGTGTGTGGTTTTGATTCTGTGTGCAGTTCTGTTTCTGTGTGTGGTTCTGGTTGTGGTTCTGGTTCTGGTTGTGGTTCTGGTTCTGTGTGCAATTCTTGTTCTGTCTGTATTTCTGTTTTTGTGTGGTTCTGTGTGTGGTTCTGGTTCTATGTGTGGTTTTGGTTCTGTGTGTAGTTCTCTGTGTGGTTCTGGTTCTTTGTGTGTTTGTGATTCTGTGTGTGGTTCTGGTTCTGTGAACTTCTGTGTGTGGTTCTGGTTCTGTTGGTGTTTCTGGTTCTGTTGGTGGTTCTGTTTCTGTCTGTGGTTGTTTTTGGTTTTGGTTCTGTGTGTTGTTCTGGTTCTGTGTGTGGTTCTGTGTTTGTTTCTTTTTGTGGTTCTGGTTCTGTGTGTGGTTCTGGTTCTGTGTGTGGTTCTGTGTTTGTTTCTTTTTGTGGTTCTGATTCTGTGTGTGGTTCTGGTTTTGTGTGTGGTTCTGGTTCTGGTTGTGTGTATGTTTCTGTGTGTGGTTCTCTGTTTGTGGTCCTGGCTCTGTGTGTGGTTCTGGTTCTGTGTGTAGTTCTGTGTGTGGTTCTGGTTTTGTGTGTGGTTCTGGATCTTTGTGTGGTTCTGTGTGTGGTTCTGTGTGTGGTCCTGGTTCTGTCTGTAGTTGTGTTGGTGGTTCTGGTTCTGTGTGTCGTTCTGGTTCTGTGTGTAGTTTTTTCTATGGTTCTGGTTCTGGGTGTGCTTCTGGTTCTGTGTGTGGTTCTGGTTCTGTGTGTGGTTCTAGTTCTGGTTCTATGTGTAGTTCTCTTTGTGGTTCTGGTTCTGTGTGTGGTTCTGGTTCTATGTGTAGTTCTGTTTCTGTGTGTGGTTGTGTGTGGTTCTGGTTCTGGTTCTGTGTGTATTTCTGTTTGTAGTTCTGGTTTTGTGTGTGGTTGTAGTTCTGTGTGTAGTTGTGTGTGGTTCTGGTTCTGGTTCTGTGTGTGCTTCTGGTTCTGTGTGTAGTTCTGTGTGTGGTTCTGGTTCTGTGCATGGTTCTGGTTCTGTGTGTGGTTCTGGGTTGTGGTTCTGTTTGTAGTTCTGTGTGTGGTTCTGGTTCTATGTTTGGTTCTGGTTTTGTGTGTAGTTCTGTGTGTGGTTCTGGTTCTAGTTGTGGTTCTGGTTCTGTGTGTGGTTCTGGTTCTGTGTGTAGTTCTGGTTCTGTGTGTAGTTCTGTGTGTGGTTCTGGTTCTGTGCATGTTCTGGTTCTGTGTGTCGTTCTGGTTGTGGTTCTGTTTGTAGTTCTGTGTGTGCTTCTGGTTCTATGTGTGGTTCTGGTTCTGTGTGTAGTTCTGTGTGTGGTTCTAGATGTAGTTGTGGTTCTGGTTCTGTGTGTGGTTCTGGTTCTGGTTGTGGCTCTGGTTCTGTGTGTGGTTCTGGTCCTGTGTGGTTGTGTGTGTAGTTCTGCTTCTATGTGTAGTTCTGTGTGTGGTTCGGGTTCTGGGTGTGGTTCTGGTTCTGTGAGTAGTTCTTTTCTCTGTGTAGTTCTGTCTGTAGTTCTGGTTCTGTGTATGTTTCTGTTTGTGGTTCTGGTTCTGTGTGTGGTTCTGCTTCTGTGTGTGGTTCTGGTTCTGTGTGTGGTTCTGTCTCTGTGTGTGGTTCTGTGTGTTGTTCTTTGTGTAGTTCTGGTCCTGTGCGGTTGTGTGTGTAGTTCTGGTTCTGTGTGTAGTGCTGCGTGTGGTTTTGGTTCTAGGTGTGGTTTTGGTTCTGATTCTGTGTCGTTCTGTGTTTGGTTCTGGTTCTGGCTGTGGTTCTGTTTTTTTGTGTGGTTTTGTGTGTGGTTCTGGTCCTGTGTGTGGTTGTGGTTCTGTGTGTGGTTCTGGTTCAATGTGGTTTTGTGTGTGGTTCTGGTTCTGTGTGTGGTTCTGGTTCACTGTGGTTCTGTGTGTGGTTTTGGTTTTTTGTGTGGTTCTGTGTGTGGTTCTGGTTCTGTTTGTGGTTCTGGTTCCGTGTGTAGTTCTGTGTGTGGTTCTGGTTCTGTGTGTCGTTCTGAGTGTGTTCTGGTTCTGTGTGTGGTTCTGGTTCTGGTTCTCTGTGTAGTTCTGTGTGTGGTTCTGGTTCTGTGTGCGTTTCTGGTTCTGTTTGTGGTTCTGGTTCTGTGTGTAGTTCTGTGTGTGGTTCTGGTTCTGTGCATGGTTCTGGTTCTGTGTGTGGTTCTGGTTATGGTTCTGTTTGTAGTTCTGTGTGTGCTTCTCGTTCTATGTGTGGTTCTGGTTGTGTGTGTAGTTCTGTGTGTGGTTCTGGTTCTGTGCATGGTTCTGGTTCTGTGTGTGGTTCTGGTTATGGTTCTGTTTGTAGTTCTGTGTGTGCTTCTGGTTCTATGTGTGGTTCTGGTTGTGTGTGTAGTTCTGTCTGTGGTTCTGGTTCTAGTTGTGGTTCTGGTTCTGTGTGTGGTTCTGGTTCTGATTGTGGTTCTGGTTCTGTGTGTAGTTCTGTGTGTGGTTCTGGTTCTGTGCATGTTCTGGTTCTGTGTGTGGTTCTGGTTCTGATTGTGGTTTTGGTTTTGTGTGTGGTTCTGTGTGTGGTTCTGTGTGTGGTTCTTGTTCTGTTTGTGGTTCTGGTTCCGTGTGTAGTTCTGTGTGTGGTTCTGGTTGTATGTGTGGTTCTGATTCTGGTTCTGTGTGTAGTTCTCTTTGTGGTTCTAGTTATGTGTGTGGTTCTTGGTTTTGTGTGTCGTTCTGGTTTTATGTGTAGTTCTGTGTGTGGTTCTGGTTCTGGTTCTGTGTATAGTTCAGTGTGTGATTCTGGTTCTGTGTGTGGTTCTGGTTCTGTGTGTGGTTCTAGTTCTGGCTCTGGTTCTGTGTGTAGTTCTCTTTGTGGTTCTGGTTCTGTGTGTGGTTCTGGTTCTATGTGTAGTTCTGTTTCTGTGTGTGGTTGTGTGTGGTTCTGGGTGTGGTTCTGGTTCTGTGTGTAGTTCTGTGTGTAGTTCTGGTTTTGTGTGTGGTTGTAGTTCTGTGTGTAGTTGTGTGTGGTTCTGGTTCTGATTCTGTGTGTGCTTCTGGTTCTGTGTGTCGTTCTGTGTGTGGTTCTGGTTCTGTGCATGGTTCTGGTTCTGTGTGTGGTTCTGGTTCTATGTGTGGTTCTGGTTCTGTGTGTAGTTCTGTGTGTGGTTCTAGTTCTAGTTGTGGTTCTGGTTCTGTGTGTGGTTCTGGTTCTGGTTGTGGTTTTGGTTCTGTGTTTAGTTCTGTGTGTGGTTCTGGTTCTGTGCATGTTCTGGTTCTGTGTGTGGTTCTGGTTGTGGTTCTGTTTGTAGTTCTGTGTGTGCTTCTGGTTCTATGTGTGGTTCTGGTTCTGTGTGTAGTTCTGCATGTGGTTCTGGTTCTAGTTGTGATTCTGGTTCTGTGTGTGGTTCTGGTTGTGTGTGTAGTTCTGGTTCTGTGTGTAGTTCTGTGTGTGGTTCTGGTTCTGTGCATGTTCTGGTTCTGTGTGTCGTTCTGGTTGTGGTTCTGTTTGTAGTTCTGTGTGTGCTTCTTGTTCTATGTGTGGTTCTGGTTCTGTGTGTAGTTCTGTGTGTGGTTCTAGTTCTAGTTGTGGTTCTTGTTCTGTGTGTGGTTCTGGTTCTTGTTGTGGTTCTGGTTCTGTGTGTGGTTCTGAGTGTGGTTCTGGTTCTGTGTGTGGTTCTGGTTCTGTGTGTACTTCTGTCTGGTTCTGGTTCTGGGGATTGTTCTAGGTTTGGTTCTGTGTGTAGTTTTGTGTGTATTTCTGTGTGTGGTTCTGGTTCTGTGTGTGGTTCTTGTCCTGTGCGGTTGTGTGTGTAGTTCTGGTTCTGTGTGTAGTTCTGTGTGTGGTTCGGGTTCTGGGTGTGGTTCGGGTTCTGATTCTGTGTGTCGTTCTGT
Source organism: Taenioides sp. WSHXM2023 (assembly GCA_029959045.1). NCBI lineage: Eukaryota > Metazoa > Chordata > Actinopteri > Gobiiformes > Gobiidae > Taenioides > Taenioides sp. WSHXM2023. Next base: position 27,366,926 of record CM057104.1, on the reverse strand, counting down.
GTTTGGTTCTGGTTGTGGCTGTGGTTCTGGTTTTTTTGTGTGGTTCTGTGTGTGGTTCTGATTCTGGTTCTGTGTGTGGTGCTGAGTGTGGTTCGGGTTCTGTGTGTGGTGCTGAGTGTGGTTCTGGTTCTGTGTGTAGTTCTGTTGGCGGTTCTGGTTCCGTGTGTGATTCTGGTTCTGTGTGTACTTCTGTGTGGTTCTGGTTCTGGGTGTGGTTCTAGATTTGGTTCTGTGTGTAGTTTTGTGTGTATTTCTGTGTGTGGTTCTGGTTCTGTGTGTGGTTCTGGTCCTGTGCGGTTGTGTGTGTAGTTCTGTTTCTGTGTGTAGTTCTGTGTGTGGTTCGGGTCCTGGGTGTGGTTCTGGTTCTGATTCTGTGTGTCGTTCTGTGTTTGGTTCTGGTTGCGGCTGTGGTTCTGGTTTTTTGTGTGGTTCTGTGTGTGGTTCTATTTCTGTCTGTGGTTCTAGTTCTCTGTGGTTCTGTGTGTGGTTTTGGTTTTGTGTGTGGTTCTGTGTGTGGTTCTGTGAGTTGTTCTGGTTCTGTTTGTGGTTCTGGTTCCGTGTGTAGTTCTGTGTGTGGTTCTGGTTCTGTGTGTGGTTCTGTGTGCGGTTCTGTGAGTGGTTCTGGTTCTGTTTGTGGTTCTGGTTCCGTGTGTAGTTCTGTGTGTGATTCTGGTTCTGTGTGTGGTTCTGGTTCTGGTTGTGTGTATGTTTCTGTGTGTGGTTCTCTTTTTGTGGTTATGGTTCTGTGTGTGGCCCTGGTTCTGTGTGTAGTTCTGTGTGTGGTTCTGGTTTTGTGTGTGGTTCTGGATCTTTGTGTGGTTCTGTTTCTGGTTGTGTGTGTAGTTCTGTTCTGTGTGTGGTTCTATGTGTGGTCCTGGTTCTGTCTATAGTTGTGTTGGTGGTTCTGTTTCTGTGTGTGGTTCTGGTTCTGTGTGTAGTTCTTTCTGTTGTTCTGGTTCTGGGTGTGGTTCTGGTTCTGTGTGTAATTCTGTTTGTAGTTCTGGTTTTGTGTGTGGTTGTGGTTCTGGTTCTGTGTGTAGTTCTGTTTATGGTTCTGGTTCTGTCAGTGGTTCTGGTTTTGTGTGTAGTTCTCTGCGTGTTTCTGGTTCTGTGTGTGGTTCTTGTTGTATGTGTGGTTCTGATTCTTGTTCTGTGTGTAGTTCTCTTTGTGGTTCTAGTTATGTGTGTGGTTCTGGTTCTGGGTGTGGTTTTGGTCCTGTGAGTAGTTCTGGTTCTGATTCTGTGTGTCGTTCTGTGTTTGGTTCTGGTTGTGGCTGTGGTTCGGGTTCTGGGTGTGGTTCTGGTTCTGGTTGTGGTTCTGCTTTTGTTTGCTGTTCTGATTCTGTCTGTAGTTCTGTTTCTGTGTGGTTTTGTGTGTGGTTCTGGTTCTGTGTGTAGTTCTGTGTGTGGTTCTGGTTCTGTGTGTGGTTCTGGTTCTGTGTGTAGTTCTGTGTGTGGTTCTGGTTCAGGTTGTGGTTCTGGTTCTGTGTGTGGTTGTGGTTCTGGTTGTGGTTTTGGTTCTGTGTGCGGTTCTTGTTCTGTCTGTAGTTCTGTTTTTGTGTGGTTCTGTGTGTGGTCCTGGTTCTGTCTGTAGTTGTGTTGGTGGTTCTTGTTCTGTGTGTGCTTCTGGTTCTGTGTGTAGTTCTGTGTGTGGTTCTGGTTCTGTGCATGGTTTTGGTTCTGTGTGTGGTTCTGGTTGTGGTTCTGTTTGTAGTTCTGTGTGTGCTTCTGGTTCTATGTGTTGTTCTGGTTCTGTGTGTAGTTCTGTGTGTGGTTCTGGTTCTAGTTGTGGTTCTGGTTCTGTGTGTGGTTCTGGTTCTGGTTGTGGTTCTGGTTCTGTGTGTAGTTCTGTGTGTGGTTCTGGTTCTGTACATGTTCTGGTTCTGTGTGTCGTTCTGGTTGTGGTTCTGTTTGTAGCTCTGTGTGTGCTTCTGGTTCTATGTGTGGTTCTGGTTCTGTGTGTAGTTCTGTGTGTGGTTCTAGTTCTAGTTGTGGTTCTGGTTCTGTGTGTGGTTCTGGTTCTGGTTGTGGTTCTGGTTCTGTGTGTTTCTGAGTGTGGTTCTGGTTCTGTGTGTGGTTCTGATTCTGGTTCTGTGTGTGGTTCTGGTTCTGTGTGTGGTGCTGAGTGTGGTTCTGGTTCTGTGTGTAGTTCTTTTGGTGGTTCTGGTTGTGTTTGGTTCTGGTTCTGGCTGTGATTCTGGTTATTTGTCTGTTTCTGTGTGTGCTTCTGTTTCTGTGTGTGGTTTTGGTTCTCTGTGTGGTTCTTGTTCTGTGTGTAGTTCTGTTTCTGTGTGTGGTTCTGTGTGTAGTTCTGTGTGTAGTTCTGGTCCTGTGCGGTTGTATGTGTATTTCTGGTTCTGTGTGTAGTACTGTGTGTGGTTCTGGTTCTGGGTGTGGTTTTGGTCCTGTGAGTAGTTCTGGTTCTGATTCTGTGTGTCGTTCTGTGTTTGGTTCTGGTTGTGGCTGTGGTTCGGGTTCTGGGTGTGGTTTTGGTTCTGGTTGTGGTTCTGCTTTTGTTTGCGGTTCTGGTTCTGTCTGTAGTTCTGTTTCTGTGTGGTTTTGTGTGTGGTTCTGGTTCTGTGTGTAGTTCTGTGTGTGGTTCTGGTTCTGTGTGTGGTTCTGGTTCTGTGTGTAGTTCTGTGTGTGGTTCTGGTTCAGGTTGTGGTTCTGGTTCTGTGTGTGGTTGTGGTTCTGGTTGTGGTTTTGGTTCTGTGTGCGGTTCTTGTTCTGTCTGTAGTTCTGTTTTTGTGTGGTTCTGTGTGTGGTCCTGGTTCTGTCTGTAGTTGTGTTGGTGGTTCTTGTTCTGTGTGTGATTCTGGTTCTGTGTGTAGTTCTGTGTGTGGTTCTGATTCTGGGTCTGTGTGTGGTTCTGATGGTGGTTCTGGTTCTGTGTGTGGTTCTGGTTCTGTGTGTAGTTCTCTGTGTGCTTCTGGTTCTGGTTCTGTGTGTGGTTCTGGTTCTGTGTGCGGTTCTACTTCTATCTGTAGTTCTGTTTCTGTTTGGTTCTGTTTGTGGTTCTCGTTCTGTGTGTGGTTCTGTGTGTAGTTCTGGTTCTGTGTGTCGTTCTGGTTGTGTTTGTGGTTCTACTTCTATCTGTAGTTCTGTTTCTGTTTGGTTCTGTTTGTGGTTCTGGTTCAGTGTGTAGTTTTGTGTGTGGTTCTGGTTCTGTGGGGAGTTCTATTGGTGGTTCTGGTTCTGTGTGTGGTTCTGGTTCTCTGTGTAGTTCTGTGTGTGGTTCTGGTCCTGGTTCTGTGTGTAGTTCTGTCTGTGGTTCTGGTTCTGTCTGTGGTTCTGGTTCTGGGTGTGGTTCTGGTTCTATGTGTAGTTCTGTTTTTGTGTGTGGTTGTGGTTGGTTCTGGTTCTGAGTGTGGTTCTGGTTCTGTTTGTACATCTGTGTGTAGTTCTGGTTTTGTGTGTGGTTCTGGTTCTGTGTGTAGTTCTATGTGTGGTTCTGGTTCGGGTTCTGCTTTTGTGTGTAGTTCTGTTTGTGGTTCTGGTTTTGTGTGTAGTTCTGTGTGTGCTTCTGGTTCTGTGTGTGGTTCTGGTTCTGTGTGTAATTCTGTGTGTGGTTCTGATTCTGGTTCTGTGTGTGGTTCTGATGGGGGTTCTGGTTCTGTGTGTGGTTCTGGTTCTGTGTGTAGTTCTGTGTGTACTTCTTGTTGTGTGTGTGGTTCTGGTTCTGTGTGCGGTTCTACTTCTATCTGTAGTTCTGTTTCTGTTTGGTTCTGTTTGTGGTTCTGGTTCAGTGTGTAGTTCTGTGTGTGGTTCTGGTTCTGTGGGTAGTTCTATTGGTGGTTCTGGTTCTGTATGTGGTTCTGGTTCTTTGTGTATTTCTGTGTGTGGTTCTGGTTCTGTGTGTAGTTCTGTGTGTAGTTCTGGTTTTGTGTGTGGTTCTGGTTCTGTGTGTAGTTCTGTGTGTAGTTCTGGTTTGTGTGTGTGGTTTTGTGTGTAGTTCTGTGTGTGGTTCTGGTTCTGTGTGTAGTTCTGTGTGTAGTTCTGGTTTTGTGTGTGGTTCTGGTTCTATCTGTATTTCTATTTCTGTGTGGTTCTGTGTGTGGTTCTGGTACTGGGTGTTGTTTCTTGTTCTATGTCTGTATTTCTGCTTCTGTGTGTAGTTCTGCTGGTGGTTCTGGTTCTGTGTGTGGTTCTGTGTGTAGTTCTGGTTCTGTGTGTCGTTCTGGTTGTGTTTGTAGTTCTCTGTGTATTTCTGGTTCTGTGTGTGGTTTTGGTTCTGTATGAAGTTCTGTGTGTTCTAGTTCTGTGTGCGGTTCTGGATCTGTATGTGGTTCTGGTTCTGTTTCTGTGTGTTGTTCTGTGTGTAGTTCTGTTCTGTGTGTGGTTCTGGTTCTGTGTGTCGTTCTGGTTTTTTTTGTGGTTGTGGTTCTGTGTGTAGTTCTGTGTGTGGTTCTGGTTCTGTGTGTGGTTCTGGATCTGTGTGTGGTTCTGGTTCTGGTCCTGTGTGTAGTTTTGTGTGTAGTTCTGTTCTGTGTGTGGTTCTGGGTGTGGTTCTGGTGCTGTGTGTATTTGTGTTGGTGGTTCTGGTTCTGTGTGTGGTTCTGGTTCTGTGTGTAGTTCTGTGTGTGGTTCTGGTTCTGGTTCTGTGTGTAGTTCTGTCTGTGGTTCTGGTTCTGTCTGTGGTTCTGGTTCTGGGTGTGGTTCTGGTTCTATGTGTAGTTATGTTTTTGTGTGTGGTTGTGGTTGGTTCTGGTTCTGAGTGTGGTTCTGGTTCTGTTTGTACATCTGTGTGTAGTTCTGGTTTTGTGTGTGGTTCTGGTTCTGTGTGTAGTTCTGTGTGTGGTTCTGGTTCGGGTTCTGCTTCTGTGTGTAGTTCTGTTTGTGGTTCTGGTTCTGTGTGTGGTTCTGGTTCTGTGTGTAGTTCTGTGTGTGGTTCTGGTTCTGTGTGTGATTCTGGTTCTGTGTGTAGTTCTGTGTGTGGTTCTGATTCTGGGTCTGTGTGTGGTTGTGATGGTGGTTCTGGTTCTGTGTGTGGTTCTGGTTCTGTGTGTAGTTCTGTGTGTGCTTCTGGTTCTGTGTGTGGTTCTGGTTCTAGTTCTGGTTCGGGTTCTGGTTCTATGTGTAGATCTCTTTGTGGTTATGGTTCTGTGTGTGGTTCTGGTTCTGTGTGCGGTTCGGCTTCTATCTGTAGTTCTGTTTCTGTTTGGTTCTGTTTGTGGTTCTGGTTCTGTGTGTGGTTCTGGTTCTGGTTCAGTGTGTAGTTCTGTGTGTGGTTCTGGTTCTGTGGGTAGTTCTATTGGTGGTTCTGGTTCTGTGTGTGGTTCTGGTTCTGTGTGTAATTCTGTGTGTGGTTCTGGTTCTGGTTTGTGTGTAGTTCTATCTGTGGTTCTGGTTCTGTCTGTGGTTCTGGTTCTGGGTGTGGTTCTGGTTCTATGTGTAGGTCTGTTTTTGTGTGTGGTTGTGGTTGTGGTTGGTTCTGGTTCTTAGTGTGGTTCTGGTTCTGTTTGTACATCTGTGTGTAGTTCTGGTTTTGTGTGTGGGTCTGGTTCTGTGTGTAGTTCTGTGTGTGGTTCTGGTTCGGGTTCTGCTTCTGTGTGTGGTTCTGCTTGTGGTTCTGGTTCTGTGTGTGGTTCTGGTTCTGTGTGTGATTCTGGTTCTGTGTGTAGTTCTGTGTGTGGTTCTGATTCTGGTTCTATGTGTGGTTCTGATGGTGGTTCTGGTTCTGTGTGTGGTTCTGGTTCTGTGTGTAGTTCTGTGTGTAGTTCTGGTTCTGTGTGTGGTTCTGGTTCTGTGTGCGGTTCTACTTCTCTCTGTAGTTCTGTTTCTGTTTGGTTCTGTTTGTGGTTCTGGTTCTGTGTGTGGTTCTGGTTCAGTGTGTAGTTCTGTGTGTGGTTCTGGTTCTGTGTGTGATTCTGGTTCTGTGTGTAGTTCTGTGTGTGGTTCTGATTCTGGTTCTGTGTGTGGTTCTGATGATGGTTCTAATTCTGTGTGTGGTTCTGGTTCTGTGTGTAGTTCTGTGTGTTGTTCTGGTTCTGTGTGTGGTTCTGGTTCTGTGTGTGATTCTGGTTCTGTGTGTAGTTCTGTGTGTGGTTCTGATTCTGGTTCTGTGTGTGGTTCTGATGGTGGTTCTAGTTCTGTGTGTGGTTCTGGTTCTGTGTGTAGTTCTGTGTGTAGTTCTGGTTCTGTGTGTGGTTCTGGTTGTGTTTGTGGTTCTACTTCTATCTGTAGTTCTGTTTCTCTTTGGTTCTGTTTGTGGTTCCGGTTCTGTGTGTGTTTCTGGTTCAGTGTGTAGTTCTGTGTGTGGTTCTGGTTCAGTGTGTAGTTCTGTGTGTGGTTCTGGTTCTGTGGATAGTTCTATTGGTGGTTCTGGTTCTGTGTGTGGTTCTGGTTCTGTGTGTAGTTCTGTGTGTGGTTCTGGTTCTGGTTTTGTGTGTAGTTCTGTCTGTGGTTCTGGTTCTGTCTGTGGTTCTGTTTCTGGGTGTGGTTCTGGTTCTATGTGTAGGTCTGTTTTTGTGTGTGGTTGTGGTTGGTTCTGGTTCTGAGTGTGGTTCTGGTTCTGTTTGTACATCTGTGTGTAGTTCTGGTTTTGTGTGTGGTTCTGGTTCTGTGTGTAGTTCTGTGTGTGGTTCTGGTTCGGGTTCTGCTTCTGTGTGTAGTTCTGTTTGTGGTTCTGGTTCTGTGTGTGGTTCTGGTTCTGTGTGTAGTTCTGTGTGTGGTTCTGGTTCGGGTTCTGCTTCTGTGTGTAGTTCTGTTTGTGGTTCTGGTTCTGTGTGTGGTTCTGGTTCTGTGTGTAGTTCTGTGTGTGGTTCTGATTCTGGTTCTGTGTGTGGTTCTGATGGTGGTTCTGGTTCTGTGTGTGGTTCTGGTTCTGTGTGTGGTTCTGTGTGTAGTTCTGGTTCTGTGTGTAGTTCTGTGTGTAGTTCTGTGTTGTGTGTGGTTCTGTGTGTAGTTCTGTGTGTGGTTCTGGTTCTGTGTGTAGTTCTGTGTGTGGTTCTGGTTCTGTGGGTAATTCTATTGGTGGTTCTGGTTCTGTGTGTAGTTCTGTGTGTAGTTCTGTTTTGTGTGTGGTTCTGTGTGTAGTTCTGTGTGTGGTTCTGGTTCTGTGTGTAGTTCTGTGTGTAGTTCTGGTTTTGTGTGTGGTTCTGGTTCTATCTGTATTTCTATTTCTGTGTGGTTCTGTGTGTGGTTCTGGTACTGGGTGTTGTTTCTTGTTCTATAAGATAAGATAAGATAAGATAAGATAAGATAAGATAATCCTTTATTTGTCCCACAATGGGGAAATTGCAGTGTCACAACGCAAGTTACAGAAACAGTAGGAAAATAAGAGCATGCATCAAAATCAAGATAAATAATAATAATAAGTATTTACAATCAACTAAAAAACACAACACTGTAAAGCTAAAAGGCACAGGAACGTTGCACAATAAGTGTTTTTGATTCTGAGATGATTGTGTACAGTGCAGTGATGGACAGTGGTGGGTAAATAAATAATAGCAGGTAAAGTGACTTTAAATAATATTGCACATTGTTATTATTACTATGGAGATTACACTATGTGTGTAGTTCTGCTTCTGTGTGTAGTTCTGCTGGTGGTTCTGGTTCTGTGTGTGGTTCTGTGTGTAGTTCTGGTTCTGTGTGTCGTTCTGGTTGTGTTTGTGGTTCTCTGTGTATTTCTGGTTCTGTGTGTGGTTTTGGTTCTGTATGAAGTTCTGTGTGTTCTAGTGCTGTGTGTGGTTCTGCTTCTGTGTGTGGTTCTGGATCTGTATGTGGTTCTGGTTCTGTTTCTGTGTGTTGTTCTGTGTGTAGTTCTGTTCTGTGTGTAGTTCTGGTTCTGTGTGTCGTTCTGGTTTTGTTTGTGGTTGTGGTTCTGTGTGTGGTTCTGGTTCAGTGTGTAGTTCTGTGTGTGGTTCTGGTTCTGTGGGTAGTTCTATTGGTGGTTCTGGTTCTGTGTGTGGTTCTGGTTCTGTGTGTAGTTCTGTGTGTGGTTCTGGTTCTGGTTTTGTGTGTAGTTCTGTCTGTGGTTCTGGTTCTGTCTGTGGTTCTGGGTGTGGTTCTGGTTCTATGTGTAGGTCTGTTTTTGTGTGTGGTTGTGGTTGGTTCTGGTTCTGAGTGTGGTTCTGGTTCTGTTTGTACATCTGTGTGTAGTTCTGGTTTTGTGTGTGGTTCTGGTTCTGTGTGTAGTTCTGTGTGTGGTTCTGGTTCGGGTTCTGCTTCTGTGTGTAGTTCTGTTTGTGGTTCTGGTTCTGTGTGTGGTTCTGGTTCTGTGTGTAGTTCTGTGTGTGGTTCTGGTTCGGGTTCTGCTTCTGTGTGTAGTTCTGTTTGTGGTTCTGGTTCTGTGTGTGGTTCTGGTTCTGTGTGTAGTTCTGTGTGTGGTTCTGATTCTGGTTCTGTGTGTGGTTCTGATGGTGGTTCTGGTTCTGTGTGTGGTTCTGGTTCTGTGTGTGGTTCTGTGTGTAGTTCTGGTTCTGTGTGTGGTTCTGGTTCTGTGTGTGATTCTGGTTCTGTGTGTAGTTCTGTGTGTGGTTCTGATTCTGGGTCTGTGTGTGGTTCTGATGGTGGTTCTGGTTCTGTGTGTGGTTCTGGTTCTGTGTGTAGTTCTGTGTGTGCTTCTGGTTCTGTGTGTGGTTCTGGTTCTGGTTCGGGTTCTGGTTCTGTGTGTAGATCTCTTTGTGGTTATGGTTCTGTGTGTGGTTCTGGTTCTGTGTGCGGTTCTACTTTTATCTGTAGTTCTGTTTCTGTTGGGTTCTGTTTGTGGTTCTGGTTCTGTGTGTGATTCTGGTTCTGGTTCAATGTGTAGTTCTGTAGTTCAACTTTCAAAACAGAAAGTTGTCAGGCCAAGTTTCAAAACAGAAAGTTATCAGGCCAAGGCGATCTGCTCCATGGTATAATGAAAAATTGCGTACACACAAACGAAAGGTTAGGAGAATTGAGAAAAGTTACCGTAAAGCACACTCAGAGCAGTCTTTAAAAGCATGGAAAACCTGCCTTTTGTCCTATAAGCAGGCGTTGTGTGCGGCCCAAACCAGTTACTATTCCAATCTAATTGAAGTAAACAAAAATAATCCTAGGTTCTTATTCAGCACTGTAGCCAGGCTGACAAACTGCCACAGTGCAGTAGAACCTTCAATCACAATTACTTTCAGTTCTGAGGATTTCCTGACATTTTTTAATAATAAGATCATTACTATAAGAGATAAAATAAATGAAATTGCCCCTACTTTTAATTCTGAGCAAGTTCAAGCTGTAAGAGTAGGGTCTCAATTAAACTCATGTTCAGTTTTGGTGGGATCTGAATTATCCTCACTTGGTACAGTTTTTGAGAAATTTGCCATTCTAAATCATGCTGAATTAACTTCAGCCTTTATGTCCTCTAAATCCTCAACTTGTATGTTAGACCCAATCCCAAGTAGACTTTTCAAAGAAATTCTCCCTCTAATTATTGATCCTATTCTTAATATAATAAATACTTCACTGGAATATGGTTACGTGCCTCAGTCTTTTAAATATGCGGTAATTAAGCCGCTCCTAAAAAAGCCTAATCTTGATCCTGACCTCTTAGCCAATTTACAGACCTATTTCAAATCTTCCGTTTATTTCTAAAATTCTGGAGAGAATTGTAATTAAACAGCTTTGTCGTCATCTGCAGGAAAATAATTTATTTGAAAAATTTCAATCTGGATTCAGAACTCATCATAGCACTGAGACAGCCCTGGTTAAAGTAACAAATGATTTGTTATTGGCTGCTGACAATGGTCAGGTCTCAATACTGGTTCTGTTGGACCTCAGTGCAGCTTTTGACACAATCGACCACAACATTCTACTGCAGAGGTTGGAATGTGATGTGGGCATCAGAGGAACTGCCCTCAACTGGTTTAAATCCTATTTATCCGATAGGTACCAGTTTGTAAATGTAAACCAGAGCTCCTCACAGTGCTCTAAAGTAGCCTACGGTGTGCCACAGGGTTCAGTTCTGGGTCCAGTTCTGTTTACCCTTTATATGCTACCGTTAGGTAATATCATCCGAAAGCACGGTATCGATTTCCACTGTTATGCAGATGACACCCAGCTGTACCTATCAATGAAACCTGATCAGACTAATCAAATTGACTTGGCTTAGTGACTGTGTGAGGGACATAAAAACATGGATGACCTTTAATTATTTACTTCTTAACCCTGAAAAAACTGAAGTCATTCTATTAGGCCCTAAACACCTACGAGACTCTATTGTGGTTTTGTCCCGGCCTGCAGCTGGGCTCGATGTAAAGTTTGACTCTCTAACTGATCAGATAATCACATTGGACAATGTCAGTGTAGCCTCCAGCTCCACTGTAAGAAATCTTGGAGTCCTATTTGATCAAGAGCTCTCATTTAAAGCACACATAAGCCATGTCTGTAAAACGGCTTATTTTCATTTACGCAATATAGCCAAAATTAGAAATGTACTGCCAAAAAATGATGCTGAAAAACTTGTCCATGCTTTTGTCACTTCGAGGTTAGACTACTGTAACTCCCTGCTTGCAGCTTGCCCTAAAAGCTCTATAAAAAGCCTTCAATTGGTTCAAAATGCAGCAGCAAGAGTACTAACAGGTACTAAAAAACGAGAGCACATTACTCCAGTATTAAAAAATCTTCATTGGCTTCCGGTTGAGTTTAGAGTAAAATTTAAAATTCTTCTTCTAACCTATAAAGCTGTAAATGACATGGCCCCTTCCTACATTAAAGATGAAATTGTACCTTATCATCCTAACTGTTCACTATTGCACTATTGGTGGTTCCTAGAGTCGCTAAAAGTACTTTAGGAGGTAGAGCTTTTAGGTACCAAGCACCCTTGTTGTGGAATCAGCTCCCTGCTCATGTCAAAGAAGCTGACACAGTCTCTACATTTAAGATTAGGCTCAAAACGTTCCTCTTTGAATTAGCTTATGGTCAGGTCAGTTAGGAACAGAAACTAAACCCACAGGCCTAGTTAAGCTGCTCTAGGAGATATATTACTGGGGAAAGTATGGCAACTTGAGCACTGTCCTCTGGTTTCTCCTACTTTTTCTCCTCCTACTGTTAAGATTATTCAATTACTAGTTCATTCGTAGTCTGTTCTTTGCTATTCACATGTTGTCCCTGTCCCACTCCCCTTTTGGGGAGTGTAACTGTTTCAGATGCTACTGTTCCAGTTTGGACCGCTGCTGTCCCCTAGTGTCGAGGACCTGGACCCCTCCTCTCCTTCCCTATCCTTGATTAACTGTCCTCGTCCTGCTAGATTAGTAGTTTTATCTGCCTGTCCGTCCTTAGGAGTAGGATCTCTCCTTCACTGTGGTTCTCCTCGAGGTTTCTCCGTTTTCCCATTGGGTTTTTTGGAGTTTTTCCTTGCCGAGAAGGAGTGTCTAAGGACAGGAGATGCTGGGACAGTCATCCATTTGCCTGCTTGTTGTTGAACATTCTGTATTTTTGTTTTATGAATGTTTCTTCTGCTTTATTAATCAACAATTTTGTGAAGTCCACCGAGATAACTCTTGTTGTGATTTTGGGCTATACAAAAATAAATTGAATTGAATTGAATTGAAATTGTGTGTGGTTCTGGTTCTGTGGGTAGTTCTGTTGGTGGTTCAGGTTCTGTGTGTGCTTCTCGTTCTGTACATAGTCCTGTTTGTGGTTCTGGTTCTGTCTGTGGTTCTGATACTGTGTGTAGTTCTGTGTGTGATTCTGATTTATGGTTGTGGGTCTGGTTTTGTATGTGGTTCTGTATCTGGTTCTGGTTCTGTGTGGTTTTGGTTCTATGTGTGGTTCTGGTTCTGGTTCTGTTTCTGTTTCTGTGTGTAGTTCTGGCTCTGGTTCTGTGTGTAGTTCTGTGTGTAGTTCTGTTTTTTTGTGTGGTTCTGGTTCTGTGTGCGGTTCTGGTTCTGGGTTAGGTTCTGGTTCTGTGTGTAGTTTTGTGTGTGGTTCTGGTTCTGAGTGTGGTTCTGGTTCTGTGTGTGGTTTTGTGTGTAGTTCTGGTCCTGTGAGTAGTTCTGTGTGGGGTTCTGGTTCTGGTTGTCGTTCTGGTTCTGTGTAGTTCTGTGTGTGGTTCTGGTTCTGTGTGTGCTTCTGGTTCTGTGTTTTGTTCTGGTTTTGGTTCTTTGTGTAGTTCTGTGTGTGGTTCTAGTTCTGTATGTGGTTCTGTTTCTGTGTGTTATTCTGTGTGTGGTTCTGCTTCTGTGTGTAGTTCTGTGTGTTGTTCTGGTTCTGGTTGAGGTTCTGGTTCTGTGTGTAGTTTTGTGTGTGGTTCTGGTTCTGTGTGTGGTTCTGGTTCTGTGTGTGGTTCTGGTTCTGTGTATGGTTCTGTGTGTACTTCTGATTCTGTTTGTGGTTCGATGTGTGTTTTTTTTTCTGGGTGTGGTTCTGGTTCTGTGTGTAGTTCTGCGTGTGGTTCTGGTTCTGTTTGTGGTTCTGGTTCTGTGTGTAGTTCTGGCTCTGTTTCTGTGTGTAGTTCTGTGTGTAGTTCTGGTTCTTTGTGTGGTTCTGGTTCTGTGTGTGGTTCTGGTTCTGTGTGTTCTGTTTCTGTGTGTGGTTCTGTTGGTGGTTCTGGTTCTGTGTGATTCTAGTTCTGTGTGTAGTTCTGTGTGGGGTTCTGGTTCTGTGTGTAGTTCTGTTTGAGGTTCTGGTTCTGTGTGTGGTTGTGGTTGTATGTGTAGTTCTTTGTGTGGTTCTAGTTCTGTGTATGCTTTTGGTTCTGTGTGTGGTTTTGATTTTGGTTCTTTGTGTAGTTCTGTGTGTGTTTTTGGTTCTGTATGTGGTTCTGTTTCTGTGTGTTATTCTGTGTGTGGTTCTGCTTCTGTGTGTAGTTCTGCGTGTGGTTCTGGTTCTGGGTGAGGTATTGGTTCTGTGTGTAGTTTTGTGTGTGGTTCTCATTCTGTGTGTCGTTCTGGTTCTTTGTATGGTTCTGTGTGTACTTGTGATTCTGTGTGTGTTTCTATGTGTGGTTCTTTTTCTGGGTGTGGTTCTGGTTCTGTGTGTGGTTCTGTGTGTGGCTCTGGTTTGTGTGTGTAATTCTCTTTGTGGTTCTGGTTCTGCATGTGGTTCTGGTTCTGTGTGTAGTTCTCTGTGTGTTTTGGTTTCTGGGTGTGGTTCTGGTTCTCAGTGTAGTTCTGTGTGTGGTTCTGGTTGTGTGTGTGGTTCTGGTTCTTTGTGTAGTTCTGTGTGTGGTTCTGGTTCTTTCTATGGTTCTATTTCTGTGTGTGGTTCTATGTGCGGTTATGGTTCTGTGTGTGGTTTTGGTTCTGTATGTGGTTCTGGTTCTGTGTGTGGTTCTGTGTGTAGTTCTATGTGCGGTTCTGGTTCTGTGTGTAGTTCTGGATGTGGTTCTGGTCCTGTGTGTGGTTCTCGGTGTGGTTCTCAGTTATAAAGGCTATGGATTGTTTTTGTTGCCATGGCAACGGAATTGAAAGTTACACAGCAGACACCACTAAATCCATATTTAAAGACAGTGGACAGCATTTTTTTCCTCTAAATTGCTCTTTTATTACTATTTCAACTGAAATTCGTAAAAAAAAAAAGTTGTCAAAACTTATTTTGCATAGGTACTTAAGTGACATTTGAGAATATAAGGCTATGGATTGTTGTTGCTGCATTGGCAACGGAAATGAAATTTACGCATTCCTTACCTACATACTCTTTTTTTTTAATTGATTGATTTATTTATTTTTTTAGAACTAATTACTTTGAAATTAATGAAAATGCTTACAGCACCTGGTATTCCCAGGCTTTCTCCCATTCAAGTACTAACCAGGCCCACACTTGCTTGGCTTCCAAAATCAGACAAGATCAGGCAATCTCACGTTGGTATGGCCGTAAGCAAAAGTGGACACCACTAAATCTATATTTATAGACAGTGAACAGTATTTTTTTGTGTAAATTGCTCTTTTATTATTAAATAAATAGACATCAGTGAAAAAAGTTGTCAAAACTCAGTTAATTTTGCATAAGCATAGAAGTGACCTTTGAGAACATAGAGCTATGGATTGTCATCATTGCCATGGCAACAGATATAAAAGTTACACAAGAGACAAGATAAGATAAGATAAGATAAGATAATCCTTTATTTGTCCCACAATGGGGAAATTGCAGACACCACTAAATTCATATTTATAGACAGTGGGCAGCGTTTTTTTGTGTAAATTGCTCTATTATTACTAAATAAATGGACATTAGTGAACAAGTTGTCAAAACTCAAACTCAAACTGCATAGGCACAGAAGTGACCTTTGAGAAGATAGGTCTATGGATTGTTGCTGTTGTCATGGCAACGGAAATGAAAGTTACTCATTCCTTACCTACATGATCTTTATTTCTTTATTTATTTCTTTTATTTATTTATTTATTTTTAATATAACTGATTTCTTTGAAATGAATGAAAATGCTTGCAGCACCTGATATTCCCAGGCTTTCTTCCATTCAAGTACTAACCAAGTCCGCACTTGCTTGGCTTCCGAGATCAGACAAGATCGGGCATATTCAAATTGGTATGGCCGTAAGTGAACGTGGACACACGTTTGTAACAGATCTTCTAGACAGAGTAGCTGAACAAACCAGGACTCCTTTGAAAGCCTAACGTCTCCAGATTGACGAGCAGAAAACAAGGAATAAGGCCAAAGAATCATGTTTATCTATCTGTCTGTCATTCTCAATGGACTGCAATATGCCAGAATGTTGCCAAAGGTTTGTCCTCCGATTTTCCCATTATTCTGCGGCTTGTAACAAAGCTTCTGGACAGAGTAGCTGAACAAACCAGGACTCCTTTGAAAGCCTAAAGTCTCCAAATTGATGACCAGAAAACGTAAAGTTGTTATTTTTCACTTTTTGGAAGATATGAGCTCTTTTGTAAAAACTGCCTCACATGACGTGCCACTTGGCCTGTTTTGCATCCTCTTAAACTCAAATAATTTTAAGGCAACACAGTCAGTTCTGTGTTTCTGCTGGAGAATTGTGTAAAGGCTTGTTGGAAAGCTTCAAGGCCCTAGTAACAGTCAAAAAAAGCACATGTCTTGCAGTTGTGCTTCAAAAGAAATGTGTAATTAAATTTACAAAATCCAACACTGGATTGCATTAGAATCGTCTGTTACAGAGATAAATACAAGAGATTTTGTCTGGAAAATTTCCACTGCGGCTGTAGCTCAGTGGCAGATCTTTTGACTAGTAATCAGAAGGTCTCTGGTTCGATTCCGGTTTGGCCGTTTTGTTTTGTTTTTCTTTAAAAAGTAATAAGGCCACACAATCATGTTTATTTATCTGTCTATTTACCTGTCATTCAGAATGGACTGCAATATGCTACAATGTTGACAGAGGTTTGTCCTCCGATATTCCCATTATTCTGCGGCTTGTAACAAAGCTTCTGGACAGGGTAGCTGAACAAACCAGGCCTCCTTTGAAAGCCTAAATAAGATAAGATAAGATAAGATAATCCTTTATTTGTCCCACAATGGGGAAATTGCAGTGTCACAATGCAAGTTACAGAAACAGTAGGAAAATAAGAGCATGCATCAAAATCAAGATAAATAATAATAATAAGTATTTACAGTCAACTAAAAAACACAACACTGTAAGCTAAGCTAAAAGGCACGGGAACATTGCACAATAAGTGTTTTTGATTCTGAGATGATTGTGTACAGTGCAGTGATGGACAGTGGTGGGTAAATAAATAAGTAGCAGGTAAAGTGACTTTAAATAATATTGCACATTGTTATTATTACTATGGAGATGACACATGGTTGCTATGGGGATGACACATGACTAGCATTGATCATTATACAGTCTGACAGCAGCAGGAAGGAAAGACCTGCGAAATCTCTCCTTTACACAGCGAGGGTGAATCAGTCTGTCACTGATGCTGCTCTCCAGAGCAGACAGGGCGTCCTGCAGGGGGTGACCCTCATGGTCCAGCATAGACATGAGTTTAGCCAGGACCCTCTTGTCCCCCACCTGCTGCACCGAGTCCAGAGGACAGCCCAGGACTGAGCTGGACTTCTTGATGATCTTGTCCAGTTTCTTCTTCTCCCTCTCTGTGACGCTGCTGCTCCAGCAGACCACACCGTACAGGATGGCTGATGCCACCACAGAGTCATAGAAGGTCCTCAGGAGTGGCCCCCTCACTCCAAAGGACCGCAGTCTCCTCAGGAGATAGAGCCGACTCTGGCCCTTCCTGTACAGTGCATCTGTGTTATGAGTCCAGTCCAGTTTATTGTTCAGATGCACACCCAGGTACTTGTAAGAGTCCACTCTCTCAATGTCTCTTCCCTGGATGTTCACTGGTGGGGGGGCAGTAGAGTGGCGTCTGCGGAAGTCCACCACCATCTCCTTGGTCTTCCCCGCGTTGATGAGAAGGTGGTTCCGGTGACACCAGTCCACAAAGTCCTGCGTTAGTCCTCTGTACTCCGCGTCGTCATCGTCCGTGATGAGACTGATGATGGCGGAGTCATCTGAGAACTTCTGCAAGACGCAGCTGTCCGTGTTGTGTCTGAAGTCTGCAGTATAGAGGGTGAAGAGGAAGGGCGCGAGGACAGTGCCCTGGGGCGCCCCCACATTGCAGGTCATGAGGTCAGACACACAGTCCTGGGCTCTCACAAACTGGGGCCGGTTTGTGAGGTAGTCCAGGATCCTCTCAGCCAGGTCACAGTCCACTCCTGCCCACTCCAGCTTGTCCCTCAGGAGCAGCGGCTGGATGGTGTTGAAAGCACTGGAGAAGTCAAAGAACAAGATTCTCACAGTGCTGCCGGGCCTCTCCAGGTGGGACAGTGAGCGGTGCATCAGAGAGATGATGGCGTCCTCCACTCCGATGCCGGGCCGATACGCGAACTGCAGCGGGTCCATCGCTGAGCTCACCGTAGAGCAGAGGTGACCCAGGACGAGCCTCTCCAGTCTTCATCAGATGAGACGTGAGAGCCACTGGCCTGAAGCTGTAAAGTCTCCAGATTGATGAGCAGAAAACAAGGAATAAGGCCAAAGAATCATGTTTATCTACCTGTCTATCTACCTGTCATTCTCAATGGATTGCGATATGCTACAATGTTGACAGAGGAGGTTTGTCCCCTGATTTTCCCATTTTTCTGCAGCTTGTAACAAAGCTTCTGGACAGAGTAACTGAACAAACCAGGACTCCTTTGAAAGCCTAACGTCTCCAGATTGACGAGCAGAAAACAAGGAATAAGGCCAAAGAATCATGTTTATCTATCTGTCTATCTAACTGTCATTCTCAATAGACTACAATATGCCACAATGTTGCCTAAGGTTTGTCCTCCGATTTTCCCATTATTCTGCTCGGCCGGGCACAGCCCGAAGGAGTGATGTGGGGTCGTCCATCCATAGGGGGCCGGTGCAGAGAGATCTGGGCAGCAGTCGAAGGTGGGAGCCTCGACGACCGGATCTCCAGACATGGAGACTAGCTCTGGGGACATGGAATGTCACCTCACTGGGGGAAGGAGCCCGTGCTTGTGCGGGAGGTTGAGCCTCACCTCCACGCACAGCTTGGGCTCTGGAACCCAACTCATTGAGGGGGGCTGGACTTCTCCATTTCTCTGGCATTGCACGCGGGGAGTGGTGGCGGCAGGTGTGGGCCTGCTCATTGCCCCACAGCTCAGCCACTGTGTGTTGGAGTTCACCCCGGTGAACGAGAGGGTCGCGTCCCTGCGCCTTCAGGTTGGGGACAGTTCTCTCACTGTTGTGTCAGCCTACGGGCCGAACAGCAGTGCAGAGTACCCAGCAACCACAGTGACACCCGGAGAGGGGTGATTGGGAGGAACGGCCTCCCTGATCTGAACCTGAGCGGTGTTCTGTTATTGGCCTTCTGTGCTACCCACGGTTTGTCCATAACGAACACCATGTTAGAGCACAAGGGTGTCCATCAGTGCATGTGGCACCAGGACACCCTAGGCCGGAGGTCGATGATCAACTTTGTTGTCGTGTCATCTGTCGGTCGGAGTGTCTTGGATACTCGGGTGAAGAGAGGGGCAGAGACCTGGCAGGCCCAAGCGTATAGGGAGGGTCTGTTGGGAACGTCTGGCAGAGCCTTCTGTCAGGGAGACCTTCAACTCACACCTCCGGGAGAGCTTCTCCCACATTCCGGAGGCTGGGGACATGGAGTCCGAGTGGGCTTTGTTCTCAGCCTCTATTGTCAATGCAGCTGCTCGTAGCTGTGGTCGTAAGGTCTGTGGTGCCTGTCGCGGCGGCAATTCCCGAACCTGGTGGTGGACTCCGGAAGTAAAGGATGCTGTCAGGCTGAAGAAGGAGTCTTACTGGGCCTTGTTGGCTCATGGGACTCCTAAGGCAGCTGACGGGTACCGGCGGGTCAAGCGTGCTGCAGCCCGGGCGGTCGCAGAGGCAAAAACTCTGGGTTGGGAGGAGTTCGGAGAGGCCATGGAGGAGGACTACTATCGGATGGCCTCAAGGAAATTCTGGCAAACCGTCCGGCGCCTCAGGAGGGGGAAGCAGTGCTTCACCAACACTGTTTACAGTGCGGGTGGAGAGCTGTTGACCTCGACTGGGGATGTTGTTGGACAGTGGAAAGAATACTTTGAGGATCTCCTCAATCCTACCATCACGTCTTCTGAGGAGGAAGCAGAGGCTGGGGACTCGAAGGGGGATTCGTACATCACCTTGGCTGAAGTCACTGAGATGGTTGGCAAGCTCCTCGGTGGCAAAGCTCCGGGGGTGGATGAGATCCGTCCCGAGTATCTTAAGTCTCTGGATGTTGTGGGGCTGTCTTGGCTGACACGTCTCTGCAACATCACGTTTCGGTCGGGGACAGTGCCTCTGGACTGGCAGACCTGGATGGTGGTCCCTCTGTTTAAGAAGGGGGACCGGAGGGTGTGTTCCAACTACCGGGGAATCACACTCCTCAGCCTCCCCGGTAAGGTCTATTCCAGGGTACTGGAGAGGAGAATCCGACCGATGGTTGATTCAGGAGGAGCAGTGTAGTTTTCGTCCCGGCTGCAGAACACTGGACCAGCTCTATACTCTCCATCGGGTGCTCGAGGGCTCATGGGAGTTTACCCAACTAGTCCACATGTGCTTTGTGGATGTGTAGAAGGCATTCGACCATGTCCCTCGTGGGGTCCTGTGGGGGGTGCTCTGGGAGTATGGGGTCCGGGGCTCTCTGTTAAGGGCTGTTTGGTCCCTGTATGACCGGAGCAGGAGCTGTGTTCGCATTACCGGTAGTAAGTCGGACCTGTTTCCGGTGCATGTTGGACTCCGCCAGGGCTGCCCTTTGTCACCGGTCCTGTTCATTGTATTTATGGACAGAATTTCTAGGCACAGTCAGGGGCCAGAGGGGATCCGGTTTGGGGACCATAGGATCTCATCTCTGCTGTTTGCAGATGATGTTGTCCTGATGGCTTCATCGAACCGGGACCTCCAACATACACTGGGGTGGTTTGCAGCTGAGTATAAAGTGGCTGGGATAAGGATCAGCTCCTCCAAATCCGAGGCCATGGTTCTCAACCGGAAAAAGGTGTCTTGCCCTCTCCGGGTGGGTGGAGAGTCCTTGCCTCAAGTGGAGGAATTCAAATATCTCGGGGTCTTGTTCACGAGTGAGTGGAGGATGGAGCCTGAGATTGACAGGTGGATTGGTGCAGCGTCGGCAGTGATGCGGTCGTTGTACCGGACTGTTGTGGTGAAGAGGGAGCTGAGCCAAAAGGCAAAGGTCTAGATCTAGGAGTCCCTGCTTAGACTGTTGCCCCGCGACCCGGCCCCGGATAAGCGGAAGAAAATGGATGGATGAAATGAAAGTTACACAGCAGACATCACTAAATCCATATTTATAGACAGTGGACAGCATTTTTCGTCTAAATTGCTCTTTTATTACTATTTCAGTTGAAATTAGTGAAAAAGTTGTCAAAACTCAGTTCATTTTGCATAGGCACAGAAGTGACCGTTGAGAAAATAGGGCTATGGATTGTTGTCTTTGCCATTGCAACGGAAATGAAAGTTACACAGCAGACACCACTAAATCCGTATTTATAGACAGTGGACAGCATTTTTTGTCTAAATTGCTCTTTCATTACTAAATAAATGGACATTAGTGAAAAAGTTGTCAAAACTCAGTTCATTTAGCATAGGCACAGAAGTGACCTTTGAGACCATATAATTGTTGTTGTTGCCATGGCAACGGAAATGAACGATGAATTCCTTACCAAAATACTCTTTTATTTTTTATATATTTATTTTTTAATAATTACATTGAAATGAATGAAAATGCTTACAGCATTTGGTATTCCCAGGTCGTCTCCCATCCAAGTACTAACCAGGCCCGCACTTGCTTGGCTTCCAAGATCAGACGAGATCGGGCATTGTCAAGTTGGTATGGCCGTAAGCAAACATGGACACCACTAAATCCGTATTTATAGACAGTGGACAGCACTTTTCGTCTAAATTGCTCTTTTATTACTATTTCAATTTAAATTAATGAAATGCCGTGCTACGATAGGTCGGCGTCTCTGTTTTTAGCGCAGGTGCACAACGAGGCGAGCAAGCCCCGCCATGACGTATTCGGCGAGGGATCTAGCAGCGAGTGGAAGGAATTTGTCAAAGACGTATTTGACAACTCGGACAGTAACATTATTAGTACTAATAAATAGTATAACTAGTGATGTAGTTCGTGATTGAAGAAGTATTTATAGAACTAATGAACAGTATAATTAATAATGTAGTTCGCATTCGTGATTGAAGAAATATTTAAAGGAACTGTATTATGTATAATGTATTATGTGTAGGTGTGGGCCGTTATCGGCGTTAACGTGCTGCGTTAACGTGAGACTCTTATCGGGCGATAAAAAAAATATCGCCGTTAATCTATTCTCAAAGTTGGGTTGGGAACTGGGTCTATACTACACAAACTATGATGACTTTCACCTTGATATTTTTGCGCGGATGTATACCCAGCCGAATTGCACTGAAGGGAGTGGGAACGAGTCTTCGACTCTCTATATGCCTACTGTGAATTACAACATCAAAAGTGACGTGCTAACATGGATGCAGCTATGAAGCCGCTGGGTTTGCTTCAGGGAAAATGTATTTTTAAGAAGCTTCCCAATGGAAACCTCGACAAGACTAAGGTTGTTTGTACCTTCTGCAATGCGGAATTAGCTTACTGTAGGAGTTCTTCCAGTCTCAAGTACCACCTAAACGCAAAGCATCCCTTAGCTAATGTGGAAGATGCCGGGCCAAGCACTGATGTAGCGCAGGGGAAGAGTTGTCGTCAAACTACTTTGTCTGAGTACAACCAAGGCAAGCCCGTCAGCCCAGCTCTATCAGCCAAGTTAACTAATCTTCTCGCTCAGTGGATTGCCACCAGCTGCCGGTCCATCAGCATGGTTGAAGATGACGGGCTCGAGCTTGTTCTCCAGGCGGCCACAGATGACCCATCTTACAAACTACCTGCGAGGCGAACTATCATTAGGAGAATACATGACGAGTAAGCCGCAAAGAAAGCCACAAAAGAAGAGAAGATGGTAGAGGCGAAGTGTGTAGCACTGACTGGGGACCATTGGACATCTGTCAACAACGATAACTACCTCGGCATTACTGTACACCTCATCGATGCCAGCTGGGAACTTCACTCCTTCGCTTTAGGTAGGCTATGTTATGTAATTTTAAATTACATCATTTAATTTAATTACTTAGCCTATTAATTACCACGACACCACGAATTACCACCACATTATGTTTGCTTCTTGATGATTGCTAGTTGTTTACTACTAGTACTGAACTTATTCTGATCTACTTTGTCTGTCCATTAGGTGTGATGAAAACAGAGGAGCGTCACTTTGCAGAAGCGTGTGCCAGGCAGTTTCTTGACGTCGCTAATCAGTGGGGGATAGCTGACAAAATCAGCACCATCGGAACAGACAGCGCTCCTAATATGGTGGCAGCAGGGAGGATACTGCCATTCCAGCATTTGCCCTGTGTTGCGCATGTTCTACAGAAAGCTATTGTAATGTCACTTTCTTTCTTTCTTTCTTTCTTTCTTTTTTTATTTATTTATTTATTTATTTATTTATTTGGATGGGACAGTGCACATTAATGAACATACAATTTGCACAAAATTACACAACTTGACGTAAATATGCCGGATTTAGCACAATGCTAATTTCCATCTGTAGTCCCAGACATAAAATAACACTCATTGGACAATATTAGACTATATGTTGCAGTTGCATACATAATAACACTCACCAGACAAATATGTTGCGGTTGCAAACATAACAAGCAACATAAACAACAAACAAATACACAACAATGACACATGATACAATACATCTACAATATTGTTCTTCTGCTGATGGGCCTGGCCTAAAGTGCTGGATGAAAGCTGCAAACTTCGGGAAGGTGGTTTTGATGGTGTACTGGCCGTAAAGTGGTCGGACATTTCAAACACAGTCCGGCCAACTCAGACGAGCTGAATGTCCAGCAAGCCTCCCTTGGACAAGTTCAGGAGCCACTCGTGCAAGATGTTCCAACAAGGTGGAATTCCACCCTTGAGATGATCAAGCGCGTGAGGCGCAACAGCGACACACTGCACACAACGCTGTCTCAGCAGAACCACAATCTGGCCGTCCCAACAAATGCTGAATATGAGAAGTTGGCAAAGCTAGAGAAACTGCTGGAGCCATGCAGGTATGGTCTACAAAGATAGCGTGTTCATGAATTGGCATACAAGTTCTTTTAAATGTCACTTTGTATTTAACCCTATGGGCCCGACACCCGCAAAGTGCGGGCAAATTTACACCTACTTTTCTCTGTTGAATTACTTCGAACGGTACATCGTAGCGATATGGCACTCATACCAAATGAAACAGCAGAACCAGGGCTTTACGTGACCCCCCGCTTATTTGCGCTCAAGGGCGTATGACCCTGATCCTGAAGGATCCTTCAAAGGGTACAGTCCCATCTAACTATCGGCCAATAACCTGTCTCTCCACAACATGGAAGCTCATGTCAGGCATCATTGCGGCTAAGATAAGCGGGCACATGGATCAATACATGTGCACAGCACAGAAGGGCATCGGCAAAAACACCAGAGGAGCCAAACACCAACTCCTGGTTGACCGAACAGTCGCCCATGACTGCAGAACCTGTCAGACCAACCTGTGCACTGGATTGATTACAAGAAAGCCTATGACTCAATGCCACACACGGATCACTGAGTGCTTGGAGTTGTACAATATCAATTGGACTCTAAGGGCGTTCATTGCAAACTCAATGCGGGTGTGGAAAACCACCCTTGAAACCAATGGCAAGCCACTTGCACAAGTGTCCATCAAATGTGGCATATACCAAGGAAATGCACTGTCCCCACTGCTGTTCTGCATAGGTCTGAACCCCCTCAGCCAAATCATTGACCGCACTGGCTATGGATACCGACTCAGAAACAGGGCCACCATCAGCCACCTCCTCTACATGGATGACATCAAGCTGTACGCTAAGAGTGAGAGAGACATCGACTCACTGATCCACACCACCAGGATCTACAGCACAGACATTGGAATGTCATTGGGGCTTGAAAAATGTAGTAGGAGAGAGAAGAGAGGGAAGGTAGTCCACACAGAGGGGGTCTCACTCCCAGAGGGAACAATAGCAGACGTTGAGGACAGTTACAAGTACCTTGGTATCCCACAAGCAAATGGCAACCTTGAAGAGGCAACAAAGAAAGCGGCTACGGCCAAATACCTGCAACGAGTAAGGCAAGTCCTAAGAAGCCAGCTCAATGGCAAGAAAAAGGCACAGGCAATAAACAGCTACGCCCTGCCAGTGATCAGATACCCAGCAGGAATCATAAGCTGGCCAAAGGAGGAGATACAGACCACAGACGTTAAGACACGAAAGCTCCTGACCATGCATGGAGGGTTCCATCCCAAATCCTGCACCCTGAGACTGTATGTGAGCCGGAAGGAAGGAGGCCGAGGACTAGTGAGTGTGGGAACCACTGTCCAGGATGAAACACCCAAAATCCAGTACATCAAGGACAAGGCCCAAATAGATGATGTGCTCAGGGAATGCCTCAGACAGTGGAGGTCAGAGGAAGAGGTACTGGAGAGACCATCATGGCAAGACAAGTCCCTACATGGGGCATACCACCGAAACATAACTGAAGTGGCTGATATCAAGAAATCCTACCAATGGCTGGAGAGGGCTGGTCTGAATGACAGCACAGAGGCCCTCATCCTGGCTGCACAGGAGCAGGCTTTGAGTGCCCGAGCAATAGAGGCCCAGATCTACCACACCAGACAAGACCCAAGGTGTAGGTTGTGCAAAGAGGCTCCTGAGACAGTCCAGCACATAACTGCAGGGTGTAAGATGCTGGCAGGGAAAGCATACATGGAGCGACATAACCAAGTGGCGGGCATAGTGTACAGAAACATCTGTGCAGAGTACGGGCTGGAGACCCCAAGGTCAAGGTGGGGAACTCCCCCGAAGGTTGTGGAGAATGAGCGAGCCAAGGTCCTGTGGGACTTCCAGATACAAACTGACAGAATGGTGATGGCAAACCAACCAGACATAGTGGTGGTGGATAAGCAACATAACAAAGCCGTGGTGGTGGACACTGCAATACCAAGTGATGGTAATATCAGGAAAAAGGAACACGATAAACAAGAGAAATACCAGGGGCTTAAGGAAGAGCTGGAGAAGGCCTGGAAGGTGAAGGCATCAGTGGTCTCCGTGGTAATCGGAGCACTCGGGGCTGCAACCCCCAAACTGGAAGAGTGGCTAAAGCAGATACCCGGAAAAACATCAGACATCTCAGTCCAGAAAAGCGCAGTACTAGGAACAGCAAAAATACTGCGCAGAACTCTCAAGCTCCCAGGACTCTGGTAGAGGGCCCGAGCTGGATGAGGGTGAGAGAGACCAACCACCGTGGAAGGTGAGGAACACATTTTTTTTTTTTTAATATATATTACAGACGCACTTGGTGGCTGAGTGGCAACACTTTGATCCCTGGGTCGCCCAGGCCTTTCTGTGTGGAGTTTGTATGTTTTCTCCCCGTGTCTGGATGGGTTTACTCCGGTTTCCCCCCATCAACCAAAAACATGCAACACCGCTATGAACAGTATACAATCAAGGACCGTCAAGGAATTCCTCCTTCCTGTGGGCTCACCACCTGCAGAGGGGTTCATAGGGGTCTGGGTCTGGTGCACAGAGTAATTGGCAGCGTGCCGGATTAAGCGGGAGAAAATGGATGGATGGATATTACAGACAAAAATGTAGATTAATGGTACTGTTCAAAGTACATTTATTTGTCACATACATTATTATAGCAGTGTATAATTGCAGTAAAATGTGGGACTGGTAAACTAATATGAAACAAAAACACATGAAATAAAACATTAAATGAAATATATCTGTAGTATGTGTTTTAGAATTACTATCTTTTCATTTCCTAAAGTAAGCTTCGTAAAACAAGTATGGCATGGTTACAGCTGAGTCATTACATGGAAGGGGTGCATCGCAGTTCTTATCAGTGTCATCAGTAATCACAGCAGACTGCAGAACGTGTGTAAAAGTCATTACGTAGAAGGGGTGCACCAAGGCTGACCGCACTGGGTGCACTTTGTTGCATTCCTGGTAAGGTGTTGCGGGCTGTGCAGCAGTGGGCGGACTGTGTGCAGGCGAAGCTGACACAAGAGGCTGATGCATGACTGGCAATGTCCAAGAGAGAGCAGCGGTGGGTACGGCAACTGCTGGTGGTGCAGCCAGGACAACATACAGTGGTGCTGTGCTGGTCCTTGGTGTCCACCTGCTGCAGCTCCTGGTCCTGGTGCCAAAAGAAGCCTCTCCTTCTTCCGCTGGGTTGCTGTGTACCTAAAAAACACAAAACATATATACAAATACAAATAATAAGGACAGACTTTAGTTATGTATCCAACTGTGGCGATGTAGTTGAAACTGACTGTAGAGCTGTGTCTACCAACATCAGACCTACCACTGCAAGAGTGTCCCTCTGGTTTATATCAGCCAGCTGGATTGGCGCCCAAGTCATCAGCCTCTGGCTGCCCAGCACAAGGTTGCGGATATGGTGGTAGTACTTCAGAATGTAATTCCACCTACCCCTCCTTAACCCTGATGACTGTAAGTGGAGGCGGAGTAGGTGAGACACAGTTCTGTGCACACCATTTCCATGATCCGCCTTGCATTGGGCCATGTGGCAGGTCCTGAACTTTCCCCAGTCAGGCGGCTATAAAGACGGATCCGGTCATCTTGGTCCTCTATACTCCTGCACACATACACACAAGTAACAGAGGAATACAGCTTAATTAGTACCTGAAAATGCCAGGCATTGGCACTGTCTCCTGAGATAAAGATGAGTTTAAGAGTTACATCAGTCACACACATACACGCACACGTTGTTGAATGTGTAAGGACGCAGTGAAAATTTACCTGGAATCAAGAGGTTTAGATGCAGGTGGAATGATTAGAAGGATGTGGAGTCTCGCGTGCATCTGTATGAGTATAAGAAGTATAAGTACCAGTAAAATCCTAATGCTGCACTAAACCAGAACTACATCAGGACTAAACCAGGACTAACACAGGAGTAAATGGGGTGGTACCTGGACTCTGAGGTTGTACTAGTTGTAGTAGTAATACTAGTTGTAGTAGTAATACTAGTTGTAGTAGTAATACTAGTTGTAGTAGTAATACTAGAGATGGGCATCTGAACCAGTCTATGGTCTGAACTCACGTTTTCAAAGGAGGAGTCTATCTATTTGGGGGCATAATTAGGCTACTATTTTTTGGAATATGATTAGGCTATATCCAAACAGCATCATGGTGCGCTGTGTATGTCAGCTAAAAAATCATATTGCCAGTTCAGGCACATGAAGCAACACACAGGCTTTACACTTCCATGTGTAATACAAATGTGAATGTGTTTGTTCAGGTGAAGTTGTCAGTGCAGTCGGTCTACACCAGGTGGATACCAAGAACTGAAGAGAGAAGGCCAAGTACAGGCCTTATCTCACCATGAGCTGGCTCTTCTACACGGATATAAAAGTCCACTGTGCACTGGATTCAAGTAAAGGTAATGATGAGATTAAATTAAAGAATTGGCCAAAGATGTCACATAACATAGAACACAATGTTTTGTGATTTCAGGTGTAATAATGAACACATACTTAATAAAATATGCATTTATTTGTTAAGGTGTCACCGCACCAGGTGGACACTGTAGAAAGAACATCACCTCTGTAGCTGTCTGCTTTCTTCACTAAAAGCCTACTGCACCCTGGATTGGTAAGCATGTCATTAATGTGCACATTTTGTGCTGGGATGTTGAGGTCATTGTAATAACACTGAGCACAATTGTTTTCTGTCATTCTTCTCTGTGTGAATATTAAAGGTGTAGTAGGTGTATTTCTAATAATAAAATGTGATTGTTTGTGTTTAGGCCAGCAGGTGTATACTGAGCACTGAGCAGTAAAGACCAGGTCACATTCCAGC
The DNA here is from genome assembly GCA_029959045.1 of Taenioides sp. WSHXM2023. Classification (NCBI taxonomy): domain Eukaryota; kingdom Metazoa; phylum Chordata; class Actinopteri; order Gobiiformes; family Gobiidae; genus Taenioides; species Taenioides sp. WSHXM2023. The sequence continues at coordinate 27,339,519 of CM057104.1, read as the reverse complement.
ACTGTGTCTGAGCTCAACTCACTTCTTGGCTGCATCCACTGCACTTTACAGGTGAGCCTTTCATTTCATGAGTTTAAAGGTTTAGTGACAGACAGTTAAACTGTATGACATTAAAATGTTACCTCCTTTGATTCTGCTGTGTTTGTGATTGCACATGTTTCATGAGTTGAACGCAGGACTACAGGTCTAGAAGAAGCCTAAAGGACTTGAGTGCAGCTCACACAAAAGCAATATGATCCTCATGTTTGTTCAGGCTGTTTATGGACTTTACACATCAGCTCATGTCCAATTGTGTCACTTACATGCACCTTTAACTTTCTTAAATGGTTTCTTACATCATTTGTGTACATATTTTAATGTATATTTGTGTTAACTGGTTTTAAGGGGGGGGGGGGTTAATAAATGTTTGAATGTGTTTAAAATCTGTGTCTTCTCATGGCAATACATAGGTTATCTGTATTTTAAATGACAGGCAATTATTGGCAACAATATTGCCAGGTAATACATGTAAATTTAATATACAAGGTTTTGCTGTTACCTACAGAGCAATTCTTTACTGTATACTTCAAGCCAATGAGTAAGTGTAAAAAATAGCCCAACAAAAACCTGTTAAGTGTTCCCAGTTCTCATCTGTAAATATGATTTACAGTCATTTGCTGAAATATTACAGTAATTATCTGACCTTACAAGGTGTTTACTGTAAAATTTACAGGAGATTTGTTACAGTGTTTGTTCTGGATTTATGACAAGCAGCAGCGAGCATTTGTCTTTCAATAAACGCTTTGGATCAAAATGGATGCATATGCTTCATGATTTATGGGACATATTGCTTACTGGACAAGTCAAAAACAATCCAAGTAGGAAAATGCAACTGCTAAACAAAGCTTTCACCTCTCAAGTTCAAGCTCACCTTGTTTGTTATCATTTCATCTTTTGCTTGTCAGCATCATTATCACCAGAAATCTCTCATTTGGGTTGCACATCTCTGAAGTGCTGAAAAAACGATGACAAGCACAGCCACGGCTACAATATATTTTGGCCACATGAGGGCGACGTCTGCCAACTCAAGGGCCTGGCTACACAGTCTGTGCCAGTGTAACAGGCTGCATTATTCATGAATCCAAAGCATCACGATGTTTAGGCCACAGTAGTGCACCAAATTCACCTGAAGCCTGCCACACCCTGACCAAACAGGTCCAAAAATACCCTGCTTTATCGGACAAAAGCACAATTTCTTTGTGTTTCCTTGAGAAAACAATGTCTCCAAATATCTGTCATATTCTTTTTTTGTTTGTTTGTAACTGTAGAGATAAGGATTCATTTATCTTCTCCTTTTTTTTTTCTAAAACATTTGAAGCTCAAGATATCACATTTGCAGAGCTGGCATAATAATATAGCAAAGAGTTTGGGACCAAAAAGCGTTGACCTTGTGCAGTGCCTATGGCAATTTAAGGTTAGCGCCGCACCCACACTAAGTGTGTTGCTACCTGTCCCCTCCCTCCCGCTATCTAATGTGAGTATTGTGGGGCCAAGGTGACTGTGCAACAATTGGGATCCAACCCGCTCATTTGGCTTATTGGCCGCGGGCCGGGGTGACACAGCGCTAACCGCTCCCCACTACTCTACAGCTGTGCCACCCAATAATGAGAAAAATGACGAGTTCTATTTAAAGGCCTCTCGCTCTCCTTAATGTTGAGTCATGGTTGAAACGTTCCAAATTACAGGGACAACACAGGCACATTTTCCTGACCTTGATTTCATCAAAAAAATGCTGTTGGCATTTGTATATTTGAGTGTAATCCTAACTATTGGGCATTTTCCACAAGTTTAGCTCTTGTTGACACTATGGTTGCTCGGCAAGAGTTATGGAATTGTCTCCACTATCCAAATCCAGGCAGGATGTAAGATTTTCAAAAGGAAATAAACCTCTGTCATGTGATCAAGGGCTCATTTTCAACTTAACAGCTACCTTTTACCCTGTCGTTCTGGCTATTTCACTTTACCCATGCAAACACCATTAAACTGGTGGCTTGATTCTTCAATTATTTACTAGGTGTGGGCCGTTATCGGCGTTAACGTGCTGCGTTAACGTGCTGCGTTAACGTGAGACTCTTATGGGGCGATAAAAAAAAAATATCGCCGTTAATCTATTCTCAAAGTTGGGTTGGGAGTTGGGTCTATACTACACAAACTATGATGACTTTCACCTTGATATTTTAGCGCGGATGTATACCTACCTATATATTTTAGCGCGGATGTACACCCAGCCAAATTGCACTGAAGGGAGTGGGAACGAGTCTTCGAACCTCTGTATGCCTACTGTGAATTACAACATCAAACGTGACGTGCTAACATGGGTGCAGCTATGAAGTCGCTGGGTTTGCTTCAGGGAAAATTTATTTTTAAGAAGCTTCCCAATGAAAACCTCAACAAGACTAAGGCTGTTTGTACCTTCTGCAATGCGGAATTAGCTTACAGTCTCAAGTACCACCTAAACGCAAAGCATCCCTTAGCTAATGTGGAAGATGCCGGGCCAAGCACTGATGTAGCGTAGGAGAAGAGTTGTCGTCAAACTATTTTGTTTGAGTACAACCGAGACAAGCCTGTCAGCCAAGCCAAGTGGAAGAAGGAGAAATAGAGCTTGGACTGATTGACACAAAGCTACTGACTGTAAACAGTTCATCACAACCTCTTATGTAGGCTTACAGTTCAAAATTGATGTCTCATGTTTCATTCAGTTCATGTTTAACTAAATAAACAGTTAGTAAACACAAGTACATCTTATTGAACATGATTTATTTTCATCACCAAGTAGAACAGCTTTCTCAAGCAGTTAGTGATGCATTTTGGAAACAGGAGATGAGCCCCTGGTCTACTGCGCCACCTGGCTTAAGAAACCCATTCTCAAAGACTTACTTTTAGTCATTATTTAGGTAGCACACATATTGTGAATGCCTTCGGCAGAATTCAAATGAGCCATTTTAATCTAGATTAATCTAGATTAATTTCATGATTTCATTTTGGGTAGGTAGCTTCAATTAAGATCATTGTTTCCTTGCTCCAGTGCAAAGTAATGGCATTTCTAGGCCACTAATCATTTCTCATGGACATTCAAACTCTCCAAACCCTAACCCTGAACTTTCCCCAGTCAGGCGGCTATAAAGACGGATCCGGTCATCTTGGTCCTCTATACTCCTGCACACATACACACAAGCAACAGAGGAATACAGCTTAATTAGTACCTGAAAATGCCAGGCATTGGCACTGTCTCCTGAGATAAAGACGAGATTAAGAGTTACATCAGTCACACACGTACACTCACACGGCAAAAAAAGGAGAAAATTTAATTTGTCAACTGGACATAGTTTATTTGGTTGAATACGTTTCGCAGCTCATCCAAGCTGCTTCTTCAGTTCTGGTCAGATGCTGGCGGACACTGCTTTATATCTGATACACTCACACGTTGTTCAATGTGTAAGGATGCAATGAGAATTTACCTGGAATCAAGATGGAATGATTTGAGGGATGTGGAGCCTCGCGTGCATCTGTATGAGTATAAGAAATATAAGTATCAGTAAAATCCTAATGGTGTACTAAACCAGAACTACATCAGGACTAAACCAGGACTAACACAGGAGTAAATGGGGTGGTACCTGGACTATAGTTGTATTAGTTGTACTAGTTGTAGTAGTAATACTAGTTGCAGAAGTAATAGTAGTACTAGTTGTAGAAGTAGTAGTAGTAGTAGTAGTACTAGTTGTTGTAGTAGTACTGGAGCACTCTGCAGTTTGAACAGTGAGGCTTATTAGAAACATTTCACTGTGTGTGTGTGTGTGTGTGTGTGTGTGTGTGTGTGTGTGTGTGTGTGTGTGTGTGTGTGTGTGTGTGTGTGTGTGTGCGTGTGTGCGTGTGTGTGTGATGCGGGCGCTGCCTGACTGCAGCGCCGCTAGCGGTGCGGTTAGCATGAAGTAGCAACACTCGCTAGCGCTGTTGTCAGCGCACTAAAACAGTTTGGTGAAATAAGTTGCGATGCTAAACCAACAGTAGTGAGTAAGATACGTCTTACCTGATCGATACAACTGGCCTAGCATCTGCTTTAATCTGCCGAGATTCCCAATACAAGACAGGACAGCGGCCCATTCTGCAGGAGACATGCGCAGTAGAGCGCGAGTTACGTCATCGACAAATTCGCTCATCTCATTGGTCTGTCGATGTCGTCATCGACAAACGCCGTGCTACGATAGGTCGGTATAAGCCCCTTTTCAAGAGGCTCAGTTTTTTGCGCAGGCACACAACAAGGCAAGTGAGCCCCGCGACAACGTCAACGGGTCCGACCGTTCGTGATTGAAGAAGTATTTAAAAGTCCTGGGGCTGTCCTGGCCACAGCACTGTGTTCTACAGCGAGCTCACGCCTGAAATCATGTCATTTTGACATGAGAGCCCCCACACAATGTAGTTTGCATATTCTTTCACTTCTAAGGCAGGAATGCATAGTCTAAATGTGCTACAGCCACTGAAAATGCATTTGGAACAATAAAAAATGAAAACGCTTATAACTTTGGCACAGAACCTGATAGGACCAAGATTATAAATTTGTTTTGTACAGGTCCACAAGCCCTACTGGCACAGCAAAAATGGCAAAAATGGAGCTCACCATTTGACGCCGCCTACTTTACAGCCTACTTTTACCAATAACAACCCAGAGCAACATTATGCAAAAACTACTGATCGGATTTATACGAAATTTTCAGAAAAGATGTGTAGCCCATGTGGTGTCATTGTTTTGTCAATTTCACCAAAATCCTGTTTTATTTGCTTATAAGGTTGTTCTTAAGTTTATTTTGGGCTGGTTATGCCAGATGCTTTTATTTTGGTGGTGTCACTACTTCCTGTAGAAACGCGCGTTCCCCTCAGTTGCTATGAGGAAAGCAGAGGGGAGGTAAGCAGCAGATTTACTTTCCTGACAAATATGTAACATGTTTAAGAGAAAGTTCATGCCGATTGCATTCAGATGTTGTTCATGATTTGTAGGGCCTTTGCCATTGTTCCTGTTGGTAAAACATGTGTGAAATAGTGTTTTTTTTTTTTTTTTTTTTTTTTTTAAATTTAAATATAGCACTTAGAAAATATCTTAGTTGTCTGCAGATGTATGTGGAGCTGTGAAGCTTGGGGTGGCTGTATTCTGATATTTTTGTGTTTCACACAGGTATGTGAGTATTATATTGTACAGCATCACTGAATGTTCTTTTTCCACTATTGTAATTCATATAACATGTACCTTTTGTACATGAGTTATTGTTCCTTTAAAAATATAAAATAGCCATCATTGGGGGATTTACCTGTAAAATATACAATCACACTGTGAAAAATATCGAATTGTAATTAGTAATATTGTTATAACACCTCAGTTGCTATGAGGAAAGATAAGATAAGATAAGATAAGATATGCCTTTATTAGTCCCACAGTGGGGAAATTCTAGTGTTGCAATGCACAGTTCAAGAACAGCAGGAAAATGGAGCATGCAATAAAACAAGATAATAGATAATGGCTAAAAAAAATAATAATAATTTAGAAATAGACTTAAAGATAGACTCTAATTTTGTTCCGGTGGAGCAAAAATATAAAATACAAAATATAAAATATAAAATACCAAAAAAACTATTATGTACAATAAAAGTAACAGTGCAGCATATGAACAGAGTAAATCTCAGTAAAGTGACTTCAGTATATTATGTTATTTACAGTAATATGACTATGTTTATGTACAGACAGGATAAATATCAGTAAAGTGACATGAGTGAATTGTACCAGAGGTCTTCAGTATTGCACATACAGTAGATAGAGTTGAATGACACATGTTCAGTGTTAACAGTGTTCATTGTACAGTCTGACAGCAGCAGGAAGGAAAGACCTGCGAAACCTCTCCTTCACACAGCGAGGGTGAATCAGTCTGTCACTGATGCTGCTCTCCAGAGCAGACAGGGCGTCCTGCAGGGGGTGACACTCATGGTCCAGCATAGAAATGACCTTAGCCAGGACCCTCTTGTCCCCCACCTGCTGCACTGAGTCCAGAGGACAGCCCAGGACGGAGCTGGACTTCTTGATGACCTTGTCCAGCTTCTTCCTCTCCCTCTCTGTGATGCTGCTGCTCCAGCAGACCACACCGTACAGGATGGCTGATGCCACCACAGAGTCATAGAAGGTCTTCATGAGTGGCCCCCTCACTCCAAAAGACCTGAGTCTCCTCAGGAGATAGAGCCGACTCTGGCCCTTCCTGTACAGTGCATCTGTGTTGTGAGTCCAGTCCAGTTTGTTGTTCAGATGCACACCCAGGTACTTGTAAGAGTCCACTCTTTCAATGTCCCTTCCCTGGATGTTCACTGAGGTGACAGTAGAGTGGCGTCTGCGGAAGTCCACCACCATCTCCTTGGTCTTCCCTGCATTGATGATGAGGTGGTTCTGCTGACACCAGTCCACAAAGTCCTGCGCTAGTCCTCTGTACTCCACATCGTCATCATCCTTAATGAAGCCAATGATGGCAGAGTCATCAGAGAACTTCTGCAGGATGCAGCTGTCCGTGTTGTGTCTGAAGTCTGCAGTGTAAAGGGTGAAAAGAAAGGGCGCGAGGACAGTGCCCTGGGGCGCCCCCACACTGCAGGTCAGTAGGTCAGACACGCAGTTCTTGGCTCTCACAAACTGGGGCCGGTTTGTGAGGTAGTCCAGGATCCAGTGTGCCAGGTCACAGTCCACACCGGCGGTCTCCAGTTTGTCCCTCAGGAGCAGTGGCTGGATGGTGTTGAAAGCACTGGAGAAGTCAAAGAAGAGAATCCTCACAGTGCTGCCGGGGTTCTCCAGGTGAGACAGTGAGCGGTGCAGCAGGTAGATGACGGCGTCCTCCACTCCGATGCCAAGCCGGTACGCAAACTGCAGCGGGTCCATCGCTGAGCTCACGGTGGAGCGGAGGTGGCCAAGGACCAGTCTCTCCAGTGTCTTCATCAGGTGCGATGTTAGAGCCACCGGCCTGAAGCTGCTGGGGTCTTTAGCGTGCGGTGTTTTAGGCACTGGTACCACGCAGGAGGTCTTCCAGAGTTGTGGTACCACCCTCAGCTTAAGGCTCATGTTGAAGACATGCTCCATAACTCCGCACAGTTCGTCTGCACAGGACTTAAGGAGCCTGGAGCTGATGCCGTCTGGTCCTGCTGCCTTCCTGGGTCTGATCTTCTTGAGCTCCAGTCTCACCTGGGCTGTAGAAAATGACAGTGGCAGGCTGGGGGGATGGGTGAGTCCATGTGTAGTGGTGGGCTGAAGAGCAGAGGCAGAGGTGTGAAGAGGTGCAGGAGTTCCCCATTGTCCAGCTGGGGAGGTGAGAGCTGGCAGCTGGGTGGGGGGAGTGGTGGGTGATTGATCAAATCTCAGGAAGTGAGAACTGAGCTCGTTCACCCACTGCCGGTCCCCCTCCGTCTGGGCAGGAGGCGCTTTGAAGCCTGAGATCGTCTTGAGGCTTCTCCACACCCCCTGGATGTTCTTCTGCTGAAGCTGCTGCTCCATCCTTCTCTTTTGGCTGGCTTGGCTCGTCCTGATTTTCCTCCTCAGCCTCTTCTGTGCAGCCTTCAGCTCCTCCTTGGTCCCTGACCTAAAAGCTCTCTTCTTCTCCTTCAGCAGAGCTTTTATGTCAGGGTTAATTCACGGCTTGTTGTTTGAAAAACACCGCACCGTCTGGGAGGGGACGATGTTTTCAAAACAAAAGTTGATGTAGTCCGTGATACACTCTGTCACTGCATTGATGTCCTCCCTATGTGGGTCACAGAGCTCTGTCCACACTGTGGTGTCAAAACAGTCTCTCAGAGCCTCCTCACTCTCAGCAGTCCACTTCTTCACCACACGGGGCACCACAGGCTGTCTGTGCACAATAGGCTGGTACACAGGCCGCAGATGGACAATGTTGTGGTCCGCTCTACCCAGGGGAGGCAGTGGGGATGAAGAATAAGCCTCCTTGGCGTTGGCAAAAAATAAATCCAGTGTTTTATTGTCTCTTGTGGGGCAGGTAACATACTGGGTGTATGTAGGCAGAACAGGTGCAGGAGATGCATGGTTGAAGTCTCCAGAAATCAGGAAGAGAGCCTGTGGATGCTTTGTTTGGAGTGTGCTCGTACAGGAGTGCAGTGTGTCACATGCTGTCTCAGCATTAGCAGAGGGAGGAACATAGACAGCGATCACTATCACATGTGAGAACTCCCGGGGCAGATAATATGGCCTCATGCTAACAGCCAGCAGCTCAATGTCTCTGTTACACAGCTGTTCCTTCACTGTACAGTGACCAGCTTTGCACCACTTCTCATTCACAAACAGAGCCAGACCTCCTCCTTTCTTCTTACCACTCTCTGCCGTCCTGTCTGCGCGCAGCAGGTGAAAGTTGTCCATAGCAATAGCTGAATCCGGGATTTGCGGGGTCAACCAGGACTCCGTGAAAAGCATGATGCTACTGTCTCTGTATTCCCGCTGATATCGCGTGAGCGCCGCTAATTCGTCCGTCTTATTCGAAATAGACCGCACGTTTCCCGCGATGACAGAGGGGAGCACAGGTCTGAAGCGTCTCTTCTTTTCCCGGAGTTTGCGTCCAGCACGTCGGCCCCTGCGCGTCTTCCGTAGCAGCTCCGCCGGGATGTCATGGCGGTCTCGGGGGAACACTACAGCGCAGCGCAGCGCTAACAGCTGATCCCTTGTGTATACAATGGGGGGTCGCGAGCCCACGCACATCGCGCCGGTGAAAATTGGCGAAAATCCAACAAAAGAAAAGTTGAAGCGAAGCAGAACCAACTCGTTTCTGAAGTACTTAACTTTATACACACTATTTACAAAAAGTACAAACACACAAAGAAGGTAAAGAGCAAAAAAAAGTTGGAAAATAGAGGAGCGCGATGCAACCAGCTGCGGCTCTCACCAGCGCCGGAAGTTATATATAAAGCAAAGGGGAGATGGGAGAGGTGGAGCTGTGAAGCTTGGAGTGGCTGTATTCTGATATTTTTGTGTTTCACACAGTAAATCTCCTCCTGAATGGTGAACCCCTGTGCGCGACTCATTTCATCTACACAATACAACGCAGAAGTTTGTCAATCGGTCGGCTCAAGGACGCCGGTTACAGATGCACAATGACTCCTGGATGATCCCATTACCTTTTAGACAAAATTGTTTTATGGACATAATTCTGTCATGAATCGGACAATTTATACTCATCTGCCATTTTATGTATGTATGCATTTATGTATTTTTCATTTATTTTCAAAGAAGTCTTATTAGTTGCACTGAAGGGCACACAATGTGAATAAAATATTTCACATGAATTAGGGGTGCTGTGAGATTGATTTGTAGGTCTTTACACAGTATTTATCTACCATCCACCCAAAATGAAGCTTATATTACTATATGTTGATTAACAACATACATGAACATTCACACAGACTGTGGCATCCTCTTTTCTGCATCACTTGAGGAAAAACAAAAAATAAAACAAAACACTACCCACGCCAGTCCATTTTTCCCACAATAAGGGAATAATTTAGCTCTATATAAAATGCTTCTTTATAAAAGAAAAATAGATATTGAAGCGTGCTTGAACAATATACTAACAGATCTGTAATAGAACTGTTCTGCAAAGAAAAAAAAAAAAACACACTCCATATTGAATAGGCCCACCTAACTAACAGAAACTGTAAACAATAGGTATGGTAGTCTCAGAGTAATTTCATTGTAGTTAGCGCCCCCTTCAGGCAGATATAAGGCAGTGTCCACCAGCGTCTCACCAGAACTGAAGAAGCAGCTTGGATGAGCTGCGAAACATATTCACATTTGTAAACTTTTGTCAAGTTGACAAATAGAATTTCTCCTTTTGCCATCCTGTAAAGGTAATACAGACTATCTGAAATAAATAGGTTAAACAAAACATCCTTATATATATCGTATGTTTATAAATATATAAAAAAGTGAATATGTATTTGGTTAGAAACGCCTGTTAAACTTCCAAATATGGCCAATATATGGGTTTGGCATTATGACAGCATGCACACATCTATCTATATTTTTGTTTTATGAATGTTTCTTCTGCTTTATTAATCAACAATTTTGTGAAGTCCGCCGAGATAACTCTTGTTGTGATTTTGGGCTATACAAAAATAAATTGAATTGAATTGAATTGAATAAGAAACAGACACTTAAGTGGCTGTAACCCTATACCTCACATGACCAGAGTGCACTCTTATGCACCCCTACCCCAGTCCCCCTTCATCGCTATTTACCGCGGGTCCGCAATCGGAATGCGCGATAAATACGATAAAAGCTGCCGCTTATTTCAATAAGTATATGACTTAAATATTCCCTCACTGAGTGTATTCATGTGAGTCTGGACATTTGAATTTGCCGCTGAAGATGTAAAACAGCCGTAGTCTGTAGACGTGCTCCACCTGTCATCCTTGCTCGACCTCTCTCTCGCGCTTTCACGCGTCAAAATGCCAAACCCATACTGGCCATATATAGTAGTTCAGAGGGTGTTTCTAACCAAATACACATTCATTTTCTATGTAAATGAAATGTAAATGAATGTGGAGATGTTCGTAGCTGGATGTTGGTGAATAAGGAGCAACGGTCACTTAAGATGGAATGTGGCTGCTTAAGAACGCTTTGAGAATTTGGCGCAGCGTTCTCTGAGTATCTTCTTAAAGTGGAAGTTACGAACCTTTTTAAAGAAAAGATTAATGAATAAGGCCCATTGGATTTATTCAGTATGCAAATCAAAAGGGTGCATCTCAATCGAAAATACATTAACAAACACATGCTGTAATGGTATGTACCCATAACTGTAGCCTATTAGGGTGGACTGGCACAGATTTTTAATAAAATATTTGGACTATTCATTGTTTAAAATGGGCCGTAATCTATCCCCTTTCACGGTGTTCCACAAGTGAATGGCACAGAGCTAAGCACTGGGTTTGGATCTGCCATGTGGTCAGGGCGTACCAGTGCTCTCTTGCACACTGGGGAGAGCGCACATGTGCACTTTTCCCGCGCTCTTGCGCGTGCAGCCACTTATACGCGAAAGGGATTCTGCACGGTTCTGGCACAGAAAAAAAAACAAAACAAAAAAAACTACTCCAGTCCAGTGGAACTGATACTTATGTAGGGTTACAGAGTCAACCACTCAAGTGTCTGTTTCTTAAAGATGTTTAAATGTTGTCGAAACAGAGGTGAGTTGTGACACCCACACAAAGCCTCTCTCAGCCTAACCCCTGGTGTACACTGAATACAAGTGCGATGCGATTCGGGTTCAGTTCGGTTTTACAGTGACTTGTATGCCCCACTGACTGTCTCTGCTACTGTGTGGTCGCGGAGAGCTGCGGGCAGAGTGTGGAAACTGCGCTCCCGAGACAATATATTTGCGGGGATTCATGCTTTGGTCGGGAGTTCACGTTATAGATAAGCATGTACAAGAAGCCTTATTTGGTAAACAACATTCCACTTTCTCGCGCTTTTGGATACCACTTTATCGTGCTTTTTGGATACTGTGGCTATCTACAATGGGTAAGTACATTTGTGAAGTGCCAGGAGTGTGCAGGGATATTTTATTCTGAAAATACACGAAATCTGTCAGTTCTGCGCATCTGATTTCCTGTTTTGCTCATGTGATTTTGTCAGCTTGATATCAGAGAGCGCTGTGGTCAGAGAGCGCTGCGGTGTCCCGCGGTGCCCGCGCCCCACCCGCACCCGCACTGCACCGAGATCAGTGTGTGGTAGGGTGCTACTGATTTTAATGACTTTCTAAGTCTTACGGGACCTGTAATGTTTGTATATGATACTTGCTGCACAAGAAGACGGGATGTGGTCTTGAACTTATGACTGCTTTATTGATCCCGCTAGCATGCGTAGTTCTCATCATGACAAAAAAAAAAAAAAAAAAAAAAAAAAAAAGTTCTCATCATGACAGTACATCCGTATCCGGTTTACAGTCTGCTTTCACAATAAGACTTACTATGCAAACATCACATTTGCCCCTTTTTTTTTTTTTTTTAGAGAGAGCAAAACAATAATCAATACTGTGCATATAGAATAGTATGCAGGGAAGTTGTCAGATCATTATAACATTGTGCATTAAACAGTTTACCTGGTATAATGGAATGCATTACAGGTAGGCATATTGGCAGCACTGAGCAAACAAGTCTATGTGACAGAACACAAAATGTAATACAAAATGAAATACATTTTTTTACATGACCATAACAAATCATAACATCTGTTGTCTAAACACTAGGTCCAACGTAATCTCGCAGATGAACAGGTACACGTCTGTTTGCTCTAGATGGGTACCTTGGACTAACAGTGGTGTCAAGATTGCTTATTGGATTAGGAGAGACATTTTGAACATTTGGTGTAATTGTTTTGAAGAATGATGCATTTCTAACAATAGAGTGTCCATCCCTTGTTGCTGTAACTGCAGAGCCATTCACTTTAGTCACTTTGTAGGGTTTTGTACAATATGGCGGTGACAGTTTGTTGTGCTTTGGCTGGCGGTGGAGCACAGTATCACCTGGAGTGAGTGAATGAGGCTTAGCATGACGCTTTGCATCTGCAGTATCTTTCATTTTGGCTTTTGCAAGGGAGTCCTTGTTTCTCACTTCAGTATCTGAACTTTGTTTTGCAGTGACACTGAAGGAAGGGAGTTTGGTGTACATTTTGCGTTGAAATAATACCTCAGCTGGTGAGCTTGCTGTTGTGCTGTGAGGTGTTGATCGGTATTCACGCAGGAAGATGTTGAGTTGTTGTTTCCAAGGAACACCTTGTGTTTCAGCAACACGTAAAGCTTTGCCTAGCGTCCTCATGAATCTTTCGGCTGTGGCATTGGCTTGAGGCCAAAGAGGTGTTATTTTGCGATGATGAAATCCCAAGTATTCAGCAAATTGTGAGAAAGAGTCACTGTTAAATGGTGGACCATTGTCGGTTTTCACCACCCTGGGAATTCCAAACATTGAGAAGACTTTGTCCATGACTGGAATCACAGTAACAGCTGACGTGGATTTTACAGTTTCAACAACTGGGTAGCGAGAGTAGTCATCAGTAATAACAAGAAGGTACTCCCCAGTGGGAAGTGGGCCATAGAAGTCTGCACTTACACTGTGCCACGGAGCTTCAGGTAAAGGTGACATTTTGAGTGGCTCATTTTGTGTGACTGGTGTATTTGCTTGACATGCCAGACAACTATGTACAACTGCTTCCGCTTTGCGATCAATGTCAGGGAACCACACTTTGGTTCTCAGCAGTGCTTTAGTTTTCACTATGCCCTGGTGTCCTTCATGGGCAAGCTGTATTGCTCTATCTTGCAGAACAGTTGGAACTACAATCCTAGTACCTCTGAGAAGGATGTCTGAAGTTGGGGTTGCTGTCAGTTCATTTTGAATATGCTGGAACTGCTTCAGTTTTTCAGCATTGCTTGATGTATGACACTGGTGCCATGTGTTGTTTCTCATGTGACTGATAACTTGCTGAAGAAGATGATCTTTCAGAGTCTCTGATTTTATTTCCTGTAGTGACATAGCTTTTGGCGTTGAGTGAAATGAGAAGAAGTTTACATACTCCTCTGCTACTTTGCTTGCACGTGTGCTTTCATTTGTATGTGATGGGAGTGGATGTCGAGACATAAAATCTGCGGGGTTATCTGAACCTTTTCTGTATTCAACTCTGAAGTTGTATGGCTGAAGTCTGAGTCCCCATCTTTCAATTCTGGCTGGTGGTTTTGATCTTGGGTTATTCCAAATGATTTCAAGTGCCTTGTGGTCTGTTACTAGTACAAATGGATGTCCATAGATGTATAGGTGGAAGTGTTCACAGCTCCATACAATGGCAAGTGCTTCCTTTTCGGTTTGAGAGTATCTCCTTTCCACATCACTAAGTGATCGACTTGCATATGCGATGATATGCTTCTCTCCTTGTTTATCTTTTTGACAGAGGATTGCCCCTAATCCTACAGGACTAGCATCAACAATAAGTTCAGTTTGTCTCCCTGGATAGAAGTAGGACATGGTCTTTTCACTTATGAGATTGTTTTTCAAAGCCTGCAGAGCGGTTTGTTGATCAGTACCCCATGACCACGGTGTGTCTTGTCGTGTGAGCTTGCGCAGTGGCTCAGAGATGGAGGAGAAGTCTTTAATAAATCTGGAGCAGTAGTTTGCCATTCCCAAAAGGCTTTTGATGTCTGATGGAGTTTTTGGATCTGTGGCATGTTTAATTGCTGCAACCTTTTTTGGATCAGCTGATACACCACCTGCTGAGAAGATGAAACCAAAAAACTCAAGTTTTGTTTTGTTGAACTCACATTTCTCACGATTCAAAGTGAGTCCTGTTTCAGCTAGTCTTTTGAAAAGAGCTCTGAGGTTGTTGTCATGTTCAGTTTGGTTTGTGCCATAGACTATGATGTCGTCACTTAGATTTTTCACTCCTTTCAGTCCCTGCAGAGTTTGGTGTATTGCATTTTGAAATACTTCTGCTGCGGAGGATATGCCAAAATTCAATCTTTTGTACCGTCTTAGACCAAGATGAGTAGAGAATGTGGTTATGTATCGACTGTCTGGGTGTAGCTCAAGCTGATGATAGCCTGCCCTGAGGTCTAGTTTGGAGAACACAGTTGAACCGTTCAATTCGTGTATCACATCGTCAATTGTAGGCGTGATGTGGCGTTCTCTTTCAATGGCTGTGTTTGCCTGCCTCATGTCCACACATATTCTTACATTGTCTGGATCTTTTGGTTTCGGAGGTGTCACAATAGGAGAAACCCATGGTGTTGGTCCAGTGACTTCCTCTATGATGTCATCTTGCTGCAATTTATACAGCTCATCTTCTACTTTCTGACGTAGGTGGAATGGAACACGCCGGTGAGGTTGGCAGGTAGGTTTAACTTCAGTGTTAATGTGCAGCTTTACCTGAAAGTCTTTGAGTTTGCCAATCCCTTTAAACAGCTTGGGGTGGCTTTCAACCAACTCATCAGCCACCGAGCACTGTGTTTGACCAGATATTGCAGTAACGATGTGAATCAGGCCTAGATCTTTAGATGTTTCATAGCTCAGAATGTTGAAGCCATCACCTTTAATTACAAAAACATTGCACATTGTTTTCTTATCATGCTTTTCTACACTGCACTTGAATGCTCCGCATACAGGTAAAGACTTAGTGGAGTTGTAAGGGTAGATTCTGATGTTAGTTGAACTCAGTGTTGGTCGTAGCAGTAGTTTCTTATAAGTGGTTTCACTTATACAGTTGGCTGTGGCTCCAGAATCAATTAAGACAAGAGTTTGCGTGCCCATCATGGTGACGTTGGTTTGCGGAAGTTTTGCAGTGCTATTCGTCTTAACAACATAAACGTATGCCTCATCGCTGCTTGATGTGTGCCCTGTTTTTTCACTTGTTGCACTGTCTGTTACTTGGTTCACACTTTTTTGAGCATTGAAACTTTTCTTGCGGGTAAGATAGTGTTTATGTCGTGCTTCTTGTGGTTTGGACCGACATTGCCTTGCAAAATGATTCAACTTGCCACATGCTTTGCATTCTTTGTTTTTAGCAGGACAGTCACCTTCATGAGGGTAGTTGCCTCCACAGTTTCGGCATTGATTGGTAGGTTGCTTTTTGGGTTGCCTTTTGCCTGAGCTTGGATGTTTTTGTCCAGCTTTGTGAAAAACTTTGTTGACTGTGGCCATACTGCCACTTTCCATGCCTGTAGCCTGCATTTCGGACAGCTCGCATGCACGTCCATGATTTAGAATGTCCTCGAGAGTTAGATCAGGCTCTCTTAGTACTTTTCTGCGCAGACGTGAGGAGGAGCAGCTCTGTATTATTTGTGTCTTAATTTCTGCAGTTGTGTCAGAAAATTCACAGTTTTTGGCTAAAATCCTTAGTCTTGTGTGATAAGTGTCTAAATTTTCTCCAGGCTCTTGCATAGCTTTTCTGAATAAGTAGACTTGATACTGGACATTTTTCTTTGGGGTGAAATAAGCTGAGAGTTTCTGTTTCGTATCTGAGTATTTGTCGCCCTCTGCTGACAGTGTGTCGTAAATGTCATGCACTTTCTCTCCAGCCACGTGCAGTAACAGTGCTTTCAATCTGCCGTCTCCAGTAATGTTCATTGCGGTGGTATAGTTTTCAAACCTTTGCAACCACTTGTTCCAGCGAGGTCCGACTGAACCTGGTTCACTCTCCGTGTCGAAAGGAGGAAGAGGTGAGGCGTGCGTAGCCATGCTTGTTTGCTAACCGCGCTGATTAGCTTCACTCTTTTCTTTTTTTTTTTTTTTTTTTTTTGTTTGCTAACGTGCTTTCCCTAGCGGCATTGCAAAACACAGAAGCGGCGTCTATACTTGCGTTGTCTTTGCCTTTATCCTCGTCGCCAATGTAATGTTTGTATATGATACTTGCTGCACAAGAAGACGGGATGTGGTCTTGAACTTATGACTGCTTTATTGATCCCGCTAGCATGCGTAGTTCTCATCATGACAGTACATCCGTATCCGGTTTACAGTCTGCTTTCACAATAAGACTTACTATGCAAACATCACAGGACCCACGCTTGTCCCAAACTGCACCGCACCTGCAGTCAGTGTACACACAGAAGTGTTACATGGACATTTAAAGTGAATCCAGCAGAATCATTTGTTCATTTGTCATTTGTTCAGAGCCCTTACCTGTGTGCTGTGCCTCCAACACAGTATAGGCGTTTACACACAAAGTAACACAATCTAACAGAGAGGCCCCTCAGAGATGTGCCTACTGGGCTCTGTTACAATAGAATGAAACAAGCATTAGACCGACCTGGTCATTTAAAAAACAAACTGCCTAACTTTTACTGTCCAGCTGCTCCAACAGCTTAAACACTTGCCCAGTCAGGTTTTGTAGAGGAGAGTTGACCTGATTGAGATCCTGGCCTGAATACAGTGAGAGAAAGAATGCTCTTAAATAAAAACAAACACATTGTTCAAATATATTTATTTGTAATGAAGGACATAGTATTCTCATGTTAATGTACAAAGCATTTCAGTGGGAGTCCCAGATGCCACTGCAGCTAGCTCCGCTTGTGTGAAAAGTGTATATCAATCATACTGTATATCACATCACCTAGGAGACGTATAGGATTCATTTTATTTACATATCTTAGCACATTCTGTATAATACATATGATACATGTGTGGACAATCATATAGAAACAATGTACTCTACTCTTGACCCTTTGTTGAACCATGTGGTGGGTGACAGTATCTACCGCACACGCCTCACCCGCAAGGCCCTCTGCATTGTGCAGCAAGAATACTAACAGGTACTAAAAAATGAGAGCACATTACTCCAGTATTAAAAAATCTTCATTGGCTTCCGGTTGAGTTTAGAGTAAAATTTAAAGTTCTTCTTCTAACCTATAAAGCTGTAAATGACATGGCCCCTTCCTACATTAAAGATGAAATAGCACCTTATTATCCTAACCATTCACTCCTCTCTCAAAATGCTGCACTACTGGTGGTTCCTAGAGTCGCTAAAAGTACTTTAGGAGGTAGAGCTTTTAGGTACCAAGCACCCTTGTTGTGGAATCAGCTCCCTTCTCATGTCAAAGAAGCTGACACAATCTCTACATTTAAGATTAGGCTCAAAATGTTCCTCTTTGAATTAGCTTATGGTCAGGTTAGCTAGGAACAGAAACTAAACCCATAGGTCTAGTTAAGCTGCTCTAGGAGATATATTACTGGGGAAAGTATGGCAACTTGAGCACTGTCCTCTGGTTTCTCCTACTTTTTCTCGTCCTACTGTTAAGAATATTCAATTACTAGTTCATTCGTAGTCTGTTCTTTGCTATTCACATGTTGTCCCTTGTCCCACTCCCCTTTTGGGGAGTGTAACTGTTTCAGATGCTGCTGTTCCAGTTTAGACCGCTGCTGTCCCCTAGTGTCGAGGACCTGGACCCCTCCTCTCCTTCCCTGTCCTGGATTAACTGTCCTTGTCCTGCTAGATTAGTAGTTTCCTTCTGCCAATAGCTTTGGCCTACAGACTTACAACTTTACTTGCAATGGATACGTCCTGGCCTCATCTGCCTGTCCGTCCATAGGAGTGGATCTCTCCTTCACTGTGGTTCTCCTCGAGGTTTCTCCATTTTTTCCCATTGGGTTTTTCTGAGTTTTTCCTTGCAGAGAAGGAGGGTCTAAGGACAGGGGATGCTGGGACAATTATCCATTTGCCTGCTTGTTGTTGGACGTTCTGTATTTTTGATTTATGAATGTTTCTTATTCTGCTTTATTCTCTGACATCTCCGTCTGTCTGCTAAATCAACAATTTTGTGAAGTCCGCCGAGATAACTCTTGTTGTGATTTTGGGCTATACAAAAATAAATTGAATTGAATTGAATTGAATTGAATTGTGGGTGATCCCACCCACCCATTCAACAGCCTCTTCAGTCTGCTGCCATTAGGAAAGAGACTGAGATGCCTCCAGGCTAGGACCAGCAGACTGAAAGACAGCTTCATCCACCAAGCTGTCAGGATGCTGAACTCTCTCCCTGCCCTGCCCTCCCTCCCCCCTCGGACGCCCACACTCATCACTTCCCTCTCCCGTTGTTTCTAGATGCAAGTGTCCCAGTCTGGTGAACTTACCTAACCTACCTTACTCCTGTGGAGTTCCTCTCCCACTGCTCCACAGACTTTTTTTTTTTTTTTTTAAAATGCACAATTCCTTTTTTTGCACTACGACTAGAGACACTGCTGCCTGTGGAGTTTCTCTCCCACTGCTCCACAGTAAATTTGTAATTTTTTTTTTATTATTATTATTATTTTTTTAATGCACACTCTGTTTTGCACTATAACCAATGACACTGCTGCTTGAATGAATAGAGTCGTTAAATAGCTTTAACACACTACACATTGGATGTTTTACTTATTTGTATTATATACAAACCTATCGTACGTGTTGCTATGTGCATATGTTATGTTTTGTCATCATGTTTATTGTCATGTCTATAAGATGTTAAATGTTCACTGTGGGCAGAGAGAGCGCTGCAATTTCAAATCCTGTGTGTGCAACCTGTACATATGGTTTTTGACAATAAAGCTGACTTTGAACTTTGAGTATCTCATTTGGTGGAGTGTTTATCCACTGAAGGTTGGCGGTTCAAATCTCAATCCACAGACCCAGTAGTTATTGTGTCCTTGGACAAAAAACTTAACCCCCTCGCCCCTAGTGTCTGCGTGCCACACTGAGTGGGTGAGTGGATGTGTGTGAATAGAAGCGCTTTAAATGCCTTGACGATGGAAAAGCACCATATGACCATGGAGAGAGAGAGACTAAATCTGCAGGACAACTAATTAGGTATAATGTCGTATGACTATATCCACTAAAATAAGAAATGGAACAATTCTTTTATGGGTCAATTTTAGAGCTGGGTATCATTTGATTTTTTTTTTCCAATAACAGCACTTTAACAATACCTGTTTTTCTATACCAGTTCCTGAACAGTTCTTTTTTCTGTGGCTGTATTTTTTTTAAACATAAATTAATTATCTCTATTATTAAGAAAATACTTTTCAATCCTTTCATGACTATGTTAATACTTTTCAATTACTTCATGACTATGTTAATTAATATTTTAAAACATAGCTAGTATACCATGTTCAGTTATCACTCCAAAAAAATGCGCACAGCTGATCCTCATGAGGGCTCTTGCGTGCTTAAGTTTCACTTGTTTTCTTCGTCTATCAGGCAACAGAGGTATAGCCTACACCTTTATCCCTAAAGGTGTGCAACAACATTTAAAAAAAGAACTTGAAGAACTAAATTGGTCAAATGTTTTGGAAAACAATGCAATTGAGCACAGCTCTATTTATTTTGTTAAATTGGTAACTGAAATATTGGTACGTTTTACAAAGAAAGGAGAAACCAAACAAGTTCGAGAAAATCTTCCATGGCTTAATCATGACCTTAGGAAATTGATGAAGAATAGGGACAGTACATTAAGGAAATCTCTAAAAACTAGACTCACAAGTGACCGCCATATCTTTACATCACTTAGAAATAAAGTTGTTTCACAGATGCGCAAAGCAAAAACACATT
This sequence comes from Taenioides sp. WSHXM2023, assembly GCA_029959045.1. Classification (NCBI taxonomy): domain Eukaryota; kingdom Metazoa; phylum Chordata; class Actinopteri; order Gobiiformes; family Gobiidae; genus Taenioides; species Taenioides sp. WSHXM2023. The sequence continues at coordinate 27,319,409 of CM057104.1, read as the reverse complement.
TTTTCATTGATTCAATTAATAAGGCAAATGGAAATGGAAAGCTGGTTTGGAAACATATAAATAAACTGATAGGACGGAAAAAAAGACCAATATGCAAGAGATACATCTCTTGCATATTGGCTCCAGATAAATGGTAGACTAACTGACAATTTGGATGTTATTGTTAATAGTTTTAATAGTTTTTTTATTAACTCAACTGAAGAGCTAACAAGGCAATTAAAATGTCCAGACATTAAATGGAGTCCTGTAAATACTAGTAAACCATTATTTTGTATCCAAGAAATATCAGCCCCTGGGGTTTTAAAGATAATATCATCTTTAAAAAGCTCAAAAGCCAGAGATACTTTTGGTCTGTCCACTCATTTCTTACAGTTCCACAAAGATGCTCTTGTCATTCCAATTGCACATTTAATAAATCTGTCCATTAAGCAGGGAATAGTGCCAACATCATGGAAAACAGCCAGGGTAACACCTGTGTTTAAGGCAGGGGACAAAACAAAACCTGAGAACTACCGACCAATAAGTATTTTACCCGTAATATCAAAAATAGCTGAGAAATGGGTTTCCACACAGCTGACTGCACACTTAAATAATGGTCAAACTCCACTCCATCCAATGCAGTTTGGTTTTAGGAAACATCATTCTACCGATACAGCCACTTATTTCCTTGAAAATGTGAAATGTATGTTAGATCAGGGTGGCTTTGTGAGGTGCTGTGTTCCTGGACCTGAAACGTGCTTTTGATACCATCAACCACAATGTTCTTCTTACCAAGTTGTCCTTATTTAATTTCACTGAAAGCACCCTCTGCTGGATGAAATCATATCTGCTCGACAGAAAACAGGCTGTACAGATTGAAAATTCGCAGTCTCTGTTTCTAAATTGCTCTGCTGGAGTCCCCCAAGGCTCAATATTGGGGCCAATTTTAAGTTTATATATAAATGATCTACCTAATGTATGCAAAAATGTAAAATTACAATTATATGCAGATGATACAGTTTTGTACATCCAGGCTAAAACAAAAGATGCAGCCGCTGCAATTCTTTCTGGAGCCATGGTGCCAGTGTCGCACTGGCTCCAAAACTCCTGCCTGCACCTTAACACAAAAAAAAAAAAACAGTCTGCATGTTCTTTTCACGTCAGCCAGCAGGGGGTGAAAAACCATCGGTCCTGGTCAATGGAGAGTGTTTGGAGGTGGTAGAGAAATTGAAGTATCTTGGAGTCGTATTTGACTCAAATTTAACTTTTAAGGACCATGTAAAGAAAATCTCCAATATCATCAAATTTAACTTGTCAAATTTTAAGCATATAAGACCTCATTTAACAGTAGAGGCAGCAAAGATTTATATGCACTCCATGATACTTAGTCATATTAACTACTGTCATACCACATGGTCTCAGACTACTGAGAGTGTTTTAAAGCCCCTAAAGTCTCTGTTTAAGAAAACTCTGAAAGCCTTAGATAAAAAGCCTTTAAACTATCATTATTGTAACATTCTGAGGAAGTACAATATCTTAGATTTTGAAAGTTATCAGATGTTCCTGGATGCTTGTCTCATTTTTAAAGTTCTAAATGGGCTTGCTCCTCCACCTTTAAAGGATTTTATTAATAAAAAAAAATAATACTGGGATAAACACCAGAGCATTAACAAGAGGAGACTGCAATATACAAAGGCGCAGAACAAAATTTTGCCAAACTGTGGCATCTATCAGAGGCTCAAACTTATGGAACACACTACCAGAGCACATTAGAAACTGTGGACACTACTCAACCTTCAAACAAATCCTTAAGAACTGGTTGAAAACGCAACAGTCCTGTACTCATAGATGACGATCCATTTGTCTTGGGCTCTTTATACTCTAGACTGAGGCACTTTTATTGTAAATAGTGTAATATCATGTTATTGTGTTCTCATGTTGTGTGTTTATGTCTGACTGGTGTAATGTCTAAATGTCTGTGTCATCTGTTTCATGTTTGCACCTGCCTTAGGACAACGGATGAAATTTAGCTCCAGTGCTAACTCCGGCATATTTATGTGGAAACTTTTTTGTAGACGCATTGATTAATATGTACTGTCCTAATTCAAATAAATAAATAAATAAATAAAACGCTGCGAAGCACATGCTTTTTGTTTCCATAAATAACTTTGCGCTTCTACTGTGCGGTTACCAGGACAGAGGAGGAGAATTATGGAGAACTTTATGCGGACTGCTTCGGCTTTACGCACACGCGCTCCACAATGGATATAGATACTACACCACATTTAGTGACGTTTAGTGAATTACACCACATTTAGTGAATTACGCTTATACCGGGACCGAGGAGAAGGATGATTTTGGCGGAGTTTTGGGTCATATTATCTGTTTGGCTTCAGCTTAACCTGCACACTGCAAACTGTGTCTGGATGTTGATTTATTATTAGCACTTTGACTTTTAGACACTGTAAAGGCCCCACACTGGAACCTGATGTGTTCTCCAGTGGATATAAATTTCACGGTGCACGCTGTTTCTTTAGCTATTCTGTTTTAGCGGTAAGTTGGCTCACTGCGCTTTAATTGGACACATGTAGGACTACGTTAAACGTAAGTGCTGTTTATACGATCATTCGTTCAAAGTGCAGTTATGACATGTGAGCACCTGCGCTGCTGCTGAATTGGTGCGGTGTATGTATTGACTCAATGACGCGCTCATTTAAAGCAACCGAAAGTTAGCACCGAAAGAACTTTGTTTTTCCAGTACCTGTACTTACGGAAACTCGGTTCCAAGTACGACCCGACCCTTTTGTCTGTATTAGTAGAGAACTTTGTTATTTTTGTGTACGACAATAAGATTTGAGCTGGTAATAAATAACTTCCTTGACTCACAGATGCAAACTTAACTCTACTTAAAAAAAGTGAGAAATTGAACTAGTTAATTTTAAACAATTTTCACTGGTCCTCACTTACCTTATGCATTCCGAGCATTCCGAGCCATGAGTTTATAAGCACAAAACAAAGTAGTTTTGCCATAAAAGTAATGCTAACAACAACTAGCATGCTAACACACACTTTCTGATTATTAGAAAATAAAACACTTCATAATTAGATGCAGACAGATACACTGCAGACTTATTTTGATCTCTTATACTGGGGCACTGTACTGGGGCAAGACACATTTTTCCCAAATACATGGGGGAAATCTGTGTACAGGGACTTTAAGTTTTTTAATTTATTTATAGCACCTCATGTTTTCGGTTTACAATATTGTCCAATTCAAATATTTTTTAGATAATCCTATTTTAGGGTTATTGTGTCAATAGCATATATTAGTTTCAGTATAACAATTTATCATCTATATTTTTTCAGCAATATATCGCACTTCAAAAGGGACTAATACCACTGAGGGATTACACAGATATAAGGCCACATGGTAATATAAACAAAAGTACTATGATTTAATGTTGAAAAATGCATTCTATTGTCTAAAGAAATAGAAATTTAAAAAGAGTTTTAAAAGAAGTACTTTGGGAAAGTTGTTGGAGTAATTTTAAAGTACATACAACATAACATAACATACATAACATAATGCTTAAAATTCTGTATTTTCAAAGGATAGACACAAAAATGAGAAAAACTAAATCATATTTGAAGGAGAGGTGCAAGAAACACAAATGCTCAATTAATTTCATATTGTCAACATAAAGCGTTTGTCACTTGTAAACTTATTCACAGTGGGAAGAGCAAACCAAACTTTTACTAAAGTAAGAGTAAAATACAGTGTCTGAAAAGTACTTTGAGAAGTACAAGTTTGTTTAAAATAAAAAAAAGTAGTTAAAATGTAATTCATTTTAGCTTTAACATTTTATCCCAGAAATGGGTATAAACTAACTATTGAAAGAGAAGGTTCAACAAAGAGTTAGTTATGAAGAATTGTAACAACAGCTTTAAGCAGAGCTGGGTAGAGCACCTCTGATTTAAAGCTAGCACGGGCCACACCTCCTCACTACAGCATCTGAATACACCAACTATGTACAACCAGCCCCTCGGGGCATGGAGAGCTGGGCAAGAGCAGTTCAGGGCTATAATAAGGTAGGAACTCTTCATATCTCCACGTTGATCAGACTGGAAGGAGTACTTGGCATTCCTCTGTCCGAACAATCTAGATTTCAGTGGGTAGGAGCAGTTCGGACCTCCTGGTTGATCAGTCTGGAGGGTAGGAGCAGTTCATATCTTTAGGCTGATCAGTCTGGAAGGTAGGAGATGATCATATCTCCCGGAAAGTAATAGAGGTTTCGACCTCCAGGTTGATCAGTCAGTTTGGCTAGTCATGGCTGACCAGTCCCAAAGGTATAAGCAGTTAATATTAGGGATGCAACGATACAGTTTCCCCACGATTTGATACATATCTCAATACAATATAGATTCGATTGCGATGTTTTAAGACGTGAAAAAAAAAAATCTTATGTAATTTTTTTATGCTAATGAGTATAATATAATAACACTATGATATTAATGAAACAATACATACATTATATACAATACATTACAGTACAACTACTGTACAGTTGTAGTTTATATGTGTGTTTCAGTTCATTTGGTTCAATGATTTGCACTATTTTTTTTTTTTTTTATTCAGTAAAAATAAGAATAGTGCTTTCTCGGGCTATTTTATATTTTATAATATAGCCAGTTTACTCTTACTTTAGACTGCTAGAGGAGTTACACTATCAGACTTTACCTTTTTTGATGATAATTTGATGATTTTTCTTTTCCTCTTGAGTCTGTCTCTCCTCTCACTACATTCACACAGGCTCCCTGTGTCCGCGCTGCTCTGCCTCATCTCCAGCAGCAGCAGAGACAGAAGTTCCTCCCGCACTGCCCTGCTCTTTTTACACACACTGTGCTCTCCCATCTACTTTCGGAACACTAAAACTATGTTATATTACATAGAAATGTCTCAACAGACATATGAGATAGAGTCTAAGAAAAATATTGCGTATATTGCGAGTCACGTCACAGTGCATATACGAGCGCATTTGATTTAAGCCGATGTCAAACCAAAAGCGATTCTTAAGTATTTAAAAGTTAATATCCTTGTCATTCCTGAGTCCATCAACATAAAATAAAAAAGTGACTGAAAGATAAAATCCACTCAATCCCTATGAGGCCGTTTTCTTGCTGTATCTGAGAAGGACGCCTCAGTAACTGTTTCCCTTTTGGACCAAAATAAATGACAACATCGCGCATGGAGGGACATGTACATATTAACCCAACGTGTGTATCGAATCATGACACCAGTATCGAATGATTTAATATTATATCGAATATCGTTGCATCCCTAGTTAATATCTCCATGGTTGACCAGTCTGGAACTAGGAGCAGTTTGGAACTTCAGGAGGTTAGGAGCTTTTTGTAACTCCTGGTTGATGACTCTCCTGATAGGAGAAGTTCAGATCTGTAGGTGAATCAGTCTGGAAGATATAGATTTGATCTCCAGGATGAGAGAAGCAGTTCAGATCTCCAGAAGGTAGGAGCAGTTTGGATCTCCAGAGGCTAGGAACAATTTGGATCTCTAGGCCAATCTGTCAAAATGAGCAGGTCAGAGCTCTTGGAGGGTAGGAGCAGTTCAGATCTCCATGGCTGGCCTTGTCTGAAGGGTAGGAGCAGTTTAGATCAGATTGATCTGTGAAGATGAGCAGTTCTTCTAGAAGGCTAGGACCAGATTTCCAGGAGGGTGGGAGCAGTTCATATCTCCAGAGGGAAGTAGAAGTTCAGATCTCCAGGTTTACAGGTCGGATATCCCCAGTCTTGTTCTCTCGCACCCACAGCTCTCTGTCCCTTGCTGGGTCCACACACTGCAGCAGCTTGTCCACCGGCTCCATCGTCTGGACAAACAAGGGAATTACATTTAGGGTTTATCAGAATCAGAATCAGAAAAGCTTTTATTGCCATTGTCAGTGAACACAATTCACAGACTAGGAACTTGCTTTGGTGATAAGGTGCAACATAGAACACTGAATAATAATAATAATAATAATAATAATAATAATAATACAAAGTGGAGGTATCACTGTGAGAAAAAGATAATAATAATAATAATAAAGTATCACTATTTGAAAATAAAGTAAGAGCATGCAAAAAGATTAAGATATATAATTAGAAAAAAAAAAAAATAGTCAAGTATATACAGAGCATCAGAACAACAGTGCAAACTGACAGTGCAAAAGAGCAAGTGACGTGACATGACTTATTTAAGGTGACAGGTGTTGTAAAGTGTCCTTAGTACAGGTGTTATAAGTGTTCATAAAGTGTTCATGAGTCCAACGGCAGAGGGGAAGAAACTGTTCTTATGGCGAGAGGTTCTGGTCCGTATGGACCGTAGCCTTCTGCCAGAGGGAAGTGGCTCGAATAGTCCATGTCCAGGGTGAGAGGGGTCAGCTGCTATCCGGCCTGCACGCCCCCGAGTCCTGGAGACGTACAGGTCCTGGAGAGATGGAAGGCTGAACTTTAACCTGAATGTGCTTGGGTGAGATACTAACCAGTTACCTTCTAACTTTATGTCCCTGCCCATTATTTGATGTCTTGTATTACACAGATTTTAACACCTGCCACTCGCAAGGCAAATTGCAGTTTTAGTTGTTGTAGTGTAATGGGCACTTACGCTCTGGTTGAACATATCTGTCTCATGCCTGAGGGTGGTGTACTGACAAAGATGCTGTCGAATCATCTCCACCCTCTCCACCTCCAGACGCTCCAGCTCCTGTAGCCACAAGAGGACGCACCAGGGTCAGCACGAGAATACAAGCAAACATGATAAAACTATTGCATACAAACTCTACAGAGGAAGACCCAGGCTGACCAGGGAGTCAAACCTGGAAGCTTCTTGCTGTGAGGTGAGAGTGCTAGCCACTCAGCCACCGTGCTGCTATTTGGCTTTAAACTTTAAAATGATGTTTTGCGTTTGTGCTCAATGCAATTGGAAGGACAAAACATTAAAAAATGCACAACATTTGGTAAATAATGCACAAAGTCCACAAAAATGAATTTCATATTGTCAACATCAAGCTTTTGTCTACTAAAGTCACTAAAAGTCTACCCACCAGTGGGTAGACTTTTACTCAAGTAAGGGTATAGTGTCTGAAAACTAGGATCAGGAGTAAACCCACACTTACCAGGCTGGTGGTGACCATCTCTTCAAACCATTTCGACTGAAACTGGTTATAGAGGTCCACACATCGCATCAGTTCATCTCCTGCAACACAACAATAACATGGGGGTCTGAGGTAAAGCACAATGCCTCCACCAGAGAGAGCTCCTGCATCAGTCATCTGCTGCTTGCCTTATAGCGCACACTTACAACAATTGAAACAAAACAAATAAATAATTACTTTGAATATTTTTTCTTTTAGCAAAATAGCCTATATTTCCCTTGTTTGTCAATTCTATTTAAGTTTATAATTTCACTTCCTTGTAGGACATGGGCAGAAGACATATATAGCGGTAATTACCTAGCAACCATATTGCAAACAAGTTTAAGCAATAGTTATGCTTTGATAAATAAAAATGCGTAACGGCACTAAAAACACACACACAAAAACACATACTATAAAAATTACCAGAAAAATGTGTGACTTGGGTAAATATTACACACACATAACAGTAACTGTCCTAGAAGTCCCTGTGATCTCCAAGTCTGTATTTAATATGGGTAACCACTCAGTCCCCCGGCTTCTGACAATCACTGCAAGTGTATAGTGTAGAAAACATTTCACTAAGTGGGTAAAAGATAAAAGCAAACGTTTTTCACTTTTTTTTTTTTTTTTTTTTTTTACTGAATAACTAAACCATGTACATAAAGATGTGATACACAAAAAAGAAATGCATAAACTCCTACACACATTACAAATATTACAAGTACATTACAGGTCCTATATTACACAAAATTGACTCTTGTAAGCTTTAAGCCATGTTAGAATGCTGTTACCTCCTCATACACAAAACATATCTGGAGTTGTGTTTTGTTTCATTCACACATGTGGCCGAACAGCAGTGCAGAGTACACGGCCTTCTTGGAGTGCCTGAAAGGGGTACTAGACAGTGCACCAGACTCCATTGTTCTACTGGGGCACTTCAACGCATGTCAAAAACTCGGAGGCAGAGGCAAAAACTCGGGGCTGGGAGGAGTTCGGGGAGGCCATGGAGGAGGACTATCGGTCGGCCTCAGTGAAATTCTGGCAAACTGTTCGACGCCTCAGGAGGGGGAATCAGTGCTTCACCAACACTCTTTACAGTGTTGGAGGAAACAGAGGAGGAAACAGTGGCTGGGGACTCGGAGGCGGACTCGTCCATCAGCCTGTCTGAAGTCACTGAGGTGGTGGGCAAACTCCTCTATGGCAAGGCTCCGGGGGTGGATGAAATCTGTCCTGGGTATCTTAAGTCTCTGGATGTTGTGGGGCCTCTGCTTAAGAAGGGTGTGTTCCAACTACAGGGGAATCACACTCCTCAGCCTTCCTGGTAAGGTCTATTCCAGGGTACTGGAAAGGAGAATCCGATAGTCAAACCTCAGATTCAGGAGGAGCAGTGTGGTTTTCGTCCCGGCCGCAGAACACTGGATCAGCTCTACACCCTCCATCCAGTGCTTGAGGGTTCATGGGAGTTCATCATGTCCAACCAGTCCACAAGTGCTTTGTGGATCTATAGAAAGCATTCAACTGTGTCCCTCGTGGTGTCCTGTGGGGGGTGCTCTGGAAGTATGGGATCCGGGGGCCCTTTGTTAAGGGCTGTCCTGTCCCTGTATAACCGGAGAAGGAGCTGTGTTTGCATTGCTGGCAGAATTGTTGCCAGTGCATGTCGGACTCCGCCAGGGCTGTCCTTTGTCACCGGTTCTGTTCATTGTTTTTATGGACAGAGTTTCTAGGTGCAGCCAGGGTCCGGTTTGGGGACCACAGGATCTCATCTCTGCTGTCTGCAGATGATGTTGTCCTTGGTTTGCAGCCGAGTGTGAAGTGGCTGGGATGAAGATCAGCTCCTCCAAATCCGAGGCCATTGTTCTCGACTGAAAAAAGGTGGCTTGCTCTCCCCAGGTGGGTGGAGAGGTCCTGCCTCAAGTGGAGGAGTTTAAGTATCTCGGGGTCTTGTTCATCAGTAAGAGGAGAATGGAGCGTGAGATTGACAGGTGAATCAGTGCAGCGTCGGCAGTGATGCAGTCGATGTAACACAGGCATGAAAATCTGTCACCTTTTGACGAAATTCACCGTTTTGAAGCCAAAACAAGTGGCCTATCTGAATCGTGTAGATTCGATGAGAAAAGTTTTGGGGGGGTGGGGGGGTTGGGGTGTTTTGTCTTGTCTCGGACTCAAGTTCTGACACTTGATGAGTGCAATCATATTTCGCGTATCTCTATAGCCTGTGCACTCATCTGGACCCCGCAAACACTGTGCAGCACATCACAAACAAACACGCTCCCAGCGCATCTTGTCTGCAATAGTTTGTGCCCTTGCGTACCAGCACACTGCGTATCACAGTTAAACTTTTTAAAACGTCCTACCTGTCCATCTGCCTCATGTCAGCGCGCCGCTCCTCGCCTTTTCAAGCTCTTGCTCCTCCCTGCGGTTAGCGCACATTGGCTCAGTCCTTAGTTCGCGTTGATTAGAAGGGCAAGATGAAACTAATCAAAATTTATGCTACAGTGTTGGAACAGCAGGCACAGCTACTGCGATATGTGGGCTGAAGTTTGCCTAATAAAATGCCAAATCAATCTGCGTGCGTTTGGCTTGGTAGATGTGCAGAGGCTGCTAAATAACACTGCAACACCAGATAATGTAACTCCAGTTAGGAACTTGAAAAAACAGCTTTAAAAATCCCCACTTTATTCAATTTGAAGCAGTTTTCTGTAAAGTGCCAGTGGAAGTTATCTTAAAGAAGGGGTCCTCAACCTGTGGGCGAGGGTCCAAAAAAGGGGCGCAATGTGTTTAAGTGCAGTAAAGTTTGCTTGGCTTATTTTAAGCCTAAATTAACATTAATCAGATAGAATTGAGATAGATTTATAAAACACTGATATATATATGTGCCAAAATAACTGTAAAATACAAATAAATGTAGAAAATGACAAAGACGGTCTCGATTTGGTCTCGATGGGCTGTGGTCTCGGTCTTGTCTTGGTCTCGACCTTTAAAAGTTTTGGTCTTGTCTCGATCTCGACCCTTAGAGGTCGTGTCTTGTCTCAGTCTTGGGACCCTGTGGTCTTGGACAGGTTTTGGTCTCGATGAGTGCGGTCTTGACAACAACACTAGTGTATATGCTAGTGAATCGCCATTCATGTAGAATTTAGATACAGCCTGGTCTGGTTAACCTGAAATAGATGCCCCAGTGCCCCCAGTTTTCAAAAAAAAAAACAAAAAAAAAACCCAGAGGTCACACTTTTCGCGCACTTTTCTCACCTTTTTCACCCCTGACCCGTTTTCGTGTCTGGTATCAGACCATTGTGGTTCACAGTCTGAGGGAGCTGAACCGAAAGGTACAGCTCTCGATTTACTGGTCAATCTACATTTATACCCTCACCTATGGTCATGAGCTTTGGGTAAAGACGGAAACGACAAGATCGTGGATATAAGCGACTGAAAGTGTGGCTGGGCCCCTGTAGAGATAGGGGGAGGAGTTCAGCCACATGGGAGGAGCTCGGAGTAGAGTCGCTGCTCCTCCATGTTGAGAGGAGCCAGCTGAGGTGGCATCTATTCCGCATGCCTCCTGCACGCCTCCCTGGAGAGATGTTCCAGGCATCTCCCACTGGAAGGAGGCCCTGGGGAAGACCCAGGACACATTGGAGGGACTATGTCTCTCGGCTGGCATGGGAACACCTCGAGGTTGCCCCGGAGGAGCTGGAGGAACTGTCCGAGGTAAAGGAAGTCTGAGAGTCCCTGCTTAGACTGCTGCCCCCGCGACCTGGCCCTGGATAAGCGGAAGAAAATGGATGGATGGATGGATGTCTAAGACTAAATGAAAGAAAATGTTACAAACAAAAGCTCCCCAGGAGACCTGTTATATCCCAAAACTGGGAATTTCAAAGTCACATATTTTTAATGGGGCTTAGGAGGAGCAGACTTGCTAAGTATGTTTGTGATGAGGGAAAAACTATATTATGGTTAAAAGCTCAAAAAAGTCCATTTTGAATATGTGTTCTTGAACCTGTGCTGCAGATGTTCATGGTGCTTCATCAGCCTACAGCACAGAGCCTTCCTCTTTGTGCTCAGTGGGATAAGGGCTTTTTGTCTCTGTTTTTCTAATTACAGATACACACACTCTGGTTTATGTGTTTGTATCTTGAACAGTATACAGTGCACATCACAGTAGAGCTGTGTTTTTAAATCTTTTTGGCACACTTTTAGGGTTAAGAAATTGCATGGCACACCAGTCTAAAAATAGTACCAAAATATAGCCACAAGCGGCAAAGATCATCCCTCGCTCGTTCCTACTCTGCGCCCTGACCATGCCCCACCCACGCTGTGCCCTGCACATAATACGCAAACGCACCTAGACCCTAGCCCTAACTCCTAAATTAACCCATAACATTAACCCATAACCCCTAACCCTTCAATTTTTCTTCTTCTTATTTTTTTTTTCCAAGATGGCGAACGTCTGGTTTGTAAAGGGGCGTGATCACCATATAATTTTTGGTTCCTATTGCCATCTATTGATGCATCTGGCTACCAAATTTGGTTTGGCCACACCAAAGTTTGTGTAAGGATTGGTGAGGACATATTTTTTGCTTGCTGCCATGGCGACACAATGTGGGCATCATAGACCTATTTGATTGAGAACATGTCATGAATATATGTACCAAATTTTGTATATCTACGACAAATAAAAAGTTATCGTTCCATCCATCATTCGTTTTTTGTATGTTCTTACATTAATCTGTTCAGGGTCGGGGTGTCCACCCACAATTCAAGTTTAAGTGAAATCAGCCAAAGTTTGTGCGATTTGGTGATTTTATGTCTGTTATGGCGACGCTGTAAAAAAAAAAAAAATGCCATGGGTGATTTTTTTGGATCAGGATGCCAAAATTGAACTTTATGCAAAATTTCAGAAACATCTGAAAAACTATTTTTTTCTCTCCCATATTAAATTTTCTTTCAATCTGTAGGGGGCACTGATGCGCCATTAGTAACTTAAGTACTCATCATTCACCATCTCGTCGAAGCCGCCCACAGAACTCACACTGACTTCCATTCATTTTAGCAGTTATAAATATGCCCCATGCCTTCAGCATGGGGGCTTGGATACAGCTTGATGTCAGGAGTGTGTTTAGGGGACATGAATGCTTTGCTCAACATTGAATCAATGAGCAATGTTGACCACTATATGTGAGCAATAACAAATACGCATGTCCCATGCCTGCGGCATGGGTTGTTGCTGTTATTGCAGGGGGCGACCGAGAGATGAAGTTGGGCGCTCAAACAGTTGACAGTGATGCAATAGGCTCCATGCCCTGTAGGGGGCTTGGGCCTAACAAGTAAAAAAATATTTGTAACAAAAACAATATATCCGTTAACATGGGAACAGCATATTATACGTTTTCCGAAAGCTCTTGACATTCCCCACGTCACCGTGGGGTCATCTTATCAGGGTCGCCCAATGACCTCTCATTGACTTCCATTCATTTTCATGCCCCATGCCTTCGGCCATACTAATAGGCCCCTTGCCAGCTTCAGGCCCTTGGCCCTAATTACACAGTATATGAAAAAAAGTTTGATTGTTTTGCTTTTCAACTGGTTATCTGCTTCTGAGGAAGCAGATAACTGTATTTACCTCTTAAAAGACAATAAAAAATACAAAATGTACACAAATTGTGATTAGATAAAATTGTGACCTGAAACAATAAGAAAGCAAAATTCTGTGCAGGTTTTCATGTTTTTCTTATTCTGACTTTTGGTTGGATAGTACCTGTGCTAATGATGTGTCATAGTTTTACATTGCTTAAAGGCGCACTATGTAAATTTTTGGTTGGGGGTGTGCCACCTGATGTCATTGCTCTACCTGGAATGTTCCACAATTAGACTTTAAACTCTATTAAACAGCTCTACTTTACATTCATTCAATTGCAGGTGGTTTTATAGCTCAAAAATACCTTGAAAAACAAGCATTCTGACTGTGAGCGAGGTTGATTCTCCACAGATCTTGCCTGTAACTTGGTCTGGTTTGGTCTTCATGAAGATAGAAAGGTTTAATACCATACTCTGAAACATTCCAGATAAAGTAACAACATCTCCATGGAGAAAAGCATTTGATGGACCCTTCACCCTCCAGAAAAGTTACACAATGCACCTTTAAGTGGCAATTTGTGGAAAAAAGACAAAAGTACAAAATGTGGTGATACCTCTACCTATGTCATCAACACAGAAACCTCTATTCAAAATAAAGAGACCATTTACACACAAGGAAGGCATTTTTATTACAGTTAATTTAACAAAATAAAGGTGTATTCATTTGCTTTTATTAGTTTACTCTAATCACAACTATTGCGCCATTTAGACAAATCTGGCACTTGCCTGGGATCCAGAATACACACTTCTTCAATACTTTACAAAGATGTGAGTCTGGTCACCGGTGAATCTCCCTGTTCTCAGAAGGGCGTGATTGACAGGTGGAATAGCCAATCAGGGACATGCATGGTAAGTATCGGATAAAATAAAATAAAAAAAAATATCACAGGGGGTTGAAAAACATGGCAGATTTCTGTAGAATCAATGAGCAAAGCTATAAATTGTGTTCATCTGAGGTGAGAGAAATGTCATTTTACGTTTTAATAATTGGGGACTAATGAACTCATTGGAGTTGGACGATGAAGTTTAGCCGGGCTTGAGACCATAGACTGTATAAAGAAGTGGACTAAGGGAGTGTGATGTCACCCATAGCATTCAGCTCCAGTCAAATGAATCTCACTTGAGGCTAGCGGATATAGGAAAGAATTTGGAGCCGAGTTCCATATTAGGAATAAGAATTGATTTATGGACAAATTAGTGAAATAAAAACACCAGGATCATGTAAAGCGGGTTAATACATTTTAAGACCAAAACAACAAGCCTGCAGCAGATAGAGGGGTGACAATTTTTCAATATAAAGTAAATAGGAGCCAAAGTCAGTGGAGTCAGAACGTCCCCCCATGCTGACTTCCAATTTGAAACGTGGAGGCTAGCGGGTTAACTATGTCCATTTATACAGTCTATGCTTTAGCGCATTAAAGGGAGTGGACTTGCCAGGCAACCTTGTTAACATTATGCTTGGTAACAGTTAAGAAATATCTCTCTGTATGTCACATCTGCTGCCCATGTCTAATCAGGAAGTAATATACTGAAATTAAAAAGAAAGCATGATTTTTAGCAAACTATGCATGAACTATTTTAAGTAGTAAGTTAAAGGAGTCAAACTCCTTTAATAGGAGTGCATAGCTTAGATCAAATAGAGTGGAGCAGCAAGAAGCTAATTTCCCCTCACAGCACAAGGCCAAATGTCTCAGAGTGGTGTCATAGGAACATTTCAGGTCTGTACCAAGTCTTTTTATTATCAAACACATGAGAGTTCAACAGCACAGCCCCAGCCATACACTATAAATGTGCTAAGGAAGAAGAGCAGCTCAGATTGGACATTCATATGTGGGTAGAGCAGCAAAAAAAGTACTTAAATAAGAGTACTGTTAATTGATGCAAATTTTGATACATCCAGGGATAAGGGCTTGTGTTGGTGATTGTGAATCCCATGAGATGTAGCGGTGTTGACATTTTAGTAACATCAGGCCAGTGGCTCTCACGTCTCATCTGATGAAGACTCTGGAGAGGCTCGTCCTGGGTCACCTCCACTCTACGGTGAGCTCAGCGATGGACCCACTGCAGTTCGCGTATTGGCCCGGCATCGGAGTGGAGGACGCCATCATCTCTCTGATGCACCGCTCACTGTCCCACCTGAAGAGGCCCGGCAGCACTGTGAGAATCTTGTTTTTTGACTTCTCCAGTGCTTTCAACACCATCCAGCCGCTGCTCCTGAGGGACAAGCTGGAGTGGGCAGGAGTGGACTGTGACCTGGCTGAGTGGATCCTGGACTACCTCACAAACCGGCCCCAGTTTGTGAGAGCCCACGACTGTGTGTCTGACCTCATGACCTGCAGTGTGGGGGCGCCCCAGGGCACTGTCCTCGCGCCCTTCCTCTTCACCCTCTATACTGCAGACTTCAGACACAACACGGACAGCTGCGTCCTGCAGAAGTTCTCCGATGACTCCGCCATCATCGGTCTCATCACGGACGATGACGACGCAGAGTACAGAGGAGTAACGCAGGACTTTGTGGACTGGTGTCACCGGAAACACCTTCTCATCAACGCGGGGAAGACCAAGGAGATGGTGGTGGACTTCCGCAGACGCCACTCTACTGCCCCCCCACCAGTGAACATCCAGGGAAGAGACATTGAGAGAGTGGACTCTTACAAGTACCTGGGTGTGCATCTGAACAATAAACTGGACTGGACTCATAACACAGATGCACTGTACAGGAAGGGCCAGAGTCGGCTCTATCTCCTGAGGAGACTGCGGTCCTTTGGAGTGAGAGGACCACTCCTGAGGACCTTCTATGACTCTGTGGTGGCATCAGTCATCCTGTACGGTGTGGTCTGCTGGAGCAGCAGCGTCACAGAGAGGGAGAAGAAGAAACTGGACAAGATCATCAAGAAGTCCAGCTCAGTCCTGGGCTGTCCTCTGGACTCGGTGCAGCAGGTGGGGGACAAGAGGGTCCTGGCTAAACTCATGTCTATGCTGGACCATGAGAGTCACCCCCTGCAGGACGCCCTGTCTGCTCTGGAGAGCATCATCAGTGACAGACTGATTCACCCTCGCTGTGTTAAGGAGAGATTTCGCAGGT
Organism: Taenioides sp. WSHXM2023; assembly: GCA_029959045.1. Classification (NCBI taxonomy): domain Eukaryota; kingdom Metazoa; phylum Chordata; class Actinopteri; order Gobiiformes; family Gobiidae; genus Taenioides; species Taenioides sp. WSHXM2023. The sequence goes on along the minus strand of CM057104.1, from coordinate 27,303,524 downwards.
CTTTCCTTCCTGCTGCTGTCAGACTGTATAATGAACAATGCTAGTCATGTGTCATCGCCATAGTAATAATAACAATGTGCAATACTATTTAAAGTCACTACCTGCTACTTATTTATTTATTTAACCACCACTGTCCATCACTGCACTGTACACAATATTTTGATTGTAAATACTTATTATTATTTATCTTGTTTTTGATGTGTGCTCTTGTTTTCCTACTTTTTCTGAAACTTGCGTTGTGACATTGAAATTTCCCCACTGTGGGACGAATAAAGGATTATCTTATCTTATCTTATCTTATCTTATCTTATCTTATCATGCCGCAATCCAAAGAAATTCAGGAGCAGATAAGAAGAAATGTAACTGACATGTCTTGAAAGCCATTTCTAAATCTTTGGGACTCCAGCGAACCACGATGAGAGCCATTATCCACAAATGGAGAAAGCATGGTATGGTGGTGAACCTTCCCAGGGTGGCCGGCCTACAAAAATTACCCCAAGAGCACAGCGACGACTGATCCAAGAGGTGACAAAGGAAACCAAAAAAACATCTAAACAACTGCAGGCCTCACTTGCCTCAGTAAAGGTCAGTGTTCATGACTCAACCATAAGAAAGAGACTAGGCAAAAATGGCATGCATGGCAGCGTTCCAAGGCGAAAGCCACAGCTGAAAAAGGCTCATCTCACTTTTGCCAAAAAACATCTTGATGATCCCCAAAGCTTTTGGGAAAATATTCTGTGGACTGATGAAACAAAAGCTGAACTTTTTGGATGGAGTGCCTCCCGTTACATCTCGCGTAAAATGAACACAGAATTTTATAAAAAGAACATCATGCCAACAGTGAAACATGGCGGTGGTAATGCCATGGTTTGGGGGTGCTTTGCTGTTTCAACTTGATGTGATTGAAGGAACCAGGAACTCTGCTCTCTACCAACAAATCCTGAAGGAAAATGTCAGGACAGTGATCCAAAGCACACCAGCAAGTCCACTTAAGGACTTAAGAAAAACTGAGGGTTTTGGAGTGGCCTAGTCAAAGACCAGATCTGAACCCAATTGAGATGCTGTGGCATAACCTTAAAAAGGCGGGTCATGCTTGGAAACCCTCCAGTGTGGCTGATTTAAAACAATTCTGCAAAACAGAGTGGGCCGAAATTCCTCCACAGCAATGTCTTTCACTTTGTCTTTCACTCATTGCCAGTTGTTGCAAACTTAATAAATAAATAAAACCGGCACTTAAAACTGCATTTTATATTTACTTGTGAGTTATCTTTGTCTAATATTTAAGTTTGCTCGATCTGAAATGGTCTAAGAGTGACAAAGATGCAAAAAAAAGTATGAAATTGGTAAGGAGGCAAATACTTTTTCACAGCACTGCAAATGCAGTTACAATCCTTTGTGCTGCACATTACTGCATAAACTACTCCTGCTTTCCTACCCTTTGGGATCTTATCTTTGGGGTGTACTAGCCTGGAGAATAAGGTGTTCCAGGCTAGTACACTCTAAACTCTGGGACAGAGCTGTACAAAGGATACTAGGGACTTACTTTCTTGGTGACGTCACTGAAAAGTTACCACTGTTATATTTTGTGGGAGTCACAGTCACTAACACAAGCCCTGATAAAGCTACCTGTTTGGTAACGAAACGTCATTTTCAAAAGCTAAATAAGTCCAGTTGGTTTAGTTTAACTTGTTGATAATAAGAGTAAAGTTACTTCAAAATAGCTCAGGACATATTCCAAGTACAGCAGTGTGGTAGAGATAGAAACAAGCTAATTGTTTAGAAATTTGAAAATCCTCATTGCTCATTTGGAATTAGACCAGTATCAGTCCTGGTTTAATCTTGGCTTCCAAGTTTTGGCCCAGTTGATACCTGGTTTAGTTTGTAAGAAATAAGATTAGAATAAATAAATGATAGGTAGGTGTGGTGTGACTTTTATTTGGTAGAATAGTCCCTATAATAAATAGACGAAAAAAAGAAAAAAAAATCCAAAATGCAGGGACAATTTATGCAATTTAATTTAACTTTTTTTTTTTTTTTTTTTTTTTTTTTTTACAAAATAAAGGTATTAATCTCCGGCTATGTGCCAACCCACCTCTCCCTGACCCTGCCCACAACCTCCCTGACCCACGCCCACCCCTCCCTTGCCTTGCTCACACCCCTCCCTGATACTGCCCATACCCTTCCCCCCTGACCCTGCCCACATCCTGGTCACTCAATGACCCCTCCCTGGCCCTTCCCTGACCTGCTTGTGTAGACTTCCTGCGTGCCTTCTTGATGTCTTCCTCTGCTTTGCTGCTGTTGAGTTTGACGTCGAGCTGTTGTGTCTTGAGCTCCAGCTCCTTCTGTCTGTCAGCCAGAGCCTTACGCGCCTGATGACACAAAGAAACAAACAAACAACCATCATACCCCACAGCCATGAGCTAGGACCTTCATTAACACAGATGAACAAGATTAGAAACACTGTCTAAATATGACAATTGTATCCCAAAAAAATAGCAGAATGCCTCAATGACCTAAATCTGAAAAAGACTGACATCTGAACTAACAAACAAATACAAGAATCCCATGCATTTCAGAACATGTTTGTAGAGCTCTAAACTACAGGTACAACAAAACATTGTGAGATTTGATAATTGTGGCAACTCAGCTATTTGATAGTAAAAAAGTAGATGTGATTTTTTGCCTTTTGGGAGGTCTTACAGGAAGGTGTGATACAGCAAAGTGATCCTGTGAACATTCTCTGTATAACACCACCAGCTTGGCTCAAAGAAGATGTGAGAGCTTTGCCTGGAATATTTCACATACATGTATTATTTGTAGAGCTGGTAATAACAGGGTCCCTCGTGATACAGTACAACACATGATACACGGCTCATGATATAACATTATTGTGATATGGCGATACATGCTATGATCGATATATTGCACATGGTACTCTGTGATATATTGCTGTTTTTTAAGAACCAAATATATTTCAGCAACAATATTTCTTTGTTAACCGCTACATGTCCAAAGTTAACATCTATTTTAATCCAATTGTGAATATGCCAAGTGTATTATATACACAAATTTCTTTCCACTAAATAAGCAACAAACGCAGTAGTCTAAAAGATACAAAAAAATACTCAGTACAGTTTCCAACGATAACGATACTGTATCATCAAATTTAGTATCACGATATATCAATATTTAAATATTTTGGCAATCCATTTATTATTTGGGCCTTTTTATTGCTACATAAATACCTTGAAACCTTACTAATTGGCCTTTCCACAGTTCTTACGTGTAATTTAGCCCAGTAGTGTCACTTCTTGTCTCCATAGAGATTGATAGGTTTAATATCATACCGTGGCACATTCTAGTCAAAGCAATAACATCTCCATGGAGACAAGCAAGTGGCGGACCCTCCACCACAAACGTTATGCAGTGCACTTAAAAAAAGCTGGCTGTACGGTCTAAATAAGAATACAAATAAATATACAGTAAACACATGTCATAATTCTATGTACAGCACTTCCTGTTCTGTGGTCATGATGCCTTTACTGTCTGCTGTGTTTAAGAGAATCATTTTGTCCTGTCATCACCAAACAGAGAGAAATGGATAGGCTCATCCTCTGTCTGTCTGCTCCTCTCTCACACTGAGAGCAGATGAGAGACAGACATGTGCTGTCAAACACTTCTGTACTGTCAAACACTGGATTCTCAATGTCTAACTATACAGCTCAGAAAATCTCACATTCAGTAACAATGTTTAGCACTGCAATAATGAGAGTCTTGTAATATTTCTATGTACTTTTTACATTTGTATATTCTAATATTTAAGTACTTTTAAAAATTGTATATTCTGTGACAGGACAGTTAGAGTGAAATGGAGGTAAAGAGTGGGTAGAGACATTCATCAAATTGTCAACGAATGACCATAACAAGGCTAAAAACATACAATTAATGATGCATTTTTAGTTTCTTGTGACATGGATTAAAGGTAGAGTATACAATTTTTATTTCAAAATTTATGTTATAAACACGTTCTATCTTTGTCAACATATTCAAATCAAATTATAGCTCTTTCTGGTCACAGTTGTAATGCTGATTTAATCTTAATTACAAAAAAAATGGATTATTCAATGAGAGAACAGTATGAGGCTTTAAGTTGCCAGGTCCTACAACTGAAACTAGTTGGAGACCTAAACCCAAGCACCTGTAGCCAATCATGAATCAGTGCTAGTGCAGCCTCTGCAGCTCAGAGAGTGAATTCTGGAGGTTCTGGGCTTTCACATGAGGCATGGCCTGTCCATACACTGAGAATGAGACAAACTTGGATGTGCAGGTTAAGGCACTGTACCAGATTTTTCTTCCATATATTTGAGCAAAACGTTGTCTTGCCCTGGTACAAATATATTGTATAAGCAGCTCTTGAGGTGAAAATATTTCCGCTGTGTGCTGTCTGGATCAAATTAGAAAGTGTTTTATTGTCCAATATTAAGGAAGTGCACTGTTGCCGGAGGACCTCAGGGCTGCAGAGAATGTTGATGTTTTTAAGAGTAGGCTTAAGACCCACCTGTTTAGTTTAGCTTTTGATTGAAATTTTATACTTTTACTTGTTTTTATTATACATATTTTATTATATTTATTTATTTTAGGTGTATTATTAGCTTGAACTCATATTCCTTTATCATTTTTATGGATTCCAGTGTTTCCTCTGTAGGAGCGCTCTGCACCGGGAGCGGTGGTCGGCTGCGGTTGCCAGGGTCTGTCCTGTGGGCTCCTGGTGGAGGGATGGTGCTTGGGCCTCAGAGGCGGACGGCTCTCTGCTCCTGGTGTAGACAACTCCTCTGATGGTGCCTTCTCAACTGGTTCACCTGTATTCAGCCTCAAATTTTACTATGTGTAGTTTTATGTATTTTAGCATGTTAGTATGTGTGTGAGTGTGTGTGTGTGTGTGTGTGTGTGTGTGCGCGTGTGTGTGTGTGTGTGTGTGTGTGTGTGTGTGTGTGTGTGTGTGTGTGTGTCACTGTTTGGGTTGTTTGGTTGTGTGGGGTCAGGCAGCTGTGGGGGGTGGTTGGGTGGGTGGAAAGAAATGTGGCATAGTTTTTAATCACTATAAAGCACTTTGTGTTACATTTTTTGTATGAAAAATGCTTTATAAATAGAGTTTGACTGATTGATTATTACTATGACTGCTCTGGCCCTAGATAGTTGTGAAAAGCGCTCAGAAACTCATTGCAGTGAGTAATTAGGATGGTCTGAATGCATAATGTAAGTAAGGAATAACTTATAGTTAAAAATGAAATAGTTCTGTTTTTCATGTTTTTTAAAGACAGTAAAAATCAGGTACAGCCCGTTAAGTCAAATCAGGCTCAGTTGTGATTGTATTACCTTTTTAAACCAGTAAGACCACTAGCTTTATACCCTATTTTAAGCCAATATGGAGTTAACGGTGTGCTCTCTGATACCTTCTCCACGGCGGCATAGCGTCCCACCAGCTGCTTCCTCAGGTCAGACATGTGATGGTCCAGACGCTTTATGTCCTTCTTAAAGTTCTCTCTGAAGGTCAGGAAGGGCTTCTCCACCTCGCTCTGCAGCTGCTCAACAGTCAACAATCACAAACATGTCACTACATACATGCATTTACAGACTTGTGCTACAAACCCCTTAACAGCCTACATCAGAGTGACGCCGCAGCTCTTGCTGGAGGCGCAAAGTGGAAAAGGCTCATTAGCAGGTGCTGTAAATGTGTGAAATTTTATAGACTTTAATGTTTGCTTAACAGGAAGGAAAACAATTTTTACAAAACTGAAAAATCACAGCTGGAGGAGGTGGGCCAAAGCATGGCACAACAGCCCATGCATCCGCACACACACGACTTCACCACACAAACCCTGCACGTGCGCCGATGCCACTGACATGATGAAAACATGAAACACGACCGCCACCACATCCACAAACCCATGAAGGAGCGCGCACCACAGCAGGACCCACATCGGTCCCACCACTCAATAAACATCCCATGCTGCTGGACAACCCTTTCAACCAAAAGCACCAGCTCCGCCGCAATTTGTGCCATGTGAAGCCAAAAGCGGTTTTAGAGTATTTAAAAGTTCATATCATGTCATTCCTGGATCTATCAACTTAAAATAAAAAGTTACTGAAAGATAAACCCTACCTCTGTTAGACTATTTCAGCTGTAAGCCTCTATGGAGCTGTTTACTTGCTGCATCTGAGGAGGACATTAACTGTTTCCCTTTAGGACCAAAATAAATGACAACATAGCACACATGGAGGAACACGTGCATATCGAGCGAACACATGTATCGAAGCGTGACACCAGTATCAAACGATTAGATATTATATTAAATAGTGTGGCATCCCTAGTGGAGTGAGTGGGGTGATGAGAGATAAGGTAGTGTTGCAAGAACGTGGGCAACTAGCAGCATCCAACACAGCGCATCACAGCTAAAAATAAAACAAACTTTTTATCAAACCTTTCTCCAAACTCATTATCAAAACTAAGCTAACCCCACGCACTGGAAGACTTGGAAGAATTTCTTAGACAAGTGCTTTTTCAGAATTGTGATGGGGAAGCGCTCAAAAATATCTACTCCTTGCTCCAAACAAAGCCTCCTGGTTGATCTTCTTCATTGCATGCCTGTGACATCGAAGGAACACTCAACTCGATTGAGAAAAGTCTTTCCAGGCTAGAGCCCTAGCAGAAATACTCCATAAAGAGTTTCAGGAGCTGCCTATTTCACTGGAGTACAGTCAGACACAAGTAGTCAATCTCACTGTGGAGAACAAAACCCTATGTGACACTGTTACAACGCTAAACGAAGGAATGAGCCAACTATCAAATGAGAATAAAAAAGTTTAAAAAAGACATTATCGATCTTCAGGCACCAAGTATGAGGAACAATTTGGCACGTTGGCACGGCACGTTGGCTGAGTGGCTAGCATTCACGCCTCACAGCAAGAAGGTTCTGGGTTCGATCCCCGGGTCGCCCGGGCCTTTCTGTGTGGAGTTTGCATGTTCTCCCCGTGTCTGGGTGGGTTTCCTCCGGGCACTCCGGTTTCCCCCATCAACCCAAAAAACATGCACTATAGGTAAAAATCCTCCAGCTGAGGTCCTGACAAGCCAAGCTATAAGATCATGGAGATGGGTCCCCGGGCGCCTGAAAGATTGGCTGCCCACTGCTCCTGAATAAGGATGGGTAATGCAGAGGATAATTTCCCTACAGGGATAAATACAGGATAATAAAAAAAAAAAAAAAATAAATAAATAATAATAATAATAATCTTGGGCATCCAGCACAAGCAGAGGAGGATCCAGAAAACTGCTATTCTTAGAGGAAACAACTCAAACTACCAGCAGAGACTGTATGCAGGATTACTATATTCATCGACTAGAAGCCAAAAATGCAGACATTGTTGCAAAGTTTGAGCACTTTAAACAAAAGGAATTAGTCTGGAGCCAGGGCAGAATGCTAAAAAAAATTCTGACTTTAGCATCAATGATCAATTTCCCAAAGAAATTATCCCATATGAAAGAAACTCATAACCCAAGTGTATAGTGAAGGTCTGTTAGGAATATCTGGAAGAGCCAGCTGTCAGGGAAACCTTCAACTCACACCTCTAGGACAGCTTCTCCTAGATTCTGGGGGAGCCTGGGGACATGGAGCGCCGTTCGTAACTGTGGTCATCAGGTCTGTGGTGCCTGTTACGGCGGAAATCCCCGAACCCGGTAGTGGGCACCAGAAGTAAGGGATGCCATCAGGCTGAAGGAGTCCTATCAGGCTTTGTTGGCTCGTGGGACTCCTGAGGCAGCTGACAGGTACTGGCAGGCCAAGCAAGGGATTGCAGGCTTGTGTGGGTTTGCAGCTAGCCTGTTCCAGATTCCTCTGTGCTTACCCCTCTTCTGTTTCCTCTCGCACAGCTTGTGACGCTTCCACTGCGGGTGAGATCTAGGAGTCAGGGTCGGTGGTGGTAAGTGCTTCCGTAGCAGAACGCTGTTCCTTATTGTGTCCCGTAGCCCTTTGACGTATGAGGTCCTTGTTGTGTTGTTTCTGCTAATGTTCAGCAGAAACTCCTGGCTGTATGTGCACCTTTGAGGAGGCTCAAATGACAAAGACGACAACGAACAAAAACAATGTCATTTGCATGACAAAACACACAAAAACACTGTAGTGTTGAGACGGAGAGCAGCCGCTGCGTGTGTCTGCGCCGCCATCTTGTTCACAAGTGAGAGGAGGATGGAGCGTGAGACTGACAGGCGGATTGGTGCAGCGTCTGCAGTGATGTGGTCGCTGTATCGGACCATTGTGGTGAAGAGGGAGCTGAGCCAAAAAGGCAAAGCTCTACGTTCCTACCCTCACCTATGGTCATGAGCTTTGGGTAATGACCGAAAGGACAAGCAGCCGAAATGAGTTTCCTCCGCAGAGTGGCTGGGCACTCCCTTAGAGATAAGGTGAGGAGCTCAGTCACACGGGAGGAGTTTGGAGTAGAGCCACTACTCCTCCACATTGAGAGGAGCCAGCTGAAGTGGCTTGGGCATCTGTTCTGGATGCCTTCTAGACGCCTCCCTCAGGAGGTGTTTTGTCCAAACCACCTCAGGAGGTGGTTTGGACACCACCTCTGTGACTTCAGCCAGGGTGATGGACAAATCCGCCTCTGAGTCCCCAGCCTTCCTCCTTGGGGAAGACGTGACGGTCTCCTCAATCCTTGGTGGGATTCCTCACCAAGGATCTCCTCAATCCCACCAAGGATCCCATCAAAGTATTCCTTCCACCATCCGACAACATCCCCAGTTGAGGTCAACAGCCCTCCACCTGCACTGTAAACAAAGTTGGTGAAGCACTGCTTCCCCTTCCTGAGGCGTCAGACAGTTTGCCAGAATTTCTTTGAGGCCGTCTGATCCGAACTCCTTCCAAACCCAAGTTTTTGCCTTTGTGACCACCCAGGCTGCAGCATGCTTGGCCTGCCAGTACCTGTCAGCTGCCTCAGGAGTCCCATGAGCCAACAAGGCCCGATAGAAGTCCTTCTTCAACCTGACGGCATCCCTTACTTCCAGTGTCCACCACCGGGTTTGGGGATTGCCGCAGCAACTGGCACCACAGACTTTATGACCACAGCTACGAGTGGCCGCTTCAACAATAGAGGCCGAGAACAAAGCCCACTCAGACTCATGTCCCAGGGCTCCCCTGGAATCTCGAAGAAGGTCTCCCGGAGGTGCGAGTTGAATGTCCCCCTGACAGAGGGCTCTGCCAGATGTTCCCAACAGACCTTCACTATATGCTTGGGTCTGCCAGGTCTTTCCAGCTTTCTTCTCTGCCAGCGGACCCAACTCACAAACAGGTGGTGATCAGTTGACAGCTCTGCCCCCCTCTTCACACCGGAAGTCAGATGACACAACAACAAAGTCGATCATCAACCTCCGACCTAGGGTGTCCTGGTGCCACGTGCAATGATAGACACCCTTGTGCTCGAACATGGTGTTCATTATGGACAAACCATGATTAGCACAGAAGTCCAATAACAGGACACCGCTTGGGTTCAGATCAGGGAGGATGTTCCTCCCGATCACCGCTTCCCAGGTGTCATTGTCATTGCCCACTTGGGCATTGAAGTCTCCCAGTAGAACAATGGGGTCCCTGGTCAGTGCACTGTCCAGTACCCCTCCCAGGGACTCCAAGAAGGCCGGGTACTCTGCACTGCTGTTCAGCCCATAGGCCGACACAACAGTGAGAGACCTGTCCCCAACCCGAAGGCACAGGGACGCGACTCTCTCGTTCACCGGGGTGAACTCCAACACACGACGGCTGAGCTATGGGGCAATGAGCAGGCCCACACCTGCCCGCCGCCGCTCCCTGTGGGCAACGCCAGAGAAATGGAGAGCCCAGCCCCCCTCAAGGAGTTGGGTTCCAGAGCCCAAGCTGTGCGTGGAGGTGAGGCCGACTATATCTAATTCGTAATGCTCAACCTCCCGCACGAGCTTGGGCTCTTTCCCCCCCAGTCAGGTGACATTTCATGTCCTCAGAGCTAGTCTCCATGTCCCGTGATCCGATCGTCGAGGCCCCTGCCTTCGACTGCCGCTCAGATCTCCCTGCATCAGCCCCTAATAGCTCCTCCTGTGGGTGGTGGGTCCACAGGAGGACGGCCCCACATCGCTCCTTCGGGCTGTGCCCAGCCGGGCCCCATGGGGGATGGCCCGGCCAACAGACGATCGCCATTGAGCATCCACCTCAGGCCTGGCTCCAGGGTGGGGCCCCGGTAATGCCAATCCAGATGATGTTGGCCTTGCTGTTTTCCTCTTCATAAACATAAAGCATGAGATTGACAGGCGGTTCGGTGCAGCGTCTGCAGTGATGTGGTCGCTGTATGGGACCATTGTGGTGAAGAGGGAGCAGAGGTGAAAGGCAAAGCTCTCGATTCAATCAATCTATGTTCCTACCCTCAACTATGGTCATGAGCTTTGGGTAATGACCGAAAGGACAAGATCGCAGATACAAGCGGCCAAAATGAGTTTCCTCCGCAGAGTGGCTGGGCACTACCTTAGAGATAGGGTGAGGAGCTCAGTCACATGGGAGGAGCTTGGAGTAGAGGCGCTGCTCCTCCATATCAAGAGGAGCCAGCTGAGGTGGCTCGGGCATCTATTCCGGATGCCCCCTGGATGCCTCCCTCAGGAGATGTTCCGGACATGTCCCATCGGGAGGAGGCTCCAGGGAAGACCCAGGACACGCTGGAGGGGCTATGTCTCTCGGCTGGCCTGGGAACACCTTGGGGTCCCCCCAGAGGAGCTGGAGGAAGTGTCCGGGGTGAAGGAAGATTATTACTGCCTGATTTAATGAGACATAGTTGACAGAAAGCTGAGACACCATGTAGACAAGCTGAATTTTCAAAAAAAATATTTTCACAAGTTTACCATAGGCATTTTTAAACATATATAGTCTTTTAATTCAATTAAATGCAATTTTATTCACATAAATTTAGTTTTAAAATGTTTTTTGAGCAGCTGAAATATCTGAACTCTGGTGGAGGACACAAAAATTATGCTGACTTCAAAATTTCCATTTACATTGATGCTAAAATTGGTAAAAAAAAAAAAAAAAAAAAAAAAAAAGCGTGTGTTGCACCCACAAATAGCACATAGAAACTGCGCCTCTTATTCCACCACAATTCTAATATGTAGATACTGCACTGCACTGTTTCTCCTCTGTAAGCGCACACAGACCTACAGAATATAAGGATTCTGACATGTGCTCACTACTATGCCTATATGTCTGTAGCTTTTTCTTCAATCATTAAATACAGTGCTCATTGTAGATAAATGCCTATAGACACACAAGCCTTGTGCACATCGCCTAGTCCAGCCTAATCCAAAAATGCCTAAAGAAGAACCTTCACCGTAGCTTATAGAGCTCCCGAAAATGCTGAGTCTTTGATACATTATAGTGCAGCTGAATTAGCGGGACAAAAGGTGCATGAATGAAAGCGCTTGGCCATTTGGGGCGGACACCGCATGGAGGAGATCTGTGATCCACAACTTGCAAAAGGTGCGCCTCCTCTCACACAAAGTGGGGACCCACAGTCTCTGCTGTCAGGACCTTAGACAGATGCGTGAAAGCAAGGACTGTTGGACAGTTTAGCTGCTGGGACACTCGACAGGGCCAAAGTGTGACAACCTTCAAAGCAGCATAATTATTATACCATTTTAACTTGAATTAGTAAGTGTTGACTCATGCACTTTTACTGTACATCACTTTTAATGTACTGTTTTTGCAGAAACTGGAATTATCTATCCTCCACAGTGTTCACACTTGTCTTTCTGTGTCAAATATCCGCTAAATTTTGCTCTCGTCGTCTTCATAAATCAAGCAGCGGCCACTAAACAACATCATCTGCATTTTCTCCTCCTTCATTTTGCCCAAATTGCCCTGTTTTGAATATTTGTTTGATCCACTTTTTTTAATCAAATTTCAATTGTGATCTGGCTCTATAAAATTGTGATATGAATTAAGGCATATTACTCACCCCATCCCTCTACCCATACTAAGGCTGACTAAGGTCCTTCCCCAGAAAAGTTACATAGTGCATCTTTACCCACAACATGGCAATAGCTCTTTCGTTAAAGAGGAACATGTATTTCTATAGCAGCAATCTGGTTTAGATGTATTCACTTGCAGATATGGCCCAGTAGCAGTAGCAGAGACAGTGAGGTGAGAGGAGATGAGACGTGAGAGGAGACATGAATGGAGCAGACCTTGGAGGAGAACGTGAGGTGGACTTCAGCCTCATCAGCCAGACTCTTCTTCAGCTGGGCCCAGGCCTCTCCCAGAGTCCTACACAACCAACAGGAGAAAAGACTTTACTGTCCACATGTCTACAATGTGAACAATGAACAAGTGATCATATGATCAAGACACTTCTATTGCACATTTTAGAGAGAGAGAGAGAGAGAGAGAGAGAGAGAGAGAGAGAGAGAGAGAGAGAGAGAGAGAGAGAGAGAGAGAGAGAGAGAGAGAGAGAGAGAGAGAGAGAGAGAGAGAGAGAGAGAGAGAGAGAGAAAGACATACTTTACTGATCAGGAGGGAAATTCAAGTGTTGCTGCAGCAAACTGTTGCAGTTTTGCTTCAACATTTACACTGTGCTTCTCCGTTGCCTTTGTGTCTCAATCAAAGGTCTCAGTGCAGTTTAATAGAAGGACTGGTCAGGTAGGGCCGGCAGACCCACCAAAGTCAAAACGCTTGTAAAACCTAAAAACCTAGTGAAATGTCTAACCTGTTAATGCACTTTCACCATGTCATATCCTTGCATTCCCAGACTAGATTCCACAGTGTTCCCAAAGCTGAATTTGTTGCCATGGCCTCCCTGTTAGGCTCAGATAAAGTGTTGATTGATGGAGCATCACATGCCTTATGGTGAGTGTACAGCAGACAAAGACACACTGAGGAGTAGAAACAGAATGGAGAGAGCCTGGACAGTGAGTGGACACAGAGTGGACACATGGGCGATTGTTCCGGGAGAACAGAGTCAGAGTGTTGTGTGCTGTGGTATTCAGAGACAACTAGCACATTCTATATGAACCATTCTTCCTACAGCAGCCCATTCACAAACGCTATGTATTTTTCAGTGCTCAGAAACAAATTTGGAAGAATCAGAGAAGTTACTAATACTATGCAAGATAAGCAACAATGTTATCAAAAGAGCCTCATATTTATAAAAATGGTTTTAAAATCTCCTTTCAGAATGGTTTGGAGCAGAGCCAGAGGAGCAGAGCCAGAGAAGAGCCAGAGCATGTCTATCTAGACTACAATCTATGTGGTTGCTTTCTTCTTATTAACTTACTTAAGCACAAGTGCATTAGTTCTGAAGTACAAATCCTCTCAAGTGAGTACAAGTTGTGGTGGCTACTTCAGAAGGGGTCAGTATTCCTCTGAAGCAGGTCTTGGTTTTCCGTTTCTTGTTTCCATGACTCTTCCCTTACAGATTTCGGAATGTACCAGAGAAGAGGAGTTTAATAAAGCTGCTGGCGCCCGCTGTTCCTGCTTTGCTACAGTGTCCTAATAGGGACAAAAGTCACTCCCAGCTAGACACCGCTGCTAGTCACTCCCAGCTAACTAAAAGACTAAAACTAAAAGAACTATATGGGATTTCTACTTATTTATGAACTTGTGGACTTGGTTTGACAATCATTCAGTCACAGTGAAGAGGAGCAGGATGTTGGCCAAGCAGATTTTGTGGGTTTCAAAGTTGCCATAACCATCCAAAACAAAATCTTTTGAATGGGGAAAATTCCTCTAAATGTTCATATTAGTAATGATGCATCATGTCATGTTTGCATGTGTCTCACGTGTGGGTAGTATAAGAACCATTTATTTTGTTTAGTTATATGGGTAAAGCTGCTACCTGCCTGAGAGCATTCAAGTCAGGTGTGATCTTTGTGAAGTGAAGAGAGGTATATGTATTACACTGAAAGCTGCGGCTAAAAAGCCGTGCTAGCACTTTCTCCTGTCCTGATGTCCCCTCCGGCAAATATTCCCAGCGATCGCTGGCCTGCTGTCTGGCCTGTTTCTCTGCTGGGCATCTTGACGCAGCCTGGCTCCTCTGAGTGCGTCGCTGATCCCGCTGTCTGGACAACAAGTGGAGAGCTTTGCTATGTCAGCTATGTCGGCTTCGTTGTCGGGGCTCTGGTGGCGCTAACCTCGGCAACCTGAAGCTGCTGAATTGGACTGCTCCAGTGTCGGAGGATGTGTCTTTAAAATGCAGGCTTATAAACGCCAGATCTGTGGCCAACAAGACATTTATTCTCCAGGACTATTTCACTGGATTTACTGTTCCTCACAGAAACCCGGATCAATGCCAGTGAGTCAAGCACCTTTTCAGAACTTTTACCCCCCTGTTGAACGTTTATAAACGTGCCAAGAACCACTGGTCATGGTGGTGGTGTTGCAATGGTGTTGAAGGAGCGCTTTTGCTGTAAGCCGCTGACGGAGATGCTCTTTTCTTAATTTGAATTGAACTATTTTACGCTAAGGCAAGTGGAACCTGTGCTGTGGGCCATGATTTATCAGCTACCCAAGTATTACAGAGACTTTCTTAATGAATTCTCAGATTTTATTGCAGCTGAGTTAACACACTATGAAAGAATTTTAATTGTTGGTGATTTTAACATACATATCTGTTGTCCGTCCAAACCTTTAGCATGGGGAGTTTTTAGATGTGATCGATGGTTTTAATCTGACGCTCTTGTCCTGTTGTATGGTCTGCATATTGACAATGTTTTAGTTAGTGATGCAGTATTATCTGATCACGGTCTTATTTGATTTGATTTTATGTTGAATGACTGTATAAACTCGGCGCCCTCTGTGCGTCTGTAGACGCACCCGGTGTGAGCTACTGTATCCAAATAATTTCCCTTGGGGATCAATAAAGTTTGTCTAAGTCTAAGTCTAAGAAGGGCAGAGCGCAAGTGGAAAACGGACGGATTACATGTGTCCTATGACATTTTGAAAGACAGCTGGCACATGTATCAGAAAATTGTCAAAACTGAAAAAACAAAATATCTTTCTGACATGGTGTCTAAAAATGTTAAAAATCCCTTTGCTCTATTTAAAAATATAGGTGCTGTTCTCAAACCCATCCATCCATCCATCCAGTTTTCGTCAGTAGCCTGTAACAACTTTCTTGTGTTTTTTAATGAAAAAGTTGTCAACATTAGGTCTGTTTTTTTTTTTTTTTTAACTTTGAGCCCGTGTCACTGGAGTTTCTTTCAAATGTGGTCAATAAGCTTAAGACTTCATCCTGCCCTACTGACCCTGTCCCGCCTCGTCTTTTTAAGGAGGTGTGGATCACTATTGGCTCCAGTGTCCAAAAACTCATTAATAGCAGCCTTGTTTCTGGTGTTGTCCCTTTGTTCTGTAAAGAAGCTGTTATTGAACCCCTGCTGAAGAAACCTGGTCTGGACACATCAGTTCCCTCCATCTATAGACCTATATCTAAACTCCCTTTTATGGCCAAGATCCTGGAGAAATGTATCCTCCTGCAGCTCCAATCATTTCTAGAAGCACATGGCACTTTTGACATCTTCCAATCGGGATATTAGGCCTTACATAGTACAGAGTCTGTGCTTTTAAAGGTTTTTAATGACCTGTTTTTAGTGATTGATTATGGTGATTCTTTTTCCTTTTTCCTTAGTTTCATTAGTTTCTGTTGCTTTTGTCTAAGTTTGAGCACAGTTATTTTTTTGTAAATATGTAATTTTTTTTGTTGTGTTTGCCACGAGACCACAGTGAATTTTCTGAATAAATTTTGGGACAATACGGAAAATTTTCAGAGTCTGCCTCCTACTTAAGACCACTTTGGCCAGCTTCCCCACATGGTGTCAGGGGGACTGCCCTCAGTTGGTTCAGGTCCTACCTCAGTGGGAGGAGGTGCTCCGTCAGACTGAGGGACTCCACTTCGTCTACCACCCCTATTTAGACTACTGTAATGCACTTTTCTCTGGCATTAGCCACCATGGACTTTCTCGCTTACAGTTGGTCCAAAATTCTGCTGCGGGCCTTTTAACTAGAAGCAAAAATCGTGAGCACATTATCCCAACTTCCGGTTCGTTTTAGAGTTGATTTTAAGATTTTATAATTTGTGTGTAGAATCCCCCCGTCGTCCAGGTAGAATCCATGGCAAAAGGAGAAATTTAATTTGTCAACTGGACAGAGTTTATTTGGTCGAATACGTTTCGCAGCTCATCCAAGCTGCTTCTTCAGTTCTGGTCAGATGCTGGCGGACACTGCTTTATATCTGCCTGAAAGGAGGAGCTAATTACAATGAAATTACTCTGAGACAACACATATTTGTTTACAGTTTCTGTTAGTTAGGTGGGTCTATTCAATATGGAGTGTTTACAGTTTCTGTTAGTTAGGTGGGTCTATTCAATATGGAGTGGAAGTGGGGTGTAGTTAGCTTAACCATTCAGGGCCATGATGGGTGTTTTCACACCTCTGGACATGTCCTGGCTCGTCCCGTTGTTTTCTCTGTTTGTTTTGATTTATGTTTGAGGATAGAGTTATAGATGGGAGACAAATGATGTCTGAGACCTCCATTTCTGTTCAAGGAAGGATGCTCTTTCTTGCTGTTTTTCTTTCTTCTTCTTAAAGAGGTTATTTTTGTCAAGAAAGAGCATCCTTCCTTCTATGGCTCAAATCTTATAATATAGCCAAAAAATAACCCAAAATTTATCAGGTGTGCAAAGAAAATATGCACACAATAAATAGCAAAGGAGAAATTCAATTTGTCGACTGGGCAAACGTTTATTTATGGATTCTACCTGGATGACAGGAATTCTACACACACAATAAATACTGATGCTAAAAATATTGTTCCATCTCTCTTGAATGATAAGTCGATATAGTAATTATAGTAACTATAATTGGATTCTGTCTTGTTTCATCTCTCTTGAATGATAAGTCGATATAGTAATTATAATTACTGCTGCTTCCAGAACTGAAGAAGCAGCTTGGATGAGCTGCGAAACGTTTTCGACCTAAATAAACGTTTGTCCAGTTGACAAATTTAATTTCTCCTTTGCCATGGATTCTACCTGGACGACTGAGGGATTCTACGCACACAATAAATACTGATGCTAAAAATATTGCTCCATCTCTCTTGAATGATAAGTCGATATAGTAATTACAGTTACAGGCTTATTTGGTGCATTATTCATTCTCTCCACTTTCTGAGAGTGGAGAGAATGAATAATTCTCGGTGGTGGTAAGATACTATTGTAGCTATAGCTGCTCTGGAGCAGATTGATGTAAGTGGAACTGCCAATCTGCGCCACCACCATCACTCATACACACACACACATGCACACGCACGCACACACACACACACGCACGCACGCACGCACACACACACACACACACACACACACCACATTCATACTAGGCAATGTGGGTGACGTGTATTGCATAAGGACAACAGTTCTTGCCATTGGTGCCCCACTCTTGCACCTGGTGTTCCAAGCAATTTCCCATCCAAATACTAATCAGACCCAGCTCTGCTTAGCTTCTGAGATCTGACCAGATCAGGCTTTGACAAGGAGGTTTAGCCACATTAGCTGTTGCCTATGATGCAAAGTGGAAATCCATGAAGACACCATGGGTGCCATGTCTTCAATATTGAAGAGAATTACTTTAACAGATGCATGATGTAACTCTTCTAGTGGGTGGTCTGTGAAATGCTTGATGTTATTGCTTTACCTGTAACATTCTACAATATAATGCTAAACATCATAGGTGTTTAGCAAAAGGAGAAATTTAATTTGTCAACTGGACAGAGTTTATTTGGTCGAATACGTTTCGCAGCTCATCCAAGCTGCTTCTTCAGTTCTGGTCAGATAAACTCTGTCCAGTTGACAAATTAAATTTCTCCTTTTGCTATGGATTCTACCTGGACGACTGAGGGATTCTACACACATCTCAAGATCATAGGTGCTTCTAATGCTCAAATAATACCTTAAAAATACTTTACAAACATACTGTATATTCTTACAGTGAGTGGGGTTGCCTCGCTACAGATCTGATGTGTAATTTAGATCTGACCCCTTAGCTATTCACTTCATTTTCAGTTTGTTCATCCTAGGTTTTGCTGTTCACTTCAGATTAATATAAAATGTCCCAGATTTAAAAAAAATGTCAACTTATAATAACACTATAGTATGTGAAAAATGCTATATTCGTAGATAGAGATAATTGCGACTGCGTGCTGGGTCCAAAGACAAAAACTGTGCAAAAGAAAAAAACAGATTTGTACTGAGCTCTTTGGCGCTCCCAAATGTTTATTTAAATTACATTGCACAGCTCTTGCAGATCTGTTTTTTGTCTGTTGCACGAGAAGTGCTATATTCACCAAAATACAAAAGTGTGTATTCTAAAAATATAAAACATGTCAGTTGTTTATTAGCAACAGATGTTTCAGTTTTCAGAGTCACTACTAAAACTTAAACTGGCTCTACACAGCTCAATCATGATATGTTACGTAAACAAGAAGTTCCTAAAATGCCCTTTGGTACCAGATAAGCCAACTACTTACTAATAATGTTAAGAAGTGTTTAAAATAAATAAAATAAATACTAGTCCTTATGTCATCTGCCCTGTATTGATTTCCTGCGTTTCTGATTGTCTAACATTGAGTATGGTTTAAAGTGCGTGACAGTGACAGGATTTGACAATTCCCTAGTTTTACACCTTTTTTTTTTTTGGATACTTTAAACTAAATTTAAAATAATTAAAATGTGTTTTCTTATATTTTTATTTGTCAAATATGAATTTCTGTGCACATTAGAGAAGTTTTTGACCAGTGTACAGCATGGTTGCTAGGTAACAGTCATGAAATTCCCTAGTGTGATGTCATGATTTCCAACCGAGATGTAAAATAGATTGCCACACTGCCAAACCTTTTTATTTTATTTTATTTTATTTTATTTTTACCTTTTTAGTAAAATCTTGCAAATAATGATCTTAAGTGTGTTTTGGTCAAATTAATAGTACAACCTGCACTTTAACTGAGACAGAGCCAGGACAAATGACTATTGTTTCATAATTCGGCAGTGTGCGGTAGCATGCATGATGTATATATATGTTTGGACTACTGCAGAATTTCAGATGATGTCACGTCATTCTATAGCTCTAATATTTAATAGATATGAGGGCAGGTAAAGTTAATATTGTTTATTTGCAGGTTTGTGTTGTGATATGGAAAATTCTGGGGCCTAGTCACTAAAATAGTAAATTGATTTTCCTTTGGGATTGTTCTTATAGAAAGTTTAAATACTGATTTGTAAATACTAGGGAAAAAAAAACAGGTAAGATCTTTTGTAAAATCTTAAAGCAACACAGTGTACATTTCTGGAGGAGGCACATCACCTGCATGATTCCATGAAAATAGAAAGTTACAGCTATACTTGAAATATTCTTTATGGAGATAGATATGGTTTATGATAGCACTTTGAGGGCTTTAAAGGTCCCATGTTATTACGCTTATGAGCTTTAAGCCATACTAGAATGTTGTTACCTCATCAAAACGCATACGCGGAGTTGTGTTATGTTTCATTCACACATGTTTGAGTAATCCAGGATTATTAGTCTACATCTCCCAAAACTCAAAATGCTTTGGGCCATTTGGGTAATATGGGCCATTTAAATATGAGGTTGTATATTTACTAAATGAGTAGTCAAACTTGTCATATGCACTTCGAGTTTTGGTGACTGTGAGATACCGTGGTGTGGAGGCACTCACCCCTCCTCCTGCGCGGCCAGGGGGATCTGCGACAGGCGTGACAGGCTCTTGGCGTACTCCTCTTCTATCTTTATCCTGACACACACAGCACAGTTAGCACACTGCTTTGACACAACCAGTCCATCCGCACTTCCTGTGTTGGGCAACGCGGTGATGCAGATGAATAAGCCCAAACAGGAAGTAATGTGGTTTAATGCTGTGGTTTCCATGGTGACCTGCTGTGTATGTGACAATTGGATAAACACACACAAATGACTGATATTGCTTCATAGCTGTTTCACTTCCTGTAGTGCACTTTTATAGAAGCAGGATCTTGCGAGAAAACAGTGGGTAGAGAAGCCAAAAAATTTACTCAAATAAGTGTAACATTGCTTCAAAATACAATTACTCAAACAGAAGTACAAAATGGTGGTCCAAAAAATACTCAATTAAGAGCAAAAACGTATTTGGGAAAAGTAATACTCAAGTAAGAGTACCTTTAAGAGCAACCGTTGGAACGTAACATTAGATTTAAAATTTATAATGTTATTTCAAGGACAAAACATAGGCACATATAGGGCCCAATCTTGCCCCTGATCTTAGCACTAGGGCAAGAGTGGGGCATGGAGCTCTAAACAAGAGGTGTGCCATGCCTGAATATCGTGTGGAGTGGAGCAGACTGAGGGCGTGGTGTGGCGCGTTCAGTGAAGTAAGTAAGTAAGTTTTTATTTATATAGCGCTTTTCACAGACATACACTATATTGTCAAAAGTATTCACTCACCCATCCAAGTAATCGAAATCAGGCATTCCAATCACTTCCATGGCCACAGGTGCACCTAGGCATGCACACTGTTTCTACAAACATTTCTGAAAGAATGAGCCACTCTCAGGAGCTCAGTGAAATCCAGTGTGGTACTGTGATAGGATGCGATGCCACCTGTGCAACAAGTCCAGTTGTAAAATTTCCTCACTCCTAAATATTCCATAGTCAACTGTCAGTGGTATTATAACAAAGTGGAAGCGACTGAGAATCACAGCAACTCAGAGTGGATCTATCTTTTGCAGCGGGCTCACTCTCACCTGGGTAGTGTTAGGGGCTCTGTGAGGATATTGTTCTTCGATTTCTCTAGTGCCTTTAATACAATCCAGCCCTTTCTGATGAGTGAGAAGCTGCTCAGGATGGGTGTTAGCTCCTCCATTGTCTCGCCCAGGGTACAGTCCTGTCTCCGTTCCTGTTCACTCTGTACACCTCTGATTTCCAGTACAGCTCCGAGTCCTGCCATCTGCAGAAGTTCTCTGATGACTCTGCAGTGGTAGGGTGTATCAGGGATGGACAGGAGCTGGAGTACAGGACACTGATTGCAAACTTTGTGGAGTGGTCCCAGGCAAACCATCTGCTCCTGAACTTTGACAAGACCAAGGAACTGGTGATTGACTTTAGGAGGAAGAGGACACCAGTGGAGCCCATTACCATGGAGGGCCATGACGTGGAAATAGTGGACTGCTACAAGTACCTTGGCGTCCATGTGAACAACAGACTGGAAGGACAACTGTAATGCTGTCTACAAGAAGAGCATGAGCAGACTCTACTTCCTGAGAAAGCTCAGGTCTTTCAATGTGTGCAGTAAGTTATTGGAGATCTTCTACCAGTCTGTGGTGGCCAGCGCTCTGTACTTTGCTGTGGTCTGCTGGGGGAGCGGCACCAGGAAAAGGGACATTGGGCGGATTGACAAACTGATCCATAAAGCTGGTCACGTGATCGGCTGTGAGCTGGAGACATTTGTCACAGTGAGGGACAGGAGGACACTGTACAAACTGCTCTCCATCATGGACACTCCTGCTCACCCACTGCACCAGACTATAGAGCAGACCTGGGCAAACTACAGCCCGAGGGCCACATCTGGCCCTTTGTACGCCCCTGTCCGGCCCGCGTGAGGCCAATCATAAATTATAGGGATGCACCGAAAATTTTCGGCCGTTCGGTGTTTTATTTTGAAATTGTATTTTGAAAAGTGTTACGTTTCTATTACTTAACGTATGTGCGTGCGTGAGGTGTCAGCGACAGCGACAAGTGACGCTAGCCAGGTTACCCTTAAGTCTTAAGGCTTAAGATGTCGGCTCACGCCAAGAAAAGAAAAGTTGATAACGAATGCTGTGTTTTCAACAAGACATGGACTGCCAAGTATTTCTTTACAGAAATTAAAGGTAAAGCTGTGTGCTTAATCTGTGGTACACAGGTCGCTGTGTTAATGATTATAATTTGAATCGCCACTACACGACCAAGCATGAGGATAAATACAGAAATCTGTCTGATGAAGAGCGCGCACGGGAGTCTGATGCGTTGCTAGCAAAACTGCAAACCCAACAAGGACTTTTTACGGAACTTCACACCCCCAGAGATGCAGCCGTCAGGACAAGTTATGTCATTTCTCACAAAATCGCCAGAAAAAGTAAGGCGTTTTCTGACGGAGAGTTTATTAAGGATTGCTTATTGGACTCTGTTGTGCTGATGTGCCCGGAGAAAAAGGGCGCATTTGAGAACGTGTCACTCTCCCGACGCACTGTAACGAGGCGGGTTGAGGACATCGCTGGAAACTTGGAGCTCCAGCTGAAGAACAGAGCGGCCGACTTTGACTGTTTTTCTCTGGCTTTGGATGAGAGCTACGATGTACGTGACACTGCCCAGCTACTCATCTTCTTACGTGGGATAACTGCAGACTTTCAAATCATGGAGGAGTTGGCAGCCATGCAGTCAATGAAAGGGACAACCACTGGTAATGACTTGTTCACAGAGGTAAATGCATGTTTGGACATGTTAGGACTGAAATGGGACAAGCTGGCAGGTGTGACAACAGACGGTTGTCCAAATCTGACAGGGAAAAATGTTGGACGTTTAAAGAGAATGCAGGATAAAGTGACAGAAATGAACCCTGTGCAGAAATTGACATTTTTGCATTGTATTATACATCAGGAAGTGTTATGTAAGACAGTGTTAAAAATGAACCATGTGAGAGCATTAAATCACAGACAATTTGTTGCATTTTTGGGGGAAAATGAGATTGAACATGGTGACATAAGCTATCACTGCACTGTCAGGTGGCTCAGCCTTGGCAAAGTACTGAAAAGTGTCTGGGACCTGAGAGACCAGATTCAGGATTTATGTGTTAAGAAAGGATATGACATCCCAGAGCTTTCAGATAAAAACTGGGTGGCAGACCTCAGATTCCCTGTGGATGTTACTGCACTAATGAACGAACTAAATGTCAAACTGCAGTGCAAGGGCCTTTTTGTGCATGAGATGTACAGTGCAGTGAAGGCTTTCATGAGAAAGTTGCAGCTTATCTCAAGCCAACTGAAGGACAACATTCTGACCCACTTGCCAACACTCAAGGAAGCCAAAAGATCAACAAATCACCTCCACAAGTACTCAACCATGTTAGAAGCACTGCATGCAGAGTTTTCGAGGCGATTTCAAGATTTCAAAACTCTTGAGAGTGAAATGCACATGGTGTCTTCTCCCTTCAACTGCAGTATGAATAATGCACCAAGTGATGTTCAGATGGAACTCATTGACCTGCAGTCTGACACACTTCTGGCAGAGCATTTCAGGTCAGTCTCACTGCTGGACTTTTACTCCTCCCTCAAAGAGGAGAACTTTCCACACCTGAGGAGGCATGCTCAGAGGATTCTAGTCCTCTTTGGATCTACCTATGTATGTGAACAGACATTCTCAGTGATGAAGTTCAACAAATCCAAACACAGATCATATATCACTGATGACCACCTCTCAGCTGTCCTTCGCATAGCCACCTCAGACATTCAGCCAGATTTCAATGCCCTTGTTCAAGCCCAGAACAGACTGGATTATTCTCACTGAAGAGGTAAAATGAGGTGGAAAACATTAAAAGTTATTGTTTGTTGTTTTTCATTGTTTGTGGAGATTAACAAGTTAAAAAGATAATTTAGTAAAATGAGGTGGAAAACATTACAATAGTTTTATTCTTCCGATTATCAGTACCAGCTATTGAAAATATATAATTTAGTACATTTTACAATGGAAGAAAGTTGAGCAGAATTAAGTTCAAATTATCGTTGGTGTGGCCCTCTGACACAATTCAGGTTTCTCATGTGGCCCCTTGTAAAAATTAATTGCCCACCCCTGCTATAGAGGGACAGAGGAGCTCATTCTCCAACAGGCTCCTACAGCTCCGCTCAAAAAGTGAGAGATTCAGGACTACATTCATACCATACGCCATTCAGTTGTACAACAACTCACCCTTATGTAACAGATAATACTCCCTACAACTGTACAACAACTTAATCTCAAGTAACGGATTACCTCATGCCCTGTCAATCAGCATAGTATTTGCACTGTTGTTCTTGTCTCTTGTATATAGCTGTGACTTTATAGTTTATTTATAGTTTATTATATTTCTATTTTATTTTGACTTGTATATATACATTTATTTTTATTTTTATAATGTGTTGTCTCATTTGACACCTGTCTCTTGCTCTTTTTGCTACACCATCTATTTTTGTTACTCTCTGTTATTATATTATGTTGTGATGTTTGAGCTACTGTATCCAAATAATTTCCCTTGTGGATCAATAAAGTTTGTCTAAGTCTAAGTCTAAGTCTAAGCGGTAGGCCACGTAAACTGACGGGGCCTTCCTCTGCCAACATGACTGCGCACCAGTGCACAAAGCAAGGTCCATAAAGACATGGATGAGAGAGTTTGGTGTGGATGAACTTTACTGGACTGAGTCCTGACCTCAACTCAATAGAACACCTTTGGGATCACTTGGAGCATAGACTGAGAGCCAGGCCTTCTCAGCCAACATCAGTCTGTGACCTCACAAATGCGCTTCTGGAAGAGTGGTCAAAAATTCCTACACTCCTAAACCTTGTGGACAGCCTTCCCAGAAGAGTTGAAGCTGTTATATCTGCAAAGGGTGGGCCGACGTCATATTAAACCCTATGGATTAAGAATGGGATGTCACTTAAGTTCATATGCCAGTCAGGCAGGTGAGTGAATACTTTTGGCAATATAGTGTATGTCACAAAGACGCTTTACAGATCATTATTCATTCACTCCATACCCAGTGGTGGTAAGAGCTGTGGCTACTATTGCCACAGCTGCCCTAGGGTGGCTGCCAATCTCTCACGCACACACCACTTTCATACTAGGCACTGTTGTTGTGTCCTTGCCTAAGGACACAACAACAGTTTTTCTGATTGGTGCCCCACTGTGGCACCTGATTTTCCCAGTGGTTTCACATCCAAGTACTAAACCTTGCTCAGCTTCTGAGATCTGACAGGATCAGGCTTTGATAATAGTATGGCCACAATTTGTGAACTACCAGAATCATTAAAATAAATATCAAACTTGTCCACTAAAAAACAACATGTAGCATGCTCAAGACTTATTTTATTTAGAAATATATTAGGATGATGAATGCTTAACATTCATCACATGTTCGTGTCCCGCAGCAGAGCACATCTCTTTGCCCGTTTCCTGTATCGGCTTAGCATTCCTCTATAGTTTGGTTTGATCTGGATCTGTACAAAAGCTGCTAATTCACATGAGGCCGTTTACAGCGATGTCCTAAAATGTGTTTTCTTACCCTGTCTGTGGTCCTAATGTCAGATTTCTTTACATCCTCATACCCTTTCTGTCATCAGCTCCATTTAATTTCGTGACCAAATTATTCCCATTGTGCTGCTTTGGTTAGTTTATAAAGTTAGCCGCCAATAGGTAGGCTACCATCAGAACTGTAGATAACTGCATGGAGCCGACACCAGACTCAGAGATCAGCGCGTGCATTCATTAACAGCTTGGGGCTGTGACAGCAGAGCGGAGCAGGTGCACGTCTTGTATGTGATGCTATCTTGGCTGCAGCGGTCAGTAGAGCTTTATACAGCGGCTCAAGAGACGTATAATGGACATGAGCACTGCGCTGTACAGACACTCTGTGCGCGCATGGCACATATCAGTCACTTGTGCGGGGCAAATACAGGTCATGCAGTCACCCTCCTCATGTGTTAATGGTTTAATCCATGTCTGTGCACAAAGCGGTAACATCAGAAACATTTGTATGACTACAAACGTATTTCATAATCTGCGAGGCATTCACCAGTGTGGGACCAAATGCAGTGAACACCCGTGAGGCGAGAATGTGAGAGGTCTGCAGTAGCTGCAATGCACGCTTGTACCTCAGGTGAGAGACTGTCGGGATAGGTGGGAGCGGGTGTGACCAGGGGAAAAGTAGCGCTCAGCGGGTCTGCTGGGGGATGGGGGAGTGCATGAAATAGACAGTGGTCTGCTGCATAGTGGGGGGCAAACGAAATGAGGAACGTAGAGACGTCTGTGTTCCGAGTGTTCAGAACACAAACGCAGCCAGTTCTGTCATGGCCCATCCAAAATTCTATATTCCTGGTGCCTCTACTGGTACGTGGTGCTCTGGAGAACTTTTATTGTACCTGTATATAATTTTTCTCCACACCCTTCTTTGCTGCCTGGTAATGAGGCAAAGATTGCAGACATTACCCACACTAATAATGCTTTTGTAAATGCTACAGCGGTGCCTAGAATTTTCTGCAGTACAGAATCTAACTTATTCATCTCCATGTAAACAACACCACCAGACCAAGTTGTACATCAGATCTGTGGAGAGGTGACACAGCCCCAGGGTTGTCAAAAATATAAAAAATCAGACACTAATCAATATTAAAACTACTATCGCAACTAGATACTCATGCAGGTTTTGAAACTGAAAAATATGATAAATTAGAACCTTTCCTGAACAGTTTCACCTGGACTTTTATCGGAACTCATATAAGACCATGTGGTATAATAAACAAATACAATTATATAGTATAAGTATTATTACTTTTTACCAAAAGCATAGAATTAGTGACAATATTGCTTTTCTTGCACCTTACATTCCGATATCTAGTTTTTATTTGTTGTCATTTTCTTATAAAAAACAGTCCATCGGTTCATGCTTCGATTTTCTGTAAATAGTTCATCTTAATCTTAATTTCTTCGACAACTACTTTGCATTTTTACTTGAGTCATATAAACAGCACTCTTTTGGCTCCTCTGCCTACTTCTGATGACACTCCCTTGTGCTTAGATATATTTAGTCCTGAGTTCTGCTGAAGCCAAAATTGTGAAAGGCCAAACTAAGAATGGAGAAGTATAGATATAGGCCTATTTAAAATGAAACTCACTATGTTTACAGGCACAGATAACTACAAGTGCCCTGAACAAACCAATTCAAATGTTTTTTGCCCTGAAATGTGTTAGACTCATGTCCCAGTCTACAGCAGGTCAGAGAATTGGACAGGTGCAAATGGGGGGCTAAGAGACACTCAGGGGTGTCTAGTAATTTAGCATTAGCATAGCGTTAGCATAGCACTTATTAGCACCTAGCATCTAAAATAAAAATGGCTACGACTATAACCACACTTTTGGCAAAAACAGATAAGCAATATCTCATTTACGTTTTCAGTCATGCTATGAACTAGGTTCCTCATAAGTTATTAAACATTCTGAAAATGAACTGTTCACTTTCATTTTAACACAGGGGACCAAAACAATACAACACATTCTAGTAATGTGGAGAACTGTAGTTTTGTGATTATTGCTGTACACATCCAAACTAGGGATGCACCTATGCCAATATCAGGTATCAGTTCAGTACCAGGTGCAGGCACTCATACTTGTCAATGTGCTGCCGATACCGAGGTGAAACCACTGTAATTTGGCATTCGCAGCTCACTTCTCAGCTCTGACAAGAGAGTTAACTATAAAGAAGCACATTTTCTGTTTCATTTTCTGTTCTGCACATTAAGTTCTGCTTTAATCATATGTGGCTGTCACATGGACTACCAAAATATTTAGAACTCTTAAAGGTTTTATAGTTCACAAAGGATGTCAGCACAGTACTTCTGTTCACACAGTAGCAGGTTAACATGGCTAAATGGTGGTTTTTGGGGTTTTTTTCGCAAACATTGTGACTTACTGTAATTGACAAACAAATTTAGCAACTGAATAGAGATATAGCAGGTCCATATTGGTCAAAGTGTGGCTGTGGTAAAGTAACCCCCAATTTACACCAAAGCGTAACAGCGTATAAGCGCAGCAGCACGGCACACAAGCAGCATGCACACAGGTCTGGCTTTCCATTTTAATCAATCGGACAATTTACACCAGCAGTGCCATATGCGCGTCTAAAACCACTACAGTTGCGTAAACACCAAGCTTTGCATCCAGGAGCTCAGGGAATTACTTGTGATGGACTATGGAAAGTTTACAGTCATAGAGGAAAAATATAAAACATTTTACGGCATCAGACAGCAACTTTACAAGAACAACTTCTGAAGAAAAAGGCGTGTGGTGCAGACAACCAAAGTGAAATGGTGAGCTTCATTAATTCGAGAACCGCTGATACAGCTTGTTATCGCTGCAAAGCATCATCTCTCTTGTTGTTATCTTATATATTGTGATTTAAAACATAATTCATCTAATCAACAATGAATACATAACCAATGTAAAAAGTTTAGTGTTTAAAAGTACTCGCGTATGCAGCGCTGCCGACATTACGTGCTGCTGACTCTCCTGGTGTAAATTCCGGGTAAGATAACACTCACTGTTATGGTAAAAGTGGCTTGTTAGCAGTTAGCATGGAGCGCAGTCTGCAAAGATGAAGTAGTAAATATTAAAGACACTTATATAAATTATAGTGATTTTAGTAAAAAATTAAAACAGCCCCTCAAATAGGCCTAAAAACTAGTGCTGTAGTCAAAACCGCACTAATCGAGACCAAGACCTGTCCGAAACCACAGGGTCCCAAGACCAGGACAAGACCAAGACCTCTGAGGGTCAAGACCGAGACAAGACCAAGCCTTTTAAAGGCCAAGACAGAGACAAGACCAAAGCCAATTGAGACCAAATCAAGACCATCTTTGTAATTTTCCACATTTATTTGTATTTTACAGTTATCTTGGCACATATATATCAGTGTTTTTGAAGATCTACCTCCATTTTATCTGATAAATGTTAACTTAGGCTTAAAATAAGCCAAGCAAACTGTACTGCACTGAAACACTCTGTGCCCCTTTTTGCCTTATATCCGCCTGAACAGAGGAGCTAACTACAATGAAATTACTGAGACTACCACACCTATTTGTTTATAGCTTCTGTTAGTTAGCTAGGCCTATTGAATATGCAATGAGTGTGGGGTCTTGTTAGCATAACCATTCAGGGCCATAATGGGTGTTTTCACACCTCTGGACCTGACCTGGCTAGTCTTATTGTTTTCTTTGTTTGTTTTAAATTTAGGTATGAGGATAGAGTTATAAATGGGAAACAGATGATGCCTGAAACCTCCATTTGTGTTCAAGGAAGGATTCTCTTTCTTGACAAAAATAGCCCCTTTAACTCCCCTCTCAAACCAATTATTTTCTCTGGCTAAGATCTGTACCTCACTATCCTCAAAGGAGTGGCCCGTGGCTTTTAGGTGGAGATGTACGGCAGACTGAGGTCCACTCTGGTTCTCCCATCTGTGTTGGTACAGCCTCTTGTGAAGTGGCTATTTTGTTTCTCCAATGTAGCGCGCACTGCAGTCTTCACTACACTGAATGGAGTAGACCACATTGTTCGTGGCTCGGTGTTTTGTCCTTTGGGTGGACCAGTTTCTGTCTTAGTGTTTGTGGGTTTGAATTAAGACTGGGATTTCATGTTGTCTGAAAAGCCTCTGTAGTTTTTCAGGAACACCAGCCAGGTAAGGAATAGTTACACCTTTTCTCCTGGGTTCTGATTCTCTGTTGTCCTGTTTCTTGGCTCTCTTAGTTTTATTGAAAGCCCATTTTGGATATCCACAAACAGAGAGGGCTTTATGCACATGTTGTTCTTCTTTCTTCTTTCCCTCTGTGCTTGTAGGAACCACTTGGGCCCTGTGTTGTAATGTCCGAATAACTCCAAGTTTGTGATGCAGTGGGTGGTGTGAGTCAAAAAGCAGGTATTGGACAGTCTGTGTGCACTTCCTGAAGACCTCTACCTGGAGACGCTGGTCTTCTCCTATCATTACTGCACAATCTAAGAAAGCCAATGTGTTGTCCTTGGCATCTTCACGAGTGAATTTGATGTTCGGATCTATAGAATTGATATGTGCAGTAAAATGTTCCAAATCTTGAATTTTTATATATTTATTTATTTATTTTTACCAATGTGTGGGTGGAGTGCCTGGATACGAGGCCAAGGCACTTGTATCAAACTGTTCAAATTGTCACCAGGATACAGTCTCTAATACAGCTGTATTAGAGACTGTATCCTGGGGACTCCATCCTTTGCATCTATGGCCTCCCAAAGATTCACAAACAGAGAGTACCACTCCGACCCATTGTATGTAGCACAGACTCTATCACGTACAATGAATTTAACACAGTGCAATATTTAACACAGTGCAATAGCAAAAGGAGAAATTTAATTTGTCAACTGGACAGAGTTTATTTGGTCGAATACGTTTTGCAGCTCATCCAAGCTGCTTCCTCAGTTCTGAGGGAGCAGCTTGGATGAGCTGGATTCTACCTGGACGACTGAGGGATTCTACACACAACACAGTGCAATATTTTATTGAGTGCAATATGTAACACAGTGCAATATTTAACAGTGCAATAGTTAATACAGTGCAATATTTGATCAAATGCAGTGTTTGACTCAGTGCAGTATTTACTACCGTGTAATAGTTGTGTGCAATCTTGTTTGACTGAGAGTTGTAGTCTTGGGTGTCCCAGTCCTTTTTCTTTAATGTCTTGCACTTTTTATTTTATACTGTGTTGTAAGTGTCCCACGTCTGTATTGAAGGGTGAGTTGCTTTTAATCTTGTTGTGCATGTGTATGGTGTTGTACATGTGTATAGTGACAATAAAAGGCATTCTATTCTATTCTATTCTATTCTATTCTATTCTATACAATGTGGCCAAACACCTAAAAACCATCCTGGCTCCTTTGGTGGGTAACACGGAGCACCATATTGAGACCACAGCCAAATTTGTGAACAAAGTCAAGCATCTCAAGTTTGACCCAGACAAGACAATGGTTTCGTTTGATGTGACCTCTCATTTCACTTGTATCCCTACATCGGTAGTGGTGGAAGCAGCAAGAAGGAGACTACTACAGGATACCAAGCTAGAAGAGAGAACTAAACTTTCACCCGAGCAAATCTGCCAACTGCTGGAAATTTGTTTAAATACCATCTATTTCCAGTTTAGAGGAAATTTCTACAGGCAAATTCACGGCTGTGCTCACCTGTCTCCCCTATCTTTGCTAACTTATATACAGAACAATTTGAGAGAGAGCTAAGAAACAAGACAACAGAGAATCAGAACCCAGGAGAAAGGGTGTAACTATTCCTTACCTGGCTAGAAAAACTACAAAGGATTTTCAGACAACATGAAATCCCAGTCTATTTCAAACCCACAAACACTTTAAGACAGAAACTGGTCCACCCAAAGGACAAAACACCGAGCCACAAACAATGTGGTCTACTCCATTCAGTGTAGTGAAGACTGCAGTGCGCTACATTGGAGAAACAAAATAGCCATCTCCACCTAAAAACCACGGGCCACTCCTTTGAGGATAGTGAGGTACCGATCTCAGCCAGAGAAAATAATTGGTTTGAGGGGGAGGGGAGTTAAAGAGGCTATTTTTGTCAAGAAAGAGAATCCTTCCTTGAACAGAAATGGAGGTCTCATACATCATCTGTCTCCCATTTATAACTCTACCCTCAAACCTAAATCAAAACAAACAAAGAAAACAATAGGGCTAGCCAGGTCAGGTCCAGAGGTGTGAAAACACCCATTATGGCCCTGAATGGTTATGCTAACAAGACCCCACACTCACTGCTTATTCAGTAGGCCTAGCTAATTAACAGAAACTGTAAACAAATAGGTGTTTACAGTGACCAGAACTGAAGAAGCAGCTTGGATGAGCTGCACAACGTATTCGACCAAATAAACTTTTGTCCAGTTGACAAATTGAATTTCTCCTTTTGCCATGGATTCTACCTGGACGACTGAAGGAGTTCCCAAACTGTGGGTGAGAACGTGTGTAGAATCCCTCAGTCATTACAGAAAACTGTGAAGAAAGTCAATAAAGTGAAGAAAGTGGGTAGGATTTTTAAACCTGTTTTTTCAAGTTCCTAACTGTAGTTACATTATCTTACTGGTTTTTCAGTGGTATTTACCAGCCTCTGCATATTTACCAAATGCACGTTGTGACAAATACAGATACATTTGTCCACTTTTTGTGCTGTAGGCCTCCTTTGTGCCAACACTGGAACATAAATTTGGATTAGTTTTTGCTTCGCCTTCCGTCTTGCTCTTCTAATCAGCGGGCATTGAGGAGAGAGCTATATGCAGCTATATGCAGGAAGGAGCAAGAGAGCAAAAAGGCGAGGAGAGGCGAACTGACATGAGACAGATGGACAGGTAGGATGTTTAACCAAAGTTTAACCTAAATCGAAGATGTTCATTTTGTCTTCTTATGTACTTTAACTTCTTGGGTTCTTTTTTAAGACAATACAGTAACGTGTATTTACCTTGTTGACATGTTTCGGCTGCTAGCTGCGAGCCATCTTCAGAACTGTCATCGGTGTTGGTGGTGACGTGTCGTATATCAGCTGTTGTTACTTCCTGTAGGTGTGGTCAGCCTGTTTGACCTGGCAGGTCGCTCAGACTGACCAAGCCTCCTGTCGCTCGGTGGTCTCTGGAGGAGGGTGTCCCAGGTGTGTGAAAGGAGGAACGCTCCGTCATCACGGTTAATGCTGTCCGTGCCTCGTTTCCTGATTTCAATGGCCTCCCTGATCTAGTGTTTGAACTTGTTGTTTTCCGATCCAATGACCCGTGCCCCGTCCCAATCCATACTGTGGTTATTTCTTTTACAGTGGTCTGATATGGCGGATTTTAGGTTTTCCTGCAATGCTTTGTCTTTTTGTGTTCTGGTAAGTCGCCCTGATGTTTCCTTTTCACATTCCTTTTAGTGTTCCATTTTTTGGATGTGAAAAGCCCGGCCTGTTTCCCCTATGTTTGATTTATTGCATGATTTGCATTGGATTTTGTAGATGGCATTGCATTTTTGTTCTTGTAGGATTTTATCTTTGGGGTGTACTAGCTGTTGGTGCAGTTTTTTGTATGGTTTGACTACAGTGCTTATGTTGTGTTTTTTCATGGCTCTCTGGATTGGTTCAGTTATTCCGCTAATGTATGGTAGTGTGACTGTGTTCTTGTGATCCTGCTGCCCTCTATTGGTTTGTTGTGTTTTTTGTCGGGGTTTGTTAGTTTTATTGTTGACTTGTTGTCTGCCTTTGTTTATGGCCCAGTTGGGATAATGACATTGTTTGAGTGCTTGTATGGTGTGTCTCTCCTCCTCTTCCCTGTCAGTTTGGTCTGTGATGAGTGTGGCCCATTCAAATAGTGTCCTTACTACTGAAAGTTTTTGTGCAGTGGGATGTTCAGATGTCCAGAGTAGATACTGGTCGGTGTGCGTGGATTTCCTGTATACTGTTATTTTGATGCTGCCGTCTGCGATGTGGTGGATTTTAATGTCCAAAAATGCTATTGCTCCGTCTTTCTCCTCCTCATGTGTGAAGTGGATGTTACTGGTACTGTCCTGTGTATTGAGATGGTCCGTGATGGTCCGTGGACCATCTCAACACATACCAGCACTCAAACAACACATACAAGCACTCAAACAATGTCAATATCCCGACTGGGCCATAAACAAAGGCAGACAACAAGTCAACAATAAAACTAACAAACTCTGACAAAAAACACAACAAACCAATAGAGGGCAGCAGGATCACAAGAACACAGTCACACTACCATACATTAGAGGAATAACTGAACCCATCCAGAGAGCCATGAAAAAACACAACATAAGCACTGTAGTCAAACCATACAAAAAACTCCGCCAACAGCTTGTACACCCCAAAGATAAAATCCCACAAGAACAAAAATGCAACGCCATCAACAAAATCCAATGCAAATCATGCAATAAATCATACATAGGGGAAACAGGCCGGGCTTTTCACATCCGAAAAAAGGAACACCAAAAGGAATGTGAAAAGGAAACATCAGGGCGACTTACCAGAGCACAAAAAGACAAGGCATTGCAGGAAAACCTAAAATCCGCCATATCAGACCACTGTAAAAGAAATAACCACATTATGGATTGGGACGGGGCACGGGTCATTGGTTCGGAAAACAACAAGTTCAAACGCTGGATCAGGGAGGCCATTGAAATCAGGAAACGAGGCACGGACAGCATTAACAGTGATGACAGAGCGTTCCTCCTTTCACACACCTGGGACACCCTCCTCCAGAGACCACCGAGCGACAGGAGGCGTGGTCAATCTGAGCAACCTGCCAGGTCACAGCTGATATACGACATGTCACCACCAACACTGGTGACAGTTCTGAAGATGGCTCGCAGCTAGCAGCCGAAACATGTCAAAAAGGTATACACGTTACTGTATTGTCTTAAAAAATAACCCAAGAAGTCAAAGTTTAACCTGCCCTGTGATACACACTGGTATCCGAGGGTCTACACGCTGTTGTGGACAAGTGGAGTTAATATGATTAACTTAGATTCAGGAGCGGACCACGCCTCAACCGCCTCGCCAGCCAACCATAGCTCATCTCGACCACACCTTCAATTACCCAGAAGCCCTATTTATACAGCCTGTCCCGACAACACCGTCAGTGTCCGCTCTCTCGACTCGGGCTGCGAGCAACCCGTCAGATCGAAACACAGACCTGTCACACGTTTCCTAGTTCCTTCCAGTTTGTGAATTCCTCATGCCGCGACGCATCCCACGAGAATCTCATCCAGGGATCTGCAGCCGGATGATCTTCCATCACATGTCCACTCCGCGGCCGCCTCCCCCTCCTCCTTAGGCGTTCGGCGCAGCCCGACTCCCAGCGACCACAGCAGTCGGCGCGGCCCCGGCCTCCAGCGACTACGGCGCCCAGCACGGCCCAGCCCCGCAAAAGCGGATCGGCCCCGGCAACTATGGCATTCGTCGCGGCCCGGCATCCAGCGACTACGGCGCTCGGCGCGGCCCGGCTCCGGCAACCACGGCATTCGGCGCGGCCCGGCAACCAGCGACTACGGTGTTTGACACCGCCTGGCACCCGCCTAACCCTTCAGGCTGACAACACATCAGAACAGGACCATCAACCGTTTAGGCAAGAAAACCCTGGCGCTTTGAAACGAGACGAACGAGCTTCCGGCTTCCCGCCACGGTTCCCACGCGCAGCTGCTGACGTCATCACTCCCACCTCTCCTCTACTACAGTCTCACAGCTCCCCCTGCTGGGGGCTAAGTAGCATCACCACCAGTGGCCGGTAAATATCTTCCGTCTACTGTGCAGTCTTCTCTGAATCCCCTTGCAGTCATCTCAGCCCGCATCCACAGCCCCCCTAGAGGGGGCAGGTTGTTTCTCCCCCCGTGCCTGCTCCCTCAGTGCTAGACCTCGATCAGGTCGCCCCGTTCGTCTTATCCCTGTCTCGCAGGCTGCACAATTCCCCATGCACATGCATCTTCTCCCCATCGTTTTTCTCTTTTTCAGTCATCATGAGCTAGATGGCTTCTCGCGCTCTACCCACAACAGGCAGAGCCTCTAATTCGTTTCCCCTCTTCTGCTCTATCCCTTTCCCTGCCCTCCCTCCCCTTACCCAACACCCAAATGTCATTTCTCATGTTGTTGCACAGCCTTCAGAGTCACCACGCCCACTCACACTATTCTCGTTAGCACTCCAAAACGTCATACTGATGCATTCGATCGCTTAACCCGTCTCTACACCCACACACTACACCCTCCCGGTCTTTAACCTCTCCTACCGACTTGCATCTGCCCATCCTAGCTCATGCAACTCACGCTAGCTCATGCTATTCCAACACATGCTAGCTAAGCAGTCTCTACACCCGCTCTCTGCTATTCCGATATTCAGCACCCATCAACTCGTGTCGCTCACTCTATTCCAGCTCAAGCCAATCACGCAATTTTGACGTACGCTAGCTGTCTTTACACCTACTCGCCATTAATTCATATTCCGGCCCTTGCCGTCTCACGCTATTATAGCTCGTGCAGCTCACGCTATTCATTACATGCTAGCTTAAGCCACCAGTAACCACGTGTCACGCTATACAGCCCCTCCCAGCGCTGCCCTCGCCCCGGGTTACAACATCTCGGCTCATCACCTCTTACCCATTGAGAATTCTGCCATCAATGTCAGCTCACGACTTCTGCTACTGTTCTATCCTCATACACCGCCTCAGCGACGCTCTCGCCATCTCGCCCTCACCTCCCCCTGCTCATGCTACATCATCGTAGTCCTTCATCATTCTCTCCTCATGTTGCGACGACTTATACTGTCTCCACATTCACCCTCTCTCATCCATCCAGTGTTCAACCCGTAGCCGCCCCGCCAACACCCCCAGCACACACCTCCACCCTCAGGTCCTCGGCCGACCCTCAGCCTTCCCACAGGTTCCGAACCGACCAACCCACAATGGGTCCCCCCTCTCTCTCTCTCTCTCCTGACCCACGACGGGTCCCCCTCTCTCTCGCTCTCCTGACCCACGACGGGTCCCCCTCTCTCTCGCTCTCCAGACCACGACGGGTCCCCCTCTCTCTCGCTCTCCTGACCCACGACGGGTCCCTCTCTCTCTTTCTCCCTGACCCACGACGGGTCCCCACCTCTCTCTCTTTCTCCCTGACCCACGACGGGTCCCCACCTCTCTCTCTCTCTCCCGACCCACAACGGGTCCCCTCCCCCTCTCTCTCTCTCTCCTGACCCACGACGGGTCCCTCTCTCTCTTTCTCCCTGACCCACGACGGGTCCCCACCTCTCTCTCTCTCTCTCCCGACCCACGACGGGTCCCCCTCTCTCTCTCTCCTGACCCACGACGGGTCCCCCTCTCTTTCTCCCTGACCCACGACAGGTCCCCCTCTCTCTCTTTCTCCCTGACCCACGACGGGTCCCCACCTCTCTCTCTCCCGACCCACGACGGGTCCCCACCTCTCTCTCTCTCCTGACCCACGACGGGTCCCCACCTCTCTCTCTCTCTCTCCCGACCCACAACGGGTCCCCCTCTCTCTTTCTCCCTGACCCACGACGGGTCCCCACCCCTCTCTTTCTCCCTGACCCATGACGGGTCTCCCTCCTTCCCTCCCTCTCTCCTGACCCACGACGGATCTCCCTCTCTCCTGACCCATGACGGATCTCTCTCCTTCCCTCTCTCCTGACCCACGACGGATCTCCCTCTCTCCCGACCCACGACGGGCCTCCCTCCTTCCCTCTCTCCCAACCCACGACGGGCCTCCCTCCTTCCCTCCCTCTCTCTCGACCCATGACGGGACTCCCTCCCCTCCCTCCTCTCGACCCACGACGGGTCTCCCTCTCTCCCCTTCCTCTCTCTCGACCCACGACGGGTCTCCCTCTCTCCCCTTCCTCTTTCGCCCCACAACGGGTCTTCCTCTCTCCCCTTCCTCTCACGGCCCACGACAGGTCCCACTCCCCCAACCCACGACGGGTCCCATCCCTTCGACCCTCATCCCTTCGACCCTCATCCCTTCGACCCTCATCGCATAATTCAGCAAATCGTGCAGTGCTTCCTTCACCCGCAGGTTCCCACGCTTGCCAGCCGCACCCATGCTGGAGCACTCACATCAGTGCTATCATGATCACCTGTGACAACCATCCGTGCCAGCACGTGCAACCCCAACATCTCCACTCCAGAGAAGGTCCAGCTTCTCCGTCAGGGGAGAAGACCCTCCACGCCACGGTCTCTCCACATCTCTCCTGACTCTTTCTTCATCGCACCTTCACAACGCAGCTCCAGTTTCTCCAGCGTTTAATCTCCGGCAGTAGTTGGCTTCCGCGTAGCTTCCAGAGCCCTCCAGTTGCACAATTAGTCTTCAGCTTCATCGGCACTTTGCCCTAAACATTCCACCATTCTTTGGGGGTCTGACTAATCCAGAAGGGACATTCCCATTCATTCTAACAATAATAGATCAGTCAACACCATCTACAACGTAATACCTCTCCTCCAGCAACTGCAATTCTGCAACCCACTTCGATCTCCAGGAATAAGTCGTCATTCAGGACATTCCAACCCCGAAATCCTATTGCCTTCTTCCACCTGCTCTCATGAAATTAAGATTCTCGACATTGAACTCTAACTTCCAGCTCGTTCCACCCCCACAGCTTCAGTGATCTCCTTCAGCTACGTTTTCCATCATCTTAACACGTATCTGCCTAACGGAAAGACTTACTCACCATCCCGCACCATCTTCTCGCAGTCTTCACGAACATCGGCTCCTAATCATTCATTCAGCATCAATTTGACCCAGTTTCACGTTCCTTCAGTCCGCATCGTGAACCCCGTCCTCGCGCATGTTCTTCCAGTTCTCTATTCCCCACAAGTTCTAGTCATTTTAACTCCTCCATCTTTCGAGGTCGTCCCTTCTCTCCTTAGTCAAGCTCACTCGACTTCCACCTCCCAAGGACAGTTCTTCAGGCAACATAAATCCTTCTGCCAGTCCACGCAACCTTGCACTCGAACCTCTCCTCCCGGTTCACATCCGACTCCTCCCCCTGTCCGACCAGTCCACTAAAGAGAATCCTTAGCCAGAATCTCCTACTATTCCCACGATCCACGATAAGCAGCCCCTTCCGGCTGGACATTCCTAATCATTGCAACCCTCGACCGTCAGTCCTCTCGTGTCCACCTTCTCGTACGTTCTTCAGTCCTCTACCAACTCCTTGGCTCATTCCTCATTCTCTCATCTTAATCCATCTTTTGGGGGTTCCGAATCAGCTGGGTGACCATTTTAGATTGGAGACGGAGCCCCCACCCTGAGTCTCCCCCAGCCATCACATCTATTCACCTTCAATAAACATCTTTATCGTATTTCATTGTTGTGGCGTGGTCCTTGCTAGTGAAGCCACGCATGCTGTTGTGGACAAGCCATGCACGCTGGGTGGTGCGTGTGGTGACTGCGGACTCCAAACAAGCATACAGGCTGCGGTCTCGGGACCAAGACCGGTCTTGAGTACTATGACACTACTAAATACTCCAGTGAAAAAGCAGGCTATTCTATAAAAATCCTATGAAATTCATTTGATTTAACACTGTCATAGAACCATTGTAAAAAATAATGTCTGGTATCGGTACTCAAGAACTCAAAATTAAGTACTTGTACTCATTTTGAAAAAAGTGATATTGGTGCATCCCTAGTTCAAGCAAATGCCTAATATTTCCCTAGCTAATTCTTACCATTTGCAGTTGAGCACCTCTCCTAGTGTGTGGCTAATGTAAACCGCACTGTGCTGTGTGCAGCAGTACATACTGGCTTCTCCAGATGTGTTATTGGGAACTGTGACACATAGTTCCCGGATTTACATATATTTTGATAAACCGGTTTAAATTGGACTCGGCCAGTGGTTCGGACCTGCATGTAAATGTAGTGATTGAAGTCGACATTGTAAACTGATAGTAAATGCACCTGGTGTGGATCTGGTGTGTATCTAATTAACATAATTCCAATAGTACAGTAAGTGAATGGGGACACCTCTCTCTGATGAAGTCGGCCATCTCCTTCTGCATCTGCTTTCCCTTCAACTGTTTGTGCAGTAACACCTCAAAGCCTGTAAGGGTGCTGTTCCCCTGGGCGTCTCGCCTGTCCGCCTGAAACACACATACAGTATATAAGTATATAACTATAAGTATATATACTGCACAAAGTCGTGGTCCAAGAAATTACTCAAGTATAATGTTAAATTAAATAAATATTTGAGTAAACTACAACTCAAGTAACTATGAGAGTAACTGTTGGGACACAACATATGATTTATAATTTGTGAATGCTGGAAGAAAAAACATTAAAGGCCCTATATTACACAAAACGAATTCTTGTGATCTTAGAATGTTGTTACTTCATCAAAAACATACCTGGAATTGTGTTTTGTTTCATTCACATGTTTGAATAATCCTTTATTATTTGTCTGTCTACATCTCCAAAGATCAAAATGCCATGCAGTTTGTGATGTCATGAAGCGGTGGTTTTCAAGTTAACAGTTCCTTTTACCTTTTGTTAAATAGAGATTAGAAATTCCTGAAATAATCCAATTTTTTTTTTTTTTTTTACTTCTCCAGCACATTTTAACACCATCCAACCTCTGCTGCTGAAAAACAAAACAAACTGCTTGAGATGGGAGTGGTTTCGTCCTTGATTAGTTGGATTACAGATTACCTCACTGGGAGACCTCAGTATATCTGAATGGGGGACAGCACCTCTAACACAGTTGTCTGTGTGATTGAAATTTATGGAGATCTATGTTATGAAGAAAATATTTCTGTCATTGTCTGTCTGTCTTTGTGTAAATTAATGTGATTTCTACCCAAGACCCCGACCAGTCATTAACATAGAACTGTAAAGCTCAGGAAACCCTTTGTTGTTTATATATATATATATATATATATATATATATATATACACACACACACACACACACACACACACACACACACACACACACACACACACACACACACATATATATATATGTGTGTGTGTGTGTGTGTGTGTGTATATATATATATATATATATATATATATATATATATATATATATATATATATATATGGTTGGTCTCTCTCACCCTCATCCAGCTCGGGCCCTCTACCAGAGTCCTGGGAGCTTGAGAGTCCTGCGCAGTATTTTTGCTGTTCCTAGTACTGCGCTTTTCTGGACTGAGATGTCTGATGTTTTTCCGGGTATCTGCTTTAGCCACTCTTCCAGTTTGGGGGTTACAGCCCCGAGTGCTCCGATTACCACGGGGACCACTGATGCCTTCACATTCCAGGCCTTCTCCAGCTCTTCCTTGAGCCCCTGGTATTTCTCTAGTTTCTCATGTTCCTTTTTCTGGATATTACCATCGCTTGGTATTGCAATGTCCACCACCACAGCTTTGTTCTGTTGCTTATCCACCACCTCTATGTCTGGTTGGTTTGCCATCACCATTCTGTCAGTCTGTATCTGGAAGTCCCACAGGACCTTGGCTCGCTCATTCTCCACAACCTTCGGGGGAGTTCCCCACCTTGACCTTGGGGTCTCCAGCCCGTACTCTGCACAGATGTTTCTGTACACTATGCCCACCACTTGGTTATGTCGCTCCATGTATGCTTTCCCTGCCAGCATCTTACACCCTGCAGTTATGTGCTGGACTGTCTCAGGAGCCTCTTTGCACAACCTACACCTTGGGTCTTATATATATATATATATATATATATATATATATATATATATATATATATATATATATATATATATATATATATATATATATATATGTATGTATGTATGTGTGTATATATATATATATATATATATACATACATACATACATACATACATACATACATACACATATTCTTGTGATTTTGGTATAAATAGTGAGATCTCAGATGCTCTGGGGAGTAGACTCTGGGAAAACTCTCAGTGAGGGGAACAAGAGTCTCTGGCCAGTGCAGGCCTAGGCCCTGTACTAAGATAAGATAAGATAAGATAAGATAAGATAAGATAAGATAAGATAATCCTTTATTTGTCCCACAATGGGGAAATTGCAGTGTCACAACGCAAGTTACAGAAACAGTAGGAAAATAAGAGCATGCATCAAAATCAAGATAAATAATAATAATAAGTATTTACAATCAACTAAAAAACACAACACTGTAAGCTAAGCTAAAAGGCACAGGAACATTGCACAATAAGTGTTTTTGATTCTGAGATGATTGTGTACAGTGCAGTGATGGACAGTGGTGGGTAAATAAATAAGTAGCAGGTAAAGTGACTTTAAATAATATTGCACATTGTTATTATTACTATGGAGATGACACATGGTTGCTATGGGGATGACACATGACTAGCATTGTTCATTATACAGTCTGACAGCAGCAGGAAGGAAAGACCTGCAAAATCTCTCCTTCACACAGCGAGGGTGAATCAGTCTGTCACTGATGCTGCTCTCCAGAGCAGACAGGGCGTCCTGCAGGGGGTGACCCTCATGGTCCAGCATAGACATGAGTTTAGCCAGGACCCTTTTGTCCCCCACCTGCTGCACCGAGTCCAGAGGATAGCCCAGGACTGAGCTGGACTTCTTGATGATCTTGTCCAGTTTCTTCCTCTCCCTCTCTGTGACGCTGCTGCTCCAGCAGACCACACCGTACAGGATGGCTGATGCCACCACAGAGTCATGGAAGGTCCTCAGGAATGACCCTCTCACTCCAAAGGACCGCAGTCTCCTCAGGAGATAGAGCCGACTCTGGCCCTTCCTGTACAGTGCATCTGTGTTATGAGTCCAGTCCAGTTTATTGTTCAGGTGCACACCCAGGTACTTGTAAGAGTTCACTCTCTCAATGTCTCTTCCCTGGATGTTCACTGGTGGGGGGGGCAGTAGAGTGGCGTCTGCGGAAGTCCACCACCATCTCCTTGGTCTTCCCCGCGTTGATGAGAAGGTGGTTCCGGTGACACCAGTCCACAAAGTCCTGCGTTAGTCCTCTGTACTCCGCGTCGTCATCGTCCGTGATGAGACAGATGATGGCGGAGTCATCGGAGAACTTCTGCAGGACGCAGCTGTTTGTGTTGTGTCTGAAGTCTGCAGTATAGAGGGTGAAGAGGAAGGGCGCGAGGACAGTGCCCTGGGGCGCCCCCACACTGCAGGTCATGAGGTCAGACACACAGTCCTGGGCTCTCACAAACTGGGGCCGGTTTGTGAGGTAGTCCAGGATCCACTCAGCCAGGTCACAGTCCACTCCTGCCCACTCCAGCTTATCCCTCAGGAGCAGTGGCTGGATGGTGTTGAAAGCACTGGAGAAGTCAAAGAACAAGATTCTCACAGTGCTGCCGGGGCCTCTCCAGGTGGGACAGTGAGCGGTGCATCAGAGAGATGATGCGTCCTCCACTCCGATGCCGGGCCGATACGCGAACTGCAGCGGGTCCATCGCTGAGCTCACCGTAGAGCGGAGGTGACCCAGGACGAGCCTCTCCAGAGTCTTCATCAGATGAGACGTGAGAGCCACTGGCCTGAAGCTGTTGAGGTCCTTGGCGTGCGGTGTCTTGGGCACAGGTACCACACAGGAGGTCTTCCAGAGCTGTGGCACCACCTTCAGCTTCAGGCTCAGGTTGAAGACATGCTCCATAACTCCACACAGCTCATCTGCACAGGACTTAAGGAGCCTGGGGCTGATCCCGTCTGGTCCAGCAGCCTTCCTACTCCTTATCCGGCTCAGTTCTCTCCTAACCTGAGCTGTTGTGACAGACAAAGAGCAGGGGTGTGTGCTGGAGGTCTGGCTGAGTTCTTGATGTGGATTCGGGGGCTGGGGGGCTGAGGCAGAGGTGTGAAGTGGTGGCCGTCTGGGCCTTTGTGCAGGAGACAAGGTGAGCCCATGCAGCGGTGCGGGGGGAGGAGTGGGTGATTGATCAAACCTCAGGAAGTGAGAATTCAGATCGTTCACCCACTGTTGGTCTCCCTTTGTCTGGACGGGCGGAGAACTGAAGCCAGAGACACTCTTCATACTTCTCCACACCTCCCTGACATTCCGCTGCTGCAGCTGCTGTTCCATCTTCCTCCTGAAGTTGGCCTTAGCCTGTCTGATCTTCTTCCTCAGCTTCCTCTGTACAGTCCTCAGCTCCTCTTTGTTCCCGGACCTGAAAGCTCTCTTCTTCTCCTTCAGCAGAGCTTTGATGTTAATCCACGGCTTGTTGTTTGGAAAACACCGTCCGAGAGGGTACAGTGTTTTCAAAACAGAAGTTAATGTAGTCCGTAATACAGTCCGTGATAGCATTGATGTCCTCCCCATGAGGCTGGCAGAGCTCTGTCCACACAGTGGTGCTAAAGCAGTCCCTCAGAGCCTCCTCGCTCTCTGCTGTCCACCTCTTCACCACTCGGGGCTCCACAGGCTGCCTGCGCACAAGCGGTTCATACACAGGCCTCAAATGGATGATGTTGTGGTCTGCTCTTCCCAGGGGGGGGAGGGGTAATGAGATGTAGGCCTCCTTGACGTTGGCAAAGAATAAGTCCAAAGTTTTATTGTCTCTTGTGGGGCAGGTCACATACTGGGTGTATGTTGGCAGGACAGATGAGGGAGATGCATGGTTGAAGTCCCCGGTGGTGAGGAAGAGGGCCTGTGGATGCTGAGTCTGAAGAGAGCTGATGCAGGAGAGCAGAGTGTCACAAGCATTCTCCGCGTTAGCACTGGGAGGAATATACACAGCCA
Source organism: Taenioides sp. WSHXM2023 (assembly GCA_029959045.1). NCBI lineage: Eukaryota > Metazoa > Chordata > Actinopteri > Gobiiformes > Gobiidae > Taenioides > Taenioides sp. WSHXM2023. The sequence continues at coordinate 27,259,408 of CM057104.1, read as the reverse complement.
GTGTGATGACGTGTGAAAACTCCCGGGGCAGGTAGAATGGCCTCATGCTAACAGCAAACAGTTCAATGTCTTTATTACACATCTGCTCCTTCACTGTACAGTGTCCAGATTTGCACCATTTCTCGTTCACAAACAGCGCTAGTCCTCCTCCCTTCTTCTTCCCGCTCTCCTCCGTCCTGTCCGCGCGCAGCAGGTGAAAGTTGTCCACGGTGACGGCAGAGTCCGGAATTAGTGGTGATAGCCATGTCTCCGTAAAAACAATGATGCTAGCGTCCCTGTACTCCCGCTGGAATCTAATGAGCGCCGCGAGCTCGTCCGTCTTGTTGGCAAGGGAGCGCATGTTCCCCGTGACGACGGAGGGGAGAACCGGTCTGCAGCGTCTCTTCTTTTCACGGAGTTTACGTCCCGCACGGCGTCTACGGCGTGTCGTCCGTAGGATCTCCTCGGGGATGACATGCCTGTCCCGGGGGAACACAACAGCGCTGCGCAGCGCCATCAGCTGATCCTTTGTGTAGACGAGGTGTCGGGGTCCCGTACACATCTTAAGCCGAGACAGGTAAATAATCCCCCAAAAGTGCGGAAAAATGCAGCGTCGAGTGCAGCCCAAGCTTAACAATCAATGTTGAGAAAAATATTTACAAAAGTGGGGAGATTTAAGGGCAAAAAGTTAGAAAAGTTACGAAAAGTGCGGGAGCGCTGTGACGGGCAGCTAGCGCAGCGCCAGCGCCGGAAGTATTAGTACTATCTGCTGTAACAAAGAATAAACTTCATAAACTCGCCAGGGTTTGTAAAAGGATAATTATTTATCATCAACAGATATATAATTTTCCACAATAATTACTGTAATGGTGTCAGAAGTGGGAACACACGTGGTTGTCCTGAACACAGCACAGATGGAATTTTGTCTTCTTTTGATTTCTTTCCTGATATATGGAGCTTTCACAGAAGGACACGGATGGACATTGGCTTCTGTCCTCAATCACCAATGCTGGATTCAAACAAGTTTTGCCCGGTAAGCTCTTGTAACACAGACTTTGTTTCATTTGAGTTCATTTTAATTCATCTACTAACACTTGGAAATGTTCAAAGGACAATGTGCCTTCTATTGGAGTTAAATGGATTTAGCTAAACATACCAAACATTCTTAGCTCTGTTCCTATACAATTTTTAATTCATTCACAAAAACTAAATTTCAATAACTTGATTGGCCTTTTTCAATCTTTTTGGCTCCAAAATTTCACATGTGTACCATCATGCTGCTCTAACACCAAGCTGCAAATACAACGCCAACAATAATGACCATCTCCCACTCCTAATTACTTCACCTTGGAGACATATTTATTGGCCATTCATCCTTTAAGCCACTGAATTTAAGCTGTTGAAAGTAACAAGTGCTAAAACAAAACTGAAAAAGACACTATGCATAATTAGACCCAACTAAATGAAAATAAAAATCACCAAATCACAATTGCATGAACAACCACAGATTTATCAGCCAACACGCAAATATGGGAGGAAAGGCAATTCCTCCCATATTAAGGTTTCTCCTTATGACCTCTTGTATATAGCTAAGATATATTTGCATTACTATATTAATATATTTGACCTTTTTTATACTTTTACCTTATTATCTATCTATCTATCTATCTATCTATCTATCTATCTATCTATCTATCTATCTATCTATCTATCTATTTTCTAGTGAAGGTTGAGCACTTCCTGTATTACTACATGACATCACAAGGTAGAACAGAGTACCAGTGTGAGTTTGAAGAACACACACTGAATGTACAGGACTTGTGTGTTAAACATGTATAAATGAAACAAAACACAACTTCATGCATGTTTATAACATAGATCAGAAAATAGAGTATTGTGGGTCCTTATCTAATGACTGGGCTAAAACATGAAAGTTTGTGTGGGACAAAAACAGAAGAGAGAAGAAAACGTGTTTTCCTACTTTACAATGAAAGTAATCACAAAGTAGCTGTAGGATGTATGAGTCTAGTACGTGGACCTGAGCAGGCCTTACCCAGAAGTAGTCACAGTAGCTCCACTCGTTTGGCTTGAGCAGCTGCTGTTCAGACATGAAGGCTGGGAGAGGGAAGGTCACACAGTTCACCTGACCAACACACAGTAACCTTATATTACAGTTGAGACTCTCATGTTAGTGTTAGAACCATAATATCTCTTCAGTTACTGACTCCAGGAATGATAAAAAAAAAAACATAATACATAATACATTTTAATAAAAACATTTAAACCAGAACTCCGGAGTAAACCAGAAATGCACCAGGACTAAATAAGGTCTAAACAAGGAATAAACCTAAAGTAGGATATGGCTAGAACTAAACCAAGATTAGAGGAGACTGTAACCCAGTTCCAGAGCTATTGATGAAAAATTAAAACTTTACACAGTGGAGCACTTCCTGTATTATCACATCACATTACAAGGTAGTAGTTTGGTTTCTGTTTGAAAGAACTCAGTCTAAATATGCTGGGTCTGTATGTTAAATATGTGTCAGTGAGACAAAACACAACTCCAGGTATGCTTGTGATAAGGAGACTACATTATAATAGATCAGAAAATGAGTGTAATCAAATTAATAAACACATAAGTGTAATCAAATAATGATGTTTAGTGTTTTGCCTTATTTTACTTGACTAAATATGACTAAATAAAGTAAATTCTTCTGTTTACAAAAACTATAATTACAGTTGCAATTTTTTTTTTTTCATTCAAACTCTTCACGTGTCTCTTCCCCAAAAAATTGATGTACTTTTAGATTTCAAACAAAAATGTAACTCCATGCTCCTTACCGTAACTGCAGTCTCCTTGTACTGTTTCCTGGTGGGGGATGTGGACACAGGAGTCTGTGGACAGAAGAAACCATCAGCATAAGGATGGAAATTAGCTTTGGCTACAATCCTGCATATTTACAAATACATGGTTTCTTTTGCGTTATCTTGCCTTTAATATGCATTGTCCCTTTAATAAATAACTACAAATACAAATCAAGGCTTCAACCTTCTGCTCCAGACATACTCCTCAGCAGACAGGACAGAGCCTTCACACACCTCTGCCTTTACTGTTGTTTGTCTCTACTGTCCTCAGCTTTTTCTGTCGTCTGTCTCTACTGCCCTTTGGTTCTACTTTGCTCAGCGTCGACCGTCTATTATGGCTTGTCGTGATATTAGTTCTGGTCTAGTCCTGGTTTTCATTTGGGGTTTGGTCCAAGTTTTGAAGTGGTGAATGCGCAAGAGTGAATGCAAGTGTCTGTGTAAGGTGGGTACAGGAAGAGGCACACTTCTCTACTTTTATCAATATATTCACACTATAAAATAAAACTACACTCTAGTCACACTTGAATCCTCCAGTGTATAGAGCTCCCGGACATGACATATAATCCCAGCATATACTAATGTTGACTTGATATTAAAATTTCACACTCAATTTGATATTAAGGGAGGAAGGAAGGAATATTCATTTTCAATTCAATTCAATTCAATTTATTTTTGTATAGCCCAAAATCACAACAAGAGTTATATCGGCGGACTTCACAAAATTGTTGATTAATAAAGCAGAATAAGAAACATTCATAAATCAAAAATACAGAATGTCCAACAACAAGCAGGCAAATGGATAATTGTCCCAGCATCTCCTGTCCTTAGACCCTCCTTCTCGGCAAGGAAAAACTCCGAAAAACCCAATGGGAAAACGGAGAAACCTTGAGGAGAACCACAGTGAAGGAGAGATCCACTCCTATGGACAGACAGGCAGATGAAACTACTAATCTAGCAGGACAAGGACAGTTAATCCAGGACAGGGAAGGAGAGGAGGGGTCCAGGTCCTCGACACTAGGGGACAGCAGCGGTCCAAACTGGAACAGCAGCATCTGAAACAGTTACACTCCCCAAAAGGGGAGTGGGACAGGGACAACATGTGAATAGCAAAGAACAGACTACGAATGAACTAGTAATTGAATATTCTTAACACTAGGAGGAGAAAAAGTAGGAGAAACCAGAGGACAGTGCTCAAGTTGCCATAGTTTCCCCAGTAATATATATCTCCTAGAGCAGCTTAACTAGGCCTATGGGTTAAGTTTCTGTTCCTAACTGACCTGACCATAAGCTGATTCAAAGAGGAACATTTTGAGCCTAATCTTAAATGTAGAGACTGTGTCAGCTTCTTTGACATGAGCAGGGAGCTGATTCCACAACAAGGGTGCTTGGTACTTAAAAGCTCTACCTCCTAAAGTACTTTTAGCGACTCTAGGAACCACCAATAGTGCAGCATTTTGAGAGCGGAGTGAACGGTTAGGATGATAAGGTACAATTTCATCTGTAATGTAGGAAGGGGCCATGTCATTTACAGCTTTATAGGTTAGAAGAAGAATTTTTAATTTTACTCTAAACTCAACCGGAAGCCAATGAAGATTTTTTAATACTGGAGTAATGTGCTCTCGTTTTTTAGTACCTGTTAGTATTCTTGCTGCTGCATTTTGAACCAATTGAAGGCTTTTTATAGAGCTTTTAGGGCAAACTGCAAGCAGGGAGTTACAGTAGTCTAACCTCGAAGTGACAAAAGCATAGGCAAGTTTTTCAGCATCATTTTTTGGCAGTACATTTCTAATTTTGGCTATATTGCGTAAATGAAAATAAGCCGTTTTACAGGCATGGCTTATGTGTGCTTTAAATGAGAGCTCTTGATCAAATAGGACTCCAAGATTTCTTACAGTGGAGCTGGAGGCTACACTGACATTGTCCAATGTGATTATCTGCTCAGTTAGAGAGTCAATCTTTTTTTTTTTTTTTTTTTTTTTTTTTATTTCAATACAGATAAAGAAGAACATACAATAACAATAAGAAATCAGTAATCATAAAAAAGAACAACAACCAAAAAATGTATATATATGTATATTATGTGTGTGTGTGTGCGCATGTGTGTGTGTGTGTGTGTGTGCGTGTGTGTGTGTGCGAAAGCGGGAAAGAGATTGGGAATAGTGGGTTTGAAACCAGAAGGGAGGAGGTGGTAGTAATCACAATAGTAATAATAATGATAATATATAATGTACAATAATAGTAATAATAATAATAATAATAATAATAATAATAATAATAATAATAATAATAATAATATATAATGTACAATAATCATAACAACAACAACACAATAACAACAACAGATATAAACATAACAATAATAATCATAATTACTAACTAAACAGAAGAAGCTATATTTGAGGTGTTATGGCTCTAAAAAAGAGAGAGTCAATCTTTACATCGAGCCCGGCTGCAGGCCGGGACAAAACCACAATAGAGTCTCGTAGGTGTTTAGAGCCTAATAGAATGACTTCAGTTTTTTCAGGGTTAAGGTCATCCATGTTTTTATGTCCCTCACACAGTCACTAAGCCTTTCAATTTGATTAGTCTGATCAGGTTTCATTGATAGGTACAGCTGGATGTCATCTGCATAACAGTGGAAATCGATACCATGCTTTCGGATGATATTACCTAAGGGTAGCATGTAAAGGGTAAACAGAACTGGACCCAGAACTGAACCCTGTGGCACACCGTAGGTTACTTTAGAGCGCTGTGAGGAGCTCTGGTTAACATTTACAAACTGGTACCTATCGGATAAATAGGATTTAAACCAGTTGAGGGCAGTTCCTCTGATGCCCACATCACATTCCAACCTCTGCAGTAAAATGTTGTAGTCGATTGTGTCAAAAGCTGCACTGAGGTCCAACAGAACCAGTATTGAGACCTGACCATTGTCAGCAGCCAATAACAAATCATTTGTTACTTTAACCAGGGCTGTTTCAGTGCTATGATGAGTTCTGAATCCAGATTGAAATTTTTCAAATAAATTATTTTCTTGCAGATGACGACAAAGCTGTTTAATTACAATTCTCTCCAGAATTTTAGAAATAAACGGAAGATTTGAAATAGGTCTGTAATTGGCTAAGAGGTCAGGATCAAGATTAGGCTTTTTTAGGAGCGGCTTAATTACTGCATATTTAAAAGACTGAGGCACATAACCACTTTCCAGTGAAGTATTTATTATATTAAGAATAGGATCTATAATTAGAGGGAGAATTTCTTTGAAAGGTCTACTTGGGATTGGGTCTAACATACAAGTTGAGGATTTAGAGGACATAAAGGCTGAAGTTAATTCTGCATGATTTACAATAGCAAACTTCTCAAAAACTGGACCAACTGAGGATAATTCAGATCCCACCAAAACTGGACATGAGTTTAATTGAGACCCTACTCTTACAGCTTGAACTTGCTCAGAGTTAAAAGTAGGGACAATTTAATTTATTTTATCTCTTATAGTAATGATCTTATTATTAAAAAATGTCAGGAAATCCTCAGAACTGAGAGTAATTGGGATTGAAGGTTCTACTGCACTTGTGGCAGTTTGTCAGCCTGGCTACAGTGCTGAATAAGAACCTAGGATTATTTTTGTTTACTTCTATTAGATTGGAATAGTAACTGGTTTGGGCCGCACGCAACGCCTGCTTATAGGACAGAAGGCAGGTTTTCCATGCTTTTAAAGACTGCACTGAGTGTGCTTTACGGTAACTTTTCTCAATTCTCCTAACCTTTTGTTTGTGTGCACGCAATTTTTCATTATACCATGGAGCAGATCGCCTTGGCCTGACAACTTTCTGTTTTAGTGGAGCAACTGCATCAAGGGCAGTTTTCAAAGAATCCATGGTCTTATCAACAAATTGGTCACTTTTGATGGGATTTAAACCATCCCCAGCTGGGTCACATGACATATCATTAAATATTGGCCCAATTATTTCTATGAAATTAGTAACAGCTTTTTCAGAAATTGCTCTTTTAGTTATTATTTTATTCTGATGAACAGAGAAATCTTTAAGAATAAACTGAAAGGTAATCAAAAAATGATCTGATAATATAGGATTTTGTGGGAGGACTTTTAGATCACTGATCTCTATGCCATATGTTAGAACAAGATCCAATGTGTGCTTATGACTGTGTGTGGGCTGATTTACACTTTGAGTAAAACCGATGTCATTCAAAAGAGCGCTAAAGGCTTTGTTTAGACAATCATCTGTCAGGTTGGTTTTTATGTTAAAATCTCCAAGTATTATAATTTTGTCCCAGTCCACAACCAAGCCCGACACAAAATCCGAGAACTCTGTTAAAAACTCTGAATAAGGACCAGGAGGTCGGTAAATTATTATAAATAAAACACCTTTTTGGTTTTTCCAATTATGGCAGGTTATTGATAGACTGAGGCTTTCAAACAAGCTGAACGCTTTATTAGTTTTAGGACAAAGCAACAAGCCAGAATGAGAAATGGCTGCAACACCACCACCTCGACCTGTGCTCCTGGCACTCAGAAAGTTGACATGACTTGGAGGTGTGGACTCATTTAATCTCACAAAATCACCAGGTTGAAGCCAAATTTCAGTCAGGGCCAAAATATCAATGTTATGGTCCTGAATTAATTCATTGACTAAAAAGGATTTAGAAGAAATCGACCTTATGTTTAGCAGTCCACACTTTACACACTTATTTAGAGGTTGACTAGTATCACGAGTTGGTATTTGTATTAAGTTTTTTGGTCTTTTAAATGTATTTTTATTTTTATTTTTTCGAGGGACAGACACAGTCTCTATCTGGCTAGGTTCTGAATACTTGATTTGTGACAGAGCGGGCGAGAGCCTAGCGTCAGTAACAGAGGAGCAGGATTTTCCACTAACTCTCCTCTGCGCCCGGGACTCACTTTTTCCCTGTCACTTTAGGCGACTAAGACTATCCGTCAAATTTCTAACTAAAAGAGATGTGCCCGCCGAAGTCGGATGGACACCATCCCTGCGTATGAGCCCAGGCTTCCCCTCGAATGCACTCCAATTGTCGACAAAAACTACATTGTTTTGGGGGCACCAACTAGAAAGCCAGCAGTTAAATGCTGACTGTCGGCTGTACAGTTCAGCATTGACACGACAGGGTAGAGGGCCAGAAAATATTGACATCCGACATCGACTTTGCCAATTCACACACAGCCTGTACCTGCAATTTGAGAACTTCTGATTGTCTCCGCCGGGCGTCATTACCGCCTGCGTGAATCACGACTCGACGGTACCTCTGCCTACTCTTTCTAAGAAGCCTAAGGTTTCTATCGATGTCACCCATTCTGGCCCCCGGATAACACCTAACTGATGCCGCTGGCAGCTCCACGTCTCTAACTATAGAGCTTCCAATCACTAGAGTCTCACGAGTCCAAGTAGCGGGTGTGTCGCCGCTGAGAGGGGCAAACCTATTTGTGACGGGGAGCTCCTGGTGCACTACCGGGTGGCGTGTAGCGCTATGCTTCTTCCGAACTGTCACAAATCGATCCTGGTCTTCTCCCAGCTGCGGGGAGGTCACTGGGGAGCTATGCTGGCTAACATTAGCAGCCCTAGCTCTGACGCGGTCCATGCTCCCTGACGTTACAATCTGACTATAGCTGGGTCTAAAGGCCTCCAGTGAGCGGATCCGCGTTTCTAACTCAGTAACCCTTGCCTCCAAAGCTACCACTACACTACACTTCACGCAACTAAGCCTATCGTCAGTGAAAGAGCAAGGGTTCTCACTCCACATATGACAGCTTGAGCAGGACAGCGCAGTAGCGGTGCTAGAAGGCCCAGCCATGATGCTAACAAGTTAGGCTAACAAGCTAGGCTAACTCAGGCTGGAACGAGAGTATAGGTGCTTTGAATCCACAAACTATTGAGACTAGATGTACTACGAATGGATTAAAGACCAATCGACTAGAGCTGGTATGGTGAAGAGCAAATTAATTTGGGATAAGTTCGTGGATTGAGACAAAAAGTAGAGGCAAAAAGTAGAGAGAGTCTAACACACAGCACGTAACACAGCACGTAAGCCGAAAACAACTCACCAGATGTGACGTCAACCACCGATATGTGTGAATAAATGCGATACTCAATATTAATACACCAACACCATGATGATAATAAAAAATTATCTTTCTTTAGACAATAAAATGTGATTTTCAACATTAAATGGTACTACTTTCTTTTATATTGTGACTTATATCTGTGTATGTGTGTAGAATCCCTCAGTCGTCCAGGTAGAATCCATGGCAAAAGGAGAAATTCAATTTGTCAACTGGACAAAGAAGAAGCAGCTTGGATGAGCTGCGAAACTTATTTGACCAAATAAAGTTGTGTCCAGTTGACAAATTGAATTTCTCCTTTTGCCTTATATCTGTGCAATTAATTGAATTGCTAGAGGAATCAAAGGCGCCGGGGTGCCTGGTTCGCCTCTTGGCTCTACTCAGTTTAGTCAGTTTTATATTGTTTTTAAGAACTGTCATAAGATCCATCAACTCTATGCTGGTGTAAGATCGTCGTGAGTTGTTAAAAATAAGAGAAAATGTTAATTCATGTGTTACCTATAATGCTACCCTGACGGACATTTCCTGCCTGTCTCCTTTGTGTGAATGCGCTCATGCCTAGGAAGCACAAACGCCGAGAGGTGAGAGCTGGCCGGCTAGTGAAGCTAAAAGCCTTGCTGGCACATTCTTCCAACTTGTCATTGTCCTCCTCTGCTCCACGGGATTACACGGATTGTCTGTGCCGGTATATCTCCAGGCCAGGATTTTAATTGTTGGTGATTTTAACATGCATGTGTGTTGTCTTTCAAAGTCCATGGTGAGGGAATTTTTAGATTTGGTTGATAATTTTAATTTTACACAACATGTGACTGGTCCTACACAGACATGCGAACACACTTTAGACTTTGTACTGTTTTATGGTCTTCCTGCAGACAATATCTTTGTTGGTGATGCCGTATTCTCTGACCATAGTCCTGTCATGTTTAAGATGTACAGTGAAGTGAGGCTGCCTGGTCCTGTGCATCAGAGACTATGAAGCCAGAGGCCGCTGCTAACTTTTCCCCTCTTTTTATGGAATCTGTTGACCCTGATGTGTCTGGGTGTACTGAGGAACTCTTTCATTTCAACCTGCTGTGATGTATTGGATAATGTTACTCTACGGAAAACCATGCATCTCAAACCCAGTCAAGAGCCATTGCTCAATGACACAACACGTGCAGCAAGGCGAGGGTGCTGTAGAGCAGAGCGCAGGTGGAAAAGTGATAACTTGGAAGTATCTTACCAAATTCTTAAAGTCTGCTGGAGACTGTATCAAAGCACTGTTAAGAATGAATAAACTATTTCTCAGACCTGATTGTGGAGAATATCCACAAATCCTGCATAATTTGTGAAAACAGTTGGTTCTGTGTGTAACCCCAGCCCATCCACCACTTTGGAAATGACAGATGAGATATGTAAACATTTCCTTTTATTCTTTAACCATAAAGTTGCTGCTATATATCTTCACTTGTGTCTGCTATATTGGCCTAACTGCAAGGTGCTCTGCTGTTTTTAGTCAGTTTGAGCCTGTCACTGTCTGTGCTCACAGGGATAGTTAAATTAAAGCCATCGTCCTGCCTCACAGACCCGCCTCTTAAAGAGATTTAAGATAAGATAAGATAAGATAATCCTTTATTTGTCCCACAATGGGGAAATTGCAGTGTCACAACGCAAGTTTCTGAAACAGATTTGGGGAACTATTGGCTCTTTTCTTAAGGAGATCATCAATAGCAGCCTATCTTCTGGCATTATCCCTTCCTTTTGTAAAATGTCTTTTCTTGAACCACTGATCAAGAAACCTGGGCTCGACCCTACAGATCTGTCGAATTACTGGCCAATTTCCAAAGTACAGTGGTTCAATTCCCAGGGTTCAATTCTTGGCCCAATTCTATTTGCCTTTTAGCTCCTCCCGCTTGACGAGATCTTTAAAAGTCATGGCTTGTCATATCATTTTTATGCCAATGACTGTTGTTAAAGATAGCAGCCCCCTGACACCCCTTACTAACTGTCTAAGTGACGTCAAGGCTTGGTTGGCTCAGCATTTTTTAAAACTGAATGAAGGAAAGACTGAGATTATATTGTTTGGATCTGGTAGCTCCCTGGTCGAATTGGGACCCTTAAAAGAGCATTTGCGTCCCACAGTTACCAGCCGTGGCGTCACCTTAGATAGTGATTTAAAATTTGATAAGGAGATAAACGGCGTCTTAAAACTGAGTTTTATCATTTGAGACTTTTATCCAAAGTCACACCTTTTTTATATCTTAATCTCTTTGAACAGGTCATGCATGCTTTTATTTCATCACATCTGGACTACTGCAATGCACTTTACATGGGTATCTCTCAAAACGCGCTTTCCCATCTGCAGTTAATCCGGATTTCTGGATTTTAAGAGGAACCAAAAAACTAAAACATATTACACCAATTCTTGCATATTTGCACTAGCTTCCTGTTCGATTTAGAATTGATTTTAAGATTTTATTGTTTGTTTTTAAAGCTTTGAATGGACCCTACAATACTCACTCGGACTTCATCCAAATTTTCTCCCCTGCGCACGCTCTGAGGTCTGAGGGCCAGATGAGACTAAAAAACCAGAGGGGGCAGGGCCTTCTCTGTGCCTGGCCTCAAGCTGTGGAATGCTCTGCCCCCACAGTGGATTGTTTTAGGTCTTGTCTTAAGACCCACTTTCATTCTCTGGCTTTTAATACCGCCTGAGTTATGTGGTCCTCTGTGTCTTTTATTCAATTTTTTATTTGACTTTATTAATTTAATAATTTTTTGTTTTATGGATTTTAACACTTTTTATTTATTGTTTTTATTTATGATTGGCTTGGATGGTCTTGTATTGTCTTAATTTGTCTGTGCAGCACTGTGCAGAAATGGTCATGTTTATAAAATATTTATAAATAAAGTGGATGGGACTGGATTGAATCATTAAAATAAATATCAAACTAGTCCACTGGAAAAAATACAACATGTAAAAAACTCAAAGCATAAAAGTCAATTTTAAAACTAAATTAAAGACCTCGCACAGGGATGTTCATGCGCCGTCCAGGATATCCATGCTCCTGCAGCAAAGCATAGCCCCTGTATCGGCTCAGCACTGCTCTACAGTCTGGTTTGATCTGGATCTATACAAAAAAAGCTGCTCAATCACATGAGACTGTTTACATCGCTATCCTAAAGTGTGTTTTCTTACCCTGTTTGCAGTCCTTTTCGCACATCCTCGTGCTTTTTCTGTCATCAGCTTAATTTCTTTTCATGACCAAATCATTGATTGAGTTACAAGTGATTGCCCCATGTAATAATGGCATAATTCATGTCTGTAGTAAAGTGGTAAAATCAGAAAAAAAAAAAATATAGGACAATAAACATACGCCATAATCCGCAAGACATCCACCTGTTTGGGACCAAAATGAGTGGATCCCTGTGAGACGAGAATGTGAGCAGTAGCAACAGCGGAAGCTCATAGCAAAGGTGAGATATGGCCTGCTGGGACAGGCGGGAGTGGACTGGCTCTCTTTTTTTTCTCTTTTTTTCCCCCACACTTCTCTTTACTGCCATTATCCACACTGACAGCCACAACAGTCACAGACTGGTTCAGATGCCATCACCATATTATACATGTACCGTCCCACTCCAGCCCCCAGTGGCCAAGTACAGCCTCTTTACTTAAGTAGTCTGTATGCACACCTTATAGTTTCAAATAGACATTGTTGCTCCTGGTTAGAGCTGAGAGGGTAGGGTATTGGAGGATAAATGAGGACATGGGCAGAGCATTGGTGGGCAGTGATCAGCCTGGTACATGCTTTTTTGTGCTAATGAACAATGAGAGGACATTAAATTAACATTAACAAGGCCCTGATGAGGCACACTGGAAGCCTGGATACACTGCAGTGCAAATCTGACTTCTTATAGATACCGTTGCTTATTATTTAAAGGGCCCATATTACACTATTTTCTAATCTACTATGTTATAACGTTGTTTCCTCATCAATACCTGGAGTTGTGATTTGTTTCATTCACATGTTTTAACACACAGACCTTGCATATTCAGGCTGCGTTCTTCCCTCAAACAGAAAACACCCTGTTCCACCTTGTGATGTCATGTGGTAATACAGGAAGTGCTCCACTGTGTTTGTGTTTGCAGGAGGAGAAGTGGAAATGGACTTGCTTCAGGAAGAGCTAGAAAAGTTGACTCATGAGCCAAGTGAGAAAAAAAGGGGAGAGACAAAGGCCAAAAAGCTGAAGAAGAGATTTGAAGACAAGGGAGTCATTTTCAAGGTTGAGTAATTAATCAAATTAATTAAAAAATACATAAAAATAAAACCCAAACTAACGCTGATTGTCATATTTCCTGTGTAATACATGTTTGTGTGTTGTGTCATTGTGTTCATGGTGATCAGGAGTAGGATGTCCACTCTACTGACCTGCAGTGTGGGGGCGCCCCAGGGCACTGTCCTCGCGCCCTTCCTCTTCACCCTCTATACTGCAGACTTCAGACACAACACGGACAGCTGCGTCCTGCAGAAGTTCTCCGATGACTCCGCCATCATCGGTCTCATCACGGACGATGACGACGCGGAGTACAGAGGAGTAACGCAGGACTTTGTGGACTGGTGTCACCGGAACCACCTTCTCATCAACGCGGGGAAGACCAAGGAGATGGTGGTGGACTTCCGCAGACGCCACTCTACTGCCCCCTCACCAGTGAACATCCAGGGAAGAGACATTGAGAGAGTGGACTCTTACAAGTACCTGGGTGTGCATCTGAACAATAAACTGGACTGGACTCATAATACAGATGCACTGTACAGGAAGGGCCAGAGTCGGCTCTATCTCCTGAGGAGACTGCGGTCCTTTGGAGTGAGAGGGCCACTCCTGAGGTCCTTCTATGACTCTGTGGTGGCATCAGCCATCCTGTATGGTGTGGTCTGCTGGAGCAGCAGCGTCACAGAGAGGGAGAAGAAGAAACTGGACAAGATCATCAAGAAGTCCAGCTCAGTCCTGGGCTGTCCTCTGGACTCGGTGCAGCAGGTTGGGGACAAGAGGGTCCTGGCTAAACTCATGTCTATGCTGGACCATGAGTGTCACCCCCTGCAGGACGCCCTGTCTGCTCTGGAGAGCAGCATCAGTGACAGACTGATTCACCCTCGCTGTGTTAAGGAGAGATTTCGCAGGTCTTTCCTTCCTGCTGCTGTCAGACTGTACAATGATCAATGCTAGTCATGTGTCATCTCCATAGCAACCATGTGTCATCTCCATAGTAATAATAACAATGTGCAATATTATTTAAAGTCACTGTACCTGCTATTATTTATTTACCCACCACTGTCCATCACTGCAATGTACACAATCATCTCAGAATCAAAAACACTTATTGTGCAATGTTCCTGTGCCTTTTAGCTTAGCTTACAGTGTTGTGTTTTTTTAGTTGATTGTAAATACTTATTATTATTTATCTTGATTTGATGCATGCTCTTATTTCCTACTGTTTCTGTAACTTGCGTTGTGACACTGCAATTTCCCCATTGTGGGACAAATAAAGGATTATCTTATCTTATCTTATCTACTCCAGTTTATATTAGTCTTACAGTATATAGCACTTTTCCGCACTCAAAGTCACTTTACAATTTGGTGTTTTCACTCCACACAATTGGTAAGATACTATTGTAGCCACATCTGTCCTGGGGCAGACTGTCAGAAGTGAGACTACCAGTCTGCACCATCAGCCCCTCCGCCCACTCCTCACACGCCACACTCATACTTGCCAATGTGGGTGAAGTGTCTTGTCTAAGGACATAACAACTTTTATTTATTTATTTTGCCTCTGATGCCCGACTGTGGCACCTGGTATTCCCAGTGGTCTCTCATCCAAGTACTAACCAGGTCCAATTTTTGAATATTCTACATTATGGCATTAAACGTACATATGTAGAATTTATTCAGTTATAGGAGTTTTATTGCTAAAAATACATCTGAAAACATGCATTCTTACAATGAGAAGGTAGTAGTTTATACTATACTAGTTTATATTAGTATGTAGCTTAAAACTCTAACTGCTAGTTCCCAGTTTGGTTGATCAGAATAAATCTGGAAAAGTCTGAAAATGCGTACTTAAAAAACATTGAGGAACTTCATGGACTACCTCTGACATCATACAGTGGGAGCAAGCTCTGGAGCGGAATACATGCTAAATCTGCAGGGTTACTCAAACGTGTGAACAAAACAAAACACAACTCCAGATGTGTTATCCATGAAGAAAGTGCATTACAACATTTAAACAGTTCAGTAAAATCAGTAAAGTATAATATAGAGCTTTAAAGGGGCGGTGATGCTTTTATGACCTCCTATAAAAGTTTACGTTTAGCACCCCGCTCTCATGACCTGCTCTGTCACAGTCTGGGTCATGCACTCAGGCATCGCAGCAAGGGAATACGGGCATTTTAGCCAACATGCTCAACATCTGAGGCAGAGGAAATGGAAATTAAGTTGTTCAGCGAGTGCTGCCAGATTTATTACAACTATAAGAGGTAAAACTTTGTGATAATATGGTATAGGAGAGACAGGTGCAAAGTTTTTACTCAGGATAACTGAAGTACCACATACATGGATCCTAGGCGAGGTGTGTTCCTGTCTCTGTAGTGCTGTAATGCCACAGGTGCGTATTACCTGTTATATATCTGGTATATATACATTCCAAAGCAAAAACAATAACACTATAAGTTTTAACGGGCCCCTGAAACCATCAGATGAGTTTGTTCAGTCAATACATTTATACTGGCTTAAAATACCAAAATTGAGTCCTTTATTCAAGGTGTACCTTGTGAGGATGAGAGTCAGGGTGCAGTCTCACCTGTGGCTCTGTGCTGCTCTTCCGGACCACACTGTTGTGCTGATAAAGCAAAGGGCTGCCTCCTGAGTGGAACCCATTCACTGCACAAAAACACACATACACACAGACACACACACACACACACACACACACACACACACACACACACACACACACACACACAGGTTCACATGCTTTTCCCAGGACATTAGGTTGGCTTACATCCATTTCCTGGAGACTTATCCTACCCTTAATCATAATCGTGATGTAAACCGCCTGTGCTAATGGCAAGTACATCTCTGACATGTCAGGGCCATGCTGACTAAACATGAGGAGCCCATGGAACCTGTCTGATATAGTCCTGGTTTAGTCCCTGCCTCATGCTTACCAATTACAAACCCCAAATCACTGGGGCATAGGTCTAAGGAGACAATACTGTGCATGTATATTTTGGGTTAATATAGTATAGTATGTTTTTTTGTTTTTTGTATGATTGTGCCATCCCTCTCTTTTCTCCTTTAAGTCCCCCCTCCATCCCTCCATCTGGTGTGCACTTGAGGACTTGAGACCCTCCTTGTCCCCCCCTCCCACTACCACCACCACAGGCCACAGCTTGTGCTCAGCTCTCCAGGACAAAATGAGTCACAGAAAGTCTTCTGTGATGAGAAGCTGCTTTGTGCTGATGTGTGTGTGTGTGTGTGTGTGTGTGTGTGTGTGTGTGTGTGTGTGTGCGTGTGCGTGTGCGTGTGCGTGTGCGGGTGTGTGTGTGTGTGTGTGTGTGTGTGTGTGTGTGTGTGTAGGTGTGTGTGTGTGTGTGTGTTTGTGTGTGTTTTTGTGCAGCCCTGACAGGCGACTGCTATCTTAATTTTGGGCTGTAACCTAATATACATAATTTTCATAATTTTACCAATACCAATGCATAGCATTGTCAATCATCCCGATTTGGGAGGAACGTCTTGCTATGTGTCTGAATTTGATGATGTCACACATTTCAGTGACAACCTCTATTGTTAATGTAATGATTGACCAATCTGCTAAATAACGGGCCACTGACTGAATCAAAGCCACAGGGGACTGATCCAAATCTCAAAATACTACAGTGTGTAAACTTTGCTAAATACACGTATCCTGCTTTGCTGCTTTGGGGAGTGAGAGAGTGGGCAACCCTACCACTATAGCACAAAGTATTGATACTGAGTACCTGTTGTAAGGACACTGGACATAGTTGGGACATAGGGACAGAAGAGTACCTGCCGGGAGGGAGTTCTTGTGTCTCTGAGGGGTCTTGGGGGTCCCGGGAACAGAAGAGGGCCGCTCCCATGTGGTTTCTGAGAGACAGAGAGGACAACATAAGTCGGTCAGTGAGGGTTGAGCTAAACTCAGCTATGCAAATCTACTGTTGTCCTTTTAGTTCTCATTAATAAATATGTCAAACGCAGGCTCTTAGAAATGTTTGAACACTAGTCAGTAGGGCTGTATTGGACAAAATAAATTCTTGTTGGACTAAAGACATGTGCTGCTGGTCGACTAAAAAGGGGTCATGGCAAAAGCTCTCAAAACTATTAACATACGACTACAAGAAAATACTACTGTGCATTTATATGTAAAATATCTAAGTCACTACTCCTTCAGAGCACTGTCACAATACAGTCATTACCACTACAATCACTATTATTCTACTACTACTTCTACAATCTACTACTATCACTTCTATTAGAATCTACTACTATCATGTCTACTACTATCACTTCTACGATCTACTGCTAAGTCACTACTCCTTCAGAGTACTGTCACAACACAATCGGCATGGATCCCGCTAATTAAAGTACTGCACATGGCATAAGGTTTGTCATCTTGTTGTGGACAGTTTTGTGTCATGTTTTAGTATATTTATATATTTATACAGACAGGTTTTTGATGACAACAACATTTTAACATTTTTAACATCGCAAAGAAATTCAAAGTAATGGTAGTGTTGGGTAAGTAATTAGTTACAGTTACCCGTTACTTTTCCCTCAAAGTTATTCTGTTAGTAACTGTGTTACTGGGTGATGAAAGTACAAATCAAATACTCCGTAGCTGCTTTTTCCAAGTAAAGATGAACTAAAGTCGGCCTTATTTGCCCTACAAATCACCAAATCCACCAGGAGCCAGAGTTATAAGCTATTCTCCTCCACAGAGCTCAAAATCACAACTGTACCGTCACAACAGAGCAGTGCAAACATGGTAGAAAGTAGGGCCCAAGTGATATGATTTTTTTTTTTTTTTTTTTTTTTTTTTTATCTGATACGATACTGATAAAAGGGGCTTTGGAGGTGCTGGTAGCTGATATAACAGCCAGTATATTCAGTGATGTAATAATTAACTGTCTTCAAATGGTTATAAAACTTAGGTTTGGCTCTATTGGATTTTAAGTTGGGTTTATTTATGCTATATTTACTGTAATTTTTTTCTGTGCATGAATTTTTTTCATATTTAAAAAAAGTAGGTAGGCCAAATGGACGCTTAACCTTTATAGATTAGCCTAAATGCTTATGTGCCGTGCTAATTAATTAGCTATATTTGTACATGCGGACTATAGTCACTTGCAGCCACTATAGTCACTTTACAGTAACGCTAGGCCAATGTAAGAGAAAACAGGCTGTTTATGTGTGGTAGCTTACAGCAGATAAGCGCTAACCGATTGAGAAAGAATGAAAAGAAGCTTTAAAACTGTCACATTTGCAACACTCACTGCGCATACAGGCACCTCTCAGATCACAAGTCCCAAATAAAATTCCTTTTAATCCTGACTCAAAACAATCATCTGTAGAAAGCATATAATCCAGCGGGCTGACAGCAGCTGTGTGTCCTCTGTTTATGGGACAGTCCTCTTTGCTCCACACTCACACTTTGATAAAAACAAGCAGTAGTTTTGTTGCTGGCCTAAATCACACTGACGTTAATTCACCAGGAGCCAAGCTATTCTCCTCCACAGAGCTCAAAATCACAACTGTACTGTCACAGGGGCAAATAGCTGTGCCCTTTATGGAGCAGACTATCCAAACATCATTTACCAAACGCACTGATATCAGAACATTACAAACATGCACATGAGTGCTTATACATGTGCAAAACCAAAGGTGAACCGCAGATATTAGATGAGCTGCACTTACGTAGGGTGAACAGAGGGCTGCCACTATCGTGTCTCGCCTCTGACGTCTTTTTAATGATCTGTAAACTCCAAACGCATGAGTTCCTCTCACTGTAATTGTCTGTTTGTGGTCCCATCATAAAGAGTCGCCAAATAATGATGTATATCCATAAAATCCACATGAATTGGCATATTTCCTCATGTGTGATGAAAACTAGAGTATTCACCTGCTTGTCAGCGCTAAACCAATGAAAGGTCTGAAAAGTTTTTAGGGCCATCTATCTCTTCTTCTGACTGATTTACTTTACAGTCAATGGCAAAAAAGGAGAAAATTTAATTTGTCAACTGGACATAGTTTATTTGGTTGAATACGTTTCGCAGCTCATCCAAGCTGCTTCCTCAGTTCTGGTCAGATGCTGGCGGACACTGCTTTATATCTGCCTGAAGGGAGGAGCTTAATTACAATGAAAATTACTCTGAGACAACACATATTTAAATACAGTTTCAGTTGGTCAGGTGATACAATATGGAGTTGTTAACAGTTTCTGTTAGTCATGTGAGTCAGTCAATCTCTTTTTTTCTAGCCAATCACTGTCTTTACTCCCTCACCTCAGTCAGGTTTACTTCCCAAAACAAAGGAAAAACTTTGCAGCTCCTCTGAATGAGCCGAGAGAGCAGTCTGATCTGTCACCGCAGCTGAGATAGACAGCAACAATAACGGCATTACAGCAGAGGTAAGTAATTAGTTACTTTAAAAACTAAAGTAGAACTTGCCAATGGTTTGGAGGTAAAGAGTTGTATATGTTTTCTGTTGATTGTATCTATTTATTTGAAGAAATGTGTCTAAACAGGGAGATGACGAGACCAATATGAGAACAATAAGACACAATAAAGCAGCAAGTGCTATTAATGTAATGCAGTTTAACTCCAGTCCTTTGTGAGGTCTTTATAAGATGTTTTGTGCTGTTAGACCTGGATATGCAGACAGAGGAGCAAATAGCTCATTGCGTGAGCCCAGTGAGGACTGCTGGAGCCTACTGTAGGAGCTGCGTCGTGTCTCGGTGCTGTGTGTTGTATCTGCTGCATCCTGACTCCGAGTCCCTCATCCTTTTATGGACCAGTCCATTATTTGAAGCAGTTATACGGTGTAATAGGCTATGACTGAAGCAGAGTTTAGCCATCAGCGTACTGTAGAGCGGTTAGACGGACTGCTTCGCTCTCATGGCAACGACAGAACCTGAATGAGTCCAAACGGAGTTAAAAGTGACAGATATGGCAATTTGGCGCCCTAGGTGAACTTGAGTTTGGGGCCCTCCCTATTTATTGTTTTTCCCCATTGTTCTTGAGACAACCACATCTCTATTTATTTTAATTATTGTGGATTGGAAACTTGTGTTATTAAGCCAGGCGTATACTGTGCGATATTTTTGATCACTTCACTCAGCCCCCAGCTCAAACTGTATGACCAAATCGTAGGGTTTAAAAGTTCACAGCTCTCAATTCATGTTCTCACACTCAGTGAGACCTGCCTGCGCACACTGTACGTCCACCTCACGACATGTGGAGTTCTTGTTCCAGAAATATAAAGTAGAAAACCACAGAAGTGCGGAGACACGTGCCTCTCTTTTGTTGTGGTCATGATAGCCCTGTGAGGCCACATCGAAAAGGCTCGGGTGAGCCTGCCAAAGCTCAGTTTAGCTGAGCCTCCATTGCTTGTGTCCAAATCACTTACTGGCCCGCCATAGTTATACTACACGAAGCACGACACAGGATTAAGCCAAAAGTTGGCCCGATCCCAAAAACAGTCGCACGAGTGAAAAATCGGCTCAAAAAGGGCCAAATATTGGACAGTGTACGCCCGACTTTAGTTAGGTAGCCTACTAGATAACCAGAGCTGAAAGTATTTTGTTTTTGCTAGTACAATTACATTTTTGTTTATATCCATTAAATATGATTATGATTATACTATGATTATGTTCAGATCAAATCAATTTGATGCAGACTATTTACACTTAATAAAAAAATGTGGACTTTGAACTAGCTCTGAGATAAAACAAGAAACACTTGAGCTACATTTGTGGACTCTCCTCCTACATGAAATAAAGCTCACTGGCTGTGGTTTTGTCAGTGTTGGGCAAGATCCTTCAAAAAAGTAATTAGGTACAATTAGCCTACATAACTTCTCCCCCAAAGTAACTGAGGTAAAAACTGTGTTTTTCTAAGTAAAAACAAGGAAAATTCAGCCTTATTTGGCTTGCAAATCACCAAATGGACCTAGAGCCAGAGTCATGAACTATCAAACTCACAACTCTACCGTCATAACAGCGCAGGGCAAACAGCTGTCCCCTTTATGCAGCAGACTGTGTCCAAACAGTGCATTTACGAAACGTACTGATATCAGAACATTACAAACATGACAGCACTTATACACATGTAAAACCAGAGGTGAATCGCCAAACAGATATGAGATGAGCTGCACTTACGAGTAGTGTGAGCAGAGGGCTCACAGAAGGGTCACAGAACGGTCTTTTTAGCGATCTGTAAACTCCAAACGAACGTGTCCCTCCCACTGTAATCGTCTGTTTGTGCTCCCATCAAAAAAGAGTCACCAAATAATGATGTATATACATCATATCCACAAGAATTGGCATATTTCCTCACGTGTGTTGAAAACAGCAAGTATTCGAGTGTGTGTCAGCACTAAACCAATGAAATATCAGGACAGGCTT
This sequence comes from Taenioides sp. WSHXM2023, assembly GCA_029959045.1. Taxonomy (NCBI): domain Eukaryota; kingdom Metazoa; phylum Chordata; class Actinopteri; order Gobiiformes; family Gobiidae; genus Taenioides; species Taenioides sp. WSHXM2023. The sequence continues at coordinate 27,237,794 of CM057104.1, read as the reverse complement.
TATGGCTGCTTCACGCTGCTTCTGATTAGTCAACTTTACAGTCGATCCCTTGTTTTAGCCAATCACTGTCTCTAATCCTTCACCTCGGTCTTGTTTACTTCCCAAAATAAAACAACACGGTGGCACGGTGGCTGAGTGGCTACCACTCATGCTTCACAGCAAGAAGATTCCGGGTTCGATCCCTGGGTTGCCTGGGCCTTTCCGGGCAAAAAGGTTCCGGATTCCGGGCCTTTCTGTGTGGAGTGTTCTCCCCGTATCTGGGTGGGTTTCCTCAGGGCACTCCGGTTTCCCTCATTAAACCTAAAAAACATGCACCAGGGACTACAGGTGGAAATTGCTACAACCTGTCACATCTCTCCTGTTAAGGTTAATGTATATTGTGCACTTGTTACTGGTAAATCAACACTGGAAGGTGTTAGGTTTGCCGCTGCTCTGGAAAAGAGGCACTAAGACAGAAAGGGGCAGATCCGCTCAAGTCAATATGAAGGTTGAAATTCTGGGGTAGAGCAGATTAAATACCAAAAATTACTCGTGTGGGACTTCTTTTCTGTGCGTAGGGTTCAGCAGCTTGTTGCCTCTCTGCCTCCTAGTCCAGTTATTATACAGGTACAACAATTAACACTAGAAGTCCCAGAGAGGAGTCATTTGACTTTTCTACCTTTAAAACCCAGAGAGGAGTCGATTGACTGGAAGGATTTTAGCTAACATCCTGTCTTCAGGTGCGAACAGCTGCTTTTGTTTTGTAAACGAGGCCATTACTGGCGCACCCCAGGAGGGCGGCTGAAGGGGAGACACTGTAGACTCTTGAAATGACATTTGTTTTGTACTTCTTTGGTGTATTGAATATGGTGTGGTTTGTGAATAAAACCACAAAAACGGTCCATTTATTTTATTGTATTTATTTCTCAAATTAAATATGTTCAATATTTATGATATATCCCTCCTTGACACATTTTTGTGCTTCTAGCAGAAAAAAAAACAAAAAAAAAGAGGACCTTCGATAAAAAAAAGTCAACATTTTAGAATGCTATAACAAAATTATGGATTAATATTTGTAAAAAAAAAAAAAAAATCACTATAAAAGGTCCCGCTTTTTTCTTTTCATACATATGAAAAAAATACTATTTTCCAGAATTTTTAACCAACTTTGCCAACTTTCAAACATATTGTATGTAAAATCCCTCAGTCGTCCAGGTAGAATCCATGGCAAAAAAAGGAGAAAATTTAATTTGTCAACTGGACATAGTTTATTTGGTTGAATACATTTCGCAGCTCATCCAAGCTGCTTCCTCAGTTCTGGTCAGATGCTGGCGGACACTGCTTTATATCTGCCTGAAGGGAGGAGCTTAATTACAATGAAAATTACTCTGAGACAACACATATTTAAATACAGTTTCAGTTGGTCAGGTGATTCAATATGGAGTTGTTAACAGTTTCTGTTAGTCATGTGAGTCTATTCAATATGGAGTGGGAGTGGGGGAGTAGTTAGCATATCCATTCAGGGCCATGATGGGTGTTTTCACACCTCTGGACCTGACCTGGCTAGTCCCATTGTTTTCCCAGTTTGTTTTGATTTAGGTTTGAGGATAGAGTTATAGATGGGAGACAAATGATGTCTGAGACCCCCATTTCTGTTCAAAGAAGGATTCTCTTTCTTGACAAAAATAGCTTCTTTAACTCCCCTCTCAAACCAGTTCTTTTCCCTGGCCAAGATCTGGACCTCGCTGTCCTCAAAGGAGTGGCCTGTGGCTTTTAGGTGGAGATGTACGGCAGATTGCGGCCCACCCTGGTTTTCCCGTCTGTGTTGATACATCCTCTTGTGAAGTGGCTGTTTTGTTTCTCCAATGTAGCGCTCACTGCAGTCTTCACTACACTGAATGGAGTAGACCACATTGCTTTGTTTGTGGCTCGGAGTTTTGTCCTTAGGATGGACCAGTTTTTGTCTTAAAGTGTTTGTGGGTTTGAAATAGACTGGGATTTCATGTTGTCTGAAGATCCTCTGTAGTTTTTCGGAAACGCCAGCCAGGTAAGGAATAGTTACACCCCTTCTCCTGGGCTCTGGTTCTCTGTTGTCCTGTTTCTTTGTTCTCTTCGTTTTATTGAAAGCCCATTTAGGATATCCTCAAACCTAAATCAAAACAAACTGGGAAAACAATGGGACTAGCCAGGTCAGGTCCAGAGGTGTGAAAACTCCCATCATGGCCCTGAATGGATATGCTAACTACTCCCCCACTCCCACTCCATATTGAATAGACTCACATGACTAACAGAAACTGTTAACAACTCCATATTGAATCACCTGACCAACTGAAACTGTATTTAAATATGTGTTGTCTCAGAGTAATTTTCATTGTAATTAAGCTCCTCCCTTCAGGCAGATATAAAGCAGTGTCCGCCAGCATCTGACCAGAACTGAGGAAGCAGCTTGGATGAGCTGCGAAACGTATTCAACCAAATAAACTATGTCCAGTTGACAAATTAAATTTTCTCCTTTTTTTTTTTTCAAACATATTGTTCATGTACCTTATGGCAAAAAAGCACAAACAATGAATAACTTTTATTATTTAAAATGGAAATTTTTTGGTCCTGGTGGTACAGCCAGGGGTCTGTGAGTAAAATGACCAGAAGCATTAGTGTCTAAGTCAAGAGGACTGAAATGTCAGCATGACAAATATACAAAAGAACAACTGTGATTTGTTTCCAATGCTTTCATATTTACACTAGGCTACAGTGGCATGTCCTTGTTGTGTGACTGGCATCTCAGCAGTCCGTCTGCACTGTCAAAACATACTTGGCACTGCCATGGTATCTCCCTCCTGCATTTGCCACATGTGTATTTGTAGCAGTCAATACATCTCACAGTTGTGCAGTTGTTCATGCATCGATGGTTGACCTGACGCTTCGCCCTTTTCCCAGGGCTAGGTGTGGGAGGTTGCTGCTGAAGCAGTTGCTCCTTGTGAGCCTTCTTCTTACTCAGACAGTTAGCCAACTCTCTCACAAGCTCAACCAGGAAGTCCACCCGTCTCTACTGCACCCCGGTGCATGCCTTATGAACAACATAAGCATTCTCTCCCCACTGGGACGACTGGGGTCCTTGCCAAGATATGGGAGGACATTGCAGATGTACTGTCAAGTTGCAAGCCACCCAAAACTTGATGCCAAACTTGTCAGGTTTGGTTGCAATGTGCTGCAGGAAACAGCAGCGATTCTTTGACGGGAAAAGCTGTTCATCAATAGTGATGTGTCGACCAGGGTTGTAGGATGTGATGCAGTTATTGACAAAAGATCCCCACACATCAGAAATTGCAGCAAACTTATCGGTCTCCACTCGCTCACTGCGTGTGAACATGTCATCAAAGCGTAGGTGTTGCATGATGTCTTGGAAGCAGTTTCGGGCAATAGCATAGCCATCCTTCTATGTGTTGAAGGTGAAGCAGGCAACTACAGTGCATCCGGAAAGTATTTACAGCGCTTAATTTTTCCCACATTTTGTCATGTTACAGCCTCATTCCAAATTGTATTAAATTCTTCTGTTACCTCAACATTCTACACACAATACCCCATTATGACAATGTGAAAAAAGTTTTTTGACAGTTTTTGAATTTATTAAAAATAGAAAGCTAAGACATGACATTTACATAAGTATTCACAGCCTTTGCCATGAAGCTCAAAATTGAGCTCAGGTGCATCCTTTTTCCACTGATCATCCTTGAGATGTTCCTACAGCTTCATTGGAGTCCACCTGCGGTAAATTCAGTTGATTGGACATGATTTGGAAAGGCACACACCTACATCTATATAAGGTCCCACAGTTGACCGTGCATGTCAGAGCACAAACACCAAGCATGAAGTCAAAGGAATTGTCTGTAGACCTGCGAGACAGGATTGTCTTGAGGCACAAATCTGGGGAAGGATACAGAAAACTTTCTGCTGCTTTAAAGGTCCCAATGAGCACAGTGGCCTCCATCATTCGTAAATGGAAGACGTTTGGAACCACCAGGAGTCTTCCTAGAGCTGGCCGGCCGTCTAAACTGAGCGATCGGGGGAGAAGGGCCTTAGTCAGGGAGGTGACCAAGAACCCGATGGTCACTCTGTCAGAACTCCAGCATTCCTCAATGGAGAGAGGAGAGCCTTCCAGAAGGACAACCATCTCTGCAGCAGTCCTGTATGGTAGAGTGGCCAGACGAAAGCCACTCCTTAGTAAAAGGAACATGGCAGCCCGTCTGGAATTTGCCAAAAGGCACCTGAATGACTCTCAGACCATGAGAAACAAAATTCTCTGGTCTGATGAGACAAAGATTGAACTCTTTGGTGTGAATGCCAGGCGTCATGTTTGGAGGAAACCAGGCACCGCTCATCACCGAAAAAATGAAACACCGAAGGTTCATTTTTCAGCAGGACAACGACCCAAAGCACACAGCCAAGATTTCAAAGGATTGGCTTCAGAACCACTCTGTGAATGTCCTCGAGTGGCCCAGCCAGACTCCAGACTTGAATCCGACTGAACATCTCTGGAGAGACCTGAAAATGGCTGTGCACAGAAGTCTCCCATCCAACCTGATGGAGCTTGAGAATTACTGCAAAGAAGAATGGGCAAAACTGCCTAAAGATCGGTGTGCTAAGCTTGTGGCATCATATTCAAAAAGACTTGAGGCTGTAATTGCTGCCAAAGGTAGATCAACAAAGTATTAAGCAAAGGCTGTGAATACTTACGTAAATGTGATTTATTAGTTTTCTATTTTTAATAAATTCAAAAAATGTAAAAAAAAAAAAACAAAAAAAAAAAAAACTTTTTTCACATTATCATAATGGGGTATTGTGTGTAGAATTTTGAGGTAAGAGATGTATTTAATACAATTTGGAATGAGGCTGTAACATGACAAAATGTGGGAAAAAGGAAGCGCTGTGAATACTTTCCGGATGCACTGTATTTATCCCCCTCAGCACAAAAGGCTGCCTGCAACTTTGGAACCTTTAGCCCACCATCCCCCACTGCCACACGCCCACACAGCTTATGGGAACTGACCAGCTAGTCCTCCCCCCTGCTGATTCTTCAGGTACTGGAGGCATTTACAAATGAAGAGATGCTAATTGTGGCCATCAAAGTCGTCAGTTTGGACTAAGAGTCTTTCGACTCTTCTCCAGGACTTTTAGGGGGGTGTCAAAATTCCTGGGACTTATAGTGTTAATAAGCACAAATGTGATATTTTGGAGGCGGGTCATCTACATGTGAATACCACAATTAATATGCAAGTAATTCATATGCATTCACTGCATTTACTACTCGTTCACTCATGTTTGTCTCAAATCGGACCAAAATATTGATTCTGTGAACAGACTTTTGATGGGTAGCTGTGTCTTAAGTGAAACTAAAGCTAGAAAAGTATCATCAACAGAGATATTTTGCCTACCTCAGCACACATACATCCTCATGCTACTCCAAAAAGCAAGAATAATTCCAATTGGAATCATTCAATAGTCTGATGTCTGTCCATTTTGTAAACATCTCTGAAACTACCGCTGCGGCAACATGTCCCCGATTTGACAATTAGATATTATTTTGGTGTTTTCTTGTTTAAAAGTAAACTACTTTGATTTAATGTCATATTGAGAGAAAATCAAATTGCTCTAAGGCCTCGGCCATTAGTGGAAGTGAGGGCAATTGGTTAGGGGCCCCACCAAGTTTGGGTGCCCTAGGCGGCCACGTTCTTTTACCTACAGTCCCTGACAAAAGTCTTGTCGCTTATCCATTTTGTAGAAACAAAAGCTTATAACCTGACTTTAAATTAATCGATTGGTTTTAGAAATGTCTCATATGAAAGCTAAAACCCTCCCAAATTATGCTCAATATACTAAAATAAATTTGCTTCACTGAAGAAAGATTGATCATTTAATGAACACAGAAAGGTCAGACAAGACAAAAGTCTTGTCGCCTACAGAAAATTGAACAAATAATTTACTTCAAATACAAAAATATGTTGCATAACGTCAGTGAATTAAGTAGTGGTGCTGTGAGATCCATATTTAAGATCTTGTATGACTTCCATGAGCTTGAAGGACTGCATCCATGCGGTTCGACAATGATTCATACAATTTGTTGATGAAGTCATCAGGAATAGCAAAGAAAGCAGTCTTACATGCCTCCCAGAGTTCATCAAGATTCTTTGGTTTTGCCTTCCATGCTTCCTCTTTCATTCTACCCCAGACATGCTCAATGATGTTCATGTCTGGTGACTGGGCTGGCCAGTCCTGGAGCACCTTGATCTTCTTCGCCTTGAGGAACTTTGATGTAGAGATAGAAGTATGCGATGGAGCACCATCCTGCTGCAAAATTTGACCCCTTTTATGGTTGGGAATATAAGAGGTAGCTAATACTTCTTGATATTTTGGGCTATTGATATTGCCTTCCACCCTGCAAATGTCTCGCACACCCCCATACTGGATGTAACCCCAGACCATGAGTTTTCCGCCACCAAACTTAACTGTTTTCTGGGTGAATCTTGGATCCATGCGGGCTCCAGTAGGTCTCCTGCAATATTTGCGGCGACTGTGATGTAATTCAACTGAGGATTCATCTGAGAAATCCACCTTCTGCCACTTTTCCAGTGTCCATCCTTTTAGCAGGCTGTGGGCCTTGGCAAATGCCACACGGTTTTTTAATTGCCTTTTGTTTAGTGCTGGTTTCTGTGCACTGATTCGACCATGGAGGCCATTTCGAGACAGAATTCTACAAACTGTTCTGGTTGACACAGGGACTTGAGGTGACCAGGCCTGGTGGAGCTCTGCTGCAGTGGAAAAGGGGCTGGCCTTGGATTTTCGAATCAACAAACGGTCCTCCCGAGCAGTTGTCTTGCGGGGTCTGCCGGACCTGGGCTTGTCAAAAACATCTCCAGTCTTTTCAGATCTTTTTCTTATTCTTTGTACTTGACGCTGAGACACATTGAAGGTGTCAGCCACCTCAGCAGTGGATCTGGTCTTCAGCCTCTTGATAATTAACGCTTTGGTCTCAGGGTGGATCTTAGGCATGTTGTCAGAGGTCAAGTTGCAGTTGATGTGAAGGTCTGGTGTGCTGGGGTTCTTTTTATACACACCCACTAATTGATTGATCAGTAACTGATCATAGGTGAGGCTGTAATCTAGGATTGGGTGCATCATATGACAAGGCGACAAGACTTTTGTCTTGCCAAAATCTGACCTTTCTGTGTTCATTAAATGATCAATCTTTCTTCAGTGAAACAAATTTATTTTAGTATATTGAGCATAATTTGGGAGGGTTTTAGCTTTCATATGAGACATTTCTAAAACCAATCGATTAATTTAAAGTCAGGTTATAAGCTTTTGTTTCTACAAAATGGATAAGCGACAAGACTTTTGTCAGGGACTGTAATGGTAGCGCCACCTCTGGCCAGTGCATGAAAATAAGCCTCTGTGTTAGTTATGCTGCAGGATGTGGGTTTCATTCAATCACATTCAGTCCGATCGTGCAGGGGGCGCCACAAAGGGGGGCCGGGCTCTTGCCCGGCCGTGGCCCCCCCTGGCCACCACGTAACTACGCCACTGGATCAGACATAAGAGCATTTAAAGCCAGCGCCTCAATGCTGCCTCAGAGCAAACTGTGAAAATGCACTTGTGTAAACAAGTGAGTCTGGTGGTGCATTCAGGTGCAGTACAGCGTCACAGACACGGACAATCCTGCTGCTGTCAGACTGTACAATGATCAATGCTAGTCATGTGTCATCTCCATAGCAACCATGTGTAATCTCCATAGTAATAATAACAATGTGCAATATTATTTAAAGTCACTTTACCTGCTATTATTTATTTACCCACCACTGTCCATCACTGCACTGTACACAATCATCTCAGAATCAAAAACACTTATTGTGCAATGTTCCTGTGCCTTTTAGCTTAGCTTACAGTGTTGTGTTTTTTAGTTGATTGTAAATACTTATTATTATTTATCTTGATTTTGATGCATGCTCTTATTTTCCTACTGTTTCTGTAACTTGCGTTGTGACACTGCAATTTCCCCATTGTGGGACAAATAAAGGATTATCTTATCTTATCTTATCTTAAATTACTCCTCTAATAAATATTTATGCAGCGCTATATATTATCTGGATGTAAATTGGATTAAATTGATGTAATAGAGATATCGCCTAGATTTAGGCCGATAGCCGATATGTCTCTGATAGCCAATATGTCTCCAAGTGCCCATATCTGCCAATAATACTGGCCAACCGATATATCGGTCAGGCCCTAGAAAGCTCAAAAAAGTCAATTTATCATATTGCCCCTCTTTAATAGTCAACAAGTCACAATTATTGTTTAATAGTTGCAGCTTTAGTAAGTCAGTATAGCCCCTTTGCATTGGCCAGACCCTCTCACCGTTGCTGGTGGTGTTGACGTAGTACTTGCGTCCCTGTGGAGACATGTAGCAGCTCCAGTGTAGGGGCAGGGGCTCATTCTTCAGCTCCTCTCCGGACAGGGGGGAGGCCTGGGGCAAAAGGAACAGTGTGATTGGTCAAACAGGTTATCCACACTTCAAACAACTGGCTGTAATCAGAACAGTCATGCGTGATGTCACCAACAACTGGAAATTGCAGTGGCCATTGCAGGCAGCACACACTTAGACTGAGGCATTTTTGATCAGAAAGCTAATGTACTTCCTGACAAAAATGACTAGAAGCAGGAGGGGGGGGGGGGTGTAACTTTTTTTTTTTTTACTTTTTGGTGTCGGGAAACGTGGTTTTGGCAACTTCTGAAGCAGGCCGCTGCTGATGCCTCGGAGTTTCCTCCTGGGTTAGCCATGTTAGCTGCTAAAGCCACGTACGGTCCGTGTCACTTAACTAACTCCTGCTAATACTTGAGCTCCGTGAATGACTTAAACATCTCCCGAGTCTGAGCTAAGGCTAATCATAAACTGTGTTCGGACTTAGTGATTAGCATTGACATCAGTGTGCTGATCGCGTCCTATCGGCTTTTTTGGATCTATTTCGCCTGCGTGAGTCGGTCCTTTTGACAAAATGTGTGATAAAAGGGAGCCTCGGAAGAAACGCGGCCAAACTGATGCGAGTAGCGCTCTGTGTTCGGAGCCGGGACCCGAGGCTCAACAGGATGTAACAATGACGGAAGGCAGTGATGAACGCAGCACGGGTGCCCCGCTCAGTGTGGTCACATTTACTAGAGCACTGGAAGTTTTGAAACGGGACATCTGTGACAAGCTCGACTGTAAGATCGATACAGTTACTCATACACTACGGGCGAAAATATCCTCTGTGAAGGCCGAGTTTAAAGCTACAGTAACCATTCTACAGGCCACCGTCAATGCTCAGGGGGCCACCATTAAAGATTTGGAACTTTCTGCGACTACATGCAGTGATGACCTGACTGCCCTCCAATCCACTGTGGCTGTCTTAGGGGAAGAGGTTAAACGACTGCAAGATAAATGTGAAGATTTATAAGGAAGGGCGAGACGCAATAATATCCGTCTGATTGGTGTTCCTGAGGGCCTGGAGACGTCCGATCCCAGGGGCTTTGCATCCCAACTTTTGCAGGATCTTCTGAAACTGGATGACGCACCACTGTTGGATCGTGTTCATAGATCTCTTGGACCTAAACCTAAAACAGGAGGTCCACCTCGGCCATTGCTCATCAGAGTGCACTACTTTCATGTAAAGGAACAGATATTACGTAAAGCAGGGGCCAGCATACCTCTTCTTTTCCAGGGCAAAAAAATATCAATTTTTCCTGACTTCACATCTGCAGTGGTCAAGAAACACTCACAGTTCACCAATGCTAAACGTCTTCTACACACGTGTCCGGGGGTTAAGTTTGGCCTGTTCTATCCTGCAGAACTGAGGGTCACACTTCCAGATGGAGAGGTGCGTAAGTTCACGGATCCATCAGCTGCCACTGACTTTGCTAACAAGATTTTGGGGGATCCTCCCTCTTAGGACACAACTGTACTTCATCTTATTGAGGCTGATATGTATATTCTGTCTAATATTTCCAAATTATACTGATACTGTTGTTATTTTGTTGTGTATTCTGTGGAATTTCATCTGATTGTAGGATGTGCTTTATTTAGTTTTAAATATTTTGGTTCTTTTTTTTTTATATATATTATATAAATGATTGAATATATTTTGTATTTAAGTTTTATACATTGATTTCTTTTTTCCCATTATTACTATCATTATTACTAGTAGTATATTTTATACATTTAATATTATTATTATTATTATTATTAATTTAATTTATTTAATTTTAGTTATTACTATTACATTGTTCTTGCTTTGTCGCTGCTCTGTACTTACTGATGGGAGCTTTAGCGCTTCTGGGACTTCGAATGTTTGGGAGGAAGTGCCTAGTGGTTTGTATTAAGGGGGGTGTGCGCATCTCGTTTGGGGAGATGCTTCAGCATTTAGGGGTATTTTTGTTCTGTTTTGTTCGGCTGTACTGTTGTGTACACTTTCTTTGGTCTTCAGGTGCCTGCAATGGTCAGATGTTGTTCCTCTTTGTCTTCTGTTATTTTTATTATGGTATTTAGATTTGGCAGTGGGGGGAAGTCGTTCCTTTGTTCCATGGCATTTGAACACGCGCTTTCTGTCAGATGAAAAATTTATTGCATTTTTGACATCTAAGATAGATCTCTTTGTTGATACAAACAATGTGCCAGGTACATCGCCTTCCCTATTGTGGGAGACTTTTAAGGCATTTATTAGGGGCCATATTATATCTTACGCTGGTTTTGAAACTAAACAAAGGAAAGCAAAGCTTTCAGAGGTTACAACACGAATATTGCAGCTGGATGAATTGTATGCGACCTTCCCATCACCTGAGATCTATAATGACAGGCTGTCTTTGCAAGCTGAGTTTGATCTAGAGGGTCCTGGCTAAGGTCATTTCTATGCTGGACCATGAGTGTCACCCCCTGCAGGGCGCCCTGTCTGCTCTGGAGAGCAGCTTCAGTGACAGACTGATTCACCCTCGCTCTGTGAAGGAGAGGTTCCGCAGGTCTTTCCTTCCTGCTGCTGTCAGACTGTATAATGAACACTGTTAACACTGAACATGTGTCATTCAACTATATCTATGTGCAATAATGAAGACCTCTGATACAATTCACTCATGTCACTCATGTCACTTTAACATAGTCATATTACTGTAAATAACATAATATACTGAAGTCACTTTACTGAGATTTACTCTGTTCATATGCTGCACTGTTACTTTTATTGTACATAATAGTTTTTTTGGTATTTTATATTTTGTATTTTATATTTTTGCTCCACCGGAACAAAATTAAAGTCTATCTTTAAGTCTATTTCTAAATTATTATTTTTTTATTTTTTTAGCCATTATCTATTATCTTGTTTTATTGCATGTTCCATTTTCCTGCTGTTCTTGAACTGTGCGTTGCAACACTGGAATTTCCCCACTGTGGGACTAATAAAGGCATATCTTATCTTATCAACTGTCATCTGTTCAGGCTGAAGAGATGCTGCTTAAGTTTCAACATTCTCAGTATGAGTATGGAGATAAGGCCAGTAAGCTGCTCTCTCATCAGCTGCGTAGTGCAGCAACCTCAAATAATTAATAACCAATTTCGGGATTTTTATTCATCACTCTATGCTTCTGAATGTGCACACAGTGCTTTATCTCTGGATTCCTTCCTCAACCATCTTGATTTTCCTGTTATTGATCAAGAGCGTAGTTTTCAGTTGGAGCAGCCAATAACAGTTGAAGAGATTCTACGGGCCACTAATAACTTGCAATGCTCTAAGTGTCCTGGGCAAGATGGGTTTCCCGTCGAGTTTTATAGAAAGTTTATGCCTAAATTGGCCCCTCTTATGGTAAATATGTATAAGCATTCCCTTGAGGCTGGTACTCTACCACCATCTCTAATGCAGGCATCTATATCCTTGATTCTGAAAAAGGATAAGGATCCTTTATCCTGTGGCTCCTACCATCCAATTTCTTTGTTAAATGTGGACTATAAAATTCTGGCCAAGCTTCTGGCTTTGCGCATGGAGACAATCTTGCCATCCATAATCAGTCCTGACCAAACAGGATTTATTAAAGGGAGATATGCCTTCTCTAATCTTAGGCGCCTGTTTTATGTCTTTTATAACTCTTCAGATGCTAGTGATCCTGAGTTTGTGATTAGTCTGGACGCTGAGAAGGCTTTTGACAGAGTCGAGTGGGGATATCTTTTTTATGTTTTGGAAAAATTTGGATTTGGTAAAATATTAATTTCTTGGGTTAGGCTGTTGTATACCTCCCCGCTTGCCTCTGTCAGAATAAACAGCACTTACTCAAATTTCTTCCTTCTTTTTAGAGGAACTAGGCAGGGATGTCCTATGTCACCTTTGTTTTTCGCAATTGCCATAGAGCCATTAGCCATCTCACTTAGATTTAGCCCACAGATTGCTGAAGTAACCAGAAATGGTTTGGAACAAAGGGTATCCTTATACGCAGACGATCTACTCCTTTATGTCTCAAAACCAGCTTCTTCAATTCCCACTGTGCTCTCAATTCTCGAACAGTTTAGCCTTATCTCAGGTTATAAGTTAAATCTTGGCAAAAGTGAACTCTTTCCTTTAAATGTTGCTGCTCAGAAATATCCATCTGCTACTCTTCCGTTTCGAGTTGTATTGGATGGCTTCACATACTTGGGGGTTAAGGTTACAAGACAATTTCATAATCTTTTTAAATTCAATTTTGATCCCCTTATGGATAGAGTTAGACAAGATGTGAATAGGTGGGCGCTACTCCATTTGTCAGTGGCTGGGCGTATAAATACAATCAAAATGAATGTGCTTCCAAAATTTTCCTTTCTTTTTCAGTGTGTCCCTGTCTTCATTCCAGTGTCTTTTTTCCGTAAACTAGACCAAATTCTCTCTGGATTTATCTGGAATAATAAAACTCCCAGGATACGTAAGGCATATCTTCAGAGACCGAAAGGTGTGGGTGGGATGGCTTTACCAAATTTTATGTTTTACTACTGGGCATGCAATATTCGTGTTTTTAGATATTGGCTGCAAGTGGGTGATTTGGTCAATCCACCAGCATGATTGAGCTTGGAAGCCTCTTCCTGTGTGTCATCCTCTTTATCAGCTTTAATTTATGCTCCAAAACAACTTCCCAGCACAGAGTTTTACAATAATAGTATTGTGAAAGTCACCTTGAAAATATGGCATAAATTTCGGCGTTACTTTAAATTAAATTTCTTCTCATTGCAGTCGCCTATCTCGAAGAACCCTACGTTCCAACCTTCTCTAGTGGATGGCGCTTTTTCCCTTTGGGCTTCCTTGGGTATAAAGTTATTCAAGGACCTTTACATTGAGGGTGTTTTTGCCTCTTTCGAACAGCTGTCATCTAAATTTGATCTTCCAAAAAGTCATTTTTTCCGCTATTTAAGAATCCGGAGTTTTGTTAAGGAAATCAAATCAAAATGGTGGCTAGGGGGCCTAGCTGGAAACTAGGCCCCCTAGCCACTATTTTGATAATCTTTTATTGTCTCCCCCACTGTCAAAGGGAATGATATCTTGTTTGTATGAGAGAATATGCTCTTTTAGCAATTCATCAATCTCGGCTATTAAGTTGGCATGGGAGCAGGATTTGGGATGTGTGATTCAGGACGACATGTGGGACAAAATTCTTTATCGAGTTCATGGATCTTCATTATGTGCCAAGCATGGGTTAATTCAATGTAAGGTTTTACATCGCACACACTGGACCAAATTTAGACTCTCTCAGATTTATCCTAATGTTAGTCCAGACTGTGATCGTTGTCATCAAACACCTGCCACTTTAATCCACATGTTTTGGTCATGTCCATCACTTAAACAATACTGGACTAGAGTTTTTAGTACATTGTCACAGATCGTCCAGTCACCTCTCCAACCTGTTCCAGTAACTCCGTTGTTTGGGGTTCCTTCCGCCACCATTGTCCTACCAAAATTCAAAGCCGACTTTGTAGCATTTCTTACCTTGCTGGCAAGGCGTAGAATACTGCTATGTTGGAAGTCCCCTTCTGCCCCATCATGGGAAATTTGGATTAAAGATGCATTACATTTTAGTAAACTTGAAAAGATTAAGTTCACTATGTGTGGTTCCACAGACAATTTTTTTAGGATCTGGCAACCCTTTTTTGATTACGTTAAAACTTTGCAGTCCCGCAATATATCTAATTAGCTGGCTTTAAGTTGCTTTTAATAATTTTTTCTTCTTTTTCAGGGGAATTCTTATTTATTTTTTCTTATCTGAGTTAAATTATTACTGACCATCTGTTATTTGTTTTTACTATAATGAAGACCTTTCTGTTTTGCTTTTGCTTTGTGTGTGTACGTGTTCAGTATCTCCTCTGCCACTGATTTGTTTTGTTTTGTTTTTTTCTTTAAAAAAAAGGAAACATCTAATGACTGATAACCTGTTTTGTAATATTGGTGTAAAAAACTCAATAAATATAACTTTAAAAAAAAAAAAAAAAAAAAAAAAAAAAAAAGGAAACACTGAAATTCTAAACCATTGTAATAAAGCTTAGAATCAAACATGATTGGCAAAATTGGCCATGTTTGTGAGTCAGTAGTGCAAAATGTTCATAGAGATGCATTAGCCAAATCAATATAACAAAAGAAACATGAAACTGCCTCAAAAGATGCTGCCTCAGAATAATTACTATAACACTATGATTTGTATTTAGCATCTTCAAATCTCCATTGGTTTAGCATTAGGCTACACTCTATAGTATGTCCTGGTGTTACTGTAGTACAGTGCAGTGACATCATGGAGCAGAGAGGCCCCAGGTGCCCCAGTCGCTACACACATCTGGAGGAGGTTAGAGAGGTTAGCCAAACAGCACCAGAGCTAATGCTAATGCTAACACGCCGAGTCAACCCTGCTCTGTAGGTACGCACACACAGGAGGCAGAGAGGGAAACCTTCACGTTATCTAGCCAGAAAACGTCTGCTAACCCTGTATTTTAGATCTCTAGAAACAATGTTCTGAAATGCATGGGAGACCTGTATTAGTCTATCATATCTATTCATATTCCATTGTTCTCTCAGATGTTAATGCTCTTGGAGTTGTTTATAGTGTGAAGAATTCTACTTTCAAATATATCGCAAATTTGATTTTTTGGCCCTTTTATCTAGGTGTCGATTTCACAACCCTACCTGAAAATCACAATTCATATAGCTCTATCTTTATAGTATACACATAGTGTATAATGTGAAAAGTAGATCTGTCATCAGCCCATTACTTCCGCTCCTGTCTGTAGCAGAGAAAAAATATATACATATTGCATTACATGAAAAGTGGATAGGTGCCACTTTGTGCAAATGTGTTTTTATTGCAAACCACAGCAATTGTCAGTGAGACAACTTCGTGTTCGATGTTCCACTTTCATGTTCCACTTTCATAAAGTGCTCTGCATCAGTGTCAGTGAAGTGTTTCTCTTCTGTCTTCATAACAGTTCCATAGACTGAAGTTCCCACTGTGGGATGAAATAATGTGCTGTGACCCTGAGGTAGTTCTCCTTACTGAGGGACGGCCACTAGTCTCTAGTTAGCACGACTGTGTTTGTCTGCCCCTACTCTTGCTGTACTAGGGGCGCACTCGTACTGGGACTTTTGGGCCATGCTGTGCTTGGTTGCCTGGTATTCTGTGGCCCGTGTTCGCACCTGCTCAGCCGCGGCCTAGCACGGCATGGTCGCACGGCGTCGTCACATGGCATCCTCGCATGGAGTCGTCACATGGCCCTGTTTGTTTGCATGTTGCACGGTGGAGCTGCCGCTTTTGGCGGAGAGGGTGGGTCCAGGGCAGACCCCGAAGCTGCTGCCAGGCACCATCATTTGCACCATTTAGAGTTTCAGCCAATGCCAGCCAATAATTTTGTACGCCAAACTGAGCTGCCATTTAATAAAATTTGGCTGAGCCAGCTAGAATTATGTGCATCAAATAATAATTCTATCCATCACATAGAGACATACATGAAAAATATACAACAAACCAAATCAATTTTGCACACTGGAACAACAGACACGCACAGTGGTGGCTTGTGGTATAATTTTTTTTTTTTTTTTTTTTTTTTTTGGAGGGGAGGCGCTTAGGTTTAAAGTAAAAATATATATATTATAAATATATGTATTATATATAGGCTATATAGTATTATAACGAATGCCACTGAACTATATCTATCAGAGCACAACGCACAGCCAAGTGCAAAGTTTACGCAGCAGCACAATCTGAGCTCCAACAACACAACATAACACATCACTCACAGCCATACCCAACAATGTCAGCAAAACTACAATAAGAGGCTACAGTATGGTCCCAACAGGAACATATCAGCACACACGGTAGAACACCGGAGCAGCTCTGTCGCACCCACAAGCTCATTTACGCACCTGTGAGGCTCTGTCCTCAGATTTGCCCCAAACTAACGAAAACAAGCCCTACCTTCTCCAGAGGACTGAAGCGGTGTGCATCCTCTATCTGCCGTCCTGTTGGTTCTGCATTATTGTCCAATATGACGAGATAAAACTGGTCCAAGTCCCGGTCCATCCAGGTCCACGACGCGAGGTCCGGGAGCCGAGTGCACAAGCTGTTAAACTAGTCTTAATCCCACTTCCCACTTAAACCTGAAAGTTACACCAGTCCATATTAGCACTATGGCACCAGGTGGACTTAAGCCCTCTGCGCGCTACACCCAGGTCAAACTTTTCCACCCAGAAACGACGGACAGCGGCAGATACAACAGCGAGCGAGTGCCCCGGCTCCGGCAGCGGAGCTTCGAGTTTCTCCTTGCTCTTTCCTTGTGGAGGTTTAGGTGAAAGTACAGTAGCTAGCCTACATTGTATCACGTTTTGTGGAAATACCTATATACATGTGTAACCAATACACTGCATATTGAGATCTTGTAAATCAGTAGAACATAGACTATAGGCATGAAATGACAGCTTCAGCCATTTGTAGCCATGAACATTTTGGCGGCTGCAGCAGCCATTTAAGTTTTGGCTGAGCCAGCTAGCCAGCCAATATTCTCAAAACAAACGGCTTCGGGGTCTAGTCCAGGGGCATGGGGTGTCTATGGGAGGGGACTTTGTTTCGTGTTTTCCTCGTGTGGGTGAATCGGGCTTGTGTGGTGAAGTCGTGTGTATGCGCATGCATGGGCGGCCTGCCGTTCTTTGGCCCACTTCCTCCAACCAGGACTTCTCAGTTTCGTACAAACTGTTTTCCTTCCTGTTTACAGCCGGATCCTGTAGTTTTTTTAACGTTACAGCAGTGGTCACAGATTAGGAAAAAACTAGTTCATTAAGTTTATTTATTTATTTATTTATATATATATATATATTGCTGCTAATCTAACTTAATCTAAATCTAATTGCTGCCTTTTTTATTTAAAATTGCAGCCACTCAAACAATAAATTCAATAAATTGTGCAGCCCTCTTCCGAATATATATTTTCAGATAGAAGACAGGTAGGAGATTTCTACTCTACATATTGTTCTCTGGCATTAATGTTCCAAGATGGCGCCGTGTACGGTTGCCCTGGTGATTTGGTGCTCTTTGTTTTGTCTGTTTTTGTTTGTAAATCGTGTGTCAGCGTGCTCTTACACCCGTGAAGAGCTCCTAAACATCAGAACAACGACTTCTGCTGATCTACTGCCAGTTTTTTTAGTGCCTGCAGTAGATTTAGTTCATTTCTTGGCCAAAAAAGTGAGACGCCGCAGACGAGGAAAGCACGCAGGGGCTCTGGTGCGCTTTCGGAGACGCAGCACACAGACGTCCTTACCTGGGATTTTCCTCTCCTACGTTTGCTCACTCAGCAACAAGATGGACGAACTGGCGTTGCTGATGAGGAGAAACAGGGACTTTTCTTCCTCTTGCGTCTTGTGCCTCACGGAGACATGGCTCAACGAGCAGATCCCGGACTGCGCGCTTCACCTCGAGGGATTTCAGCTCCTCCACGCGGACAGACATCGGGCCTATCGGAGCGTGTCACGTGCTGCTTTAGGCTTTTCTGATCATGTCATGGTTCACCTCATCACCGCATACAAACAACGACTGAAGCTCTCCAAACCTACTGTAAGGACTTCTAAAAAGTGGACCAGCGAGGCTGTGGAGGAGCTTCGCACATGCTTGGATACAACAGACAGGGGCATGTTCAGGGCTTCCGCAGAGAATCTGGATGAGTAAGATAAGATAAGATAAGATAAGATAAGATAAGATAAGATAAGATAAGATAAGATAAGATAATCCTTTATTTGTCCCACAATGGGGAAATTGCAGTGTCACAACGCAAGTTTCAGAAACAGTAGGAAAATAAGAGCATGCATCAAAATCAAGATAAATAATAATAAGTATTTAGAATCAACTAAAAAACACAACACTGTAAAGCTAAAAGGCACAGGAACGTTGCACAATAAGTGTCTTTGAGTACACGGACACAGTGACCTCATACATCTAATTCTGTGAGGACAGCATTCTTCCAGCTTGCACCAGGGTGACATTTAACAACGACAAACCCTGGTTCACACCCAGACTGAGACAGCTGAGGAAGGAGAAAGAAAAGGCACACAGAAGTAAAGACCCTCACTCATACAGACAGAGCAAGTACTCATTTAGCAAGGAAGTGGAGAAGGCTAAATCGAGATACAATACACATCTGAAGGAGAAGTTCTGGTCCAACGACTTCGTCGCTGTCTGGAAAGGTCTAAGGGAGATCACAAACTACAGGCCCAAAAGCCCCCCTGCTGTGGATGACCGACAACTAGCAGAAAAGCTTAACACCTACTATGCTAGATTTGAAGGCTCACACCCCTCCCCCACCCCACTAACTACAATGGACATTCCGGCCAAGCCCACCCCAGACCCCTCTTCCTCCCCCATTGCCCTCACACTCTCCAAGCAGGATGTGACTAAAACATTTAAAAGGCAAACCCACGGAAAGCCCCAGGTCCGGACGTCTCTCCTTCCACCCTGAGACACTGCGCTGAAGAACTGGCTCCTGTCTTCACGGACATCTTTAACACCTCCCTGGAGTCATGCCATGTCCCAGCCTGCTTCAAGCTGTCCACCATCATTCCCGTCCTCAAGAAGCCCAGGATCACTGGACTTAATGACTACAGACCTGTGGCGCTGACGTCTGTAGTCATGAAGTCATTTGAGCACCCGGTTCTGCCTCACCTCAAGTCCTTCACCTCCCCCCTCCTGGACCCTCTGCAGTTCGCCTACAGAGCCAATCGGTTTGTAAACGATGCCATCAACCTGGCCCTCCACTTCATCCTTCAGCATCTGGACTCCCCGGGAGTCCAGACGCCAGGATCCTGTTTGTGGACTTCAGCTCTGCATTTAACACCACCTTCCCTGCTCTGCTCCAGGACAAGCTCGCCCAGCTCAATGTGCCTGACTCCACCTGCAGGTGGATCACTGACTTCCTGACGGACCGGAGGCAGTGCATGTGGCTGGGGAAGAATGTCTCGGACATTCGGACTATAAGCACAGGATCTCCACAGGGCTGTGTACTTTCTCCCCTGCTCTTCTCCCTCTACACCAACTGCTGCACCTCCAGCCACGACTCCGTGAAATTGGTTAAGTTTGCAGATGACATCACCCTCATCGGGCTCATCTCAGACAGCGATGAGTCTGCCTACAGGAGGGAGGTGGACCGGCTGGTGTCCTGGTGCAGCGGCAACAACCTGGAGCTCAACACCCAGAAGACAGTGGAGATGATCGTGGACTTCAGGAAAGTCACAGCCCCCCTGCCTCTCCACACCCTGACAGATTCCTCTATCACCACTGTGAACTCTTTCTGCTTCCCGGGCACCTGCATCACCCACGACCTCAAGTGAGAGCCGACCATCAGCTCCCTCATCAAGAAAGCTCAGCAGAGGATGTACTTCCTGCGGTAGCTGAGGAAAGCCAAGCTGCCAGCCCAGATGATGGTGCAGTTTTACACAGCCATCACTGAGTCCATCCTCACCTCCTCCATCACTGTGTGGTACGCTGGGGCCACTGCCAGGGACAGACAAAGACTGCAGCGCATTGTGCACTCTGCTGAGAAGGTGTAATACCTGTACTAAGCTGGACACTTTATAACACCAGTCACTTTAAATAAGTCATGCCACATCACTTGATCTTTTGCACTGTCAGTTTGCACTGTTGTTCTGATGCTTCTGTATATACTAGACTATTTTTATTTTTTTTATTATATATCTTAATCTTTTTTTGCATGCTCTTACTTTATTTTTAAATAGTGATACTTTATTATTATTATTGTCTTTTTTTAATAGTGATATCTCTACTTCATATTATTATTATTATTATTATTATTATTATTATTATTATTATTATTATTATTATTTAGTGTTGTATGTTGCACCTCATCACCAAAGCAAGTTCCTAGTTTGTGAATTGTGTTCACTGACAATGGCAATAAAAGTTTTCTGATTCTGATATCTAAACTGAAAAACATTACTGATTGGATCCACAAATTTGTCTTTAGTTTGTCTAATGACTGATTAATTCCAATACAAATTACAATGGAAAAAATAACTGAACAACAGTGACTTCAGCAGAATCAGTGAGTGAAGCACAAAACACTACATTCTTGATTTTGTTTTAAATAATAGATGACCAAGGAGCTTTGTTTTCTTTGTGTCACTAAAATAAACAAACCTGATTGGATGGCTCTGTCTGAGTTTGGCCAGGAATAAAGACGAGGAGACAGTGACCAGACTGAGAGATCTTTTGTAGAGACTATACAGACAGAACCTGTCTGGATCCCAGGCTACAAAATATGTAGGAATATTTATGACACTAATCTAATCTAAGTGCATTTTTCCAGTTGGACAGCTGAGAATGTGGAGATGTCTGCAGCAGCTTGTGGGCCATGTGCACTTGTGAATAATGTAATGTTTTATAATGTCCCATGAAGAGCAGGAGCCAAAATGGCCCCCAGCTCAGACCATGGGTCCAATACACTCTACTGCTGTGTCTGTTGTGAAGATAGAAGCTGCAGTCTAAACATGGGCGTCAGAACAAGAAAGAAATTGCACTGCCCTATAGTGTTGTTTCAAAATCGATTTCTAAACTAAGGAATAGACTGCTCAATACTGATTCTGATAAAGGTGATACAAAAAATATTTAGACATTATAATGTGGTTTTAAACATTAAATGGTCATAGCTTCTTTTATATTATCATATGGCCTTATATCTGTGTAATCCCTCAGTGGTCCAGGTAGGTTTATTAGTCTATGTGCTCTTATACTTGTTCTGATACAGCTTAAGACCATTCTTCCCTCTATATTGGAACTTTATCTAATTACACAGCTCTGGTCTCATCCCCTGCCTGTCCCAGACCATAAACCACACACTACACTGAAAACTGTGAGGAATGCATCTGTGAGTGTTTATGGTGCGGCCCGACCATACAGCACTCTGGTATTCAGGTTTGACAAGTACAGCGAATTCCCACACGCCTCAAACACATCACCACTCTCTCATTATGAAGAGGACCTACAATGTGAAGCTAGAGGAGCAGGCTAGGGGAGTTCTATGGAAAAGCCAAGAGTTGGGGAGACAAAAACAGAAATGTACTGAGGAGGCACCTGGGGGGAGTATTTTACCTCTATGGTGTATTAGCTGCTGACACATAGTATATTTAGATCACCATGTTATCTTGAAAATGCTATATATATCACATTACAATTGGCATTAATGAAACTACTTCACATCGCAGCACGTCTGTAAAGTTGTAGTGTGTTGTTTTTTATTATGTTTTTGTATATTTATGGAGAATTGTCATGTGGGAGGATGGGTGACTTGGGCTTATGAACACATCTTACAGCTTACTGTAAGGAGGGTTCAAATAGGGCCTAAATTATTCAAACATGCATTGATGACAGGCATATTTTTGATGAGGGAATAACATTATAACATGGTAGAATTCAGACCTTCTGCTGGTACTTAAAGAGTTTTTTACATCCATATACAGACAGTGTGTGCTAGGTGCTTCCAGAAATATGCTAAAAGAAACCATCTCTGTCTCTCATTGCATCGATTCCCCTCTTTTGATATTGAACTCTCTCATAAAGTGACAGTGCGCCATATGTGGCATCCTGCTCAGAGTTTGGGAGAGAAGGTACCTTATGCAGTCTCTACTGATGTCACAGAAGACTTATTTTTATCTGTATAGATCTGCTACAGCCTCAGCAGGACAGACAAAAACAGGACTGTCTCAGCACAAGACTCCATTGTTCAGGGAAGAGTGGCAGTACAACAATACAACATACAACAGAATTAAGATGCTCACATTA
The DNA here is from genome assembly GCA_029959045.1 of Taenioides sp. WSHXM2023. Taxonomy (NCBI): domain Eukaryota; kingdom Metazoa; phylum Chordata; class Actinopteri; order Gobiiformes; family Gobiidae; genus Taenioides; species Taenioides sp. WSHXM2023. Next base: position 27,215,468 of record CM057104.1, on the reverse strand, counting down.
AATACATTTAAACAGGACATATTGCATTATGACAATGTTTAGTTATGATCTTTGACACAGGTCTATCATTATTTTACATTTTGTTCACTTGGAACTACAATATTGATGTAAAATGACTTAAAGAGGAGGTATTATGCAAAATATAATTTTTGGAGCTTTATACCATGTTATAATATTCCCTCATCAAAAACATGCCTGAAATGGTCCCGGGCCCTATTCAAATCCTTCTTACGGTTAACTGTAAGATTCTGTACAAAGCTCTGCCCACAAACCTACATCATCCATGCACCCGCATAGCCATATTTCATACATATACAAAAGTATGGTTCAAAATACTACACTACAACTTCACAAACCTGATGAGATGTGCAGTAGTTTCATTATGTACGCTGATTGTGTTGTTATAGTGCTCTGAAGGGTAAGACTTCCTGTTCCTGCAGATTCTCACAGACTCCTATCTGCTACTTTATGTTAATATAATAACAACAAAATGTAATAAAAACAAAACACCTTTTGATACTTTGCAGCTAATGTCATTAATATTCCCTGGGGGTGTAATGCTAACTGAGGCACTGCTCTATCTGAAGCTCTGTTACTCAAGTTAGACTTTAATCTGAGCTTTGTTTTAACACAATCTGATTTAGTTGGAACTACAACAAATGAGATGATTTGTGCTGTTATACAGGTCCTTTTCAAATAACATTACTAGAATTGCTAGCTAGCTTTTTATTTTTACCTTGTTGATGTCACTGCAAAGTAGGGCTGTGTTTGAAGTATTAGTTGATAGTCAAGAAAGAGGCTCGGAGAGAAATTAACATTACTTTACTTTAGATCATCAGGGCACATCACATCACATACAGGGTATAGCTACACTGGTCATATAGTGTATATTACTCTACCTAGGGTGGTAATATAGTTCCAATACATATCACAACATCCTCCCTGTTTAGCTTAGGCCTTCCTAGATAATCAGAACAAATGCATTGCTATGTATCAACCATATAATAAGAACAGGATTAAATATTTGCTTCAAACATATTTCAGTCTATTACATTCAGTTATCATAACTTGTGCTTCTGTAGGCAAAAGACAAAACGTGTTTTTTTAAATCACCAACTAATTTAAGGTATCATCTCTCTCACCTATGGCAATAGGCACATACATGTAAACATCTGTCAACATCAGTTCTGTCTTTACAAGTGAGCAAGAACTATGTTCTACCCAAGTGGATTGTGCTCATTGTAAGACATAGTCTCTGTAGTGTGTTTGACCACAGCCCTTCCGAATCGTGTACGGACTGGCTGAGGTTTGTTGGAGTCTGATGCTCTAGTTTCAGGTTCACACGATGGTGCAGTCTGTGTTTGGTCACTGTGACCCTCCTGGTCCTCATCCAGTGTTTGTGGTTCCACCAAGAGGATACTTTTCACAGCCTGTTGCATCTGTGTGTTGTAGGGTCCGCGCAGGTGGTTCCTGCAGTGCCTAATCATATTTCCATACTATATAGCTCCTTGGCTCATTACACTTTTGCCGAACAACTGCTGGGTGCCAGGTCCTTCTCTCTTTGTTCCACACAGTCACATGCTGTCCAGGATCAAGTGGAGGTAGTTCTCTGCATCAGGTGTAGTCATTTTGTTCCTTCATCACAGCTGCTCTGTGAGCCATGTGTTGACGGTGTCCCTCTTTACCTGGGTCTGCTCGGCTTGGCAGTAGCGTGGTAACAGGCCTACCAAAGAGCAGTTCTGCAGGTGAAGGCAGCTTGCTGTCAATAGATGTCACTCTTACTTGTAGCAAAGCTATTTGGAGGTCACTTTTGTTTTGCTGTGTTTTCTTGACAATGGCTTTGATGTGTCGGACGTGTCTTTCAATGAATCCATTGCTTTTGGGGTAGTGGGGAGAACTGGTGATGTGTCTTACTCCCCACCTTTTCACAAACAATTGAAAAGCCTGTCCCATGTACTGTGGTCCGTTAACAGTCAGAATGTCATCCGGTCGTCCGAATAAGGACATGTAACACTGCATGACTGAATACTGGAGTGGACATTTCATCAAATGGATACCTTGAGTATCTGCCAACAGTCAACATATAGTGGTGGCCACTGATTTCAAAAAGGTTGGAGGCTATTGACTGCCATGGTTTGGATGGTATTTCGTGTGGTTTGAAAGGTTCTTCTGGGTTTGCATCTTGGTGCTCTGCATGATATGCAGATTCTTTCACTGTCATCATTCATCTTGGTCCAATAGACCCTTTTTCTTGTCAATCAACATGTTTTTTCTATGCCTTGATGTGCTACATGTAGTTGTGTGAGAATGTCTGCAGTCATGGAGTCTGGGATGAGTACCTGTCTGCCCTTGAAGATGACTCCTGACTCTGTAGCAATTTCCTCTCTGAAAGACCAGTATGGACTCAGATCTTCCTTTCAGGCCATCCCTGTTGAATGAGTTCCTTCTGCATATGGAGTTTTGGATCGTCAGCAGTTTTGCTGCACATAGCATCTTGTTTTTCAGGTAAAAAGTTTATAATGGTGATGATGTTCCTCTCTGGATCCTCAAACTCTGTTTCAATTCCATCTATCCTCTCATCCAGCTCAATGTTGCCGTCATTTTCAGAGTTTGGTAGCCGACTAAGAGTGTCTGCCAGAACCATTTCTGCTCCGGATCAGTATTTGACTTCATAGTTGTACCCTTGGGTCTTTATCAACATACTCTGGAGTTGAGGTGGTGGTGCATGCAGTGGTTTTGAGCAGTGGTTTGTGATCTGTTATCATGGTGAATGACTTCCCGTACAGGTACGTATGGTATCGCTGCATTCCATAATCTATTGCAAGCATCTCATGTTCTACACGCACTCACACCAGTAATCATGAAGTGCTTCGAGAGACTGGTCCTCCAACACATCAAGGACTACCTCCCACCAGACTTCGAACCATACCAGTTTGCATATCGTGCGAACAGATCCACAGATGGCGCGCTTGGATGAGCTGCGAAACGTATTCGACCAAATAAACTCTGTCCAGTTGACAAATTAAATTTCTCCTTTTGCTATGGATTCTACCTGGACGACTGAGGGATTCTACACACATCTGAATGCCAAGAAAACCAAAGGAATCATCATCAACTTCAGGAGGCACAGCGCAGACCTAGGCCCCATCTACATCAGCAGTGAGTGCGTGGAGAAGGTCCATACCTTGCAGTTTCTCGTGTTCTCATCTCCAACAACATCTCCTGGACATCAGAACATCACAGCAATCACCAAGAAGGCCCAGCAGCAACTACACTTCCAGAGGGTGCTCAGGAAGTATGACATGGACCCCAGCTTGCTACTGACCTTCTACTGTATGTCCATTGAGAGCTTGCTGACGTACTGTATCACAGTATGGTACGGTAGCTGCACCTTGGTGGACACGGAGAAGCTTCAGAGGGTAGTCAAGACAGCACAGAAGATCATTGGCTGCCCTCTCCCCTACCTGATGGACATCTACGCCTTATGCTGCCTCAGCAGGGCCAAAAACATTATTAGACAGTTCCCACTTTGCAGTGTTAATTTCGTTGACGAAAACTATGACGAAATTATTTCGTCAACGAAGGTTTTTTGCGGACGAAAACGAGACGAAAACTAAATAAAAATTACTTTTAAATGACTAAAACGATGACGAAATAGACGGACATTTTCGTCAACAAATAAAAGACGAAACGAAAATATAACCTGTGACGAATAATAGATCCATGGTGACGAATAAGTGTCAGGACTCCTCAGGAGAAGAGAGAGAGGAACGAGCAGCCGCTGCACTAAAGAGCCAATCACAGCGCGCGTTGTTGCGCGGTGCCGAAAAGCTCACGCGCCCCGCCGAGAAACATGAGGAGGACAGAGGAGCAACAAGTGCTAAGAGAAGATGCTGGCGACTGGGATTGGGAGAAAAAGACGGTCTGACCTGTGGTCTCACTTCACGTTTGATAAAGAGAATAATAATAATAATAATAATAATTATCATTTTGACAGTTATTGATGTGGTTTACACTGGTGTCATAAAGACAGACAGCAATAATTTATACTGTCTTTGTGCTTTGTTTGCTACTGCTTTTCCATTTAAACACTGAAACACATTTTCAATAAAAACAGTTGTGTTTAAATATAAAGTGTGAAATGTTTGCATATTAATATCCCAATTTCAAGAAAGTATAGTTTTATGTTCAGTGTAAAAGGTAAAAATTGATATGTGAAAAGCTTTTAGTCGACTAAATCTATTGTAATTTTAGTCGACTAAATCTATTGTAATTTTAGTCGACTAAATCTATTGTAATTTTAGTCGACTAAATCTATTTTCATTTTAGTCGACTAAAACTAGACTAAAACTAAAACAAATCTGATGACTAAAACTAGACTAAAATTAAAAGTAATTTTAGTCAAAAGACTAAGACTAAAACTAAATTAAAATTCCTTGTCAAAATTAACACTGCCACCTTGGCTTTGAGTTGTTTGACCTGCTACCCTCAGGAAGGCGCAACAGGTTTATCAAAGCAAGGACAACCAGATTCAAAAACAGTTTTGTTTTTTTTTCCCAAGGGGGAAACTATAAACACTCTCAGCACACGCATGCACTTACTGACCCCACATTCCTATCCTTCTATCCCCTGATCTCCTTCCATCCACCTGTTGTGCAATATTTAATACAGTGCAATATCTTAACTGAGTGCAACATTTAATACAGTGCAATACAGTGCAGTAGTTTGACTGAATGCAATATTTAATACAGTGCAATATCTTGCTTGACTGAGTGTTGTAGTCTTGGGTGTCCCAGCCTTTTATGTCTTGCACTAGTACTACATACTTATTTATTCTATTTTTCTTTTGTACTGTGTTGTAAGAGTCCTACGTGCATGTCTGCACTGGAGGGTGAGCTGCTTTTAATCTGATTGTGCAATGTGTATAGTGTGGATTGTACATATGTATAGTGACAATAAAAGGCATTCTGTTTATATTATATGTTGCTGTACCTTGACTGGCAGTCAGTCAGGGTTTTTGATCCAAATACACTGGGTCTATTGTTCTGCACCAGTGCTATACCCTGGCCTTTCTCTGGTGCATCTACTTCGAGTGTCAGAGTGTCATTTTTTAGTAGTCCTCTTAAGGTGTGTGCGTTCTCTGCAAACTTTGGTATGTAAGATGCAAGGTAAGTTAGCATTCCCATGAATCTGTGTAGTTCATCTTTGTTTAGGGGTGCGGGCATTTTCTGTATGACTCTTATTTTTGCAGGGTCTGATTTTATGCCACTGTCTGTATACAGGTTGCCCATAATTACATAAGAAAACTTACAATATTATATCATCTGATGTTGTGAAGAACCTATTTAACAACAAAAATTATTTTAGATATTAAAAAGATTTATTTCAATTTGCTATTTAGGTCAACAGGCCTCACTGACTTAAAATCATGCAACTTGTTTTTTCACCGGACAGGAGAGCACCTTTGGAGAAAGGCTGTTGTTCCTGTCCTGTTCCACAGACACATTCTGGAAGTCGTTTGTTCCACATGCCATATGGCTATTTAACACATTCCTATAAATGATGAATTACTTCTGTATTAGTATAATAATCATAATCATAATAAATATAGCCGCAAGTGGCAATGATTGGCCCTCGCTTGCACTTGCAGGGGAGCACTAACTTGCCATATTCCTCCTGTTTTCTTTTTGGGCAGCGTTATTTTGTCCATTATAATTGTATGTGTGTCTCAACTTTTAACCAGTTAGGGGCGCTAACGTGTCTTTCGAAGCTGTGCCCATATTTGCAGTTGTTTTAAAAGTTTCACAAATGAAAATACGGCAGAATTAGATGTCTATTTAGGATTACATTATGACATTTGTCACATAATTAATCCAAGATGGCGAATTTTGGTTTGGGAGGGCTGAGTGGTCACAACATATTTTTTGTTCCTCTTCACCAAAGTTTTTGTCAGGATGTCACATTGGCAATAGCAGATTTTTGGCCTGTTGCCATGGCAACACACTGGGAGATTGCATGTGGGCATCATTGACTTTTTTCACTGACAACATGCCACAAATATGTTTACCAAATCTTGTCTACGACAAAGTAAAATTTTGCTGTTCCATGCAATTACTATTCTTATTCTAGGGGGCGCTACTGCGGCCATTTTAGATTTTCTTATATCAATCTGTTCAAGGCCAGCATGTCCACTAACGATTAAAGTTTGAGTGATATCGGCCTCCATTTGATCCTTCAAAAAGCTGTTAACAACTTTTAATGTCCCGCTTGCCTAGATGATACAGAATGATTCTGGCGTCCAGTAACACAACCGTGGGGTTCATTGTCAATGCCATCGATTACTCACATGCCCAATGCACATTTTTGGAATTTACCAGGGTTAACAATTACAATTATGCCACTATTGCGGCAATGGGCAATGATGCCAGTCTGTACTATTGGATGCCATGAGTGTCACTATTGAGTGGCATTGAGTGTTTGATAAGGGGAGAGTGCTTTGCACTCTGTTTTTGCATAGGGCGCACTTGACATCGTGCACGATGTCTGCACTTGCACTGCTTCGTACTGCTTGAACAATCACAATAGGCCCTACGTCACCCTTGGTGCTCGGGCCTAATACTATAATATGTCACTGATGTTGCTGAAAAATACATTTCTTTTGGGATCAGTAAAGTATTAATCTATCTCTCTATCTATCTCTATATCTACCTTCATAAGGCCGTAATAAAATATTGAGTGTTTTTTATTGAGGATCTGAGCATTGATAAAGGTATTGTGACTCGATGCTGGTGGACACTGCTTTATATCTATCTGAAGTGGGCTCCTCCCTTCAGATAGCTATAAAGCAGTGTCCACCAGCATGGATGAGCTGCAAAACGTATTCGACCAAATAAACTTTGTCCATTTGACAATTTGAATTTCCTTTTGCCATATATGCTTTAGGTTTAATATACTGTACAAACTCATTCCAGCTTTTAAATGTGAATTTCTCCAGAATTGTCCTATCAACAGAAAATAAAAAGTGTAGTGATCCTGACACCCTGCTCTTTATTTAAGAATTCCCCTATTTCATATAACAAAATCCAGTACCTAGAGTGAAGTACTGACCGCTGCTGACCCTCAAGGAAACACATACACTTTAAAGAGAAGTCAAAGGGGAGGTCACGGACAGTACATGGACAGTTACCAACTTTACAGCTACAGATAGAAATATGGCACAAATTTGTAAACACAAGTGGAGTTATACAGAGTTAATATTATTGAAATCTCTTCCTCGTCATCAAATCACAGCTCACCTCAACCACACCTACAATTATCCAGAAGCCTATTTGTACCTGCCTCTCACATCAACACAGTTTATGTCAGCTATCTTGCCAACCCCCTTGTTTGTCTTTCAGCCTTAAGCCTATCTATGGAAGAGGATCCTGTATTGGCTCTACCTCATGTCATTATAGTATCCATCATTAAATATCTTCATTGCATATAGTGTATTCTCTAAGCAGACAATAAAGTGCACCTTACAGCCATTTATTAATTTAGCATAACAACTAACAACCATGTAATGCTGATGGGAAATTCGCACCAAAATTCCCAAATTTTCACTAAAGTTGACCAAAATGACTAGGAACTGTAGATAATACAATAAAAATACCAAATACACAGTTAAGTACTGAAAAAAAGTGGATTCAGCATTTAGTTCCTTTAAATGAGTAAACTGTAGAAAATGGAGCTGGGGGTTATAACTCTTAATGTTCATTAGTAAATATAACATTTGTTCTGATAATACAAAACAGATCCACACCAATTTCAGTGTAAATGTAACCACAGCCCCCCTAGTAGCAGAAATGTCCTCACCAGCCATGCCTTGGTTCAAAAATACTGACTGTTTGCCCATTCTCACAGATCTGCTATTGCCTCATTATGGAATTACGTTGTTCAGTGCCTTTCAAGAGCATTGCAAAATAATATGAATTTGAAGCAGCACAAACAGATTCCAGCTGAACACACAGAGGAGAGCACTGGTAAACATGAGCACATAGTACACAGAAACAGAGACTTCAGCCCCACACAGCTCAAAAGTGTAGTGCAGTTAACAGGGAGCAGAGATGGAGAGAGAAGTCAAAAATGTACTTAAAGGTACATTATGTAACTTTTCTGGTGGCTTGTCTCCATGAAAATGTTACTAGTTTTATAGTATGACATTAAACTTATACACTCGGTGTGCAGATTTAACTCTTCACACATCTGACTTGTTCTTGTATCATTCTTGTGTGTAGAATCCCTCAGTCGTCCAGGTAGAATCCATGGAAATTTAAATTGAAACATGAAATTCTTGGTCAATCAAAGACACATTCTGTGGATTGATTAATTGGCTTAAACAGTGGCGTGACAAAAACTGTCAGATTCTTTTCTCCGTTATCTGACCATGTAATTACACTAAAAACACTACAACTGCAGGAAGTTCATGAAAAAAACTATTTACAGAAAAGTATTGGGAAAAAGTGTATTTACATAGAAAAAGGTAGCTTAAACACAGGATTCACTTCCAAATCACCAGCTAATCCACTCCCTAACCTATCCTTTCTGTTGTTGTCCCATATAAATCCTATAATCTTAATAAAATAACTGGTCAACTAAGACACCATCACCACCAAGATTAATCGACTACAGCCTTATAAGCATCCACTCATGCATAAACTTCAAACCTGCAGGTTCCATACAGGATTTATGGTTGTCAGTAGAATCCATCCCCTACTTGAACCGCCACCTTAACGTGGTGGAGGGGTTTGAGTGCCTGAATGATCCTGGGAGCTATGTTGTCGGGGGCTTCATGCCCCTGGTAGGGTCACCCAAGGCAAACAGGTCCTGGGGGACGGGTCAGACTAAGAGCGGTTCAGAAGCCCCTATGATGACAAATACACCAAGGCCAGTTACGTCGCCCGGATTGGCGTTACCGGGGCCCCACCCTGGAGCCAGGCCTGGGGTGGGAGCTCGACGGCGAGCGTGTGGTGGATGGGTGGCCTTCACCCACAGGGCCCGGCCGGGCACAGCCCGAAGGAGCGACGTGGGGTCATCCTCCCATGGACCCACCACCTGCGGGAGGATCCATAGGGGGCCGGTGCAGAGAGATCTGCTGGGCGGCAGTCGAAGGCAGGGGCCTCGACGACTGGATCTCCGGACATGGAGACTAGCTCTGGGGACATGGAATGTCACCTCGCTGGGGTGGAAGGAGCCCGAGCTCGTGCGGGAGGTTGAGCGTTACCGACTAGATATAGTCGGCCTCACCTCCACGCACAGCTTGGGCTCTGGAACCCAACTCCTTGAGGGGGGCTGGACTCTCCATTTCTCTGGCGTTGCACGCGGGGAGCGGCGGCGGACTGGTGTGGGCCTGCTCATTGCCCCACAGCACAGCCGCTGTGTGTTGGAGTTCACCCCGGTGAACGAGAGGGTCGCGTACCTGCGCCTTTGGGTCAGGGATAGGTCTGTCACTGTTGTGTCGGCCTACGGGCCGAGCAGCAGTTTAGAGTACCCGGCCTTCTTGGAGTCTCTGGGAGGGGTACTGGACAGTGCACCGACCGGGGACTCCGTTGTTTTACTGGGGGACTTCAACACCCATGTGGGCAACGACAGTGACACCTGGAGAGGGGTGATTGGGAGGAACAGCCTCCCTGATCTGAACCTGAGCGGTGTTCCGTTACTGGACTTCTGTGCTAGCCACAGTTTGTCCATAATGAACACCATGTTCGAGCACAAGGGTGTCCATCAGTGCACGTGGCACCAGGACACCCTAAGCCGGAGGTCGATGATCGACTTTGTTATCGTGTCATCTGACCTCCGGCCGCGTGTCTTGGACACTCGGGTGAAGAGAGGGGCAAAGCTGTCAACTGATCACCACCTGGTTGTGAGTTGGGTTCACTGGCGGGGGAGGAAGCCGGAAAGACCTGGCAGGCCCAAGCGTATAGTGAGGGTCTGTTGGGAACGTCTGGCAGAGCCTTCTGTCAGGGGGACCTTCAACTCACACCTCCAGGAGAGCTTCTCCTAGATTCCGGGGGAGGCTGGGGACATGGAGTCCGAGTGGGCTCTGTTCTCGGCCTCTATTGTCGATGCGGCTGCTTGTAGCTGTGGTCGTAAGGTCTGTGGTGCCTGTCGCGGCGGCAATCCCCGAACCCGGTGGTGAACACCGGAAGTAAGGGATGCTGTCAGGCTGAAGAAGGAGTCTTATCGGGCCTTGCTGGCTCATGGGACTCCGGAGGCAGCTGATAGGTACTGGCGGGCCAAGCGTTCTGCAGCCCGGGCGGTCGCAGAGGCAAAAAGTCGGGGCTGGGAGGAGTTCGGAGAGGCCATGGAGGAGGACTATCGGACGGCCTCAAGGAAATTCTGGCTGACAACACTGTTTACAGTGCGGGTGGAGAGCTGTTGAGCTCGACTGGGAATGTTGTCGGACGGCGGAAGGAATACTTTGAGGATCTCCTCAACCCCACCATCACGTCTTCTGAGGAGGAAGCAGGGGCTGGGGACTCGAAGGCGGACTCGTCCATCACCCTGGCTGAAGTCACGGAGGTGGTTGGCAAGCTCCTCGGTGGCAAGGCTCCGGGGGTGGATGAGATCCGTCCCGAGTATCTTAAGTCTCTGGATGTTGTGGGGCTGTCTTGGCTGACACGTCTCTGCAACATCGCGTGGCGGTCGGGGACAGTGCCTCTGGACTGGCAGACCGGGGTGGCGGTCCCTCTGTTTAAGAAGGGGGACCGGAGGGTGTGTTCCAACTATCGGGGAATCACACTCCTCAGCGTCCCCGGTAAGGTCTATTCCAGGGTATTGGAGAGGAGAATCCAGCCGATGGTCGAACCTCGGATCCAGGAGGAGCAGTGTGGTTTTCGTCCCGGCCGCGGAACACTGGACCAGCTCTATACTCTCCATCGGGTGCTCGAGGGTTCATGGGAGTTTGCCCAACCAGTCCACATGTGCTTTGTGGATCTGGAGAAGGCATTTGACCGTGTCCCTCGTGAGTCGGACCTGTTTCCGGTGCATGTTGGACTGGCTGCCCTTTGTCACCGGTTCTGTTCATTGTATTTATGGACAGAATTTCTAGGCGCAGTCAGGGGCCGGAGGGGATCTGGTTTGGGGACCACAGGATCTCATCTCTGCTGTTTGCAGATGATGTTGTCCTGATGGTTTCATCGAACCGGGACCTCCAGTGTGCACTGGGGCGGTTTGCAGCCGAGTGTGAAGCGGCTGGGATGAAGATTAGCTCCTCCAAGTCCGAGGCCATGGTTCTCGACCGGAAAAAGGTGGCTTGCCCTCTGTGGGTGGGTGGAGAGTCCTTGTGTGTTGTGGTGAAGAGGGAGCTGAGACAAAAGCAAAGCTCTCAATTTACTGGTCAATCTACGTTCCTACCCCACGGTCATTACCCAAAGCTCATGACCATAGGGTCATGAGCTTTGGGTAATGACCGAAAGGACAAGATCACGGATACAAGCGGCCAAAATGAGTTTCCTCTGTAGAGTGGCTGGGCGCACCCTTAGAGATAGGGTGAAGAGCTCAGTCACTCGGGAGGGGCTCGGAGTAGAGCCGCTGCTCCTCCACGTCGAGAGGAGCCAGCTGAGGTGGCTTGGGCATCTGTTCCGGATGCCTCCTGGACGCCTCCCTCGGGAGGTGTTCCGGGCATGTCCCACCGGGAGGAGGTCCCGGGGAAGACCCAGGACACGCTGGAGGGACTATGTCTCTCCGCTGGCCTGGGAACGCCTTGGGGTCCCACCGGAGGAGCTGGAGGAAGTGTCCGGGGTGAAGGAAGTCTGGGAGTCCCTGCTTAGACTGTTGCCCCCGCGACCCGGCCCCCCATGAACTCACGAGCATCCGATGGACAGTATAGAGCAGGTCCAGTGTCCTGCGACTGGGACAAAAACCACACTGCTCCTCCTGAATCCGAGGTTTGACTATCAGTTGGATTCTCCTCTGCAGTAGGAGTTTGCCAAGTGCACCTCCGAGTCCTCGGCCTCTGCTTCCTCCTCAGAAGACGTGATGGTGGGATTGAGGAGATCCTCAAAGTATTCCTTCCACCGTCTGACAACATCCCCAGTTGAGGTCAACAGCTCTCCATAAACAGCTCTCAATAAACTGTTGGTGAAGCGCTGCTTCCCCCTCCTGAGGCGTCGGACAGTTTGCCAGAGTTTCTTTGAGGCTGACCGATAGTCCTCCTCCATGGCCTCTGCGAACTCCTCCCAGCCTTTGCGACCGCACAAGCTGCGGCACGCTTGGTCTGTCGGTACCTGCCAGCTGCCTCAGGAGTCCCAAAAGCCATTAAGGTTTGATAGAAGTCCTTCTGCAGTCTGACGGCATCCCTTACTTCCAGCATCTACCACGGAGTTTGGGGATTGCCACCGCAACAGGCACGGGAGTCCTTGCACCCACAGCTACAAGCAGCCACATTAACTAATGGAGATGGAGAATATGGTCCACTTGGACTCCGTGTCCCCACTCTCCCCCGGGATCTGGGAGAAGCTCTCCCGGAGGTGTGAGTTGAAAGTCCTGCCAACAGACCCTCACGATACGCTTGGGTTTGCCAAGTCTTTCCGGTTTCCTCCTGAAAGAATGTATGAGTCAGTGTTAATATATAATCATGTTTACATGACTAAGAAGTGCCATAATCAATGAACTAAAAAGATGAGAACATCTAATCAGAGTAGGGACTGTATGTATTGTAATGTGTGCTTAAGATAATCTGTGCAGGCTCATCAGGGTGACGCATGCTGACTGAAGACTGAATGACAACACCACATATTGGAGCGACCCGAGCTGAAGAAAATACTATCAGGACCTGCCTAGAGACAACTCTGGGTCACGCTGCACTCTCAGGATGTGATACCATATCTGAGCGCAGGGAGAGGCATACTAGAAATACGGGAGCGCCCCGGTTCTAGTAGGAGTTCTTGGTGTGACAGAGTAGGGACAGGACCGCGCTCTAATTAGAATTGTAATATGTTAGGGAAATAAAACTTGTGTGATTCTCCTCGTTGTCTCTTTGCAAGTTTTTACTCTAGACTTCAGAAAATGAATACGCTTACAATTTGGCGACCCCGACGTGATGGAGTCTTGAGGAGCAAGAGCTACGAGGAGAACCACGAGAGGAAAAGTGCAGCGCTGACTGGCCATTCTTCGAATCACAACTCACGCTGTGGCATTAAAAAGGTAAGGAAGGCCTTTTCTGAAAACTTCCACAATTGACTGTGTACTAAATTTGAGTTGTGGTTTGAGTGTTTGGTTGGCAGTTTAAATTGATGCGTGTTTATACGACATAGGGACAGATGTAACTTGGAAGGGGTTAGAGTCCCTATATGTAAAGATATTGACGGGTTAGAGTCCCGGAAATTAAAAGAGGAAGTACGTACACATGTGTATGGGTTAGAGTACCAAGTAATAATGAAGGTTAGAGTCCTTCGTGTATGGGTTAGAGTCCCATCGGGTTAAAGTCCCGTGAAGGTTAGAGTCCTTCGTGTATGGGTTAGAGTCCCATCGGGTTAAAGTCCCAAGTAATAAGGAAGGTTAGAGTCCTTCATGTATGGGTTAGAGTCCCATCAGGTTAGAGTCCCGTGAAGGTTAGAGTCCTTCGTGTATGGGTTAGAGTCCCATCGGGTTAGAGTCCCGTGAAGGTTAGAGTCCTTCGTGTATGGGTTAGAGTCCCGTGAAGGTTAGAGTCCTTCGTGTATGGGTTAGAGTCCCATTGGGTTAGAGTTCCATGTAATAAGTAAGGTTAGAGTCCTTCGTGTTATTAAAAAAAAAAAAAAAAAAAAAAAAAGTAAAAAATAATAAACTAAAATAAACAAAATAACAAGTTGTCAAAACAGTACAAGGAGAATTAGTTGAGCTGCAACTTAAATTACAACATACTCAGGGTCAATTGGAAGAAGCATTAAAAAGTGCAGAGAAGCGCAGAGAGGCTGATGTGAAAGCAGAAGCAATGGTAAGGGAGTGGGAGGAGGCAGAGAAGAGGAAGATGGCAGAACAGAGAGGCAGAAGGGAGGGGCAGGAGTCTGTTAAACCTAAAGCGTCAACACATACCACCCCTCCATTATCAAGAATACATTTTGAAACAGATAAAGAGTCATCTACAGGAGAGAGTGAGACTGGCAGTGATACTGAGGAAAAGGAGGAACTTGGCTTCAAGTCAGCAGTAATGAACAAACAGAGAGTAAACAAGGCAGCCCGACCTAAAATACGTAGGACAGTGAAGGAAGATTGGCTAGTGTCCCACAACACTCGCAGCAAAACCAGCAAAGGAGGCAAATTAGGATACATGCTTCCACTTTTGCCTACACCACACGGGGGATTAGGCTTATACCAGCCACTTCAATTTAAAGATTTGGAAGATATGGCAGAAAAACTCCCTCCTCTCTCAAAAGGTGCACAGAAATGGATTGATGGGTGGAAGTTACAGGCAAGAATCCATTCAGAACAACCGCAGGAACCTCCATATTTTTGGCGGCCATCTTGGAGGCCATACCAGCTGAAACAGGCCAGTGACAATGTCAATGAACAAAAGAAAGGCCAAAATAAAAAAGAAGAAGATGGCCGCCAAAAATATGGAGGTTCCTGCGGTTGTTCTGAATTGGTAGTGACGCCTGTACGTTACAAACCGTACTGTAATCAATTACATGCTCTTGCTTCCAGTCTTTCTGTGCAGGACACTCACCAGGCTAGACCATCTGCTGCTGCTACGGACCCGGAGGTCCCGGACTTGGTGTATTTGAAGGCCATAAAACGAAAGTGGTCACAGCCTTGCTGGGAGGGCCCCTATCGTGTTACTGCTCGCACCTCCCACGCCGTACAGGTCAAAAACAAGCCTGGTCGCTGTTCCATCTGCCACAAATTCGGTCTGCACACAGCAGCTCAGACAACTGATTGTGACTACATCTCTATTGGTGATCGGGCTCCAGAAAAAAATACCAAGACATTCACAGCGTGGTGTAACTCTCACTTGAGGAAAACCGGGACACAGATTGAGAACATCGAGGAGGACTTCCGGGATGGACTCAAACTCATGCTGCTGCTGGAGGTCATCTCAGGCGAGCGCTTGGCCAAACCAGAACGAGGAAAGATGAGAGTTCACAAGATTTCAAACGTAAACAAAGCCCTCGACTTCATCGCCAGTAGAGGAGTCAAACTAGTGTCCATTGGAGCAGAAGAAATTGTAGACGGGAATTCTAAGATGACCGTGGGAATGATGTGGACCATCATCCTGCGCTTTGCCATCCAAGACATCTCCGTGGAAGAGACATCGGCCAAAGAGGGTCTTCTGTTGTGGTGCCAGAGGTCCCAAAAATGTTGGACGCGGAAGACATTGTAGGCACAGCCCGTCCGGATGAGAAAGCCATCATGACCTACGTGTCTAGTTTCTACCACACCTTCTCTGGGGCCCAGAAGGCGGAGACAGCAGCCAACAGGATCTGCAAAGTGCTGGCCGTGAACCAGGAGAACGAACAGCTCATGGAGGACTATGAGAAACTGGCCAGTGATTCGCCGCACCATCCTGTGGCTGGAAAACCGAATGCCGGAGAACACCATGCAGGCAATGCAACAGAAACTAGAGGACTTCAGGGACTACAGACGTCTCCACAAACCCCCCAAAGTCCAAGAGAAGTGCCAACTGGAGATCAACTTCAACACGCTACAGACCAAACTCAGACTCAGTAACCGGCCCGCGTTCATGCCGTCAGAGGGCAAGATGGTGTCCGATATCAACAACGCCTGGGGCAACCTGGAGGGGGCAGAGAAGGGCTACGAGGAGTGGCTCCTCAATGAGATCCGCAGACTGGAGAGGCTTGATCACCTCGCCGAGAAGTTTAGACAAAAAGCAGCTATCCACGAAGCATGGACTGAAGGTAAAGAGGAGATGCTGCAGAAGAAGGACTTTGAGACGGCCTCTCTGTCGGAGATCAAGGCTCTGCTAAAGAAGCACGAGGCATTTGAGAGCAACCTGGCGGCGCATCAAGACCGCGTGGAGCAGATCGCCGCCATTGCACAGGAGCTCAATGAGTTGGACGACTATGACTCCCCAAGTGTGAATGTGCGCTGTCAGAAGATCTGTGACCAATGGGACGCTCTGGGGAACCTGACTCAGAAACGCAGCGAAGCTCTGCAGAGAACGGAGAAGCTGCTGGAGACCACTGACCAGCTGCACCTGGAGTTTGCCAAAAGAGCGGCTCCTTTCAACAACTGGATGGAGGGCGCCATGAAGGACCTCCAGGACACCTTTTTAGTGCACACCATCGAGGAGATCAAGGAACTAAGCACAGCCCACGAGCAGTTTAAGGCCACACTTCCAGAGGCTGACAGAGAACGAAATGCCATTTTGGGAATCCACAACGAGATCGCTAAGATTGTTCAGACCTACCATGTCAACATCGCTGGGACCAACCCCTGCACCACCATCAATCCTCAGGAGATCAATGCCAAATGGGACAAGGTCAAACAGCTGGTGCCACAGAGAGACCAGGCCCTGATTGAGGAACACACTCGTCAACAGAACAATGAAAGACGGCGTGTACAGTTCGCCAACCAGGCCAACGTCATAGGGCCCTGGATCCAGACCAAGATGGAGGAGATTGGCAGAATCTCTATTGAAATGTATGGTACCCTGGAGGACCAGCTCACAAACCTGTGTAAGTATTAGAAGAGC
This sequence comes from Taenioides sp. WSHXM2023, assembly GCA_029959045.1. NCBI lineage: Eukaryota > Metazoa > Chordata > Actinopteri > Gobiiformes > Gobiidae > Taenioides > Taenioides sp. WSHXM2023. The sequence goes on along the minus strand of CM057104.1, from coordinate 27,198,796 downwards.
ATCGTGAACTACAAACCAAAGATCGACCAGTTAGAAGGAGACCACCAGCTCATCCAGGAGGCCCTCATCTTTGACAACAAGCACACCAAGTACACCATGGAGCACATCCGTTGGGCTGGGAGCAGCTTCTCACCACCATTGCCAGAACCATCAACGAGATCGAGAACCAGATCCTGACGCGAGACGCTAAAGGCATCAGCCAAGAGCAGCTCAACCACTTCGACAGGGACCACACCGGCACTCTGGGCACTGAGGAGTTACGAACTTACAGCACCTCCCTATGATCCAGAGGATGCTGCCATGTTTGAAGAAGTGTAAAGGTGATCTATTAAAATAGATCAAAAGGGGGAATGAAAGAATGTATGAGTCAGTGTTAATATATAATCATGTTTACATGACTAAGAAGTGCCATAATCAATGAACTAAAAAGATGAGAACATCTAATCAGAGTAGGGACTGTATGTATTGTAATGTGTGCTTAAGATAATCTGTGCAGGCTCATCAGGGTGACGCATGCTGACTGAAGACTGAATGACAACACCACATATTGGAGCGACCCGAGCTGAAGAAAATACTATCAGGACCTGCCTAGAGACAACTCTGGGTCACGCTGCACTCTCAGGATGTGATACCATATCTGAGCGCAGGGAGAGGCATACTAGAAATACGGGAGCGCCCCGGTTCTAGTAGGAGTTCTTGGTGTGACAGAGTAGGGACAGGACCGCGCTCTAATTAGAATTGTAATATGTTAGGGAAATAAAACTTGTGTGATTCTCCTCGTTGTCTCTTTGCAAGTTTTTACTCTAGACCTCAGAAAATGAATACGCTTACACTCCTCACAACCAGGTGGTGATCGGTTGACAGCTCTGCTCACGTGGGCACTAAAGTCCCCCAGTAGAACAACGGAGTCCCCGGTTGGTGCACTGTCTAATACCCCTCCCAAGGACTCCAAGAAGGCTGGGTGCTCTGCACTGTTGTTCGGCCCATAGGCCGACACCACAGTGAAAGACCTGTCCCCGACCCGAAGGCGCAGGGACGTGACTCTCTCGTTCATAGGGGTGAATTCCAACATGTGGCGGCTGAGTTTTGGGGCACGGGGAGCGGTGGTGGGCTGGTGTGGGCTACACCATGGCAATGCCAGAAAAATGGAGGGTCCAACCCCTTTCGAGAAGTTGGGTACCAGAGCCCAAGCTGTGCGTGGAGGTGAGCCCGACTATATCTAGACGGTACCTCTCAACCTCCTGCACAAGCTCAGGCTCCTTCCCCCCCAGCGAGGTGACGTTCCACATCCCTACAACCAGGTTCTGTGCCTCTGATCTCGACTGCCGCCTAGTCTTCTTCGCACCAGACCCCTATTAAACTCTCTGTGGGTGGTGAGCCCACAGGAGGGCGGACCCACGTCATCCTTTCGGGCTGAGCCCGGCTACCAGGCATTTCCTTTCGAGCCCCAACCCCAGGCCTGGCTCCAGGGTGGGGCCCCAGCTGCGCCATACCGGGTGACGTCACGATCCTTGGTATTGGACTGTTCATAGGGGTTCATGAACCGCTCTTATTCTGACCCGTCACCTAGGACCTGTTTGCCATGGGAGACCCTACCAAGGGCATAAAGCCCCGGGCAACATACCTCCTAGGATCATTCAGGTATGCAAACCCCCCCCCCCCCCCTCCCCCCCACACTACAGTTAGGTGACAGTTCAAGAGGGAGTAGAACTAAAACTAGATAATTTTATATATTAGAACTAAAACTAGATAATTCCAATATATAAGTACTTATAATATGTTTATTTCATTTTTTTTTTTTTTTTTTTATTAAGTTGTTTTAGATCAATATTGAGATTTAATATGTCCAAATTACAACATAATGGGTGATTGCAGATTGCAGACACAAGCACAATAGGTCTGTTTTAAATGACAAAAATATGGCAGTGTAGTGTAGCTATTTTCACCAAAATAGCTACACTATACTGCCATAGCCTACGTGTACCACCGGTTAAAAAAATAAAATTGGAAGGAAGTGCATACATCAGAGTGGCCGTGTACCAATGCCGGAGCAATGACATCTTGAATACACATGCACAAAGCACTCCAAATACTGTGTAAATGAGAAGGGGAAACAACTATAACAGGGTTCAAAGCTCTAATAATAGATCCACTTTAATATAGCATAACTTTAATTCTGTTCTTTGTAGTTGGAATGGCACTATGTCTCAACAACATTAGAACACAGCTTTCAATCAACTTTTAAGCACTTCCAGTTCACTGGTGTACGACAGGTACTACTACTCCACCAAAATAAAGAACACTGGTGTACTACAGCTACTACTATCTCACCAGAATAAAGAACAACACCATAAAGCACATACAAGCTGGCATAAAGCACTTTAAGCTGTGTGTGTTGCACAATGTTATTACAAAGTTCCCATTCTGATAAGAGAAATTTACACAATATTGACTTGTGGATTACAAGCAGCAACTTCCTTCTGCTCACATTGTTATTTGATTTTGGTCTCTTAATGCTAATAATACAGGCCAAAATGGCTAATACTGCAGGAGGTTTAATACTAGTAAGAGAATTAAATGAATCTGAAACAAGTTAAAAAAGGAAGACTTATTTCCCCAATGTCAACCAATCATAACCATTTTAATTGCCTCTTCACCAATTTTACAATGATTCACATTATTGACAGTTAAATCAAACTTTCTGAATGAAGAAGTCAACCTAAAACTCCTACCTGTTTTTTTGTTTTTTTTTCATGTATTTGAACAAAATGTGTCTTGCCCCAGTGCAGATACATTTTACAAGCAGCTCTTGAGGTCACATAAGGCCCCAGCTTTATTGTAACAGCAAAACACCCTGAAAGTTGTGAAAAGCACTTATAAACTCAACACAGTGAATAATTAGGATGTTCAAAAAGCATAAGGTAAGTGAAAAATGACTTTGGACCATTGCAAACTGTATAAAATGAACTAGTTCTATTTTTCACATTTTTAAGGCAGGTTTGTTTTACTTTTTGGTGATTGCATATTGAGTCAAAAAAGTTTTGTTTTTTTCTTTTTATCATTTTACTGCTCAAAGTAGTAAATTGCCCCTTGGGGACAAATAAAATGATATTGATTGACTGATTGGATTGATATTTTGATAATAGGATTTTGTTCAAAATTCACATTTTAAACACGCCAAGAAGAACTGACAAAAAGACTGAAATATGAACTGACAAACTAATACAAGAATCACATTTCAGAACATGTTTGTACAGAGCTACACTACAGGGCTGGCAGTTGCAGAATAAGACAGGAGATTTTTTTTTTTTTTTTGTGGAGGTTATTATGATAACTTAAAAAATTTTAGCCTTTATGATTTGCTCATTGCGTCCACTTGATCTATTCAATTTGATTTAATTTAAGCTTTTCACAAAATGGCCTCCTTTCCCCTTTTATGCTAGTGTGATTTAAAAGGGGATGTATCAAATTGACAATAGCACCACTGTCCCTAAAATGTGTGTTGTATGTGTGTATTTTGTATATGTGTGTGTGTGTGTGTGCGTGCGTGTGTGTGTGTGTGTGTGCGTGTGTGTGTGTGTGTGTGTGAATGTGTGTGCTATCTTAAATCTGATAAGAAGCTCTGTCTTCACTTCAGCTCTTTATCTAGTCTCCATCAGAGGACAACAGCAGCTCTGAGATGGCTGGAATTTCAATACAATGCCGACTAGAGCCAAGGGCAAGCATGGAGCTTTTAATCTTTACTGTATTATTTGCTTATTACTCTTTTGACTGTTTTAATATGTGTTCTGTGTCTTTGATTAGTTTTCATAGCATCTATGGGGGTAATCAATGGAACATTTACTTTCAGAACATTGGCGTACTTCAAAATGGGTGAATTGCTGAGCTTCATATTAGCATTCTTCCTTGTTTTATTATGCCATTATTGTTGCGATTAGTACACACATGGTACTACTCCAGTAAGAAAAAGGTTGATCATGCCATACTTTCTCAGATACAAGAGAAAAGAAATTATCCAAACAAAGAATTCATTTTGTAATTTAAAGGAAGTGCATTTCATAAACTTGTGTCACCAGATATGAAGTAGACATGTTCAAATCAAATACAGCATTTATTGATAACAATTGTGATGATGATTTAAAAAAAAACAACATTGGACATTATGTCATTATGTCACATTTATTTTTTGTTATATCTTGGTGTTCTGGTTCTCAAGATGAAAGCAGAATGAGCCTCACATGACTGATTTGGGTTGCCAGTTTCAATGCTGACGCAGTTGGTTTAGACTCTCTCTGATCTGAATGTTCATTATCTAAACCCAGTACCTGCAGACAATCATGAATCAGTGCTAGTGCAGCCTCTGCAGCTCAGTGAGTGAATTCAGAAGGTTCTGAGGTCATCTATCTGCTGGTTGAGACACTGGCAACCCAGGTTTACATCCGGGCTACATACAGTACAGAAGGCTAAAACATATTTACACATATATTTACTTGAACTTAGCAAAAATGTTTTTGTGTCTCTAGTATAGGACTTGTTTGAGGGATGGAATCAATGTTGGGAGTATTATTGCAGAGGAAAGCGCTTTGTGCATTTGTGGATGGGTCAGACACCTGTGCTGCTGTTGTGACGCTTCCACCACTCAGCATGGAGTATTAGTTTGAATGCTCTGATCATTGATTCTGATCATTCCAGACTAATGTGGCGAACTCTATTCAGAGAGCAACACATATCAATCTGGTGAGAGCCAGTTTAAGGTGTCAGTGCATCCCAAAAAGAATGTATGGAGCAGTCATTCTTTCAAGTTGAAGAGGTTCCAGAGTGAATATTGTTATACCGAGCACCCTGCAATCATACATCCCCAAATAGTTCATTATGTGTAAGTGTCTGAACACGTCTCCAGAGTGGAAACCTCCAATACAACGACTCCCGCTCTCCTCTCATCCACACAAACGTCAACAACAGCCACAAAATAGATACACACAGACAAGAGCTGCCTCCAAATGTGAGCACATGTGACCCAACGCTCTAAGGAGAGAGGGAGGAGACAAGGAGAGGGAGTGGAGGGGTAAGAGGGGAGATAAGGGGGGATGGGAGGGAAGGGAGGAGGGAGGGAAAGAAGATGGAGGGGAGGGGGTGAGGGAGAGAGTGTGGAGAGAGAGGAGAGGGGGTAAGGGAGGGAGGGAGAGAAAGTGGAGAAAGAGAGGAGAGAGAGGTAAAGGAGGTAGGGAGGGAGGAGAGACGGAAGGAAGGGGAAGAAGGGTGAAGTGAAAGATGAAACAGAGGAGAGTAGGGGGAGAGAATGGAAGGAGAGGGCAGGGAGGGAGTGAGGAGAAAGATGGTAGGGGGAGAAAGAGAGAGGACACTGAAGGGGAGGTGGGGAAAGCAGGGAGAGTGAAGTGAGGACACTGACTATAGTGTGAAGAGGAGAGAGAAAGGGAGACAGTGGAGAAGGAAGAGAGACAGTGAGAGAGAGAAGAGACAGTGTGGATGGGAGAGAGGGAATACTGAGTAAGAAGAGAGTGGAGAAAGGAGAGAGAGTATGGAGAGAGAGGGGAGAGACAGAAATGCGTTGAGAGAATGGGGGAGGGATGGGGCGCATTCATGCACACTGAGCCCACCTGAGAATGTGAGAGGAATGTAAATGGAATGAGAAAGTGTGTGAGAGCATGGACAACACATCACCACTACATGGGAGGGCTGAGGTATGCCTGGACAATGACTAACAATTTAAAGTCTCTGTACCACATTTTGAAAAAAAACAAAAAAACAGAATTAGTTCAACAGTTTGTCCAGTGGTCCGAAGTTATTCTTCCCTTAGCATCCTAGTATACTCACAGGGATGAGTATATAAGTGCTTTTCACAACTCTCAGAGACCAGAGTGGAGTTTGCAGTGCCAGTAATGCTAACAACAACTAGCATGCTAACTGTGCACTAGCTTGAGAATGATCTTGAGCTGTATCAGAACAAGTATAAGAGCACATAGACTAGTATACACCCATGGACCACTTATGGAACCTACCTGGACCACTGAGGGTTACACAGATAAGGCCACAAGTACTACGTTTTAATGTTGAAAACTGAAATTGAGTTTGAAATTTTTGTATCATGACAATGCTATTGCCGTCAGGATAATGTAAATATCAAACAGTATGCTAATAGCAAATAGTATCCTAATTCTTGCTCAAAAAATGCTTAGATGAGGAAATAAGGAAAGAGCTGCTTATATATCTGTACTGGGGCAAAACACATTTTACCCAAATACACTCTATTGTTAAAACAAGTGTTCCCATTAACTTTTTGTTATACTTTAATAAGGATATTTCTTTCAAACAGCTATTACAATGATGAAAGTGAAGTTCTATGTTTTTTTTGTTTTTGTTTTTTTCCGTTTGGGAGCACTCCATTTTAGAGAGGGTTTGCAATGGGGTGGAGGTCACTTGGAGTAAAGGCACCTATGCTGTAGTCTGTGCTTCTAATGTGCCATCCATATGTGAAGTAATAAAAGCATTTCACACATAGAAACCCCAGCCAAGTGTGCTTCCATCAAGAAGACTTTAAAAGTCCTATATTATGCAAAAATTACTTTAAGCTATGTTATTATGTGATCTCATCAAAAACATATCTGGAGTTGTGTTTTGTTTCATTCGTGCATGCTTGAGAAATCCTTTACTTTTAAGTCTGTTCACATCCCCAAAGCTCAAAATGTTCCACCTTGTGATGTCATTAAGTGGTAGTTTTCAAGTAAACCGCTCCTTTTACCTTTTGTTTAGTAGAAACTGGAAATTCCAGGGCTGAAATTATCCACATGGTTCTAGTCAAGATGTATGGAGTTTATAAACACAGTGGAGCACTTCCTGTATTACCACATTTGAATTTGAATTGAATTTTGAATTTATTTATGGAAAGCCCCTTGAGATGCAGCATCTCGTTTTCAAGGGGGACCAAGAACATAAAACATACAGTTTACAAACACATATTTTTACAACAACACATAAAACATGATAATACATACACATACACACACATACATACATAGACAGATACAAACAATACAAGTAACAGGACAATTTTGCTCACATCCCTCCCAACCCCTCAAAGGTTCATCTCATACAGTCATTAACATAAACACAGTGTTATGGAATCAACAGCAGTGACAGTCAGTTTTCAGGTAAGTTAACAAAGCCGTTCTGAAGGAGCCCAGAGTAGTTAGAGTCCGCAGTGATGAAGGCAGATTGTTCCAGTCTGAGGGGGCCTTAAAGAAAAAGACCTCCGACCCACCTCCTTACGGATGGGAGGTACAGTAAAGTTTAAATACTGAGAATGTCGAAGAGAGTAACTTGTAGGAGACTGGACAAGACAACATTTCAAATATAATGGAAAGTCAAAATAAATACATTTAAAAATAAACAGAAACCAGTGGTACTGTCTTCTTTTTTCAGGCTGTAACCAGTCAAGCTGATCATATAACTCACAGTGGTGAGTTCTATAATGTCACTATATGGACATTTTAAAATGTCCATATAGTGAGATCACATTTTCTGTGTGAGAGAAGAACTCAGTCTAAATGAGCAGGGTTTGTATGTGAATAAAACAAAACAACTCTAGGTATGTTTTTGAGGAATTAAACAACATTATAACATGACTGAAAGCTCACAAGAGTCCATTTGCATAATATGTTGTAATAAAAGGTAACATGGTGATCTACAGTAAGTATGTTAACACAGTTAACATACCCCACAGAAGTGTAATACCCACTCTTTAAATGATCTGTCATAGTATTCACTCTCACTTTAGAACTAGTGATGACATTTCTAGCAGGAAGTTTGACAGTAAAGCGACAGCATTTATAGTGTTTGAGGTTGGGAAACACAATTACTACTGAAGGAGGTCAGAAACATTTGCTCTTAGAGGAATTCTGCTTGGGGCTGTGGTTCTCAATATGTGGTCCAAGCAACCTGCTATTACTATCATTTAGAATTAAGCATCTTGTTATAGTGAAAATACCAAATGTTTCCCAATAATAGAGGACTATGGTGGCCCCTGTAGGATAAAGTCCTCCCCATGGTCTATCAACAACTTACACTATACACTGACATCACACTTAGTTGCTCACTGTATTAACATAAACATAGTGTTGTCATGATGGTAAAATTTAAAATTCAATTTCAGTACTAAGGAATAGACTCGCTACTCAATACTGATCTCAAAATGATAATAAAAACCCTCTTTCTTTAAACAATAGTATGTATTTTCAGCATTCAATAGTACTTTCTTTTCTATTTCCATGTGGCATTATTATCTGTGTAATCCCTCAGTGGTCCAGGTGGGTTCCATAGTGGCCCATGGGCGTATACTAGTCTTTGTGCTCTTGTACTTGTTCTGATACAGATCAAGAACATTCAAGCTATTGCACAGTTACATGCTAGTTGTTGTTAGCATTACTGGCACTGGAAAGGTACTCAAGAAAGGTTAATTTCTTTCCTGGGGATGGGACTTTTTTAGTATTGATACCTGCTCAAATGATACTCAAATTCAGTACTAGTTTTTGTATTGATTAGTAAAACACAGAAGTAACTATATTGATAAAAAACACCTACTTATAGATTAAATATGGGTAATAAGTGGCATTTATACTCAGATAACCCCTGCATATTTAGGCTGAGTTCTTCTGTCAAACACTCCACCTTGTGATGTCATATGATGATACAGAAAGTGCACCACTATGTTTTAAACTCCATACACCTTCACTACAATCATTTGGATAATTTCACCCATGGAATTGTCAATCTCAACTGAACAAAAGGTAAAAAAGTAGCTGTTAACTTGAAAACTACAGCTTGATGACATCACAATGTGGAACAGAACATTTTGAGCATTGGAGATGTAGACATACTAATAATGCAGGATTACTCAAATGTGTGAATGAAACAAAACACAACTCCAGGTATGTTTTTGAAGAGGTAACAGCATTATAACATGACTAAAAGCTCACAAGAATCCACTGGAGTAGTATAGGACCTTTAATATCACAAATCAAGTAACAGCATTCCTTGTTTTCAGCTTCAGCTTATAGAAGATATTTCAAATTTGTAACACTTTCTAATGTGGACTTCATTCATAACAGCCCCTTGCTAACTGGAGCAGCAATACAGTTAGTCACATATGTTTTTCTCCGAAACTAATTTATACCACTGACACAAAAAAGACCAGGACCAAGACCAGATTTAAATCACAAAAAAACCCCTATTCTAAATCTACAATATTGTTAAAAAAAATCATGAGCTGTAATAAATTAAGTAGAATGTAGAATGACACTTAAGTGCTTAGTTTGCATCTGTAATGAGTCATAGAAGTGAGCTATAAATGCAATAATTTATAGCTCAAATCTTATAGTATAGCCATAAAATAACCAACCAAGATTTCCCAGTTGTGCAAAGAAAATGTACACATGATAAATATTGACCCCCCAAAAAATAGTTCCAGATTTCATATATTGAATGGAATGATAAGTAGATTAATTAACATGACAGACCTAACCAGAACATAAATTTTACACTGAGGGCAACACCCAACAGCACTTCCACTTCCACCACAATCACAGTAGATATTGTTGTTTTTAATGATGGTAAAGCCCTTTGTGGTTTTTGTATGAAAAGCACTTAAAAATAAAGTTTGATTTAACAAATTGGGCTGTGATCTACACACCAGTGACAGTCATGACACAAAACTGAAGGAGGTCAGAAACATTTACTGCTTGGAGCTGTGGTTGGGGCTGTGGTTCTCAACATGTGGTACAAACACCCTGCTGTTACTATCATTTACTAAAGTAGGCCTAAGCCATCTGAAAAAAATGTGTGGACATTGCAGCAGCATTCAAATTGGTCTATTGTCTATTGATAATATTCCCTATTGTCTAAATATGCAGGGTTTGTGTCTTAAACATGTGTGAATGAAACAAAACAAGTCCAGGTATGTTTCTGCTGCCCAATAAAACATAAATCATCGCTTGTCAAAAGTATAATTAAATAGTTTCGAATTATATCCAAGTGCTACCCCGATTGATGTTAATTCATTTCAAGCAGCGTTAACCCTGTACCAAGATGGCGGCTTTGTTGACACATTTGTTCCAATAGACAGCGGTAGTCAGTGCAAGATCTACCATTCTATATCTGTGGAATAAACCTGAATCATCATCCATGGGAATCTGATGGGAACTGGAGATGTGCAGCAATTCCCAGTGAGTGCGCATATGCGGCAGGAGACAACAACAGCAGCGCTAAGTTTATAAAAAAGTGTCTAAAAATAACTCACTTTTAGCGACAAGTCATTGTTTGTAGCTTTGTGTTTGTAATGATTAGATGTTAGGTAGAAATACAGTCAGCCATTTAATGAAACAGTGAGCTAGTTTCAGAGCTATTTTGTGTGAAATGGAGGATCCGGACGGAGCAGTGGAGTTAGAGCAGCTGGGACAGTGATGATTCCGCCTCATCTCTGTGTGTTCATGAAAGAGAGACAGTGTCAGTGGAATAACACCACTATTACACACACGTGGAGGAACATGTGTGTGTTCTGGACCTACTCTGCTTCAGGGAAATACAGGACGCTTCTTCAGGAAAGATGTGATTTTGCATCTATGAGTGAGTGTGAGCATGCTGTTCTAACTCAGAGCTGTGTTTAAGGGGACATTTGTGACACATCAATCTATATTATAATAAGTGCACCTGTCTGATCAGTGCACTGTTGTTGTTAGTATCTCTTCATGATCTTCATGAATGTACATTAGTGCATTACACATGTGTACAACTGTTGTATGTCATTCATATGGTTTCTAGATGCATTATAATAATTGCATAGATAACAATAGTCCTGAAGGCTCAGTTGCATAAATAAGGTGTAGAAGTAGAAACAAAGAGGGTGTCAAATACAGTCTCATATACAAATATGAATAAACTATATGGTCTAGGTCTCAATAATTTGACTCCAGAATGGCTCAGTATACATGCAGTTAATGTGAGTAAAAATAAATATACTCTTTTGCAATGTAGTTTGCATAAAAAGTGGCGTTATTAAAGTGTTATCGACTAAATGTTGGTGTCCACCCCAAGTCTGCTTGCCTACCAATAAAAGTCACCGCACGCTACTGCTGAATACGTATTTACGGTAAATGTATTCCCAACAATGGCTGTGATCAACCCCAATGAAGGGCCCACTCCCGAACACTGCCCTGGCCCTCTTACCGGTGGCCTTACCTCCAGAACCTGGACGTAGCTGGACGGGAACCATCCGCGGGCTCCGTCCTTCTCTCCCTCCCACCATCCTCCGGGAAGCGCCTGCACCACACGGATCACATCCCCGGCGCAGAAGCTCAGACCCTGCTGGTGCTGCTCCCCGCTGAACGGGTACAAACTTTGACAGTAAGATCCGGACATGACCCACACTGCAAGCCTCCTCTCTCCGCCTAAAAACATACAAGTAGTCCGTAAAAGTTGTGTCCAAGTGACGCGCTATGATCGTTTGGCACAGTGAGTGGAGTTCGTCTTTACGCAAGGGCTGTCCACGCCTGTTTGTGTCTGCAGCCTCCCAGTGCTGTTTGGGTTGATTGGAGGCGCACTACAAGCACTCACGCACACGTACCCAGCGAGAGAAAGCGCACAGGAAACGTATGGCACGCTACAAAATAAAATCACGTAGGGCACTATCCAACCATAGCATTAAGTCTAAACTATAGTTTTGGCAAATCAGCAGTCAGTAGGCTACAATATTTCCGATCTATTGGCATTACGCTTCTCTTGCGTACGTCCGTGAGACGTACGCAGCCCCAGTACTAGTTCGTTCATTTTGTGTAACTTGACTTTTTCACGTGGGCTGAGGTTTTTGTGGAATGTCAACATGCTTGTGTGCAGAGGGGTTTGCAAGATTCTATCATAAACTCATAAACTCTGTCTGACGATCATCACTCTCCCATCCAAGTACCAGGTCTGGCCTTGCTGAGCTTCTGAGATGTGACGAGATCAGGCTTTGACAAGCCGGTATGGCTCAAGTAAGAGTAACTTATAAAGTCTACTGTTGGGCCATAACATCTGATTTATAATTTAAAGGGAACGTAATGTAAACATTAAATACTGCACAAAATCTGTTGTTTTCAATGGATAGACACAAAAATGAGATAAACTAAATCACATCTGAAGGAGTGTCACAAGAAACAGAAATGTTCAAATCATTTCATGTCAACATAAAGCTTTTGTCACTTGGAGGCTTACTCACAGTGGGAAGGGGAAGCAAAACTTTAACTAAGTAGGTTTACTGTTACAAGTAAAAGTATGCTGCTAGAAAAGTACTCGGGAAAAATACAATAAATAACTGAAAACTACCCACCTTTGGTTACAGTATACATTGAAGTCTCTGGCAAGTCACGACTTCATTACATGGACAATTTTCTGTTGAAATCTAAGTTAACTGTATTTGGTTCCCATGGGTTCTCAAACTGCATCCACATTTATTTTGTATTATTTGATTTTGTAATGACATTGTTGTGTCATTACAATCAGGCCATCAGCTTGTTGGTTATCTAGTAAACTGCGCCCTCTAGTGTACCAAAGGCCACACTTGCCTTTGTCAATAAACAGACAAGCACAATGATACTACTGTTAATATTTATTTTCATGTTACTGTTTATTTTATTTGACTTTATTCTGACTTCATTACAAAGCCTATTGTATAAAGCTTAATTAATATTTTGGGTCAGGGGTTCTCAAACTTTTTGAGACCAGTGGCCCCTTATCTGTATGAAAATATTTCAAGGATTCCACCTTGTTCTCTTTGTTAAACTAAACCACTGACTGTATAAAAAAGTGCACAAAGAGAGTGTGACCTCACCCATAACGTTCAACTCCAGTCAAATGAAGTTCACCGAAGCTAGAAGTTAAAGGGGCGAATTTGGAGCTGCACACTAGAATTAGGAATTAATTTATAGACAAAATAGCTAAATCAAAACTCCAGACTCATGTACAGCAGGCTAATACAAACATTTTAAGTTCAAAATGACAAACTTGACAGCAGCAGTATCAGAGAGAGGGGCAATGTTTTTTTCAGTTCAAAGTGAATTAGAACTGGAGTCAATGGAGCGCCCCCATGCTCACTTCCTGTTTGGAACATAGTGGCTAGCCAGTTAGCTATGTCCATTTATACACTAAACTAAAAAGACAGAATTACCTTTTTCAAAACAAACTCCAAATGGTCTGATTCATTCCAAATACAGGAACACAACAGAACACCTCTTCCTAACCATCTTGACGTTGTTTGTTGTTGGTCTTTGTATTGCTCTGCAGCTTGTCCACCAGCTCATCCTCTCATCTGGATGTGGACCTCCTCAGTGTGGTAGGAGAGCTGCTTCACTGGGGTCATATTTAGGCCTGCCTTTCACTGCATCATCTGCTTCTCTGAACCAACCTCAGCTTCCAACTCACACACATGTATTCGGCAAAAAAAATGACATTAACAGGACTAACACTGTCACAGAAATATGGATTCATAGGGGAACATAGAGTAGACTGGTGGTGGGGGAAGGAGAGCTGGAAAGGTTCAGGAGGTCAGTGATTTTGCAGAGAAAAAAGATAGGGGAGGAATCTCTCCTAAAGGCTGAGATTGGCTGACAAGGACATACAGTGCTTGGTGTCTCCTCGAAGCCAGGTTGTGCTGCAGGTTTGTTCTAGAAGAGTCCTGGGTCTTCTTCATCCTCCTGCTCCTCGTCCAACATGGCCGACTGTACACACAAACACATTTACGGCTCTCAAAAGGAAATCTTTGTAAAGAGAGAGCAAAGTGTCAGAGAATAACAAAAACATGGTGTTTTCTTATTAACTATTTGTAAAATCTGTTTATCTCGTTTTATCTCAGATATTATGTTACTTCCATCCTATTACCATGCTATTACTGTCAGACGTGGGTAGTACTCAATGACATTTACTCAGTTACTTGAGTAACTTTTTTAGAGAAATTACTGAAAGTACTGTTCAGAGTACTTTTCTAGCAGCATACTGTGAGTAAGTGGCAAAAGCTTTACATTGACAATATGAAATTATTTGAACACTTGTGTTTCTTCTTCATATATTATTTTGTTTGTCTTATTTTTGTGTACATTATTTAATGTTTTGTCCTCACATTAACTTATATATTATAATATTATAAATTAAACATAGATATTACAGTCACTGTAACTTGAGAAGTCGTTTCCCCATATACTGTCTACTCTTACCTCAGTAATTCCTTGGACCACTACTTGGTACTTTACTTGAATAATATTATTTTCTAATGTTTTACTTTTTTACTTTTACTAGAGAACAATTTTTGACTAATCTACCGCCTCACACTCAGGTCCTCCAGCTCACTTCAAATGTCTCTGGGTAGAATAACTGAAGATGGATACAGAGCATTGAGCGGGGAGAGGGGTTAAGTGAAAAAAATAATTAAATAACTTTACTGATCATTCAGTCTTTAGGACTTCTAATTTACCTGTTGCCGCTGCTAAATTTAGACTACGTGAAATTACCATGTAAGTATAAGAAGATCTTATTTACAGCAAACATTAACTTTAGCCTAAGTCGTATACCCCTAATATCCATATCCAAATAGTATCCATGAAGACCACACAAGAGCTAGCTAAGGAGCTAGCTATGGACATTTGACATGCTATAGGCTTTTTACACCGAAACACCAGAGCGGAATAAGAACAAGGCCTTTCCTGTTGTGTTCACCTGGCTCCCGCTGGACACTGCAGGGACACTTTTGGCTCTTCATAGGATCTGCTGACTCTGCCTGACCAGTTCTCCTGTTAAACTGCCCTGACACGTTTGACTGAAACACAAAGACCACTGAAACAGGCAGTGTAAATGTTGCAGCAACAAGTATCAAGTATTTTCGGCTGCAATGTGCGGCTAAGGGCTGGCCTAGGTCACGTGTTTCCAGTCCAATCGTTGTTATGGTAACCGTAAACAAACTGCAACTAACGTGAGCTAGATGAGGACTTCATCAGCAAATGTTAACTTTTAACTTTTTTTACAAGAGTGACACCAAAGTTTCTTTCTTTCTTTTTTTTTTTTTTTTTACTTGTCCTCTTTATATATAATTCACACCATAAACATGTCGGATTTAGGTTCGGAGGATTTGGAGAATGAGCAAAACCAACTCGGGGTGAGACTGACCGGAGACTGACTGATGATCGCTACAATGCTATGGGATAATTTGCATTGTATTTGCGTGTTTTTGTAGGAATACGAAGGAGAGCGGAACGAAGCCGGGGAAAGGCATGGATATGGGAGAGCGGTTCTGCCAAACGGGGACATATATGAAGGACAATACCGGCACGGGAAAAGACACGGACAGGTAAGTTAAAAATGCACTTTGTAGGATTTTTAAATTTATAACAATTTCTAAATGAAAAAGAACAATTTCTAACCACAACACTTGTTACTAGGTAAACCACACTGTAGGATGTGTGTGTACAGGTCCGAGCACCGCACGCTCTGTGCAGGATGCGCATTCCGGTCATCATGTAAACTATAAACATTCTATCATGTATACTACTGCTGGGCTTTAGATGACATCACACCATTCTATAGACCAATAATATTTAATACAGATGGGGACAGCTAAAATGAATATTATTAAAATTCAGATTTTTGTTGAAATATGTCGAGTTCTTGAGTCTACTCACTGATGAAAAATAGGTTCAACATTTCTGCATTTACCTTTTGGATATTTCATGGCAAAGTACAACAGGAACAGGAACAACTGGCTCTTGCCCTCTATCTGAGTGCACGATATCATCACATTCCAGAATTTGAAAACTAACAATGGTGTAAACTGCTAACTAGCCTAACTTCAGTAACTAACGTCAGCTGCTTTGATGAATACCACAGACTGGAAACCGACCGGTGCAGGGCTGCCCGCGCTAGGCGCGCGTACGGAGCAGTACGTCCTGCGCGCGTAGATTTCAGAACATAGGATCCAGACTATTTTTGGACGCTCTGCGCGAGCGTAGGCGCGTATTCCTATTACAATACATTGAAAGCATGCATCTATTGCTGTAAGCATGAATGTATTGCTGTATTTGTGCATTTACCATCAGCACAACGTGTTCCTGGGGCAGTTATGTATCGTTTGAAAGAGCCCAGGTCCAGAAAGACTATCAATTAATGCTTTGAAATTAAATTTTTGAAATCCTCGTCTTTGCCGTAGTCTGCCTGTACAGACGGTAAATACAAGCCTATTCAGTCAGTTGTGCGCGCATACGTCCTGGAGCTGCCGGTGTGGCCGTCCTCACGCTGACGCGCGGCTGTGGTTTCGCGAGGTTACGCACCCTCGGAGCGTTTAAGAGACGGGAGCAGAGAGCTGCTTTGGGCGTCACACAGAACAGACCCCGGCTGGATTAATTTGATATCAAGCTCAGGCCCGCTCTGAGCTGCTCTGTGATATCGTAACTAACCATAAAATATCACCACTACAACTACAGCCAGTAAAGCAGAGCGTCAGGGGGAGACGGAATGACGGACACACAGAGGCGAAAGATACAAACACGAGATGGAAAAAGTTAGTTAACTAAAAACTGTAGTGTTTTCATTTATGTTATTTTAGCCATTAATCTACAAATCAGTGAGACCCAGCCCACAAAAGATCCCCATTTATCCAGTTTTAATGGTTGTATTGGGGGAAAAAAAAAAACATCTGTTTACGTCCACGGTGCTAGGTGAGCACAGTAAATATCCCTCCACTTCCGGTGTCGTCTGTTGCAGCTTTCTGTGCTTTAGAAGTACTTACTTGTCTTTGACACTGCAGCAGATTTCACACATTATAATGACAGACTAGAATTCTTGATTTACTTGTACGAGTATGTGGACGAGAACTAGTGGTTCCCCTAGTAACCCATGGAAGTATATTATAGATCCATGTTGTAACCATACAGTCTATGCTTGTAACAAGTGTTCTGGTTAGAAATTGTATTAGTAAATTCTTTACGAAAATCTTTACTGCTTTGCAGTCTATGGCATATTGTTTAGTCTTCCTCAATCCTTCCTATAGGTAAACTCCTTTTCTTTCACTTTCACTCCCCCCTGTGAATGAATTTGTGTTACTGTCATCTGCCAGGGTTTTTCCCCATTATGTTATGTGTGTCTTACCTGGATTCTCACTTTCCTCTTAATCACTAGGTTTGGAGGTTGTGCAGTTTTCTTTGCCTTTTTATGCTGTCAATCATAGTAGATTAGTAGATTTAATATCTCACTGTAGTAGATTCAAAACATAAGGTAGGATATTAGCATTACATAATTTTGCTTTACTTATATTGTACAACAGGCCTAATTTCTAATAAACTGCCCATGTAGCCTACATTTCCTAATATATTACCTTCTTTTTCTGTGACAGCCATAAATGAATCATGGTAGATGGTAGAACAGTTGTCATTCTTAGCAATGTGACTTACAACACTTGGTGATCTGACTCTGAATCCCATTTTTCTCCTTGGTCTAATCCAGACTAGTCTGTTATACTTCTGTGAGTTAGGTAGTTATTTTCTGTCAAAGAAGCAGATCCAAAAGTTGTTTACAGAGAAAGAGAGAGAGAAAGGAGCGATCTCAAATCAACTCTGTTGTAACTGCTGTTACCACTGCAAAACAGTGCAGATACTGAAGTTTGACATTCTCTCAGACTAAGAAAACAGTCAGTTCAATTAAATAACAAAGACCAATTTTAGGGGTGTTGAAAATATTTTTAAGGAGATGCCGAAGCTCCTCCAGTATTAAATATTAAGGTTCTAGACTCGTCTTTATAAAAAAAAAAAAAAAAAAAAAAAAAATATATATATATATATATATATATATATATATATATATATATATATATATATATATATATATATATATATATATATATATATATATAACTTTAGAGCTACAGTCTTGTGTGTGTTCCTCAGGGCACCTATCACTTCAGGAACGGCGCAAGGTATGTGGGGAATTACTTCCAGAACATGAAACACGGAGAGGGCACCTTTCACTACCCAGATGGATCCAAGTATGAAGGTCTGTACTGAAATCAATCCATAACACAGCCTGACTGTCAATTCAAATTCTAAATGGTAAAATAGAATACATTTGATCAACAATACAGTATTTGTAAATATTCTCTCTAGAAGGCTTCATTCAGCATTTTTTTTTTTTTTTTTAACCTATTATCTGGTTTAAATGTATTTTGTTAAACATGACTAACTTGTCTTTATGTGTATGTGTATGGGAGGTTCTTGGGCTGAGGACCTGAGGAATGGCCATGGGATCTACACCTACCTCAACGGAGACACGTACTATGGACAGTGGCAGAAGCATTTCAGGTATGCTTTTGTTTTCATTTTATGCCTTAGACTTACTCAAACTTTACTGATCTACAAGGGAAATTATTTGGACACAGTAGCTCACTCATCACAATATAATATAATATAATAAAGAGTAAAAAATAAATGGTAATAATAAATTGTAAATAAGTAGCAAAAATGATTGCGAGAGACAGGTGTCAAATAAGACATAATTATATAAATAAATGTATACGTACAAGTCAAAATAATAACTATTTTCATGTTATGGCCCTGGATGGTAATGGGCTCCACTGGTGTCCTCTTCCTCCTGAAGTCAATCACCAGTTCCTTGGTCTTGTCAACGTTCAGGAGCAGATGGTTTGCCTGGGACCACTCCACAAAATTTACAATCAGTGTCCTGTACTCCAGCTCTTGTCCATCCCTATACACCCTACCACTGCAGAGTCATCAGAGAACTTCTGCAGATGGCAGGACCCGGAGCTGTACTGGAAATCAGAGGTGTACAGAGTGAACAGGAACAGAGACAGGACTGTACCCTGAGGGACTCCTACATTACTGACCACAGTGTCAGACAGGGTGGTCCCCAGTCGCACGTAATGAGGCCTGCCTGACAGGTAGTCATTAATCCAGGAGACAATGGAGGAGCTGACACCCATCCTGAGCAGGTTCTCACTCATCAGAAAGGGCTGGATAGTGTTAAAGGCACTGGAGAAATCAAAAAACAATATCCTCACAGAGCCCTTAACACTATTCAGGTGAGAGTGAGCCCGCTGCAGAAGATAGACTAAAGCATCATCCATACTAATGTGGGCCTGATAGGCAAATTGTAGAGGATCCAGGGATGGTGCCAGCAGGGGTCTGAGCTGAGCCAGAGCAAGTTTCTCAAACATTTTCATGACATGAGATGTCAAAGCAACTGCTCTGAAATCATTAAGTCCAGATGGGATAGGCTTCTTGGGCACTGGCACAATGCAGGAGGTCTTCCATAGCACTGGTATCCTTTCAAGCTTCAGACTCAGTGTGAAGAGAAAGTGCAGGATCCGAATGAGCTGTGCTGCACATGTCCTCAGCACACGGGGGTTGACTAGGTCTGGTCCAGGAGACTTGGTGAACTTTCTCCAACTGCTTTCTCACCTGCGCAGGTGACAAAGACAATGAGCTGGGTTCCTCCGTGGAGGTGGAAGTAGGTGTGGGAGCAGAGGTGATGGTCTGATGAATGGTCATCTGAGTGGTCTGTGGTGAGGTGTGGATTGGGCATCGGGATTGGGCTACCTCGTGTAGTACATGCTTATTAACAATGTGTGAATTTCATGTCCTAGTGTAGTATCTCAGTCATAGAGAATCATTGTCAGCCTTAAACCGATTGAAAATGATTATATTTCCTGTAGACATGGTCAGGGCACCTACCACTACCAGAGCATGGGCTCCAAGTACAAAGGCTCATGGGAAAATGGCAAGATGGAGTCAGAGGGAGAGTACATCCACTCCAACCACAGATACAAGGGACACTTCGTCAAGAATAGTGTAAGTCACACTTCTACTGATGCAACATACTACTCAAGGACTATTATGTGTTTAGCTGAGATTTGAACACAAAGAAGCTGCGTGGACAAGCTGCAAAACATCTTCACTCCAAAAACGTTTATCCAGTTGACAGAAAACAACAACACAAAGGCTGCGTCTCAATTCTCCCCCTTAGCCCTCTGTCTTAGCCCTACCCCTCTGTTGTGCGCGTTCACGAGAGACAGAGGGGTGTCCCAATACTCTTTTCTATAAGTGCGAGGGCTAAGGGGAAGGGCTGTTCTACCCCTCTGAGCAGAGCTTTTTCAGGTGCACCCTTTGCGCAAAGGGGATAGGCGTGGCTTAACGCAAGTCGGAGCAAAAAGCAACACGGAAATCGGGAAGTGTCGGGCAATCGGGAAGGAATTGGACAAATGTGAGTATTTTGCACTCAAGAACCTCATATAAAGTTGTATAAAACTGTAGTAACTTTTGAAAAGTTGTAGGTATACTCATGGCGCCAGCATTTACGCTTTCTGACATATATGGCTTATCGTAACATGCCCGGTTAGAACTATGCGCTTGTTACGGTAGAATGTGTAAAGTATTACGAACATGCATGGCCTTAAAGAACTATATACGCATATATGTTAGACTAGAATGTGTAAAATATATCGCTGTATCTGTATATGTTTTCATTTCGCCTCGTAACTCGTCTCATGTGCTTTTAGAACTATACACATGTTACGGTAGAATGTGTAAAGTATTACGAACATGCATGGCCTAAAATATTATTGTTTCGTTTCGCCTTGTAAATTATCCCCTATTTATATTAAAAATGACATGTTATTAATCACATTTATATTTTGTTTAGAAATTTTTTGTAGGAGGCTGGACTTGTTGGAGTTGTGTCAGCCCAACAAGCTTCAAAAAAGTGGGAGAATTTGAAAATAAAATATAAGGTATATTACATTCTATAATATTTGTAGGTACCAGAACAACTATATATGTTTATGACTATGTATTAATTTTGTTTTCTTTTTTGTGTGTACCAGGCATCCTCTACAACTCCGTCCAGCTCTGCAGCATTTTAATTTTGTGTTACAGTTGATTAAAATTTGATTTACATATGTTGTACAGAGTATAGTCATTTTAAAAAATTAAAAAAACATTTGACTTTTTGCAAAGTTCATTTAAAACAAACTCAAAAGGAGCACAATACTTCAAAACTTTAAAAATAATGTCATATTGTTGCGACTGCAAAGGGGTGTCCCATTTCTAAGGGTTTAAAACACACCCCTTTGCCTTACCCCTCTGTTTAAAGACAGAGGGGTAGGGCTAAGGGGTAGGGCTAAGACAAAGACAGAGGGCTAAGGGGGAGAATTGGGACTGGGCCTTTTGAGTTTGTTTTAAATGAACTTTGCAAAAAGTCAAATGTTTTTTTAATTTGTTAAAATTACTATACTCTGTACAACATATGTAAATCAAATTTTAATCAACTGTAACACAAAATTAAAATGCTGCAGAGGTGGACGGAGTTGTAGAGGATGCCTGGTACACACAAAAAAGAAAACAAAATTAATACATAGTCATAAACATAGACATATATAGTTGTTCTGGTACCTACAAATATTATAGAATGTAATATACCTTATATTTTATTTTCAAATTCTCCCACTTTTTTGAAGCTTGTTGGGCTGACACAACTCCAACAAGCCCAGCCTCCTACAAGAAATTTCTAAACAAAATACAAATGTGATTAATAACATGTCGTTTTTAATATAAATAGGGGATAATTTACAAGGCGAAACGAAACAATAATATTTTAGGCGATGCATGTTCGTAATACTTTACACATTCTACCGTAACGTGTATAGTTCTAAAAGCGCATGAGACGAGTTACAAGGCGAAATACAGCGATATATTTTACACATTCTAGTCTAACATATATGTGTATATAGTTCTTTTAGGCCATGCATGTTCGTAATACTTTACACATTCTACCGTAACAAGCGTATAGTTCTAACTGGGCATGTTACGATAAGCCGTATATGTCAGAAAGTGTAAATGCAGGCGCCATGAGTATACCTACAACTTTTCAAAAGTTACTACAGTTTTATACAACTTTTTATGAGGTTCTTGAGTGCAAATACTCACATTTGTCCAATTTCTTCCCGATTGCTTGACACTTCCCGATTTCCGTGTTGCTTTTTGCTCCAACTTGCGTTAAGCCACGCCTATCCCCTTTGCGCAAAGGGTGCATCTGAAAAAGCTCTGTTCAGAGGGGTAGAACAGCCCTTCCCCTTAGCCCTCGCACTTACAGAAAAGAGTATTGGGACACCCCTCTGTCTCTCGTGAACGCGCACAACAGAGGGGTAGGGCTAAGACAGAGGGCTAAGGGGGAGAATTGAGACGCAGCCTAAGACAAAGACAGAGGGCTAAGGGGGGGAATTGGGATTGGGCCAAAATGTACTTAAAAACTTTTAACTTTGAAAAAGTGTGTAACACATCACAAAAGATACAAGAAACACAAACATTCAAAGCTCTGCATCCTGTCAACAGAGGTTGGTACTCATGTAACAGTAACATTACTTCAAAATAATATTACTCAAGCAGAAGTATGAAGTAGTTGTCCAAGAAATTACACAGGTAAGAGTAACTTAAAGAGTAACTGTATGATTTGTAATTAGGTAAATTGAAGGACAGATGTTCAAATCAACTTAAAGCTTTTATCACTTGTATACTTACTCACAGTGGGAAGAGAAACCAAATTCTTTAGTGAAAGTATGTTGCTAGCAAAGTATTCTGAAAAGTACAATTTCTTTAAAAAGTTTTTCAAGTAAATGTAACTCTGCCTGTCAACCAAAATTGTCTACTTCTTATAGATTCATCAAGAAGAATAGTAACAAAATTGTCAAAATTTCAATAAAATTTTATTTGGGCTCATGGTCCATTTTAAAATAGGCAACACAATACAAAAGTATAGCCTCCACTTAGACTGACAATGTATTGTACTAAATCTTATATCCGAGCCTTCCGCAGTAAACTATGCACTAGTTCATATCACAGCCTATATTATTTTCCTAATAGTGCCATTTCACCTCTTCATTTAACCCATGTCATCACTTGACCAGCAGTAGGTGACCACAGTGCAGCACCCGGGGACCCATCTGCAGATCTTAAGCAGAATCTTGGTCACGATTACAAGTGTCCACACTTTTAATGACAAAGACTAAAAAAAAAATACTTGCAAAGTGTCATAGTTGGCCACATCTGCCTTTGCAAAATGTCTTTATTTTTTATAAAGTAGTAGTGGTAGTTTTCAGGTTAACAACTACCTTTTATCTTTAGTTCAGTAAAGACAGGTAATTGCAGGGCTGAAATGATTCAAATGAGTCTAGTGAAAGTGGAGCATTTTCCGTATTACCACATGACATCACAAGGTGGAACAGGGTGTTTTCTGTCTGAGGAAAGGTCTAAATAGTCTAAATATGCAGGATTTATGTGTTAAATGTGTGAAGGAAACAAAACTCAACTCCAGGTATGTTTGTGATGAGGAGTGTGTAGAATCCCTCAGTCGTCCAGGTAGAAACCATGGCAAAAGGAGAAATTCAATTTGTTAACTGGACAAAGTTTATTTGGTCGAATACGTTTCGCAGCTCATCCAAGCTGCTTCTTCAGTTCTAGTCAGATGCTGGTGGACACTGCTTTATATCTATCTGAAGGGGGGAGCTAACTACAATGAAATTACTCTGACACAACACATATTTCTTTACAGTTTCTGTTAGTTAGGTGGGTCTATTCAATATGGAGTGGGAGTGGGGTGTAGTTAGCATAACCATTCAGGGCCATGATGGGTGTTTTCACACCTCTGGACATGTCCTGGCTAGTCCCGTTGTTTTCTCTGTTTGTTTTGATTTAGGTTTGAGGATAGAGTTATAAATGGGAAACAAATGATGTCTGAGGCCTCCATTTCTGTTCAAGGAAGGATTCTCTTTCTTGACAAAAATAGCCTCTTTAACTCCCCTCTTAAACCAGTCCTTTTCTCTGGCCAAGATCTGGACCTCACAGTCCTCAAAGGAGTGGCCCGTGGCTTTTAGGTGGAGATGTACAGAAGATTGCGGCCCACTCTGGCTCTCCCGTCTGTGTTGGTACATTCATTTGAAAAGTGGCTGTTTTGTTTCTCCAATGTAGCGTTCACTGCAGTCTTCACTACACTGAATGGAGTAGACCACATTGCTTTGTTTGTGGCACGGTGTTTTGTCCTTAGGATGGACCAGTTTTTGTCTTAAAGTGTTTGTGGGTTTGAAATAGACTGGGATTTTATGTTGTCTGAAGATCCTCTGTAGTTTTTCGGAAATGCCAGCCAGGTAAGGAATAGTTAAACTCCTCCTGGGTTCTGGTTCTCTGTTGTCCTGTTTCTTGGCTCTCTTCGTTTTATTGAAAGCCCATTTAGGATATCCACAAACAGAGAGGTCTTTCTGCATGTGTTGTTCTTCTTTCTCCTTTCCCTCTGTGCTTGTAGGAACCACTTGGGCCCTGTGTTGTACTGTCCGAATGACTCCAAGTTTGTGCTGCAGTGGGTGGTGTGAATGAAAAAGCAGGTATTGGTCAGTGTGTGTGGGCTTCCTGAAGACCTCTACCTGGAGTCGCCGGTCTTTTCTTATTGTTACTGCACAATCTAAGAAGGACAATGTGTTGTCCTTGGCATCATCACGTGTGAATTCGATGTTCGGATCTACAGAATTGATATGTGCAGTAAAAGGTTCCAAATCTTGAATTTTGATTTTTGAAAAATTATCATCAACATAACAATACCAGTGTGTGGGTGGAGTGCCTGTGAATTTGCCTGTAGAAGTTTCCTCTGAACTGGAAATAGGTGGTACTTAAACAAATTTCCAGCAGTTGGCAGATTTGGTCAGGTGAAAGTTTGGTTCTCTCTTCTAGCTTGGAATCCTCCAGTACTCTCCTTCTTGCTGCCTCCACCGCTACCGATGTAGGGATACAAGTGAAAAGAGAGGTCACGTCAAAGGAAACTATTGTCTCATCCAGGTCAAACTGGAGATGTTTGACTTTGACAAATTCGGCTGTGTTCTCAATATGGTGCTCCGTGTTACCCACCAGAGGAGCCAAGATGGTTTTTAGGTGTTTGGCCACATTGTATGTGATGGAGTCTGTGCTACATACAATGGGTCTTAGTGGTACTCCTTGTTTGTGAAGCTTTGGGAGGCCATAGATGCAAGGGATGGAGTCACCGGGGTACAGTCTGTAATATAGCTGTCGATCAATGACTTCTTCCTTCTCCAGCTTCTGCAAGCAATCAATGATCTTCTTTTTGTACACATTGGTGGGGTCTCGTTTTAGTAATTCGTAGGTTGCGGTGTCACTGAGTAGGCTGTTAACCTTAGCCTCATAATCAGCTGAGTTCAGGATCACTGTGCATCTCCCTTTGTCAGGTGGCAGGATGTTGATGCTGTGGTCCTTCTCCAGAGCAGCAATGGCCTTCCTTTCCTCCGGTGTTACATTGGAGGGTGGAGGTTTGGCATTGCTCAGTGCAGCTGTTAATTTCAGTCTAAGGTCTCCAGCTTCTATCTCCGTGAGCTTGTTGTTCCTAATGGCGGTTTCTGCTGCTGTGATGTAATCCACTGTGGGGATGCTGTTAGGGGTCACCAAAAAATTCAGTCCTTTGGAAAGTACTTGTTAGGCAACACAGGTGAGGACCCAAAAAATAGACTCGAGACCAAAATGCAAAAATTAACCAGGATTTATTGAACAAAAAGGATAGGTGGTTTGAAGGAGAGGAGCCGGCAGCCAGAACAGATGAGTCTTCCACACAGGAGCTAGGAACAAAAAAACATAGTGAGCAACAATGGTAAAAAGGGCAGGAATCAAAAAATACAACCGACTGCAAAATCACCATCAAGTTGATGCAACAGTCTGGCAGAGTCTGTCAGGAGAGCTGGCCCTTTGTAGTTGGCTTGATTGAAGATAGTGTGCAGGTGCTCCCAGCAGCCCACACATCACGTAGAAGACTCAGCCAGGGGCGTGACAGTACTTCTTTCTCTGCCTGAGTGAGCACCCGGTTGGAAAGATTTTTCACCTAGCGTTCCTTGTGCAACGATTGGCTAGGTTTATCCTCCTTCCTTTTGTCACTCCGATCCTTGGGGTTGGTTTGATACTGATTTTGGAGTTGCGTAAACTTCCTTATGTGCTGCTCTTTGGTTTTGTTGTGTTGTCTCAACTGACCTGTGGCTATGAAGTCGTTAATCCTTTGAAACATTTCTTTTGGGACTAGCACCGTTATCCTGTTTAATAAACTGTCTATTTCAAATTTTAAGTTTTCAATGTCATAATTGAGATGGCTGATTCTAAGGCTGAGCATCCCTCTCAGGTAACGCTGGGTTAACCTGGCTGCCCTGTGCCCTGGTTCCGGTGATTTCTTCTGCAAAGCTTTGGGAATAAGTTGGTTCTGTCGACATCTAAGTAAATGATTCCTCTTCTCTGCTAACCTTTTTGTGTCCTTTTCCAGCTTTCTTACCAGTCCAACGATGGTTGGCTCGTAGTTGTTCTTAAGAGAGAATCCCTCAGTCGTCCAGGTAGAATCCATGGCAAAAGGAGAAATTCAGTTTGTCAACTGGACAAAGTTTATGTGTTGTCTCAGAGTAATTTCATTGTAGTTAGCTCCTTCCTTCAGATAGATATAAAGCAGTGTCCGCCAGCATCTGACCAGAACTGAAGAAGCAGCTTGGATGAGCTGCAAAACGTATTCGACCAAATAAACTTTGTCCAGTTGACAAATTGAATTTCTCTTTTTGCCATTGTGATGAGGAAACAACTTTATAACAGAAAATAGGCTACTGTAGGAAAGGCTTTTAATAGTAGGTAAAAAATGTATCTGTGTACATTTAATTAAATTAAATTGCTCACATCTTTTTGGTGACTTACTCTTGCAACTATCCTTCTAAAATCTGATTAAATTGTGTGACACTGCAGCCTTCAGGCCCGGGGAAGTATGTGTTTGACCTGGGCTGTGAGCAGCACGGTGAATTCATACCAGTGGAGCAGGTAAGTCTGGCTCTAGTCCTATACATGTATGTATAAGAAACATACTGTACGAGAGTATTTCGGCGATATACATACAGATACAGTGCATCCGGAAAGTATTCACAGCGCTTACTTTTTCCCACATTTTGTCATGTTACAGCCTCATTCCAAATTGTATTTAATTCATCTCTTACCACAAAATTCTATACGCAATACCCCATTATGACAATGTGAAAAAAGTTTTTTTTTTTTGACATTTTTTGAATTTATTAAAAATAGAAAACTAAGAAATCACATTTACATAAGTATTCACAGCCTTTGCTTAATACTTTGTTAATCCACCTTTGG
Organism: Taenioides sp. WSHXM2023; assembly: GCA_029959045.1. Taxonomy (NCBI): domain Eukaryota; kingdom Metazoa; phylum Chordata; class Actinopteri; order Gobiiformes; family Gobiidae; genus Taenioides; species Taenioides sp. WSHXM2023. Next base: position 27,171,542 of record CM057104.1, on the reverse strand, counting down.
CAGCAATTACAGCCTCAAGTCTTTTTGAATATGATGCCACAAGCTTAGTACACCTATCTCTAGGCAATTTTGCCCATTCTTCTTTGCAGTAATTCTCAAGCTCCATCAGGTTGGATGGGAGACGTCGGTGCACAGCCATTTTCAGGTCTCTCCAGAGATTTTCAATCGGATTCAAGTGTGGACTCTGGCTGGGCCACTCCAGGACATTCACAGAGTGGTTCTGAAGCCAATCCTTTGAGATCTTGGCTGTGTGCTTCGGGTCGTTGTCCTACTGAAAAATGAACCTTCGTCCCAGTCTGAGGTCAACAGCGCTCTGGAGCAGGTTTTCATCCAGGATATCTGTATATTGCTGCATTCATTTTTCCTTCTATCCTAGTCTGAAAAACATGCCCATAGCATGATGCTGCCACCACCAGGCTTCACTGTAGGGATGGTATTGGCCTAGTGATGAGCGGTGCCTGGTTTCTTCCAAACATGACGCCTGGCATTCACACCAGAGAGTTCAATCTTTGTCTCATCAGACCAGAGAATTTTGTTTCTCATGGTCTGAGAGTCATTCAGGTGCCTTTTGGCAAATTCCAGACGGGCTGCCATGTTCCTTTTACTAAGGAGTGGCTTTCGTCTGGCCACTCTACCATACAGGCCTGATTGGTGGATTGCTGCAGAGCTGGTTGTCCTTCTGGAAGGCTCTCCTCTCTCCACAGAGGAACGCTGGAGCTCTGACAGAGTGACCATCGGGTTCTTGGTCACCTCCCTGACTAAGGCCCCTCTCCCGCGATCGCTCAATTTACACGGCCGGCCAGCTCTAGGAAGAGTCCTGGTGGTTCCAAACGTCTTCATTTACGAATAATGGAGGCCACTGTGCTCACTGGGACCTTCAAAGCAGCAGAAATTTTTTCTGTATCCTTCCCCAGATTTGTGCCTCACTACAATCCTGTCTCGCAGGTCTACAGACAATTCCTTTGACTTCATGCTTGGTGTTTGTGCTCTGACATGCACAGTCAACTGTGGGACCTTATATAAACAGGTGTGTGCCTTTCCAAATCATGTCCAATCAACTGAATTTACCGCAGGTGGACTCCAGTGAAGCTGTAGAAACATCTCAAGGACGATCAGTGGAAAAAGGATGCACCTGAGCTCAATTTTGAGCTTCATGGCAAAGGCTGTGAATACTTATGTAAATGTGATTTCTTAGTTTTCTATTTTTAATAAATTCAAAAACTGTCAAAAAAAAAACTTTTTTCACATTGTCATAATGGGGTATTGTGTGTAGAATTTTGAGGTAAGAGATTAATTTAATACAATTTGAAATGAGGCTGTAACATGACAAAATGTGGAAAAAATGAAGCGCTGTGAATACTTTCCGGATGCACTGTATATACACATACAAATTTGTGGTGGACATGCATTGAACATTTTGCATAAATCAGACTACTTTATTGGTGGTTTTCAGATTCTAGAATGTGACGATATCGTCTTCTCAGATGAGATAGGCATGAGATAGATTTGCCTTTTAATTACATTGTAATTTGCCATGAATCTGAAACATAAATCAATATATATTTAACCTGAGGATTTTTATTAGTGATTAGACCCAATACCTTACATTACAATAAAAATCAGCATTTTAACAATATTTGTTTTAGCTGCCCTGATGTCTAAAATGATGTTTAAAAGCAGATGAACAGACCCTGATTAATGGTACACAACTCTTAACTACTGTGGAAACTATTGAATATGAAGTTTGAAAGAACCAGAAGAATCCACACATGTTGAATTGGATCATTATAACAGATTATAAGGTCCACTGTCGCATTAGGTCATAACATGTTGAACCCTGTTGAACACAGCCATCTCATGTGGAGGAGGACAGCAGAAGCAGGAAGTCCCTGAAGTCTCCATACCCTGACTCCACTCATGGTGTGGAGGAGGTGATGCATCTGAGCATGCTCTGTGCTGCTGGGATGCTGTGTTATTGGTGCATGGTTTGGTTTTAAAGATGCACTGTGTAACTTTCCTGGTGAATATATTGTTTTTAAAACAATCAGACAGCATATCCACGATCCCAAGTTGCCCAGACTCCCTCACCTGCCCGTGGATTTGCCTCTGGTGCCCGGGACAGGGGGTAATGCTTCACTGGGCACTTGGCACGGGGCTTTGAGCGCCGTTCCACCATGATAACATACCTAAAAACAAATATCACGTTTCCAAACAACTGACTTGTTGTCATTTTGCGAAATAAATAAATAAATAAATAAATACTGGCTCCTGATTTTCTGTTTTGTTTCTGTGAAACAGGAAACAGACGTTTTCCAATTTTTGATTTCCCATTTTAAATCAAAAGTTAAATGGCCGCAATGTACACGAACCACGTACACATACCATGTCTTCTTTGACTGTAGTGACCCACTGCATGTTCTTTTTGCATGGATGTCACTGTCCTTCACTTTTGACCCTCTGGTCATTGTACATGTTGTGAATGTCCTGTGTGCCCTGTGCTTGTGCAGGAGCAGAGGGGGGAGTGGGGTGAGATAAGCCAAACCACTAATGTCAAATGGATTCCGAAGTACATCAGTGGTGCTCCCTCTTACAGCTCTTCTCTGAGGAACACATCAGGTAAACTACAACCAGAGCTCAATCATGATGCAAGCATGACCAAGAACACAAAATTATGTAAAGTATAGGAGGCAGTAAAGTTCCCTTCCTTTGAACATAGCTGAGATAAATACATCTTCAGTGCTATTATGTATAACTGAAAATATATGAAGTAGTGTTGTCTTGATACTAACATATCAAACTTGATTTAAATAGAAAATACTTGATACACATAACAATTCTGATACTACAGTGATGCAAAATTTACAATGTTACAAAATCTATTGGACACAGGAATTTTATTCATTTTATTTATTTATTTATTGCCATGTGGTTATATTAAATCTAATAGGTCCTGAATTATGAGTTTTTTGTTTATTCTTCTCAATATTGAATTTAAGTATTCATTAGCTGGCTATTTTTGCAGTGCCTTATTCCCTGAATAAAGAACAATTCCAAAAGTTACAAGTTGTGAAAGGGCTAGTACCTTCTAGAACACTAGCTCGGGAGCACAGTGAATGCAGTAGAATAATAGACATACATGAGTTGTTTGGTATAATGTGACAGTTGTGTTTGGTTTCTTTCCTCAGCTTTAATGAGAGACGTGGCTGCAGCAGAATAATACACTAATACACTTTATAAGAAAATCTGCATGTTTTAAAGTATGTGTGTAATGACTCTGGCTTGTTTTGTTTATTTCTTGATTGTTTTATTAAATTGGATTGTACAAATAAAGGCCCTGTTGACTGTTTGTGTGATGGATTGTGGAAATTTTGAGTGCACTACTTTTCCCTCACTCTACACTTTTTGGCACAATTACTACACACTTTTTAAATTATTTTATTTATTTTGCCAGGCAAACAAAACAAATTTGTATATGGGTGATTCTCGTGAAATCAGATTTTTGCTATGTCTTCAAATATTTCGTCAAGTACAAGTACATCTCACCAAAATAAAATTTACATATTTTAAAACATCTCTCTGTGGTCTATTCTGGACATATTTTTATGTGAGAGTTGTCACATTTACATGAGAGCTTTAATTCCGTTTAAAAATGTAATTCCAAATAAAAATTAATTCCGCTTTAAAAAGACCATGTAAACACTTAATTCCTAATGGAAGTTATTATTCGGAATTAAACTTAATTCTGAATTAAGTGAGTGGTTTACTCTGATTTTAAAGCCGAATTAACTTATTCCTCAATCATGTAAACGTTTATTCTGCTTAAAAATAATTCCGGTCGTTCGGCTCATGCTCGTTGGGTTGCCCTTATGACTATCTTTAAGTCTATTTCTAAATTATTATTTTTTTAGCCATTATCTATTATCTTGTTTTATTGCATGTTCCATTTTCCTGCTGTTCTTGAACTGTGCGTTGCAACACTGGAATTTCCCCACTGTGGGACTAATAAAGGCATATCTTATCTTATCTTATCTTATGACGCGATGACGCACTGTGAGGTGGTGGCCTGGTGTAAACATTGGTCTCGAACTGAAACAATTTTTTTTTTATAAGTGTGCTGGACAAACTACAAATAATGAAAAGAGTGGATGGCAGAAAACATAAAAGCACTAACCAAACCGAGATGACAAAAAGCCAATAGTCAGGTTATTATGTTCTAGTCCTAGTAGAATATGATGATTGTGTTCTAGTATTCCTAGTAGAATATGATGCGGAGTTGTTCCCGGGAACAGTAACAAAGGAAAAAATGATCATTACGTCACACAAAAATATTTCTCTCTGACAATATACACCATATTGCCAAAAGTACAGTATTTGCTCACCTGCCTTGACTCGCATATGAACTTAAGTGACATGCCATTCTTAATTCAAAGGGTTTCAACTGGGAAGGCTGTTCACAAGGTTTAAGAGAAAATTCAAAGTTCGGCAGCAGCAACATAGGAACAAGCATAGCAACATAGAAAAGATATATAAGTTGGCAGTCCATCCTCTTGCATTCATCAGTTATAGGGATGTCTGTCCATGGAACAAGAAAGTGTCAAGAGCCTGTCCCTAAAGGTGCTCTCCTGTCCAGTGATGGTGCTGTCAAATCTATTAAATTATGCTATTAAAAATAAAACATGGACTTGTCCTTTGTAGTTAACAAACTGGTTTAAAGGTGCATTCTGATTAAAGAAAAAAAGAGTTTCAATGTAGTAAATTAATTAATTACTAATGGACATTAGTAACACATTAAAGATCCTATATTACACAAAACTGACTTGTGAGCTTTAAGTCATGCTATAACGCTATTACCTCATCAAAGACATACACTATATTGCCAAACGTATTCACTCACCCATCCAAATAATCGAAATCTGGTGTTCCAATCACTTCCATGCCCACAGGTGTATTAAATCAAGCACCTAGGCCTGCAGACTCTTTTCACTAACATTTGTGAAAGAATGGGTCACTCTCAGGAGCTCAGTGAATTCCAGCGTGGTACTGTGATAGGACGCCACCTGTGCAACAAGTCCAGTTGTGACATTTACTCACTTCTAAATATTCCATAGTCAACTGTCAGTGGTATTATAACAAAGTGGAAGTGATTGAAAACGGCAGCAACTCAGCCACGAAGTGGTAGGCCACGTGAACTGATGGGGCGGAGTCAGCGGATGCTGAGGTACATAGTGCACAATGTAAAGTTTGGTGGAGGGAGAATTATGATGTGGGGTTGTTTTTCAGGAGCTGGGCTTGGCCCCTTAGTTCCAATGAAAGGAACTCTGAACAGGACAGTTTGGCGTTTGGAGTTGGCCCCTTCCTCTCCCAACATGACTGTGCACCAGTGCACAAAGCAAGGTCCATAAAGACATGGTTGGCCCCTTCCTCTCCCAACATGACTGTGCACCAGTGCACAAAGCAAGGTCCATAAAGACATGGATTTGAATTTGAATTTATTTGTTTATTTATCAGGGACAATGCACATAAAAACACTGAGCTACACAAAGAGGTCTTATGTTTGTGCAGAATTGCTAATTTCCACCTTCAGTCCCTGGACAGGTTGTTGTCATAAATGGCGTACATGCCAATAAAAGAAATCGAATGTATATTAATACAATCATTCATCCAGTCAGTCAGTAAGTAAAACTAGTCCCATTCAGTCTCAGTCATCACATTAATACACTATTTACATATTTACAGTTCATGTTGCTGCATTGATACAGGGCAAATGAATGTGTACAGGTTTGTTTGTTGGATGAGAGTTTGGGGTGGATGAACTTAACTGGCCTGCACAGAGTCCAGACCTCAACCCGACAGAACGCCTTTGGGATGAATTGGTGCAGAGACTAGGAGCCTGGCCTTCTCATTCAACATCAGTGTGTGACTTCACAAATGCACTTCTGGAAGAGTGGTCAAAAATTCCCATAAACACACTCCTAAACCTTGTGGACAGCCTTCCCAGAAGAGCTGAAGTTGTTATAGCTACAAAGGATGGGCCGACGTCATATTGAACCCTATGGATTAAGAATGGGATGTCACTTAAGATAAGATAAGATAAGATAAGACTTTATTGATCTCACAGAGGAGAAATTCACTCGTGACAGAAGCTCACAGTCAGGGGACAGTATAGTGCAAAAAGTTGTGAAAAAATTGTGCAAACACTCAGAACTAAAAAATAAAAATCACAATAAATATTAACATATTTACAATATTACATATTTACATATTACATATTTACATATTACATATTACATATTTACTTAAATTCATATGTGAGTCAAGGCAGGTGAGCAAATACTTTTGGCAATATAGTGTATCTGGACTTGCGTTTTATTTCAGTCACACATGTTTGAGTAATCCTGGATGATTAGGTAATGTAGTGGTAGTTTTCAAGTTAACAGCTACAGTTTACCTTATGTTCAGTAGAAATTAGAAAATCCAGGGCTGAAATTATTCAAAAGATTATAGCGAAGGAGGTGTATGGAGTTTAAAAACATATCAACATTATAAACCAGGGTCAGTTTCGTGTAAAATAGGATCTTCAAATGTAGTAAATTAAGAAGTATATCTGGACATTATTAACACATAAGTATTTTAGCAGGCATAAGTTATTTTAGGTTTTATCACACCTAATTTATTTGTATTTATTTATTTATTTATTTATTTATTTTATTTTACTTTTATGTTCACTGCTCGGCTTTATTTTGAAGTAACACTGGAAGTTATTGTGTCGCCTTGCCTGATCCATAGCCTCACATCCGGTCCCCACACTTTCAAGACCTGACTGTCCGAAGTCGAACTGTGACATTGCTCCGTCATGCGAGCAAAGGTAATCGGCTTCTCCTTCACTTCACCCGAGTAAGGCCCTGTGCCCTCCCCGCCTCCATCGCCACAGACATGTCAGCCGATCCAGTCTTTACCTTCGGTGTGATAGCTGACATCCAGTACGCGGATCTGGACGACGGCTTTAACTTCGCCCGCACTCGGAAGCGCTATTACCGCAATAGCCTGCAGCTGCTCCGAAAGGCCCGGGAGCACTGGTCCATGGCAGCGGTTCAGCCTGAGTTTGTGCTCCAGCTGGGGGACATTATCGACGGATTCAACGCTCAGCATCACGCCTCCCGCAGCGCTCTGGACACGGTGCTGAGAGAGTTCGGCTCCAGCCCCGTGGAGGTGCACCATGTGTGGGGAAACCACGAGTTCTACAACTTTAACAGAGGAGAACTGCTGTGCTCCGAGCTGAACAGGTGAGGGGGTCTTTACATGACTGTGTTATGTTTTAGTGCTTTTTAGTTTCTATTCTATTTGCCCCTGTGTACAACATGGTTGCTAGGTAACAGTTATGGATATCCATAGCGCTATGTCACGATTTTCACCCAGGAAGTAAAATTTGAAATCTAAAAAATTGCCATTTCCTTATTTAGTAAAACCTTAAATTTAATGATCTTAACAGTGTTTAAATAAAATCACTACTCAACCTGTCATAGTCTTTAAAATGGCTAATATTATTAATAAAGTACTTTTCAATCCCTGAATTACTTTATAACTGTGTTAACTAATATTTAAAAAAAGAGTAGGCAACTATATTGCGCTTATATTATAACTCCAAATGCGCATGCAAACGAACCAGAGCGCACAGCTGATCCTCTCGTGGACTGACGTGTGCTTAAGTTTCAGTTTTGTTTCTCGTATTCTGCACTTTATATCGAAGGCAGCGCATGGAGCACGTGCACGTATTTTGATGAATAACTTTACGCTTTTACGCGCTCCACACTGGTTACCAATGAGGAGCATGATTTTGGCGGAGTTTTGGTACCTATTATCTGTTTGTCTTAACACATTTTACACGGGCAAAATTTTTAACTAATTTTAGACCGATTTCATAGGCTTACTGTTCCTAGGCTCCGTGCATAACTGCGATGTCATTTCACACGGTGGCATAATGTCTTAGACATTTATTTACGCCTCAGCAGCAGGTAACTGAAAACGCATTTCCAGTTCAAATCTGCTACTGGGCAGAAGATACAGTCAACAGGTTCTCCACCTTCAAACTTTAAACTTCAAACGTCAAACTTAAAATTTACTAACTTTTCCACACCCAGATTTTCCATGACCTTCTCCATAAATAACAGTACAATATACCGTATGCATTTGAAGCCTTAAAAAAAACTACAGGTTATGCACAACCTGGTCAATATCACATTTAGGGGGCTACAACAAATGGTAATGTATAATAATAATGTATTATGTAAATTTGCTTCTGAACTCTTCAATTCTGCACTCTTTACAAATGAATCACAATTCAATCCCCACTCATTTTTCTTCATTTTTATTAAACACTGGCAAAACAGGTCAACCTGCCAACAACTGCTCAAAGCTATGGAGTTTTTCAGTCCTGAGAAACAGTGGTGTGACCTCTACCTCCTAGTTTGAGGTGGTCAGAGGCACACAGCCTTGTGAAGCCCTCTGTTGCTGCCAAATCAAATTTCATGACTCCATCTACATGAGTAGAAAAGACAAGCGATATGAAGGCAATCTATTGTCATACACCATCCCCATATTTGTATGCAAAAATAGGTTGCCTATGCATCCACTGCCATACTGGGTTAATACAAAAATATCACAGGAAATTAAATCGAAGATGTTCATTTTGTCTTCTTATGTACTTCAACTACTTGGGTTCTTTTTTAAGACAATACAGTAACGTGTATTTACCTTGTTGACATGTTTCGGCTGCTAGCTGCGAGCCATCTTCAGAACTGTCACCGGTGTTGGTGGTGACGTGTCGTATATCAGCTGTTGTTACTTCCTGTAGGCCAGGTCAATCAGGCTGACCACGCCAAAGTGCCGGTCCCCAATACGGAAGCGTAAATGCTGGCGCCATGAGTATTCCTACAACTTTTCAAAAGTTACTACAGTTTTATACAACTTTTTATGAGGTTCTTGAGTGCAAAATGCTTACATTTGTGCGAGTCCTTTGGCGCCATGTTGCTTTCTGCTGCGTCTTGCATTAAGCCACGCCTATCCCCTTTGCGCAAAGGGTGCATCTCTGTTAAGAGGGATGAACAGCCCTTCTCCTTATCCCTCGCACTTACAGAAAACAGTATTGGGATACCCCTCTGTCTCTCGTGAACGCACACAAGAGAGGGTTAGGGCTAAGACAGAGGGTGAAGGGGGAGAATTGAGATTGGGCCTTAATCATTTACAAAATTACATTACATTAAATAAAAACTTTATGACCACACCTTGTGGGTGTCACACGCTCCCTGACAAAAGAAAAGATGGCTCCCGACATAAACCAAAATATTACTTTTCCCCAGTCCACATTCAACAGTATTCAACTTCAGTTTTCTTGAAAAATGTCTTTAATGCAATAATAGTCTATTGGGTAAGCACCATAGGTTGGTTGCATGTCAACAGGTGAGTTTACAGGTGCCTGGTAAGCATAAGGTGAGTATCCAGCTAGAGGACTGTAGGCACTAGGCAAGTATGACATGTACATAGGTGGCATGTAAGTCATTAGTGGATATGTACTTGGAGTGTGCATAACGGGTAAGGGCTGCAAACAAGATCCTTCCACTAAGTTAAGTATTGCTTGTGAGGGCTGACCTAATGACTTATAAGTGAATACCTGACATGGTTTTCTATCACACGTGGACCTTCTAACCTCTGTGTGCTCTACAGGGTGAGTAGGTGGTCTCTGTTCTTGGTCCGCTGTCATGTAGTCCTCAGGTCCCTCTTCTGCAGGCAAGATGAGTAGAGGTGGGTTGTCCTGGATTACCTCCTTTCTAGGCGGTGTGTGAGTTGCAGCAGGTGAATCCTCTCTGGCAGGTGAGTAGGCAGGTACAACTGGCGTGTCCTCTCTGGTAGTACTGTCTTTGGTTGGGATGGAGGCTGTTCATTACTAATAAGTCTCTGCATTGTTCTCTCAAAAGGTATCCGTAACCAGTAGCCTGAGCTGCTCCCTTCATCTGTGTCACTTTCAGAGTTGTCACTTTGATTTGTCTGTTGCTGTGTCTCTATTAGTCTCCTTCTCTTCGGTCTGTTTCCTCTGGTGTTTTTGTCACTTTTGGGTTTTGCAGGGCAGGTGTTGATCTCAACATGTAAGTCATTTACTAACCGCAGGAGATTACGATGCAGTGTCTGAGTTTTTCTTTTGTCTCCACTCTCAGGACAGACAACATACACTGGGTTTTGGCCAAGCTGTTCTTTTACTATGTAAACAGTCTTTTCCCAATAGGACCTTAGCTTGCTGGGCCCTCCACGTTCACTGAGGTTTCGCACTAGGACTCGGTCTCCTGGCTGTACAACACCTTTAATTTTCTTGTCATATGTAACTTTTCCTCTCGCACTGGATTTTTGACTTGTTTTCGCTGGCAATGCGGTAAGCCTCTGACATGCGCTCAGCCCACTTTTCTGCATATCCTATATGTCTCTCCCTCCTTAGCTAATCCAAATGGCAAATCCACCGGGAGGCAGGGATTTCGGCCATAGAGCAAAAAAAAAAAGGAGAGTAGCCACTGGCCTTGTGACGTGTACAGTTACATGCATGAACAATGTGTGAGAGGTGGTCTTCACACTGCAACTTTTTAGTGTCTGTCAAAGTCCTTAACATTTGCAGTATGATTCTGTTGAACAGCTCGGCTTGGTTACCTTGTGGGTGATATGGGGACGTGCGTGAACGACCCACACCAGACAGGTTTTGCAGTGTCTTAAACAGTTCATTTTCAAATTCATGCCCCTGGTCATGATGCAGTTTTTGGGGATATCCAAACCGGGGAATGAAGTCTTGGAAAATGCACTCAGCTGCTGTGCGCCCACTGTTGTTTGTTGGATAGGCCTGAGCGAATCTAGTGAAGTGGTCAACTACCACTAGGATGTACTCATAACCTCCACAACTGGCTTCTACATGCAAATAGTCAACACACACAAGCTTTAAAGGGGAACTGGTGGATATGTTACCCATAGGAGCTCGGACATGTGTCACAGGCTTCTTGGACATAATACAGGGACATTTCTGAGTGACATATGTCTCAACTTCTTTTGCCATAAAGGGCCAATAGAATCTTTCTCTGGCAAGATGGAGCACTCGTTCGGTACCGACATGACCCATTTCATTGTGTAACTGCTGCAGAGCCAGATTTCTGTATTTTGCAGGGAGTACTAGCTGCTTTCTCCCTTTTGTTTTTCTGTACAGGAGGTCATTTTCAAGATGAAGCTTAGTTCATTCATGTAACAGTTTGTGTGCAGCTCCACTTACAGTGTCGCGTACCTCATCTGTCAGTTTTATATGTGACTCTTTCAACTTGATGATCTGGCTGATGGCAGAATCTTCTTGTTGAGCTTTGATCAGATCAGTATGGCTGATGCTCCGTAGACTGGCATGAAGCGGCTGGTCCAAGTCTGGGGCAGTGGTGTTGAGAGCGGTGACCCAGGCAATGTTTTTCTGCTTGGCTGCTTGGGTCCCATCCCAGGTAGCTCGCACCACTTCATCTGAAAAAGTCTCAGTACACTCAGAAACATACTTTTCAATGTCTAATGGTAGACGTGATAGTGTGTCTGCATCAATGTTAGTCTTTCCAGGTCTGTACCTTATGTCAAATCTGAAGTCAGAGAGCTCCCCAACCCACCTATGTCCAACTGCATTAAGTGTTGCTGTATTTATGACATATGTCAAAAGGGGTGCATAATACAAATAGTCCCAAAATTTTTCACACACAGCCCATTTCAAGGCGAGGAACTCTAACTTCCCACTATGTAAATGGTAGTCACGTTCAGCCTGTGTCAAAGTCCGTGAGCCATAACCTATGACACGCAACTTGTCATTTTGACACTGATAAAGAACAGCTCCTAACCCCTTGTCTGAAGCGTCTGTGTGCAGTGTGAAAGGTAAGTCGAAGTCTGGATAAGCTAGTACAGGAGGACTAGTGAGGAGAGCGTCCTGGTGCACCAATGTCCATGTGACAGGCTCTTTGGAGGGTAACTGTGCATGTTTAGTGTTTCTGTTACAGGTAGTACTCTGGGCTGGGCCTGACTTAGTCTGGAGCAGTTCATAAATAGTTCTGTCTATTCTTGAAAAGTCCTGGATGTAAGAGCGGTAGTACCCCAGAAACCCTGTTAGTTTCCTCACATCTCCCACTGTCTTTGGTGTCTTGGATGTCAGTGTCTTTACAGCCTCCAGGTCACGTGGGTCTATTTTGACTCCTTCAGCTGACACAATTTTGCCCACGTACCTCACTTCATTTTTGAAAAGTTCATACTTCTCTGGTCTCAGCTTTACCTCGTGTTGCTGTAAGGCACGAAGAACTTTTCTGAGGCACTCGACATGATCATCAAAACTTTTTGCATAGCACAATCTATCGTCCAAATAAGGTAAGCAACATTCATCTCGGAGGGGGCCAAACATTTCCTCCATGCTCCTTTGGAAGGCTGCAGGGGCATTAGTTAGTCCAAATGGGATACGGACCCATTCGTATAGGCCCCAGGGAGTGATGAAGGCAGTGAACTGGCGGGACCCCTCTGCAACAAAACCTTGGTGGTATGTTTTCCCCTGGTCAAGGATGCTGAACCAGGCATAACCATCAAGTGTGTCTGTCAGGTCTTGTATTCTGGGCAGTGGATGTCTATCAGGAACAGTCTTTTTTTTTTTTTTTTTTTTAATAAAGGCGCTGATAGTCAATACATAACCTTAAGCTGCCATTTTTTTTTTCTGACATATACAACTGGAGCGGCGTATGGGGACTTAGATTTTACTATCCACCCTTTCAACAGCAGTTCTTGTATGTAGTCCTTGACCTCCCTGAAAAGTGGCTTTGGTATTGACGAGTAGTCTGTTTGAACTGGGATATCCTCTATGAGATTGATTGACATTTGCAGAGTTGGTATACATCCAATGTCTGTACTGTCCTGTGCAAAAGCTGCTGATTCTTCACAGAGCATTTTGTTAACCTTTGCTTGCTGCTCATCAGTGAGGTGACTTAAATCAACAGATGGTTGCCATGGTGATGGCTCAGTGGCAGGAGTGGAGGTTGTGCTACTGATTGTCACTGTGGGCTCAGGGTCTTTTGGTGAGTCCATCTTTATTACTTTGTCAACACTCTGGATACTACCAAGGGCAGTTTTTCTTTGTAGCGTTACTGCATGTTTAGTGTTGTTGCCCATAGGTACCAAAACATACATAGGGGTTCTTTACATTTTGTACCTCTACAAGACCCTCACCAATGTCAAGTTTTGCAAGTTAGTTTCATCAGGTTCAAACAGAAATACAGTCTCTGACAGATCCATATCAGAGGACACGTTACACTTGATCCAAGCAACTTGACCAGCTGGTATAATGGTGTCACATTTGCCGGTGCGTATTCTTTCATTTTGAATGGAGGGGTTGACCGTCTGAATAAAGTTCACAAGCAGATCTGCTTTTTCCGACGGAATAGACATGGTATTACAGAGTAGGCTGGTGAGTGTTGGAATAAATCTCTCAGGTTGTTTTTGGATCACCTCCTCTAGTACATTGAAACCTAGTATTGGTCTCCCCAGAGCAAAACTACTAATGAGGAAAGGCACAGTGATCGACAAGCTAGGATCTACATTGCCTACCAGGTTAACTGTTATAAGATAAGATAAGATAAGACTTTATTGATCTCACAGAGGAGAAATTCACTCGTGACAGAAGCTCACAGTCAGGGGACAGTATAGTGCAAAAAGTTGTGAAAAATTGTGCAAACACTCAGAACAATAAGTAAAAAAAAATAAAATCACAATAAATATTAACATATTTACAATATTATTATATTTATATTTATATTTATAGCTACCCAACCCTCAAATGGGAGAATGTCCCCATTCACAGCATGCAGTCTTAAGTCATCCTCCTCATTAACAAATCTCACTGATGAGTCTAACTAAAGTGTCAGGTAGGTATCTTTTTCCACTCTTATCAATGATGCTTACTTGGGCCCCAGTGTCTAATAATGCACTGACTGCTAAACCATTTAGATTACACTGGGTGAGAGCTTTCTTCCCAATAAGCTTAGCGAGTTTTTCACTGTTTACATCAGGTTGGGACAAAGAAGGGGACCTGATCACTGTTTGTCCCGTGACAGTGACCGGCTCCAGTTTCCCTGACGCAGAGGCTTCTTAAGACAGCCCACTTCTCGATGTCCTTCGTCTCCACAGTAAAAACAGTGAGGACAGTCAGGATGGTGTGCAAGACATGTGGCACAACCATGTCGTTTTGGTTTCTGATAATTTGCTTTAGTTTTCATGTACTGATTTGTCTGCTCTACTTTTTGTGATTGCAAATGTTAAACCATATTTGTTAAGTTTTCAATCTTGTCAACTAGCTGTTGTCTTTTTATCAGTTTGTCTTTTCACAACAGTGTCCTCTTTTGTAGGGACACCCTGTGCGGCATTTACATCAGTTGTTGCACTGTGTGCATTGGTACCTCTGAGGCGTGACACTGGACCTAGACGACGCTGTCTTTCACTCTCATCACTCATTACTGTTTTTCAGATGTTTGAGTATAGCTTCATCAGTGACTGAAGGGTCAGCTAGTAATGGTTTGAGTTCTCAGCGAATGTCATTATGTTTGTCCTAGGCCCTGGTACACTGTGTGAAGAAACACATCTTGAACCGTACTAGCATTGTACTTAACATCTGTAGCATTATGCTTTGAGGCAAGCAGGATCTTTTGCTTTAGGCCTATGACTCGATACAGGAATTGCTGTGGTGTCTCATTGTCATTTTGCTTAGTGCACATTAGTTCTTGGAAAAGCTCAGTGTTGTTTTGTTCACCAAGATGGGAGTGCAGAAAATCTTTTAGTCAGTTCATCTTTATTCATCAGCATGTCCTTGAAATTACCTGGTTTGATGACTCTCAAGACAGCTCGTACTATTTCAGCATCACTAAACTGTTCTTTGAACCCTACTTCAATCTGGCAACAAATACTGTTATAACTGATGTCTGACCCCTGGTCTCCTATCTGACCTCCCTGTATTTTGAACTCTCTCTGGTGGAGGTATGAGAGATCCCTGAGTGACACAACTTTCTCACGTGTGGGGGAGTTAGTAGGGTTACTTTGGGCTCTAAACTGTGACCTCGACTGCGGCTTTACAGGCGGCTGGTGGGCAGATGGAACAGCATCTGAGGGCATGTACTGTGCTACCTTTTTACTCAGCTCCTCATAACTGTTAAGCAGCTCCTGCATCTCTGTGTCATTTGAGCTCACAGGTCGGAACTCAGGACTACCAGTTTTCTCATTCTCAGAGTGATTTTGGCTTTGCAGTGTCATTAAGTTGTATGTCTGGGGATTGGGCATTTGAGTAATTCACACTGGTTGACAAACCACGGCTTTCTATGATTTTGTTCAGTAACATCTTTGAGCTGCAGTAGATGTGACATTCCCTGATCTTCAGATTCTAGTAAAGCGTTGCTGCACATAACATTTGATCTGAACATCTGATGTAGTGGAAACAACTCTCTTCGTCCCCTGACAGAAGATGTGACTCGTCCACTCCAGGCATGCTCCCCAGTGATTTGGTGAGCTGGAACAGTTCATCCGTTGAGAGGGTGAACAGGCTCCTCTTGATGCTCCACACCAAGCCTTTCCTTTCACCCTCTGACATGACCACCCTGGCGTTGGCCCTTTTCACTCTTTTGCTTTAGCTGGCACCATCTAGACTTGTCCCTCTGGTCACTGCTGGGCTCGTCAGGGTTGACCAATACTTTCCACGTACAGGCTACCAAGAAACTGTAGCAGGTATTGGGCCGGAACAACCACCGCTAGCAGTTTAAAAATATTTGTGTGGGGAAAGATTGGCTCTGAAATACACAAAATGAGACAGACGTTATTGTTGCGTTGCCTTGGCTTTCTGCTACTGCCGACTAACTTTAATTGTACATACACACAATGCAATTACATTTTACATACAAATTACATCTAATTACAGTATTCTTTCTCTTCATTACCACCAAGTAATAACAGTTCAAATTTTCATCATCCTTGGTCAATAAAACCACAACTATCAATAAATAATGTTCATTGCCTAATATAAAATGTACTGTTATTACCTCCGCCAAGGAGGTTATGTTTTCGCCTGAGTCTGTCTGTCTGTTTGTTTGTTTGTTTGTTAGTTAGCAAGATAACTCAAAAAGTTATGGACGGATCTTGATGAAATTTTCAGGAAATGTTCCTAATGGTAAATCCAACAGATGAATTTTGGTGATGATCCAGAAGAAATCCTGGATTCTGGATCACTTTGAAAACTGAGCTGCTTGGCGGAGGTCTGCGCTCTGAGTGCTTTTCTAGTTTTTTTATAATTAGAAAATAAGAAAAGTCTAGTTTGACTAGCGACTGTTACAACAAAAGTTATACTGTTAAGACATCATATGGGTCAGTATTCTGCTTGGTGGGATTGTACCAACATGAAATACACAAAATGAGAAGGAGACGTTATTGTTGTGTTGCCTTGGCTTTCTGCTACTGCCGACTAACAGGAAGCAGAAGCAACAGCGAGCCAAACCATCTCACTGAGTGTGCTGCCATCAAGTGGACAAAATCAGTATTGCAATTGTTCATCTCAAAATAAAACACCACCACTATTAATCATTTACAAAATTACATTACATTAAAAAAAAAAACTATGTGCCCACACCTTGTGGGCATCACAATTACAATGATTACCTTAGGCTAGGCTAGTTGGCTGGTTCACAATTATTATTGTAATCAGCTTCCGTGTTTGTTATCAATACAGTAGATGGTGTTGGAGAAGGAAAAGTTATCTGACATGATAGAAACCACGCTACCATTGATGGTAGAAAAATAAGTCACTGTTATAATGAAAAAGCAGTTTGTGTGGGCAGAGAAAACAGTAGATGAAGAAAGTCCAGTGATGTAACAGATTTTTTTTCCACAGGATATTCCTGCAGGCCACTAGCTCATACAACAACAGATTTGCATGATTTACGAGGATCTAATATTCAGATTGTAAAATTCCAGAAAAATCACATGTATGAAAGTTGTACTATTAAGTCTCTCTCTCTTGCTCAACATCCTGTCGTCTCACACTGCCAATAAATCAATACTTACCATCCCAAGGCAATGGAAATGTCCATTTTCCATCGGTCACTGCATCTGCACCACAGAAAGTTTGATTTTTGACACTTTGACACTCACGGCGAGGCGTCATTTCAGTTTTACGGCCCTCACCTCTGGAACTGTCTGCCGGAGGACCTCAGGGCCGCAGAGAATGTTAATGTTTTTAAGAGCAGGCTCAAGACCCACCTTTTTAGTTTAGCTTTTAGATAGCTTGTGCTCTTACTGCCTTTGGTTATAGTTATTTGTGTTTTAGTTGTATTTGTTTTAGGCCATTTTATGTTCTTGTCCATGGCCTTTGCAGTGTTTTTGGTCTTTCCAGTGTTTCCTCTGCGGGAGCCCTCTGTGCCGGGGGGTGGCGCGTTGCCTGTGGCTGGCTGGGTGCTTGGTTCTGGGTGCCTGGACTGAGGTTGACTTTTTGGTCGCGCCTCGGCTGGGTGCCCGGCGCCGTTGCCTGGTGGCTGCAGCTGGTGTGCCGCCCCCGGTGCGGAGGGCTTCTGTGATGGCGTTTCCATACTTACTTGCATCTGTGCCCAGCCTTATGCGTGTATCTGATGGGTTTACTTGTGTGGGTGTGCTTGCGGGTGGGGGCTGGGACCGATTGTGTGTGTGTGTGTGTGTGTGTGTGTGTGTGAAATTTATTTTTATTTTTTATTTTTTGTGATTTTAACTTGTAAAGCACTTTGTGTTGCATGTGTGTATGAAAAGCGCTTTATAAATAAAGATTGATTGATTGATTGATTGATTGATTTAGAAATTAACAGAGGATAAACTTTTCAACAGATTTGGGCAGCATAAGAAGACAAAGATAAATTCAACATAACCTAACAATCGGGTGCATCAGTACAAATCACTGAATTGCAAAGAGCTTTGATGAAATGGTCTTCAGACAACCCACCATGCCTTGGTCTGCCAGACGGGAGGCTGGTCAGATCACTATGGTGTGACCCGACAGGCCTGGAACTACTAGTGTGCTTCGAGCCCTCACTGTGCCGTAACCTGGACCTGTAACTGGGCACATTGCTGTATCTGAACCTGATGCTGGATCCACTGCTGGACCTAGTACCATTACAATTATTTTAAATCACCTGGACAAACAATACCATGTCATAACACTGAAACAAACCAACCTTACTTGCTGGCTAACAGGAAGTGCTAGTGACTAACTAGTAGAAGCCAGCCACTACTGATGTTGTGCTTTATCCTGTTTCTTTACCTGGAGGCGATACCCATCTCTGGAACCACCTCTTGATGCATGCCGAGATCCTGAAAAACACACAGAATGTTCTTAGACAAGGATTGATAAAATAAAAAAGTGACTGTTTAAAGTGTGATGAAATGAACTCTCACTGGGTGTTGATACATCTCTATGGCAAGGTGCTGTGCCTGCATGCATCTTGAGGGCCTGAAAAAGACAAAGAATATTCAAAGATGCAAAATTACTGAAATGAAACAAAATGTGAGCATTGGTTGTGATGATACATTGGCTGTGTGAGAGAGATGTAATTTACATACATTCTAAACACTTGCCTGATGTCACTTTTAGGGACATTCTCTGAAAAGAGAGCCTGCATGGCCAAATTTCAAAACTACTTGTATAATCCATTTGTTAATTTTTTTTAAGGCTTTATATATTATATTTTAGTAATATGTTGGCCAACTTTCACAAAATGTTGATTTTCAAGGGAGGACGGCTATTAAAGAAGACATGTTATTTGAGTATGGTTGTTGTCAGTGAAAATCACATTTAATTTTAAAGGTCAATTCTGCAAGAAATAAAAGTTTTGTCACACATAATTTTATTTAGCATATTTATTACAATCCATTTATGTACTTAAGCCATTGATTTGTTTTAGTTTTTCACTTTCCTTCATGTTACGGGGTCAAACTGAACATTATGAACCTGTTATGTCACACACTTGGCACTACAGATTTCTTTTTTTTTAAACTCAAATGTTTTGCTTCCTATTAACTTCATACTTTAAGACTACTCTGTTGATTTATAATGTAAAGTAAAAAATGAAAATTATGTTGTCAGATACATTGGTTTATCATTTAAGGCAAAAAGAAAAGTCGTCACACACGTGACAAATTGTCACGTGTGTGACCGTCACGTGTGTGACCACTGCAGATTATATGCAAAAAATAGACTAAAAATATATTAAATATTCATATTTCAACTTTGAGCCTCCAATATTTGTATTCAGTTGTAAATCGTTTGGCACATGAGCAGAAGAAATTAGCATAAATTTACACAAAGACATAAACAAAGTGTGATCGAGCAATGGAGGGAAGCGAAGAAAACGTTGTCAATGAAGTATCGCATTTACAGCGAAGGTTAGTGTTTTTACACACAATATTGTTTATATTAAGGTATCAAAATGTTAGGAAAGCTTTTATGATTCGTTTTAGCTTTCATTCTAGTAGTTGTTAAGGGCCACATGAAAATAAAAGATCGCTGTCGATGACGCGAATTAGCGATTTGTATTTCAACACGTGTTCGAAATATGTTAAACATTGATGTCTATTGAAATATTGATAACTATCCACATTGAATCATCCCTGTCAAGAAAACAAAACTGTCGGGGGCTGAGCGAACTAAAAGGTGGCGTGATAAGAAGGACGACAGTTTCAAAAAAGCTGAGAATGAGAGTAGTGGAAAATGTTTGGACACTGATGTTGTACCAACCAAAGAAGTGCTTGCCAAGCTAGCAGAGATTCCTGAACCAATATCAAATCGCCATTTCTCATTGTCACATTCGTATGCAAAACATTTAAATGATCTTATGAAAACTGTTTAGTAATTTTTGTTTGGATAGTTTAACATAATTTGTACATAAATATATCATATATCATCTTTCATAGTGTTCACTTGTAGATTTTAACTTCTTATTACTTGTATTTCACACTTGGTCACACACGTGACGGACCTGTCACACACGTGACAGGTACATTATGTTCCCGTACACTCATAGTTTCGGTTAATTGCATAAATTTCTCTTTTAGTTTAATAAAGTATCAATTGATGTAGTATGTAAGATAGTTTTCATCATTTTTTCCTCTTACAGTTCACAGAGTTTTGCATTTGTTCAGATAACTTTGCAGAAATCTATTTTTGTGAGTCACACACGTGACATAGTACATTTGCCTCGATATCTCTGAGAAGGCACATGAAAAAGCTGAACTGCTTATATATGCTGATAGAGCTAACTTAATATGCAATAAATATCCCATAATATATAAGCTTCCCACTAATGCCTAAGCATGAAGCAGAGAAGAACAACATAATTATTGTGTGAATGTCACACACGTGACGGGAGAATTGCCCTTTATCTTAATTAAAGAGATTGGCATCCAGTCCTCCTGGGGATTTAGCTTATGCATTGACTACACCAGTGGTGATGGCGACCTTCCGGGAACAGATCCCTTTCACGCAGTAGTCTGTTTTTCATCCTGACTTGACCATTTCCTATGCACACTATATATTGAGAAGTCCAGAGCTGCATGGTTGGCAAAATAATGGTGAAGTGTGACGCTGGTGCAGGGTTTCACAAGCTATGGTACCATCTGCATTTTTCTGTCGAATGAAAGCAAATCTGTTGTCTCTAAAAAGAAAACAACAGTCCCTTCCTTTAATAGAAGCATACATTTCAAGGATTATTTTGCTTATGTTCACTTGTGAATGTTCAATTTCTGACAAATGCCACTCCTCACATGTTTCTTAATTTGTGGTAGGTAGTTTTCAAAGGGAAAACAGGACATGTCTTTAAAAGACAGTTGAAGGGGCTTGCATCTTCGTGGAGATGAATTAGTCCATGTACGTTGTATACAGGAAAGGTCTTGCCATACAGGTCAGCACAGCACATGACAAAGTGTTTGATTAGTTCATGAGCATATTGGAGATGGACATTGCGAATCCTATCATCTGACTCCAGCATTATCGACATGGCCACTGTTAAGAACAAGACATGACTATCTTTCAGGGGACAACACCGTTCGTTTTCAATACCACAGGTCCTGTGTATCGCAAAAACTGCCTTAGTTCACTCGCTTTCCACCTGACTAGTTCACGTAAAGTCCGCAGCTGCTGAGCAAACTCACTTGGTATCTTCCCTCTCAGTGCAATTATTTTGAGAAACTGCATCTTTTTGCCTCGCAGATGAACAGCAGATTTTTGGACCACGTATCAAGTAAATCAACAGGCGTCTCGCTACTCCCAAGCACACCATATGCATATAATCTAAGACAAATGAGCTAACACAAGGAATTTCTGCAGCTATGAAGGGGCTGGCATCATTTTGGTGGTTCTTGTACTCCACTCTGGAGAAACTGTCATCTGTTCCAGGAGTGGATTCCTGCTCACTGAAAACCATTCTTCTCTCAACACGAGCACCTCTGATTAAACAATGTGTATTTTATGTGTAAAAATGGCTAAAATTGCACATATTTGGGACAAATAGAACAGGATAAATAAAATTTGTTGATGTATTGGATGTAAAAAATGAAAAATCCCTTCTGGAATTAGAAGGTTTTTTTTTTTTTTTTTTAAGTTTAATCTTTTAAGTCATCTAGACTGTTCATTTGTTGAGTTGAGTTAAACTTTAATGAATCAGGCAGATCATGCTGGGGGTTTATAGAGGAATGTTCAGCAGTTAC
This sequence comes from Taenioides sp. WSHXM2023, assembly GCA_029959045.1. NCBI lineage: Eukaryota > Metazoa > Chordata > Actinopteri > Gobiiformes > Gobiidae > Taenioides > Taenioides sp. WSHXM2023. Next base: position 27,149,756 of record CM057104.1, on the reverse strand, counting down.
CATGGAGACAGGTTTTTGTCTGAAAACTCGAGAAAAATACAAAATGGATTTCAATATTTTTCAGCAAACTAATCAATATGAGTGTTCATGTTTGTTTGTTTTTTTTGTTTTTTTTTTCCAGCATAAAGGTGAGCGTGACTAATAAACTGTTGGCTACTGCTAGCTAGTCTGTGATTGTAATGGTATTTAAGAGGGACTTGTTTAACAGCACAAATCGGCTCATCTGGTGTAGTTCCAACTAAGTTCGGTCATTCTTATCGGATTGCATTAAATTAAATCTTAGATTAAAGTCTTAACAGAGCCTCTGTGACAAAACATGCCTATAGCTGGCATCACAAGGGTAGGGAATGTTGATGACATCAGCTGGAAATGATCAGTGACTGTATGGATGATTATCAGTAACTGTATGGATGATTAAATGAAATCATAAAATATCTTTCTGTGCAGATTGGATGGTTTGTTGTTTCCACAAGAAATCTTGCACTGAGAGTTCAAACTGACCACAAAACTGTTTCCCATGTGTCTCCAGTACCCTGCACATTCGGAGGAGGTTAGGGGTGTCCACCCCTGGAGGAGACATCTACGCCTACAGCTTCAGCCCTTACCCAGGCTTCTGCTTCATTGTGCTGGATGCGTACGATGTGAGCCTGCTGGGGCTGGACCAGGACTCAGAGCAGTACCGGAGAGCCCTGAGTCTGATCCAGAAATACAACTGCAACCAAGACCTCAACCGACCTCCCTCCCCGAGTGAGTTTTATATTCTTAGAGCACAATAGTTTATCATTCTGCAACCCATGGATAAGAGCAGTGAGTCTTTATGTTAAAGAATTTGGATAGTTGCTATAGCAATTAACAATTCAAAATCTTTTGAATGGTAAACAGTCCTCAAAATATCCCCTATAAACTGGAATCTGAAACCCATGAATAGGGTGCATTCAGTTTCTATCTAATTTGATGACATATTTCAAGTAGAGAGCAGAAGCCTTTTTAAGTATATGGGGATTTACTGTTAAAAGAAATGTTTAACATAACATGATACACAAAGGATTCAACAGCGTTGCATTAAAAAATAAATTGTGATTTTTCTGACATGAATTGCAACTGCATTTAGTTTTGCCGTTTATGTTTTAAGGGTAGTATTCTCTTCAAAGGTCACAATTTAAGCATGTCCAGAAGAACTGACCAAAAAAAAAAAAAAATCTGTACAAACCTGTTCTGAAATGTGATTCTTGTATTAATTTGTCAGTTCAGGTTTGCATGTACAGGGCTAGCAGTTCTTATGCAGAATAAGACTGGAGATTTTGTTGTTTGTGGAGGAAATTGTGGCGCTTCAATAATTGCAGCCTTTATGATTAGCTCATTGGAACCATCCAATTTTTAATTCAGTTATGATTAATATTGCAGCCCTATGATACAGTGTATATGTAAACCTGCCAATGTTTTTTTTTTTTTTTTTTCCCCTTTAGCACAGTCAGACCACTTATTGCAACGATATGCCAAGTTCAATGGTGGCTTGAGTCAGGAGCAGCTCGACTGGTTAGATTCTGTTCTGTCCACTGCAGACGACAAACAGGAAAAGGTCACCATTGTCAGTAAGTACAGTTAATTTCCCTGTCTTCATCAAGCTGCTTTCACTTACACTCCTCATTTACTAACAAGTAAATGAGTAACAAGTACTCCTCATCTGCTTGCCCATTTTAAACAATACTGACCTCAGTTGACATTAAGCTTCCACAGAGGAATACTGTCCTTTGCCCCATTTCAAGAAGGTTTAGGCCAAGCTTAGACTGAAAAGAGGTTAACTCAGAGTTTTCTGTTTCACAGAGGGTCAACCCAAATCCTGAGTCAGTCACCATGGTAACTCATTGACCCTAACCTGGTCTAGAGCAGGTTTTATTCCTCTAACCCAGAGTTTAATGTGAGTGAATGATTTGGCTTGTATTCATTTATACTTTCCACTTACTTGACTTAAAAGCCTGATCTCTCATCACCTTTTGGATTGTGTTGGGAAGCGCAAATTGTTAGATTCATGGATCATACTTCATTCTATTACAGTTACAGTTTGATTTATGTAGGATACATTTGATACGAATCTTCATACTAAAATAGGATCAACTGATTTTGGAAAAAAATGTGCTCCACCACATTTATTTTGTATTAAACTTGATTGATCCACAGTCACATGACTTTCTGTCCCTCTAAGATGGAACCCTCCTCAGGTTTACCTTTGCCATGGTGAATCCTCTTTTTATCCATTGATAAAATCTTGTCTTCTGCTAAACTCAAGGTTTACAATCTCTGAATGTTATTTTTTGAAAAGTGCAAAAATTGTAACCATCCAGATATGAATTGTTTCACAGAAAAGACAGCACAGACTGCCCATATAAGTGTAATATATGGGTATATAAATCTCTTGTCTGTAGGTCACCTGCCTGTGCACCCAGACTCCACAGACCCAGTGTGTTTGGCCTGGAATTACAGTGCCCTCCTGCAGCTGCTCCACAAACACCCCAGTGTGGTGCTGTTCGTGGCAGGACACGACCACGATGGAGGCTACCACTATGACCAGCAGAGCCATGTGCACCACCTCACACTAGAGGGTGTCATAGAGACACCCCCAGACAGTAACGCCTTCGGGACAGTGTCTGTATACCAGGACAGGATGGTGCTCAAGGGACATGGGAGGACAGCAAGTCGAATTCTGGACTTTTCATAAAACCAAAGACAACAACGTCATACCTCCAGAGAGTGCACTTTTGTGAAGACTATGAAATGTCAGTTTTAGTGATTGTGGAAGTGATTGTTTCAGGGAACTTACAGTGCATCCGGAAAGTATTCACAGCGCTTCATTTTTTTCCACATTTTGTCATGTTACAGCCTCATTCCAAATTGTATTAAATTAATCTCTTACCTCAAAATTCTACACACAATACCCCATTATGACAATGTGAAAAAAGTTTTTTTTTAATAGTTTTTGAATTTATTCAAAATAGAAAACTAAGAAATCACATTTACATAAGTATTCACAGCCTTTGCCATGAAGCTCAAAATTGAGCTCAGGTGCATCCTTTTTCCACTGATCATCCTTGAGATGTTTCTACAGCTTAATTGGAGTCTACCTGCGGTAAATTCAGTTGATTGGACATGATTTGGAAAGGCACACACCTGTCTATATAATGTCCCACAGTTGACCGTGCATGTCAGAGCACACACACCATACAGAAAAATTTCTGATGCTTTGAAGGTCCCAATGAGCACAGTGGCCTCCATTATTCGTAAATGGAAGACGTTTGGAACCACCAGGACTCTTCCTAGAGCTGGCCGGCTGTCTAAACTAAGCGATCGGGGTAGAAGGGCCTTAGTCAGGGAGGTGACCAAGAACCCGATGGTCACTCTGTCAGAGCTCCAGCGTTCCTCTGTGGAGAGAGGAGAGCCTTCCAGAAGGACAACCATCTCTGCAGCAATCCACCAGTCAGGCCTGTATGGTAGATTGGCCAGACGAAAGCCACTCCTTAGTAAAAGGAACATGGCAGCCCGTCTGGAATTTGCCAAAAGGCACCTGAATGACTCTCAGACCATGAGAAACAAAATTCTCTGGTCTGATGAGACAAAGAACTCTTTGGTGTGAATGCCAGGCGTCATGTTTGGAGGAAACCAGGCACTGCTCATCACCAGGCCAATACCATCCCTACAGTGAAGCATGGTGGTGGCAGCATCATGCTATGGGCATGTTTTTCAGCAGCAGGAACTGGCAGACTAGTCAGGATAGAAGGAAAAATGAATGCAGCAATATACAGAGATATCCTGGATGAAAACCTGCTCCAGAGCGCTGTTGACCTCAGACTGGGGCGAAGGTTCATTTTTCAGCAGGACAACAGCCCGAAGCACACAGCCAAGATCTCAAAGGATTGGCTTCAGAACCACTCTGTGAATGTCCTGGAGTGGCCCAGCCAGAGTCCACACTTGAATCCGATTGAACATCTCTGGAGAGACCTGAAAATGGCTGTGCACAGACATCTCCCATCCAACCTGATGGAGCTTGAGAATTACTGCAAAGAAGAATGGGCAAAACTGCCTAAAGATAGGTGTGCTAAGCTTGTGGCATCATATTCAAAAAGACTTGAGGCTGTAATTGCTGCCAAAGGTGGATTAACAAAGTATTAAGCAAAGGCTGTGAATACTTATGTAAATGTGATTTCTTAGTTTTCTATTTTTAATAAATTAAAAAAAAAACTTTTTTCACATTGTCATAATGGGGTATTGTGTGTAGAATTTTGAGGTAAGAGATGAATTTAATACAATTTGGAATGAGGCTGTAACATGACAAAATGTGGGGAAAAAGGAAGTGCTGTGAATACTTTCCAGATGCACTGTATCAACTGCTGTTGCTTTTTTGCACACACATCATTTTTAAAAGTCTGATTTTACAGACATATTGAATAGATATTTAAAAAAAACTATCACTACTGAGAGATTTATAGTTTTTAATGAGACTCTACTTTCTTGCAGTGTCTTAAAATTTAAAGATCATTTTTGGTGTTTTGCTGCTTTTGGATTATTGTATGGAATTAATATTTTACATGCACTGCTGGTTGATCCATTCAATTATGTGGAAATATGAGCAATAGGCTCTTGAACAATAAATGCAATTGCAAAAACATGGCATGTATACCTGTGTTAAGTGGAGTCTAGTAAAGTGTTGGTTACAATGGAATTGGCTTTCGGTCAAGAATTGTGTTTTTAAGTTGATCCTCAGTTGTACAAAGTAAATTGATCCTTTAAAGGTTCTATAGTACACAAAACTGACTCTTGTGAGATTTAAGAAATGCTAGAATTTTTTTTTTTTTTATTAACACATTTGAGTAATCCATTATTATTTATCTGTCTATGTGTCCAAAGTGCTGCGTTCTTCCTTGTGATGCATTAGTGATGGTTAACCGCTACCTTTTACCTTTTGTTGAGTAGATTGGCAGTCCCAGGTCTTAAATGATCCAAATGGATTTAGTGAAGGTGTATGGAGATTAAAACCACAGTGGATAATCAGGACATCATAAGGTGGCAGTGTTTTCTTTTTTGAGAAAATAACTCCTTAATATGTAGGGTTTGTGTGTTAAACTTGTGTGAAAGACACTCCGGGTTTTTGATGAGGAAACGACATTTTAACATAGATCTGAAAATAGTGGGCCCTTTAATTGCTCCAGGACACGTCTCTGGTGCATGCTGGTTGCTTCGCTCAGTGGCGCAGTGTCCCGTCTGGAGCGCAGAGGGCGAACTCGACTCTGCAGTCTGCACAGTGCACTGCAGCCTGAGCGCTGCCTGCTGCCGGAGGAATCCACCACAACAATGACGACTCCCAGTCCGGACAGCAGCTCTATGGATTCCAACAGCGGCGGCGGCATCGTGGGCTCCGCGTCGCACCACTTCCAACAGCACAGCCAGAGCAGCAGCATGCAAGGTTGGCCTCGTTGCTAATGTCACCGGGCTTTACTCCTTTAGACACAAATATACACACGGGAGGAATAACAGCAAGTAGCTTTACCTGGAGCAAAAACACTACAGCCAACAAGGACGTGTTAACCAAGTGCTTCCTCTGCGCCTCTTCAAAGTAAAGTAAATGTAAAGCAAAATGTTGGTAGCCTATTTTTACTGCAATGACACATAGAAAAGGTATCCATTTTGCATCTTCTATTGTAAATGTGAAGGTATATTTGTCGTTTAAATGTAGTGGAGACCGCACCCCAGGTTACTCTGTGCAGGAAAAGTTGGTCCTATGCATGTTCAGAATTCAGTAATTAGGAGACTTTTTAATGAGACCTTATTTCACATGTGCATGCCTTAGACATGCACATTCTTCGGGAAGGACATGGCGTATGGAATGGATTTTACTACGATTTGAATTGAGTATAATGTCGTAAGTAAGTAGCCGGCACAGTCACTTTACGTAATGAACAGCTTCTCGTATAATGTTAAAGCTTACGTCACTTTGTGTTATAAGTCGTATGTGATATATAAGGTAGAGACGGTGCACATAATAGTTTAAGCTCTTATTTTGAAGGCGCGTTGCGAGCGCGTGCTTTCTACTGTGTGTTGTTTACGTGCCTTTACTTACAACTGGAAAGTGAATGCTATCAGGTTAGCATTAGCGCTAACTCTGCTCTAACTAGGCCCACACTCAACTCTCATCATTCTGTACCCCAGAGATTATATGTTTGTAACCGTACAGTGAATGCACATATCATAGCAAAGCCTTAAATAAAATGCATTAAATTTAAATGGCTAGGTTTATTCTTCTATCAAGGCTAACGCTAGCTGCTATCAGGCCTCCTCAGGCTAAAATAACTACTAATTTAATGTCAAAAACACTACAGCCTTTTAAGTTCAGTAACCTTGACTCTGGCTCTGGGATTTGGTGTTAATGCTCAGTATTGTAATGATAATAATCGTTGACTTTATATTATTACTGAAATATTACTGATTTAGGCTATGTGGTATTTAACTGTCTATATTTTTAGAATGACAAAACTAGTATTTTCTGTAGACCTGCACGCTATAAAAAGGGTATCCTTTGACCACCTCTGCTAATAACTGTCATCATGAATGCTACAAATGACAGAATACTGCGTTTGATTATTTAAGTAAAAGTATTATCAGGAGTATTATTAGTCTACAGCCTATTTTGTATATTTAGGGCTAGTATGTCCAAAATAAAACCAAGAAAAAAACTGAAGCTTGTTAGAACTGCAGAAATTGTTAACAAGCCATTAGAATAGATTAGCTAATATTTGTGACTGATTTTAATCAGTGACATCACACTCGCAACTTGTGCATTAGACAACACCCTTTTGTTGTGAGACTCTAAATACACAACTGCACAAATCAAGTGTCTGGATGTGCATGGCTTATAATAGTAAGGCTTTAAATGGGACAAAAGATGTAGAAAACTACTCCTTTGTACTTATGTAGTTGAAAGTAGTAGATGGTAGCCTATTATAAATACAATATATAATAAAAAGAAAATGCAAATGCAGAAAAAGTTCTATCAAGCCAGAACTTTGTTGGCTGGCCTCAAAGAATTGAGGGCCTATTGCAACGCAAGAAAGAAGGAAAAAAATCATGCCTTAAAACATATTGTAGCTATATATATAGCTATATATATATATATATATATATATATATATATATATATATGTTTACCTTATGTTGGCCCCGCACTTCTAGGCTAATATAGAGTCAGTGTTTGAGGTGTGTGCAAATGTTTCTCAAATCACATGTTTGATCTAAACCTTACAGAAGCCAACAGCTGCTGGAGATGTCAGAATGAAACAGGTATTGTGTCTTCTCAGTATTTCTGTGCAGGATCACTGTTTATGTAAAGGGCGTGTCATATGGGCTCACATGTCTCCTTTAGATGTATCTTATTCCATCATGTTTGGTATACTTCCTGTGTTTCCCTGATTTATTTTCAGATAGCCTACTGCATGAATTATTTCCATATTTATTTATATTCATAAGCTCCACAGTAGACAGACCCCTTTCAATCAGACCACGTCAAGCAAGAGCATACCTACTCTTGGGATTTCCGTGCAATAGTATAATATTAGTGACAACTTCAAAATATATTTTCTCAAACTTTGGTTTTTAGCTCTGAACTCAGTTGTTTGGTGTAGGCCAACATTCAGGTAGGCACATAGTCTCTAAAATAAAATAATTTCTTATCCACACAGTAGGATTAGGGCTGGGTTATACAAAAAATATATATATTTTTCCCTCATATAATTTAAATTTTATTTTGTCTTGTAAAACGAAAAATAGTCACATTCATTCCTTCAAAATATGAACTCTGCTCCAGACCACATGTTTTACTTGACAGTTAATTGACTGTATACATCTTCATTAAAATCTTAAAAGTTGATCATTGGCCATTAGAGATGACAGAATCATATCTCTAATCTCAATTAAAATAGGTATATATTATAATAGCTAGGCTATTAATGAAACAAATAGTTTAAGGGGTATTTTGGAGCAAATCTCTCTGGTCCCATAACAGTGTCTGATGTTGCAGTACTGTGTTCTGTGTGCTTCAGGGATTCATATAAGCCTGACGGGAGCGCCCCCAAGTAAGGCTCAGTCCTGCACCCTCTTGACACCCTGCTCTCCAGTTGCTGGGTATTCTCATGGGTGCTCTCACGGGTACCTTCTCTGATGCCCTCAGTAGTCTAAGGCTGTTTCCTTTCACCCACCGTGTCTCTCTGGGGGTTGGTTAGGGCTGGGTGTGGATTGGCTGGGCCCGACTGTGGGTTGATTGGGGCTGGTTGGGGCCAGGTGTGGGAGGGGGCAGGTGAAAGGAAGTGTCTGTACACTACTGAAGAGCTGCGTGGTGCTCTGGTCTGGGAGTCTGTCCACTGTCTGTCAGGGCTATGTAGCTCAACAGTCCCACCCACTTCCAAGTCCGCTTTAGTTCTGGAAGTAAATTTCCCATTCATTTTTCCCATAGACATTTGGAAAAATTCAGAGATTAAGAATGCAGCGCAGACCAACCAGCTATGTGGTAACTACTGTCTATAATGCTGTTGTTTTCTGTCCAAAAAACACAATAAAAGTGAAGGTTGCAAATGTAACTGTTTATGTGTATCCCAGATCACCACTAGATGGTGTTGTTGAATGATTTCTGAACTGATAAATACAGTATGTTAAATTTGGCAGTGTTTTAATAATGGAACGATGTGACGTTTCAGAAACAGATTTTAAATGACACAAAAGTCTTGTGGTGTTACCACCTACTTGATGAGCCCTGAGCAAGATTTCAAACTTTTAATACTTTTTATTTATTTATTTTTTATTTTATTTTATTTTATTTATTTATTTTCTACCTTAAATCTATGGGAAAAGATTCATTTTAAATTTACTTCCGGAACCAAGTGGTGGGCGATCATTTTTTTTTTTTTTTTTTTTAAATGCTAGAAATGTTTGGAGTTCTCAATATCAGCACCTTTAAGTTACACTCAGAATGCTGTCACTGCAGTCTACTTTGTTCTATATTCTACCAACAAATTTGAGCATTGGAACCCCAATATTTCTATGCTTTGCTGAAATGAGAAATGATGGACTGCAGCAAAAAGGAAAAGACAATTGTCACAAAACAATGTTAAAGATGCTCTTTGTAACTTTGCTGATGGAGGCTGTGACACCCACTTGTCTCCACGGTGATGTTGTTAGTTTGCCAAAAATGTTCTGCAGTGTGGCGTGAAACTTTTATTTATCTATGCAGACAAGCAGGTCAGATCTGAGAGGCAGTGCCTTTCCAACTTGAAAAAAAAAATTACATTCTAATGGAGACAAGTGGGAGGTGGACCCATCCCTGACTACTAAAGTAACATTGTGCAGCTTTAAGACCAAAGGAGTTCACAGAGATTAGGTACTAAACTGTTCAAAATGTCTATTCTATCTGCCCTGAAAATGTAATATTATCTTATATTTCTCTGTGGTTTATTGGCAATTAGCGAAATAGCACTTCTAGTAATGTCATAGGCTTAGCTCTCCTGGGTGTTGTGAGAACTGCAGCTAGGTAATGTTGTTGTTACCCAGCTTTTATTGCACTGAACATGTATGATGGACGCTTGTACAGAGCACTATGGTCAGACTGCCCTGGCTGCTCTAGTTGTGGATATGGAGGCTGAACAGGAGGCTCATGGAGTAGCACTGAAAACACTATGTAAACTCAAATTGGTACCATGATCGGAGAAACGTCTTCCCAAAATTTTCAGAAAGTCTAATCACTTCCAAAGAAATAGTCAGCCTTCTCAAAACATTTCTGGAGTTGTGTTGTTTCAGCAATTCTTAGTTATTATTAATTATTAGTTTAGTTAATAGCGACCTTTTACCTTTTGTTCATTAGAGATTGCCAATTCCAGCAAAAATCATTCAGATGATTCTAGTGGACGTGTTCTGAGTTTAAAAACACAGTGGCGCATGTCCTGTATTATCACGTAACATCACAGGGTAGAACAGAGTGTTTTCTGTTTGAGAGAAGGTATTCCAGTTCCAGTTATGTTTATGACAAGGAAACAGTATTATAACAGATTAATACCCTATAGAAATGTAATGTAATGCAGCTATGTGCTAACTAATGTCCAATGCTGTTATTTTGAGTAAAAAAAAACACAAATAAAATTTCAGCAGCTTCAGTGTATAAACTTTTCAGAAATAGATTAGTTACTACATAGCTGATTAGCCCAGAGCATAGACTGTATAAAGAAGTTGACTAAAGTAGAGTGACATCACCCACAGCATTCGGCTCCACTCAAATGAAGCTCACAAAGTTATAGGATCTGTTATACAGTCCCTGACAAAAGTCTTGTCGCTTATCCATTTTGTAGAAACAAAAGCTTATAACCTGACTTTAAATTAATCGATTGGTTTTAGAAATGTCTCATATGAAAGCTAAAACCCTCCCAAATTATGCTCAATATACTAAAATAAATTTGCTTCACTGAAGAAAGATTGATCATTTAATGAACACAGAAAGGTCAGATTTTGGCAAGACAAAAGTCTTGTCGCCTTGTCATATGATGCACCCAATCCTAGATTACAGCCTCACCTGTGATCAGTTACTGATCAATCAATTAGTGGGTGTGTATAAAAAAAACCCCAGCACACCAGACCTTCACATCAACTGCAACTTGACCTCTGACAACATGCCTAAGATCCACCCTGAGACCAAAGCGTTAATTATCAAGAGGCTGAAGACCAGATCCACTGCTGAGGTGGCTGACACCTTCAATGTGTCTCAGCGTCAAGTACAAAGAATAAGAAAAAGATCTGAAAAGACTGGAGATGTTTTTGACAAGCCCAGGTCCGGCAGACCCCGCAAGACAACTGCTCGGGAGGACTGTTTGTTGATTCGAAAATCCAAGGCCAGCCCCTTTTCCACTGCAGCAGAGCTCCACCAGGCCTGGTCACCTCAAGTCCTTGTGTCAACCAGAACAGTTTGTAGAATTCTGGTCGAATCAGTGCACAGAAACCAGCACTAAACAAAAGGCAATTAAAAAACCGTGTGGCATTTGCCAAGGCCCACAGCCTGCTAAAAGGATGGACACTGGAAAAGTGGCAGAAGGTGGATTTCTCAGATGAATCCTCGGTTGAATTACATCACAGCCGCCGCAAATATTGCAGGAGACCTACTGGAGCCCGCATGGATCCAAGATTCACCCAGAAAACAGTTAAGTTTGGTGGCGGAAAACTCATGGTCTGGGGTGACATCCAGTATGGGGGTGTGCGAGACATTTGCAGGGTGGAAGGCAATATCAATAGCCTAAAATATCAAGAAGTATTGGCTACCTCTTACATTCCCAACCATAAAAGGGGTCAAATTTTGCAGCAGGATGGTGCTCCATCGCATACTTCTATCTCTACATCAAAGTTCCTCAAGGCGACGAAGATCAAGGTGCTCCAGGACTGGCCAGCCCAGTCACCAGACATGAACATCATTGAGCATGTCTGGGGTAGAATGAAAGAGGAAGCATGGAAGGCAAAACCAAAGAATCTTGATGAACTCTGGGAGGCATGTAAGACTGCTTTCTTTGCTATTCCTGATGACTTCATCAACAAATTGTATGAATCATTGTCGAACCGCATGGATGCAGTCCTTCAAGCTCATGGAAGTCATACAAGATCTTAAATATGGATCTCACAGCACCACTACTTAATTCACTGACGTTATGCAACATATTTTTGTATTTGAAGTAAATTATTTGTTCAATTTTCTGTAGGCGACAAGATTTTTGTCTTGACAAAATCTGACCTTTCTGTGTTCATTAAATGATCAATCGTTCTTCAGTGAAGCAAATTTATTTTAGTATATTGAGCATAATTTGGGAGGGTTTTAGCTGTCATATGAGACATTTCTAAAACCAATCGATTAATTTAAAGTCAGGTTATAAGCTTTTGTTTCTACAAAATGGATAAGCGACAAGACTTTTGTCAGGGACTGTAGAAGTTATAGGAGCAAATTTGGAGCCGAGTTCCATATTAGGAATAGGAATTTATTTACGGACAAAATAGCAAAGTTAAAAACACCACAATCATGTAGAGCGGGTTAATATGAACGAATATGAACATTTTAAGACCAGAATGACAAGGCTCACTGCAGCAGTTACAGGGAGAGGTGTGAGTTTTTGGAGTCGATGGAGTCGCATTCGGAATATGCAGACTAGCAGGTTAGCTATGTCCAATTACATATACAGTATATGGCCAGTATGTGGCACTGTTGGGCTTCATATTTCATTTGAAGTGCACTGCTTAGTTGTATTGTAATGCTTTGATAATAGGCGAGGTGCTAGCTGCTGCATGCTGCTCCATGAGTCCTCTGTGACAGTGCTGTGTGGACGTGATGTGCATGCAGAGGACTGGATGTGTCTGCTGTTTCTCCAGGCAAACGGAAGGCTCTGAAGCTCAACTTTGCCAACCCCCCAGTGAAGCCCACATCCAGGCTGCCTCTGCACCCCACAGCCCCTGCCTCCCACAACCCACACATGTGAGTGCTCCCACACAACAACAATACATGAGAGATAGAAAAGTTCAAGAAGGTCCAGCTGAGCCGCTGTATGGAGTGGAGGTTTGGCACCATTGGCTGAAAAAATTCCACTCTGACATCCAGTGTTAATGGAGACAAGTCAGTGATTTACAGTAGCTACATGCTTAGGTTAAGCTAATGTTTGAGCTAGGGGTTGATAATTAAGTATTAAACCAAACCGTATGTGGAGCAAGTGGAGCTCCACTCATCATGGTGCTCCCCAGTGACTGCCAGTGACAGACCCATATACATATAGCATACTTTTAAAGGGCCCTTATTACACTATATTCTGAGCTATGTTATGTTGTTTCCTCATCAAAAACATACCTGGAGTTGTGTTTTGTTTCATTCACACATGTTTAACACACAAACCCTGCATTTTTAGGCCAAGTTCTTCTGTCAAACTGAAAACACCCTGTTTGCCCTTGTGATGTCAGTGTGATAATACAGCAAGCGCTCCACTGTTTTTTTTAAACTCCATACCTTCACTAGAATCATTTGGATAATTTCAGTGCTGGAATTTCCAAACTCTACTGAACTAAAGGTAAAAGGTAACTGTTAACTTAAACTACCTCTTTGTGATATCACAAGGTGGAACAGAGCATTTTAAACTTTAGATATGTATTAAGACTAATAATAAAGAGTTACTTAAACAATCTGTGACTGAAACAAAACACAACTACTAAACCAGTTATTTCAGGTTTTCGATGAGATAACAGCATTATGAGTTAAAGGTCCTATATTACACAAAACTGACTCTTGTGAGCATTAAGGCATGTTATAATGCTGTCATCTCATCAAAACATACCTGGAGTTGTGTTTTGTTTCCTGTATTAATACATCACATCACAAGGTGGAAGAGAATGTTTTCAGTTTAAGAGAAGAACTGAATATGTAGAATTTGTGTGTTAAACATCCATCCATCCAGCCATCCATCCATTTTCTTTCGCTTATCCGGGGCCGGGTCGCGGGGGCAACAGTCAGAGACTCTCAGACTTCCTTCACCCCGAACACTTCCTCCAGCTCCTCTGGGGGGGATCCCAAGGCGTTCCCAGGCCTTGCACTCAGACTCAAGACACGCTGGAGGGGACTATATCTCTCGGCTGGCCTGAGAACGCGGCCCCGGATAAGTGGAAGAAAATGGATGGATGGATGGATGGATGGATGGTCTTAGTCTTAGACTTAAACCAACTTTATTGATGTACAAGGGAAATTTAGTGGACATAGTAGCTCACATATCACAATACATTATAATAACAAAGAGTAAAAGATAAATAAATTCAAAATAAGTAGCACAAAAGATAGCGAGGCTGTTGTCAAAAAAGGCATAATTTAAAATAATAAAAAATAAGTAATAAAAAAATTAATAAAAAATGTCATCAAATTTGTGCAATATAGAATGTTTAATGTAACTAACCTATAGAGGGATTATCAGACTGCGGCACTTGGCGCTCTACTGTGCCTGTCTTCTGCAAAATGAACCAATGTCCTGTCTGGTATCATGTCAGTGTCTTGTAGGATTTCAGCAGGATTTCGGGCTCTCCTGGGGGGTAGACTAGTTGTGTCGATCATGTGTTAGTGGATGTCCGGCTACTGAAGTTTCAGCCATTTCTTCTCGTCATTTACGCACTCACCTGCATTTAACGCATATGGGTCATGAAGATGTATCCCACTCACTAATGTTAATTTAGCATCATAACTTATTTTATCACACAGTGAGAAACTGTTTTAGTGCGCTGACAACATCGCTAGCTAGCCTTGCAACTTCATGTTAACCACACCGGCAGCGGTGCTTTCTACACTCAGGTTGTATATATAATATGAAAAATTCTGAGCAATGTAAACTCAAATTTAACTTGTTGATAAATGCCAATAATCTGTCAGATCTTAAACAGTTCTGTCTGGTGACTATGGTGATTACGTTTAAATAGAAGAAGCCTATCAATGATCAACCACTGATTAAAAAAAAATATATATAATATTACTGAAATATGGTTATCACCATTTTATTCATACAGTTTTTGTTCTGACCTTCCTACCTCTTCTCCCCTCTGCTCCGTGCTGCGCCCTTGTGCTCCCTGTATGCAGAGAGCGGTTGCGCACACACAGTTTGGAGTCATCTGGAAAGCTGAAGATCTCTCCAGAGCAGCACTGTGACTTCACTGCCGAGGACCTGAGGGACCTGGGAGAGATCGGCAGAGGGGCGTATGGCTCTGTCAACAAGATGGAGCACAAGCCGACGGGACAGATCATGGCTGTCAAGGTACGCACAAGCTAGTATTATTAAATATACTTAAGGGAGTCTAGTCCTGGCTGAATCCAAAAACCAAAACATCAAATTATAACATAAACAACTTGTCCATCTTGTCTAATGTTTTGTAATTAAGAATAAAACAGCATTACAATTCTAGTCAAAAGTCAATCAGTAAAAGCTATATTTGATTTGTACATCGTATCTCTTATCTGGGGACGCAGATAGGTCAAGTTTATGGTATTTAAAATCAAAATCTCACATACTGTTCCTTAAACTGGATATACGTGTGTGTGTGTGTGTGTGGGTGTGTGTGTGTGTGTGTGTGTGTGTGTTTAGAGGATTCGCTCGACAGTGGATGAGAAGGAGCAAAAGCAGCTGCTCATGGACCTAGACGTGGTGATGAGAAGCAGCGACTGCCCCTACATTGTGCAGTTCTATGGCGCCCTCTTCAGGGAGGTACAGGAACATCACTCATACGGACATAAACTTTTAATAATGATTTTAGACTAGATTGTATGTTTATTGCATGTTGCATGCATGTTCATAAGCAGCACAGGTTGTGTTCACAACATGAATGATCTTTCCATGATCAATGCAAGCGTTTATGACCCCGTTTAGGTGTTTGATTTTCAACAAAACAAGGTGAGAGTGACCAAAACAGTTGGCTAATTCTATCTAGGTTGTGACTGTAATGTTATTTCAGAGGGGCTTGATTAACAGTACAGATTAGCTCACCTGTTGTTGTTCCAACTAAGTCAGATCTTTATGGTCAGATTGTGTTAAAACAAAGCACAGATAAAACTAACTTGAGTAACAGAGCTTCAGACAGAGTAGTGCCTCTAGTTTGCATCACAACCCCAGGGATGAGGTGTTGATGACATCAGCTGAAAGGTATCAATAGGTCCACCCCTCCATCTGAGACTTTTAACGTTTCCAAAATCGAGAGCGTAAACACAACCTATGAGCGTGTCCTCTCATTGTTTTTAAGCAGTAAAGACTAGTGTATGTCCATGTGCAGGTTATGAAGTGTAAACTGGCCTCTATCCTCTCCTCAGGGTGACTGCTGGATTTGTATGGAACTTATGGCTACCTCATTAGACAAATTCTACAAATATGTATATTGCTCATTAGACGATGTCATTCCAGAGGAAATATTAGGCAGAATAACATTAGCGGTGAGTAAATGAGCTGTTACGTATAATGTATTGTAGAAAATGTTAGACTTACACCATGCGGTTTATTCTTCGCAGACGGTTAAAGCACTGAACCACTTAAAAGAAAACTTGAAAATAATCCACAGAGGTGAGTGCTTGTACTGATAGCTGATGGTCATATAGTTTGTGTTATAGTAAAGTGGTATTGTATTGTGTTGTATGCGCAGACATCAAGCCTTCTAACATTCTGATGGACCGCCGGGGGAACATTAAACTGTGTGACTTTGGCATCAGTGGTCAGCTGGTGGACTCCATCGCCAAGACCAGAGACGCAGGCTGCAGGCCCTACATGGCGGTAAGGACTGACTGGATAACTAGGGAGGGAGCTTATGAATAGTATCACTTAAACATGTCCAGTAGCATTAACGTTTTAACTGAAATATCAAGAATCATATTCATTTCTGAACATGTTTGTATGAGTCTAAACTAAAGGTGTCGAAAAAATGTAACCTTTTAATTACCTCAAATGATTTTTTTTTTTTTTTTAAGGTCCTATATTGCACAAAATTGATTCTTAGGAGCTTTAAGCCATGTAAGGAGGTAACATATATACCTCCTCAAAAACACCTCTGGAGTTGTATTTTGTTTCATTCACACATGTCTGAGTAACCCTTTATTATTATTCTGTCTACATCTCCAAAGCTCAAAATGCTCTGTTCCACCTTGTGATGTAGTTATAGCTTTCAAGTTAACAGCTCCTTTTACCTTGAGTTCAGGAGACACAGGCAATTCCAGGGCTGAAATGTATCCAAATGATTCTAGTGAAGGTGTATGGAGTTTAAAAACACAGTGGGGCACTTCCTGAATTACAACATGACATCACACCCACCGTGACTAGTTTGAGAGAAGAACTCAGCCTAAATATGCAGGGTTTGTGTTACATATTTCAATGAAACAAAACACAACTCTGGGTATGTTTTTGATGAGGAAACAACTGAGATGAAAAAATAATGTAATATAGACCCTTTAAACATATTAATTCATCACTCCCTTAATGGTTTTAGTCTGTCATATCAAAGGAAAACTTGCTGTGGAAATATGACAGTGATGAATAAAAAGTTTGAGAGGAAAACCACAGGTACCTTTCTGTAAACAGTGAATATAAAGTATGCTCACCTGGTTTTGTCTTGTGTTGCTCAGCCGGAGAGGATAGACCCCAGTGCTTCCAGACAGGGTTATGATGTGCGCTCAGACGTGTGGAGCCTAGGCATCACTCTGGTGAGAACACTACCAAACCCCTCATTATGAGCCTTGTGATATGTGGACATATCATCTTGTTAATAAGACTATTGTTTATAGATGGCCCAGAAAGACTGAAAAGGTTTGAACATTTATTTATACAAAACTGTTAAATTATGGCTACAGAACACATCTGGATCAATTCTGTCTTATTTTATTTTTGTTTTAAGTAAATGAACTCTGTTTTCAGACTCTGCTGTGGTATCAGGTATCAGGTATTTTCCTGCATTTGAGGCTTGAGTTTGTACTTATCCCTTATCCTGTTCATGGCGCTCTAATTGCAATTCTTTGAAAAAGTCTGATTTCTGGTCATGTTAAAAAAATGCTTTCTATAGTGTAGGATACGCAATTAAAAAAGAAGATACATGTTCCAGGAGCTTTCACATTTGAGAAAAGGCTGAAATATGATCTGATAATTTAATACAAGAACCACATCAATTGTTTGTGGAGGTTTAAATTACAAGTACAACACAATGTTGTTCTTTGCAAAGGGAAATCCATTATCTAAATACATGTAGCCTTTGCGATTTGATAATTGTACCAACTCAAATTGCAATTTCGATTTGGTTGCAGTATATTGTGCAGCCCTACAGTGAAAGTATTATTATGAACAGATTCACAAGTTTCTATTAAGACGTTTTATATTAAAGGGCCTATATTACACTGTTTTCTGATGTGTGTAGAATCCCTCAGTCGTCCAGGTAGAATCCATGGCAAAAGGAGAAATTCAATTTGTCAACTGGACAGAGTTTATTTGTCCAGTTGACAAATTGAATTTCTCCTTTTGCCACTGTTTTCTGATCTATGTTATAATGCTGTTTCCTCATCACAAACATACCTGGAGGTATGTTTTGTTTAAGATACAAACCCTGCATAGGCTGAGTTCTTCTCTCAAACAACAGACATTCTGTTCCACCTTGTGATGTCATGTGGGAATATAGGAATTGCTCCAACCTACCACTACATGACATCACAAGGTGGAACAGAGCATTTTGAGTTTCGGAGATGTCAGAGAGAGACAGACTAATAATAAAGGGTTACTTAATGTGTGAATGAAACAAAACACCACACTATTGTGATTTTTACAACTCCAGGTATGTTGTGTTGTGTTTTTATTACATTAAAGCACACAAGAGTAATTTTTGTGTAATATCGGACCTTTATATTACAGTTTAAAATCATGATGTGTGTAACGGTTACTTTTTTGACTGCTAGATACCAGATAAATCATTCCATACATTGTTTTTTGTGTGGTCCTTAGTACGAGTTAGCCACGGGGCGTTTCCCCTACCCAAAGTGGAACAGTGTGTTTGACCAGCTCACACAGGTGGTGAAGGGAGAGCCTCCACAGCTCAGTAACTCTGAGGACAGACAGTTCTCCCCCAAGTTCATCAACTTTGTCAATCTATGGTGAGACACAGCAGAGCACATGTGCTATCCTAACCTAACTGTAATCTAATTACTACATGTTTCCTATACTCCTGCAGCCTTACCAAGGATGAATCCAAAAGGCCAAAGTACAAGGAGCTTCTGGTAAGTGAATTCATGGTTATGTGTAAAATACAAGAGAATTGTAGTTATAATACTCAGTTATACTTGGAGCACAGTAAACCACATCGATTGTGGTCTCTATACTAGTACATGCACTGATAATCCTTATGCTATAGTGACCGTGAATGATTGGTACAGCGGTTCTGGAGTGCATTGCAAGTTTTTGTATGACCATTATTCTATAAACACTATGGAATTTTTAACTAATGCGAGGGTATGTAAAGTTACTATAGTTAGTCTGTACATTTTGTGGTGTGGTTAGATAAATATAGTGGGATAACGGACCTACCTATCACATGACATATTTGTGGAATTGGATATTCCTTCTGGAAATACCAGTTAGAAACTAGGGATGCAACAATATTCAATATAATATCGAATTGTTCGATACGGGTCTCACGATTCGATACACGTGTTTGGTCGATATGCATGTGTCCCTTCATGCGCTCTGTGTTGTCATTTATTTTGGTCCGAAAGGAAAACAGTTATCGCAGCTTCCTTCTCAGATGCAGCAAGAAAACCACTCCATAGGGACTTACAGCTGAAATATTTTAACAGGTGGGTTTTGTCTTTTAGTCACTTTTTATTTTATGTTGGTAGACCCAGGAATGACAAAGATATTAACATTTAAATACTTTAAAATCTCTTTTGGCTTTACATCGGCTTTAATCAAATGCGCTCATATACGCACATGAGACGCGACACACGATATATGCGATCTTTTTCTCAGACTCCTATCTCATAAGTTTTAATCAGAAAACAGTAATTTCTATGTAGTATAACATAGTTTTAGTGTCCAGAAAGAGGATGGGAGAGGGCAGTGTGTCTGTAAGAGCACAGACTGTAGCAGGGCAGTGTGGGAGGGGCTACTGTATGTCGCTGCTGGAGGGGGGCAGAGCCTGTGCCCGCAGTGAGAGGACTCAGGAGGAAAGGAAATCATCAAATCATCATCAAAGAAGGAAAAGTCTAATAGTGTAACTCCACTACCACACTATATAAAGAGTAGACTGGCTATATTATGAAATATAAAATGGCCTTAGAAAGCACTATTCTTATTTTCACTGAATAAAAATTCTGAGGTGTAAATCATTGAACCAAATTAACAAAAACAGTTCACAAATAAACTGTAACTTTACAGTAGCTGTAATGTATTATATGTAATGTATGTATCGTTTCATTATCATCATAGTGTTATTATATTATACTCATTAGCAGAAAAAATTACATGAGATATTTTTTTGCGTCTTAAAACGTATCAAAATCGAATCGACCCATGTATCGAAATACGTATCGTATTGTGGGAAAACCATATCGTTGCATCCCTATTAGATTCAGGGATTAGTGGGTTTCAGATACTAGAATGCAATGATGGCATTTTCCTTATTGATTACATGTTTTAGTCTTTTGAAAAACCTGTTTATCACCTGCATGGGTCATCTTATATTAATAACGTGTGTCTTAATAGCCCAAAATACCTTTATAAACATGCAGTTTTGCTGTGAGCGAGGTACTTCTCTACAGCTCTGACCTGTAATTTGGCCATTAAGATTTTGTCTTGACCATTATAGGCAAAGCAACTAACTGCTTACTCTGCTATTTGCTGATTTGCTATTTTGCAGCTCATGTTTCTAACCCAGGGTGTCCAAATTTTTTTTTCCCTGAGGACCACATATGGAAACATTTGAAGCAGAGTCAGTGTCTCAATGTGTCATTCAGATAGATGCATTTTATAGACAGAGCCACCAAACCAAAAAGCTTAGAACACTAGTTTAGGGTCTTCATCACAATACATTATGATGTTATTGACGTTATAGAGACATTTGCAGCAAAACATACTACCTATGATCATGTGGGCCAGTTCAGCAGGAAGGAAGAAATTGGTCTGAGGGCATTATGGTACCTTTACAGTAGTATTTGGGGGATAAATCTGCTTTAGGATTATTGTGTCAGTGGCATACTTTTTTTTTCCAATATCATCAGTATTGACCTTATAGAAGAAAAGTTACAACACCTTTAAATGAGTGGCGGGGCCCCTAACTCAATATAATTGCATTTCATGCCTCCATCTCCTTTACATTTAGTAGAATAAAACATGTTGTGGTGTAAACCTGTAGTACTAACAACTCTCATTTGTTTTGTGTAGAAACACTCATTCATCCTGATGTACGAGGAGCGCCCGGTGGACGTGGCTGGATACGTGTGCCGCATACTGGACCAGATCCCCTCCTCCCCCCTCTCCCCCATGTATGTGGACTGACGCCCCATGCTCTCCCCTCTTCGTCATGTACGTGGACTGACCCCTCTTCCCACTCTCCCCCATGTACATGGACTGACCATAGAGTGTATAAAGAAGTGGACTAAGTGTTCGGCTCCAGTCAAATGAAGCTCGCGATGCTAGCGGTTACAGGGGCGAATTTGGAGCCAGGCTCTATATTAGGAATAGGATTTTTTTTTAACAGACAAAATAGTGAAATAAAAACATCAGCATCATGTAGAGAGGGTTAATACAAATATTTTAAGACCAAAATGACAAGGCTCACAGCAGCAGTTACAGAGAGAGGAGCTACAATATTCCAGTGTACGTCAATGGGAGCCAGGGTCAGAAGGAGCCGGAAGAGCCCACATGCGAACTTCCTATTCAGAACTTCCATTTATATATACAGTCTATGGGACTGATCCCTTGTCCCCCTCTCCCCCATGTACGTGGACTGACCTCCCTCATGCTCCCCCCTCTCCCGCATGTACGTGGCCTGACCTCCCTCATGCTCCTCCCTCTCCCCCATGCTCCCCCCTCTCCCCCATGTATGTGGACTGACCCCCCCCAATGCTCCCCCCTCTCCCTCATGTACATGGACTGACCCCTCCTCCCCCTCTCCCCCATGTATGAGAACTGACCCCTCCTGCCCCTCTCCCTCATCTACATTGACTGACTCCTCCTCCCCCTCTCCCCCATGTACATGGACTGACCCCTCCTCCCCCCTCTCCCGCATGTACATTAACTGATCCCTTCTCCCCATCTCCCCCATTCCATGAACTGACCTCTCTTCCCTCCTCTCCCATATGTACGTGGACTCCCCCATGTATGTGTACTGACCATAGCTGTATATAAAAGTGGACTGAGGGAGTGTGACGTCACTTAAAGCGTTTGGCGGCTCATCTGCAACCGGGGGGTATTCCATTAGAGTTGCTTCGCAAGTCCAGGCTTATCCTGAAATCTGAAGCTAGCTCCATCACCATCTTATGTCTCAAGTCATTCCATGACAGAAATAAGCCTCAATCTGACCAAAGCTAATTCAGGCCTGAAGTTTAAGCTGTGCTTTGTGCGCTCTCCCGGTGATTTTGAGAAGGCCAGATCAATGGAGCAAAAACATCACGGAAAGTGGGCTCAAAGTGTGACTTTTCTAATGATTTGTTTAAATGAGAGAGGAGCCACAGCGCGCACAAACAAGAGTTTGATATATGTGTAGAATCCCTCAGTCGTCCAGGTAGAATCCATAGCAAAAGGAGAAATTTAATTTGTCAACTGGACAAAGTTTATTTGGTCGAATACGTTTCGCAGCTCATCCAAGCTGCTTCCTCAGTTCTGGTCAGATGCTGGCGGACACTGCTTTATATCTGCTTGAAGGGAGGAGCTAATTACAACGAAATTCCTCTGAGACAACACATATTTGTTTACAGTTTCTGTTAGTTAGGTGTGTCTATTCAATATGGAGTGTTTACAGTTTCTGTTAGTTAGGTGTGTCTATTCAATATGGAGTGGGAGTGGGGGAGTAGTTAGCATATCCATTCAGGGGCATGATGGGTGTTTTCACACCTCTGGACTCGTCCTGGCTAGTCACATTGTTTTCTCTGTTTTGATTTAGGTTTGAGGATAGAGTTATAGATGGGAGACAAATGATGTCTGAGACCTCCATTTCTGTTCAAGGAAGGATGCTCTTTCTTGACAAAAGCCTCTTTAACTCCCCTCTCAAACCAGTTCTTTTCTCTGGCCAAGATCTGGACCTCGCTGTCCTCAAAGGAGTGGCCTGTGGCTTTTAGATGGAGATGTACGGCAGATTGCGGCCCACCCTGGTTTTTCCTTCTGTGTTGATACATTCGTTTGAAAAGTGGCGGTTTTGTTTCTCCAATGTAGCGCTCACTGCAGTCTTCACTACACTGAATGGAGTAGACCACATTGCCTTGTTTGTGGCTCAGTGTTTTGTCCTTAGGATGGACCAGTTTTTGTCTTAAAGTGTTTGTGGGTTTGAAATAGACTGGGATTTCATGTTGTCTGAAGATCCTCTGTAGTTTTTCGGAAACGCCAGCCAGGTAAGGAATAGTTACACCCTTTCTCCTGGGTTTTGGTTCTCTGCTGTCCTGTTTCTTGGCGCTCTTCGTTTTATTGAAAGCCCATTTAGGATATCCACAAACGGAGAGGGCTTTCTCCATGTGTGGTTCTTCTTTCTCCTTCCCTCTGTGCTTGTAGGAAGCACAGATCCGAACATCAAATTCACACGTGAAGATGCCAAGGACAACACATTGGCCTTCTTAGATTGTGCAGTAACGATAAGAGAAGACCAGCGACTCCAGGTAGAGGTCATTCGGACATTGCAACACAGGGCCCAAGTGGTTCCTTCCTTACCTGGCTGGCGTTTCCGAAAAACTACAGAGGATCTTCAGACAACATGAAATCCCAGTCTATTTCAAACCCACAAACACTTTAAGACAAAAACTGGTCCATCCTAAGGACAAAACACTGAGCCACAAACAAGGCAATGTGGTCTACTCCATTCAGTGTAGTGAAGACTGCAGTGAGCGCTACATTGGAGAAACAAAACCGCCACTTTTCAAACGAATGTATCAACACCGACGGGAAAACCAGGGTGGGCCGCAATCTGCCGTACATCTCCACCTAAAAGCCACAGGCCACTCCTTTGAGGACAGCGAGGTCCAGATCTTGGCCAGAGAAAAGAACTGGTTTGAGAGGGGAGTTAAAGAAGCTATTTTTGTCAAGAAAGAGAATCCTTCCTTGAACAGAAATGGAGGTCTCAGACATCATTTGTCTCCATCTATAACTCTATCCTCAAACCTAAATCAAAACAAACAGAGAAAACAATGGGACTAGCCAGGACGTGTCCAGAGGTGTGAAAACATCCATCATGCCCCTGAATGGTTATGCTAACTACTCCCCCACTCCTACTTCATATTGAATAGACACACTTGACTAACAGAAACTGTAAACAAATATGTGTTGTCTCAGAGTAATTTTCATTGTAATTAAGCTCCTCCCTTCAAGCAGATATAAAGCAGTGTCCGCCAGCATCTGACCAGAACTGAGGAAGCAGCTTGGATGAGCTGTGAAACGTATTCGACCAAATAAACTTTGTCCAGTTGACAAATTAAATTTCTCCTTTTGCTAAAGAGTTTGATATAGGACACTGAACTTTTCCGGTCATTCTGATCTGAGGAGTGAGAGGAAAGACACGAGGAGGCTGACTGTGGAGTGTGGAGCCTGGTAATGCACCCGGGGAATGAAGTTGCCCCCTTCCCGATGTGCGGTAGTACATGTGGAGATTAAGTTCCGCTGTGTGTAGCAGTGAAGCTGTAATGGAACTCTTCACATGTAGCCCAGAAGAAACGATAAAATCCGGGCCAACATGTTTGCAGTTTGACAGGGAGTGAGAGACGAAGGAATGAAGAGAGAGAGAGACAAACGTGATGAAGGAGCGAACAGACAGAACCCACTGTCATACCCAGAGTCCAAACCAGTGCCTGTCTGTGTGTAAAAGCTGCATTGCCCTTCACAACAGCCACATATGCCAGATAATTTTAATGAAATAATGGCCATAGGCTTTTATATGGTTTGTGCCTTTTTGCTGAGTGCACCGCCTACAGACATGTGTGTCCTGTGCGTAGGAGCGTAAAAAGGAAAAGTGTGTACAAGTCTCAAGGTACACGCGACTATAAAAGTTACTTTCTAAACTGCATCAGACAGAGGCAAGTGTTCTGACACAGGTGTGAGTGCACGTGGTGAAACTTTTGACAAACGGTTTCTTTAGACGTTCTTGGAGACAGAGCTAAAATAATCTTGACAATTAGCCTGGTCCCGGCCAGGTTTGTTTCCGAGTGCTTGTTATTGCGGCAACTCAGTGACACCTCTGGTTAGTCAGTTTGGTGGAACGGAACTGAGGCTTTGACAAGCCTGGATTGGCCAAATAAGCCAGGCTTTCGCTTTAGCTTGCTTCATGGAATATCCCCCAGGCCCCATATTTGGAAATCTGGGTGCACAACCAAAGAGCCAATCAGGAGCTTTGCCCCGGAAGTGGAGGGTTCTTAGCACTGAGCCATTATAGCTATCACTCAAACGTAGTAGGAGTGACCTTGGGGAAAGAAGGCACCTGATTGGCCTGTTATTAATATTCATATCTGGATTTTGGGACAATATAGTGAAATAAAGACTGCAGGGTCATGTAGAATGGGTTAATACAAACATTTTAAGGTCAGAATGACAAGCCTGACAGAGAGAGGGGCCACCATTTTTCAACAGAAGTCAGTTGGGACCAGATTCCAATGGAATCATTATGCACTCACTTCCTGCTTGGAACTAGCTAGCTAGCAGGTTGGCAATGTCCATTTATATATACAGACTATGGGACTGACCCATCCTCCCCACTCTCCCCCATGTACTTGGACTCTCCCCCTCTCTCCCCCTCTCTCCCCCTCTCTCCCCCTCTCTCCCCCTCTCCCCCTCTCTCCCCCTCTCCCCTCTCTCCCTTCTCTCCCCTCTCTCTCGTCTCTCTTCTCTCTCTTCTCTCCCCCTCTCATCATTTGACATGTTCCAAAGAGCGGCAGAACTCTGATTGCCCGGTGCAGTTCTACCCTAGACATTTGAAGCTTCATGTGGAATCACTTTAGCGTTTATCCATGAAAGAGAGAGAGAGAGAAAAAAAAAAAAAACATATTTAAAAAGAACCTTGAAAACATGGTCTTAGTGAAAATGCATTGTTTGAATTCACAATAGATATGAACTCATCGTACGCAGATCAACTAAGTGGGCTCTATTCATGCTTACGTCACAAACAGGAAAACGTTGCAATGACAACTTCCGGTGTAGTTACCAACACTGGGCTCGCCTCATCTCTAATTGCATATACCCAGTGCGCTCAGAGTTGTGTCAGCGGGGAAATTCTGAAAACTGAGGTATGGTTGTAATTGTTAATTAGCCGAACATAATGGAATGCTGCAATGACTTGTAGATGAAGAAAACTGGGCCATTTTCAAATTTTTTCCTGCCAGAAGTTGTCATCTCATGTTTCCAAACGTCTTCCTGGTTTGTGACGTAAGCGTGAATAGAGCCTATTGGAGCAGATAAGAGTGCCTTTGTGGCCTGTGAATATGATGTACGCCCTCTACTGGACAACGGCTTTACTTTGTTTGGAATATGCAATCTGTGTCTTTGGTCAGTGATAGGTGTGTGTGTGTGTGTGTGTGTGTGTGCGCGCGAGCGAGCGTGTCTGTGCGTGCGTGCGTGCGTGCGTGTGTGTGTGTGCGTGCGCGCGCGCGTGTGTGTGTGTGTGCGTGTGAGTGTGTGTGTGTGCGTGTGAGCGTGTGAGTGAGCGAGCGAGCGTGCGTGAGGGAGCGTGCGTGTGTGTGTGAGCGAGCGTGTGTGAGCGAGCAGGTGCGTCAGACCGCAGAGCCAGGGCACCCTCAGCTTTACCTGTGGAGATATCCTCTCATCACGAGCATAAAGAATGTACAGTATATCTATGATAAACAAGTTTGTATTTCACCCAGTTCTCAATTTTAATGGCAAGTGTGGTTGATTGCAATAGGAAGGGCATCTGGTGTAACAATTGTTGTATGTTTCAGAGGTGGGTAGTACTCAGTTACACTGAGTAAATTTGTTTGGGTGTCCACACTTACTGTATCTGCCTGAAGGGAGGAGCTAACTACACTGAAACTATACTGAAACTAACACACCTATTTGTTTACTGTTTCTGTTTGTTAGCTCAGTGGATCTATAGAATTGCACTAAGTGTGAACTGTGCCTGAGTCATATTTTGCATTATATTTTGCACCCTGATGGGTGCTCTCACACTTATTGGCATACTGGCTATCTATATTGCTTTGCATTTTTTGATTTAGGTCTGTGGATGGAGTTATAAATAGGAGAGCTATTCTGTATTCTGTATTCCACCAAATTAAATGGTGACTGTACCAGAACACATTTACTAAAAGTTGGTATTCACACTATGTATTTCGGTATTTAGTTACTTCCCAACACTGAGAGCAGTGTGTCTGTCCTTTTAAAATACCAGATTTTGCATTATTTAATGCACACTAACTTCAAATTATAAATCAGATGTTACATAGTTACTCTTACTTTAGTAGTTCCTCTCAAAACTTTGTGCTATTTCTGGGACAACTACTTTGTACTTCTACTTGACTTATAGCAGTACTCTTACTTGACTACTTTTTTGGTTACTCTACCCACCTCTGATGTGTTAGAATGCTGGTAAAACATGAACCAAAGCATAAACAATATACAATTAACATTAGTCTTCACTATGTAAGGTATATATTCTAAAGTGAAATAGTGTTTGTAGTGACCCAGGTGTGAGGATGCCCTGGCTGTTTGTCTGATCTTCTGATCTTTCTTGGCCCTGGTCCACTTTATGTAAATGTGTAAATAGGCCATAGAAGGTTCTGGGGTCAGCCGGCTCCTGTAATGCCCGCTTCCTTCACAGAGGGGTGCCACCCGTGCTCCTGAGCCCACTCACTGTACAGACTAGTCCACCGCGCCAGCAGCAGGAGCAGATGGTAACTGCACCCGCAAACACAGAAGAGAGGGCACCAGTATCTATACTATTCATTGATACAATTAAGTTAGACTAAAAGAGAAAATATCATACCGTTTTGAAAATATTAAGGGCACAAGTGACAACTTGGGCAATCGTGTATTCCAAAATTACATAAAAAATATACGTTATTATATTAGCCTTAAAGCTGCAGTATGTAAAAAATAGACAGAGGTGTCTGTCGATCTATCTGCCTATTTTAGAAAAACGCATCTTTACTGTGCATTTTTACTATGAGTGGGCTTGCATCTCCACAAAACTGACTCCTGCTTGTATCCATGGAAATGTTGTTCTTTTTGCTATAATCTTTCACAGTATGGCATAAAATGTATCCATGTCCATGGAGAATGTTCCAAAGCATGGTTTCTAATTTTTGTTTTTCCATTTTTAATTTTAAAAAGCCAAATTTGACATGTACAAAAAAATTATACATTATTTCCTGCCTTAAAATGATCTGAATGTCATTTCTGCCCTTTGGATATAGCAGTTGAATGTATCTTGTATGTTTCTTATTTGACCAAAACTACACACGTATTGACTCATGTGGTGTTTACAGTAGAATCCTGTGCTCTGAACTACAGTACATGGATGTGACTTATACAACAGTCCATATCTCATTAGTGTAAGAGTAATAACAGCTCCATATCAGACCCCATACTCCTGTCTGTCTCTACGCTTGTGTGTTTGTGTGTGTGTTTGCGCGTGTGTGTGAGATGGCGATAGACCTGAGTCTCCCGGTACATGTTGTAAAAATGCCATTAGAATGTTCATATTAGAATATAAGAGAATATTAAGGGTGATGATGATAAATATAATATTGTATCTTTATGGAGGGTGACAATAAAGTTCCCATGGAAAAAAGAAAACCTGTTTTGGCCGCTTTTGTTCACAGAAAGCTACAGTTTATCTTGTATTGTACTAGAGGGGTCAGGGAGAACTTTTGAGCAAAGCTCTGATATCACAGGGGAACACTAAAATTTTAACTTCCTGTTGCATTGGATTTTTTAACTGATTTTTAGGCGCTGATTTCAAATCTGAAATTTGTTTTTCTCCATAAGCTCTAGTTTTCATGCAATTTGAGATAGATGTACTAGTACGTAAGTACGTAGTTATGTAACCCAAATCTAAGCGTTTTGAGATTATATACATAGATAGATTCTAATATTTTTATCATGCTTCTTTTTTCCAGATCAAACATGGCTTCCTCATCGAGACATCACTGTAGAAACAAGCCTGATTGCATAAAATCAATTGCAAAATTGCATAAAAGATTACATAAAATCTGTAGCTTGCAGAAATAAACTAACGTCAGATTTGAACTCAGCACACTTAAATTGACTAAAAACAAGTCTTTCTTTAAATGCAACATATAGAGTGTTCCCCAGTGTATTCTTCTTCACAGCCTTCACTTTTCACAGAATTAGCCACAGGTTTAATTCAGACTAAAAAGGAGGAGCAGGCAAATTCTATTGGAACATATTCATGGGTTTCTGCTTCCTGTTATATGGTGGGGAAAGTGAGGGACGGGGTCTGGAGAACTAAAGAGGAGAGTGAGGGGAGAGGAGGGTTTTTGCTTTCTGTTATATACAACATTTTGAGGGCCTTTTCCCACTCAAAAGATAGACTATTTTGTTTTAAATTGTTGATCACTACACCGCATTCCAAATTATTATGCAAAGTGTTAAAGCTAAAATGTTTAGTTTTCCAGTGAAACTCATGGATGGTCTTGTGTCTCAGGCTCATTGGGTCAGTGAAATCAATCTCAGACACCTGTGCCAATGAGTTTGCCAGGTGAGTCCAATTAAAGGAAAAACTACTTGAGAAGGACAGTCCACATTATTAAGCAGACCACCATTTTCAAGCAATATGTGAAAGAAAAAGGATCTCTCTAGTGCCGAAAAGCGTGAAATAGTTGAATACCTTGGCCGTACATCTCCATCTAAAAGCCACAGGCCACTCCTTTGAGGACAGTGAGGTCCAGATCTTGGCCAGAGAAAAGAACTGGTTCGAGAGGGGAGTTAAAGAGGCTATTTTTATCAAGAAAGAGAATCCTTCCTTGAACAGAAATGGAGGTCTCAGACATCATTTGTCTCCCATCTATAACTCTATCCTCAAACCTAAATCAAAACAAACTGGGAAAACAATGGGACTAGCCAGGACATGTCCAGAGGTGCGAAAACACCCATCATGGCCCTGAATGGATATGCTAACTACACTCCCACTCCCACTCCATGTTGAATAGACACACCTAACTAACAGAAACTGTAAATAAATATGTGTGTCTCAGAGTAATTTCGTTGTAATTAGCTCCTCCCTTCAGGCAGATATAAAGCAGTGTCCGCCAGCATGTGACCAGAACTGAGGAAGCAGCTTGGATGAGCTGCGAAACGTATTTGATCAAATAAACTCTGTCCAGTTAACAAATTAAATTTCTCCTTTTGCTATATCTTGGACAAGGTATGAAAACCTTAGATATTTCACAAAAACTTAAGCGTGATCATCATACTATTAAGAGATTTGTAGCTGATTCAGAGCACACACGGATTTGTGCAGATAAAGGTACAATGAGGCCAGACAAATACATCGGATTAAGAGAGCAGCTGCTAAAATGCCATTACAAAGCAGCAAACAGGTTGGTGCCTCTGGAGTCTCGTGAACATCAAGGTGTAGGATCCTCCAGAGGCTTGCAGTTATGCATAAACCTTCTATTCAGCCACCCTTAAACAATGCTCACAAGTAGAAATGGCTCCAGTGGACCGAGAAGTACACTGACAGTCAATAAAAACTTTGAGGGGACAAGTTTGTATTTTCTGGGTAAATATGAGACAGAGGTATAATCCATTTGGCTTTTTTGTTTCCGTAATGTATGAGCATGATTACAATTGATGAGGTTTTGCTTGGTCATGCGTCACTGCACATCTGGGGATTATTTGACAAAAGCCCGACCACATGCCAGTTGAGCAATAAGCACAATGAATCTGAATTTGAGGAGTGACATGGAAAGCCTATATATGGGAACCAAAAAGGCCACCAATATCATTCCAGTGCACCTCTGGGATCAACTTGGTAGGCAGGTAGCCAATCGGGTCCCCCAGCCTCAGAACAGGCAACAGCTGATCCAGGCACTGCAGGAGGAGTGGCTCCAGATCCCTCAGGACAACATTCGACGCCTTGTGAGGAGCATGCGTCAGCGCATCACCGCCTGTGTAAACGCCAACGGAGGTCACACCCGTTACTGATCTGGTGCAAAACTGTATTTGGCAGTCGCCATCTATTCTGATTTATTTTGGTGAAAAAAAATGCTTTTGGACACCTATTCCTTTATTCATTTTTTTACTGATATGATATTGTTGTTGTCTGTTCATATGAAAGTAGCTTTGTGTTCCATCCTCCCTCAACCCTACTGAGAACCTTTGGAGCTCCTCAAGTGAAAAGATCTATGAGGGTGGGAGGCAGTTCACATCCAAACAGCAGCTCAGAGAGGCTATTCTGATATCCTGCAAAGAAATTCAAGCAGAAACTATCCACAAACCTATTAAATAAGGGGTCCTATGTTAAAATGTAACTTGACATGTTAAGATGTTTTGATTGAAATGGCTTTTGATTTCAGTAATATGCTGATGCTTCTAATTGAAAAATAAACAAATTACCATTTTCAGTTCTTTACAACAATAACATGGTTTGAAACTCTGTTATGCAGAATAATTTTAAGTTTTTATTTTTGAAAAAATACTGTTATCATTGGGAGGTTTGTTCAGTAACATTCAGATTGTACTCTAAAGGTTGACTTAAATTATGACAGTTTGGCAAAATCAGAAGAAAATATCATTTGCGTAATAATTTCGAACGCAGTGTTAGCAACAGTCCTAATGAGTCTCATCATTCTGAAATCCATGGACATTTCAAGTTGACCCCATGTTGACACTTATGTTAAGTATTAATAAGAATGCAATGGCTTGGACTTGACACTCAAAGATACAATATCAGTGCATTATACCTTCCATTCTGTTACACTTGTGGTAAGCTCCTATAGGTTCAGTTTTATCAGCCCAAAAGAAGTCGTCATCCGCATGTTTTCAAACGTCTTCCGGTTTTGTGATGTAAGCGTGAATAGAACCTATTGTAGGCACAGCTGCCCTGATGGAAGTGAGGCTGCCAATCTGAAATCTGTCAGTCTCCCACCACCAACACTCTCACATATGCCGTATTCATACTGAGCAATGTGGGTGAAGTGTCACAAGGACACAATGACAGAAAGACAATCTGGGTTGATGGATGAGCACTGTAGAGCCAGTGGCACCCCACTGTGGCAACAGGTATTCTCAGCGGTTTCCTACTAACCAAGCCCTGTACTGCTGAGCTTCTGAGATGTGACCAGATCAGGCTTTGACAAGATCTTATAGATGAAAAGCATCATGAGACATGATTTCCATTTCCACTTTCCATTGCACATTTTTTTTACATTAGTAAAAGTATACTGTAAAAGTACAATATTAGTCTTGTTAGAAAATAAATATACAGCCCATTACTATACCCACATCTTATCTTAAAGGTGAATTATATGTGACTTTTCTGGTAGGAGGTTGGTTTCCATGGTGAAGTTATTGTTTTGCCTGCAATATACCACAGCAGGGCATTATACACATCTGTCTTACATCTGTCTAATCACAGATGTCTTGGTTGTTAAAAGTAAAATTTTTAAAAAACATAGTAACTTAGCCTGGTCCCCTGTCTGTTTAACTTTCAGCAAATATAGCATTTTCAAAACAATAAAAGGTAACATGTCGATCATTAATATTAATACCCCATAGAAGTAAAATACCTGTTCTCTTTTCATACCATGAAAATTAAATGAATAAACCAGCCAGGCTTCCTTTAGCAGTGAATCATTTATTGCTGTTCTGTATACAAGGAGTCCTATAGTGTCTACAGCGGACTGCAGCTCTGTGGCCAAGCAACAAGCTTCTGTCAGGGTGACGCTATGCTAATGCTAACGCTAAGTCAGACTCAGATGTCTATTAAAAACAGCAGACGTCCATGAACCAGAGGCACATACTTGTAGGACATTCATCCATGCACTTGGCAGCTCTGAGAAGCAAACAGGAAGACCAAGATTTGGTCAAACAACACTGAGTGATCACACATATTTAAGTGAAGGCACAGTATTCACAGTAACTACAGGTCAAATATATTACATTTCATATGGTCAAGTGCTAGTACTGGGCAGGTGTATAGGCTGTTCAAGGAGACATTTCAACTTTATCCATTGTTAAAAAAAAAAAAAAAAAGCTTCAGGCACATTAAAACTGCGGAACATTCCAAGGAGTGCCCCTACTTACTATTCAAGAGAAACAAAACATGCCGCAATTCTAATGCTCAACAACTATTGCAATCCTGGGTTATCAAAATGAGACAAATGGTTATGTTCATGAATGGTATGGCAGGGCTTTGAACCAAATAGACAGCCAGCATCTCCAGGCCTAGTTAAAGGTAAGGTCTGTGGAGAGGCGAGCCCACTCACAGAAAGAATGCATGTTTTCTAAGGTGTTTAAAAAACACGTAATTATTGAGAAATACCTATATTTTGGTCCATCTATTTGGTGAGAAGAGCTCCTACATGTTTTGAAAATTTATACGTGAAGGACACATGTAAGGTAACAAATAAAATAATAATAGAAAATGTCTCCTTTAAACACACCCTTACAAAGTGGTTCCGGACTTCGCAATAACATGGGGTTTGGTGGCCATAGGAATGTCAGTATAAATATAGGCTCACAATAAGAATAAATAAAGGTGATAAAGGGTACACTTTAAAATATTAAAGACAAAGTTGTAACGAGATGTTCAAATCATTTGTGGTTCAGCAAACTGAAAAAATAAAAAAAATTAAAAAAATACTTGAATTCAGAATCTACATTTGTGTACTTTTGACTAGTTTAGATCAGAAGGCCCAAAAATGTGATTTAATACTTTTTTAATACTAATTGGGATTAAAAAAATAAAATTATTATTATTATTATTATTATTATTATTATTATTATTATTATTATTATTATTATTATTTAAAAGGGCATTTTTCTTAAACAGTTTTTAGAAAATAAATAAAATGGTAAGTCAAAAAATACTTTCAGCAATTTAAAAATTGTATGTCACAACTTCTTGTCTCTATGGAGATTCTATAACTTTGCCCGGAATGTTCCGCTGTATGGCATTAGCCAAGTACACAAGACGTCAGCAAACCAAGTTACAAGTCAGGTCTGTGGAGAGGCAACCACACTCACAATAAAAACAATACAAATACTTGCAAATGAATGAATGTATGTTAGATAAGTTTAATACCATACTGTGGAACATTCACCCTCTATCTCTATGGTTATAGACCCCTCCATTAACAAAAGTTACATAATGTACCTTTAAGCCTAAGTATCTAAACCAGTCAACTCAAATGAATTCTAATTTTGAGACATGTAAATATGTCTATTTTGTAATGCTTTTTGGAAATTTCATTGGATAAAACGAATAAGGCACATTTTCAGCAATAAGACATTAAAAAAAAAACATTTCCCATAATGCAACTCGGTGGATAAACAAGCCAGCAAAAGTGAGTACAAAAATACATTCTTTTTACACACAAATTAGCAAAACGTGACAAATGTGACCAAGCTAAAGGTGCAACGTGAGATCTTCGATTTTATATTTACAAAATCTGGCAAACTGCATACACACAACGCACTATTTATGATGTGTTCACGCGTCCAACTGCCGCACCTCTGTTTCACCTTGTGCTCCTTCAGATTTCCAGTCATAAAAATAAGTAAGGACCAAAAACACAGATGGTTCAGAGGCTGTCTTCAAGTTGAGGAGTAACACTGGTCTGGAGCATTAAAGGTACTGTAGTTTGAAACTTAAAGGAGACCTATTCCACTAATCCACTCTTTTGGTCTTTAAAATATGCTAGAATGTTCCCTCATCAAAAACATAGAGACAGAGGTGGCTAGTACTCAGTTACATTTACTCAAGTACTTTTCAGAGTACTTTTCAGCCACCATACTTTTGCTCCTCCTTGAATAATATATTGCACAGTGTAACAGTACTCTTTACTTGAGTGAAAGCTGTGCTTCCGCTTCCCAATGTGAGTAAGTCTAGAAGTGACAAAAGCTTTATGTTGACAATATGAAATGATTTCTGTTTCTAGTGAAAAAGAAAGCTAACGCAAGCAATGTCTGTTGTAAACTAGGACTAAACATCTAAACTTCATTCACAACCATATTTTAAATATAGCTTGCAGAGGCCACTGAAGGCAGCACAGAGATTTAGATATTTGTTTGTTTGTTTGTTTGGAATCGTAGACAATGCAATTAAAACCCAGTTTAGTAGCAAAGATGAAGTGGATTTAGTGTTTAGTTACACTTAAATGGTCAGATCAAGTTTAGTGTCTGGAGATGGGTTAGGGTTAGGGTTAGGAGCTTCATTGAATTACTTCAGGATTACTCAAAACCCAACCTCAATTTGTTTTTGATGAGGATACAACATTGTAACAGAACTCAAAAGCTCAGAAATGTATTACATGACTTGTGGATTCATTCTCAACATAAGCTGAGTGGACAATAACAGAAACAACAGTATATAAAACCATTATGCCAGAGGTCAACTGGTTTCTAGCTCCCACTGAGTACCATCAAGTTCTCTGGTGCTTCTCATAGAAGTCCATCACCAATGTGTTCCTTCACCAGTGGTCCAGGGGGAGGTCCATGGCAGTGCTCAGGCTCATGTCCGTTACGTCCAGGAACTCGTTGGTGAAGACGCCAGGCGTGGTGGGCGGGGCTACACTGTACGTGTTGGCAGAGGTGGGTGGGGTCAGGTCCAGCCACTCCATGTTGTCCCATGGAGCCTCACTAAAGGCCATGCTGAAGGCCACCCCCTGGAGCTCGGGCGCGGACAGCAGCAGCTTGTCCCCAACGTGGTGAGGTTGCCGGGGATGAGCGCTGTAGCCCTCCCCCTCCCCCTCCATGCCTCGGCCAATGGGAGTGCTCAGCAGCGTCTCCAGGTGGCCCTCTGGCAGATGATTTGCTGGGTGGTTGTAGGGCAGCTGACCGGGCGGTGGGTGCTCGTAGTGCCGGTGGAACCTGGGCAGCAGCAGACCCGGGCATCCTGCAGCCATGGGAGAGATACAGAAGGTTAAAAAGAGATGAATCCCTCTGGTATAGCAAGTTATAGTTTATTTATACTCTAGATTTGACCCATCCTTTAAAAGCATATTACAGACATATGTATATACTAAGGGTGTGCAAAAATATTAAAATATTGATATATTGTGAAATTTGGCGATACAGTATTGATATCACATACTCTTAGTATATATATATATATATATATATATATATATATATATATATATATATATATATATATATATATACATATATATATATATATATATATATAGTGACCGTACTATAATTTTGTTGCTTATTTATTTGGTAGGAAATTTGTATGCAATGCACTTGACATATTCAGAGTTTTGATGATTGATTTTGACATGTGCAAGCACCCTTGTTGTGGAATCAGCTCCCTGCTCATGTCAAAGAAGCTGACACAGTCTCTACATTTAAGATTAGGCTCAAAACGTTCCTCTTTGAATTAGCTTATGGTCAGGTCAGTTAGGAACAGAAACTAAACCCATAAGCCTAGTTAAGCTGCTCTAGGAGATATATTACTGGGGAAACTATGGCATCTTGAGCACTGTCCTCTGGTTTCTCCTACTTTTTCTCCTCCTACTGTTAAGAATATTCAATTACTAGTTCATTCGTAGTCTGTTCTTTGCTATTCACATGTTGTCCCTGTCCCACTCCCCTTTTGGGGAGTGTAACTGTTTCAGATGCTGCTGTTCCAGTTTGGACCGCCGCTGTCCCCTAGTGTCGAGGACCTGGACCCCTCCTCTCCTTCCCTGTCCTGGATTAACTGTCCTTGTCCTGCTAGATTAGTAGTTTCATCTGCCTGTCCGTCCTTAGGAGTGGATCTCTCCTTCACTGTGGTTCTCCTCGAGGTTTCTCCGTTTTCCCATTGGGTTTTTCTGAGTTTTTCCTTGCCGAGAAGGAGGGTCTAAGGACAGGAGATGCTGGGACAATTATCCATTTGCCTGCTTGTTGTTGGACATTCTGTATTTTTGATTTATGAATGTTTCTTATTCTGCTTTATTAATCAACAATTTTGTGAAGTCCGCCGATATAACTCTTGTTGTGATTTTGGGCTATACAAAAATAAATTGAATTGAATTGAATTGAATATAAAATACTTATTGTAGATTTCTAGGACTGCATACGTGTACTGGGACACTTCATCCAAAACAATACTCCGATGAGAGAGTAGAAACAGACACAGGAACGTATTTTTGTAGATTTAATGTCGTGTCTTTAATTCTTTTTGCTGGTATCTCTGTCACAGACGCAGACACAAACAGGACAAACTGAAGCCACAAGCAAGGCCAGAAGCACCATGGTAACAGCGTTACTATGGTGCTAAGGACCCCTGAGCTGCCTGCAAGTGCCTGACAAATAAACAGTTCCCTTAGGAAATTTACAACAATACTATTGCATGTTATATTAACTTTGCACATGTAGTGGCTTTACAAAGAAATATTGTTCCTAAAATGTATTTGTTTCTTAAAAACAGCAATTTATCACAGAGTATCATGTCCAATATATTAATTATTTCATGTATCACCATATGATAATTTCATATCATGAGCCATGTGTCGTGTATCGTATCAAATCGTGAGGGAACAGTATAGTATATACAGGTTATATACAGGTTAGTCTAACCTTATATTACTAAGATATTGCTTCTTGCCTAGCTTTCCCTGGTTTGCCCATTTTGGAAGAGTTCATTTTACTTCCTGTATGGACGTTTCTTATTGATACTGTAAATAAGGGCTGAAGCTTTCCCAAATGACATAATAGTTATCAAGTAATGTATGTGACGCATTTAAATCGTCCCTGCATTTTGGATGGAATTTTGTAGACGGATGGAATAGTGTAGGGATGGTGAAATATTTTTTTCCAAACCATATTTGAATCTAGGCATGTGGAAGAGAGCCAGACCTGCATCAGACACTACAGATTGCTAAGTGGCCAATTCTACCTTTTTTTTAAATACACGTTTGATCATGTTTTATGAAATTACTTTCAAATAAATTAATCTAATCTGTCAAATGCTTATAAGCAAATCTCTGAAAAAAATATATGAGACTGTAATGTAATTACTATGCTATAATAACTATCATCAAAAACTTGCCGCATTAAAACCAAGGGCTGTAACCTGCCCAAATGTGACATAAAGGGACTCCTCAGAACTGTGTGTGTTCCTGTTGTGTGTGTTTAAGATCTATGGTTGGTGGTCTGTTTCAATCTGTTATTTTTGCCTTTTGGACACAGGCATGTCACATATTTCAGACCATTTTTTAATTATTGGCGACCTAAATATCCACGTTTGCTGCATTTCTAAACAAATGGTCAAGGAATTTTTAGACGTTTTAGACTCGTTTAATCTCACGCAGTCAGTGGCTGGTCCAACACACGAGAAGGGCCACACCTTAGACCTGGTCTTATCTTATGGATTAAATGTTGCTATCACGGAAATCTGCACGTCTTTTTTATCGGATCACTTCCCTGTTTTGTTCAACGTTACTTTGCCGTGCTCTCACGTGAAGCAGAACATTCCACTGCGTCAAAGACGCTGCTTAAACTCACTGACTTCAGATAAATTTTCTTCTGCCTTTGATGTCTGTGAGATACAAAAAGAGAGGGACTGTGTAACCCTAAGTGTGGATGAACTGTCCAACGCCTTTGATCTCACCTGTACTGAGATCCTTGATTCCATCGCCCCTCTTAAAGCTAGGCAGCCTAAGTTAGCTGGAGAGCCATGGCTAAATGACACTACCCGTGCTCTACGGCGTAAGTGCCGTCAAGCCGAGAGGAGGTGGCAAAAAAACAATCTGCAGGTCTCTTTTGGGATTTTTAAAGACTCACTTTCTGATTACCAAAGGGCTGTCAAGCAATCTAAATCAGAATACATGTGTAGTCTTGTGTCTAACAACAGCCATAGACCTCAGGTCCTATTTAATGTGTTAAATAGGTTGGTAAATCCTGTTGCAGCCACTAGCATAGCTCCCAGTGTGTCTTTATGTGACAAATTTTGTTCCTTTTTTATTGACAAAATTTCTTGTATAAGGTCTTTAAATGTTGTCCAAACTGTTACAGACGCTGATGTCTTCACATGTTTAGCTGTTTTCAGTCACTTTGAGCCTGTAACTCTAAAGGAATTAGCTGAAGTGGTCCAAAGCTTAAAACCTTCTGACGGCCCTCTTGACATTGTCCCTCCTAAACTCTTAAAAAGTGTGTTTGAGTCTGTTGGGCCTTTTATTTTGAAGTTGATAAATTTGTCCCTGAGCTCCGGTGTTGTTCCCATTGGCTTTAAACAGGCTGTGGTTCAGCCTCTCTTAAAGAAGCACAATTTAGATCCCTCAGTCCTGTCTAACCCCTCCTTGAACCGCCACCTTAACGTGGTGGAGGGGTTTGAGTGCCCGAATGATCCCGGGAGCTATGTTGTCGGGGGCTTCATGCCCCTGGTAGGGTCACCCAAGGCAAACAGGTCCTGGGGGACGGGTCAGACTAAGAGCGGTTCAGAAGCCCCTTATGATGAGTATTAGAACAAGACCAGCTACGTCGCCCGGATTGGCGTTACCGGGGCCCCACCCTGGAGCCAGGCCTGGGGTGGGAGCTCGACGGCGAGCGTCTGGTGGCCGGGCCTTCCCCCACGGGGCCCGGCCGGGCACAGCCCAAAGGAGCACAAAGGAGCGACAAAGGAGCGTCCTCCCGTGGACCCACCACCCGCGGGAGGATCCATAGGGGGCCGGTGCAGAGTGATCTGGGCGGCAGTCGAAGGCGGGGGCCTCGGCGACCAGATCTCCGGACATGGAGACTAGCTCTGGGGACGTGGAATGTCACCTCGCTGTGGGGGAAGGAGCCCGAGCTCGTTCGGGAGGTTGAGCGTTACCGACTAGATATAGTCGGCCTCACCTCCACGCACAGCTTGGGCTCTGGAATCCAAGTCCTTGAGGGGGGCTGGACTCTCTATTTCTCTGGCGTTGCACGCGGGGAGCGGCGGCAGGCTGGTGTGGGCCTGCTCATTGCCCCACAGCTCAGCCGCTGTGTGTTGGAGTTCACCCCGGTGAACGAGAGGGTCGCGTACCTGCGCCTTCGGGTCGGGTACAGGTCTCTCACTGTTGTGTCGGTCTACGGGCCGAACAGCAGTGCAGAGTACCTGGCCTTCTTGGAGTCTCTGGGAGGGGTACTGGACAGTGCACCGACCGGGGACTCTGTTGTTCTACTGGGGGACTTCAACGCCCACGTGGGCAACGACAGTGACACTTGGAGAGGGGTGATTGGGAGGAACGGCCTCCCTGATCTGAACCCGAGCGGTGTTCTGTTATTGGACTTCTGTGCTAGCCACAGTTTGTCCATAACGAACACCATGTTCGAGCACAAGGGTGTCCTTCAGTGCACGTGGCACCAGGACACCATAGGCCGGAGGTCGATGATCGACTTTGTTATCATGTCATCTGACCTCCGGCCGCGTGTCTTGGACACTCGGGTGAAGAGAGGGGCAGAGCTGTCAACTGATCACCACCTGGTTGTGAGTTGGGTCCGCTGGCGGGGGAGGAAGCCGGAAAGACCTGGCAGGCCCAAGCGTATTGTGAGGGTCTGTTGGGAACGTCTGGCAGAGCCTTCTGTCAGGGGGACCTTCAACTCACACCTCCGGGAGAGCTTCTCCCAGATTCCGGGGGAGGCTGGGGACATGGAGTCCGAGTGGGCTTTGTTCTCGGCCTCTATTGTCGATGCGGCTGCTCGTAGCTGTGGTCGTAAGGTCTGTGGTGCCTGTCGCGGCGGCAATCCCCGAACCCGGTGGTGGACATCGGAAGTAAGGGATGCTGTCAGGCTGAAGAAGGAGTCTTATTGGGCCTTGTTGGCTCATGGGACTCCTGAGGCAGCTGACAGGTACCGGCAGGCCAAGCGTGCTGCAGCCCGGGCGGTCGCGGAGGCAAAAACTCGGGGTTGGGAGGAGTTCGGAGAGGCCATGGAGGAGGACTATCGGACGGCCTCAAGGAAATTCTGGCAAACTGTCCGGCGCCTCAGGAGGGGGAAGCAGTGCTTCACCAACACTGTTTATAGTGCGGGTGGGGAGCTGTTGACCTCGACTGGGGATGTTGTCGGACGGTGGAAGGAATACTTTGAGGATCTCCTCAACCCCACTGTCTCGCCTTCTGAGGAAGAAGCAGGGGCTGGGGACTCGGAGGCGGATTCGTCCATCACCCTGGCTGAAGTCACGGAGGTGGTTGGCAAGCTCCTCGGTGGCAAGGCTCCGGGGGTGGATGAGATCCGTCCCGAGTATCTTAAGTCTCTGGATGTTGTGGGGCTGTCTTGGTTGACACGTCTCTGCAATATCGCGTGGCGGTCGGGGACAGTGCCTCTGGACTGGCAGACCGGGGTGGTGGTCCCTCTGTTTAAGAAGGGGGACCGGAGGGTGTGTTCCAACTACAGGGGAATCACACTCCTCAGCCTCCCCGGTAAGGTCTATTCCAGGGTACTGGAGAGGAGAATCCGGCCGATGGTCGAACCTCGGATCCAGGAGGAGCAGTGTGGTTTTCGTCCCGGTCGTGGAACACTGGACCAGCTCTATACTCTCCATCGGGTGCTCGAGGGTTCATGGGAGTTTGCCCAACCAGTCCACATGTGTTTTGTGGATCTGGAGAAGGCATTTGACCGTGTCCCACGTGGGGTCCTGTGGGGAGTGCTCTGGGAGTATGGGGTCCGGGGCTCTTTGTTAAGGGCTGTTCGGTCCCTGTATGACCGGAGCAGGAGCTGTGTTCGCATTGCCGGTAGTAAGTCGGACATGTTCCCGGTGCATGTTGGACTCCGTCAGGGCTGCCCTTTGTCACCGGTTCTGTTCATTGTATTCATGGACAGAATTTCTAGGCGCAGTCAGGGGCCGGAGGGGATCCGGTTTGGGAACCACAGGATCTCATCTCTGCTGTTTGCAGATGATGTTGTCCTGATAGCTTCATCGAACCGGGACCTCCAGTGTGCACTGGGGCAGTTCGCAGCCGAGTGTGAAGCGGCTGGGATGAAGATCAGCTCCTCCAAGTCCGAGGCCATGGTTCTCGACCGGAAAAAGGTGGCTTGCCCTCTCCGGGTGGGTGGGGAGTCTTTGCCTCAAGTGGAGGAGTTCAAGTATCTCGGGGTCTTGTTCACGAGTGAGGGGAGGATGGAGCGTGAGATTGACAGGCGGATTGGTGCAGCGTCGGCAGTGATGCGGTCGCTGTACCGGACCGTTGTGGTGAAGAGGGAGCTGAGCCAAAAAGCAAAGCTCTCAATTTACCGGTCAATCTACGTTCCTACCCTCACCTATGGTCATGAGCTTTGGGTAATGACCGAAAGGACAAGATCGCGGATACAAGAGGCCGAAATGAGTTTCCTCCGTAGAGTGGCTGGGCGCACCCTTAGAGATAGGGTGAGGAGCTCAGTCACTCGGGAGGGGCTCGGAGTAGAGCCGCTGCTCCTCCACGTCGAGAGGAGCCAGCTGAGGTGGCTCGGGCATCTGTTCCGGATGCCTCCTGGACGCCTCCCTCGGGAGGTGTTTCAGGCATGTCCCACCGGGAGGAGGCCCCGGGGAAGACCCAGGACACGCTGGAGGGACTATGTCTCCCGGCTGGCCTGGGAACGCCTTGGGGTCCCCCCCGGAGGAGTTGGAGGAAGTGTCCGGGGTGAAGGAAGTCTGGGAGTCCCTGCTTAGACTGTTGCCCCCGCGACCCGGCCCCGGATAAGCGGAAGAAAATGGATGGATGGATGGAGTCCTGTCTAACTATAGGCCTATATCTAAGTTGCCTTTTTTGTCAAAAGTATTAGAAAAAGTTGTCTCTTTCCAACTAAAATCATATTTGCTTCTAAATAATATATCTGAGAAATTTCAATCTGGTTTTAAATCGTGTCATAGCACAGAAACTGCACTTTTAAAAAATATTAATGATTTGTTTTTAACAACAGATTCTGGTCAACCAGCTGTGTTGGTGCTTTTAGATCTTACGGCGGCCTTTGACACGGTCGATCATGAGATTTTACTTGAACGGTTGGAAACATGTGCTGGAATCAAAGGTGTAGTTTTAGATTGGTTTCGTTCCTACCTCACAGGAAGGAACTTTACTGTGAACCTTGGCCCTTTCTCGTCTAAGAAAGCCCCCCTCACGTGTGGAGTGCCACAGGGCTCAATCTTGGGTCCTCTTTTGTTTTCTCTTTATATGTTGCCATTAGGTTCTATTTTTAGAAAACACCAGATTCCTTTTCAGTGCTTTGCAGATGATGTCCAAATTTATATGCCTCTTAAGCCTGAAAGTGACTCATGTCTTTCGCTCCAGAGTTGTCTTCGAGAAATCAAAGACTGGTTGAAATCAAACTTTCTCAATTTAAATGAAAGTAAAACCGAAGTTATTGTGTTTGGTGAAAAAATCCAGACTGATATCAGTCACTCTCTTGGCCTTCCATCTTCTAATAGATGCCCCTATGTGAAAAATCTTGGTGTTATAATTGACAGCTCTTTTAAGTTTGACCGGCAAATCAGTTCAGTGGTCAAAACAAGCTTTTTCCAGCTCAGACTCATAGCGAAGGTAAAGTCGTACTTGCCCTCAAGTCATTTAGAAAGATTAGTTCATATGTTTATTACTTCACGACTGGATTATTGTAACTCCTTGTATGTTGGTCTTGACGCCTCCTCCATCCGTCGCCTGCAGCTGGTGCAGAACGCTGCTGCGCGCCTTTTGTCAGGCAAAAGACGTTCTGAACACATAACTTCAGTGCTACAGGGTCTTCACTGGCTTCCGGTGTCCTTCAGAATCCATTTCAAAATCTTATTGCTTGTTTTTAAAGCGTTAAATGGTCTGGCACCTGTATATTTGTCTGAACTGTTGTCTGTGTATGCTCCTGCGAGAGCCCTGAGGTCATGTGACCAACTGCTCCTAAACTGTCCCCGCTCAAGACTGAAAACTCGGGGGGACAGAGCCTTTGCTGTGGCTGGTCCCAAACTGTGGAACAGCCTCCCTCTAAGGATTCGGTCTGTGTCTGACATTGACAGTTTTAAGTCTCTGTTAAAAACTCACTTTTTCTCACTGGCTTTTGAGACGAGCTGAGCGAGATTTTAGAGCTATTGTTGTATTATTATATTTTGTATACTTGTTTAGTTGCCTGTATTTTATGCTTTATATTGTACAGCACTTTGGGCAGTGGTAACTGTATTTTAAATGTGCTTTATAAATAAAGTTGACCTTGACCTTGACCTTGACATAGAAGCTCCATACACTGGAAATGTAACACTTTATGCTGATACTTGCCTCCATTTTCTATGAGCACGTCCAACAGTTCGTCCATCTGCTGACTCCTATTTAGCTGCTGGAGAGACACACAGGTTGAATACAAAGAGTCACCATGTTTTTCCACCAGGATTCATACACCATCCAGTGTTTGGTTTGTTCAGCACAGAGCTGGTGGAGGATCTGGTGCAGATAGTGTAGTCTATTCCATCACAAAGATGAAAGAGGAAAAAAATGAGCCACAGTGTAAGAGGCAAGGTGGACTCAAGCAGTAACCTGTCTATTTCCCTCAGATCCTTTTCCACTAAGACCTTGTCCAGTGCATACCCTGCACTACTTTGCTCAGTGCATACCCTGCTCTACTTTACTCAGCAGCAGAGGTGCTTTCTCACATGGAAACAGGACAGGTTCTTCACAGAAACAGCTGCAATGATGGCCGTGGAATGCTTTCTGTAGAAAGTTTTATGCTTCAAAAAATAAAAGCAGATCAAGCTTTTTAGTGTTGCTTTTTAGGGGATTTAGGCAGCACTAAGCCACAGACATTAAGAATCAACCTGAGCAAAGACTATATTTAAACCATGTATACAATATCATATGCTCTTATTGCTACAAAATACTGAATAAACATATTTGTTCTGCACTTTCTTGTCACTCCTTCAGAAGATGGAACTCTGTTGACAACGTCAAATTTTAAAGGTCCTATATTACACAAAATTGACTCTTGTGAGCCTTAAGCCATGTTAGAATGTTGTTACCACCTCAACAATATGTTTGTTTCATTCACACATGTTTGAATAATCCTGGTTTATTAGTCTGTCTACATCTCCAAAGCTCAAAATGCTCTGTTCCACCTTGTGATGTCATGAAGTGG
This sequence comes from Taenioides sp. WSHXM2023, assembly GCA_029959045.1. Taxonomy (NCBI): domain Eukaryota; kingdom Metazoa; phylum Chordata; class Actinopteri; order Gobiiformes; family Gobiidae; genus Taenioides; species Taenioides sp. WSHXM2023. The sequence goes on along the minus strand of CM057104.1, from coordinate 27,104,802 downwards.
TAGTTTTCAAGTTAACGGCTCCTTTTACCTTTAATTTAGCAGAGACTGGCAATTCAGAGCTGAAAGTATCCAAATGATTTTAGTGAAGGCGTATGGAGTTTAAAAGCACAATGGCGCACTTCCTGTATAACTACTTGACATCACAAGGTGTGTTTTTTTTTGAGAGAAGAACTCAAAATATGCAAGGTTTGTGTGTTAAACATGTGTGAATGAAACAAAACACAACTCAGGGTGTGTTTTTGATGAGGAAACAACATTATAACATAGATCAGAAAATAGCCTAATATGGGCCCTTTAATATTCTCTAAGATGGGCAGGAGGCGCACCATGTGGGGATGAGTGAAAGCTAAATACAAGCTCTGGGCTGCTAAAGCTGCTGAGTGGGGCCGGGTCAGTGGGTGGCCATTGGTGGATCATGGGGGGTTACCTGCTGGAGTGCCTCCTCGTAACAGGGAGGCTGACGCACAGAGTTACAGTGACACTTCTGACCAGCAGAGGGACATTGTGACCGCTACATGAAACACAGGCAAGATGTGACATTAGCCCCTTACAGGACAGGAGGGGAAATGCCACATGGGTGTAGGTTATGAAGGGTGAACAGAGTGAGTGTATAGAATGAGAGAGTGAACTGAGCTGTGTACAGTATAGACCATAGCAGGAGGATGAGGGGTCACCTTGGACATGTTCTCACTCTTCACTGAGGAGCCATGGCTGACCCCAGTGTCTGAAGGGTACACCCTGTAGTCAGAGGGGTAGGAACAATTCATCATCTGACCACCGCTCTTCTGCTGTACCTGGAGGTGTACAGGAAAAACAAGTTCAGTGTGATATGACAGTACTCTGTAGCATAGACATCAGAGATACATTTTGTGCCACAAGATTACACACAGTGACACTATGAGAGTGAAATGGTGAGATTTTTTTCTGTCAACTACTGCCAAAATATAAGGCATCAGAGCCAAACAAAAATCACTAGTTAGATTTGGCTCGGATTAAAAAAAAAAGGGGGGGTCTGGTGAGGTGTACAGTAGTTTTAAAAAGCAGTGCTGTTACAGATGAATGATTATGTCCTTGGTCAAGACATTTAACCCCCCTTTCCCCCAGTATCTGCATACATTAGTGTGAGAGTGTGTGTGTGATTGGGTGAGTGCTTCCTTGATGTAAAGTGCTTTGAGTGCCTTGAAGGTGGAAAAGTACTGCATAAAAATGTGACCATTTATCACAATATTGTTCATAGTACTTCCAGCTTTATTATGAGAGTGACTTTGTTAAGATCTGAACACATGATTCATAAACTCCAGTCCTTTGTTAATAGCTGAAAATCCTAAAAGTAAAGCCTCCATCTTACAGGCAGCAGATCTGTAGCACACAGCAGACAGTACCTACCTGCATGCTACCCAGCCTGGCTCCTCCCTGTGTATGAGAGTGTCCACACTCGTCCCTGCCCAGTGGAGGTGTGAGCAGGTAGGGAGCGTGGGGAGAGGGAGGCTGGGGGCTGTGGGATGTCTTTCCTGGGGGGGAGTCCTGTGGGGAGGCTTGGGGACTGAGGAAGGCCGAATGTTGGGCCCCATCCGTGAGCTGTGTCCCTCCGGGGCCCACCTCCTCCATGTGCCCCACCCCTGGGCTTTTCAACTGTTTGGGGGAGGACAGGGGGCAGCTGGAGGACTGGGGCACTGGCTCCTGTTTGACGGTGACTCCGAAGAAGTGTTGCCCCATGAGAGAGGGGCTGTGTTGAGGCAGGGGGTGTCCGGGGTCCTGGGTGGAGCGCTTCCTCTTGTGCAACTGCATCTTCAGCTCCTCCACCTGGAACAAGCACAGTCCAAACATTTATCTTGGCGTATTAAAGCTTAACATACATATTTTTTTCAACATTTTACTTGGTTTGATAGGATAGTACTTATGGTAATATTTATCATAGTAGAACAATGCAAGTAACCTATCTGTGTCCCGAGATAATCAAATAGAGCTTTTACTGAGAGCAAGTGTAATGCTGATTTATTTTTAATTACAAAAAAGAAAAAAAACAAACCCAAAAACATTGGATATGATGTCCTATTCAGAAATCAGAAAGCAGAATGAGCCTCACATGAGTCTCTCACTTGAGTTGCCAGTTTTAAAGTCCAGTTGGTTTAAGCATAAAATGCCTCTCTCTGATCTGAATGGTCACTACCTAAACCCCAGCACCTGCAACCAATCCTGAATCAGTGCTAGTGCAGCCTCTGCAGCTCAATGAGTGAATTCTTGAGGTTCTGAGCTTTCACATGAGACATGGCCTGTCAGTATACTGAGAATGAGACAAACTTGGTTGTGTCCTCTATCTGCAGGTTAAGGCTCTGGTAACCCAAATTCAGTTGTGATTGTAAAATGTTTTAAAACTGTTAGAGCACAGGCTACATACAGTTTCTTTAACTATGTTTTAGTGAAATGAGCAGTCTCACCTGTTTTATGCAACATTAATGAACTAACAAATAATGAATGTTTGGTGGCAGAATAGTTTATTTGGAATTTAAGAGGCTCATACTAGACCAGTAGTCAAACTTTTCCAGTACCATCAGGAAACATATGGCCTTCTAATCAGATCTAAAACAGGTCTAAAACAAGACTATTTGAGTCTAAACCAGGACTAAACCAGGTCTAAAACAGGACTACACACTTGTTTAATAAAATTAGGGACCTGTCTCTGCTCTTGATGCAGTTTCCACGTCAGCTCATCGATCACTTTCTGCTTCTCCACAAGCATCTTGTCTTTCTCTGCCTCCATTCCCTCCTGTCCCACCCCCAGCCCGTCCAGCCCCGCCCCCTCCACTCCATGCCCTGCCCCCAGCCCCTCCTCCATGTCTGTGGGGGAGGGCTGGAGGGTGAAGTGTGCATGGGGGGACATGTCGCTGAAGCTGTCCGGCAGGGACCCGTTGAGGGACAGCTCAGAGGAGGCAGGGGACATGGGCGGGCTGGATGAGGATGTGTAGGATGGGTAGAAGCCCTGGGATAGAGAGCCGGAGGTCAGGGAGCTGCTGGGGGTGACGGGGAAGGTGCCTGTGGTGATGTCAGAGGGAGGGGAGGAGCCACAGCAGGGCTCGGTGAAGGGGCGGAGCCGTTCAATCAGGGCGGTCTTGGTCCCAGAGACGGGCATGCCACGCATCCGCAAGTGCTGCCTCAGCTCAGACACCTACATGAGGGGCATTACAGGTTATGTTCATGCTAGAGATAAAGGTCCTATTTTACACAAAATGGACTCTTGTGAGCTTTTAGCCATATTATAATGCTGTTACCTCATCAAAAATATACCTGGAGTTGTGTTTTGTTTCATTCACACATTTGAGTAACCCTTTATTATTAGTCTGTCTATATCTCTAAAGCTCAAAATGCTTTATTCCATCTTGTGATGTCATGCAGTAGTTTTCAAGTTAGCAGCTCCTTTTACCTTTTGTTCAGCAGAGATTTGTAATTACATATCTGAAATCATCCAAATGATTCTAGTGAATGTGTATGGAGTGGTGCACAGTGGAGCACTTACTGTATTACCACATGACATCACAAGGAGTGCTTTCTGTTTGAGAGAAGCATTCAGCCTAAATATACAAGGCTTGTGTGTTAAAGATGTGTGAATGAAACAAAACACAATTCCATGTATGTCTTGAGTGGAAGGTTAGGTTCAATTTTATTTGATGAAAGCTGTAAGTTTTGTTTAGTTTTTTAAATATCCAAACAGAACATCAAAGAAACGTTAATCCAAATTACATTTTGTGTCTGCAGTTACTTTTTGTAATTCATTCATTATGATTAACATATTACATAAGTCCCGACTCTAATTAAAGTCCTTATGAGCTCAGGTTTAGTTTTTTTTTACATTTTCATCATAGCATATGATCCAAAGGTACAATGTTAGAGATGCCAGCAGCTGTCAACATCGCAGGAAACCCAGAATGAAAAACAGTATGCATCAGCATTCGCAAAAGGGCTGTGTGCTTGCATTCAACCCTCCAAGAATGTGTGGCTCATGTATTAGTCAGTTCCACATGTACCTTGAGGTCATCCAGGTTGGCGGGCAGAGGTCCGGGCTTGACTGCTGAGATGCTGCTCTGGTTCGGGAAGGCGTTCTTGACCAAAGATGAGGAGTTACTGTTGGCTGAGCTGGAGCTACAAGAGAGCTGCTCACTGGTCCCCCTGAACATGAGAGAGCAATGGTCAAAGTCAAGTACATCACACAGTGCTCTCTGAAAATACTGGCAATGAGCTAAGAAGGTAAATGTGTTAAACAGGATTATATTTCTAATTTTGCTAAGAAATTCACTTTGTTTTCTCTAATTTGACAATTTTTATGAAGTTTACAATTTTCCTAGTTGGGCATGGGCAGCAGATGTGATGCGCCTTCTAGTGACAGGGCTGAGTACTCTTGTGTAAGTTTTGATGCCTAGTGTCAGGAGAGTTCTTGGCAGTGCATCCACAAATGAATGATAATAAACATTATAGTTCAGTTTAGCTATTCTAGATATTGAGTCATGCTACGTTCAGACCAAAAGTAACAGCCCTAATATTTGAGGATGGCGTATATTCTAGTTGCTGATCTTCACATGTACTTACTTGTGGTTGTGTGTCGGTGGGTGGGGCTGGTAGCTGAATGTGGGCTGCCTAGCTGGTCCCTGGGTGCCGTGCAGGTGCTGGTGGGTGCTGTGTGGGTGCTGGTGGGTGGACTGGGTGTGTGCGTGCTTCTGTTGGCTCAGGATCTGTAGCTGGAGGAAGAGCTGCTGCTGTTGGAGGAGTCGGGCGTAGGCAGAGTCCATGGGCGGAGGAGATCGCTCACCCTTCTGGTCTGGAGGGATGTACTGGTGGTACTTGAGCTTCTTCACTTTGGGCTTTACGTCTTTGGGTTTCTTATGGCGGTTTTTGTCAGAGGACTTGGACTGTTCGACAGTGGTGGAGGTTTGGTTAGAGTAGGTTCACCCAGAGCAGTGTTCATTTGGTCAACTAAAATATTTTTGTCATATTTTTCGTCAATGTCATATTTTTGCAGACTAAAACAATATTTTTTTTAACTATTTTTCTCGACCCTAAGGAGTGATGCTTTTCTCAAATATCAAAAATGAAACATAAATGGATGAATGGACCTAGATTTGACCTAGACTAGATCCAAGTTCCACTTTTCAATGGCAGAGCCCCAAACCAGACCATAAACAAACACAACGTGAAAAATAAGGATTGTTGCCATAGCAATTAACAAATCAAAACAAGATCTAATATTTTCTGAATGAGGTCAAGAGTTTTCAAAAATTTTCTTACAGTAAGCTAAAACTCCGCAAAAAATAACAGTGCAAAAGAGACAGGTTAAAACAAAAATAATAACATGTAAATCAAATAACCAAAAATAAAAAATCCACAATAATTGCATCAAAGACACTTACCATTACATTATACTATGGTCAGTAATACTTCTAAAGCTAACTAGAGTGCATCATTTCCACATGAGGCAATGTGGGTGATGTGTCTTGCCTAAGGACACAACAACTAGAACTAGAGCCACTTACGCTTTACTGTGGTATCTGGAATTCCCAGCTGTCCCCCCTCCAAGTACTAACAAGGCCAGCACTGCTTAGCTTCTGAGATCTCATGTGTTAGGGTCACTTAATCATCGTGACCTTTCCTATTCACCTCCATAACATCAATAACAAATATACAGTATATCTAAGTGTCAAAGTTTAACCACTGAATAAACTCCCCCCATGTGTGTCTGCACAGTGCACACACCTTGACAATAGCAGGGACGGGGACAGGGGCTGTGGTCTGACTGCTGCAGCCCTCCTCCTGGATCTGCCCTGATACGTCTCTGGATCCTGTCTGCTCACAAACAACACAACAAGAATGTTTTGGCCCAGTGACGTGCAGTGAGGTTGACAGCTGGGGAGGCACTAACGCTTTTAGCGTCAGATTTACAAATGCAAATAAACCCCCCCCCCAAAAAAAAAAAATAAAATAAAAATAATTCATCATTTGATAGACAACAACTATATATTATATGCAGCAGTGCAGCAGATTACTTACACCAGGGCTTTTCTATATTCTTAATTCAAAAGAACAAAAACTTCAATTAAAAAAAGGCAAAATAAAATATGATTGTTGTTCAGTATTTCAAAACTGGGAACAAGGTATTTTTTGCAATAAATAGACTAATTTATATGCTTTTTAGCAAAGCAGCTCCCGCGCGCGCTCTGTAGCTGTGCATTTATGCGTAACGTGGACGCGTCATACTTGGATTTTTTGTATCTTGCCTGAAATCTCCAAATCACTCATGAAAAACACGCTTTTTAAGAAAGTTTGTGAATAAATAAGCATGGATCATGCTGGGAGTCTGCCTTTGTGTCATCGTGAGCGCACCCTCATCTCTCCTGTGGACTGCAGCAGGTGAAAACAAATCCATGAAGCACTCTATTTCTCTTCTCTTCCTCAAGTTGCGCTTTTAGCGATCCACGGGTCCTAGGTCAACTCGCGCATATCGTGAGCAGGACTTTTAATTTCATTTAGGCTAAATCAAAATAAAGCATGTCTCAAAGAAAATTGTTACACTGTTTACAATCCCTCTGCACATTGACGGACTTTGTCATCAAAGACACAGGTGTCCCAATGCAATATAAAAAAGAACGAAAATGATGATGTAGTTGTTTCAGCGCATAGCGGCGGCAGGCCAAGAATCTCTGTGCTCACAAGCGCCCTCTATGTTGAGGCACGAGTACTATTTGCCTCCCCTGGTGAGCTTTTTACTGAGGTTTTATGATTGATCTGTGAGCCTGAACACATTACAGAAATACATTTCATACATTATAAAGATTCCGGAAAGACAGAGCATATAATCAGAGAGTTTGAGGGCCATTTATCGGCAATATACAGTGGGTTAGCCAACTTAGCCACTTTGCTAGGGATCGAGCGGCTGGAGGCACTGGAGGCTGGTGCCATATTCAATTATTGAAACAAGAAAAAAAAACATTTTTTGGACTGGAGAAGGGGTTAATAATAAATACATACAAGCTGATAATTATTTTTTTTTTTATTTGAATTTATAATAAATCCTTTCTTCTTTTCATAATTGACAAGGGAGGCACTGCCAGTGCCTCTAATATGCTGCAATGGTAAATCTGAGTTTTTTTTTTATTTTTTATTTTTTTATTATTGGGATTTAAATGTTGAATCTTTTAAGTGCTAATATAACTGCAACATATTAAGATAAGATAAGATATGCCTTTATTAGTCCCACAGTGGGGAAATTCCAGTAGAAATAAACAGCATCACATGAGGACAGGGGGAGGAGAAAAAACAAAGAGAACCGCCCTCAGACCGTGCTCCTAACGGGGCATCGTATGGAGTGAGTAGACAAAATAAAAACACCTCCGAGCATCAGCAACATAGTCAAAACACAGTACAAACATTCCACAGGACTAGCAACAGGGTAGGGGAGGGGTGTGGAGGAAGTCCAATGTAGGCAAGCAGACATCCGGATCCTGCAGCCACTGACGGCGCTTATACAAAGGACCCGCCCACCCGGTCAGGGGTACGAAGCTGCGAGGGGTTGGGGAGGGGCCAGGCTCCCTCCGCTGTAATCTCTGGGCAATTTGACACCAGCCCGGCCTTGGTCGTGACCGATGCTGGCTTGGGGAGGCCAAAAGATAAGATTGGGATGTTTTGGTTTTAGAGCGGGCAGCTGCGTCAAATTTCTGCAAACACTGCTCTGTTGTCCATTGGTCTCAAGGTCATCCAATCCTTCTATGCAAAGCATCCAAACGTCTCCGAGATGTTAACCATGTTGTTAGAGCCAAAGTTCCGTCCATACGGCTCAAAATCACAGTTTGAGTATTGGCAGCTTTGCCCATCGTTTCAATCAATCCGGGCAGCCAAGTGGGGCTTTGAACAGCTGCCCTGGTACTCCGATTTTTCTTAAAAGACAGGGCCACGCCTAATCCAATCAAAAGTCCTGTAATCATGGTTCCGAATAAGTATAAATCCTCTATGTCCACTACGGAAAGCGCTGACAGACACCCAGTTGTGTATCCGGCAGTGTATGTTCCCGCACGGCACGCAGGTTCGCCCGATCCTGCTTGAAAAGTGGTGTCAATAGCGTTCAGAGACCAATTTATCAAATCCATAATTAAGTTATGGAGAGAAAAGCGGAGAGAGTCACTCGAGGAAAACTAGACCAGACGAGACATAGAACAAAGCAGGGAAAAGAGCTTTATTACCTTTAATAGCATTTAATAGAGAACTAAGGCAACAACTGATAGAAAGTGTAGTTTAATTGATCTTATACAAGAGAGTCTGGTATTCACCTGTAAAAACTGCTTATTTTTTAGTAACAGCCTCGCCCTGATGCGCATATGTACACAGTAATTATTATGCTTATTACACATGGACCTCCTCTGAGCCTTATCTCCCTCTTTCACAACACGGATGATATATGTCTCCTATAGGTTTGGTCATACTTGTACAGTACGTGCAGTAGTATATTATGAGTGTGCAGAAAGACTGAACCCAGTGACTCCACGTAGACCAGGAACAATTATAAGGACAGTGTTTATAGACTCTTTAGATAAACATGAGCATGTGTACAGTGTCGTACCTGCTCAATAACCCAGAGCTGTAACAGTGCTTCAAAGGTCTCACATTAACAGTTATACACAGAGGTGGGGTTATGACACACACTGTATAAAGAAGTGGACTGAGGGAATGTGATGTCGCCCACAGTGTTGAGTTCCAGCCAATTGAAGCTCATTGAGGCTAACAGTTATGAGGACAAATTTGGAGGTGAGTTCCATTTCGGGGATTCCGCCTGCAAGTATGATAGCGACCAAAGAAACAATCCAGAGCGAGACTGTTGAAGGTAATGGCCCTCCCTCTCTTCACCCCTGGTTTAGCAGAGAGTGAGCGACCTGTTGCTACGCTAGTGGGACTGACCTTGGGGAAGAGGGTGTCTGGTTGTTCATATCTTGATTTTTGTGTGTAGAATCCCTCAGTTGTCCAGGTAGAATCCATGGCAAAAAGGAGAAATTTAATTTGTCAACTGGACAGAGTTTATTTGGTCGAATACGTTTCGCAGCTCATCCAAGCTGCTTCTTCAGTTCTGGTCACATGCTGGCGGACACTGCTTTATATCTGCCTGAAGGGAGGAGCTAATTACAATGAAATTACTCTGAGACAACACATATTTGTTTACAGTTTCTGTTAGTTAGGCGGGTCTATTCAATATGGAGTGTTTACAGTTTCTGTTAGTTAGGTGGGCCTATTCAATATGGAGTGGGAGTGGGGGTGTAGTTAGCATATACATTCAGGGCCATGATGGGTGTTTTCACACCTCTGGACATGTCCTGGCTAGTCCCGTTGTTTTCTCTGTTTGTTTTGATTTAGGTTTGAGGATAGAGTTATAGATGGGAGACAAATGATGTCTGAGACCTCCATTTCTGTTCAAGGAAGGATGCTCTTTCTTGACAAAAATAGCCTCTTTAACTCCCCTCTCAAACCAGTTCTTTTCTCTGGCCAGGATCTGGACCTCACTGTCCTCAAAGGAGTGGCCCGTGGCTTTTAGGTGGAGATGTACGGCAGATTGCGGCCCATTCTGGTTTTCCCGTCTGTGTTGATACATTCGTTTGAAAAGTGGCTGTTTTGTTTCTCCGATGTAGCGCTCACTGCAGTCTTCATTATACTGAATGGAGTAGACCACATTGCTTTGTTTGTGGCTCGGTGTTTTGTCCTTAGGATGGACCAGTTTTTGTCTTAAAGTGTTTGTGGGTTTGAAATAGACTGGGATTTCATGTTATCTGAAGATGCTCTGTAGTTTTTCGGAAACGCCAGCCAGGTAAGGAATAGTTACACCCTTTCTTCTGGGTTCTGGTTCTCTGTTGTCCTGTTTCTTGGCTCTCTTCGTTTTATTGAAAGCCCATTTAGGATATCCACAATCCTAAAGCCCATTTAGGATATCCACAAATGGCCGCAATCTGCTGTACATCTCCACCTAAAAGCCACGGGCCACTCCTTTGAGGACAGTGAGGTCCAGATCCTGGCCAGAGAAAAGAACTGGTTTGAGAGGGGAGTTAAAGAGGCTATTTTTGTCAAGAAAGAGCATCCTTCCTTGAACAGAAATAGAGGTCTCAGACATCATTTGTCTCCCATCTATAACTCTATCCTCAAACCTAAATCAAAACTGTTGCTGTTCCAACTTCCTCCTGAAGTTAGCCTTAGCCTGTCTGATCTTCTTCCTCAGCTTCCTCTGTACAGTCCTCAGCTCCTCTTTGTTCCCGGACTTGAAAGCTCTCTTCTTCTCCTTCAGCAGAGCTTTGATGTCCGAGTTAATCCACGGCTTGTTGTTTGGAAAACACCGCACCGTCCGAGAGGGTACAGTGTTTTTAAAACAGAAGTTAATGTAGTCCGTAATACAGTCCGTGATAGCATTGATGTCCTCCCCATGAGGCTGGCAGAGCTCTGTCCACACAGTGGTGCTAAAGCAGTCCGTCAGAGCCTCCTCGCTCTCTGCTGTCCACCTCTTCACCACTCGGGGCTCCACAGGCTGCCTGCGCACAAGCGGTTCGTACACAGGCCTCAAATGGATGATGTTGTGGTCAGCTCTTCCCAGGGGGGGGAGGGGTAATGAGATGTAGGCCTCCTTGACGTTGGCAAAGAATAAGTCCAAAGTTTTATTGTCTCTTGTGGGGCAGGTCACATACTGGGTGTATGTTGGCAGGACAGATGAGGGAGATGCATGGTTGAAGTCCCCGGTGGTGAGGAAGAGGGCCTGTGGATGCTGAGTCTGAAGAGAGCTGATGCAGGAGAGCAGAGTGTCACAAGCATTCTCCGCGTTAGCACTGGGAGGAATATACACAGCCAGTGTGATGACGTGTGAAAACTCCCGGGGCAGGTAGAATGGCCTCATGCTAACAGCAAACAGTTCAATGTCTTTATTACACATCTGCTCCTTCACTGTACAGTGTCCAGATTTGCACCATTTCTCGTTCCCAAACAGCGCTAGTCCTCCTCCCTTCTTCTTCCCGCTCTCCTACGTCCTGTCCGCGCGCAGCAGGTGAAAGTTGTCCACGGTGACGGTAGAGTCAGGGATTAGCGGTGATAGCCACGTCTTCATAAAAACAATGATGCTAGCGTCCCTGTACTCCCGCTGGAATCTAACAAGTGCCGCGAGCTCGTCCGTCTTGTTGGCGAGGGAGCGCACGTTCCCCGTGACAACGGAGGGGAGGACCGGTCTGCAGCGTCTATTCTTTTCACGGAGTTTACGTCCCGCACGGCGTCCACGGCGTGTCGTCCGTAGGATCTCCTCGGGGATGACATGCCTGTCCCGGGGGAACACAACAGCGCTGCGCAGCGCCATCAGCTGATCCTTTGTGTAGACGAGGGGTCGGGGTCCCGTACACATCTTAAGCCGAGACAGGTAAATAATCCCCCAAAAGTGCAGAAAAATGCAGCGTCGAGTGCAGCCCAAGCTTAACAATCAATGTTGAGAAAAATATTTACAAAAGTGGGGAGATTTAAGGGCAAAAAGTTAGAAAAGTTACGAAAGGTGCGGGAGCGCTGTGACGGGCAGCTAGCGCAGCGCCAGCGCCGGAAGTAAGTGCTGCTGTCAGGCTTGTGATTCTGACCTTAAAATGCTTGTATTAACTCGCTCTACATGGTCCTGATGTTTTTGTCCATAAATCAAGATATACCAATAATTTATTAGTCAACCAAAATGTTTTTTTTTTTTTTTTGTGTGCTTTTTTTGCTTTACTTATAAGCATTTCTAAGCGACAACAACCAAAAGGAAATGAGTGAGATAGCTAAATAGTTGGTATTCTTGGTATTTACCTAAATGATTACACTCATGATTCACAAATTTAATCTGTCTTTATATAAATACATTGTTTCCTTGTAATTTTTATTTTTATTTTTTCTGCATAAATTGTAAATTTTACATGAACTCTCCCTGCAGGTGTAGACTTATGAGTGCAGTTTGGGTCAGATACACAGAGATACATAATAATTTGAGCTATTATTTTATTTTAAATAATTAATTTTATTCAACTAATCAATTAGCATATGTCTTTATTCGAGCTGGATTTCGTTTTGTCAACTATAGCCTTAAAGGTGCGTTGTATAACTTTTCTGGTGGAGGGTCCATCAAATGCTTTTCTCCATGCCGATGTTATTACTTGAAATGTATGTACTATCTTTATGGAAAGCAAACCAGACCAAGTTACAGGTCAAATCTGTGGAGAGGCACCCACAGTCAGAATGCCTGTTTTTCTAGGTATTTTTGAGCTATAAAACCACCTGTAATTTAATCAATGTAAGATAGAGCTGTTTAATGTCATACTGTGGAACATTCCAGACAGAGCAATGACATCTACATAGAAAGAAGAAGGTGATGGACCTCAAAAAGTTACACAGTGCACCTTTTATAATAATAATAATAATAATAATAATAATAATAATAATAATCATCATCATCATCATCATCATCATGAATTTCTAGGCGCAGTCAGGGGCCGGAGGGGATCCGGTTTGGGGACCACAGGATCTCATCTCTGCTGTTTGCAGATGATGTTGTCCTGATAGCTTCATCGAACCAGGACCTCCAGTGTGCACTGGGGCGGTTCGCAGCCGAGTGTGAAGCGGCTGGGATGAAGATCAGCTCCTCCAAGTCCGAGGCCATGGTTCTCGACCGGAAAAAGGTGGCTTGCCCTCTCCGGGTGGGTGGGGAGTCTTTGCCTCAAGTGGAGGAGTTCAAGTATCTCGGGGTCTTGTTCACGAGTGAGGGGAGGATGGAGCGTGAGATTGACAGGCGGATTGGTGCAGCGTCGGCAGTGATGCGGTCGCTGTACCGGACCATTGTGGTGAAGAGGGAGCTGAGCCAAAAAGCAAAGCTCTCAATTTACCGGTCAATCTACGTTCCTACCCTCACCTATGGTCATGAGCTTTGGGTAATGACCGAAAGGACAAGATCGCGGATACAAGCGGCCGAAATGAGTTTCCTCCGTAGAGTGGCTGGGCGCACCCTTAGCGATAGGGTGAGGAGCTCAGTCACCCGGGAGGGGCTCGGAGTAGAGCCGCTGCTCCTCCACGTCGAGAGGAGCCAGCTGAGGTGGCTCGGGCATCTGTTCCGGATGCCTCCTGGACGCCTCCCTCGGGAGGTGTTTCAGGCATGTCCCACCGGGAGGAGGCCCCGGGGAAGACCCAGGACACGCTGGAGGGACTATGTCTCCCGGCTGGCCTGGGAACGCCTTGGGGTCCCCCCGGAGGAGTTGGAGGAAGTGTCCGGGGTGAAGGAAGTCTGGGAGTCCCTGCTTAGACTGTTGCCCCCGCGAATCGGACCCGGATAAGCGGAAGAAAATGGATGGATGGATGGATGGATAATCATCATCATCATCATCATCATCATCATCATCATCATCATCATCATCATCATAATTTTCATGACAAAAAGATGCTTCACACAAATCAAGACAAAACACAAACTAAAGAAACAGAAAAAAGAGATGGGGTTATCTGAAGGCACTTGAGTTTTCAGGGCCTCACTGTGGTTACCTGACATGGACTGGCGAGGGCGCTGGCAAGGCTGCTCCCCTCTGCGGTGCAGGCTGAGCTGTGAGACTCCGGCTCACTGACCTGTTGCTCTGGAGACAGACTGCCGCTGCTGCTGTCCTCCTCGAAAGCGTAAGAGTCTTCCTGCTTTGGAAACTTTCCATGGTTCACTGGAACACAAACACACAAAAACATGGTTACAAATTACAATGTCCATGAGATGAATCGCTCCTGCCAGGGAACAAGCCTGCTTATTCGCACACAGCACTTACAGCCAGCTATTTAGATTACAGATTGTGATGGCACTCTGGAGGGGGAGTGACTGAGCGCAGGGAGCAAAGGGAAGGTAAACTCAGAGCATCAAAAACAAAAAAACTGAAACTAATTAAACACTGTAATAGCTGTTGTTTTGAGTGAATATAGCATTTTCAATACAATAAAAGGTAATGTGGTGATCTAAATATGTTATGCCTAACAGGGAATACCCCATAGAAGTCACATACCCCCTCTTTAATGGCCTACTTAATTGAGATGTCTCATTAAAGATGAGCTGTTTAACTTTCTGGTGGAGGGACACCTTTTTATCTCCATGGAGATGTCATAGCTTTGCCTGGATTATTCCACAGTATAGCATTATCTAACTCCATGGAGACAAGCAGCTGATGCTGCTGATCAGACCAAGTTACGGGTCAGATCTGTGCAGAAGCGAGTCCATTCACATATTTTCCTAGGAAACTTTTTTGTCAGTAAAATCTCCTCTAGAGTCTCCAGAATTCAAATGGTACTTACTTGTCATGGTGATGTTATGTTGACTGGAATTTTCCACAGTAAGGCTTTAAACATATCCCTTGAAAAACATGCATTCTTACTGTGAGCAGCCTTGGCTCTTCACAGATTTGACCTGTATCTTGACCTAACTGCCTCAATTACTAGTATCTATGATAATAGTTAATGCCATACTGTGGAACATTCAAGGACAAAAGCCAACATCTCCATGGAGACAAGCAGGTATCGGACCCTCCATTCAGAACAGCTAAATATTGCACCTTTAATTTCCAGTCATCAAAAGCATCTAGATTCTGAAAATCTAGATTTGACAGCTCACACCTCACACACTCAGAGCAGAGGTGTCCCACTCTATGGCCCTTATGATCCAGCGGTGCTCTGATTGGCTGCTCTGATATTGCGCCAGGCTGAGATTGGACCAGCCCAAGCAGCTATCTGTAAGTGTGTGGAAGTACAAGACTCCTGTTTAGTGTGGTGGTTTCAATCACACTCAATTTCAAGCACTGACACTCCCTGACCCTGGTCTGCTATTGCACGTGCTCAGTACACTGACATGAATGCTAGCCACTCAAGCAAGAAGGTTCTGGGTTCAATCCCTGGGTCACCTGGGCCTTTCTGTGTGGAGTCTGCATGTTCTCCCTGTGTCTGGGAGAATTTCCCCCAGGCACTCCTGCTTCTCCCATCAAACCTAAAAAACCTGCACCAGGGACGACAGGTGGAAATTAGCTCTGGTGCTACAACCTGACACAAAGCATCGCTCCTGTTAAGGTTAATGTAGATTGTGCACTGCCCCTGTCTCATAAATAAACTAAATAAATAAAATAAAGTAGTGTTGTTACAATACTTGATACTTGATTTTGACTCAATACCATTCCAATACAAAAAAAAAAAAAAAAAAATATATATATATATATATATGTATATATATATATATATATATATATATATATATATATATATATATATAAATATATATATATATATATATATATATATATATATATGTGTGTGTGTGTGTGTGTGTGTGTGTGTGTGTGTGTGTGTGTGTATGTGTATGTATATATATATATATATATATATATATATATATATTCCCTGAGCACATCATATTTAGATGATGTGCTCAGGGAATGCCTCAGACAGTGGAGGTCAGAGGAAGAGGTGCTGGAGGGACCATCATGGCAGGACAAGCCCCTACATGGGGCATACCACCGAAACATAACTGAAGTGGCTGATATCAAGAAATCCTACCAATGGCTGGAGAGGGTGGGCTGAAGGATAGCACAGAGGCCCTCATCCTGGCTGCACAGGAGCAGGCCTTGAGCACCCGAGCAATAGAGGCCCAGATCTACCACACCAGACAAGACCCAAGGTGTAGGTTGTGCAAAGAGGCTCCTGAGACAGTCCAGCACATAACTGCAGGGTGTAAGATGCTGGCAGGGAAAGCATACATGGAGCGACACAACCAAGTGGCGGGCATAGTGTACAGAAACATCTGTGCAGAGTACGGGCTGGAGACCCCAAGGTCAAGGTGGGGAACTCCCCCAAAGGTTGTGGAGAATGAGCGTGCCAAGGTCCTGTGGGACTTCCAGATACAGACTGACAGAATGGTGATGGCGAACCAACCAGACATAGTGGTGGTGGATAAGCAACAGAACAAAGCCGTGGTGGTGGACATTGCAATACCAAGTGATGGTAATATCAGGAAAAAGGAACACGAGAAACTAGAGAAATACCAGGGGCTCAAGGAAGAGCTGGAGAAGGCCTGGAAGGTGAAGGCATCAGTGGTGCCCGTGGTGATCGGAGCACTCGGGGCTGTAACCCCCAAACTGGAGGAGTGGCTCAAGCAGATACCCGGAAAAACATCAGACATCTCAGTCCAGAAAAGTGCAGTACTAGGAACAGCAAAGATACTGCGCAGAACTCTCAAGCTCCCAGGCCTCTGGTAGAGGGCCCGAGCTGATGAGGGTGAGAGAGACCAACCACCGTGGAAGGTGAGGAACACATTTTTTTTTTTTTTTAATATATATATATATTCATTTGGATAATTTCTGCCATTTTCTACTGAACTAAAAATAAACGGAGCTGTTGAAAAATACCACTACATGACATCACAAGGTGGAACAGAGCATTTCGAGTTTTGGAAATGTAGACAGACTAATAAACCAGGGTTACTCAAACATGTGTGAATGAAACAAAATACAACTCCAGGTATGTATTTCAGGAGGTAACAGTATTATAACATGGCTTAAAACTCATAAGAATCCATTCTGTGTGATATAGGACATTAGTACTCCTTTCTTTTATATTCCCATGTGGCCTTATATCTGTGTAATCCCTCAGTGGTCCAGGTAGGTCCCATAGTGGTCTATGGGCGTATACTAGTCTATGTTCTCTTATACGTGTTCTGATACAGCTCAAAATCCTTCTAAAAGTATACTGGAAAGATTTGTTTCTGCCTGTGAATTTTAGCTAGTATGTGATTTTTGATCATTTTGATAACCCTCCTGCCTAATCCTCCTACAAAATGATGTATATTGTAAATGGGGTTATCGTGTTTTACTGCAGAGGAGTGTGAACATGTCAGCAGAAGGTTTGATGACTTAATCTGAGCACTTTATCTAGTATGATTGAAACAGTCTGTTGAATCTTACATACAACCCACACACTGCAGAACATTAACTAATCTACATGAGCCAAATAAAATGACTTGAATCCACTAGTATTTAGTTCTATTAGGCCTATACATTTAGTATTAATGATGACTGCATATTATTTTCAGACTCTTCCATTTTGCTTTTATTTTTTTCTCTATAAATTGAATTCAAAAAAATTTTTAAAGACCAAAATCGCCTTGTAGGGCTTAAAGTGGGACTAAACAACTAAATTCCGCTCACAACCACATTTCAAAGCTGCTAAACTGGGCAGTACCTGCAGGAGTAAAGGGGAGAGTGAGGGGGGGTGTAAGGAATAGTGTGATAGTGTGATAGTGTGATTGGTCTAGCATCCACACTTTAAACTCCACCCCTACTGGCTGTAATCACACTGTACCTGACAGAACACAGAGCTACAAAGGGACCCAATTTACACTAAGCTGCCATATACACAGTTTAGAAGCAAAAAAGTGGATTTAGTGCTTAGTTCCACTTGATGAATGAGAACCAACAAAAAAAGTTTTTTTGGTCAAAGAATTCATAAATAAGAATAAAAAAATAATAAGATTCACTGATTTCAAGTTATCTATGGTAATACCCACAAAATCATGGCACAAAAAAAAAAAAAAAAAAAAAAAAAAAAAAAATGAGCATGCACATTAAAAAAACACACACACACACACACACACACTCAAAACTGTGTTAAGGTCAAGGAACAAGGGCAATTTTATTACATTAAATCCAATAAAAAGAAGTGTCATGAAGTTTCCAATACGGATGACCTGTGCATACATTGCTCTAATGCATTTTCAATGGGAGAGTTAGCTTTAGCTTCCAAACATCACATACTATGAAAAAACAGAGCTGTTTAGGTGACTGACAGTAGCTCAATCACATGTGAGTAAAACCAGAGCCTTGTCAGAAAACATGACCACGCGGTCATGTAGCACTGTTTTTAGGAGATTATTAAAGTTAGCAATTAGCGCCAAAATGAGCATACATGCTGATGACCAAGTAATTAAAATTTATTAAAGTACTTCTTAAAATATTCAAATAAAAGTAAAAGTATCACATGAAAAAAAATCTACTTAGCTAAAAGTATTAATGTACTTAAAATGTAATTAAAGACTAAAAAGTACAAGTATTTCACACAGATTTTGAGGTCTTATAAGGCTTCAAATGTGCTGATTATGATACAGATATAGCAGATTTGTGCTGAATTTTGTTCAACAGAAAAAACCTGAATCAATCGTTTTTGTATAGCTTTTCTCTTTTGTATATTTTTGTTTGTTCACACTACAAATGTGTAAAAAATAAACCCTCAGCCTTTACGGCAGGTGTCAATTACTTTTCAGTCTAGTTAAAAATGTATTGGAGTAGAAAGTGCAGATATCTTCTCTCAAATGCAGTGAAGCAAAAGTAAAACTATCCACTTTAAAATAAACTTAAGTAAAGTACAGATACCTAAAATGTATACTTAAGTACAGTACTTTACAACTTTTACTTAGTTACGTTCGACCACTGAGCAGAAAAAGAATGCTCATATCAGCAGTAGTGTGTGTGTGCTGCTTTTATTGGTGTTGTATTAGTGTCCCACTGTGAGAGCCATACATAGCTGACATTTCTCACATGTGTTTAAGCTGATGTGTGTCATGTTTAGAGTGAGCTGCTCCGATGACAGGAAATGTGGGAGTGCTCATTTCCTCTGTTCAAGTAGTACTGGGCACATGGTTTCCACAATGACCTGGGCAGGGGCGGGGCCACAGAAACCATAATATTCACAAGTCATCATTTACTCCACTCTCGGGGAAATGGCAGAACATTCAGTTATATTGACACTTTATGTTACAGTTCTTAGTCCGTCCCGCAAAAGACACAAGCGATTTCCAGAGATAAGATAAGATAAGATAAGATAAGATAAGATATGCCTTTATTAGTCCCACAGTGGGGAAATTCCAGTGTTGCAACGCACAGTTCAAGAACAGCAGGAAAATGGAACATGCAATAAAACAAGATAATAGATAATGGCTAAAAAAATAATAATTTAGGAATAGACTTAAAGATAGACTCTAATTTTGTTTTGGTGGAGCAAAAATATAAAATACAAAATATAAAATACCAAAAAATACTATTATGTACAATAAAAGTAACAGTGCAGCATATGAACAGAGTAAATCTCAGTAAAGTGACTTCAGTATATTATGTTATTTACAGTAATGACTATGTTTATGTACAGACAGGATAAATATCAGTAAAGTGACATGAGTGAATTGTACCAGAGGTCTTCAGTATTGCACATAGATAGAGTTGAATGACACATGTTCAGTGTTAACAGTGTTCATTGTACAGTCTAACAGCAGCAGGAAGGAAAGACCTGCGAAACCTCTCCTTCCCACAGCGAGGGTGAATCAGTCATATGGCAAGGGGGCTAATGCCCAACAAAGTTCAATAAGTGCCCACAGCAGGGAGCAGTGGGTGTGCGTGAGCGTGTGTGTGGTTGAGCGGCTGCAACGCCTCCTACCACACCGGCAGATATTACAGGCTCGTGAAAGCACTTTGTCATGAAGGCAAGAGGGACCTAGAAAGGTTGGCAGCATAACAGTTACTTTACAGTACTTTTAGAGGAAGAACAGTAACTTTTTAGAGGGATAATTGCGTACCTGCAGCAGCTCAGTTACATATATATGAATGGACATAGCTAATATGCTAGCCGCTGTGTGCGTATGAAGTGTGCCAGAGGGCTCTTCCGGTTCCTTCTGACCCTGGCTCCCATTGACTTACATTGGAATATTGTGGCCCCTCTCTCTATAACTACTGCTGTGAGCCTCGTCATTTTGGTCTTAAAATGTTCTTATTAACCCTCTCTACATGATCCTAAATTTTTCATTTAGCTATTTTGTCCCTAAATCAAGATATGAACATAAATAATGGACCAATAAGATGCCTTGATTCTCTAAGGTCGCTCCCACTAGCGTTAGCAACAAATTTGATTAACAGCTAGTGCATTTCGTTAAAATAAGCCCCCTTCCCGCTCTCCGGTGAGAAGGGCGGGCACATTTAATGACCTCAATTATAATTGGCTCTTGTGGTTGCTAAGATACTCGAGGTTGGATTTCCAAATATGGAGCCTGGCTATGGGTGACGTCACACTCACTTAGTCCACTTCTTTATACCTAGGACCGACACAACACACAACTGAATAGTAACGCGTGGCCATGTTTAAAAGAGCTTGACGCACTAAGACTCGCGATAGCTGAGACCGTAGCCGTGGGTGAAAATGTAAGGTAGAGACAGGCCAAGGGCAGAAAAATACCTGGGTTATATTTGCAACAACAGCATGCCGGGGCATTCTACATGTATCTCTGTTGTGGAATGATTAGCAATTACCATGCACACAGTAGTCAACACTGTCAAAAAAAGATTTATTGTCTGAAAACTCGAGAAGAAATATAAAATGGATTTATTTGCAAAGTATCAATACTTCCAACTGCTGATCAGACTGTCACAGCAGCGAAGCAAACAGAGAAATCTAAAGGGAGAGCTACAGGCTAAACCCGGAGGAGACGGTACAGTACAGTGCACTGCTAAAACCCCTGCACCTGACTGTGGCATTACTACACCATACAAAGCATCATGTTACCAGACTTTTCAGCTTCCTTTAAAACCTCTCCAGCCTGGCCACTGCACATCACCTTAATCAAATTTTCATTTTAATGAAATATTACACAAAATTGACTCTCGTGAGCTTGACATGTTATAATGCTGTTACCTCATCCAAAACACACCGTGTTGTGTTTTGTTTCTTTCACACCTGTTTGAGTAAACGTGGTTTGATGTCTGTCTACATCGCCAAGGCTCAAAATGCTCTGTTCCACCTTGTGATGACATGAAGTCGTAGTTTTCAAGTTAACACCTACCTTTTATCTTTAGTTTAACAGGGATTGGCAATTCCAGGTCTGAAATCATCCAGATGATTCTGGTGAAGGTGTATGTTTACAGTGTGTTTAGTTAGTTTATTTTTAGTTAGTTTATTTTTTCTTCAATCAATTTACATAAACATTTAAGATATTATGCATAGCACTAAAAATATTCTACAGACCAAAGGGGTTTTAGGCTGAAGTTTATCAATTATTTTCCCTAACCCTATTAACATATAGAATAGAATAGAATAGAATAGAATAGAATAGAATAGAATAGAATAGAAGACAGCAGAAAATCAATTTACAGAAAAAAACCTTTTTATGAGTGAAGGAAAGAATACCTACTTAATTATATCTTTTAGTATAAACACATACACACACACACACACGCACACACACACACACACACGCACGCACGCACGCACGCACACACACACACACACACACACACACACACAATGAACACATTAGTACGCATACATATTAGTATATATATACATACATACACAGACATTTTGCATAAATAATGGTTGTAGTTCATTTGTAAGATCCATAAAGTAAGATACATGATTTATTGTATCTCTCTATTTTTCCCTATAATTTTGGACTTTTTCTGGATTTTTTAAAATGTGTAAATTATATTGGAGCCTTTTAAGGTTCCACAGATTAACACCTCTCTTGGATACACTGAGGGAGCATATTATTATTATGTGCCTTAAACATCACAATTGCAGTACTGAGATCAACAAGACCATGTAATGTGTGTAGAATCCCTCAGTCGTCCAAGTAGAATTTATGGCAAAAGGAGAAATTCAATTTGTCAACTGGACAGAAGTTTATTTGGTTGAATACGTTTCGCAGCTCATCCAAGCTGCTTCTTCAGGTCTGGTCAGACGTTGGTGGACACTGCTTTATATCTGCCTGAAGGGACGAGCTAACTACAATGAAATTACTCTGAGACTACCACACCTATTTGTTTACAGTGTCTGTTAGTTAGGTGAGCCTATTAAATATGCAGTGGGAGTGGGGTGTTAGCATAACCATTCAGGGCCATAATGGGTGTTTTCGGTGTGAAAACACCCATTATGGTCTGGACCTGGCCTGGCTGCCCTATTGTTGTTTGTTTTGATTTAGTTTCAATCAATCAATCAATCAATCAATCAATCAAACTTTATTTCTATAGCACCTTCCAACAACCAAAGCCGACCAAAGTGCTGTACAACATTAAAAACAAGATAAAAAAACAATAAACATCTTACAAATAGGTTAACAAAGCACATTACACCATTAAAATAAAGAAAGTGTCACAGGGCCACTAAGTGTTAAAAGCCATTCTAAATAAGTAGGTTTTAAGTTTGGCTTTGAACAAAGGCAGGTCAGTGATGGAACGTAACTCAATGGGCAAAGAGTTCCAGAGTTTTGGACCGGCCACTGCAAAAGAACGATCACCCCACTGTTTGCACCAGGACTGGGGGACCTCCAGCAGATGTTGCCCAGCAGATTGTAAAGCTCTGCTGGGTTGGTGAGGGGTCAAAATCTCACACAAGTAGGAAGGTGCAAGACCACTGACTACATTAAAAACAAACATCAAAATTTTTAAATGAATTCTGAACTGGACAGGAAGCCAGTGCAAGGAGTACAGGACAGGAGTGATGTGGTCATGTTTCCGACTGTTAGTGAGCAGGTAAGCTGCAGCATTTTGCACGAGCTGCAAACGGTGAAGACCAGCTTGATTAATTCCCACATAGAGTGCATTACAGTAGTTTATGCGGGAACTGACAAAGGCATGGATAGCTTTCTCCAGGTCACCATGGCTCAAGAAGGGTTTAACCTTTGCCAGGAGGCGGAGCTGAAAGAAGCTTGCTCTGACCACAGAATCTATTTGTTTATCAAATTTTAGACTGCTATCCAATTTCACCCCCAAATTTTTGACAACGTGGTTAAAGTGGGGGCCCAAAGCAATGAGACCAGGAGCTGAGATACTAGGCAGGTTGGTTGTTCCAAACACAATGCATTCTGTTTTGTCCTCATTCAAACAGAGAAAATTCTGGGACAGCCACAGTTTAATATCATCTAAACATCTGTTGATGGATTCCAGACTGTCAGAGGAATTAGGGACAACTGGCAGTAGGCCACGGGCTAGGATAGTCACGTGTGCACCCCCCCCCCCCCACAACCCTATAAATTTGGTATCACTGGAAACCTTGGGATGTCTAGATTACAATTATAACTGGTAACAGTAAAAAAACTGGGACTTGCTATGACATATCAATAGTTTTATTGACCTACCATAAAACTCATGAAATGGCTGAATGCGAAACCTGTGATTTCGCCACATGATACAAAGACTCAGTAAATCATCAATTTTTCACTTAAATAAACATATAAGGCATGAAATGAAAGCTAACTCTGTGCCAAATCATTCCCTTTTTAAATGATATGTCTGTCTTAATTGTGTCTGAAGATATGCTTTAGTGAAGTATGACACCATATAAACAATAAATGCTCGTATGACAATACATGATGAATATGACAATAGTTCTGTTTTCATCATAATTCTACATACATTTGCCTAAACTATATGCACAACAAGAAAGCTCAATCTCTCAGCTTTGATCTCATGCCAAAAGTAATCTGGTAGGACAAATACTAGCAAAGATATCATATGTTTTACCTAGTGATCGATAAAACATTTAAATGAATGCTGAAGATCGCATCATCACTTCAACTTGAATTATATATTATTAAAATGTATTTAACTTGAAATAAAATTGAAATGCCATAGGTTTTAGGGTATCAACAAACCTGTACTTCTAATATTCCCAAGTTTCACCCACATACAATGTTTAATATGTCTTAGCAAGTGCAATTACTACCTATCTGGTTCACAGGTGATTGCTCTAGATATTCTAGATATTGCTCAGGAAACTGTGGTAACTGAGGACTTCAGTGAGGACCTGGATGACTTAGATTCAGATCTGGTTTGTGATATCGATGCTGACTTTGAATCATTTGTGGAAGATGAAAGTGACTGTGATTCAGACTGAGATGATCTATGTTACAGGTCAAAATAAATGCACAAAAAACTCACTAAAACAAAACGACCGAAAAAAAAAACACGTTCATTAGTTTTCTTTTATGTTTCAGAAAAGATAAGTAACAGAATCAGTTATTGTTTTTGACATACGTTTTGAAAGCTTGGCGAGATTGACTTTTTGTGTCAATTTATGTGTTACTGGTTATTGAGTTATTGTGGCACACTGAGACATATCAAACATTGTATATGATGGAAATGAAAGTGGTAATATTGCAAGTGTAGGTTTGTTGATACCTCGAAACATATGGCATTTCAATTTTTAAGATGAATATGGGATCATTATGCGATCTTCAGCATTGATTTAAGTGTTTTATCGATCACTAGGTAAAACATGATATCTTTGCTAGTATTTGTCCTACCAGATTACTTTTGGCATGAGATCAAAGCTGAGAGATTGGGCTTTCTTGTTGTGCATATAGTTTAGGCAAATGTATGTAGAATTATGATGAAAACAGAACTATTGTCATATTCATCATGTATTGTCATACGAGCATTTATTGTTTATATGGTGTCATACTTCACTAAAGCATATCTTCAGACACAATTAAGACAGACATATCATTTAAAAAGGGAATGATTTGGCACAGAGTTAGCTTTCATTTCATGCCTTATATGTTTATTTAAGTGAAAAATTGATGATTTACTGAGTCTTTGTATCATGTGGCGAAATCACATGTTTCGCATTCAGCCATTTCATTAGTTTTATGGTAGGTCAATAAAACTATTGATATGTCATAGCAAGTCCCAGTTTTTTTTTACTGTTACCAGTTATAATTGTAATCTAGACATCCCAAGGTTTCCAGTGATACCAAATTTATAGGGTTGTGGGGGGGGGGGGGGGGGGACTATCCTAGCCCGTGGCCTACAGGTAGATTTGTAAATCATCTGCATACAGATGGAAGGACACATTGTGATTTGAGATAACTGCACCTAAAGGCAACATGTACAGAGAAAATAGAACCGGGCCCAAAATGGATCCCTGTGGCACATCAGAGATCAAAAGGGCTAAGGAGGAGGAGAGGTCACCAATCATAACAGAGAATGTCCTATCCGTTAAATATGACCTAAACCACTGCAGCACAGGTCCCTGAAGGCCGACCTGTTGGGCCAGATGTGTTAGGAGGACTGAATGGTCCACGGTGTCAAACGCTGCAGTAAGGTCTAACATAACTAGCAGCACAGACTTTTACGCATCAAGAATGGTTTGAACAGAAATGGAGGTTTCAGACATAATTTGTCTCTCATTTATAATGCTGTCCTCAAACCTAAATCAAAACAAACAAAGAAAAGAATAGGGCAGCAAGGTCAGGTCCAGAGGTGTGAAAACACCCATTATGGCCCTGAATGGTTCTGCTATAACAACACCCCACTCCCACTGCATATTGAATAGGCCCACCTAACTAACAGAAAATGTAAACAAATAGATGTGGTAGTCTCAGAGTAATTTCATTGATATAAAGCAGTGTCCACCAGCGTCTGACCAGAACTGAAGAAGCAGCTTGGATGAGCTGCGAAACGTATTCGACCAAATAAACTTTGTCCAGTTGACAAATTTAATTTCTCCTTTTGCCAAGATCATGTAATTTTAATGTATTTAATTTAATTAAAAAGAGCATTAAAGACACAGTGGACACAACTCCTGGTATGTTTATGATGAGGAAAATACATACATCAGAAAATAGTGTAATATGGGATCTTTAAAATAACAACTCTCATTGTTTTGGTGTGTGTGCTCATTTGCCCACAAAATACTGGTTGGTCAGAAGCCATGCATGTGTTTAAAAACCAGGAAATAAAATCAGAAAATTGTGCACACACGTCAGTGTTTTTGAGTTTGATGAGCCCATTCCTTCTTTGTGGTGACGCTGCAGAATTGGTCTATATTGAAATGCTGTAGGTTCACAGTGGAGTTTACTTTAGCCTTGGGTGGATCAACAAACACATTTGCTAAGATCTTCATTTAAACATATGAGGGAGGCAAAGGACTGGAATGATCCACAGGTCAGCGTGATCTAGAGTTCACTGCATTCCATAAACCGTTTAACTTAATTATCACTATGGAGATAGGTCAAAGCTGGTAAGAATGCATGTTTGTCAATGTTTGTTTGAACCATATTACCCATGATGAAATAAATGCTAGAAGTTCAATGCTGACCATTCCAGGCCAAGCAAATATGATTCAATGAAGACTGCAGGTCCTTGGGTTTAGGCAGTGATGATTCAGACCAGAGAGAGTCCTTTTAGGTTTAGAGAAGACATATTGTGCTTTTGTCAGCGAAGTACAAGGCGCTGGCCACCACAGACTGGTAAAAGATCTCCAATAACTTGCTGCACACATTGAAAGACCTGAGCTTTCTCAGAAAGTAGAGTCTGCTCATGCTCTTCTTGTACACAGCATTACAGTTGTCCCTCCAATCCAGTCTGTTGTTCACATGGACGCCAAGGTACTTGTAGCAGTCCACTATTGCCACGTCATGGCCCTGGATGGTAATGGGTTTCGATGGTGTCCTCTTTCTCCTGAAGTCAATCGCCAGTTCCCACCCTACCTCTGCAGAGTCATCAGAGAACTTCTGCAGATGGCAGGACCTGGAGCTGTACTGGAAATCAGAGCTGTACAGAGTGAACAGGAATGGAGACAGGACTGTACCCTGGGGAGCTCATACATTGCTAACCACAGTGTCAGACAGGGTGGTCCCCAGTCGCACGTACTGAGGCCTGCCTGACAGGTAGTCAGTAATCCAGCAGACAATGGAGGAGCTGACACCCATCCTGAGCAGCTTCTCACTCATCAGAAAGGGCTGGATTGTATTAAAGGCACTGGAGAAATCGAAGATCATTATCCTCACAGAGCCCCCAACACTAAGATAAGATAAGATAAGATATGCCTTTATTAGTTCCTCAGTGGGGAAATTCCAGTGTTGCAACGCACAGTTCAAGAACAGCAGGAAAATGGAACATGCAATAAAACAAGATAATAGGTAATGGCTTAAAAATAATTTAAAAATAGACTTAAAAATATACTCTAATGTAACACACTGTTCCAGTGGAGCAGAAATATAAAATACCAAAAAACTATTATGTACAATAAAAGTAACAGTGCAGCATATGAACAGAATAAATCTCAGTAAGTGACTTCAGTATATTATTATGTTATTTACAGTAATATGACTATGTTTATGCATTAGACAGGATAAATATCAGTAAGTTACATAAATGAATTATATCAGAGGTCTTCAGTATTGCACCTAGATATAGTTGAATGACGCATGTTCAGTGTTAACAGTGTTCATTGTACAGTCTGGCAGCAGCAGGAAGGAAAGACCTGAAGGACGTCTGTCACTGAAGCTGCTCTCCAGAGCAGACAGAGTGTCCTGCAGGGGGTGACACTCATGGTCCAGCATAGAGATGACCTTAGCCAGGACCCTCTTGTCCCCCACCTGCTGCACCAAGTCCAGAGGACAGCCCAAGACTGAGCTGGACTTCTTGATGACCTTGTCCAGCTTCTTCCTCTCCCTCTCTGTGATGCTGCTGCTCCAGCAGACCACACCGTACAGGATGGCTGATGCCACCACAGAGTCATAGAAGGTCTTCAGGAGTGGCCCCCTCACTCCAAAAGACCTGAGTCTCCTCAGGAGATAGAGCCTGCTCTGGCCCTTCCTGTACAGTGCATCTGTGTTGTGAGTCCAGTCCAGTTTATTGTTCAGATGAACACCCAGGTACTTGTATGAGTCCACTCTCTCAATGTCCCTTCCCTGGATGTTCACTGAGGGGACAGTAGAGTGGTGTCTGCGGAAGTCCACCACCATCTCCTTGGTCTTCCCTGCATTGATGATGAGGTGGTTCTGCTGACACCAGTCCACAAAGTCCTGCGTTAGTCCTCTGTACTCCACTTCGTCATCATCCTTGATGAAGCCAATGATGGCAGAGTCATCAGAGAACTTCTGCAGGACACAGCTGTCCGTGTTGTGTCTGAAGTCTGCAGTGTAGAGGGTGAAAAGAAAGGGAGCAAGGACAGTGCCCTGGGGCGCCCCCACACTGCAGGCAGGTACGCAAACTGCAGCCGGTCCATCGCTGAGCTCACGGTGGAGTGGAGATGACCAAGGACCAGTCTCTCCAGTGTCTTCATAAGATGGGATGTTAGAGCCACCGGCCTGAAGCTGCTGAGGTCTTTAACGTGCGGTGTCTTAGGCACTGATACCATGCAGGAGGTCTTCCAGAGTTGTGGCAACACCCTCAGCTTAAGGCTCATGTTCTCATGTTGAAGACATGCTCCATAACTCTGCACAGTTCGTCTGCACAGGACTTAAGGAGCCTGGAGCTGATGCCGTCTGGTCCTGCTGCCTTCCTGGGTCTAATCTTCTTGAGCTCCAGTCTCACCTGGGCTGTAGAAAATGACAGTGGCAGGCTGGGGGGATGGGTGAGTCCATGTGTAGTGGTGGGCTGAAGAGCAGACGCAGAGGTGTGAAGAGGTGCAGGAGTTCCCCATTGTCCAGCTGGGGAGATGAGAGCTGGCAGCTGGGTGGGGGGAGGGGTGGGTGATTGATCAAATCTCAGGAAGTGAGAATTGAGCTCGTTCACCCACTGCAGGTCCCCCTCTGTCTGGGCAGGAGGTGCTTTGAAGCCTGAGATAGTTTTGAGACTTCTCCACACCCCCTGGATGTTCTTCTGCTGTAGCTGTTGCTCCATCCTTCTCTTTTGGCTGGCTTGGCTTGTCCTGATTTTCCTCCACAGCTTCTTTTGTGCAGCCTTCAGCTCCTCCTTGGTCCCTGACCTAAAAGCTCTCTTCTTCTCCTTCAGCAGAGCTTTTATGTCAGGGTTAATCCACAGCTTGTTGTTTGAAAAACACCGCACTGTCTGGGAGGGAACGATGTTTTCAAAACAAACGTTGATGTAGTCTGTGATGCATTCTGTCACTGCATTGATGTCCTCTCCATGTGGATCACAGAGCTCTGTCCACACTGTGGTGTCAAAGCAGTCTCTCAGAGCCTCCTCACTCTCAGCAGTCCACTTCTTCACCACACGGAGCACCACAGGCTGTCTGTGCACAATAGGCTGATACACAGGCCGCAGATGGACAGTGTTGTGGTCAGCTTTACCCAGGGGAGGCAGTGGGGATGAAGAATAAGCCTCCTTGGCAAAAAAATAAATCCAATGTTTTATTGTCTCTTGTGGGGCAGGTGACATACTGGGTGTATGTAGGCAGAACAGGTGCAGGAGATGCATGGTTGAAGTCTCCAGAAATCAGGAAGAGAGCCTGTGGATGCTTTGTTTGGAGTGTGCTAGTACAGGAGTGCAGTGAGTCACATGCTGTCTCAGCATTAGCAGAGGGAGGAACATAAACAGCGATCACAATCACATGTGAGAACTCCCGGGGCAGATAATATGGCCTCATGCTAACAGCCAGCAGCTCAATGTCTTTGTTACACAGCTGCTCCTTCACTGTACAGTGTCCAGGTTTGCACCACTTCTCATTCACAAACAGAACCAGACCTCCTCCTTTCCTCTTACCACTCTCTGTCGTCCTGTCTGCGCGCAGCAGGTGAAAGTTGTCCATGGCAACAGCTGAATCTGGGATTTGCGGGGTTAACCAGGACTCCGTGAAAAGCATGATGCTACTGTCTCTGTATTCCTGCTGATATCGCGTGAGCGCCGCTAATTCGTCCGTCTTGTTCAAAATAGACCGCACGTTTCCCGTGATGACAGAGGGGAGCATAGGTCTGAAGCGTCTTTTCTTTTCCCGGAGTTTGCGTCCAGCACGTCGGCCCCTGCGCGTCTTCTGTAGCAACTCCGCCGGGATGTCATGGCGGTCTCGGGGGAACACTACAGCGCTGCGCAGCGCTAACAGCTGATCCTTTGTGTACACAATGGGGGGTCGCGGCCCCACACACATTGCACCGATGAAATTTGATGATAATCCAACAAAAGAAAAGTTGAAACGAAGCAGAAGCAACGCGTTTCTGAAGTACTTAGCTTTATACACACTATTTACAAAAAGTACAAATGAACAAAGAAGGTAAAGAGCAAAGTTGGAAAATAGAGGAGCGCGATGCAACCGGCTGCGGCTCTCACCAGCACCGGAATATACTATCTAGGTGAGAGTGAGCCCGCTGCAAAAGATAGATTACAGCATCATCCACACTAATGTGGGCCTGATAGGCAAACTGTAGTGGATCCAGGGATGGTGCCACCAGGGTTCTGAGCTGAGCCAGAACATGTCTCTCAAACACTTTCATGACATGAGATGTCAAAGCCACTGGTCTGAAGTCATTAAGTCCCGATGGAATAGGCTTCTTGGGCACAGGCACAATGCAGGAGGTCTTCCATAGCACCGGTATCCTCTCAAGCTTCAGGCTGAGTGTGTAGAGAAAGTGCAGGATCCCAGTAAGTTTATTACTGATTTCTGGAGACTTCAACCATGTTTTTATTACTGATTTCTGGAGACTTCAACCATGTTTCATTGGACAGTGTTTTACCCACACTTCACCAGTATGTGGATTGTAAAACTTGGGACAATAGAACTCTGGACTTACTGTATGCCAATTCTAAGGAGACATACAGTGCCACTGCCCTGCCCCCACTGGGAAGATCAGACCACAATCTGGTCCTGTTAACGCCTCAGTACGTCCCTGCAGTAAAGAGGAAGTCTGTCACCACTAGGACTGTAAGGAAGTGGAGTCAGGAAGCCAGCGATGCCCTTCAGGACTGCTTTGAGACCAGGGACTGGAATGTGCTCTGCCTGCCGCATAGGGACAACATTGACAGCATGACGGACTGTATAACGGATTACATCAACTTCTGTGAGGATACAGCCGTCCCGACACGCACTGTCCGCTGTACCAGGGATGGACAGGAGCTGGAGTACAGGACACTGATTACAAACTTTGTGGAGTGGTCCCAGGCAAACCATCTGCTCCTGAACGTTGACAAGACCAAGGAACTGGTGATTGACTTTAGGAGAAAGAGGACACCTGTGGAGCCCATTACCATCCAGGGCCAAGACGTGGAAATAGTGGAATGCTACAAGTACCTTGGCGTACAGGTGAACAACAGACTTGACTGGAGGGACAACTGTAATGCTGTCTACAAAAAGAGCATGAGCAGACTCTACTTCCTGAGAAAGCTCAGGTCTTTCAATGTGTGCATCAAGTTACTAGAGATCTTCTACCAGTCTGTGGTGGCCAGCGCACTGTACTTCGCTGTGGTCTGCTGGGGGAGCGGCACCAGTAAAAGAGACATTGGGCGGATTGACAAACTGATCCGTAAAGCGGGTTACGTGATCAGCTGTGAACTGGAGACATATGTCACAGTGAGGGACAGGAGGACACTGGACAAACTGCTCTCCATCATGGACACTCCTGCTCACCCACTGCACCAGACTATAGAGGGACAGAGGAGCTCATTCTCCAATAGGCTCCTACAGCTCCGCTCAAACAGTGAGAAATTCAGGACTACATTCATACAATACGCCATACAGTTGTACAACAACTCACCCTTATGTAACAGATAATACTCCCTACAACTGTACTGTAAACCAAAAAGGTGTTTTATTTATAATAATTTACCGACCTCCTGGTCCTTATTCAGAGTTTTTAACAGAGTTCTCGGATTTTGTGTCGGGTTTGGTTGTAGACTGGGACAAAATTATAATACTTGGAGATTTTAACATAAAAACCGATCTGAAAGATGATTGTCTAAACAAAGCCTTTAGCGCTCTTTTGAATGACATCGGTTTTACTCAAAGTGTAAATCAGCCCACACACAGTCATAAGCACACATTGGATCTTGTTCTAACATATGGCATAGAGATCAGTGATCTAAAAGTCCTCCCACAAAATCCTATATTATCAGATCATTTTTTGATTACCTTTCAGTTTATTCTTAAAGATTTCTCTGTTCACCACAATAAAATAATAACTAAAAGAACAATTTCTGAAAAAGCTGTTACTAATTTCATAGAAATAATTGGGCCAATATTTAATGATATGTCATGTGACCCAGCTGGGGATGGTTTAGATCCCATCAAAAGTGACCAATTTGTTGATAAGACCATGGATTCTTTGAAAACTGCCCTTGATGCAGTTGCTCCACTAAAACAGAAAGTTGTCAGGCCAAGGCGATCTGCTCCATGGTATAATGAAAAACTGCGTGCACACAAACAAAAGGTTAGGAGAATTGAGAAAAGTTACCTCAAAGCACACTCAGAGCAGTCTTTAGAAGCATGGAAAACCTGCCTTCTGTCCTATAAGCAGGCGTTGCATGCGGCCCAAACCAGTTACTATTCTAATCTAATAGAAGTAAACAAAAATAATCCTAGGTTCTTATTCAGCACTGTAGCCAGGCTGAAAAACTGCCACAGTGCAGTAGAACCTTCAATCCCAATTACTCTCAGTTCTGAGGATTTCCTGACATTTTTTAATAATAAGATCATTACTATAAGAGATAAAATAAATGAAATTGCCCCTACTTTTAATTCTGAGCAAGTTCAAGCTGTAAGAGTAGGGTCTCAATTAAACTCATGTTCAGTTTTGGTGGGATCTGAATTATCCTCACTTGGTCCAGTTTTTGAGAAATTTGCCATTCTAAATCATGCAGAATTAACTTCTGCCTTTATGTCCTCTAAATCCTCAACTTGTATGTTAGACCCAATCCCAAGTAGACTTTTCAAAGAAATTCTCCCTCTAATTATTGATCCTATTCTTAATATAATAAATACTTCACTGGAAAGTGGTTACGTGCCTCAGTCTTTTAAATATGCAGTAATTAAGCCGCTCCTAAAAAAGCCTAATCTTGATCCTGACCTCTTAGCCAATTACAGACCTATTTCAAATCTTCCGTTTATTTCTAAAATTCTGGAGAGAATTGTAATTAAACAGCTTTGTCGTCATCTGCAGGAAAATAATTTATTTGAAAAATTTCAATCTGGATTCAGAACTCATCATAGCACTGAGACAGCCCTGGTTAAAGTAACAAATGATTTGTTATTGGCTGCTGACAATGGTCAGGTCTCAATACTGGTTCTGTTGGACCTCAGCGCAGCTTTTGACACAATCGACCACAACATTCTACTGCAGAGGTTGGAATGTGATGTGGGCATCAGAGGAACTGCCCTCAACTGGTTTAAATCCTATTTATCCGATAGGTACCAGTTTGTAAATGTAAACCAGAGCTCCTCACAGTGCTCTAAAGTAGTCTACGGTGTGCCACAGGGTTCAGTTCTGGGTCCAGTTCTGTTTACCCTTTATATGCTACCGTTAGGTAATATCATCCAAAAGCACGGTATCGATTTCCACTGTTATGCAGATGACACCCAGCTGTACCTATCAATGAAACCTGATCAGACTAATCAAATTGAAAGGCTTAGTGACTGTGTGAGGGACATAAAAACATGGATGACCTTTAATTATTTACTTCTTAACCCTGAAAAAACTGAAGTCATTCTATTAGGCCCTAAACACCTACGAGACTCTATTGTGGTTTTGTCCCGGCCTGCAGCTGGGCTCGATGTAAAGTTTGACTCTCTAACTGAGCAGATAATCACATTGGACAATGTCAGTGTAGCCTCCAGCTCCACTGTAAGAAATCTTGGAGTCCTATTTGATCAAGAGCTCTCATTTAAAGCACACATAAGCCATGTCTGTAAAACGGCTTATTTTCATTTACGCAATATAGCCAAAATTAGAAATGTACTGCCAAAAAATGATGCTGAAAAACTTGTCCATGCTTTTGTCACTTCGAGGTTAGACTACTGTAACTCCCTGCTTGCAGCTTGCCCTAAAAGCTATATAAAAAGCCTTCAATTGGTTCAAAATGCAGCAGCAAGAGTACTAACAGGTACTAAAAAACGAGAGCACATTACTCCAGTATTAAAAAATCTTCATTGGCTTCCGGTTGAGTTAAATTAAAAATTCTTCTTTTAACCTATAAAGCTGTAAATGACATGGCCCCTTCCTACATTAAAGATGAAATTGTACCTTATCATCCTAACCGTTCACTCCGCTCTCAAAATGCTGCACTATTGGTGGTTCCTAGAGTCGCTAAAAGTACTTTAGGAGGTAGAGCTTTTAGGTACCAAGCACCCTTGTTGTGGAATCAGCTCCCTGCTCATGTCAAAGAAGCTGACACAGTCTCTACATTTAAGATTAGGCTCAAAACGTTCCTCTTTGAATTAGCTTATGGTCAGGTCAGTTAGGAACAGAAACTAAACCCATAGGCCTAGTTAAGCTGCTCTAGGAGATATATTACTGGGGAA
Organism: Taenioides sp. WSHXM2023; assembly: GCA_029959045.1. Taxonomy (NCBI): domain Eukaryota; kingdom Metazoa; phylum Chordata; class Actinopteri; order Gobiiformes; family Gobiidae; genus Taenioides; species Taenioides sp. WSHXM2023. The sequence continues at coordinate 27,070,554 of CM057104.1, read as the reverse complement.
ACTATGGCAACTTGAGCGCTGTCCTCTGGTTTCTCCTACTTTTTCTCCTCCTACTGTTAAGATTATTCAGTTACTAGTTCATTCGTAGTCTGTTCTTTGCTATTCACATGTTGTCCCTGTCCCACGCCCTTTTGGGGAGTGTAACTGTTTCAGATGCTGCTGTTCCAGTTTGGACCGCTGCTGTCCCCTAGTGTCGAGGACCTGGACCCCTCCTCTCCTTCCCTGTCCTGGATTAACTGTCCTCGTCCTGCTAGATTAGTAGTTTCATCTGCCTGTCCGTCCTTAGGAGTAGGATCTCTCCTTCACTGTGGTTCTCCTCGAGGTTTCCCCGTTTTCCCATTGGGTTTTTTGGAGTTTTTCCTTGCCGAGAAGGAGGGTCTAAGGACAGGAGATGCTGGGACAATCATCCATTTGCCTGCTTGTTGTTGAACATTCTGTATTTTTGTTTTATGAATGTTTCTTCTGCTTTATTAATCAACAATTTTGTGAAGTCCGCCGAGATAACTCTTGTTGTGATTTTGGGCTATACAAAAATAAATTGAATTGAATTGAATACTACAAGTTAATCTCAAGTAACGGATAACCTTATGCTGTCAATCAGCATAGTATTTGCACTGTCGTTCTTATCTCTTGTACATAGCTGTGACTATATAGTTTATTACTTTATTACTTATATTTCTATTTTATTTCGACTTGTACATATACATTTTTATAATTATGTCTCATTTGACACCTGTCTCTTAATCTTTTTGCTATACCATCTATTTTTGTTACTCTGTTATTATATTATATTGTGATGTTTGAGCTACTGTATCCAAATAATTTCCCTTGTGGATCAATAAAGTTTGTCTAAGTTGAAGTCTAAGTTGTGCTGCACATGTCCTCAGCATGTGGGGGTTGACTTGGTCCGGTCCTGGAGACTTGTTATGGTGAATTTTCTCCAACTGCCTTTTCACCTGCGCAGGTGACAAAGACACTGAGCTGGGTTCCTCTGTGGGGGTGGTAGTAGGTATGAGAGCAGAGGTGATGGGCTGATGAATGGTCGTCTGAGTGGTCTGTGGTGAGGTGTGGATTGGGCGTCTGGGAGGTGTAGAGATGGGGGTGCCAGGGGATGAGAAACGATTAAAATGCAAATTGGGCAGGTTTGATCTCTCTGGGCTATTGTCCCGCAGCTTTGATTGAGTGCATGTTTAATAGCTTATTTTCAAGAGACCATATTGCAACTCCTATATCAACTCCTGTTTTCACTGCCACCGGTACAAACCCACTGCTCTGTACTTACTTTGTTCTCCAGTTTTATTTTCTTAATCACTGATACACGTAGGATTCGGCAGTGTCACTTAGTGATTTTGGCAGAATTCTAAAAATCTGCCAATTGCTAGAGTGATGTGCAGCTGTCTATAGGAGGGACAGTATTTGGCGCTTAGGGGCTAAACACACGGGAGGCGATGTCGCTCGCTCTCAATTCTTTTCCAATGGAACAACTGCGACAAGGCGAAAATCGCCTTCCCCCCTCCCAACGGGCGACACGCGACATTCGTGCATGAGAAATTTCGCGCTCGTTCACGTAGACGTGCACACGTACGCCGGCGACGCGACACCAGAAAGTAGAGAAAAGTTCAACTTTCGTCGCTGTCGCCTGGCACCACAATCAATCAGCGGCGGTTTATTTGATCGGCCAATGAGATGCGCGAATGCTCCAGACTGTAAACATGGAAGAGCAGCTCATATTAGCGGTGTCTGATTTTCCCGTCCTATACGATACATCCCTCAATGAATATAGGGATATTCATAAAAAGGCAGCCGCTTGGGAGCTTGTTGGAGCCCGCGTGAACTTGTCAGGTAAGTTTTGTCTTGCATACATGTGTTTAAAAAACGCATACAAGTAGGCTAATGTACATTATGTGTTTATTAGGTGTTACTGTTAAAGAAACATATAGCTTAAAACTTCACTGAGCACATAATAAAGAACATGAAGATAATGTGGGGCCACTTCTCTGAGAACATTGTTGGTTAAGGGAGCTATACCTGATCACCCACCCTAGCTCCGTTGTTGGGAAAAAAAAAAAAAAACGTTTTGTCCTTAAATTTATTGTAAACACACACATTTTAACACAAAAATGCATTTTCAATGCCTATAAATTGATTGTAAACTGTGGCTTGTTGGTGTTTGTACTTTTTTGTGATAGTGTTCCTCTCCAGTAGTTTTTTTTAAAATGCACCCCTGTAAAGATTTTGAATGTTATAGATGCATTAGGAAAATTAGGGATGAATTTTGACCAGAAATAACACAATAACGTCATTTTGGAGTGACCTTGTTTTATTGACAAATCAGGGATAGGTCCTTGTCTCCTCCTGTCTGTGATTACCTTTATTTATACCACAGAAATTTGGGGAAATTCAAACAATATAACACAAATAACATTGCAAACTCAAATTTTGCTTCTTATAACATCATTCTCATAACAACTAAACTATTTGATGTTGCCATGGGACCTCACCAGCTGGTGAATTGAAGTAATGGCAGAACCTTTCTCTGATTGCAGCCGCCTCTCTGCTTGAGTTGTTTGAACCCATTTGGGTGATGGGCTCCAAACCAGCATCTCTCATGTTGTCTGTGGGTGGTGACTCTGGTATCCCTCTCTCGACTTCTCCATGGTGCTGCATGTAGTTCTGAAGAACACATGTTGCCTTCACAACAGAATCTGCTGTTCTGGGACCGATACCCAAAACACGCCGATACATTCGCCACTGTGTAGAAAGTATGCCAAAAGCATTTTCTACAGTTCTCCTGGCACGGGATAAGCGGTAGTTGTAGCACCTTTCTTTTCTTTGAAGCTGTCTCCCTGGGTATGGCCGCATAATATGCCGTTGGAGGGGGAAAACTTCATCTGCTACAAGTACATGTGGCATTGGCCCCATGTCCTCTGCCCTATGCAGTGGTGTGTCTTCAGGCAGTGCCAGTGTCCCTGCCCTCAAACGTCTCCCAAGGGGAGATTCTGATAGAATGCCCCCATCACTGTTTCTCCCATACCCCCCGACATCAATGATCCGAAACATGTAGTTCGCATCAACTACAGCCAAAAGGACGATGGAATGGGAGCCTTTGTAATTAAAATACTTGGAGCTGGAGGAGGGAGGGGCTTGGAGCACAACATGTTTCCCATCCAGAGCACCAATGCAGTTTGGGAAATTCCACCTAGTTTTGAAACCCTCTGCAATGGCTTTCCAATCATTCAATGTTGGCTCTGGCATATACTCCGGCTGCAACACTTTCCAAATGGCCTTTGAGACTTCCTCAACTATCCCTCCGACAGTTGAATTTCCCACACGGTAATTGAAACCAATGGTTGCAAAGGAGTCTCCTGTTGCAAGGAATCTGAAATAAATAAATAGAAAAGTATGAAATTATTGTACAATTGAGGATATGCATATGATGTTATAAATATAGTGACACAAAACTGAGTGGCTATGTCTGCAAAATAACTGTCATGCTATTGTTTGTTATGGAACGTGCTCATGTAGTTATATACTTTAATTGATTATTTGTGTTATTTCTGACATTTGTGTTATTTCTGACATTCAGAATATGTGTTGTATTGAATTTACCCATTTATTTTTTGTTTTTATAGGTGAAGAGGTCAAAAAGCGATGGAAAAACCTGAGAGACACTTTCATGAGAGTTCGTAAGGCCCTTAAAAATAAGAAAAGTGGCTCAGCAGCTGGTGGCCAGAAGATTTGGAAATATTACCAGATCATGACGTTCCTAGAGCCACATTTAAAGGAGAGGGACACAAGTGGTAATCTAACTGAGGAGGAGATAACATTGACCCTCATCCCCGTGGAAGACGATGAAGATGGTGGAGCTGCTGCAATCAGTGATAGCACAAGTAATGCTAGTAGCCTTGACCTATTAAATGAGGCAACACCACAAACATCAGTGCCGAAAACCACTGCAGGGAATCGGAAGAGGCCTCACCAAAGCACTTTTGAGGAAACCATCCTCACAAGGGTGGACAGTATCCGGGCCCAAATCCAGCATACTGCTGAAGATGAAGATGAGCTTTACTTACAAAGCCTTCTGCCGACTCTGAGACGCCTTGCAGGAGCACAAAAATCTCAGGCCAAGATGGAAATCATGCGTGTGCTTCATAATATCGAGTTTGGAGAACACTAACTTTGAATTTTTTATTTTTTCATCACTTTTTCACTAACAAATAAGAAAAATGTTTCCTGTGCTTTTAAGTTAACAGTTGCTCCTACTTTTAAGTTCCTGAAAAGCTTGCATATCTTTCCATAAAAGGTTTACAGTTTTTTATGTCCTTTACTACAGGAATAAATATATTTTTATGTAATTTATTTTATATTTTTATTTTTGTATAGAAAAAGGAAAAGCGAAAATTAATACATTGTGCAATGTTTACATATGTTCAAGTGCAATGTGAACTTTTTTTAAGTTCTTATATTCACTGTGATTCAAGTGCAATATGAAGTTTATTAAAACTTTTTGTGAAGTGAGTTTTTATTCTTGGTATCTCTTAAGAAAAAAAATACTTGCACTTTGTATTGTGGGGTGGATATAATATATAATGTAATGTACTTACCGCAGACAGATTGCAAGCCTCTCTTCAGGGCTGATTGGTTCTCTCATGTTGGTGTGGACCTTCTCTACTTCTGGGGTTATTTTGGCAAGTAGGCTGTGAAAAAGCTCAGGACTCAGACGAAAATAAGCCTTGAACTTGAGAGGATCGGCCTTGAGGTCCGTCATTAAGTGATGAAATTCACCATAGTCTTGTCTTATTTGTAAAATAGGATGAACCCAGGGTCGTTTTTTTTCTTTTGTAAAGTAATGTCAGCAGTAATATTTCCATCAATTCAAGGAAAATCCTCTGACTCCTCATTATTTTCTGTCACTAAATGCTGTATGATACCGAAATTCCCTCCAATTTAATAGCCAATCAAATTTCTGGGAGATAAGCGATGCGCGCTGTAGAGCATGTCGCTGCCGCCCATCGCTGCCGTCTGTCGCGGCCCGTGTGTGGGGCTTCACCTCGGAGGCGACAAGTTTCGCTTTTCGCTGTCGTTTGTCGCCTCCCGTGTGTTTAGCCCCTTAGTTGTGATGACGTTTACGGCGACGTCAGCTCTCACTGGGCACCACAGTTTTCTAATGCGGAAGTCAGGTAAGAGAACCCGCGGCGAAGACCTTCCGAGCCGGTCTTACCACATTACTCTATAACAGGGGTGTTCACACTTTTTCAGCATGCGAGCTACTTATAAAATGACCAAGTAAAAATGATCTACCTACTACAAAAATGCAAATCATTTATTTATTCATAAATATATTGAGAATTCTTTACATGTACAATGTATGTTGATGTACCTTGCATAACGGCATGAACCCATATTGCGCAATTTCATTTTTTGTCATTACCTTACTCTCTTGAATTGCATTGGATGGAATCAGCTAAGGATGCATAGTCCAGACAGTAGCTGCTGACATCCAGACTCAAGCACACTTCTAAAAGATCATCAGTCATGGTGAAATGGTACTTGGACTTAATGATCTTCATGTAGGAAAAGGCTGACTCACATAAATATGTTTTAATAGATCTATCTCCATTTTATCTGATAAATGTTCATTTAAGCTTAAAATATGCCAAGCAAACTGTACTGCACTTAAACATTCTGTGCCCCTTTTTTGGACCCTCACCCACAGTTTGAGAACCCCCTTCATTGATTTTAAACCTGTTTTTCAAGTTCCTAACTGGAGTTACATTATCTTACTGGTTTTGCAGTAGTATTTACCAGCATCTGCGTATTTACCAAACACACGTCGCACTCACCTTGAGACCAAGACCGGTCTCGAGTAGGCCTACTACGACGCCACGATCTACCCACACTACCTTGGCGATCGACTGGTAGATCGCGATTGACGTACTGGGCACCCCTGCTCTATAGTAGTCAAAAGCACAATAGGGAAGACACATATGAGAAGACAATAGTGTGAAAATAGACAATAGTGTGAAAAGAAGCCTACACTAGTAGTGATCAGACTCCAGAACTGACTCCACTGAATCTGTCCAGATATGAATGTGTAGCTATCTGTAGGAGCTAGGGATAAGAGGTTAGGAGGCATTTGAAAGCATGTGGCTACTCAAGTTAGACTTTAACCTGAGTTTTGTTTTAATACAATCTGACCAGAAAGAGCTGACTTCGTTGGAACTATAATAATAATAATAATAATAATAATAATAATAATAATAATAATAATAATAATAATATTTTTTATTTATTAGGCACCTTTCTGGACACTCAAGGTTCCCTTACAAATTAAACAAATAAAATTAAATACAATTAAAAGATACAGTTAAAAGCATACAGTTAAAGTGGGACAGTGCAGCTATGGTCTGGTGGTGTAGTGGAGTGAATAGGCCAGTCTGAACAGTGTTTTGAGTTTGGATTTGAAATGTGGGAGTGAGTCAGTGGGCAGAGTATTCCAGAGCTGAGGAGCAGAGCGACTGAAGGCTCTGCTCCCATGATGACGAGACGGGCAGAGGGAACAAAAAGCTGGAGAGAGGAGGAGGAGTGGAGGGAGGTTGTGGCAATGTGGAGGACCTCAGAAAGATATGGAGGTGCCAGGTTATGGGGGGCTTTGAATGTGAGGAGCAGGATTTTGTATTGAATGCGGTGTGAGATGGGGAGCCAGTGGAGCTGTTGTAGGATGGGTGTGATGTGGTTGATGGAGGGGGTGCGTGTGATGATGTGGGCACCTGAGTTTTGGACTAATTGAAGTTTATGGAGAGTTTTTTTTGTGGCAGACCAAACAGAAGGGAATTGCAGTAATCCAGACGGTAGGTGACAACGCTGTTAACAAGGATGACAGTGAAGTGTGGAGTGAGAGAAGGGCGGAGGAGGTGGATGTTGCAGAGGTGACAGTAGGCGGAGCGAAAGATATTGTTGATATGAGAGGTGAAGGAGAGAGTGCTATCGAGGATGACACCCAGACTCTTTACCTGAGGGGAGGGAGCGATGGCGGAGCAGTCAATGGAAATGGAGAAGGGATTTATCTTGTTTTGGGTGGATTTGGTACCTACAAGGAGAAGTTTTATTGCTGTTGAGTTTCAGGAAGTTTGAGGTGAACCAGGATTTAACATCTTCAAGACAGTTGATAAGGGAGGAGGGTGGGAGTGTGGAGTTTGATTTGCTGAAGAGGTAGTGCTGGGTGTCATCCACGTAGCAGTGGAAGTAGATATGGTGTTTCTGGAAAATGTGACCGAGGGGGAGGAGGTAGAAGATGAACAGCAGGGGACCGAGGACAGAACCTTGGGGAATACCAGTGGTGATGGAGACTGGATAAGAGGTGAAAGATTTGAGTTGAATGAACTGGGTGCAGTCGGAAGGATAAGAGTGAAACCAGGGGAGGGCTGTGCCAGTGATGCCAATAGAAGATAGTCAGTCAAGAAGGATGGCGTGAGAGATGGTGTTGAAGGCCGCACTTAGATCAAGCAGGAGGAGGATGGATAATGAACCAGAGTCAGCAGAGAGGAGAAGGTCGTTAGTGATTTTGAGAAGAACAGTTTCAGCACTATGGAGGGGACAGAAACCAGACTGGAAATGTTCATACAGGTTATTGGAGGAAAGACAGGAATGGAGTTAAGCAGAAACAGTTTTTTCAAAGATTTTGAAGATGAATGGAAGGTTAGAGATAGAGCACAAGTTATTGAGGTCAGTGGGATCTGAACCAGGTTTTGAGGGGTGTGGGAACAGTTCTAGAGGTGAGGGATGTGTAGATTATATGGCTGATGAGAGGAGCCAGAGATGGAAAGATGGCTTTGACAAGAGCTGTGGGAAGTGGCTCAAGTTGACATGAGGAGGATTTGGATTTTTGGATAAGGGTGGAGATTTGATTGACAGAAGGCAGGGTAAATGATGAAAAGGGGGTGGAAGTGACAGGAGATATAGAAACCTTCTTCTGGGAGGATAAAGTGTCCAAGTCAATGTCCTTAATTATGAACATTATGGTGCGAGAAGGGTTGGATTTGGAGTGAGGCAGATTGACATTGAATGTAAGGAGCATGTGGTCAGAAAAAGGGATATAGTTTGGTTTACAGTCTGTGGGTGACACACCTGAGCAGCAGATAAGGTCCAAAATATGTCCTTTTGAGTGAGTGGGGAAATTAACAAACTGCTAAAAAACAAAACTGTCCAAACTGGATGTAAAATCTTTGGAGAGTGAGTTAATGGCATTGCCCAGGTGAATACTGAAATCCCCCATTAATATGACATTTGGTGAAAGTATGGAAATGTGTCAAAAAAGCTGCAAAGTCAGTTATAAAATCCTTATTTGGTTTTGGTGGTTGGTAGACAGTGGCATCAATTGTAGGAATAGGTTGAGAGATCTGAAATACCGTGGTTTCAAAAGACTGATAGGCAGGCACATTCACTGGTGCTCCTCTCCAATTCTCACAGTAGATTACTGCAAGCCCGCCCCCTCGGCCAGTGACACGAGGATGTGAGAGGGAAACAAATCTTGGTGAGCTGATTTGTGTATTAAACAATTCTCATATATAAAATTACTCTCGCAAGCTAGTTACCAGTTTTTCTGTTAGTCACTCTCAGCTTGTATTCATCACGGGCTCCTGAAAATTAATTTTGTATTTTTCTTGACTTTTCAGAATAATGGGAGTTTTTGCTAACGGGCCACCATGGTAACATTCCGCCTAAAGAGATACATGTAGAATACCCCCAGCATGATTTTACTGCCAAGTATCATAACTGTTATTAATTAGCACGTAGAATATGTTTATATATCTATCTCCATGGCGGTAAACAGGGGACACCGCCAGGCCATTCCTAGTAAGGCATGTTTTTCAATGTGTGTAGAATCCCTCAGTTGTCCAGGTAGAATCCATGGCAAAAGGAGAAATTCAATTTGTCAACTGGACAGAGTTGGTTTGGTCAAATACGTTTCGCAGCTCATCCAAGCTGCTTCTTCAGTTCTGGTCAGATGCTGGTGGACACTGCTTTATATCTGCCTGAAGGGAGGAGCTAATTACAATGAAATTACTCTGAGACAACACATATTTGTTTACAGTTTCTGTTAGTTAGGTGGGTCTATTGAAGTTGAAGAAAGGCAAAACAGGTTTAATGCCATACATTGGTATATTACAGGCAAAGCAGTCTCCATATAGACAAGCAGTGGGTGGACACAATATCAGTAAAGTTACACAGTACACCATTAAGTCTGTGTCATATAGTCTCTGAGAAAGGCAGACTGAAGGGGGCGGAGACGCTCAAGGCACAGACTGGTCATTAAATTTAGGTTGTCTCTCTTGGATCCTGGTTTGAACCCAGTTGAGTCTAGATTGTAAACCTGGTTTAGTCCTGGTCTAATCCATTAGTTTTGAATTTAGCCCAGTTTACTTCCTCTTTCAAAGTGCAAGTGTGAACACAGCCGACCGTGTAATGACAGAATAATGCAGTGTTAAGTGTATTTACCCAAAAATTACTACATTAAAGGCTGTATAGAGGATTTTCCAAGAAAGGAAAAATCCAGCAACTGTTTGTCCTTTTTCAAATGTTGCACATGCGTGAAACCATCGACCCTTCTCCACAGCTCCCTAAGTAGAATCGCCTCCTCCTTCCTTATGCTTACGCTAATTGTTTACAGCTGGTACACGTTCAAATTCGCTGTTACTGCTGTAACTATACTGTATGTTTTCAAATGATAAGCAGAAGTTACCTGTCCTGAAGTAATTTATTGACCAACGCGTCAGTCTTTAGAGCCTTCATCTGCTTCAGTGCACACCATCACTGGACGGAATCTCCGAGAATCACCTTAATTTAGCTTTGCTCCTTTTCCCCTTCTCTTTTTCTTTCAGCGACCTCAAAAACTAATGACTAACTGGTAGTGGATTCTTGTTTGCCATTGCAACAAACTTTGTGCTAACTGCAAGCCGCTGCGTTGGTTGAGTAAACAGCATCTTGCATCTGTGGAATGCGTGAGAGATGTACATAAACCATGTAATTCCAACATGCCAGCAAGTCAGTTACACTAGAAGCCTAGGGAGTTTGATTGACAGCCTAACAACCATGAGGTAGCCTCATTATCTATTGGCTAATGTTTATCTGGCCCCACCATGTCCACAGTTGATGGATTTTCATTCTTTTTTTTGAGGGGGGGGGGGGGGGTCATCATAATTACAAGGCTGCTGCATCTCTATCATGTTATCATTGACAATTTGAAACATAAAAAAAATTTCCATACAACCTTTAAAGGTCCTAAATTATGCAATTATGTCTCCAGCGAGCTTTAAGCCATGTTAGAATGTTATTACCTCATCACAAACATACCTCGATTTGTGTTTTGTTTTATTCACACGTGTTTGAGTAACCCTGCATTATTAGTCTATCTACATCTTCAAAGTTAAAAATGGCTCTGTTCCACCTTGTGATGTCATGAAGTGGTACTTTTCAAGTTAATAGGTCCTTTTACCTTTTGTTTGGAGATTGACAATTCCAGGGCGAAATCATCCAAATTATTCTTTTGGAGTACTTTCTGTATTATCCCATGACATCACAAAGTGGAACAGAGTGTTTTCTGTCTGAGAGAAGAACTCAGTCTAAATATGCAGGGTTTGTGTGTTAAACGTGTGAAATGAAACAAAACATCATTATGGATTGCTCAAAATGTCTAATAGTTGAGTTGTTAAGAACCAAAAAAGTGCCCAATTGTTCACTTTAATGGTGCAAGCATGAAACGTTGCTCAATTATTAACATACCTATATACCAGAATATTTTTGTTTAATGTTTGTTTGTATTCATTTTTAATAAAATACAATGAGTGCTGCGGGTCAAAACCACAGTGGAGTTATAGCAGGACAGAGATGAGAGGACATCAACAGTAAAAGACTCACTAACAGTTAAAGGCGGTGTATCTTAAAAACTGTCTGAATTTAAAATCTCTGTGCCAGGTCTTAAAAACGTGAAAGACAGAACTAGTTCATTGTAAACAGTTTGCAGTGGTCCAAAGTTCTTCTTCACTTACCTTATGCATTCAGAGCATCCTAATTATTCACCACAAATTCACAAATCACAGGGAACAACTAGCATGCCAATGTGCACTGGTGACAATAAAGTTTAATTATAAAGCATTTTTATTATTTAGAACCCCGAAAGGGGCCTGGGTTTTTGGAGTTATTCGGCACTAGCAACACTGAAGTTTGTTTTTATCTGCTAAAACTTGTAAAACATGTTTATAAATAAATTTGGACCATCACAAAATAAACTATTTTTTTTTTAACTGTATAAAAATGGGTATACACTATTTGAAATATTTCATAAACATTGTTTGTGTCCTCAGGTTTGAAGAAAACATGTTTTACAGTAACACTTTATATAATAACTATTACTATTTACTGCCTTAATAAAGCAACAAAGACTTAAAGGTGCACTGTGTAACTTTTCTGGTGGAGGGTCTGTTCCCTCCTCTTCTCTATGGAGAAGTTGTTGCTTTGTCCAGAATGCTCCACAGTATTGCATTAAACAACCCTGCTTATCTTTTTTAAGCAATAAAAACAGGTATAATTGAATAAACACAAGATAGATCATTTTAATGCTACTGTGGAACATTTCAGGCAAAGCAATATAACCTTCATGGAAAAAAAAAAAAAAAATCAGATGACAAAGCCTCCACCAGAGAAGTAACTCAATGCACCTTTAAAGCGACATTTAATCAATGTTTTTGTTACCAGTAAATGTCAGATGTGAAGTCTCAAGACGATTCTCCAATAAGAAAGCAGAATGAACCTCACATGACTCTCTCTTTTTCAATGCTGAAATCCAGTTGGTTTAAACCTAAAAGTCCTCTCTCTGATCTGAAAGGTCACTACCTAAACCCCCAGCACTTGCACCAATCCTGAATCAATCCTAATGCAGCCTCTGCAGCTCAGTGAAGGAATTCTGGAGGTTCTGAGCTTTCACATGGACTGTCCATATGCTGAGAATGAGACAAACTTGGATGTGTCTCTGTTTGCAGGTGAAGGGTGCACTATGTAAATTGGGTTGTAATTTATTATTAGAAACTTTTAACAGTAAATCTTCTGACCCTCTCCTCTGCTCCTCTGACCCTCTCCTTTGCTGTTCAAACCCTGACCTCCGCTCCTCTGACCCTCTCCTCTGCTCCTGTCTCCTCTGCTCCTTTCTCCTCTGATCCTGTCTCCTCTACACCTGTCCCCTTTGATCCTGTCTCCTCTGCTCCTCTCTCCTCTGCTCCTGTCCCATCTCCTCCCCTCTCCTCTGCCCTGTCTCCTCTGCTCCTGTCTCCTCTGCTCCTGTCCTGTCTCCTCTGCTCCTGTCTCCTCTCTCCTGTCGGCAGCCGCACTTTGGAGCACTTTGAATGAGTTTAACGATTTAAAGTAGATCTCTGTTAAGTGTTTGGGGTTAAACCTCGCTTCCATGCAGCATTTAATTATCATTATGAAATATGATATGGCACTTACAAATCTTTAGAGGTGGTTGAATGTTTTTTGTTATTAAAAACCCAATTAATATGGCTTTGAAAGATAAAATATTTTAATTTGGATTTCATATTCATATTTTAACTTACATTCTCAAGGAATACGGTCACGTGACCTCCTTAATGCTTTGGAGTTTAGAATAAATGGTTGTTCAGCAAATTAGACAATAAGAAAGGGATTATGCAGTATTTTTTATGCCAGCCTTGTTTTCATGTAGTCCATTTTGTGACATGCACAGTTCTCAGCTCCAGTGTTAAATTAGACTCTTCCATATCCAGAAATATTAGTCCTGGGGGTGTTAGTAATCTGACAAAGTTTCATGCTTGTACCATAAAAGCAAACTCCACCATAAACAGCTCCACTATAATGTTTGTTTATTGTGAATTGCTATAGCAACAATGCTATTTTTTCATGGCTCTAAAACTCATGGATAACTAATGACTAATATTATATGCCTAATGCGTCTGACATGGCTGATGTGGCAAAACTGTTAATAAAAATAAACTTGTTAAAGTGCATATGACAATTATCTAATTTTGGCTTAATTTGGTATACCTGTAATACCTGTATTTATAAATTATCGTGTCACACCAATCAAGAAGCAATTTGCATAGAAAAGTTGCCATCACACTGGGGAGAATTCTATACAATAGTTTGGCACAATTTACACACAAAACACGCATTTCTTATTCAACAATATAAAGGTGTTTTCTTATAATTTTATTTTCCAAATAACAATTTCTGTGTACATTAGAGAAGTAAAGTAAAATTTTAAACCTAAAAAACGATCAATAATAGATAATGATCTTAAGTGTGTTTTAGAATGAGTAGTCTAATCTGTCATAGGCACTTTAAAGTAGATTGATTCCATGGCATGCTCGATACAGGCCACCCACACATGGGATGGGTGTATTACTATGTCTCCTCTGGCTCTGTGCTCTCTTTTAAGACTACACACGAAATGTGTCCCCATGTGCTGGCCTCTGTCCACTCTGACTGCTCCCTGGGGCCCATACTTTCAAACAGTGTACGCTGGCTTCAAACAATGGGCTTATACCTGCGCCACAGCCAGTAAACAGAGGAGAGGAGGGGTAGAGGAGGGAGAGAGAGGGAGGAGGTCGTAAAGCTGGAGTTACTGGGATATTATAAGTGTGTGCAATGGTTTAGTCTACTCTGGCAAAATCACAATGTAGGATGGCATAAACATGTGTGTGTAATTCCTCAGTTGTCCAGGCAGGTCCAATCGCAAAAGAAAACTCACTTCTGTCATTCTGTCAACTGGACAAAAGTTTTTCAATCATACCTATTTTGCAAAATCGACCATGTTATAATTTTAACCATGTTATAGTTATTTTCCTTCTCATTTATACTCTCCGAGTTGTATTTGGAGTGATTTATGCATGTTTGAGCAATCTTTAATCACTTAATCTTCTAAGATTAAACAGATTTAAATAGGAGTAGTCCAAGAAATTACTCAAGTAAGAGTAAAAAAAAAGTATTTGGGAAACTTCTACTCCAGTAAGAGTAACTTAAAGAGTAACTGGACGTGACATTTGATTTGAAGTGCATATAATTCACTAAATAATAGACAAAATCTGGTATTTTCAAAGGACAGAAAAGGATAGACACAAAAATGAGACAAACTAAATAATATCTGAAGGAGCACTGCAACAAAACAAAAATGTTCAAACGATTTCATATTGTACACTTTTGTCACTTGTAGATTTACTCACAATGGGAAGAGAAACCAAAGCTTTTACCCAAACTATGCTGCTGGAAAAGTACTCTGTAAAGTACAATTTCTTTCTAAAAGTTACTCAAGTAAATGTAACTAAGTAACTGAGTACTATCCACCCCCTAAAACATGAAAAACAGAATAGTTTATTTTAAACAGTTTGCAGTGGTCCAAACTCAATACTCACTTTCCTTACACATTTAGAATATCCTAATTATTCACCATGTTGACTTTATAAGCACTTTTTACAACTTTGAGAGGCCAGAGCAGAGTTTTGCTACAACTAGCAAGCTAACTGCATACCAGCATTACTACATAATTAGATGCAGAGAGTTCAACAGTCTCATTTTGACTTCAAGAGCTGCTTATACAATACACATTAGACTTTATTACATGAACAAAATCGTGCACGGACCCTTTAATAAAACAAAGTAGTCCTGGTATGTTTTAGAGGGCCAAGTTTACAGCATTTAAACAGAGGTAAAAGAACAAAGTCTTGTTGAGAAGGGCAGACTTAATACATACTTCTTACAGGGGCAGAGGGCATGTTTCCATCCAGGATTACAACTGAGACAGAGCTGCGGTGTGGGGCTTATCTTTACAGGCCTATCAGGTTTTATGTGTGAGTTTGCTCCAGACCAAGCCTCAGCTCAAAGCTCCACCACAGGGCCCATACACAGCATGTGAGGCAAAACCAAACCTCAGCTCAGAGCTCCACCACAAGGCCCGTACATAATATATGAAGTAAGAGCAGACCTCGCCACCAGAGGGCCCATACACAGCATGTGTGGAGAGCCCAGGCCTCAGCTCGGAGCTCCACCACAGGACCCCCACATAAAAAGTGAGGTTAGAGTGGGACTCAGCTCTACCACATGGCCCATAGCTGAGACAGATCTGCAACAACATGAGGCTTATCTTTACATGTCTATCAGGTTTTATGTGTTTGTGAGCTCCAGACCAGGCCTCAGATCAGAGCTCCACCACAGGGCCCATAGCTGCGACAGAGCTGCGGCATGGGGCTTATAGGTCTATGAGGTTCTGTATGTACTCGAGACCTGGCCTTAGCTCGGAGCTCCACCACAGGGCCTGTAATACATGATGCAGTATGACTATAGCGATAAACACAAGATTTTAGAGGCAGAGGAGTTCTGGAATAGAGCTGTTTGCACATTGGCTTGGCTCTACAGTCTGTGGATACAAATAGAAATACTAAATTGGATTTCACGAGTTAACACACACTTTACAGATCTATAAATTTTAATTAACCAACACATAAATTAGTTATTTTTATTTCTTTTTATTCAGGGTTTACAAATTATAATTTTAATTTTGTTGATATAATTAGTTTTTTTAAAATTAGTATTAATAATAATATTATGAAGTATGTAACCAACTTTCCGAAACATGTTTCACTTTCACGCCCTGAATCAAAAGTCACTCCCACTTCACGGCATTCTTTCCGCTAATGAAACTACTGCGCATTGTGAAGTTATAGCGTATTGTTTTGTATCAGGCTTTTGTATATTTATGGAGAATTGTCATGTGGGAGCATGAGTGATGTAGGCTTGTGGGCTAAGCATTGTACAGAGTCTTACAGACAACTGTAAGGAGGATTCAAATAGGGCCAATTATGCATTTTTGCATACATACATTTACTATTTTGGGGGATAGACTACTGGAAATTCAGCATTTGGTGATTAATGCAATTCTTTTGGGATTTTTTTTATTAAACCATTAGACTTATTTGTAAAATTCTGATTTATGGTGCAAGGATTTTTTAATGTGTAACATAACTTAATAATGTTGAATAATCTATTGTAGGGAGTATTATACTTCTGATGACATAGGCTAAGTTAAAGACTGAGCTGGCAGTGAGTGTCCTTTGTACAGTAAGTTTATCTAACACAAATATATCCTAAAATCATATTACAACATACTAAACTGTAAAATAATCTTGTTCTATGGCAGATCACAAGGGGTTCATCAATAATATGTGATGGCTGGGTCTATTACCTATATTCATTCCCATTGCCTGTAACTCAGGTGTGTGTGGATTTGTAAGTAACAGCTATCACATCTTGTTGCTGCAATCCACTTTTCAAGATGCAATGTGGGAAATTTTGAGAGTACCACTGAAGATGGGATGACCCCTACCCCTCCTTTTCTATAGAGTCCAGCTGTACAAGCGTTTCCACACATGATGTTGTGATTTAACCTGTGGATGTGAGCTAACTGTACCACACAATCCACAATCTGTCCGATGTGCTGCCACTATGACCATGATAAGCCACCGCTCTCCCCCAGCTCTCCCCTCTTATCTGGGCTCTGGTCTGGGCTCTGGCCTGCGTTCTCCACACACCACAACTTTATCTGCCCCTGGAGCCTGGAGACAGATAGGGGCCACTGTCTTATGCCCTGTACACGACACAGAGCACTCGTCCTGGGCACACCTGCTCCATGTCCAGCCCCTGATTTCATCTCAGTTTACTGTCCGGTTTGCACTGGAGTAAACACACTCACAATAACAACTGCAAGGACCAACTGTGGAGAGGCTGGGGCTGTGCAACATAAAAAGTTACAAATAAAAGCTGGGGGGCCAAAAACTACTCAAATTGTACTTAAAAATAACAGCACTTTGTACAAGTACAAAGTAGAGGTCCAATTGCCTGACAAGCTAGTCTCTTCTACGTGTGGCACCCACTGATCTCCTAGAAAAGTCACATAGTGCACCTTTAAAGAAGCAAAACGCTGAATGGTTGTATTAAGATGAAGTTTGTGCTTATGTTTGAGTATATGTCCCTCTTGTAGCATGTGATTTGTGATTTGTTGCCATTGGGCTCCTAGCACTTCCACATATAGCAGACCTGACCTGGACCATAGCAGACCAGACCTGGACAACACCAGATTTGGACTACACCAAACCAGACCTGAACCAGACCAGACCTGAACCAGACATGAACCAGACCAGACCTGAACCAGACGTGAACCAAACCAAACATGAACCAGACCAGACCGAACCTGAACTAGACCAGCCCTGAACCAGGCCAGACCAGACCTGAACCAGACCAGACCTGAACCAGACATGAACCAGACCCGACCTGAACCAGACGTGAACCAAACCAGACATGAACCAGACCAGACCGAACCTGGACTAGACCAGACCTGAACCAGACCTTAAAGAGACCAAACCAGACCAGACTAGACCAGACCTGGACTAGACCAGACCTGCACCAGACAAAAGCAAACAAGACCAGACTAGACCTGGTCTAGATCAGACCTGATTTGGACCAGAGCTGACCTGACCCAAACCAGACTATAAATCCTGAGCTAGAACTCAAGAACTGGTCAAGTCCTTCTAACTACCCTTTCTCACTTTCTCTCTCTCTCCACCATCTCTCCTTCTCCCTCCTTTCTCATCATCTCTCTCTTTCTCTGTGCCTTTGTCTCTCTCTCCTCTTCCTTGATCTCTCTAAAAGCTTAGTCACAACTGCCCATACGACTAGCTACAGGTGGTCTATGGGTGAAAAATGGCTCAACCCGTACGTGGCATGCAAGTGGCCCGCACGAAATAGCAAGCCCGTAGACCGCTCGGTGAGCCCGTATGACAAAAATGTACATGCACCTTTTTTTCTACAGGCATGCTGCGAGCGCTAGATTGTAGCGAACACTAAAGGCCATACGTAAGGGTTCAGTACGGGTGAGGTAGGTGACCCGCAGGTGTGTCGTACGGATTTTTCAATTTTTGTGCACACCAAATCCAGCGGATTGTACAAGGGACACGTACGTGCTCTTCAAGTGATAAATGTGGGTCCCTTGCGTGCCCCTTGTCCCTTGTGTGTCCCTTGCGTGCAGTCTGAGTGTTAGAAATAAGAGGCTATATATATATATATATATATATATATATATATATATATATATATATATATATACATACTGGAATCATAAGCTGGCCAAAGGAGGAGATACCCCTACATGGGGTTGAAGTGGCTGATATCAAGAAATCCTACCAATGGCTGGAGAGGGCTGGTCTGAAGGACAGCACGGAGGCCCTCATCCTGGCTGCACAGGAGCAGGCCTTGAGCACCCGAGCAATAGAGGCCCAGATCTACCACACCAGACAAGACCCAAAGTGTAGGCTGTGCAAAGAAGCTCCTGAGACAGTCCAGCACCTAACTGCAGGGTGTAAGATGCCAGCAGGGAAAGCATACATGGAGCAACATAACCAAGTGGTGGGCATAGTGTACAGAAACATCTGTACACTATATACATATACATATATAGAGCGAGAGAGAGAGAGTGTGGGAGGCTAATATTGACGTCCGCATGCGCACGGGGTGAGTAAGGGGCCTGTACTCGCATCCTACTAACGCCTTGAGTGTGGCATAAGGGCACCATATGAAAGCCTCACCCATGCGTCATAAGTGTGTGCAACTTACGTTACCCTTAGGAATACCTCACAATACACTTAGGACACGCACGGCAATTGCTAGTTCGATTTTCAGCGATGCCACGTGAGGTAGCCCTGCGAGCCTCAAGGGAACTGCAAGACACACCTACTTCCCCCTTGAGATGCACATTTAACAGCGCAATTCTGTCTACGACGTTCTACGTGCCCGCACGACTCCAAAACCTGTAGCGCCCGTACGGGCATTTGGCCGTGACTATAGCATAACTCTCCACCCTCTCCTCCCCTCTCTTTCCTCTCTCCTCCTTTTTTTCTTTATCCACCTCCTCACTCCGCTCTCTCACTCTCATCCCTCCTTCCCTCTCTCTTCTCTTTCTTCTCCCTCTGTCTCTCCTCCTTCATTTTCCTTTTGTTTTTAAAGTATAAAAAATGAAAATAGAATTGAAAATTAATCATGTGTGGAGAAGGTTTCAATGATGGGAATTAGAGATTACAGTGTTATTGATCCATATGAGAAAAAAGAAAATAAAAACACCTCTAATGCTGCTTTAAATGACAAATAGAATCTCTTATTTCTCAACACGTGAAATATGACTCAAACACAAAGTATTTTTTAAAAATAACAGTGGTGCTGCTGAATGGTCCACTGATGTGAAGATTAGAATAATAACAGCATACTTCCAGATAAGTGTCCAAGCCTATCTGTGGATATTTGAGTCACCAGCTTCCCAGAAGAACAGGAACCACTGTACCAGCACCACACCAGCACCATACCAGCACTATACCAGCACCATACTAGCACCACACCAACACACCAGCATCATACCAGCACCACACCACCACCATACCAGCACCAGACCAACACCACACCAGCACCACACCAACACCACACCAGCACCACATCAGCGCCATACCAGCACCACACCAAAACCACACCAAAACCACACCGACATCAACACTACACCAGCACCACACTAGCACAACACCAACATCACACCAGTACAACACCAGCACCACATCAGCACCATACCAGCACCACACCAAAACCACACCAAAATCACACCAACATCAACACTACACCAGCACCACACCAACATCACACCAGCACCACACCAACACCACACCAGCACCACATCAGCGCCATACCAGCACCACACCAAAACCACACCAGCACCACATCAGCACCACACCAAAACCACACCAGCACCACATCAGCACCACACCAAAACCACACCAGCACCACATCAGCACCACACCAAAACCACACCAGCACCACATCAGCACCACACCAAAACCACACCAGCACCACATCAGCACCGCACGAGAAACCAGGTCCCAATGAACCACATTTTCACAAAAGGTCCTAAATTACTCTATTTTGTGATATATGTTATAATGTAGTTTCTTCATCACAAACATACCTGGTGTTGTGTTTTATTTCATTCACAAGTGTTAAACACACAAACCTTGCACACAACACTACAGGAAGTGCTCCAATGTGTTTTTAAACTCCATACCTTCAATAGAATCATCTGGATAATTTCCACCATAGAAATCAAAAAAGTTACATAGTCCAGCTTTAATTGTAGGCTTTTTATTGATATTTATTGAAGATACCTTGCTTTGTAACTAGTACTTGGCCAATGTGCTTGTCTCCATGAAGATAGATAAGATTAATGCCATGCTGTGAAACATTCCAGGCAACACAATTAAATCTCCATGTAGACAAGCAGGTGACGAAGAAAAGTGACAAAGTGCATCTTTAATGATACTATTTGGCTGACATCTAAGCATACATGATAGATCACAGGCCCATATTACACTATTTTCTGATCTATAATGTTGTGTTTTGTTTCATTCACACATGTTTAACACACAAACAATTTAGAGTGTGTGCTTCTCTCAAACTGAAAACACTCTGTTCCGCCTTGTGATGTCATGTGGAAATACAGGAAGTGCTCCACTATGTTTTTAAACTCTATACAAATTCACTTGAATCATATGGATAATTCCAGTCCTGCAATTGCCAGTCTTTACTGAACAAAAGGTAAAAGGTCTCTGTTAAACTGAAAACTACCACTACATGACATCACAAGGTGGAACAGAGCATTTTGAGCTTTTGAAATGTAGACAAACTAATAATAAAGGATTACTCAAACATGTGCAAATGAAGCAAAAATACAACTCTGGGTATGTTTTTGAGGAGGTAACAGCATTCTAACATAGCTTAAAGCTCACAAGAGTCAGTTTTGCGTAATATAGCACCTTGAACAAATGATAGTGTGTTAAAATGGTGTTACTCACAAGGCATGCTTCCCTCTTCTGCCTGTGCCTCTCTGCTTCTCCTCTGCTGAAGTCGGAACTGGAGGACTGAGCCGGAGGACAGCACAAGCATGGAGAGCCCGATCCCACATCAGCACACAGGGACACGAGGACAGAGGAGAGGAGGAGACACTCAGAATGGACTTCCAAACATTTATACTATTAATTTAAGTGGCCCATATTACGCTATTTTCTGATCTATGTGTTTCCTCATCAAAAACATACCCAGAGTTGTGTTTTGTTTCATTCACACATGTTTAACACACAAACCCTGCATATTTAGACTGAGTTCTTCTGTCAGACAGAAAACACTCTGTTCCACCTTTTGATGTCATGTGGTAATACAGGAAGTGCTCCACCACTTCAGACATCACAGGGTGGAGAAGAGCATTTTGAGCTTTGGAGATGTAACAGACTAATAATAAAGGGTTACTCAAACGTGTGTGAATAAAACAAAACAAAACAAAACAAAACAAAACAAAACAAAACAAAACAAAAGCAGATATGTTTTTTGAGGATGTAAGTTCAAAGAGTCAAATTTGTTTAATATAGGACCTTTCTCAGAAGTTCCAAGACTAATAATTAATAATTATTTAATGGAGGTCAGATATTAGGATTGGAATCTTATATGTTATGAGCCTATTCAAACCCAAAATCTGTAATCATGACTTTCCTGTGTAGTCTACTGAGAAGCCTGGCACAGCCCCAGTTTAGTCCTGGTTTAGTCTTGGTTTACTTCTGGTATACTCCTGGTTTTGTCCTGGTTTAGTCCTGGTACAGTCCTGTTTTAGACCCATCTTAGGCATGGTTTAGTGCTAGGTTAGTCTTCATTCAGTTCTGGTGCACTCCTAGGTTTAGACCAGGTCACTATAGATATATTGTATGAAGCAGTTATCTCCGTTTTAATTTTTTTTCAGCGATCATGATTGACAAAGTGCAGAACATGCACTTTGCTTTAGCGTCCCTTTTGGTTTTAAGACATTAGAGCTGTTTCTAATTGATTCCATATAGGAGCAAGGCCCTTTCATCCAGTTTTGCATTAGCATAACATAATCATTATGACAGACAGAGATAGATAGATAGACAGACAGACAGACAGACAGACAGACAGACAGACAGATAGATAGATAGATAGATAGCTAGATAGATAGATAGATAGATAGATAGATAGATTATTGATCCCCAGGGAAATTCAAATTTAGCTTCTCTGTTGCCTTTGTGTCTCGTAATTAACTGATACATAAACAATAAGGTGTTAACATGCCCAACTCTACTGATACTTTGCCGCTGATGTCATCAAAATTCTCTGGGGGTGTGAAGCTAACTGAAAGGACTGCTCTGTCTGTTGGAACTACAACACGTGATCTGATTTGTGCTGTTAAACAAGTCTCCAACTAAACATTCCATCATACACAAACATGTAGAACACCCCCAGCACAATGTCACTGCAAAATAATAAGTCATTTTAGATTCAACAAGGTGCTGCAAAACAACGCAATATTTTTTTATCTTTTGACTTGTTTTGTTTCTTTCAGGAGTCTGTCTGAGTTTATCGTCTCCTCCTCCGCCGTCCCTGTTTCCCATACACAATGGTGATATGATATTCCTGCACCATCACCAAACAGCCTTATCTGCTGCTGTGTGTGGTCTGCCCGTGCGCGCTACTGAGACGTGCACATGTGTGTGTGTGTGGGGGTGGGGGGTGGGGGGTGGGGTGGGGGATTCATTTGTTCCGGCTCTTATCGACTCTTTTGCATGAGGCGCTCCGGCTCGTGCTCCCTGTCAGGTGGTTTGTATTCACTGCTTGGCTTCCTCCACACACCCTCTCTCGCTCTTTCTCTCCTCTGTCTCTCCATCCACCATTCTTTCAGCCAATCAATATATATAACATTTCCCTCTTCTGTCTTTACAATGCAAAATGTACCTTTTGTCTTGTTTACATTCACAAACTTGTTGTGACTCTTTTACTAAAAGTAGTAAAGTGCTGCACTTAAGTATACATTTTAGTTATCTGTACTTTACTTAAGTACATTTTAAAGTGGATACTTTTTACTTTTTTTTTTCACCACATTTGAGAGCAGGTATCTGTACTTTCTACTCCACTACATTTTTGAACTGGACAGAAAAGTAAAGTAAAGTAGTAAAGTATTTTTATTATTTGAGACCTGCTGACACATGTGCAGTTTGAGCAAAATGTAAGAAAAACTGCTAGTAAAAAATATATATTGATTCAGTTGTTTCTGTTGAAAAACATTCAGCACAAATCCTTATCAACATCATCACTTTATTAGATCTCAAAATCTCTGTGAAATACTTAAACTTTTTTTGTTGACTGTTGTTTATACTTATACCTTTTAGGCCTATGCAATTTATGCTTGACAAACGTGCAAAGTGTCGTATTAGCTCCCTCTGCTGTTAGTATGGCCGACGGCCGGTAGACCAGACGGTAGTTCTGGACTTTTCCAGAACGCACAGATTGTCAGTCCGCCGCTGCTTGAAGTACATTTTTATATGAGTACTGTAATAATAATTAATAATAATAATAATAATAATTGCTTTATTAATCAACAATTTTGTGAAGTCCGCCGAGATAACTCTTGTTGTGATTTTGGGCTATACAAAAATAAATTGAATTGAATTGAATTGAATTATAACAATATACATAACACTATACACAACATTATACATAACACTATAGCGTCAGTCTAACTCTGGACCTGTGCATGGGACTGCTTCACTTTGGCGTGGATCGGAATGGGCCACTAGTGTCTTCACTGTCTAGTAACAGTGAACAGTAACTCAGGGCCTGTCATAATAACTTTTTTCTTTAAAAATAAAATATAGACGATAAACGATAATGCTGAAACTATTTATGTCACTGAAGTTAGGATTATCACCCCAAAATATTCTAAATGTATAATATGGTTAAAAACACATCATGAACTGCTATAAATAAATAAATTGCATCAAGTATTCCATTAGTATATAGTTTGATAGTTTGTATCTATAATGAGTCCTAGAAGTTATTTATTCAACTCTCAGCTAAGGCGTGGCTACACAAGAAATATGACTGGACAAGAGACAACGCAGAGCAGATATACACAAAATAATGTCTCACCAAACACTGACTTAATCGTGTGATAAACGACAGTGGTGATGGAAACTTTCTATGTTGAGTTGACATGCTCCGCAAAACAAAGCTAGCACACTAACTAACGCTGTTTCCTGTGTATCGATGCAGATCAAAAATATAATATTTCCAGGTCATCACGCATCTAACATGAGCCAAACCCACAGCATTACAGAAAGAGAGGTGAAAACATGCCATAGAGGTGCAGAGAAGTGATGAACGCAGAAAAAAACTGACAATAAACCTGAAGTAGTTGAATTGTTTATGTTGTATGTACCGTATTTTCCGGACTATAAGCCGCTACTTTTTTCTCACACTTTGAACCCTGCGGCTTATACACCGATGCGGCTCATATATGGACGGATTATTCGTCTATGAACACAGCGGATGCGCGCGCAGCTTGAGTGCAGAAAGCGCCGCTGTCTGTGCGGTGAACATGGGTTAGGGTTAGTTAGAACACTCGCTAGCGCTGTTGTCAGCACTTAAACAGTTTATCGCTGCGTGATAAAATAAGTTCTGCTGCTAAATGAACATTAGTGAGTGGGATACGTCTTAATGACCCATATGTGTTAAATGCAGGTGAGGCGTAAATGACGAGACGAAACGTCTCAAACTTCAGTAGCTGGACATCCGCTCATACATGATCGATACAACTAACCCCGACCCCCGGGAGAGCCTCAAATCCTGTTGAAATCCTACAAGACACTGACATGATACAAGACAGGACAGCGGCTCTTTCTGCTCGAGACATGCGCTGTAGAGCGCCAGAGCGACTCTCGCGCGTGACGAACTGACTCAATGCAAAAAGACGACAAAAGCTTTCAGAGGCAATACAAGCAGATGCTCGGAACTTGAAAACTTCTTGAAGACGTGGACACCTGCGGCTTATAGACAGGTGCGGCCTATATATGTACAAAAATAAAATTATTTGAAAATTTAGTTGATGCGGCTTATATTCAGGTGCGCTCAATAGTCCGGAAAATACGGTACATGTAAATATGTAAATGTTTATGTAAACATTTACACTAGCTCTAGCATTAGCCATATCTCAGAGTGCCACAAACTTGGAATTATGAAATGTCTTTTTGTGAACTGCTGAAATCGGCCACATGATTAAAAGTATCATTTTGATACAATTTAGAAAATCCTTTATTAATAAAACATGAGTTATGTTTAAGTAACGACAGAGTGTCACCGAGGTGAGTCCTGCCCTTGGACCTAGAGCCCAGAACATAGAGACACACCTGGGCTGGAGGGAGCCGCTCCACAGATGCGCTCCAGGCCCCAAGTGAACTGTGCCAGTGGAAAAGAGGCTATTCTCTGCCATAGACCCCTCCAGGAGTGAGTTGCGGCACAAATTAATTTTAATAGGACAGCAAAATAAAAACATAAATTTGGACTTTGTTGATAGAGCCGACAGATGGCGCATATTTATGTTTATTATATTTGTAAACAAGTAATACTAGCCAATATCTAACTTTCAACTCCAGTTTGTAAAGTTGACTAATGTTTTGTGCAGGTTTTGTGGTACTTAATGAAATAAAACTCACATTTTACTGAGCATTTTGTTCAGAATTATGTTTAAAGGGCCCATGTTACACTATTTGATCTGATCTATGTTATAATGTTTCCTCATCACAAAAATGCCTGGAGTTGTGTTTTATTTCATTCAGATTTTGACGTTTCAGATGTTGACAGACTAATAATAAAGGTTTACTCAAACATGTGAATGAAACAAAACACAACTCAGGGTATGTTTTTGGTGTGGTAACAGCATTATAACATGGCTTAAAACTCACAAGAGTCCATTTTGTGAAATATAGAACCTTCAGGTAGTTTTTAGTTTCACTTTACAGCTGACCAAAATAGTGAAACAACACAACCTAGTCTGCAGTTATTTATCTGATCTAAAAGGAGTGAGAGGCAATTGAATGCCTGTCCTAGTCTGCCCCTAATGTAAATCAGACTGCACAGTTACGTGCAGCAGTCTGATCAGCTTCTCCAGATTTAGTAGTAGTTTTGTAAGTGGAAAATCTTATTAAAAAGGGGGTATTATGTATTTTGGAGCTTTCTACCATGTTATAATGTTGGTCCCTCATTAAAAACCTGTCAGAAGAGGATTTATATGTCATCCATGCATGTTTGAGTAATCTAGTGATCTTTCCTGGGCCCTATTCAAACCCTCCTTACGGTTAGTTGTATGAGCCTGTACAAGGCTCTGCCCTCAAGCCTACACAACATGCTCCCACACAACTCTCCATAAATATACAAAAACAGGATACAAAACAAAACACTGCAACTTGACAAACCTAATGCGATGTGTAGTAGTTTTATAAGTGGGATGCACACTGATTGTGCTGTGACAGAGGTCTGAAGAGGTGAACAAAGCACTTTCAAAACAATAAAATGTAACATGGTGATCTAAATATGTTATGTGTTGAGTTAATACTCCATAGAAGTAAAAAACCCTTTCTTTAACAACTATCTGGAACAGTTTTGCGTATGTGTGTCAACCTCCCGAGTATTTTGGGCCATTCAGCTGCTCAACTCTTGCCTTTCTGCCCATACACACACAAGCACACACATGCAAATGCACACACAAATCCACACACACACGCACGCACGCACGCACGCACGCACGCACGCACACACACACACACACACACACACACACACACACACACACACACACACACACACACACACATACACCCTCTCTCTGTTTTAAGCGTATATAGTCCAATGTCCACTCTAAATGGCTGACTATTATAAAAAGGCGACCGTTATTACCACAGGGACAGGTGGAAGGACCTCCTACACTTCAGAAACAATAACACGGCAGCAGTGAACCCAGACCACCAGAAAGCTCTCCTCCCCCTCCCCCCCTCCTCTGTGACACGAGCAGGGCTATACACGATTTTCTACCTCCACCAAGCATCCAAAATATGCCTTTCAAAGGGCACAACGGCAGTGGGCATTTGGATCAAACTTACTAAGTCAGGGACAAAGGAAACTGCTTCTCTTCTTGTGCTGTCATACTTGGATTCACTGTATTTTACATTTTACTATATATTACTTACAATACTCTCTCAGAGCTGGTCTCTCTCTCTCTCTCTCTCTCCATATATATATATATATTACTATTATTGTACATAATAGTATTTTTTGGTATTTTATATTTTGTATTTTATATTTTTGCTCCACCAAAACAAAATTAGAGTCTATCTTTAAGTCTATTTCTAAATTATTATTTTTTTAGCCATTATCTATTATCTTGTTTTATTGCATGTTCCATTTTCCTGCTGTTCTTGAACTGTGCGTTGCAACACTGGAATTTCCCCACTGTGGGACTAATAAAGGCATATCTTATCTTATCTTATATATATATATATATATATATATATATATATATATATATATATATATATATATATATATATATATATATATATATATATATGCTCATGTGTGCTCACATGAGCATATATATATATATATATATATATACAATACATGAGCACAGCACAGAAGGGCATTGGCAAATGTGCTGTGCTCATGTATACAATACATGAGCACAGCACAGAAGGGCATTGGCAAAAACACCAGAGGAGCCAAACACCAACTCCTGGTTGACCGAACAGTCGCCCATGACTGCAGAACCCGTCAGACCAACCTGTGCACTGCCTGGATTGATTACAAGAAAGCCTATGACTCAATGCCACACACATGGATCACTGAGTGCTTGGAGTTGTACAATATCAGTCGGACTCTAAGGGCGTTCATTGCAAACTCAATGCGGTTGTGGAAGACCATCCTTGAAGCCAATGGCAAGCCAATTGCACAAGTGGCCATCAAATGTGGCATATACCAAGGAGATGCACTGTCCCCACTGCTGTTCTGCATAGGTCTGAACCCCCTCAGCCAAATCATTGACCGCACTGGCTATGGATACCGACTCAGAAACGGGGCCACCATCAGCCACCTCCTCTACATGGATGACATCAAGCTGTACGCTAAGAGTGAGCGGGACATCGACTCACTGATCCACACCACCAGGATCTACAGCACAGACATTGGAATGTCATTCGGGCTCGAGAAATGTAGTAGGATGGTGACAAAGAGAGGGAAGGTAGTCCACACAGAGGGGGTCTCACTCCCAGAGGGAACAATAGCAGACATTGAGGACAGTTACAAGTACCTTGGTATCCCACAAGCAAATGGCAACCTTGAAGAGGCAACAAGGAAAGCGGCTACGGCCAAATACCTGCAACGAGTAAGGCAAGTCCTAAGAAGCCAGCTCAATGGCAAGAATAAGGCACAGGCAATAAACAGCTATGCCCTGCCAGTGATCAGATACCCAGCAGGAATCATAAGCTGGCCAAAGGAGGAGATACAGACCACAGACGTTAAGACACGAAAGCTCCTGACCATGCATGGAGGGTTCCATCCCAAATCCAGCACCCTGAGACTGTATGCGAGCCGGAAGGAAGGAGGCCGAGGACTAGTGAGTGTGGGAACCACTGTCCAGGATGAAACAGTCAAAATCCATAAGTACATCAAGGATAAGGCCCAAACAGATGATGTGTTCAGGGAATGCCTCAGACAGTGGAGGTCAGAGGAAGAGGTGCTGGAGGGACCATCATGGCAGGACAAGCCCCTACATGGGGCATACCACCGAAACATAACTGAAGTGGCTGATATCAAGAAATCCTACCAATGGCTGGAGAGGGCAGGTCTGAAGGACAGCACAGAGGCCCTCATCCTGGCTGCACAGGAGCAGGCCTTGAGCACCCGAGCAATAGAGGCCCAGATCTACCACACCAGACAAGACCCAAGGTGTAGGTTGTGCAAAGAGGCTCCTGAGACAGTCCAGCACATAACTGCAGGGTGTAAGATGCTGGCAGGGAAAGCATACATGGAGCGACACAACCAAGTGGCGGGCATAGTGTACAGAAACATCTGTGCAGAGTACGGGCTGGAGACCCCAAGGTCAAGGTGGGGAACTCCCCCAAAGGTTGTGGAGAATGAGCGTGCCAAGGTCCTGTGGGACTTCCAGATACAGACTGACAGAATGGTGATGGCGAACCAACCAGACATAGTGGTGGTGGATAAGCAACAGAACAAAGCCGTGGTGGTGGACATTGCAATACCAAGTGATGGTAATATCAGGAAAAAGGAACACGAGAAACTAAAGAAATACCAGGGGCTCAAGGAAGAGCTGGAGAAGGCCTGGAAGGTGAAGGCATCAGTGGTGCCCGTGGTGATCGGAGCACTCGGGGCTGTAACCCCCAAACTGGAGGAGTGGCTCAAGCAGATACCCGGAAAAACATCAGACATCTCAGTCCAGAAAAGTGCAGTACTAGGAACAGCAAAGATACTGCGCAGAACTCTCAAGCTCCCAGGCCTCTGGTAGAGGGCCCGAGCTGATGAGGGTGAGAGAGACCAACCACCGTGGAAGGTGAGGAACACATTTTTTTTTTTTTTTTAATATAATATATAGTCATACTGTGAGTCATATTTTATCATGGATAAAATATGACTCACAGCTCTATTATTTATTTCAATTTTCATTCAGAATTCTGTGAGTCCTGATGTTAAACCAGACT
The DNA here is from genome assembly GCA_029959045.1 of Taenioides sp. WSHXM2023. Taxonomy (NCBI): domain Eukaryota; kingdom Metazoa; phylum Chordata; class Actinopteri; order Gobiiformes; family Gobiidae; genus Taenioides; species Taenioides sp. WSHXM2023. The sequence goes on along the minus strand of CM057104.1, from coordinate 27,040,837 downwards.
GGAACATTAACACTGCTTGGCAAAAAAAGGAGAAAATTTAATTTGTCAACTGGACATAGTTTATTTGGTTGAATACGTTTCGCAGCTCATCCAAGCTGCTTCCTCAGTTCTGGTCAGATGCTGGCGGACACTGCTAATATCTGCCTGAAGGGAGGAGCTTAATTACAATGAAAATTACTCTGAGACAACACATATTTAAATACAGTTTCAGTTGGTCAGGTGATACAATATGGAGTTGTTAACAGTTTCTGTTAGTCATGTGAGTCTTATTCAATATGGAGTGGGAGTGGGGGAGTAGTTAGCATATCTATTCAGGGCCATGATGGGTGTTTTCACACCTCTGGACCTGACCTGGCTAGTCCCATTGTTTTCCCAGTTTGTTTTGATTTAGGTTTGAGGATAGAGTTATAGATGGGAGACAAATGATGTCTGAGACCCCCATTTCTGTTCAAGGAAGGATTCTCTTTCTTGACAAAAATAGCTTCTTTAACTCCCCTCTCAAACCAGTTCTTTTCTCTGGCCAAGATCTGGACCTCGCTGTCCTCAAAGGAGTGGCCTGTGGCTTTTAGGTGGAGATGTACGGCAGATTGCGGCCCACCCTGGTTTTCCCGTCTGTGTTGATACATCCTTTTGTGAAGTGGCTGTTTTGTTTCTCCAATGTAGCGCTCACTGCAGTCTTCACTACACTGAATGGAGTAGACCACATTGCTTTGTTTGTGGCTTGGAGTTTTGTCCTTAGGATGGACCAGTTTTTGTCTTAAAGTGTTTGTGGGTTTGAAATAGACTGGGATTTCATGTTGTCTGAAGATCCTCTGTAGTTTTTCGGAAACGCCAGCCAGGTAAGGAATAGTTACACCCCTTCTCCTGGGCTCTGGTTCTCTGTTGTCCTGTTTCTTTGTTCTCTTCGTTTTGTTGAAAGCCCATTTAGGATATCCACAAACGGAGAGGGCTTTCTCCACGTGTTGTTCTTCTTTCTCCTTTCCCTCTGCGCTTGTAGGAACCACTTGGGCCCTGTGATGTAATGTCCGAATGACTCCCAGTTTGTGCTGAAGTGGGTGGTGTGAATCAAAAAGCAGATATTGGTCGGTGTGTGTGGGCTTCCTGAAGACCTCTACCTGGAGTCGCCGGTCTTTTCTTATCGTTACTGCACAATCTAAGAAGGCCAATGTGTTGTCCTTGGCATCTTCACGTGTGAATTTGATGTTCGGATCTACAGAATTGATGTGTGCAGTAAAAGGTTCCAAATCTTGAATTTTGATTTTTGAGAAATTATCATCAACATAACGATACCAGTGTGTGGGTGGAGTGCCTGGATATGAGGCCAGGGCACTCTGTTCAAATTGTTCCATGTATAAGTTTGCAATGATAGGGGAGACCGGTGAGCCCATTGCACAGCCTTGGATTTGCTTGTAAAAGTTTCCTCTGAACTGGAAATAGGTGGTACTTAAACAAATTTCCAGCAGTTGGCAGATTTGGTCGGGTGAAAGTTTGGTTCTCTCTTCTAGCTTGGTATCCTCCAGTAGTCTCCTCCTTGCTGCCTCCACCGCTACCGATGTAGGGATACAAGTGAAAAGAGAGGTCACATCAAAGGAAACCATAGTCTCATCCAGGTCAAACTGGAGATGCTTGATTTTGTTCACAAATTCGGCTGTGTTCTCAATGTGGTGCTCCGTGTTACCCACCAGCGGAGCCAAGATGGTTTTTAGGTGTTTGGCCACATTGTACGTGATGGAGTCTGTGCTGCATACAATGGGTCTGAGTGGTACTCCTTGTTTGTGGATCTTTGGGAGGCCATAGATGCCAGGGATGGCGTCACCAGGGTACAGTCTGTAATATAGCTGTCGATCAATGACTTCTTCCTTCTCCAACTTCTGTAAGCAATCAATCCCAGTCTATTTCAAACCCACAAACACTTTAAGACAAAAACTGGTCCATCCTAAGGACAAAACTCCGAGCCACAAACAAAGCAATGTGGTCTACTCCATTCAGTGTAGTGAAGACTGCAGTGAGCGCTACATTGGAGAAACAAAACAGCCACTTCACAAAAGGATGTATCAACACAGACGGGAAAACCAGGGTGGGCCGCAATCTGCCGTACATCTCCACCTAAAAGCCACAGGCCACTCCTTTGAGGACAGCGAGGTCCAGATCTTGGCCAGAGAAAAGAACTGGTTTGAGAGGGGAGTTAAAGAAGCTATTTTTGTCAAGAAAGAGAATCCTTCCTTGAACAGAAATGGGGGTCTCAGACATCATTTGTCTCCCATCTATAACTCTATCCTCAAACCTAAATCAAAACAAACTGGGAAAACAATGGGACTAGCCAGGTCAGGTCCAGAGGTGTGAAAACACCCATCATGGCCCTGAATGGATATGCTCACTACTCCCCCACTCCCACTCCATATTGAATAAGACTCACATGACTAACAGAAACTGTTAACAACTCCATATTGTATCACCTGACCAACTGAAACTGTATTTAAATATGTGTTGTCTCAGAGTAATTTTCATTGTAATTAAGCTCCTCCCTTCAGGCAGATATTAGCAGTGTCCGCCAGCATCTGACCAGAACTGAGGAAGCAGCTTGGATGAGCTGCGAAACGTATTCAACCAAATAAACTATGTCCAGTTGACAAATTAAATTTTCTCCTTTTTTTGCCATGGATTCTACCTGGACGACTGAGGGATTTTACATACATTAACACTGCTTCGTACTGGAAGATTATTAGCACATTGCTGGACCTGGATTCTTGGGGACAGTACATGAAGTTGGTGAGCAGCCTCCATATTCTTTTTTTTTTTTTTTATAAAGTATCTTCTTCAATACTTTTTACTAAATGAAAATGAAGAACTAAACTTTGGTTTTACTTGGCTGTAATCTCTTGGTCCTCTGTCCCTGTGCAGTGGAAGCCATTTTGTGAACATGATCTAGAGCTAATAGTTTACCACTAACTCACAACTGCTGGACCTGTTCCACTCAGACTGAACTGGACACAGGGATGTGAGGCCTTTTGTAGTTTTAAGATATCATGTGAGTGTGAAATTTTCTGAATATTTGTGATTTTCTTTGTCACTTTTTTGCACATATTAAAGGTCAGGTATCTGATCAGTTTTATAGTGTGCCAGAAAACATTTCTGCGTGATTTTCTTTGTGTGGTTATCAGAGGAGACAGTATCTGACGCAGGAGACACAAAAAAACATCATTTATGTATGAAATATGTAAGGGAATAACTGAGGAGGCCAAAACAAACTGTTAGTGAAGCTTTCTGAAATGTTGAGATTTTTTTCTAAATTGTTTTTCTGTACCCAATTATTCTCCATGTATTTGAGCAAATCTGTTTTTCCCCCAGTACAGATGTATTCTATAAGCAGCTCTTGAGGTCAAAATAAGTCTGCGGTGTGCCATCAGCATCTAATCATAAAGCATTTATTGTCTGGTCATCAGGAAGTACACTGTTAACATGATGGCAAAACTCCGCTCTGATTTGTGAGAGTTGTAAAAAGCACTTATAACTCATCATGGTGAATAATTAGAATGCTCAGAATGCATAAGGATAGTGAGGAATAACTTTGGACCACTGCAAACTGAACTAGTTCTGTTTATCACGTTTTTAAGACAGTAAAAATCAGGTACAGCACCTTTCAGTATGGTTGATTGTACTGTAGATACGACTACTACAACACTAATACTTTTATTACTAATGCCATCAAGACTAATACTGTAACTTTTAACTTGTTATTCTTTCACAAAAGTATAGTTTGACCTGTATTCAAAAAAGCTAGGTAAAAAGGTAAGACTTAATTGTTAATGTTCTAACTCGTGCATTCTTCATGTGTAAGAGTTTTGGACGAGAGTGTTTTGGAGCCTTCTTGAGCAGATCATTAATAATTGATTGGAAACACTACAGTGGGATGTGAAATTATGATAGCTCTGATTAATGACGTACATTTCTGCATATTTATAAAGATTCCTCAACTCTCAGACGGCTTACTCACAATAATTACTCATTTTTTGTTTCAACACAACCAAACATGCACAATTAGGTCTAAAATAATTCACAATCACAATCTGTTCTCATGTGAAACACTTCAGACTGAATCCACAGTCTAGTTTTACACCATATTTAAAAACATTTTTAGTCTGTCTACATCTCCAAAGCTCAAAATGTTCTGTTCCACCTTGTGATGTCATGAAGTGTCAGTTTTCAAGTTAACAGCACCTTTTACCTTTTGTTCAGTAGAGATTGGAAATTTCAGGTTTGAAATTATCCATATGGTTCAAGTGAAGATTTATGGAGTTTATAAATACAGAAAATAACGTAAAATAGGTCCTTTAAAGATGCACTATGAGATTTTTCTAGTGAAGGGTATGTCATTTGCTTGTCTGTGTGAAGATGTTCTATGAAGACAAGCGGGTGACACTATGAGGTTAGTAAGTTATAGGTCAGACCTGTGGAGAGGTGAGTATGCATACAATAAAAACACTTATTAATAAAATAAATGCAACTTCGATAAGTACATACTATGGAACATTCCAAGCAAAGCAATCTCCATGGAAACAAGCAGGTGGCAGACGTTCCAGCAGAAAATTTGGTGGAGGGTCCGCCATCTGCTTGTCTCGATGGAGATGTTGCTGCTTTGTCTGGAGTGTCCCAGTATGGTATTAAACTTATCCATCTTGCATGCACTCAGTAAAATAGCTTTTTATTGATTTAAGAACTTGCATTCTTACTGTGAGTGGTAAATAATAAATAAGTATAATGCAATATTGTGGATCATTCCAGGCAAAATGGAGAGAAGCAGATGATGGACCCTCCACTAGAAAAGTTACACATTGCATCTTTACACTGTAGAGACCTTTTTGACATAATAAGTGGAATAAATAGAAAATGCAACGTCAGTAGCATTCAGACCTTATGCACCAACTCATGACTTTCTAATGAATAAAATCCCATAGACTGGTCCTTCTTGTAGGCATTCTCTTTATTCAATATTTTGTCATTAGAACAAAAACAACAAAAGCTAGTTCTGCAGTCGTCTATAAGAAAAGACTGACCTGTGAGCAGTAGCAGCAGCACTAGCTGCTGCAGCAGTTTAATGACAACAGTGAAGGCAAAACTCTGCTCTGGCCTCTGAGAGTTATAAGCTCATCATGGTGAATCATTAGGATGCTCTGAATGCATAAGGTAAGTGAGGAATAACTCTGGACCGCTGCGTTTAAAATGAACCAGCAGAGGTGGTGGAGTACCCAAAAAGAGTAACATTACTGCAAGATAATATTTCTCAAGTAGAAGTCCAAAGTAGTGGCTCAAGAAATTTCTCAAGTTAAAAACGTCAAAAAGTATATGGGAAAACTTCTACTCAAGTAAGAGTAGCTGCCCATTGCTTCTGCCATGCTGTCCCTTGTGGATAAACCAACAATTGGAATAAAGTCTTTTCAATTCTATTGTGCATAAAGGGCCCATATTACACCATGCGTACACCATAGGTATGTTTCCTCATCAAAAACATACCTGAGAGTGTGTTTTGTGACTTAAAACAGAAAACTCAACAGAAATAAGCTCATATGAGTCTCATTTAGTTTTCAAACAACCTCACACCTTATAACAAGCACTGGTACAGTACAGAAGTCCAACCTATAGCCCTGTAGCTGTTATACTCATGTCACCATGGAAACGCACATCACCCCCACTACCCCTCCCTCCCCCTCCCTTTCCTGGGACCCCTTAGAGGACCACTTAAAGTCCTGATCCAGATCTGTCTCTTAGTCCAGACTCACTTCCCATGGCTGTGGTAGAGGCTGCAGTTTTCACATTTAGTTACAAGAAAGGCGTTTCTGTTATAATATTTACATAACAAATACTGGAGACAGAATAGAATTGTCAGTGCCTAAAATTATAACTAAATAAACAAGCACAGCAAATTCAGCCAAGAAAATGTCTATATTAGAAGAAACAACAGTGCAAATGGAATGAGCACAGGAAGTGAAAACCACACAAAACAAAACCACACTCCAAAGGTCCAGTTTTAGTGATGGTCTTAGCACTAGGCGTGGTTTAATATGTGTTGTGTTTTGTTTTTGTTTTTGTTTCATTCACACATTTGAGTAATCTGTTATCATTAGTCTGTCTACATCTCCAGAGCTCAAAATGCTCTATTCCACCTTGTGATGTCATGTAGATTTGCAGCAGCATAAGCACACACCATTCTCCATTGTGTGTGTGTGTGTGTGTGTGTGTGTGTGTGCGTGTGTGTGTGTGTGTGCGTGCGTGCGTGCGTGCGTGTGTGTGTGTGTGCGTGCCCTCTAGCCCTCTGGTCTGGGGTCAAATCATCTCTGAGGAAAAGTACTATTTACTCTGACATGTGTGGAAAGCATAGGTTCTCTACTGTGTGTCCCCATGTCCCCTCAGCTGTGGACTTGTGGACAAACAGGGCTTAAAGGGCCCATATTACACTTCTGATCGATGTTACAATCCAGTTTCCTCATCCCAAACATACCTGGAGTTGTGTTTTGTGTCATTCAGAATTGGATTTCATTTGGAATTGGATTGCATTTCAGCCCTTGGAATTGCCAATATCTACTGAACATAAGGTAAAGGTAGCTGTTAACTTAAAAATGACTGCTGCATGACATCACAAGGTGAAACTGAGCAGTTTGAGCTTTGAAGATGTAGACAGAATAACGTGTGAATGAAACAAAACACAGCTCCAGTTTTGTGTAATATAGGACCTTTAAAGAAGACATATTGTGCTTGTCTGCTATATAGTTATAATCTCTGACACCTGTAGGTCATTATGTTATAATACACTGTTTAAATCACAATATCTGACCTTCAAGTTAGAAAACCTACTTTTTTTTTTTTTTTTTATCACCTATTTATACAGCACCTTTCCACCTACAAGACACTCAAGACACTTTACATCAAGGAACCACTCACCCATTCACACACACATTTTTACACAGCCAATGAAGGCAAGTGTCTTGCCCAAGAACAAAACAACAGTATTTATCCGTTGGAACTGGAATTGCACCACCATCCTGTGGGCCAGTGGATCTGACCAATGACATTTTTTATGACAAGAGCGGGATTCGAACAGCCAACCTTCGGATCAGTGGACATACACTCTCAACACTCAACTGAGCTACACAGCACATACCCAGCTTTCTGATTGGCTGTCAGGTGCACAGGGAGCTGTGTAGCACATCCAGGCTTCCAGAGTTGACGCTGGACATCCAGAGTTGACGCTGGACTATAAACCAGTCTTCAGGACTATATTTGGGATTATCAAAACCATAACCAGTCTATGTACCTAAACCAGGGCTCTCCAGCGTAACAGAACTTAGCATAGTCTGATCTGAGCCAAGTTCTTATATGACTTTTACAGCATACTTGTGGGTTATAAAGACATAGTTCACATCATTCAACAATTTTATATCACAGTTCTATAGGCAAGTTAAAGCTGTGGGAAATTCTCAATTGGTTTAGAGGCCTAGTTCAAAATAATCAGGTTCAACTTGTGTTGATTTTCCTTCTAAACATTTCTCATGAAAATATAATGTGATGTAGAGAGAATGTGACCCTTGACCTCATCTGGAAGTATGACATCATCACAGTTTTACTACCATCAGTACAACATTGTGACTCTGAAAAAGTATGCCATATCCCATTTTCCGTAATTGAAGGATATATGTTTATATATTTACTTCTCTGGAGGGTCAGTATGGTGTTTAACATATGTTTGTCCATTGAGACAGGTAGTGACGTCACCCAGCCAAGTTACATGTGGAGAGGTGACCCAATTCACAGCATGTTTTTGAAGGTATTAGTTGAAATAAAAACACCAGTAGTTGGATAAATGCAAGATAATTAGGTTTTTGCCATACTGTGGAACATTTCAGATAAAGAAATCACATTTCCATGGAGACAAGCAGATTGCCAACCCCCCACCATTAGTTAAAGCCATGTCAATGTGTCATTTTAACACATTCTTTTTTTTTAGTTTCTCAGTGTCATACACACACACACACCCACACACACACACACACACGCACACACACACACACACACACACACACACACACAAAATAATAATTAAAAAAATAAAATAAAATAAAATAAAAAGAATAACAAAATTGTTGCATGGTGGGACTTTGATAAAAAAAAAAAAAAAAAAAAATATATATATATATATATATATATATATATATATATATATATATATATATATATATATATATATATATATATATATATATGATTATGAATTTTCAGGGTAGTCTGGGTGTCAGTTACAACGATTCCACAATTTAAAACATTGTCACACACTTTCTGTAGGAATCTGTCCATTGCATTCTATGTGTTCCACTTGTCACAGCTGAGCCTGCTCTGGTCCAGGGAAGGGGGCAGTGTTGTTCTGGCTGCTCCCCCTCTCCCCTCCTCTCTCCTCTGCTCCACCACCAGCCCCAGCCCCTGTGAATGTGTGAGAGACGCTGAAACATCTTCAAAGATAACCCCAAATGTGAGTTTAGAATTGAAATGGACAAATATATCAATTTACTACACAAAATTAACATTAAAAACACAATTAGAACCACCTGTTCCACCATGTCATGAAGTGGTTGTCTTCAAATTAACAGCTCCTTTTACCTTTGGTTCAGTAAAAATGAGCAATTCCAGGGCTGAGATTGATTCAAATGATTCAAGTAAAAGTGTATGGAGTTTAAAAACACAATGGAGCACTTCCTGCATCACCACTTAATGATATCACAAGGTGGAGCAGTGTTTTTTGTATGAGAGAAGAACTCTGCAGGGTTTATGTGTTAAACATGTGTGAATGAAACAAAACACAACTCCAGGTCTGTTTGTGACGAGGAAATATTATAACATAGATCAGAAAACAGTGTAATATGGGATCTTCAATGAAAAAAAGATACAAATGTCTGGACAGCTGCTGAGCGTTAACCCCACTGCCCCCACTACTCCCACATTAAGATAACCTCTGACCCCTTACGACATCCTAATCTAGCCTTATCACTAAGGGAAGGTTTTGTTTTTTCCCACAAAGTAACAAGTGCATGCTAACCTGCCTCCTCCTGCTAGCATACCACATCACGTGTCAGACTTCAAAGCAAACGCACAACGCTAAATCCATTGCACCATGACTCATCAAGCTATGTACGAACATGTAGCATATAACAGAGAGGGAGGGCATCAGGTTTGGGCAATGAAGGTTATGCAGGGAATGTGAGGACTAAACCAGGTCTGAAACAGGATTTAACCAGGTCTGAAACGGGGATACACTAGCAATAAATTAGGACTAAACCAGGGCAATAGCAGGTCTGAAACAAAGTATATACACACTATGGATGTAAACTAAACCAGGATGAACAAGGACTCATTCAGCTATAAGTTAGCATTCAACTGTGGGGCAAGGACTAAATCAGAACTTAACCAGGTTTGATTTAGGTCTGAACCAGGTTTAAACCAAAGCATGTCAGTTCAAAACAGATCTAAACCAGATCAGATGCAGGTTTTAGGACGCAACAGGTCTAAACCAGGACTTACCTAACCTAAACCAGGTTTTAACTAGGACAAAAGCAGGTTTAATAGTGGACTAAACTAGGTCTAAAATAGTACTAAACAATGTACCTGAAATAAACTGGTTCTAAACGAGGACTAACTCAGATCTGAACAGGACTTGATAATAGACCTCAGTGGGGCTGGAGTGTAACATACAGCTGTCAGTGATGCAAAGATCTTTGCGGAATTAAACCAGGACTAGCCCTGGCTGAAACCAGGCCTAACCTAGGATTTAAGCAGGCTCAACCCAGGTCTAAAAAAGGCAGATCTTGTGGGACTGTCAGCAGTGCAAAGATCACTGCAGGACTAAACCAGGACTAAACCAGGACTAGCGCAGGACTAACCCAGGACTAATCCAAGACAAAATTAGCTCTAAACAGGCCCTGATAATAGACCTTGGTTGGACTGGAATTTAAACACACAGCTGTTATTGGTGCAAAGATCATCGCAGCAGACAGATGAGTGACATGGAGGAGAGATGGGAAACTGGCCCTGAAGTGGAGTATATGTCAATCAAACTCAAACAAACATCTTACCAGGACTTCAACTATGCAAAATATTTCAACAGTCTGGACGCTAAGATAAGGACAAATCACAAAATCTATATGAAAATGTTCCGTTTGAAAAAAAAAAATAAAAAAAATCAAACCAGGTCTGAACCAAAACTCGGGTGTGTGTCAGGACTAAACCCAGATTTGATTAAACTAAGACCAGATTTAATGAGGACTAACCCAGGATATTTCAAGAAGAATTCCAAGGTTTATGAACAAAATTAAAACCTACAAAATTGTTTTTACTGTCCAGTTAGGTATTGTAATCTTGAATAAACAGTGAGTCAATTTTATAAAATGTGAATATATGTTAATAAAATAAAAAAATAAAAAATCAGAAAGAGAGAAAACAGCGTTGTATGCACCAGTAAAACCTCTGAGAAACTTATGGCAGCGCATTGAACACCACACAGACCTCAAATGTGGTCAGAATACCTTGAAATAGTAAAATAGTCATATAAAATAAAATACAAAAATTAATAAATTACTTTTTTATAAGCTAATATTTCCAAATAGATTGGCAAAAAAACGGCAACAGTGAGTGCAGTTTTTTTTCCAATTTCAAAATCCATAACAAAATATAATAATAATAATAATAATAATAATAATAATAATAATATAGAAGAAAAACTGTCTTGATAAAATATAATATATAAAATCTAAATTAAAATATTGACCTTTTAAGTTCTGAACTTTGAAGTTCTTATTCCTTATGTGAGTGTGAAAAAAGTGAAATGCTATTAATAAAGAAGATGTAATTATTCAAACATTTGATGATTTGAAAAGACGCACAGAATTTCAAGAGAATCAGTCATAACAATGCCGTTTTCAGAATACAATTCCATTTTTATCTCATTTCGTGAATTTAAATTTTGAGTTTCGATTTGTCTTTTTTTCCTACAGCTTTCTGAGGCCACTGCTGTTTGCAAACGGGATATACAAATGAAACTAAATTTAGCAAAATAACAAAAATAAATAAATAAATACAAAATCTATCATTTTAAAAGTTCAAAACAATTCTAAAGATACAAAAGTGAGGTGTGGTGCAGCATCTTACCGGATCGGAACTTGGTGCGTATGAGACTGGAGTGTTCAGATCCCAGCAGAGTCATAATGTAAAAGTCCCAGAGTCAGACACAGAGCCACCTGTCAACACTACCCACGATCCTCTGTTCCTCTGCTGCTGTAGTCCTCCTCTGAACCTCTCCTCCTTCTCCTTCTACTCCTGTGACCTCCCCTTCTCCTTTCCTCCTCTACACCTATCCTTCTCTGCACCCTTGCTGCTTTTCTGCACCTGTGGTCCTCCTCTCTTTCTCTCTGCTCTCTCTTTTCCTGTGGTCTTCCTCTCCTTCTCTCTCCACCTGTGGTCTTCCTCTCCTTCTCTCCCCTCCTGTGGTCCTCCTCTTCTTCTCTCTGCTCCCTTGTCCTCCTCTGTTCCTCTCTTCTTGTGATCCACCTCTGCTCTCCACCTCTTTTCTCTCCTCCTCTGCTCCTCCTTCTCTCTCTCCTCTGCTCCTGTGTTCCTCCTCCTCTACTCCTCCTCTCCTCTTCCTCTGCTCGTGTGGTCCTCTTCACTCAAACTTCACACTCTCCAGAAAACTCTTTCTCCAGCAGCTGAGATCTGAGTCGGCCTGGGACCTTGCGTGCATATGCCCCTCAGTGGGCGGGGCCATAGGGGGTCCCCATTTAGGCCACACCCCCAAGTGTCTGCCTGGGCTAAAGGGGGGTGAAGAGGGGCAGGAGTATAGAGTAAATTTATCTGCCTATCAGAACACTGGAGATGGAGAGAGAGAGAGAAGGAGGTTGGTGCTGGGGTTTGGACGTCGATCGATTGTTTTTGAAAGAATGAACCAAGCTTCCCATAACTTATCCCACAAACTTGCCGTATTAAGCTTATGGCTTAAATGCTCTGTCCCTGATTTTTACTGTCTTAAAAAAACAGAACTAGTTCACTTTAAACGGTTTGCAATGGTGCACTCCAATGTTTTTCTTCACTTACCTCATGCATTCTACACATCCAAATGCAGTCTAGACTTATTTTGACCTCAAGAGCTGCTTATATAGTACATCTGTATTGGAACAAGTTTAGTTCAAATACCTGGGAAAAAAGGTACATTGCCTTTGACATGTACTCATGACATCTCTTCAAGTTCTTTCATCTGGCACCAATCTTGCCTCATTGAATCATGTTACCACATTTTGAGGCTTAGAGAAAACAAAAAAAAATATTTCTCCTCATTTTGTCCGTGCTGTCCTAAACACACTCTTTTCAGTTTGGAACACATAGGGGCAGAGGCTTTTATTACAGGATACATGTATAGATCCCTCATTCCTGAGGCTAATACATTGTTAAATTAGAGTTTACAGGAAACCCAGTGTTCCAGAGTACAACATAGTGTTTTGATAACAATGTCGCTCTCTATATATGAACTGGCTCCTAAACATCAGCTGTAATGAGGGCTCCATTGAAAAGAAGTCTGCTGTTAGCTCCTCTGCCCTATAGCGCTCATGTCCACACTCTCTGAACACTACAGCACCCAGGCTTTTGTGTGGCGTTCACTGACTCCACACTAATCAGTCACTGAGAGCTGCCCACTGATGTGCCCACTATAAACACCACGCTCCTGAACACAGGCCAAGATCAAACACTAACGGCTTTTCCACAGGGACAGACTAGCACTGGGCTGTTTGAGGAGCCCCACATAGCTCACAAGAGCTACCAGAGCCAGGAGGCTCTAGCAGCTCCAAGTCTGCTTTAACTAAAGGCTCATGTATGCTCTACATGCTACACTCTACACATCTGGATACTCAGGCAGGCTTCTGTCCGTCTGTTTTTATTTACTAAGAAAACATTTGTTATGTTATTTGGATGACTCCTAGTGAAGTGTTTAAATTTGGTTTTGAGCAGATACTAAACTACAGTATGACAATTATCATGATATGGAGCTAACATGGAGCTAGCTATGGACCACTGAGATGCTATAGACATTTCACACAAAATGAGCCGAGAAAGAGGCTTTCCTGTTGTGTGTCTAGAGCTCACCTGCTGCCCCCTGGAGGCTGCTGGACGCAGAAGAGGGACACTTTTGTCCTGAGAGCTGTTACTCACCTCAAACTGCCCTGACAGTGGATCTGATGACCCAACGTGACTTGGATATAGAACATAATGGATAAGTTGTTTATGTTATAATTTCATGTTTCTCAATCAGAAAGCAGAATGAGCCTCACATGAGTCTCTCATTTGGGTTGCCAGGTTCAATGTTGAACTTTAACTTACATGGACTCTCTCTGATCTGAATGGTCACTACCTAAACCCCACCACCTGCAGTCAATCATGATTCAGTGCTATTTCTAATTTCTGTAACTATATTTAAATTTTTGTGAAAATGTATGTGTTCAAAAATGTTTTAACATTTCACAAAAAAAACAAAAACAAAAAAAACAACAACAATTATTTCTCAGTATCTGCCCTGGCTCCTGCTCCAACGCCTGTTTCATTCAAATATTTACTCTGTGCTCCTTGTGGTCACCAATCTACTGCTGACATTCACTACACTATTACACACACACTCACGCATACACACTCCAGTGGGCTAATTAGCAGGTGAAAGTGCTTAAAGGAATGCGTCCGGGCCTGACAGTGTACACATAGATTCCTCCAGAGGTCACCCAGCCCTGGACTAATCCTCCCCTTTAATTGGGCCCGGTGTCAGCAGCGGACATGACAGTGAAGTGGAGCGTACATGTGAAGCCTGACAGCCACACCGGAGCGTATACAGCCTCTGCTTTCTGCTCATGCAGCGTATGCATAGTTCAGAAGCACAACACTGGCCTGTGCTATAACTCCGCACATGTTTATTGGACGCCGCCGCAGACAGCTAGATCAAGAAGTGACTGTGTTTTGTCTGATTTGGGGAGCAGATGGGAGTTTGCTGAAATGTAGCAAAAATCAGTGAAACTTCAGCAGATTTTTGTCAAGATTTACTGTGTTACTTATATTATTTATGAGTATGTAGACCACACAGTAAGAAAATATATTAAAGGTACAGTGTGTAACTTTCTGGGGGTGGCACGACACCTGCAGGATTTCATGAAAAGAAAGTTAAAACTCACAAAACCACTCAGTAAGGACACATGCTTTTCAATGCAATAAACAGCAAATAACTAAATAAATAAACATGCTTTTTTCAGACCATTACTACTGTCCATTTAAAAGGTTGAAATGTACACAATGAGGTCATTTATGAGAGATACTTTATTGATACCCGAGGGAAATTCAAGTTTTGCTGCAGCAAACTGTTGCAGTTTTGCTGCTACATTTCCACTGCGTGTCTCAGTGGCCTTTGTGTCTCAGTCAAAGGTTTCAGTGCAGTTTAACAGGACTGGTCAGGAAGAGCCAAAAGTTTGTTAGTTCTCTATATCTTCATTATTATTTGGACATTTGGGTCCCAGCAACGGCCCAGAAACCATGTGCCTCAGCAACAGTCCAGCAACCATTTCAGCCAATCAGAGCTCTCTCCTCCCAACTTCTCCACCAATCAGGATCATGCGTCCATGAGAATGTAAGTTATTTCACTGTAATAATGTAATTTCTTTCCGTCGATCATGTCTTGGTTGCGTATCTGCACTGATGATGCGTTCACGGACCAGCAGACATGTCCATTTTTCCTGTGTTTTGTTGTTGCCCATGGTGCCTTTAAGGGCCTTAGTAATTTTGAGTATTAGGCAAGAAAATGCCATCAAGTCTTCACCATTGGTGTTACGTTTTATCATTGTAAATAGTCATCATTAATAGACTTCAAGTATTTGTTTGCACTTTTCCTTTTATATTTGTACATTCTTTTTTTAAATACCGGTACTTATTATAATATTATTAGCCTCACCATTGTTGTTATATGTTTATATTCATTACTCATAGTATTTGTTTCTGTCTCCATAGCACCATGAACCTGTCATCCCATCACTGTCTCATAACCTAACCTTCATCTTCAGTTAAAAAAAGAGTGGTAAATTGTGCACTGTCGTCCTGTTCATTGTCCTGGCCAGACAACCTGGAGATTGAAGATATTGTAACCAGTCCAAAATACAGTCCTTTCCTGAAGTCACAAGTTTGGGTCTCCTTCCCAACACCTCCTTTATAATACTGTATCTGTGCTGTTATGGTGCATTACTAATAATACAGATTTTTCAAACATTCATGAATGGAACAAAAGACAACTCCAAGTATGTTTTTGATGAGGTAACAACATTTTAACATGGCTGGAAGCTCACAAGAGTCAGTTTGGTGTAATATAGGACCTTTAAACTGTGACAGGGGATCTGAGGTTAACCAGCATATAAACCATGTGATACAGGTAAAATCTGACAATATTCTGTTATTTAACATATGTGATAAGAGATGTGTTTAGGGTACATTTCTTTAGCCTTGGGTTTAGCCTTAGTCTTACTGTGGTCTTACACTTATGTTCATTTAGGTGGAAACATCTGAGGTCAAAACTCGTCACGTTCAACTGGGAAATATCCGATCCCAGTTACCAGGAATATTAATACTAGCATTTTAGAATAGAAGATGTAAATATATATTTTTTTGTTTATTGTTTTTTTATGCTCACAGCCAGAATGCCTATTTTTCTAGGTATTTTTGACCTATAAAACAACCTGTAACTAAAAAAATGTAAGATAGAGCTGTTTAATGTTATATTGCGTAACATTCCAGGCAGCGCAATGACATATCCATAGAAACAGCAGATGGTGGGGAAAAAAAGCATTTTACTGAATTTTCTATCCCAAATATGCACTTCTTTTGGCAGTTTTCCGCATACAAATTCATATTTATTCATGAAAACACCACATGATAAAAATCTGCAATGCATTTTTCTTATAAGTATTTAGATATACTGCAGAAGATCTTTCAAACTGATACCTGGAAAATCACTTTTTTTTGTATTTGTCCAGTGTCTTGCTGTAAAAACAGTAGTAGTAGTAGTAGTAGTAGTAATAGTAAAGTCCAGTATTCTTACCAATAGCACAAAATAAAACCATGATATTTGCAGAAAGAAGCAGATATAGACATACTGTACATGTAGTGTGAGCTGGAAGGCATGTGCAGACTGTAGACTGGGGCTGTGTTGGTGCCAGATGTGAGCTGTAGTCTGAATGTGACAGGGACCAGCTGCTGCCCATTCAGAGGGACGCCCCATGGACCGCTCACCCAGGACCCCACACCCATATCCTGTGTACATACAAACAAGTGCTTCACGGCCCTCCATCCACACAGGCTACTCCCACAACATGCACATTCTCAAAATGCACATCACAATAGAACATCTTGGATGTTAAAAGGCCCATATTACACGATTTTCTGATCTATGCTATAATGTTGTTTTCTCATCAGAAACATACCTGGAGTTGTGTACTGTTTCATTCACATATGTTTGACATACAACCTCTGCATATTTAGGTTGTGTCTTTCTCAAACAGAAAACACTGTGATGTCATGTGGAAACACATGAAGTTCCGCACTGTTTTTTAAACTAAAAACTAAAACTTTGGTGATGTAGACTGACTAATAATGCAAGATTACTCATTACTACATGTGTGAATGAAACAAAACACAACTCCAGGTATGTATTTGAGGAGGTGAGGGCATTCTGCAGCCCAGTGGGTTCACCAGTGGGCCCAGATCCTGCCCACTGCCATAAAAAATCTGATAATAGCAACCCCAACATGCCATATATCTATGTAATCAGAGGAAACTCAGCAGAACAGCCAGATCAGTCATTTTCAAATTAAACGAACACAGCTCAATTAAAGACCAAATATGTCCCAAAATGTCACTACCTAGCTGCATTGTCAAATGCTAGCTTTTTAGACTAACCTTTTGCAAAAAAACTATTCTAATGCATTTGTACATATGAAATTTATATATGAATGGAAAGCATAAAATCACTTGAATCCATCAATACCATATGTGTTTGTCTATGCCTAACTATAACCAAACTAGAAGTCAAAAGGTGCAGCCAAAATAGGAGAAAAATTTTATTATAATTTAAAAAAAAAAATTGTTTCCCCTTTGCTGTTTGTCCATTAAAAAGTTGTTTCCCCAGACTTAAAACTCAATGTTTTGACTAACCCAGGCATATAAATAATAATGACCACAGTTTGAGGTACTCTGATGTAATTAATTAATTATTATTATTTATTTTTTTTATTTAATTGATTTACACAAATCAAAATCAGCTTTATTATGAGTCAAATTATGGCATTAATTGTTAAATGTTTTTACTGTCCTTGTATATCAAAATTTGCTTTTACCTCAATCAATTATTTATTCTGACAAAATCTTATGAAGCCCATTGGCATATGGGTGAAACATGGGCACCAGATCGGCGCAGGATGCCTGGACTTTTCTCTACTAAAAACAGTGTAAAATTTACATATTTTGTTTTATCTGCACCAAATTTTTGCACAATTGATGATCTCATGTTGTTTTTACTATTCATTGGTGTTAATTTGACATTTTTGTCAGGCGTAATAAGGGTTGTGTTTGAGTCTAGTGTATTATTGCTATATAATGTCATTATTTAACACCAGACAGAAAGTCTAGCTTCACTTAGACACCAAGATCATCCACGTGGGCCATGTACAGGCTCAAAAAACCCTCTATATGTTCTTTTCCGTCCCCGAGAATTTGACCAAACAAGGACTTAACAGGTAAAACTCACAAGAGACAATGTTGTGTTATATAGGACCTTTAACTAAAAGTATCAGCATACAGTATTACAGCTTCACTGCATTAAACCTGGTTAGTGTGGGACATGAACATGTTTTTTGCAGCAAGTTGTTTGGGAATTGCCAAATACAGGACAATACTTGTGTCATATGACCGGGAAAGTCTGTCCAAAAAAAGACAGCTATTTGATAAAAAATTTCATGGCATCTTAAAAAATGCCACAACAATTAACAATTGGAGGGATAAGAAATTCACATTGTGGATATATTTATTATGAGGTTGCAAGAAAGATATAATGTTACTATTACTGGGAAAGGTGGACAACTGACCTTTTGGTGTATTTCTTTGTTTTGTTTTATTCTAAAATATAAATTTAAAAAATCCAGGTTAGTTATGGATCAATGGTGTGTTAACACTGACAGTGTTACTGACAGGTACTTATTTAATACAATATACCAATGTATGATATGTTTTGAGTTAGTCTGTTTAAACTGTCACATGTCAGACATGTCATGTTTAGTAACTGAATTTATTTAGTAATTTTATGGAAAACACAAAGATGTGGTATATATGCAGACAAAATAAGAATACTTTTCCCAGCTCAGGACACAGTTTTTATACAGAGGGTTTTCTGTTGCATCTCAAGGCAGAACCATGTTTGTGCAGTGACTGATCCCCCATCATTTTGAACAAAATAACATCAACTTTAGTGCTTCACGCATTGAATATGCAGAAATATGCCACGTTTTTCAGTCCCTTGTGATATTTTTCTTTTTTCCTCATAAACAGCCATATTTGTTTTGATACAGACAAGGGTGACCAGATTGGAGTTGTCAAAAAGGAACACACTTGGTTTGGTGGTGAAAAAAATTGTAATGTTTGTACTTTGTAACTGGCAAATTCTGTTGATGTTTCTAATTAATATGGCAAATGTGTGATAATATGTGTATCAGAGGGTCTGGGGTCCTCCTGAGGGACATTTTGGACAATCTGCAATTTGCTGTATTTCATTACATTTTAGAGGTCTACAAAGCCACAGCTCAGTAATATCACAGGAGCTAATATGCCTTTGTAATACTTTTTTTGTGCGTGTGTAACAAGGATGAAAAGACAAAATGTCTGGACACTCTAATACTCCCTGACTGCCTGACTGTTAGAGATTCTCCGGTGACCAAACTCATATCTCATAAGTAGTGATATACTGATTGTTTGGTGGTGTTCTATATGTATGAGTATGGCTGAATGTTCAGCAGTTACCATGGTGACGCAAGACACACATTGGCAAACACAGAAACAAAACATGTAAGATCATCTGAAAAAATACAAAATGGATTGGAACATTTTCATTTTCCTATAATCTGTCTGAGTGTTCATGGTCCTGTTTAGGAGTTTGATTTTCAACAAAAAAGGTGAGAGTAACTGAAAAACTGTTAATGCTAGCTAGCTATGTTATTTAAGAGGAACTTGTTTAACACAGATCAGCTTACCTGTTGTAGTTGCCGCTAAATCAACTCTTTATTGTCATATTGTGGTAAAAGCTCAGATTAAAGTCTAACTTGACTAATAGAGCTCCAGACAGAGCTGTGCCTACAGTTAACACCACACCCCCAGGAAATGTTGATGAAATCAGCTGCAAAGTATCATTTGGAGAAGTGTGTATTCTGGATCCCAGGCAACTACCCTGAAAACATTGATCCGTCCTGCCGACGTCGGCGTTGCCGACGTATAATCTTAGACGTCGAGCCGACGTCTACACGACGCAACGCAACGTCGAACCGACGTTGTTTGAAGTTCGCGATTTTTCGGTATTCCGTCATATCTGACACAGGTTAACGACGTTGGCGCGACCGTTGAGCCGACGTTTGTAATGACAATTCGTTTCAATAGAGCTCCGGGAGATGACGTCACGCTATCCCAGCATGCACCACCGGGCGCCATCTTGGCAGGAATTATTGTAAACAAACTAACTAACTAGCCTACAAAACTTCCAGCTTACAACGATGGTAGACTCATGCTGTGCCCCTGGATGTACAAACCACCGAGGACAAGTTAAAGATAAAGCCTTTTATCGCATTCCCAAAGATCCAGCTCGGAGGGGAAAATGGATTTCTGCGATAAAACGGGCAAGAAGCGCGCTGAAGAAAACCGAGCGTTGGAACCCGTCACCTAATGGATTTCGCTTGTGCAGTGACCATTTCATATCAGGTAATTTCACGTAAACATTATACATTTCATATTATCTTAAATGGTGCTGATAGTTATTGTTTTGGACAATAAATATCACCGACTAAACTGGGTGGATTGTATTTCAGTCGGACAAGCCGAAACGTCCTCAACCTAATCTACCAACCCAGTCTAGTTGGCGATATAAACCTCACTACGGTGGTTAATGTCCAGACCTAAAAACGTATTAGCTAATGGATTGCATTCATGTGACATCACAACATTTTAAACTGCCTGTATCATTGAATAGTGAATATTTTTTCTCAGTGTAATCTTAGTGGTTTCTTTACTTAACGTTACTTATTTTGTGTCCTAGGTAAAAAGAGTGACAACCCGCTTTCACCTGACTACATCCCATCGGTTTTCAAGTATGTGCCGTCACCCGTGAAAAGTGCTAGATTACTCACTGAATATTGACTAATTATCCATTTTCCAACTGGATCTTGTCCCACGTGGTTTATCGGCTTGTATTTGAAATTCACTTTAGATATATTGTCTAAGATTTGGGTTCGTAATTTTGGTTGTTATTTTGTTAGTAATTCCATCCAGTGCTGGCACACGCACGGTGTATGCATAGTTAGGGTGTGTTTAGTTGATAAAAGTATGAAAATATGCTATGTTTTGGTGCTATGATTTCTCATGATTGTTCAGGTATGTTTTGACATGTTGGTAGTATTTTATTTTTACATTCAGAAGTTGATCTCATTACATTTATTTCCATCTACTTATATAGGTACACAGAAACTTGTAGTGCATTTTAATGCATTTGAAATGTAGTTAACTTTTTCTGTTGTAAATCAGCCTTCAGCAATATATTTTGGTAACATTTTTTGTACATTGTAATTAAGAACCACCCTTGAACATTATATTTTGATAATATGTGTGTACATGAATTCAAGTATTATCAATAAATGTTGCAATACTGCAACAAAACCTACATGCACTGTTCACCTGTGATTACTTTCCATAAAGTATGCAATTTAGTAGTACAATATATACAGTATATAAAAAGCCTAATTAATAGTTGGGTAGACGTTGGGCCAACGTCTATCCAACCGTCTTTTGATGACGTTGGCCCAACCACTTGCCAATGAGCAAAATGACGTCGGCCCAACGTCAACTGCTAACGTTGGCCCAACGTATACACATACGTTGGCCCGACGTAGGGCCAACGTCTGAAACTGACCTATTGAATGTTGGCAAGGCGTTGGACCAACGTCTAGCCAACCGTCTTTTGATGACGTTGGCCCAACCACTTGCCAATGAGCAAAATGACGTCGGCCCAACGTCAACTGCCAACGTTGGCCCAACGTATACACATACGTTGGCCCAACGTTGGCATGACGTCGTCATGTTATCAGGGTAGGTAACAGTTATGGAATGACCTCTTCATCATATCTACTGACCATGTCCAACCAGGAAGTAGAATTATGAATTTATGAACATAACTTATGAAATTATGAACTTGGGATTTTTTCATATAGATATTTCTCTTAAGAGGAGTCTAATCTGTTGTATACACTCTAAAACTTGGCGCGCTGTGCTCTGAATCACTCCCTTCATAATGGTCTATTTTAGTGTGCTCTGCTTCACTGTTGAGCAGAGGCTGGAGCTGTGTTTTGGTTAGTGATCATTTTTCATTTGGAGCTGGCTGTGCGTCCCGGGCCATGTCGGGTTAGTCCACGCATTTTGATTGGCTCTTATCGTCAGCCAATCAGCCTTATCACAGTCTATCAGAGGGTTCTCACGGCAACAGTGCGGAGAGAGGGAGGAACAAAGCGACAGAGAGAGGAGAGTAAAGAGCCAATGAGTGAGAGAGAGGGAAGAGAGAAAAGAGAGAGAAGTTGAGAAAGAGAGTAAGGAGACAGAAAGACAGAAAAAAAGATACAATAACAGAGAAAAAAGAGATTGTTAGAAAGACTCTAGAGTGAGAGAGAGACAGAGTAGAGTGAGACAGAGAGAGGTAAGAGACAAAATGATAGAGAGAGTAGAGTGTGGCAAGACAGACCGAGAGAGAGACAAAAGGAGAGATGAGAGTGGGAGAGACAGAGAAGAGAGACATACTAGAAGAGAGAGTGGACTGAGAGAAACAAGAGAGAGGGACAAAAACGCAGTCTAAAGTGGAAGCGAGTAAGAGAGAGAGAGAAAGACAGACAGACAAGAGAGAGATAGGAGGGAGAAGAGCAGAGTGGAGAAAGAGGGAAAGGAAAAATTAAGACAAAATGAAGATACAATGATGACAGAGAAACAAGAGATTGTTAGAGGGAAAGAGTAGAACAAGAGAGAGCAGTAATAGACAAAATGAGAGAGAGAGATCGACAAGAGTCAACAAGAGAAGAGGGATGAAAAGTGAGAGTGAGAGTGAAGAGAGGGGATAGAGAGAGAAGAGAGAGATATAAGTGGAGATGAGAGAGAGTGTAGAGAAAGAGGAGATAGACAGATCTGCCAACTGCTGTAAATGTGTATAAATATAACTTATTTTCAGTTCAGAGGAAACTTCTACAAATCTAAATCTAAAAATCTAAATTCAAGATCTGGAACCTTTTACTGCACATATCAATTCTGTAGATCCGAACATCAAATTAACTTGTGAAGAAGCCAAGGAGAACACATTGGCCTTCTTAGATTTGTGCAGTAACGATAGGAGAAGACCGGCGACTCCAGGTAAGAGGTCTTCAAGAAGCCCACACACACCGACCAGTACCTACTGTTTGACTCACACCATTCACTGCAGCACAAACTTGGAGTTATTCGAACATTACAACACAAGGCCCAAGTGGTTCCTACAAGCATAGAGGGAAAGGAGAACGTGCAGAACGCCCTCTCTGTTTGTGGATATCCTAAATGGGCCTCCAATAGAACAAAGAGAGCAAAAAAACAGGACAACAGAGAATCAGAACTTAGGAGCTTACCTGGCTGGTGTTTCTGAAAAACTACAAAGGATTTTCAGACAACATGAAATCCCAGTCTATTTAGACTTAGACTTTGACAAACTTTATTGATCCACAAGGGAAATTATTTGGATACAGTAGCTCACACATCCCAATATAATATAATAACAGAGAGTAACAAAAATAGATGGTATAGCAAAAAGAGCAAGAGACAGGTATCAAATGAGACATAATTATAAAAATAAATGTATATGTACAAGTCAAAATAAAATAGAAATATAAGTAATAAACTATAAATAAACTATAAAGTCACAGCTATATACAAGAGACAAGAACGACAGTGCAAATACTATGCTGATTGACAGGGCATAGGTTATCCGTTACTTGAGATTAAGTTGTTGTACAGTTGTAGGGAGTATTATCTGTTACATAAGGGTGAGTTGTTGTACAACTGTATGGAGTATGGTATGAATGTAGTCCTGTATCTCTCACTGTTTGAGCGGAGCTGTAGGAGCCTGTTGGAGAATGAGCTCCTCTGTCCCTCTATAGTCTGGTGCAGTGGGTGAGCAGGCGTGTCCATGATGGAGAGCAGTTTGTCCAGTGTCCTCTTGTCCCTCACTGTGATAAAGGTCTCCAGCTCACAGCCAATCACGTAACCCGCTTTACGGATCAGTTTGTCAATCCGCCCAATGTCTCTTTAACTGGTGCCGCTCCCCCAGCAGACCACAGCAAAGTACAGGGCGCTGGCCACCACAGACTGGTTGAAGGTCTCCAGTAACTTGCTGCACACATTGAAAGACATGAGCTTTCTCAGGAAGTAGAGTCTGCTCATGCTCTTCTTGTAGACAGCATTACAGTTGTCCCTCCAGTCCAGTCTGTTGTTCACATGGACGCCAAGGTACTTGTAGCAGTCCACTATTTCCACGTCATGGCCCTGGATGGTAATGGGCTCCACTGGTGTCCTCTTCCTCCTAAAGTCAATCACCAGTTCCTTGGTCTTGTCAACGTTCAGGAGCAGATGGTTTGCCTGGGACCACTCCACAAAGTTTGCAATCAGTGTCCTGTACTCCAGCTCCTGTCCATCCCTGATACACCCTACCACTGCAGAGTCATCAGAGAACTTCTGCAGATGGCAGAACCTGGAGCTGTACTGGAAATCAGAGGTGTACAGAGTGAACAGGAATGGAGACAGGACTGTACCCTGGGGAGCTCCTACATTACTGACCACAGTGTCAGACAGGGTGGTCCCCAGTCGCACGTACTGAGGCCTGCCTGACAGGTAGTCATTAATCCAGGAGACAATGGAGGAGCTGACACCCATCCTGAGCAGCTTCTCACTCATCAGAAAGGGCTGGATAGTGTTAAAAGCACT
The DNA here is from genome assembly GCA_029959045.1 of Taenioides sp. WSHXM2023. Classification (NCBI taxonomy): domain Eukaryota; kingdom Metazoa; phylum Chordata; class Actinopteri; order Gobiiformes; family Gobiidae; genus Taenioides; species Taenioides sp. WSHXM2023. The sequence continues at coordinate 27,016,489 of CM057104.1, read as the reverse complement.
GGAGAAATCGAAGAACAATATCCTCACAGAACCCCCAACACTATCCAGGTGAGAGTGAGCCCGCTACAAAAGATAGATTAAAGCATCATCCACACTAATGTGGGCCTGATAGGCAAACTGTAGAGGATCCAGGGATGGTGCCACCAGGGGTCTGAGCTGAGCCAGAACAAGTCTCTCAAACACTTTCATGACATGAGATGTCAAAGCCACTGGTCTGAAGTTATTAAGTCCAGATGGAATAGGCTTCATGGGCACAGGCACAATGCAGGAGGTCTTCCATAGCACTGGTATCCTCTCAAGCTTCAGGCTCAGTGTGAAGAGAAAAGATCCCAGTGAGCTGAGCAGCACATGTCCTCAGTACTTGGTCCGGTCCAGGAGACTTGTTATGGTGAATTTTCTCCAACTGCCTTTTCACCTGCGCAGGTGACAAAGACAAAGAGCTGGTTCCTCCGTGGGGGTAGTAGTAGGTGTGGGAGCAGAGATGATGGGCTGATGAATGGTCGTCTGAGTGGTCTGTGGTGAGGTGTGGATTGGGCGTCTGGGAGGTGTAGAGGTGGGGGTGCCAGGGGATGAGGAACGATTAAAATGCAAATTGATCTGTCTGGGCTATTGTCCTGCAGCTTTGATCGAGGGCTGAAGCCAGTGATGGCCTTCATCCCTTGCCACACTTCCCTGATGTTATTTTGCTGGAGTTTTGCCTCAAGCCTCTTCCCGTATGCTTCTTGCCCTCGTCTGAGCTGGATCTTCAGCTGCTGTTGCACCCTCTTCACCTCGTCCTTATCGCCAGAGTTGAAGGCCCGCTTCTTCTTATTAAGTAGATTCTTCAGCTGGCTGGTGATCCAAGGCTTGTTATTGGGGTAACAACGGACAGTGCATGTGGGGAAGTTGATATAATCCGTTATACAGTCCGTCATGCTGTCAATGTTGTCCCCATGCAGCAGGCAGAGCACATTCCAGTCTGTTGTCTCGAAGCAGTCCTGAAGGGCATCGCTGGCTTCCTGACTCCACTTCCTTACAGTCCTAGTGGTGACAGACTTCCTCTTTACTGCAGGGACGTACTGAGGCATTAACAGGTCAAACCCACAAGCACTTTAGGACCCAAACTGGCCCACCCAAAAGACAAAACACTAAGCCACAAACAAAGCAATGTGGTTCTACTCCATTCAGTGTAATGAAGACTGCAGTGAGTGCTACATTGGAGAAACAAAACAGCCACTTCACAAGAGCCAACACAGACGAGAAAGCAGCAGTGGACCTCGCTCTTCCGTACATCTCAATCTCAAAGCTACTAACCATTCCTTTGAGGATAGTGAGCTACAAGAAGCTAAAATAAATGGTCTGAGAGGGAAGTGAAAGAGGCTATTTTTGTTAGGAAAGACAATCCATTTTTACTTTTTTGTCCGTAAATAAATTCCTATTCCTAATATGAACCTCAGCTCCAAAGTCATCCCTGTAATCGCTAGCATTGTGAGCTTCATTTGATTGGAACAGAATGCTATGGGTGACGTCACACTCTCTTAGTCCACTTCTTTATACACTCTTTGTACCCAACCCCCATTTTTCCATCCTTCTCTCCTCTCTCTTCTCACCCTCTCTCACTCCCTCCTTTTTCTCCACCCCCTTCCTCTTCCTCCTTCATGCTCCATCTCTGTACACTACTCTGTCATATGCTTCAGTGTCACATAGCTATCTGCATGCACTTTAAATGATGTCTCTATCTACACTTATACATCCACTCATATGAACCCCACTTCCCTTCCTCCTCCCCATGTGGACTTGGCTGGGGTCCCAGATCTGGACTGGACTCTGGCTGGGTCACCTTCACTCAGGCCTGGGACATGTGGGACATCTGGGACTGTGAGAGACATTGAGACTGGAACACTATCTCCAGTGTTCCATGTCCCAGCCACAACACACACTATGTTTACATCCACAGATTAAAGAGATTAAAGAAGATATAATATTGTGTTTGTGTCTGATCTATACAGTTATAATCTATGACATCATGGATCATTATGTTATAATGTATCAGTGTGTTTGTGCTTGCAGAGAGCAAATAACTTGTGAATAAGACAGTTTGTAGCATGAAAGATTGTAGTGTGACAATAAAATGCACAACGTAAATAAGCCTGTTTCTGCCAAAAGTGTGGTTATGTGTGTATGATAGTTGTTTTATTAGTGCTAATTCTAAATTACTATATGCATTTTTTTTTAGCATACTCAGAGTTCTCTGTTCATGTAAATGTAATTATTAATACACTTGCAAAAAGTACTCTGACTACGCTATAGTGTCAGTAAGGCTCTGATTTCTCCAAAGATCAGACAACTCTGTTCTCTGTTATTTTATTTTATTTTTTTTTTAGGTATGCCATCTGTTTGTAGACCTATAGATCCATATCTATCATAGATCATGATTCACAAGCTTGATTAGTCTTTATATAAATACAATTACTATGTGATCCAATAACATTTATGAGGCGTTTTATAGCTCATGAAGTCTATTGGGTCTAACAGATTTTATACAGTGAGCCTCAGTCTGTCCTAGCACCAGTGCTCTCCATATGGGCCACTGTTACAGTCCTACGCCTGGTCACCGTGCTGGACTCAACACCCCCATCACTGCCACCACTCCCCACGACCACAGTGCACTCTTATGCACCCCTACCCCAGCCCCCCTCCTTCGCTATTTACCGCGGTTCCCCGATCACGGAAAGCGAAATAAATATGATAAAAGCGGCCGCTTATTAAGTTTATGACTTAAATATTCCCTAACTGAGTGTGTTCATGTAAATCTGGAAATTTGAAATCGCAGCTGAAGCTGTAAAACAGCCGTAGGCTCCAACCGACTTCCTCGTTCACTCTCTCCCTCGTGCTTTCTTATATCATAATGCCAAACCCATATTGGCCATTAAAAAAATAAAAAATAACTTTAGACACAATAAAATCCAGGCACTTGAAAAAGTAAAAGTCACACGAGATTGGCCATATTTGGAAGTTCAGAGGGAGTTTCTAACCAAATACAAATACATTTTTATGTAAATGAAATGTAAACGAGCGTGGAGGTGTTCGTAGCTGGGTGTTCGGTGCAACGGCCACTTAAAAAAAATTCGGGAGCCTAAGAACGCTTTGTGAGTGTGGTGCAGAGTTCTCTCAGAATCTTCTTAAAGTGGAAGTTACAAACATTTCTCAAGAAAATATTAATGAATGAGGCCCATTGTTTCCTAGTACTTTTTTCTGCATAACTAGTAGTTTTTGCATGAACTCCCGCTGTAGGTGTAGTCTTGAGTGCAGTTTGGGTGAGATGTACAGAGATACATTAAAATAGTTTTGAGAGATTTTGCTACACCCACCAAGAATTTTTTTAGTTGAATACAGTCCTAGTAAATATGATTAGGACTTGTATGTCAGAAAGGTCTTATTACTCTTTTGGGTTTGTCCAAAAAGAACAAATCAAATCCCCAGTGTATTGTCCAAGTGTGGTATCAGAACACCAGTGCCTCATGCTCTCATGTGTTGATGTGGTATTGTGCCTATGACTAACAGATGAAAGAACAGCACCGCCGCACCAAGCAAACTTTCAACTCAACCCTAAAACATTACACAGTGTATGGAACACCATGAATCACTCAAAGGTAGGATCTGGGCAACACTACGGCTCATACAACAACATAAATAAAGCTAGTGTTGAGGGCAACTTGAGTTCTGGAGCGTAGTTATGCATGCTGCATGCTGAATGCATGGCTGCGGGAAGTGGCAAGCGGGAGTTTTTTTTTTTGTTCTAAAATTGTCAGAGACAATGTTTTTAAATTGTTCTTACATTGTTCTTAAATTGTCAAAGACAATATTAAAGTTTATATGCCAATAAAATGTTGAATTTCAATCTATTTATTTATATTTAAAATATATTTTAAATAGGCCTATAGGCTAAGAAGGTTTAAAAAAAAAAAAAAAACTTTTTCACAGAAGCCCCTGTTAAAAATTACTTCCAGTGGCCCTGTCTGAATGTGTCAGATGAACTGTACCACAAGTGTCCCTTATATTTCTCTATATATATTAGGGATGCAACAATATTCAATATAATATCAAATCGTTCAATACTGGTGTCACAATTCGATACACATGTTCAGTTGATACACACGTATCCCTCCATGTGCGCTGTGTTGTCATTTTGGTCAGAAAGAGAAACAGTTATTGCACCGTTCACGTCAGATGCAGCAAGAAAATCGTTTGGGTTTAAAGTTGCAATATTCTAATAGAGGTGGGTTTTATCTTTCAGTCACTTTTTATTTTACATTGATAGACCAAGGAATGACAAAGATATTAACTTTTAAATACTTAAGAATCGCTTTTGGCTTTACATCGGCTTTAATCAAATGCGTGACGTGACTCGTGTTATACGCAAATCTTTTTTTTTTTACTCTATCTTATAAGTTTTACTCAGAAAATGGTATGTTGAGATATTTCTATGTATAGTTTGAGTGTTCAGAAAGTAGATGGGAGAGCACAGTGTGGGTAAAAAGAGCAGGGCAATGTGGGAGGAGCTTCTGTCTCTGCTGCTGCTGGAGACGAGGCAGAGCAGCGCGGACACAGGGAGCCTGTGTGAATGGAGAGAGAGGAGAGACAGGCTCAGGATGAAAAGAAAAGAAATCATCAAATCATCATCAAAAAAGAAAAAGTCTGATAGCAAAAAAGAGAAATTCAATTTGTCAACTGGTGGACATGTCCACCAGCATCTGACCAGAACTGAAGAAGCAGCTTGGATGAGCTGCGAAACGTATTCGACCAAATAAACTTTGTCCAGTTGACAAATTGAATTTCTCCTTTTGCCATGGATTCTACCTGGACGACTGAGGGATTCTACACAAAAAGTCTGATAGTGTAGCTCCCCTAGCACTCTATATTAAGAGTAGATTGGCTATATTATAAAATATAAAATAGCCTAAGAAAGCATTGTTCTTATTTTCACTGAATAAAAATTCTGAGCTGTAAATCACTGAACAAAATGAACTAAAATACTTCACATATAAACTATAACTTTACAGTAGTTGTACTGTAATGTATTGTATGTAATGTATGTATTGTTTCAATAATGTCTTATTATATTTTAATATTATACTCATTAGCAGAAAAAAACTTTCTTTTTGCGTCTTAAAATGTATTGAAATCAAATCGATATTGTGACCCCTATATTGAGATATATATCTAATCGTGGGAAAACTGTATTGTTACATCCCTTATATTATATATTATATATTATGTGTATATATATATATATATATATATATATATATATATATATATATATATATATATATATATATATATATATATATAATGTATATATATATACATAATATATAATATATACATAATATATAATATATAATATAAGGGATGTAACAATAATAAAAAAAAAAAATGTGTTCCTCACCTTCCACGGTGGTTGGTCTCTCTCACCCTCATCAGCTCGGGCCCTCTACCAGAAGCCTGGGAGCTTGAGAGTTCTGCGCAGTATCTTTGCTGTTCCTAGTACTGCACTTTTCTGGACTGAGATGTCTGATGTTTTTCCGGGTATCTGCTTGAGCCACTCCTCCAGTTTGGGGGTTACAGCCCCGAGTGCTCCGATCACCACGGGCACCACTGATGCCTTCACCTTCCAGGCCTTCTCCAGCTCTTCCTTGAGCCCCTGGTATTTCTCTAGTTTCTCGTGTTCCTTTTTCCTGATATTACCATCACTTGGTATTGCAATGTCCACCACCACGGCTTTGTTCTGTTGCTTATCCACCACCACTATGTCTGGTTGGTTCGCCATCACCATTCTGTCAGTCTGTATCTGGAAGTCCCACAGGACCTTGGCACGCTCATTCTCCACAACCTTTGGGGGAGTTCCCCACCTTGACCTTGGGGTCTCCAGCCCGTACTCTGCACAGATGTTTCTGTACACTATGCCCGCCACTTGGTTGTGTCGCTCCATGTATGCTTTCCCTGCCAGCATCTTACACATATATATATATATATATATATATATATATATATATATATATATATATATATATATATATATATATATATACATAGTCTATGACACAAAAATGCCTATGAAATATTGATTCATATAACTAGTACATAACAGCGTGGTACAAATTGTGCAGAGAAGTTGGAGATAGGAAGAGGTCAGTGTGATACAGAGTAACAGAAATTCTTTAAAAGCCGTTTTGAGTCAAAGGGCACATTCACATTAGGACCTTTGAAGCATGATTGTGTAGGGTTCTATGGCCCGCACTCACACCTGCACAACTGAACCGAGCCATGGCCTGATGACGTCATCACACAGCACTGTTTGTTTACATGTCACACAGCAGAGCTATCGCTTTTAGTGGAAAAATAAGTCCAGCGGCAGAAATCCCTGCAAAGTCCCAATCATGCTGCACCTGGGCATGGTTCACATTGGACAAACGTACCATGCTATAGGGGCTTGAGCATGGTACTAAAGTCCTAGTTTGCGTGCACCATAAGGCTGCGTTTGCATGTCCACACTATCTAGGGCACTATTCAGAGGTCACACCATGTTGTCTGAATGTCCAGTAGTGAATAAGTAATGCAATCAAAATTTCCCACAGTGCACCTTAAAGAGTAGTGCCCAGCAATAGTTACTAGACTGGCCAATATCGAGAGTTGTAAAAACAACAGTGGTCAAAAACAAGATTTTATCTGCATACAATACCATTGAATGGAAGTGCTGTTTTAACACAAGCTAAAGTGAGCGGCGAACGCACAGATCAACCACTTTTGTCCTTCCAATAACATTAACTTAAAATTATAAATCAAGATGGTACGTCCTGAATGTTACTCTTTAAGTTACTTTTCCTTGAATTGTATTTTCCTAATATTTTTACTCTTAACTGAGTAATTTCATGGATCACTACTTTGTACTTGTACTTGAGTATTATTATTTTAAAGTAACATTACTCTTACTTGAGTATAATTTTTTGGCTACTCTACTCACCTCTGTTTTTTACTCACAGTTCAGAATCAGTCCAGTCTGTGACCACTGCTCTGGTATCTGCACTCCACTTGACCCATAGGACACAGTGCTAATTATAGACCTCTGTATGTTTTTTTCTGTATGAGCGTGCACGTGTGGGTGAGCATGCAAGTGTCCAGGGTGGCGCGGCCTTATCACCCCTGCCCGCTGTGTAGCATTCATTGGCAGCGACATTGTGTCGCGCTCTGTGTTCAAATTAAACACGCTGCTAGCTTACACACTATCTCCTCTCTGCTGGAAGCCAGGTTTAAGGACTTTGTCCGGGAGGAGTTGTCGCCTAAGCACCGATCGGCCATGTTGTGCGCTTTGTTATGATTCTCCTGATAGCTTATGGCGTCACACAGGCCCTCCTTTCTTTGCTGCCCCATTCACAAAGCTGAAACAACCTGGGAGCACAGCCACACTCCCCAGCCCAGGGACCTGGTGTAGGCTAGAGGCCAGTGTTGTTACAGGGGTGGTGGAGGGGCACGGAGAACTGCATGTATTGACCCCAGCACACCTCTGCTAACTGTGTGATGCAGAGTGAATGAGATAAGGCCATGTGGAGGCTGTTTGTAGAGCTAACAGCACTGTGGGCAGGTCTATACATCACTGGTCCTGTCACAAAATAAAGGTAGTAATCTCCTTCTCAAGTACATTTACTTGAGTAACATAATTTCTTTTTGGAGGAATTATGGCATTGTAACTGTACTCTTACGTGAATAAATGTTTTGGTTTCTCCTTCCACTGTGAGTAAGTCTGCATGTGATAAAAGCTTTATGTTGACAATATGCAAAGATTTGAACATTTATATTTCTTGAAGGGTTGTCAAAATATCGAATCAGATACTAATCAATATTAAAACTAGTAAAAACTATATACTCATTGGAGCAGGTATAGATCCTAAAAAGTCCCATTGACAGGACTGAAATGACCCTTTCCTAAATAGTTTCAGAATGACCTTGAGCTGTATTAGAACAACTATAAAAGCACATATACTAGTATGTGCCAATGGACCACTATCTGGACTACCTGGATGACTGAAGGATTACACAGATTTTGTCATTTAAAGTTGAAAATTACATTCTATTGTCTAAAGAGAGTTTTTTTTTTTCAACGTAGTATCAAGATCAGTATTGAATATTGAGTCTGTGCCGTTTTATTAAAAATTAGTTCATTTCTTTTAATCACTGGGCCTTGAGGAACAAATTCCGTGATCCTTGATAAAGAACCTTGAGTTTGAAATACTGGTATTGTGACAACACTAGTTTCTTCCTCCTTCTCCTTTAGATAATAATCGTGTCCTTTTTCTTTGAAAATACCATATTTTGTGCATTATTAAATGTTTTAACTTCAGCAGGGGCAGGAGCAGAGAGAGCAGGGGTAGGAGCAGAAGGGCAGGGGCAGGAGCAGGGGGGAAGCAGACAGCAGAAAACACAAACAGAGCCGTGGTGTAGAGAGGATAATTCAGACTCAGAGAGGCACTTTGGTGATTTAAGGAGGCAGAGGAATGCAGAGTGACACAGCTAAAGCTATTGGGTCTGTCTGTAATAGGTACAGATAAAGGATTAGAAACAGATTTTTACAACTCTTTGGTAGAGTGGCCAAAAATTGTAGGAATAACGTTATTTCAAAATAACATGGAGGTAACATAGTGATCTAAATATGTTATGTGCTAGCAGTTAGTACCCCACAGAAGTGTAATACCCCCTCTTTAAACTGTGTATTCAAATTCATGAGTTTATCTAAGCCCAATGGAAGCATGTAGTTCTCCCCCTCCTCCACCTCCTGCCCCATGCCTGGCTCCTCTGTGCTGCTAAGAGTCTACATCACAGTCCAGTGCTGGCGCTGGGACGTGGCCACTCTGCGGTGCTCCTGTTATCCGTATCATACAGTTTACATGTTTTATCTCCAAACCCACCCCACCCCCTCCCACAGCCCGGACGCCCAACGTCACACAATGTTCGGTCACTCTGTCTACAGGCGGCTGTTTGTGTCCACTGCCAACACAAACGGCTGCTGATAAGACCCTGCTAAAACATGCTAAATAGTCTATGACACAAAAATGCCTATGAAATATTGATTCATAAAACATCTGATAACTAGTACATAACAGCGTGGTACAAATTGTGCAGAGAAGTTGGAGATAGGAAGAGGTCAGTGTGATATAGAGTAAAGTGTCAGGCTGACCAGAGGTGTCACTGTCTGACTCCATCATCCAATAATGATAATGTCACCGATCTGAGTCTACCTCCCACGTGCACAGACAGAACTAACATGACCTCCCATATACTGTCAGTGGGATTTATAATGTGTGAAGTACAAGTCTGATGTTGGCAGCTACAGGACATGGACCTACGCCCAAACTTTGTTAGAACTGTATTGTTATTGCATATTAAAGATCACATATTATGGCAAAGAAGAAATTCAATTTGTCAACTGGACAAAGTCACATATTATGCAAAACGTATGCTTTTCTTTCTTATGTACAGACTACTGTGTTTATCATGTGTTGATAGGTAGAACTCAAACTCTTCAGCTGTGAGAATGTTGGTACGCCTCCTCATCCCACTTTACAGTTTGGTGCATGCGTTTCCGGATCTTGATGGCCTCCCTGATCCAACGATTGTACTTGTTGCTCTCTGTGTCTATGACCTTGGCTTTTTCCTGCAACAGGTTTAATTTGATTGGGAAGATGCATTCAACAGCTTTGCTCCAGACTGACACTTCGCTTGCTATGATACTTGTGGTCAGAATTCCAAATATGGAACTCGGCTCCATATTCACGCCTATAACTGCTAGCCTTGATGAGCTTTATTTAACTGGAGCCAAACGCTATGAGTGACGTCACACTCACTTAGTCCACTTCTTTGTACAGTCTATGGTCCTGACTAATGAGAGCCCTCCTGGAAGCCTCACCTGTATGTGTCTGTGTGTGTGCATGTGTATGTGTGTGTGTATGTCTATACGTATATGCAGTGTGTGAAATACCCGTCAATATTTGGAGGGGTTCCCATCTCCGAATTGTTGAGCAATACAGATATACATTTTCAATATGCAGTAGCCTATTGCAAAGTTGTGCATTACAATGGAAGCAAATGACATACCAGCTTGTCAAAGCCTGATCCCGTCATATCTCAGAAGCTCAGCAAGGCAGGGCCTGGTTAGTACTTGGATGGGAGACTGCTGGGAAAATCAGGTGCCACAGTGGGGCACCAGTCACAAAAACTGTCGTTGTGTCCTTAAGCAAGATACTTCACCTACGTTGCCTAGTATGAAAGTGGTTTGTGAGAGAGTGATGGCGGTGGTTGAAGAGGCCGATGGCGCAGATTGGCTGCCTCGCTTCTGTCAGTTTGCCCCAGGGCAGCTGCGGCTACAATAGTAGCTTATCACCACCAAGTGTGGAGTGAATGAATAATGATCTGTAAAGCGTCTTTGAGTGTCCAGAAAAGCGCTACATAAAACTGATGCATTATTATTATTATTATTATTATTATTATTATTATTATTATTATTATTATTATTATTATTAGGTATGGACACGCAGCCAGTGCACTTGTCAAGGACTAGGGTTTCCAAGACAATAACTGGGGACAGAGACTTAGGGTACAATACATATTTGAATGTATATATTTGATTTGCACACATTTGTTTACGTTTTACAGATACTAAACTCAAAACTACATGGCTAATTTGCATAAACTATAAGCGCTGAAAAAAAACCCCAGCTAGTTTCTTTTGCCGCTGATGCGGACAGCTTCAGTCAGACTAAAGGACACGTGTGTGTTTGAAAGAGGGCGGGTGTACAGTATTATGTGTGATAATAATAATATGATATATCGGATAAGGATCGGCTCCTCCAAATCTGAGGCCATGGTTCTGGACCAGAAAAAGATGGCTTACCCTCTCCGGGTGGGTGGAGAATCCTTGCCTCAAGTGGAGCATTCAAGTATCTTGGGGGCTTGTTCGTGAGTGAGGGGAGGATGGAGCGTGAAATTGACAGGCAGATCGGTGCAGTGTCTGCAGTGATGTGGTCGCTGTATCAGATCGTTGTGGTGAAGAGGGAGCTGAGCCGAAAGGCAAAGCTCTCGATTTACCGGTCAGTCTACATTCGAGCTTTTGGTAATGAGCGAAAGGACAAGATCGCAGATACAAGCGGCCGAAATGAGTTTCCTCTGCAGAGTGGCTGGGCATTCCCTTAGAGATAGTGTGACGAGCTCAGTCACATGGGAGGAGCTTGGAGTAGAGCCACTGCTCCTCCACGTCGAGAAGAGCCAGCTGAGGTGGCTCGGGCATCTGTTCCTGATGCCTCATAGTCGCCTCCCTCAGCAGTTGTTCCGGACATGTCCCACCGGGAGGAGGCCCCGGGGCAGACCCAGGACACGCTGGAGGGACTATGTCTCTCAGCTGGCCTGGGAACGCCTTGGGGTCCACCCGGAGGAATTGGAGGGTGTCCAGGGTGAAGGAAGTCTGGGAGTCCTTGCTTAGACTGCTGCACCTGCGACCCGGCCCTGGATAAGTGGAAGATCCGGGGCTGGATGGATGGATGGAATATGATATATGTATAATGTGTGTAGATATATTTATGGATGGCTCCTCAACTAGTAAATCCTCTGACTTCCACTTGGGGCACCTTGGTTCCAATCCTCCTCCTAGGGTGTGTATAATATCATTTGTGTACAGGGTGTAATGTGGATGGAAAGTATAATAATAATAATAATAATAATAATAATAATAATAATAATAATATATATATACTCTATTATTATTATATAGATATACATATACATATATTGCTATCTACATATTATATGCTGTCACTAAACCTGTATCTGGATAATAGATATATCTGTGGATGGATAGCAGCTGGATGGCTCAACTAGTAAATTCCCTGAAGTTCACATGGGGGACCCAGGTTCTAATACCCCACCGAGGGTATGTATAAAATGTCTATATGCTGTTATGTGTGAGTAGTGTGTGTGTGTTTGTAATATATTGATACTATAATGTGTGTATAAATATATTTATTTATTTTTAGTATAATGTGTGTAGATAGATATATCTATAGATGAATACCAGTTAGATAGCTCATCTAGTAAATCCCCTGACTTTCAAATGGGTGACCAGGGTTCCACATGGGCCAGCTGCACAACTCGAATAACCAATTTTTACCAAAATGTGTGGCTACAGTTACTACACTGTGCGGACTAAAGTATAAATCTAGACTGATGATTTGAAGATTTGAGTTTTATATCTCATTGGCTGGGAAGCCTGTAACTCTCTTATTCTCAGTGAAACAAGCCAGAAGAATCAGGGTCAGCACAGAAGGGTATTGGCAAAAACACCAGAGGAGCCAAACACCAACTCCTGGTTAACCGAACAGTCGCCCGTGACTGCAGAAACCGTCAGACCAACCTGTGCACTGCCTGGATTGATTACAAGAAAGCCTATGACTCAATGCCACACACATGGATCACTGAGTGCTTGGAGTTGTACAATATCAATTAGACTCTAAGGGCGTTCATTGCAAACTCAATGTGGTTGTGGAAAACCACCCTTGAAACCAATGGCAAGCCACTTGCACAAGTGTCCAACAAATGTGGCATATACCAAGGAGATGCACTGTCCCCACTGCTGTTCGGCATAGGTCTGAACCCCCTCAGCCAAATCACTGACCGCACTGGCTATGGATACCGACTCAGAAACGGGGCAACAATCAGCCACTTCCTCTACATGGATGACATCAAGCTGTACACTAAGAGTGAGCAAGACATCGACTCACTGATCCACACCATCAGGATCTACAGCACAGACATTGGAATGTCATACGGGCTCGAGAAATGTAGTAGGATGGTGACAAAGAGAGGGAAGGTAGTCCACAGAGAGGGGGTCTCACTCCCAGAGGGAACAATAGCAGACATTGAGGACAGTTACAAGTACCTTGGTATCCCACAAGCAAATGGCAACCTTGAATAGGCAACAAGGAAAGCGGCAACAAGGAAAGCGGCTACGGCCAAAATGCAACGAGTAAGGCAAGTCCTAAGAAGCCAGCTCATTGGCAAGAACAAGGCACAGGCAATAAACAGCTATGCCCTGCCAATGATCAGATACCCAGCAGGAATCATAAGCTGGCCAAAGGAGGAGATACAGACCACAGATGTTAAGACACGAAAGCTCCTGACCATGCATGGAGCGTTCCATCCCAAATCCAGCACCCTGAGACTGTATGCGAGCCGGAAGGAAGGAGGCCGAGGACTAGTGAGTGTGGGAACCACTGTCCAGGAAGAAACATCCAAAATCCATAAGTATGACAGCCAACCAACAGATGATGTGCTTAGAGAATGCCTCAGACAGTGGAGCTCAGAGGAAGAGGTGTTGGAGGGACCATCATGGCAGGACAAGCCCCTACATGGGGCATACCATAACTGAAGTGGCTGATATCAAAAAATCCTACCAATGGCTAGAAAGGGCTGGTCTGAAGGACAGTACATAGGCCCTCATCCTGGCTGCACAGGAGCAGGCCTTGAGCACCCAAGCAATAGAGGCCCAGATCTACCACACCAGACAAGACCCAAGGTGTAGGCTGTTCAAAGAGGCTCCTGAGACAGTCCAGCACATAACTGCAGGGTGTAAGATGCTGGCAGGGAAAGCATACATGGAGTGACATAACCAAGTGGTGGGCATAGTGTACAGAAACATCTGTGCAGAGTACAGGTTGGAGACCCCGAGGTCAAGATGGGAAACAACCAAAGGTTGCGGAGAATGACCGAGCCAAGATCCTGTGGGACTTCCAGATACAGACTGACAGAATGGTGATGGCGAACCAACTACACATAGTGGTGGTGGATAAGCAACAGAACAAAGTCGTGGTGGTGGACATTGCAATACCAAGCGATGGTAATATCAGGAAAAAGGAACACGAGAAACTAGAGAAATACCAGGGGCTTAAGGAAGAGCTGGAGAAGGCCTGGAAGGTGAAGGCATCAGTGGTGCCCGTGTTGATCGGAGCACTCGGGGCTGTAACCTCCAGACTGGAGGAGTGGTTACAGCAGATACCAGGAAAAACATCAGACATCTCAGTCCAGACAAGTGCAGTACTGGAACAGCAAAGATACTGCATAGAAGCATAGAACTCTCAAGCTCCCAGGCCTGTGGTGGAGGGCCCGAGCTGGATGAGGGTGAGAGAGACCAACCACCGTCTCTATACAAATTGATATATTATATATATATATATATATATATATATATATATATATATATATATATATATATATATATATATAAATTTGGCTGGCATTGCATTTTGTTCCTTCCTTTGTTCTCAGTGTTAAGTCACTCCCCTTTCAAAGTACACATATTGTGTGCATCCTGCAAATGAAACTATTGCACATCACATCAGTTTTGTATCATGTTTTTTTGTGTATTTATGGAGACTTGTGGGAACATGGTGACGTAGTCTTGTGGGTGGAGCATTGGACAGAATTTTCCAGCTAACCATAAGGAGGGTTCGAATAGGGCATGGGAGAGATCGCTAGATTACCCAAACATGCAGGGCAATTAAAATCTCTTCAGGCATGTTTTTGATAAGGGATCATTATAACATGGTAGAAAGCATAATATCCATTCTTTAAGCTTAGCATCAGTCTCTAGAAAATATATGTAAGCCAATGTAATGTCCCCAAAAATAATGTAAACCTTACATGTGTTTGTGTGCATCAGTCATAAGCAGTAGTTTTATGGTGGATTAGTGCTGTCACTGTGCTCAAACGGGAAGCATCTGGGCCACACTGAACTTTATCTGTGTCCAACTTACTCAAGGCCGCCGCGTTCACTAACAACACGCCACAATGACGAATCCCCAACTCTGGAACTCAACCTGGAATACAAGATGTGTTTTGGGGAGGAACACTCATGAATTTGGTCAGGGCCTTTGAATTGGCTTTGTAACAGGAAGAGAGAAAGTTTCATTTCAAATCTGCAGTGAAGCAAAAGTAGATGAAGTACACTGAAGTGCGATATGGAACCTACCATATGTCTCGACCTAATAACCCTAGAGCATGTTTATCAACGTAGGTTAGACACAGTACTCAGAAAGACAATACAGTAGGAGATCGATTTAACTTGTTGATGTGTTGACTTGTTGACGTTTGGGCTATTAGCTGAAATCTGTCTTCAAAACTGTCACTGGTTTTGGTGGTGGTTTGTCATATATCAGCTGTTGTTACTTCCTGTAGGTGTGGACAGACTGATAAAATAACCACATGGATAGGGACAAGGCACTTGGATCGGAAAACAACAAGTTCAAACAGTGGAATGGGGAGGCCACTGAAATCAGAAAATGAGGCACAGACAGCATCAACCGTGAAGACAGGGCCTTCCTCCTTTCACACACCTGGGACACCCTCCTCCAGAGACCACCAGGGGGCAGGAGGCGTGGTCAGTCTGAGCAACTAGGCTGACCACACCTACAGGAAGTAACACAAACATGTCAACAACATAAATACATCTCATGCTGTATTATCTTTAAAAAGAACCAAAGCTGATAAATAAAAAAAAGAGGACAAAATAAACATTTTTGGACCTAAAGAAGAATAATCACATAAACACATTCTAAATTTGTACTTGTTAAAAACTGTGAACTTGTGGAAAAAAAAGAAAGAAATAATAATAATAAGAAGAACCTAAATAGATAAACAATAACCAAGATGGGCAAGATTGTATCCAAAGTTAATTTCCATCCTTCGTCCCTAAGTCTGCTGGACCAAAGCCAGCCACATAACCCACACATAAAACATGTACCATATTCCAAATGGCACAACACTTAAAGGTGTACAATGTAACTTTTTTGACAATGGTGTGAGGGGTCCACCTGTGTTGCCTTGAATACTTCACAGCATGGATTTAACTTTTAATATCATACTGTACTGTGTATATTCCACAACTAATTTGTGTAGAAGCAGAATCTTGCACGCCTGACATGACTTAGCACAGGACTCTTAAACCTGTAAAAGACATTAGTTGTTTGGATGAACGGTTGGAGACTCCTGAGAAGCAAAAGGCCTTTAATCAAACACTACTGGTTTATATGAGAAACACTGTCTGTGCAGCACTTTTAATAATGGCTGAGTGAAGTTGTGAATTTGATCCAAAGGGTTGAGGTGTTCCTGGGTTGGCTCACAGCTGATGCATGCTGCCAACATGTCCACTCTGAAGCAGATAGTAGTGTTTAGTGAAAAGGTCATGGAGCATTAGCGTTAGCATTAGAGGGGAGGCTATGGGCGCTAGAGGTGAGGGGCAGTTTGTGTGTTAAGAGAGAGTGCAGGCCTTCTGTAACTATGGGACATAACAGGACAGTACACTTTATATTTAGGGTTAGGGTTATATTTTACTTCTATGGAGTATTAACTTCTAACACATATTTAGATCACCATGATACCTTTTATTGTTTCGTTATAAATGTTATAGTTGTCCATTTTTTAAAATAAGTTTCACTTAAGTGTTTATCACACTGTGCACCCCCTCCTTTTGCTCTCTGTGTTAAGTCACTCAACCTTCATAGCATTATCACAACACAGTCAGCGTGCATCCCGCTAATGAAACTACTGCACATCGCATCAGGTATGTCAAGTTGCTGTGTACAGTTTTGTATCAGTTTTTTGTATATTTATTGTATTTATATGTATATAATTGTCATGTGGGAGCAAGGATGATGTAGGCTTGTGGGCGGAGCATTCCTCAGAATCTTACTGCTAACTGTGAGGAGGGTTTGAATAAGGCCTTTCTAGAAAACTCAAACATGGATAACATAAAAACTCGTCAGGCATGTTTTTGATGAGGGAACAACATTATGGCATGGTAGAAAGCTTCAAAAAAATAAACTTTGCATAATAGCCCCTCTTTAACAACTCTACCACAAACAATGGTCATATATAATAACATGCTGCTGTATAGCCAGACACTTCAGGTGAATGGGAAAGTATGAAATTTGGAGTTATCAGTTTGAAACATTTTATCATGATTAGTATTTCAGTAAACTGCACCTTACTGGAAATTACCCTAAAAATGATCCTACATACACAGAATATCCAATCTTCTACTACAAAGTCAATATAATGCAAAATTTACCTTTTGGCGCTTTCTACCATGACATTCCCTCACCAAAAACATGGCAGAAGAGGTTTTATATGTCATCCATGCATGTTTGAGTAATCTAGAGATCTCTCAGTCTTAGGAACAATCCTTATGTTTAGCAGTATGAACCCACATCTCTTATACAAGGCTGCACCCACAATCTTACATCACCCATGCTCCCCCACTATGTAAAAGCAGGATACAAAACAATATACTATAACTTCACAAACGATGGGTGCACGCTGACTGTATCGTGATAGTGCTCTGAAGGGGAAGTGACTTAACAAAGCTGACAAAACATTTACATACATTATTTAAAGCAAATATAACATTTTCAAAACAATACACGGTAACATGGTGATATAAATATGTTATGTGTTAACAATGAATACCTCATAGAAGTCTATTATCCCCTCTTTAATAAGATTTGGACAGATGAGGGATTTGCTGATATTCCATTTTAATCCTGATTGATTAACATTTTTGCTCCTAAAAAAAGGCAACATTTGAATTTGCATGCATTTTTGACTACAATCTTGTTTACTGAAATCTCCCTATTTTTCGAGTTCTGCCAGCATACCTGAGCTCTGGGAACACGCTGCAGCGAAAACAAGCCCATACCCATTTTAATACTTAGATCCTATCAGGAGGCTGCTTCAATTAGAGCCTACATGCTGAGTTTAGGTGTTCTCCGCATTGTTGGAAATTTCATTAAGTGAAGAAGCGCACTGGCGTATCTCGTTGTGATCCTGTGTTTGCTTTGGTTTGAAGTGCATGGCGTCCAATGATACTGGCATGGAGAGCCGCTTTACTGTGAAATTACCCATGATAACGGCCAGGCTTAATACAGGGGGATCACCCATGTCCATCTCATCTTAATGCAAAAATAAATAAATATGCAAAGGTGGAACATCCATGTCTTTTTATGGAGGATCTGTCTTCGCTTATAGACGCTCCATGTAAGGCCAAGTCACTAGGTCATATGAAATGCCACAATATAATTGTAGAGGCTAATCTTTGACTTTGTTTCTTCCTTGTAGTAATTTAACCTCTTCACAAAAAAAGATGACTAATACGCGTTTACCACTTGATGTCGTTGCAGCATGGTAAAAGCATGGTTGCTCCAGCCATCCTTTTCTTTATTTTCAAGAACAACATTTCTTCACGTGTAATTACATGAGAATACAACAAATAGGCAGTAGTGCGCCCCCAAATGTGCAAACCATGTATCAAATTTCTTTCTTTTAAATCAAACATATAAAATCATGTGCTGAAACATTTTAGATTGCCTTTTAAACAAAAATACAAATGAATTATTATGAATTGTTAATTATTTATGCAAATATGTAAACCTTATATAATGGTGCTTACAATAATATTATTAGTGTAAACTTGAGTACAATATTGACTGTGTTTTGTATTGATCATCATATCGTCTCGGTCCAGTTAATACTTGTGCCAGTGACATCGGTTCATAGCTAAGTCTTAAAACTAAAGAAGACATACAAAATGCATGTTTGATTTTCAACAAAAACTATGCCAGTGACTAAGTGAAAAACTGTTGGCTAATGCTAGCTACTTGAGACTGTAATGTTATTTGAGAGGGACTTGTTTAACAGCACAAATCAGCTCACCTGTTTTTTATGGTCAGATTGTGTTAAAACAAAATTCACATTAAAGTCTAACTTGAGTTATTGCGCTTCAGACAGAGCAGTGCCTCCAGTTAGAGTCACCCCCAGGGAAGGTTGATGGCATAATTTCAGATGGAGGACAGGAGCTTATATAACTCTATTGGATATTTGTTGTAGTTGGAAGAAATATCCAACCTTATACTCCATAAATGTTTAATCTAATTATTGTTAGGTATTAGCTCCACAAACTTGCCATATTCATCTTATGGCTTAAAATCTTTTTCAACAACAACATTGAACTTTGTGCCAGAGATATGAACCATAAACCAGGTCAACACATCTGCAATCTGACCAATCCATTCCACCACAGAATTCTGAGCTGTCCTCCTGCTTAGTTTAAACTATAGAGATTCTACAGTGGTGTGATGTCAACTGAAAGCAACCTATAGAAATGTGGTTGCATTCTATGTCAACCCTGATGACTTCCACATGAAACAAAGAACCGGTGTATGAAATGTCTTGCACAAGGACACAGCAACAAATGTGCTGAGGCGGAGCTGTGGTTGAAGATGAACAGTTTAAAAGTACACTATGGAACTTTTCTTGTGAGGGTCCACCACCATTGTCTCCAATGTTATTGACCTGCTTTAAGGTTTTGTAGCTAAAAACAATACCTTGAGAAACATGCTTTTTGTAAGCGAAGTCACCTCTCCACAGATCTGACCTGTAACATGGCCTGCTGTATTCTGCTTATTTCCATTTCAGCATATACAGTAAGTTAAATGCCAGTGTTTGTGTGTATGTGGGTAGCTGTGTTATTGTGTAAGGCTTTGGATGTGTTGAATCGTAAATGGAAGGTTTTATTATTATAGCACTCTGAGGGGGGAGTGATTTAATGTGGAGAACAAAGGGAGAGGGAACTCAGAGCATCAAAAAAGAAAATTAAACTTATTAAACTTGTGAATACATTGTTTTTGGCAAATATATAATTTTTTAAAACCGAAACGTTACGTGTTAGCAATTAAAACCTCACAGAAGTGTAATACCGACTCTTTAATATACGTTCACTAGCAAGGACCACGCCACGACAATGAAATACGTTAAAGATATTTATTGACGGTGAATAGATGTATAGACCCCTCTTGGGTCTGGCCTTGACGTGGCGAGGGGGCTTGTGCGTTCCCGGGACCTTGGAGAGCGATACCGTCGCAACATGGAATGTCCAGACGCTCCTTCGCCCCGGAGCCGCCACCCTGCTATCCCGAGAGCTCTGCCGCTACAACATCACCCTTGCAGGACTCTGCGAAGTCCGATGGCAAGGCAGTGGCGAAACAACAGCAGGCGACCACTGTTACATCTGGAGTGGCCCCGAGAGACGGACAGGCCTTTATGGCGTGGCTCTCGCCATCGCAAAGGCCCTCCGTAAGTGCCTCATCAGCTGGACACCTCTGAACAACAGACTGTTGTCTGCCCGCTTTCTCCACCAGCATGGCAAGGTGACAGTAATTGTTGCCTATGCGCCCACCGATGTCGCTGACGAGGATGCGAAGGATGCCTTTTTCGACCAACTCCATCAGGCTGCCAACCAAGCCCCACCACACGACATCACCATCATCCTCACGGACGCCAACGCCACTCTATCTAGCTGCGACCGGCCCGCAGGCTCACCTGTTGGCACAATTTTTGCTGACAAGACCACAAACGACAATGGTAACCGCCTTCTCCTTCTCTGTCACCACAACAACCTCTGTGTTGCTGATACCTGGTTTCCCCGGAAACTCATCCATCACTGGACTTGGTACAGCCCAGATGGCAGAACCAGGAAAGTGCTGGACCACATCCTCATATCGCGACGCTGGAAGTCGTTTGTCACCAACTGCCGTGTTTACAGAGGAGCAGAGCTTGGCAACACCGACCACCGCCTCTTGGTGGCCCAGCTTAAGCTAAAGCTGCGAGCCAACCAGCACACCAAAACCCCGCCTCGCCTGGACTCCTCCCTACTCACTGATCCAAACATCGCTGCAGACTTCAGCCGCTCTGTCCGCCGTACCTTCGATGCCCTGGCCCTGGCAAGGGTGACCGGCTAGACTGCTACAACCACAGAGGCATTACCCTTCTCTCCATCCCCGGCAAGCTCTTTACCAGGATCTTGCTCACCAGTGCTCTCCCAGCCATCAGAAGCAGTCGCCGCCCCCAGCAGGCTGGCTTCATGCCTAACCGCTCCACAACAGACCACATCTCCGCTGTTCATCTGCTGATAGAGAAGACCTATGAATTCCGCAAAGACCGACATCTCTACATCGGGTTCATAGATCTAAAGGCTGTCTTTGACACCGTCTGCCATGCTTCACTGTGGAGTATCCTACAGGCCCTTGGAGCACCACCCAAGATCGTCGCCCTACTCAAGCTGCTTTACAGCAACGCACAGAGCTGTGTCCGCGTTAACGGCAAAGACTCTGACTGGTTTCCCATCTCCAGTGGCGTCCGTCAGGGCTGCGTGGCTGCTCCCGACCTCTTCAACTGCATCATTGACCACCTGATACTCAAGGTCTTTGAGCGGGTCCCCGGAGTGTCCTTTGGCGACTAAAAAACTGAAGTCATTCTATTAGGCCCTAAACACCTACGAGACTCTATTGTGGTTTTGTCCCGGCCTGCAGCTGGGCTCGATGTAAAGTTTGACTCTCTAACTGAGCAGATAATCACATTGGACAATGTCAGTGTAGCCTCCAGCTCCACTGTAAGAAATCTTGGAGTCCTATTTGATCAAGAGCTCTCATTTAAAGCACACATAAGCCATGTCTGTAAAACGGCTTATTTTCATTTGCGCAATATAGCCAAAATTAGAAATGTACTGGCAAAAAATGATGCTGAAAAACTTGTCCATGCTTTTGTCACTTCGAGGTTAGACTACTGTAACTCCCTGCTTGCAGCTTGCCCTAAAAGCTATATAAAAAGCCTTCAATTGGTTCAAAATGCAGCAGCAAGAGTACTAACAGGTACTAAAAAACGAGAGCACATTACTCCAGTATTAAAAAATCTTCATTGGCTTCCGGTTGAGTTTAGAGTAAAATTTAAAATTCTTCTTCTAACCTATAAAGCTGTAAATGACATGGCCCCTTCCTACATTAAAGATGAAATTGTACCTTTCATCCTAACCGTTCACTCCGCTCTCAAAATGCTGCACTATTGATGGTTCCTAGAGTCGCTAAAAGTACTTTAGGAGGTAGAGCTTTTAGGTACCAAGCACCCTTGTTGTGGAATCAGCTCCCTGCTCATGTCAAAGAAGCTGACACAGTCTCTACATTTAAGATTAGGCTCAAAACGTTCCTCTTTGAATCAGCTTATGGTTAGGTCAGTTAGGAACAGAAACTTAACCCATAGGCCTAGTTAAGCTGCTCTAGGAGATATATTACTGGGGAAAGTATGGCAACTTGAGCACTGTCCTCTGGTTTCTCCTACTTTTTCTCCTCCTACTGTTAAGAATATTCAATTACTAGTTCATTCGTAGTCTGTTCTTTGCTATTCACATGTTGTCCCTGTCCCACTCCCCTTTTGGGGAGTGTAACTGTTTCAGATGCTGCTGTTCCAGTTTGGACCGCTGCTGTCCCCTAGTGTCGAGGACCTGGACCCCTCCTCTCCTTCCCTGTCCTGGATTAACTGTCTTTGTCCTGCTAGATTAGTAGTTTCATCTGCCTGTCCGTCCATAGGAGTGGATCTCTCCTTCACTGTGGTTCTCCTCGAGGTTTCTCCGTTTTCCCATTGGGTTTTTCTGAGTTTTTCCTTGCCGAGAAGGAGGGTCTAAGGACAGGAGATGCTGGGACAATTATCCATTTGCCTGCTTGTTGTTGGACATTCTGTATTTTTGATTTATGAATGTTTCTTATTCTGCTTTATTAATCAACAATTTTGTGAAGTCCGCCGAGATAACTCTTGTTGTGATTTTGGGCTATACAAAAATAAATTGAATTGAATTGAATTGAATTGACTACCACCTGACTGACCTGGAGTACGCTGATGACACCACTCTGTTCAGCACATCCTACAGCCAGCTGAGAGACGCTCTGGGCATATACAGTGAAGAGGCAGGGAAGCTTGGCCTCCAAGTGAGCTGGGCTAAGACCAAATTTATGCATGTCGGTGATGGGCCGGATCCACCCCCGTTGCAGCTTGGCAATGATATTGTAGAGCCTGTCAAGTGCTTTGTGTACCTGGGGTCCATAGTGACCGACAACGGAGACCTAAATCCAGAGATCAACCGCAAAAGAGCCCTGGCAGCATCAGCCCTGCAGTCCCTCTGGAAACCACTCTGGCGACATTCTACCATCTCACGCAAGACGAAGCTCCTTATATACAATTCCGCCGTACTCTCCATCCTGCTATATGGCTTGGAGACATGGCCCCTGAACAAGACTCTGGCTGCCAGAGTAGATGGTTTCGACAGCAGAGCTCTCCGCACCATCGAAAACATCAGGTGGCCCCAGCGAGTTTCCAACCAGGTGCTCAGAGCTCGCACCTTAAAGCCCTCCTTAAAGATGATGTCTTTGGGCTGAAGGATGGACGAGAGACTCGGGGTGGGAGGGAGGGAGTCGAGAGAGCTGATACAGATGGTGTTGTCGGGATAGGCTGTATAAATAGGGCTTCTGGGTAACTGAAGACGTGGTCAAGATGAGCTGCGGTTGGCTGGCGAGGAGGTTAATCATATTAACTCCACTAGTTTTCAGTCATACTTTTACTCGTAACATATTTGACAGTGTAACTGTATATTTCTTGAAAAAAAAAAAAAGTATACTCTTCCCACTGTGAGTATGAGTAGCTGTGAAGTGTCTTACTCGCAGACATAAAGCTGAATTGGGGGGAGTGGGCATTGAACCAACAACCCCTCCTGTATTGTATTTGCCTCCTGTAGCCTGCCTTGTGCTGTTATAGTTCCAGCTGTTGTACACACACACAGGTGGCTCTGGTCTCGTACCTGCTCTGTGTCTATGGGAGCCGTGTATATGCAGTGGTCTGTGGTCGTGATTAGCAGCAGCTGATGGGGGGATGATTTCAGCGCGTAAACCTCTCAGGATGTGGCTAATGACTGGAGACTGGGTTTATTGTTTTGCACTCACTCAGTGTTACTACTATATCATACTGGCGCAGTACTAAACTTAAACAGGAATCACATGTTTTTCAGGGTGTATTCATACTTGTATACATACCACAGGAAAACCGGAACTAAACCAGGACTAGAACAGCGCCAAACCAAGTCTACAATTTATTCATCTGAGATCATGCTCCTCCCTACCTCACATTAAAACCCTCCTAAAAACACGTTTTTTCAAGATGGCGTTCAACAGCCCATGAGCTCTAGCTGTCAACTTTAGACCTTTTATCTTTGTGTATTAAGCCACTCATGTAATATTTGATATATTTTACATTTGTTTTATTGTTTCACTATGATGTGTTTAATGCTGTAAAGCACTTTGGTGCAACTTGTTACAGTGGTTTTAAATGTGCTATATAAATAAAATGACTTGACTTGACTTGACTACACCAGGACTAAATTGGGCTCAAACCAGGACACAACAAGAACAAGTCTGATCGCAACCTTAAAGAGGGAGTCATTTGGATCATTTCAGATTTCTACTGAACTAAAGGTAAAAGGAGCTGTTCACTTGAAAACTACTGCTTCATGACATCACAAGGTGGAACAAAGCATTTTGACAGACATTTAGATTTTTATAGTAATTTGCACATCTTAAATCACAATAATGATCTAAAACAACATAGTAAAAGAAATTAATTAGGAGAAGGTAAAGAAGGTATAAGGAGCCAATTCTCTCTTGCCCCTTTCCAATCCACTGCTGTAAAAATAATCAGAACAAAGCACCACATGCATCTATGGAGAGCTGCACATCAGACTGGCAGCACATTTACATCACTCAAAATACAAGTTTAGGTAAGTAAATGAGAATGGGAAACACCTTTAACATCCATGGCTAAAAGTTGATTTTGCATAATAGGTCTCCTATGATCAAAACTCTTCACATCTAAATGAATAATCTTATGAACTAAAACTATTTTGTTGCATGTAGACAAAGAGCAACGTGCATGTAATCTCCCTATGGCCTTTTGGGAATGCCTCTGCGGCTGGCTGCCCCACACTGTTTTGATTTGTCTCTGGTCAGATCCCAGCGCCCAAAGTCCCCGTATCCACAACACTACCTGGAAAAAGAACTTTCTGCCTGTACATGAGACCATCCACTCTCCACTCACAAGAGCGCTGCCCACTACAAATTCACCACCCACTTCCCACTCACAAGAGCACCACCCACTACCCACTCACAAAAGCACTGCCCACTCCCCCACTCACAAGAGCACTGCCCAATCCCCCACTCACAAGAGCACTGCCCACTCCCCCACTCACAAGAACACTGCGATCTCCCCCACTCACAAGAACACTGCCCTCTCCCCCCTCCACTGAGACAAAAGAGCACTACCCACTCCCTACATACATGAGCACCACCCTCTCCCCACTCACAAAAGCACCGCCCACTCCCCACTCCAGAGACACAAGAGCACCATCCACGCCACCCTCCAGAGACACAAGAGCACCGCTTGCTCCCCACTCCACTGAGACACAAGAGCACCACCCATTCCCCACTCCACTGAGACACAAGAGCACTGCTCACTCCCCACTCCACTGAGACACAAGAGTACCACCTACTCCCCACTCCACTGAGACACAAGAGCACCACCTACCCCCACTCCACTGAGACACAAGAGCACTGCTTGCTTCCCACTCCACTGAGATAAGAACACCACTCACTCCCCACACACATGGGCACCACCCTCTCCCCACTCCAGAGACACAAGAGCGCCCCCCACTCCCCACTCCCCACTCCACTGAGACACAAGCGCTCCGCCCTCTGCCCACTCCACTGAGACACAAGAGCACCACCCACTCCCCACTCCACTGAGACACAAGCGCTCCGCCCTCTGGTCACTCCACTGAGACACAAGAGCACCACCCACTCCCAACTCCACTGACACAAGAGCATTGCCCTCTCTCCACTCCACTGAGACACAAGAGCACCACCCACACCACTGAGACCCAAGAGCACTGGCCACTCCCCACTTCACTGAAACAAAAATGCACCCCCTCTCTCCACTCGACTGCGACACAAGAGCACCGGCTGCCTCTGGATACACAGCACAAATCATAAGATTTAAAGTTAAACAAACGTAAAGTTTAAAGTGCAAAAGTGGTTCAACGGTTTGGTGGGCTAGTACCTATGTCATGGGATAGTACTTATGTCATCATATGTCATCTCCACGA
This sequence comes from Taenioides sp. WSHXM2023, assembly GCA_029959045.1. Taxonomy (NCBI): domain Eukaryota; kingdom Metazoa; phylum Chordata; class Actinopteri; order Gobiiformes; family Gobiidae; genus Taenioides; species Taenioides sp. WSHXM2023. The sequence goes on along the minus strand of CM057104.1, from coordinate 26,990,382 downwards.
ATATGTTATTGCTTTGCTGAGAATGTCCTACAGTATTGCATTAAACTTGTATATCTCTGTGGGAACATGACTATGACATCAACAAGCCAAGTCACTGGTCAGATCAGTCAAGAGGTGAACCCGCTCACAGCATAAATACCTATTTTTCAAGGTAATTTAGAGCAAAACCAATACCTGTAATGAAATACATGCTAAGTAGATATGTTTAATGCCTTACTGTGGAACATTTCAGGTTGAAGTAAGAGCATCTCCATTAAGACGTAGACAGTGGACTCTCCATTGGCCTAAAACAGAAAGTTGTCAGGCCAAGGCGATCTGCTCCATGGTATAATGAAAAATTGCGTGCACACAAACAAAAGGTTAGGAGAATTGAGAAAAGTTACCGTAAAGCACACTCAGTGCAGTCTTTAAAAGCATGGAAAACCTGCCTTTTGTCCTATAAGCAGGCGTTGCGTGCGGCCCAAACCAGTTACTATTCCAATCTAATTGAAGTAAACAAAAATAATCCTAGGTTCTTATTCAGCACTGTAGCCAGGCTGACTAACTGCCACAGCGCAGTAGAACCTTCAATCCCAATTACCCTCAGTTCTGAGGATTTCCTGACATTTTTTAATAATAAGATCATTACTATAAGAGATAAAATAAATGAAATTGCCCCTACTCTTAATTCTGAGCAAGTTCAAGCTGTAAGAGTAGGGTCTCAATTAAACTCATGTTCAGTTTTGGTGGGATCTGAATTACCCTCACTTGGTCCAGTTTTTGAGAAATTTGCCATTCTAAATCATGCAGAATTAACTTCTGCCTTTATGTCCTCTAAATCCTCAACTTGTATGTTGGACCCAATCCCAAGTAGACTTTTCAAAGAAATTTTCCCTCTAATTATTGATCCTATTCTTAATATAATAAATACTTCACTGGAAAGTGGTTACGTGCCCCAGTCTTTTAAATATGCGGTAATTAAGCCGCTCCTAAAAAAGCCTAATCTTGATCCTGACCTCTTAGCCAATTACAGACCTATTTCAAATCTTCCGTTTATTTCTAAAATTCTGGAGAGAATTGTAATTAAACAGCTTTGTCGTCATCTGCAGGAAAATAATTTATTTGAAAAATTTCAATCTGGATTCAGAACTCATCATAGCACTGAGACAGCCCTGGTTAAAGTAACAAATGATTTATTATTGGCTGCTGACAATGGTCAGGTCTCAATACTGGTTCTGTTGGACCTCAGCGCAGCTTTTGACACAATCGACCATAACATTCTACTGCAGAGGTTGGAATGTGATGTGGGCATCAGAGGAACTGCCCTCAGCTGGTTTAAATCCTATTTATCTGATAGGTACCAGTTTGTAAATGTTAACCAGAGCTCCTCACAGTGCTCTAAAGTAGCCTACGGTGTGCCACAGGGTTCAGTTCTGGGTCCAGTTCTGTTTACCCTTTATATGCTACCGTTAGGTAATATTATCCGAAAGCACGGTATCGATTTCCACTGTTATGCAGATGACACCCAGCTGTACCTATCAATGAAACCTGATCAGACTAATCAAATTGAAAGGCTTAGTGACTGTGTGAGGGACATAAAAACATGGATGACCTTTAATTATTTACTTCTTAACCCTGAAAAAACTGAAGTCATTCTATTAGGCCCTAAACACTTACGAGACTCTATTGTGGTTTTGTCCCGGCCTGCAGCCGGGCTCGATATAAAGTTTGACTCTCTAACTGAGCAGACAATCACATTGGACAATGTCTGTGTAGCCTCCAGCTCCACTGTAAGAAATCTTGGAGTCCTATTTGATCAAGAGCTCTCATTTAAAGCACACATAAGCCATGTCTGTAAAACGGCTTATTTTCATTTACGCAATATAGCCAGAATTAGAAATGTACTGCCAAAAAATGATGCTGAAAAACTTGTCCATGCTTTTGTCGCTTCGAGGTTAGACTACTGTAACTCCCTGCTTGCAGCTTGCCCTAAAAGCTCGACAAAAAGCCTTCAATTGGTTCAAAATGCAGCAGCAAGAGTACTAACAGGTACTAAAAAACGAGAGCACATTACTCCAGTATTAAAAAATCTTCATTGGCTTCCGGTTGAGTTTAGAGTAAAATTTAAAATTCTTCTTCTAACCTATAAAGCTGTAAATGACATGGCCCCTTCCTACATTAAAGATGAAATTGTACCTTATCATCCTAACCGTTCACTCCGCTCTCAAAATGCTGCACTATTGGTGGTTCCTAGAGTCGCTAAAAGTACTTTAGGAGGTAGAGCTTTTAGGTACCAAGCACCCTTGTTGTGGAATCAGCTCCCTGCTCATGTCAAAGAAGCTGACACAGTCTCTACATTTAAGATTAGGCTCAAAACGTTCCTCTTTGAATCAGCTTATGGTCAGGTCAGTTAGGAATAGAAATTAAACCCATAGGCCTAGTTAAGCTGCTCTAGGAGATATATTACTGGGGAAAGTATGGCAACTTGAGCACTGTCCTCTGGTTTCTCCTACTTTTTCTCCTCCTACTGTTAAGAATATTCAATTACTAGTTCATTCATAGTCTGTTCTTTGCTATTCACATGTTGTCCCTGTCCCACTCCCCTTTTGGGGAGTGTAACTGTTTCAGATGCTGCTGTTCCAGTTTGGACCGCTGCTGCCCCCTAGTGTCGGGGACCTAGACCCCTCCTCTCCTTCCCTATCCTGGATTAACTGTCCTCGTCCTGCTAGATTAGTAGTTTCATCTGCCTGTCCGTCCTTAGGAGTGGATCTCTCCTTCACTGTGGTTCTCCTCGAGGTTTCTCCGTTTTCCCACTGGGTTTTTTTGAGTTTTTCCTTGCCGAGAAGGAGGGTCTAAGGACAGGAGATGCTGGGACAATCATCCATTTGCCTGCTTGTTGTTGAACATTCTGTATTTGTGTTTTATGAATGTTTCTTTATTAATCAACAATTTTGTGAAGTCCGCCGAGATAACTCTTGTTGTGATTTTGGGCTATACAAAAATAAATTGAATTGAATTAGAAAGTTACACAGTGCACCTTTAAAGGCCATATTGTGGAATATCTAGACAACAACCCATAAGAAAGGTTACGTAGTCTATAGACAAATATAGAAAGACAAATAACTGTAAAAATACTTTAAAGATTTAAAATGATTTCTCTATTTCAGGGGTGCCCAGTACGTCGATCGCGATCTACCAGTCGATTGCCAAAGTAGTGTGGGTAGATCGTAGCGTCATAGTAGGCCTACTCGAGACCAGTCTTGGTCACATTTCATTACTGATCACATTCATTTCATTAAACTTGTACCGGTGTGCGGGACCGCATGGGGCTTCTCACTGCAGCCTGTGCGCTCGTCTGGAACCCGCGGACACTGCGCAGCACGTCACCACACGTGTCCCCAGCACGCACTGCTTGTACGCAACAGCGTGTACCCTTGAGTACCAGCGTGTATCACAGGGCAGGTTAAACTTTTTAAAACATCTGCCTCACGTCAGCGTGCTGCTCCTCGCCTTTTTGCGCTCTCACTCCTCCCTCCATATAACTCACACACACCCCCTCCTCAATGCACGCTGATTAGGAGAGCAAGATGAAACGCGAAGCAAAAACTAATCTAAATTTATGTTGGCAAAAAACAGGCCTACAGCACAGAGCTGGCCTACAGCGACATGTGGTTGAAGTTTGCCTATTTGCCTAAAAATACATCTGAATTTGTCACGACGTGTGTTTGGTAAATGTGCAGACGCTGGTAAATACTACTGCAAAACCAGTAAGATAATGTAACTCCAGTTGGGAACTTGAAAAACAGGTTTAAAATCAATGAAGGGGGTTCTCAAACTGTGGGTGAGGGTCCAAAAAAGGGGCACAGAATGTTTAAGTGCAGTACAGTTTGCTTGACATATTTTAAGCTTAAATAAACATTTATCAGATAAAATGGAGATAGATCTATAAAAACGTATTTATGTGAGTCAGCCTTTTCCCACATGAAGATCATTAAGTCCACGTACTGTTTCACCATGACTGATGATCATTTAGAAGTGTGCTTGAGTCTGGATGTCAGCAGCTACTGTCTGGACTATGCATCCCCAGCTGATTCCATCCAATGCAATTCAAGAGAGTAAGGTAATGAGAAAAAATGAAATTGCGCAATATGGGTTCATGCCGTTATGCAAGGTACATCAACAAGGTACATCACACTGTACATGTAAAGAATTCTCAATATATTTATGAATAAATACATTTTTGTAGTAGGTAGATCATTTTTAGTTGGTCATTTTATAAGTAGCTCGCATGCTGAAAAAGTGTGAGCACACCTGTTCTATTTTAACATGAGCTGTATGTTATAACATTGTTGCCGCATCACAAACATGCCTGGGGTTATAGTGTCATTCACTCTTGGTTTTATGAAATCTGTTTACAAAGTAAACAGTCTCTCAGAAATGGCTCTGATTCAGTTGTCTTCAAATCGTGATACCAAAGAAACAATCAGGAGGTCTTCTGCTTCGTTTTGAAATCATACATAAATCATCAGACTTGTCCTAAGCATTTCTGCTGGCAACCATAGACTTATAACTGGACATAATTAAGGCGAGACACTACAGATGAATAAAAAAAAATAAAAAAAAATTCAATTTAGTAATATAGTTTTGAAACTTCTCCTATAGTTTACATACATAAATGTACGAAAAAAGATTTTCATCATGTAATGTTTTCATATAAAAATAAAACATTTTAGTAGTAGTAGTAGTAGTTTATTCTGTCATTTTGCAGCACTACAAAAAAACACAGACTACAACCCCATGGAATATGACTCAGAGGGTTTAGGCTGATGTAAAAAGTACTTATACAGCCTAACCCTGTTAAACAATGACAGAATTACAAGAAAGAAAAGCAGCTTATGAACAGGAAGTTTGTGTTTACAATTTCACAAACGACTTACTGTATAAGTGACAAAATAAAAAATAAAAACAAACTAAACTGAATGCATAGTTCATTCATTCCAGCTCTATAGCTTTCAAAGCATAATGCTTTATACCCCTTTTTAAAGGCTTCTACAGTATTGAACTTGTAAAAATCATCATTCAAGTACTAACCCCTCTAATACAGTCCCTGACAAAAGTCTTGTCGCTTATCCATTTTGTAGAAACAAAAGCTTATAACCTGACTTTAAATTAATCGATTGGTTTTAGAAATGTCTCATATGAAAGCTAAAACCCTCCCAAATTATGCTCAATATACTAAAATAAATTTGCTTCACTGAAGAAAGATTGATCATTTAATGAACACAGAAAGGTCAGATTTTGGCAAGACAAAAGTCTTGTCGCCTACAGAAAATTGAACAAATAATTTACTTCAAATACAAAAATATGTTGCATAACATCAGTGAATTAAGTAGTGGTGCTGTGAGATCCATATTTAATATCTTGTATGACTTCCATGAGCTTGAAGGACTGCATCCATGCGGTTCGACAATGATTCATACAATTTGTTGATGAAGTCATCAGGAAGACAAAGAAAGCAGTCTTACATGCCTCCCAGAGTTCATCAAGATTCTTTGGTTTTGCCTTCCATGCTTCCTCTTTCATTCTACCCCAGACATGCTCAATGATGTTCATGTCTGGTGACTGGGCTGGCCAGTCCTGGAGCACCTTGATCTTCTTCGCCTTGAGGAACTTTGATGTAGAGATAGAAGTATGCGATGGAGCACCATCCTGCTGCAAAATTTGACCCCTTTTATGGTTGGGAATGTAAGAGGTAGCTAATACTTCTTGATATTTTAGGCTATTGATATTGTCTTCCACCCTGCAAATGTCTCGCACACCCCCATACTGGATGTAACCCCAGACCATGATTCTTCCGCCACCAAACTTAACTGTTTTCTGGGTGAATCTTGGATCCATGCGGGCTCCAGTAGGTCTCCTGCAATATTTGCGGCGGCTGTGATGTAATTCAACTGAGGATTCATCTGAGAAATCCACCTTCTGCCACTTTTCCAGTGTCCATCCTTTTAGCAGGCTGTGGGCCTTGGCAAATGCCACACGGTTTTTTAATTGCCTTTTGTTTAGTGCTGGTTTCTGTGCACTGATTCGACCATGGAGGCCATTTCGAGACAGAATTCTACAAACTGTTCTGGTTGACACAGGGACTTGAGGTGACCAGGCCTGGTGGAGCTCTGCTGCAGTGGAAAAGGGGCTGGCCTTGGATTTTCGAATCAACAAACGGTCCTCCCGAGCAGTTGTCTTGCGGGGTCTGCCGGACCTGGGCTTGTCAAAAACATCTCCAGTCTTTTCAGATCTTTTTCTTATTCTTTGTACTTGACGCTGAGACACATTGAAGGTGTCAGCCACCTCAGCAGTGGATCTGGTCTTCAGCCTCTTGATAATTAACGCTTTGGTCTCAGGGTGGATCTTAGGCATGTTGTCAGAGGTCAAGTTGCAGTTGATGTGAAGGTCTGGTGTGCTGGGGTTCTTTTTATACACACCCACTAATTGATTGATCAGTAACTGATCACAGGTGAGGCTGTAATCTAGGATTGGGTGCATCATATGACAAGGCGACAAGACTTTTGTCTTGCCAAAATCTGACCTTTCTGTGTTCATTAAATGATCAATCTTTCTTCAGTGAAGCAAATTTATTTTAGTATATTGAGCATAATTTGGGAGGGTTTTAGCTTTCATATGAGACATTTCTAAAACCAATCGATTAATTTAAAGTCAGGTTATAAGCTTTTGTTTCTACAAAATGGATAAGCGACAAGACTTTTGTCAGGGACTGTAGAAATACAATCACTTTTTTCTTTGTTCTTATGTTCATTTTTTTTTTTTAATCTACCTGTTCTTCTGAGGTTATACTGATTCTTTCTCTCACCTGTACAGTACTCAGGTCAACAAGATCAAAACACTTAAGTATTTTTTGCTTGACAAAAAGAGGATTTGTTGGTGCGTAGAAATTTGCTAGATGAATAATTCTGAGAACCTTCTTTTGGAGTAGAAAAATATATATATATAAAAAAGTTATATATTTTATATAAATTATATAAAAAAATTCTCCCATATTTCCACACAGTAGTTTAAGTATGGTAGGAACAGACTGTTATACAGACTGTTGCACAGGTGGAATTCACTGAGCTCCTGAGAGTGACCCATTCTTTCACAGATGTTTGTAGAAACAGTCTGCATGCCTAGGTGCTTGATTTTATACACCAGTAGCCATAGAAGTGATTGAAACACCAGATTTCGATTTATATATATATATATGTATATATATATATATATATATATATATATACACACACACATATACATATATATATATATGTATATATATATATATATATATATATGTATATATATATATATATATATATACATATATATATATACATATATATATATTTATATATATACATTGCTGTATCTTGGGATCTTGTTCACAAGTGAAGGGAGGATGGAGCGTGAGATTGACAGGCGGATTGGTGCAGCGTCGGCAGTGATGTTGTCGCTGTACGAAACCGTTGTGGTGAAGAGGGAGCTGAGCCGAAAGACAAAGCTCTCGATTCACCGGTCAGTCATTTCTACCCTCAGCTATGGTCATGAGCTTTGGGTAATGACTGAAAGGACAAGATCCCAGATACAAGCAGCCGAAATAACTTTCCTCCGCAGACTGGCTGGGCGCTCCCTTAGAGATAGGGTGAGGAGCTCAGTCACACGAGAGGAGCTCGGAGAAGGGCGGAGAGGACCCTCAGCTGGCTCCTCTCCATGTCGAGAGGAGCCAGCTGAGGTGGCTCGGGCATCTGTTCCAGATGCCTCCTGGATGCCTTCCTCGGGAGGTGTTCCGGACATGTCCCACCGGGAGGAGGCCCCAGGGATGACCCAGGACACGCTGGAGGGACTATGTCTCTCGGCTGGCCTGGGAACACCTTGGGGTCCCCCCGAAGAAGCTGGAGGAAGTGTCCGGGGTGAAGGAAGCCTATATATATATATTAAAAAAAATAAATAAATAAATGTGTTTCTCACCTTCCACGGTGGTTGGTCTCTCTCACCCTCATCAGCTCGGGCCCTCTACCAGAGTCCTGGGAGCTTGAGAGTTCTGCGCAGTATTTTTGCTGTTCCTAGTACTGCGCTTTTCTGGACTGAGATGTCTGATGTTTTTCCGGGTATCTGCTTTAGCCACTCTTCCAGTTTGGGGGTTACAGCCCCGAGTGCTCCGATTACCACGGGGACCACTGATGCCTTCACCTTCCAGGCCTTCTCCAGCTCTTCCTTGAGCCCCTGGTATTTCTCTAGTTTATCGTGTTCCTTTTTCCTGATATTACCATCACTTGGTATTGCAATGTCCGCCCACGGCTTTGTTCTGTTGCTTATCCACCACCACTATGTCTGGTTGGTTTGCCATCACCATTCTGTCAGTCTGTATCTGGAGGTCCCACAGGACCTTGGCACGCTCATTCTCCACAACCTTTGGGGGAGTTCCCCACCTTGACCTTGGGGTCTCCAGCCCGTACTCTGCACAGATGTTTCTGTACACTATGCCCACCACTTGGTTGTGTCGCTCCATGTATGCTTTCCCTGCCAGCATCTTACACCCTGCAGTTATGTGCTGGACTGTCTCAGGAGCCTCTTTGAACAACCTACACCTTGGGTCTTGTCTGGTGTGGTAGATCTGGGCCTCTATTGCTCGGGTGCTCAAGGCCTGCTCCTGTGCAGCCAGGATGAGGGCCTCTGTGCTGTCCTTCAGACCAGCCCTCTCCAGCCATTGGTAGGATTTCCTGATATCAGCCACTTCAGTTATGTTTCGATGGTATGCCCCATGTAGGGGCTTGTCCTGCCATGATGGTCCCTCCAGCACCTCTTCCGCTGACCTCCACTGTCTGAGGCATTCCCTGAGCACATCATCTGTTTGGGCCTTATCCTTGATGTACTTATGGGTTTTGGCTGTTTCATCCTGGACTCGCATACAGTCTCAGGGTGCTGGATTTGGGATGGAACGCTCCATGCATGGTCAGGAGCTTTCGTGTCTTAACGTCTGTGGTCTGTATCTCCTCCTTTGGCCAGCTTATGATTCCTGCTGGGTATCTGATCATTGGCAGGGCGTAGCTGTTTATTGCCTGTGCCTTATTCTTGCCATTGAGCTGGCTTCTTAGGACTTGCCTTACTCGTTGCAGGTATTTGGCCGTAGCCGCTTTCCTTGTTGCCTCTTCAAGGTTGCCATTTGCTTGTGGGATACCAAGGAACTTGTAACTGTCCTCAATGTCTGCTATTGTTCCCTCTGGGAGTGAGACCCCCTCTGTGTGGACTACCTTCCCTCTCTTTGTCACCATCCTACTACATTTCTCGAGCCGGAATGACATTCCAATGTCTGTGCTGTAGATCCTGGTGGTGTGGATCAGTGAGTCGATGTCCCGCTCACTCTTAGTGTACAGCTTGATGTCATCCATGTAGAGGAGGTGGCTGATTGTTGCCCCGTTTCTGAGTCGGTATCCATAGCCAGTGTGGTCAATGATTTGGCTGAGGGGGTTCAGACCTATGCAGAACAGCAGTGGGGACAGTGCATCTCCTTGGTATATGCCACATTTGATGGCCACTTGTGCAGTTGGCTTGCCATTGGCTTCAAGGATGGTTTTCCACAACCGCATTGAGTTTGCAATGAACGCCCTTAGAGTCAGATTGATATTGTACAACTCCAAGCACTCAGTGATCCATGTGTGTGGCATTGAGTCATAGGCTTTCTTGTAATCAATCCAGGCAGTGCACAGGTTGGTCTGACGGGTTCTGCAGTCATGGGCGACTGTTCGGTCAACCAGGAGTTGGTGTTTGGCTCCTCTGGTGTTTTTGCCGATGCCCTTCTGTGCTGTGCTCATGTATTGATCAATGTGCCCGCTTATCTTAGCCGCAATGATGCCTGACATGAGCTTCCATGTTGTGGAGAGACAGGTTATTGGCCGATAGTTGGATGGGACTGTACCCTTTGAGGGATCCTTCAGGATCAGGATCGTATGCCCTTGGGTTAGCCATTCAGGGTGAGTCCCATCCCTTAGCAGCTGGTTCATTTGTGCTGCCAGGCGCTCGTGGAGAGCCGTGAGCTTCTTTAGCTAGTATGCATGGATCATGTCAGGGCCAGGTGCTGTCCAGTTTTTCAAGCCTGAGACTCTTTCCGGAATGTCTGCTACTGTGATGGTGACTGGATCTTGTTCAGGGAGGTTGCTGTGGTCTTCCCTCAGAGCCACCAGCCACTGTGCATCGGTGTTATGTGATGCCTCCCTCTCCCATATGCCCTTCCAGTACCTTTCAGTCTCCAGCCTTGGGGGGTCTGCTCTGGTGTTATTCCCCTGCCATTGAGCGTACACTTTCGCAGGTTGTGTTGCGAAGAGGCGGTTTATTCGTCTGGCTTCATTTTCTCGAATGTACCTCTTTAGGCGGCTGGCTAAGGCTTGCAGCCTTTGCTTGGCAGTTTCGAGTGCTTCAGGTATGGGCATCTGGCTGTACCTCCTGGGTACTTGTTTTTTCATTGCACCTTTCTTGGCCTCTGACAATTGGCTCACTTCTCTCCGCGCCTCCTTGATTTTGCCCTCTAACCGTCTTTTCCATGGTGGGTATTGTCTCTTATGGCTCCCATGGCTGCTCTTATAGCCCAGCACCTCTAGGATCACTGCTGCTGAAGTATATATCAGCTCATTGGTTTCAGTGATGGTTGTGGTAGGGATCGCTCTCAGTGCTGCATTCACATCTTCTAAGAGACTTTCAGATTGTACTTCACTTAGCCTCTGTAGCTAGCGTCGAGGTTGCCTTGTGTTCATTCCGGCCATGATCTTATCTTTCAGGTCAGTCGCTGCCTCGTTCAGCGTGATACTTATTATTGGGGCTTCGGACCCTATCTTTGGTTGGGGAGTTGGTGTTAACTCCCCTCTGACCTGGTGTCCTGGCTCCCCCTTGTCGTAGCATTTGTGTTGTACCTCGTCAATCTCTAGTTGTGATAGCAGTTGCCGTTTGTGGATGTTGGAATGTGGATGTTGGAACACTATATATATATATATATATATATATATATATATATATATATATATATATATATATATATATATATATATATATACATATATACATATATATATCGTAAAAGTGTTTACAATTCCAATGATTTTATTCTCATCTGTGGCTCTCATAGAGACTTCTACTTATGAGAATGAGAATGAATCCTAAAAATGTGTATCCTTTGGTTCTCCTATTCTGTTTGCTAATGTGGGTCCGGTGTTTATGAAGAAGTCATTAAATGCATTGGCAATTTCCCTTGTATCGTTTAAGGTATGATTGTCCCTCACAAAATAATTTGGGAATTCTTGTATTTTCTTTCCTTAATTAATTATACAATTTAATATTTTCCAAGTACCTTGGATGTTATTTCTTTGCTGTTCTAATAATTTATGATAATACTTCTCACTAGATGTTTATTTTATGTGTAAAAACAGGAATGACTGAATAGCAAGACGAGGTCTGTAACATACGTACAGTCAGTGCACACAATGTAAGGAAATAAGTTAGTCTGACGTGAATTTTCTCTAAAAGTCCCAAATACATGTACCTGAGTCCTCCCCACCCCCTCTGCTTGTGTGTGGGCCTAAGAATAGCCTGGTGGACATGATCTCATCTCCTCCCTGATGGATGGCCAGCAGAGAGGAGCAGGTGGAGGCTGGGCTGTTGTTCTAGGATCAAGCTAAATCATGTGTGTGCGGAGAACCGTGAGCAGAACATAAATGTATGTGCACCTTCTCCTCCAGAGCGAGAACATCAACAGCACGCTCCATAAAAGACTCTAAATCAGGATGGAGAGGTAAGAATAGCACCTGCTCAGGAGGAGCCATCATCACTGGCTTACAGTGCATATGACAGCTCACAATACCCATGGCATGTCACACAGATAACGTGATTCTATTTATTCTCAAAAATTTTCCTTAGCTTCACAATTTTGTTGAGGTTTATAATTTTACTTCATGGTTGAACTTGGGCAGTAGATGTGGCACTTCAATAACTGTTAGCAAGCAACCATAATAACAAGGGCCAAAGCTTATTGTAAATGAATGACAGCATTCATATTCACTTAAATAAATACTTAAACTGTGCTCATGGTGTATGAATTGTGTGTTCTGGAGAGAATAGCATATATAGATGACACAGGACTCAGCTCTACTTCCTGTAATTTTTCACTTTTCTCTCACCTGCCATTTGACTGATGTCAATCAATACTTGCCATAGACACTATCCCACCAAACATCATAATCAATCAGAGCCCGTGGTTTATGGTTCATATCTTTGTAATTACTGGGCCGATCCACATGAAACAAAAACTCAAAAAGTTCAGTGTTTTCTGTCGATATAAATGAATCAAGGTGAAATTATCCTTTAAAAGTAGTATCAAAATAATACAATATTCACTTCTCAGACTTAACTGTGATTGTAGTCTGCAATAGAGTCACCAGGCCCTCTCCCTAGTCACCAATCATTTGCCCAGAGATAGGGTGCATTGTTGGTTTGTTCATGCACATGAACATTGAACATTTTACACAAATCAACCTACTTTTAATCATGTTTTAGCTGTCAGACTTTTTTTTTTCTAGTTTCCTATTTAAATAAATCAGTAAAATTACCAGTATTAAACCTTTGAACTGCTAAGCCCAATTTCCTCTCTGTGTTCTGAGTCACCATCATGGAAAATTCTAAAGTCTCTGCAGAGTTTGTCTTTCCGAGCTTAAATCTGAAAATCCTGCTGTAAAAATAGCATGAAAAACATCAGAAGAAGAAGTGATGGCCAGCGGGCGATTGAACAGTGTCATACAGCAGGATCAGCATTGCGTTGCACTGTCTTTATATAAATACATTGTTTCCTGGTACTTTTTTCTGCATAAACAGTAGTTTTTGCATGAACTCCCCCTGCAGGTGTAGTCCTGTCAGTGGTGTTTGGGTCAGATGCAGAGATTCGTAACAGTTTTGAGAGCTTTCCCTTTTAAGTCAACTAATTGATCGGCATGTCTTAAATCCAACAAGAATTTGTTTTGTCGACTACAGCCCTATAACATCATGACAGCTGACTTACTGTAACAGGCCTGTGTGTGGTGGCATTTGGAGGAGCACTCATCTGCATCACGGCTGACTTACATAGGAAGTGTATTGTACCTGTGTGGTATTTCTAAGACTTTCAGTACTTTGAAATATGAACTAGTGTCTGACAAATATGAACTAGTGTATGAACTAGTGTCTGACAGCTAGTGTCTGACATCAGAAGCAACATTGATCTATAGCACATATGTCAGAGTCAAGGCCCGCGGGCCACATCAGGCCCCCGAGAGGGTTTTCTATGGATTTATTATTAGAACCGGCCCGCAGGCCGCAGATGTTTTACACGCACCAATACTACATTTCCCACAATGCAACGGTGACGCACCGAGCGGGAGGCGGCTTCATTTCATTATTTATCAGCAGTCATTAGCATAACAGCAAAAGTTAACTTTCAGATACCCGTACTCCCCCTTTTGACCCACACGCTCTTCCGGGTCTCCCTTGGTGGCCACGCTGTCCTCAGCTCAGGTAAAATCGCAAGCTTAAGCTCCAACGTACCTTACATTCATACTTACGCCATCACCTCTTCTTTTAGTGCCGCTGCTCGGCTGCAGCTCAGCGCCGTATCGGTCCCTCGCTCCGTAGTGCGTAGCACGTAGTGCGCGCCCCATTCCAGGTAATGACGGGAATGCACGCCCGATACACCCATCAATTCACCCATGCCTAAATTCTTATACGTTTTTCCTTTAGTTGTTGCACAGTTTGCACCTCACTCCACTAAGTTTTGCTGTTCGCCGCTGTGTCTCCCAATCCATGGCGACAGTGCGGCGTGTGACTGGCGACCCGTAAAAGGGGTCTGGCGTTGATCCGTGTTTGGACCACGTCTGCAGCAGTAATCGGTGCAGTTTTGCTTTTTACACAAGCCTGGGATTGCGTGCCATTTCCACCGTGGTAGTTGCCTGGAAAAATCCAGACTCATCGCTATGGATCTGTATTACAAATACAGAGAGATATCCTTCTGGATTTCCAGGCAATACTGATGGTGCCTTGAATAATACAGCTTCATTCATTTAATGTTCATGTTATGGGTATTTTTATATAAAGGAAATTTGTCTTTTGTGCCTGTTGAAAATTAAACATTACTGACAGAGCCATAAGAAAATATTGCTTTATTTATCCGATCATATTGTAATATATTTGTGAGGTTTTCAGTAGGTTCAGTTTGGTTCACTAGACTATATGCGGTAATTTTAAAATTTTTCAATGAACATTCGATCAGTCTGGCCCTCGACTTGTAGCTAAATTTTTTATTTGGCCCTCCGTCCATTTGACTTTGACACCCCTGATCTATAGCATGCCAGTCTTGCATTGATCTATTGAACTTTTGCTGTTATGCTAATGCATGCTGATAAATAATGAAATGAAGCCGCCTCCCGCTCGGTGCGTCACCGTTGCATTGTGGGAAATGTAGTATTGGTGCGTGTAAAACATCTGCGGCCTGCGGGCCGGTTCTAATAATAAATCAATATCATCCCGGGGGCCATAGAAAACCCTCTCGGGGGCCTGATGTGGCCCGCGGGCCTTGACTCTGACATATGTGATCTATAGCATGCCAGTCTTGCATAGGATTATTTGAATTATTCTATTTAATACAATTTTAAGTATAAATGTCACTCATTGCCCCCATTGATCAAAAAGCACTGGTGGCATATCAAATATAAAATAGTCTCCTCTATTAAATGGGAAACAGTGGCTACTGTGTATGTGTGGGATATGCAGCAGCATTGATCTGTAACATGGCTGACCTCCATAGGAACTGTACTGAACCAGGCCTGTGAGAGCCATTTGAATCAGTGTTGTTTTGTCACATAGCTGACTTGCATAGGACCTGTTTTACTGGTCCTGTGTCTGTGTGGCATTTATATCTGTAACACAGTTGACTTACATAACAGCTATAACAACTGTACTCTAACAGGCCTGTGTGTCTGTGTGGCATTTGGAACAGCACTAGTCTGTAACACAGCTGACTTCCATAGGACCGGTACCATACCAGGCCTGTGTGTGTTGCATTTGTGAGCTGTCTGTTACATGGCTGACTTCCATAGGAGCTGCACTGTACCAGGCCTGTGTGTGTGTGGCATTTGTGAGCAGTGTTCGTCTGTCACATGGCCGACATTATTTTGACAGTGTGTCGGTGACAGAGAGCAGAGCCAGCAGGACACACACAGGAGCACTCATTCATCAGTGCTGTGCTAGCATCTTTCCCTCTGAGACTCACCCACTCCTCATTCCTAACTCTCATCCACTCTATTCTGACATTTCATCCCGTTACTCACTGTGTATCACCCTTTCCTCACCCATTGCTAACCCTCTTCTCACTCTCAAGTCATTCTATTCTCCCCTTTTCCTCAGCCTGTTTCCAACTATTCTCTGCTGTCTTCTCACATACTCCTCATCATCTCTCCTCACCAATCCTTCACCTGCTCTCCACCTGCTCTTCACCTGCTCTTCATTAACTCTCCTTACCTTCTTCACTTCTCATCCTTTTCTTAAGCTTATTAACCCTACCCACTCCTCAACCACTCCTCATCTCATTGCCTCCTTTCCTACTCCTCACTATCTCTTCTTACCTACTCCTTCCTTACCTACTTCTCGCCATGTCTCCTTCGTTCCTCATTTTCTCCTTACACACAAGACCATGTCTCCTCACCCTCTCCTTATTTGTAAGAAAATGGTGTGCAATATGAGTTGGTTACTCACCCTTTTCTTGCCTGCTCCTCACCATTTATCCTTACCTATTGAGTAACCAATGTATTTTTGTTAAGACCATAATCAAAACAGAAGTATAAAATGAAACACAACACACATTGGTTGAGAATAGACTGGCAGATTAACCAACATTCTCGGGAAACAAGCACACAGAGAACTGTCCCAGAGCATCCCGTTCTTAGACCCTCCTCCTGAATCAACTGCAAAAAAAACCCAGTGGGAAAAAGAAAAACCTTGTGGAGAATCACAGTGACAGAGATCTACTGCCATGGACCATCTCTCTTCCACACCCTTTCCTCACCCACTCCTCACCCCCTCTCTTCACCCACTCCTCTCCCTCTCCTCACCCACTCCTCTCCCTCTCTTCACCCTCTCCTCACTCTATCCTCACCCTCTCCTCACCCACTTACCCGGGACCCAACTGTACATTCCACTTTGGTGAGCACTAGTTGGAGCAGTCGGCTGAATACTTGCGTGCTTACAGGACTCTACGCGGTGGAGTTGGCACGAGGAGGTGAGCAGTGTTCTGTGGCAGTGTAACATGTTTGTGTGGGCCTCAGAACGGCTTTGTCCTGAAACGTGAAGCTAATTCCATGTTTATGCCGTTTTACAAACAGGTCTGGTTCTGTTCACTACCTCCACCAAGAATATAACTCCTCATTTTCCTTCACGCAAAGCCAACTACATCTGTTGTCTCCATGGAGATGTTATTGCTATGTAGAAAGTCCCACAGTATGGCACTGTACTTATCTATTATCCATATAGATAAACAGGTGACACAACCAGGCCAATCTATGGAGAGACAACTTTGCTCACAGTAAGGCAATATCATACTGTGAAATAGTCTGGATAAACCAATAAAATCTCCATGAAGAAAATCAGGTGACACTAGCTTCTGCTAACTAACTTCTGCTTGTCCCCATGGAGATATATAGCCCTGGTTCAAATCTCACATATTAAAGCATTAAACATGCATATCTTCATGGAGACTTCATGGAGGTAAGTGACACCACCTCCCTGTTCACAGTTACCCTCACTTTACACCAAAGCAATAAAATAAGTGCAGTAGCACAACATAGCTCTGCATACGCACAGGAATCGGCTTTATTATTAACCAGATAGACAATCTACACCAGTGATGTCATAAGTGTGCCCAACAGGCATAATTATGTGTCACTGAAATGTGGTTGGACTTCTAATTTTTCTGCATCAGCGGAGTGTCTCCAGGCTTTTAGCCGGAGAAAGGCCCAATCTCAATTCTCCTTTGTACCCCTCTGTCTTTGTCTTAACCCTAGCCCTCGCCCTAACACTCTGTCTTTAAACAGAGGGAGAAGGCAAAGGGTGTGTTTTAAACCCTTAGAAATGGGACACCCCTTTGCAGTCACAACAATATGACGTCATCGCCTAGCGCCGCTAAAAGTGCCGGTCCCCAATACGGAAGCGTAAATGCTGGCGCCATAAGATAAGATAAGATAAGATATGCCTTTATTAGTCCCACAGTGGGGAAATTCCAGTGTTGCAACGCACAGTTCAAGAACAGCAGGAAAATGGAACATACAATAAAACAAGATAATAGATAATGGCTAAAAAAATAATAATTTAGAAATAGACTTAAAGATAGACTCTAATTTTGTTCCGGTGGAGCAAAAATATAAAATACAAAATACAAAATACAAAATATAAAATATAAAATAACAAAAAAAAAAAAACTATTATGTACAATAAAAGTAACAGTGCAGCATATGAACAGAGTAAGGCCCAATCCCAATTCTCCCCCTTAGCCCTCTGTCTTTGTCTTAGCCCTACCCCTTGCCCTAGGGGTAAGGCAAAGGGGTGTGTTTTAAACCCTTAGAAATGGGACACCCCTTTGCAGTCGCAACAATATGACATTATTTTTAAAGTTTTGAAGTATTGTGCTCCTTTTGAGTTTGTTTTAAATGAACTTTGCAAAAAGTCAAATGTTTTTTTAATTTTTTAAAATTACTATACTCTGTACAACATATGTAAATCAAATTTTAATCAACTGTAACACAAAATTAAAATGCTGCAGAGGTGGACGGAGTTGTAGAGGATGCCTGGTACACACAAAAAAGAAAACAAAATTAATACATAGTCATAAACATATATAGTTGTTCTGGTACCTACAAATATTATAGAATGTAATATACCTTATATTTTATTTTCAAATTCTCCCACTTTTTTGAAGCTTGTTGGGCTGACACAACTCCAACAAGTCCAGCCTCCTACAAGAAATTTCTAAACAAAATATAAATGTGATTAATAACATGTCATTTTTAATATAAATAGGGGATAATTTACAAGGCGAAACGAAACAATAATATTTTAGGCCATGCATGTTCGTAATACTTTACACATTCTACCGTAACATGTGTATAGTTCTAAAAGCGCATGAGACGAGTTACGAGGCGAAATGAAAACATATACAGATACAGCTATATATTTTACACATTCTAGTCTAACATATATGCGTATATAGTTCTTTTAGGCCATGCATGTTCGTAATACTTTACACATTCTACCGTAACAAGCGTATAGTTCTAACTGGGCATGTTACGATAAGCCATATATGTCAGAAAGCGTAAATGCTGGCGCCATGAGTATACCTACAACTTTTCAAAAGTTACTACAGTTTTATACAACTTTTTATGAGGTTCTTGAGTGCAAAATACTCACATTTGTCCAATTCCTTCCCGATTGCTCGACACTTCCCAATTTCCGTGTTGCTTTTTGCTCCGACTTTTTTATATTGCTGACATATTAAATGTTGATCAGATTAATTATGCTTTAAAAAGGGACACACTGTCTGTGGTGCTTGCATTGATTAGGCAACTTACCATTTCATTTTCGGCATGCCATGATGTTTGACATGGTAAAGTGTATTGTATTTATCCTCCACAGCTATAAATGTTCCATAGTCCATTTCCCGAGCTCCTGATGTGACACACACAGTATTGCGGCAACTGTAGAGTTATACTTATTTTGAAATGGCATCAGAAGTTTATTTTGACATCACATGCTTATTTCCTGTCTTTGGCCCAATCTCAATTCTCCCCCTTCGCCCTCTGTCTTAGCCCTAACCCTCTCTTGTGCGCGTTCACGAGAGACAGAGGGGTATCCCAATACTCTTTTCTGTAAGTGCGAGGGATAAGGAGAAGGGCTGTTCACCCCTCTTAACAGAGCTTTTGCAGATGCACCCTTTGCGCAAAGGGGGTAGGCGTGGCTTAATGCAAGACGCAGCAGAAAGCAACATGGCGCCAAAGGACTCGCACAAATGTAAGCATTTTGCACTCAAGAACCTCATAAAAAGTTGTATAAAACTGTAGTAACTTTTGAAAAGTTGTAGGTATACTCATTTAACTTCCGGCGCTGGTGAGAGCCGCAGCTGGTTGCATCGCGCTCCTCTATTTTCCAACCTTTTTTTGCTCTTTACCTTCTGTGTGTGTTTGTACTTTTTGTAAATAGTGTGTATAAAGCTAAGTACTTCAGAAACGCGTTGGTTCTGCTTCGCTTCAACTTTTCTTTTGTTGGATTTTCGCCAATTTTCACCTGCGAGATGTGCGTGGGCCCCCTTTGTATACACAAGGGATCAGCTGTTAGCGCTGCGCTGCGCTGTAGTGTTCCCCCGAGACCGCCATGGCATCCCGGCAGAGCTGCTACGGAAGACGCGCAGGGGCCGATGTGCTGGACGCAAACTCCGGGAAAAGAAGAGACGCTTCAGACCTGTGCTCCCCTCTCTCATCGCGGGAAACATGCGGTCTATTTCGAACAAGACGGACGAATTAGCGGCACTCACGCGATATCAGCGGGAATACAGAGACAGTAGCATCATGCTTTTCACGGAGTCCAGGTTATTCCCGCTAATCCCGGATTCAGCTGTTGCCATGGACAACTTTCACCTGCTGCGCGCAGACAGGACGGCAGAGAGTGGTAAGAGGAAAGGAGGAGGTCTGGCTCTGTTTGTGAATGAGAAGTGGTGCAAACCTGGACACTGTACAGTGAAGGAGCAGCTGTGTAACAGAGACATTGAGCTGCTGGCTGTTAGCATGAGGCCATATTATCTGCCCCGGGAGTTCTCACATGTGATTGTGATCGCTGTCTATGTTCCTCCCTCTGCTAATGCTGAGACAGCATGTGACACACTGCACTCCTGTACGAGCACACTCCAAACAAAGCATCCACAGGCTCTCTTCCTGATTTCTGGAGACTTCAACCATGCATCTCCTGCACCTGTTCTGCCTACATACACCCAGTATGTCACCTGCCCCACAAGAGACAATAAAACACTGGATTTATTTTTTGCCAACGCCAAGGAGGCTTATTCTTCATCCCCACTGCCTCCCCTGGGTAGAGCTGACCACGACATTGTCCATCTGCGGCCTGTGTACCAGCCTATTGTGCACAGACAGCCTGTGGTGCCCCGTGTGGTGAAGAAGTGGACTGCTGAGAGTGAGGAGGCTCTGAGAGACTGCTTTGACACCACAGTGTGGACAGAGCTCTGTGACTCACATGGGGAGGACATGAATGCAGTGACAGAGTGCATCATGGACTACATCAACTTTTGTTTTGAAAACATCGTTCCCTCCCAGACGGTGCGGTGTTTTTCAAACAACAAGCCGTGGATTAACCCTGACATAAAAGCTCTGCTGAAGGAGAAGAAGAGAGCTTTTAGGTCAGGGACCAAGGAGGAGCTGAAGGCTGCACAGAAGGAGCTGAGGAGGAAAATCAGGACGAGCCAAGCCAGCCAAAAGAGAAGGATGGAGCAACAGCTGCAGCAGAAGAACATCCAGGGGGTGTGGAGAAGCCTCAAGATGATCTCAGGCTTCAAAGCGCCTCCTGCCCAGACGGAGGGGGACCGGCAGTGGGTGAACGAGCTCAATTCTCACTTCCTGAGAATTGATCAATCACCCACCACTCCCCCCACCCAGCTGCCAGCTCTCACCTCCCCAGCTGGACAATGGGGAACTCCTGCACCTCTTCACACCTCTGCCTCTGCTCTCCAGCCCACCACTACACATGGACTCACCCACCCATAGTCATGTGTCATCCCCATAGCAACCATGTGTCATCTCCATAATAATAATAATAATAATAACAATGTGCAATATTATTTAAAGTCACTTTACCTGCTATTATTTATTTACCCACCACTGTCCATCACTGCACTGTACACAATCATCTCAGAATCAAAAACACTTATTGTGCAATGTTCCTGTGCCTTTTAGCTTAGCTTACAGTGTTGTGTTTTTTAGTTGATTGTAAATACTTATTGTTATTATTTATCTTGATTTTGATGCATGCTCTTATTTTCCTACTGTTTCTGTAACTTGCGTTGTGACACTGCAATTTCCCCATTGTGGGACAAATAAAGGATTATCTTATCTTATCCCCCCAGCCTGCCACTGTCATTTTCTACAGCCCAGGTGAGACTGGAGCTCAAGAAGATCAGACACAGGAAGGCAGCAGGACCAGACAGCATCAGCTCCAGGCTCCTTAAGTCCTGTGCAGACGAACTGTGCAGAGTTATGGAGCATGTCTTCAACATGAGCCTTAAGCTGAGGGTGGTACCACAACTCTGGAAGACCTCCTGCGTGGTACCAGTGCCTAAGACACCGCACATTAAAGACCCCAGCAGCTTCAGGCCGGTGGCTCTAATATCGCACCTGATGAAGACACTGGAGAGACTGGTCCTTGGCCACCTCCTCTCCACCGTGAGCTCAGCGATGGACCCGCTGCAGTTTGCGTACCGGCCTGGCATCGGAGTGGAGGATGCCGTCATCTACCTGCTGCACCGCTCACTGTCTCACCTGGAGAACCCCGGCAGCACTGTGAGGATTCTCTTCTTTGACTTCTCCAGTGCTTTCAACACCATCCAGCCACTGCTCCTGAGGGACAAACTGGAGACTGCCGGTGTGGACTGTGACCTGGCAGACTGGATCCTGGACTACCTCACAAACCGGCCCCAGTTTGTGAGAGCCAAGAACTGCGTGTCTGACCTACTGACCTCCAGTTTGGGGGCGCCCCAGGGCACTGTCCTCGCGCCCTTTCTTTTCACCCTCTACACTGCAGACTTCAGACACAACACGGACAGCTGCGTCCTGCAGAAGTTCTCTGATGACTGCCATCATTGGCTTCATTAAGGATGATGACGATGTGGAGTACAGAGGACTAGCGCAGGACTTTGTGGACTGGTGTCAGCAGAACCACCTCATCATCAATGCAGGGAAGAACAAGGAGATGGTGGCGGACTTCCGCAGACGCCACTCTACTGTCACCTCAGTGAACATCCAGGGAAGGGACATTGAGAGAGTGGACTCTTACAAGTACCTGGGTGTTCATCTGAACAACAAACTGGACTGGACTCACAACACAGATGCACTGTACAGGAAGGGCCAGAGTCGGCTCTATCTCCTGAGGAGACTCAGGTCTTTTGGAGTGAGGGGGCCACTCCTGAAGACCTTCTATGACTCTGTGGTGGCATCAGCCATCCTGTACGGTGTGGTCTGCTGGAGCAGCAGCATCACAGAGAGGGAGAGGAAGAAACTGGACAAGGTCATCAAGAAGTCCAGCTCCGTCCTGGGCTGTCCTCTGGACTCAGTGCAGCAGGTGGGGGACAAGAGGGTCCTGGCTAAGGTCATCTCTATGCTGGACCATGAGTGTCACCCCCTGCAGGACGCCCTGTCTGCTCTGGAGAGCAGCTTCAGTGACAGACTGATTCACCCTCGCTGTGTGAAGGAGAGGTTTCGCAGGTGTTTCCTTCCTGCTGCTGTCAGACTGTACAATGAACACTGTTAACACTGAACATGTGTCATTCAACTATATCTATGTGCAATACTGAAGACCTCTGATACAATTCACTCATGTCACTTTACTGATATTTATCCTGTCTGTACATAAACATAGTCATATTACTGTAAATAACAAATAAATAAACAAATAAACAAACAAATAAACAATATATATATATATATATATATATATATATATATATATATATATATATATATATATATATATATATATATTTTTTTTTTTATTCTTTTTTTTTCATTTTTTTGTGTGTGTGTATGCAAAACTCTCACTTGTATCCAGTGGCAGCTGGTGGTATAATTTTTTTGGGGGGGGATGCCTAGGCAAAAATTATAAATACATGCATCATATATAGGCTATATAGTATTATAACAAATGCCAGAAACAGACAGTCATTTTGGTCACTATTGGCTGAACTATATCTACGAGAGCACAATGCACAGCCAAGCACACACAGCAGCACAACCTGATCCACCGCTTACAACCAGCCCCAATGCACAACCTAATCCACCGCCAGGGGTGGAAAGTAACGAATTACATTTACTCACATTACTGTAATTGAGTCATTTTTATGAGTACTTTGTAATTTTCTAAGTAGTTTTTGAAACAGGTAATTTTACTTTTACTCGAGTACATTTTAAGCCAAGTATTTTACTTTGCTACATTGAAAGCCGCCCACGTTACTGAGTAAAATAATATCGATAGGCGCAAAAAATAAAATGCGGGGAAAAAAATTTGCCGGAACTGAAAGGAATTGCATTGCGCGGGTTTGCGTGCGGCAGTTCCATTGTATCACAATCTGAATCAAGGCGTTGGAACAAGATGGTTAGTGCGGAGCCAGATATGGCGGTCATGGAAGATGAAGGACCAGAAGAAGATGCATTAAATTCTGGAGAGAAAAGCCATAGAAACCCTTGGCCAACCCTCGATGACCTATTCGCGTATAAACGCAAAAAAGGCAGCAACATAATCATGCAATGTAAAATGTGTCTGCCCCGCCGAACCGAGCTTTCAGCGTACAAGACCTCAACATCGAATCTATGAAAGCATGTGGTGGTAAGTAGGCTACAAATATAGGCCTATATGTTTTGCCTGTTACACCCAAACGGTATATTGTTGTTTGGTTAACACAATCTGGCTTCATGATATCAATTATTTTCCATCCTGATCATTAACGTTTCAAGTGAAGTAGCTGAGAGTTGGGAAAATCACCTCACGTTTAAAATTGGCTTTAGAGGACAGTCAGAAATAATAAGAATGCAGGACTTTAGTTTGCGATTGGTCTCTTAATAAATCATAATTTATGTTGGCTATAGGATAGTTCATGGGTTATTGCCTGGACTAGTTTCGAGTGGACAGTGCTAGTCCATCAAAAGTAGGCTATGGATAGGTTGAGAATGCAAGCTTTGCATCTTCGCTAAATGTAACGTTAAACGAAATGGACGTTATGATGGTTTTAGATATGAAGAGTGATGCTACATGACTAGACTACACAACATCACGACAGTTAATGTTTTAGAGAATTTACTAGATTTTTCTGTGATATCCTGGCAGCCGAGCGATCACCACAGAATAACATTGGCTTGTGTCGGGGTTTTGCGTAACAAAGGATTATCTTATCTTAGTCAACAGCTCCTAGATCAGGGGTCAGCAACCTTAAATACTCAAAGAGCCATTTGGACCGTCTCCCACAGAAAAGAAAACACCCGGAGCCACAAAACCCTTTTGACATCTAAACCAGTGCTAACCAGGGGAACTACAGGCAAAACTACAACTCCCAGAAAATGGACTACAACAAGCGCACCATCCTCTGCTACAGCTCATAAGCGCGAGTCTTAAGAGAATTATTTACACCTTTCAGTCTTTTCATCACAACAGTAGCAACATAAATAAAATGCATGAGTGAAATAAAGAACTGCGCTGCACACGTACGACCTGCACACGTATAATCTCTGAAAAGTTTAACATGAACCATCTCCAACGCAATAGAAGCACATAACAGACTCACCATAGGCAGAACATCCCTCAGTCACAGAAAGAACACGCATATTCCACTGAGTCCTGCCCTTTAGTCCGACAGAAGCTGACCGCATCAGTGGCACAAGGAGCAAGCTGTTTTTTCAGCGCTTCTAGTTGCAAATTAGCCATGTGGTTTTAAGTTTCGCTTCTGTAAAACGTAAACAAATGTGCGCAAAGCTGCATTAAACACATTATTATTTGAGTCCTCCTCATAGGAAATAAAAATCCAAACTTAAATTATCCCCCGCAGCGAACCAAAAATGCGTCTGCTTCTGTGTTCCGTCATCATTTTATCACGTGTACCGCGTGTACCAGTCTCATCAGCCGTGAAAGCAAATGAATCTGCCCACGTAGCATTAAGCGTTCTGTTTTCTTCAGAAACCTTTCTTTTCTTGGATTTATCATCATTGGGCCGAAAATCATACTGCTGATGTAGGTGCCGGTAAGTCCGGGCTGCCAGTGTGTACCGGGTGGCGCACATCGGCGGCTTTGACGCATGTTTTGAGCAACAAAAATATTAAAAACGTTTTATTTAAATGTTACAAGATTACCATTATCTACAATTTTAGATTTACATTTAAAAACTAACAAACTAAAATAAAAATACAATGTAATTAAATACTCATTATTATTTTCCAAAGTCACAGGGAGCCATGACAGAACGATGAAAGAGCCACATGCGTCTCTGGAGCCGCAGGTTGCCGACCCCTGTCCTAGATTCATTATCCCCTATATCTTCAGCTCCTAGAGGAATTAAATGGTAGTGCTGTCACATTTAGTTTACCGCAGTTTATGTCTATTTAAGACTGAATTTATGCGGAGCAACATTATGAAAAAACCTGCATTTTTACTGTAGTTTTTTTTTTTTATTTAATTGAAAGTAACTAGGTAACTTTTACTCAAAGTACATTTGAAATGAAGTAATTTTTTACTTTTACTCGAGTACATTTTCAGACGGGTACTTTTACTTGAGTAGGATTTAAGCAAAGCAAAGATACTTTTACTTAATTACAATTTTTCCACCTCTGTCCACCGCTTACACCAGCCCCAACAACACAACGTAACACACCACTCACAACAGCCCCAACAACACAACATAACACACCGCTCACAACCATCCCCAACAACCAGCCCCAATGACACAACCTAATTCACTGCTTACAAACATCCCCAACACAACCTGATCCACCGCTCACAACCAGCCCCAACAACACAACGTAACACACCGCTCACAACCAGCCCCAACAACACAACGTAACACACCGCTCACAGCCATCCCTAACAACTAGCCTCAATGCACAACCTGATCCACCGCTCACAACCAGCCCCAACAACACCACCTGATCCACCGCTCACAACATCCCCAACAACACAACCTGATCCACCGCTCACAACCAGCCCCAACAACACAACGTAACACACCACTTACAACCGTCCCCCACAACCAGCCCCAACAACGTCAGCAAAAATACAATAAGAGGCTATGGTCACGAACCCACGGCATCAGCGTCGTTGCACCCACAAGCTCATTTACGCAGTATTTAACTATTAACACGAAAATACTATTTAACTATTAACACTATAACACTATTTACTAGAGGTGGGGACTTGAAAGTCATGACTTGGACTCGAGTCAGACTCGAGTCAGACTCGAGTCACCAATTTAACGACTGAAGACTTGACTTGGGAAAATGACCAAAGACTTGGGACTTGACTTGGACTTGAACACCACTAATTTGGTACTTGACTTGGACTTTAAAGCCTTGACTTGAAAAGACTTGATGCTCAAAATGACTCGCTGGCACGCTGAGATTACGTGGTTTATGCGTTCCACTATGCCATCTACTCGACCAACGCAGCGGTTCTTTTCCAACTGTAGCTTCCTCGCAGTTAGCACAAAGTTTGTTGCGATGGCAGACAAGAATCCACTACTAGTTAGCCACAAAGAAAGTCTGTTTTTGAGGTCGCTCAAAGGTCGAAAGAAGGTCAAAAGAAGAAGAGAAGGCGAAAAGGAGCTAAGCCAAACTAAGGTGATTCTTGGAGATTCCTTCCAGCGATGGTGTGCACTGAAGCAGACAAAGGGTCTAAAGACTGACACATTGGTCGCTAAATTACTTTAGCGGTAACTTCAACAGCGTTTGTTCAGCAATTTGTTCAGCAATTCTGAACGCGCAGTGGCTGTAAACAAGCATGATTTCTAGAGTAAGGAGGAGACGTTTCTACTGTGGAGCTGTGGAGGAGGGGGGTGGTGTCACACATGTGCAACATTTGAAAAAGGACAAACAGTCGCTGTATTTCTCTTTGCCTTTAATTCAAGACCTAGCCAATGGCGGCACGGTGGCTGAGTGGCAACACTCATGCCTCACAGCAAGAAGGTTACGGGTTCGATTCCCGGGTCACCCGGGCCTTTCTGTGTGGAGTTTGCATGTTTCCTCCCCGTGTCTGGATGGGTTTCCTCCGGGTACTCCGGTTTCCCCCCATCAACCAAAAACATGCAACACCCCTATGAACAGCTTACCATCAAGGACCGTCAAGGAATTCCTCCCTCCTGTGGGCTCACCACCTGCAGAGGGGTTCATAGAGGTCTGGGTCTGGTGCACAGAGTAATGGGCAGCGTGCTGCCCCCGCGACCCAGCCGGATTAAGCGGGAGAAGATGGATGGATGGATGGATGTAACAATTATATTATAATACAAATTAAATGAATAAAATACTATATAGATCTAAGAAACTACTGAAGGTACGACAAGGCAACTAAATTAAATAATGAAAAGGCATTAGCCTATTTGGTGCATAGCTTGCATGCCCTATCAGAACACCTCATTTTACATGGATTTCTGAAAAATCATTCCAGTACCTTATCATAAGGGATCTCCTTGGGTTCTGGCCCATTTATTGCACGGGGGGAGCCTGGGCCAGGCTAACCCTGGACCGCGCCGGGCTTTGTTATGGTTCTGAGTGTTGGAACTGCAGGTAAAAGGACCGGCGCAGCCCCACGGGGCTAAGCGCAGCCATCGCCCGATTGCACTTTGCGAACACCCTGCTCCTCGGGCGGAACGGTTTCCCGTCTCACCGCCATGCTGTGGGCTGAGAGAGTCGGGTCCAGATAGCAAATAGTGCAAGTGTTTTATTCTCTCTCTCACTCTCTTTCAAGTCCAAGATTAGTGCTGGTTTAGGTCTGGTTTTAGACCTGGTTCAGTCCTCGGTTCAAAACACAACATTTAGTATCATAGGCCTACAGAATAAAATCCTACCTATAAAATGTTATGTCTTGCTCTTTATTCTGCTCATTCGCATGTTCGTATGCGGTGCAAAAGTCTGGCACTTCTCTTGCTGATACTCTGAAAAACTTTACCTTAGACCAGGGGTGTCAAAGTCAAATGGACGGAGGGCCAAATAAAAAATTTAGCTACAAGTCGAGGGCCGGACTGATCGAATGTTCATTGAAAAATTTTAAAATTACCGCATATAGTCTAGTGAACCAAATTGAACCTACTGAAAACCTAACAAATATATTACAATATGATCGGATAAATAAAGCAATATTTTTTTATGGCTCTGTCAGTAATGTTTAATTTTCAACAGGCACAAAAGACAAATTTCCTTTATATAAAAATACCCATAACATGAACATTAAATGAATGAAGCTGTATTATTCAAGGCACCATCAGTATTGCCCATAGCGATGAGTCTGGATTTTTCCAGGCAACTACCACGGTGGAAATGGCACACAATCCCAGGCTTGTGTAAAAAGCAAAACTGCACCGATTTCTGCTGCAGACGTGGTCCAAACACGGATCGACGCCAGACCCCTTTTACGGGTCGCCAGTCACACGCCGCACTGTCGCCACGGTTTGGGAGACACAGCGGCGAACAGCAAAACTTAGTGGAGTGAGGTGCAAACTGTGCAACAACTAAAGGAAAAACGTACAAGAATTTAGGCATGGGTGAATTGATGGGTGTATCGGGTGTGCATTCCCGTCATTACCTGGAATGGGGCGTGCACTACGGGCTACGCACTACAGAGCGAGGGACCGATACAGCGCTGAGCTGCAGCCGAGCAGCGGCACTAAAAGAAGAGGTGATGGCGTAAGTATGAATGTAAGGTACGTTGGAGCTTAAGCTTGCGATTTTACCTGAGCTGAGGACAGCGCGGCCACCAAGGGAAACCCGGAAGAGCGTGTGGGTCAAAAGGGGGAGTATGGGTATCTGAAAGTTAACTTTTGCTGTTATGCTAATGACTGCTGATAAATAATGAAATGAAGCCGCCTCCCGCTCAGTGCGTCACCGTTGCATTGTGGGAAATGTAGTATTGGTGCGTGTAAAACATCTGCGGCCTGCGGGCCGGTTCTAATAATAAATCAATATCATCCCGGGGGCCATAGAAAACCCTCTCGGGGGCCTGATGTGGCCCGCGGGCCTTGACTCTGACATATGTGCCTTAGACCATGGAATCCCTGTACCAAGATGGCAGCGGTATAAACGCATGCCAACAGGCTGAACGCAAGATCTACTATTCTATATCTATGATGTAAAGTAATGAGCAGAAGCAACGTAATGATTCAATTTTAAACAATATATTAAACATATAGTCTTATACAAAATAATGACTGCCACTGCTTGTATCACCTGCTCTGCTTCTGTGCCAATGTTTTTTTGCTGGTTCAAAAATGAAAGCAAAAGAGATTAGGTTCCAAATGAACACGTTACCGGAACCGTTCAAAAGAGTCAGCTCGTTCATGAACGACTCCTCACTCTTTAATTTGCATTCCCAAAAAACACTGAAGTATACATTTTTTGTTAATATTGTACACATCGAAACTAGCACAACAAGCTTCTTTGTCCTGAAACCAATTCCACCTTTGCACTGTGCTACAAACAGGCCTGGCTTTGTTCACCAATCCACCTCCACTCACTTCACCATACTCTCCCTCACGCCACGCTGATTTTTTGCATATATAATAAATGGTTAGTGTGCACTGAGGTCATTGTTGGTGCCGTCAATGCCGAAGCTGCTCTTGCTCCTATGATGAATGAATATGCAAGCAATTTCACAGTTGGATTGGGAGCGAGAAATAACAGCATGCACGCTCACCTGTGGCCCCTCAGACATGGTGGAGCTTTATTGGCGGTGCAGGCTGATACAGATCTGGCAGGGCCGCCACAGCCAGACAGTTGGAGGTAAATAGCCACGTGAAACCAAAGCAGTGTTTACAGAACGGCTCGTACTTATCATATCTAAGCTAATATCTCTCATTACAACCATTATAGAGCTGCTGCGAGCCAGCGCAGCCGCCAGGAGCAGGCAGAAGCAGAGGAGCGGGCAGGAGCAGAGGAGACTGGAACAGAGGAGACAGGAGCAGGCAGGAGCAAATGAGACAGGAGGTAAGAGCAAAAGCAGAGGAGCAGAGCCAGAGAAGTAGGGCTAGAGGAGCAGAGTCAGAGGAGCAGACAGAAGCAGAGCCAGAAAGGAGCCAGTATCACAATAATGCTAATTAATTAAGGTATTAGATGTTAGACTTTTGTTTATTTATTGTACATAAATGAGCTGATTTTGAATTTCTAGAAAGGAAATGTCAGTTCATTTTTCATTTCTGTTTAAAGAAAAATACAGTCTTCTAGCATTCATTCAAAGTCTGAGAGCTGGCCAGTACCATGATGACATCACAGAACTCCTCACTACCTCCTGAGTGATAGGGCAGACTGGCCAAGACTCCAGACCCTAGAAAATGTAACAAACAAAAAATCCACTAAACTTAAAAATGGTCAGGAATTATAAATTGGAATGAGGACAAAACATCTGTGCTTTTTTAAATTTTCATTTCATCATTTTCATGTGATTATGTTCTTTATTACACATGATGGAACTGCCTATTTTTAAGTTTAGTCCATTGATCAGAAAGTTGGTGGTTCGAGTCCTGCTCGACATAAACATCTTTGATAGGCATGAATCCAGCTCCCACAAATGAATGCAATCATTGTGCCTTTGGGCAAGACACTGAACACACTTCGCCCCTAGTGACTGCGTACACTGCTGAAATCATCCATTCACACAGACAGTATGAATGGGTTATTTCATTGGCTCCTTGATTTAAAGCACTTTGAGCCTTGAAGGTGGAAAAGCTCTATATAAAATTGTGACCACTTTATCATATGTGCGTTATGTTTTACCATTGTTCTTAATCTGTTATTCAATTAAAACAAAAGACCTGGCCCTGAAAAGATAAGTCAAAAATCTAAATTAAAGGGTCTCCATGGAGATGTTATTGCTTTGCCTGGAATGTTCCACAGTATTGCATTAACCTAGTGTTGTCATGATACTAAAATTTCAAACTCGATTTCGATACTAAGGAATAGACTCGATACTCAATGCCTATTCTGATACCATGATGATAATAACTACTTTAATTTCTATTCCCACGTGTCCTTATATCTGTGTAATCTCTCAGTGGTCCTGGTAGGTTTCATAGTGCTCCATGGGCGTAGTCTATGTGCTCTTATACTTGTTCTGATACAGCTCACGATCATTCTAATGCAGGGGTGCCCAGTACGTCGATCGCGATCTACCAGTCGATCGCCAAGGTACTGTGGGTAGATTGTAGCGTCGTAGTAGGCCTACTCGAGACCGGTCTTGGTCTCAAGGTGAGTGCGATCACATTTCATTACGGCCGGTGCCATCGGCAATAAACTTGTACCGGTGTGCGGAACCGCACGGGGCTTCTTACCGCAGCCTGTGCGCTCGTCTGGAACCCGCGGACACTGCGCAGCACGTCACCACACGTGTCCCCAGCGCGCACAGCTTGTACGCAACAGCGTGTACGCAACAGCGTGTACCCTTGAGTACCAGCATGTATCACAGTGCAGGTTAAACTTTTTAAAACATCCTAGCTGTCCATCTGCCTTACGTCAGCATGCCGCTCCTCGCCTTTTTGCGCTTTCGCTCCTCCCTCCATATAACTCACACACACACCCTCCTCAATGCACGCAGATTAGAAAAGCAAGATGAAATGCCAAGCAAAAACTAATCTAAATTTATGTTGGCAAAAAACAGGCCTACAGCACAGAGCTGGCCTACAGCGACATGTGGTTGAAGTTTGCCTATTTGCATATAAATACATCGGTATTTGTCACGACGTGTGTTTGGTAAATGTGCAGACGCTGGTAAATACTACTGCAAAACCAATAAGATAATGTAACTCCAGTTAGGAACTTGAAAAACAGGTTTAAAATCAACGAAGGGGGTTCTCAAACTGTGGGTGAGGGTCCAAAAAAGGGGCATAGAATGTTTAAGGGAACATTTATCAGATAAAATGGAGATAGATCTATAAAAACGTATTTATGTGAGTCAGCCTTTTCCTACATGAAGATCGTTAAGTCCAAGTACCGTTTCACCATGACTGATGATCATTTAGAAGTGTGCTTGAGTCTGGCTGTCAACAGCTACTGTCTGGACTATGCATCCCTAACTGATTCCATCCAATGCAATTCAAGAGAGTAAGGTAATGAGAAAAAATGAAATTGCGCAATATGAGTTTATACCGTTATGCAAGGTACATCAACATACATTGTACATGTAAAGAATTCTCAATATATTTATGAATAAATAAATGATTTGCATTTTTGTAGTAGGTAGATAATTTTTAGTTGGTCATTTTATAAGTAGCTCACATGCTGAAAAAGTGTGAGCACCCCTGTTCTAAAGTTATTCAGGAAAGGTTCATTTCTGTCCTGTGAATTTGACTGTTTTACTATACTTTTCATCAGGTCAGAAATCGTGTTTTTCAATGTATTCTTTTCAACTACCAATAAAGAAGTGCAATTGAATGCAAGCAAGATACGTTTAATGCCATACCGTGGGACATTTCCACCATCTCCATGGAGACAGGTGGTCCGACATCCTGAGAAGTTACACAGTGCACATTGTAAGAACTGGATAATAAAATAATGAAACCATTCTGAGTTTATATGGCATTTAGTATTCCAGATGTTTGTTATGCGTGCTCCTCTGACTCACCTGGCACAGCACTCAACAGGTGTTAGTGAGCTTGCTCCTGCCAAACACGGAGCCCCACCTCTGTACTTCTGAGACCTCCTCCCTCTCCCCCTTCTTGCTGCTCCACATTCATTTATTACTGCCCGCAGTCGCATGAGGTAAGGCCCTTTGAAGAATTCCAGGGCTGTTTGTAGTGCCAAGCGTTGCACAGATGCCAGCACTGGGAAGGGACAGGGAGGGGGTATATGGGTTCACTGGGGGCCCCTCCGGAGCTCAGCCTGTTGCTAATCCAAAACCATAGCTCAGGTGCTCGGCTTTTATTGTCTCTTTCAGTTCATGCCAAACTAATAAGAAAACAATTGGGAAATATATTGAAGTGGATTTTTGTGCTCCAATAAGCCTGTGCATGAGTTCAAACTGTCGTCCTCTGAGGAGCGAAGGCTCATGTCACTAATATGATCAAAGGTACCATAGACATACTTCTGCCCCAGGGGAGATGTGACTCTACAAGTCGCTTACAACTATTACATTGCATTAGAAGAAAGACTGAAATCCAGCTGGTTTAAAACTAAATAGACTCACTGATCTGAATGGTCAGTACCTAAACCCCAGCACTACAGCCAATCATGAATCAGTACTAGTGCAGCCTCTGCAGCTCAGTGAATGAACTGGGGTGGTTCTGAGCTTCCACATGAGGCATGGCCTGTCCATATAAAAGACTGAGCACTCTAAATTGAGTTCTACTGAGTATTGTTTTGCATCCTGCTCTTGAAAAATGACCATGTGAGAGCATGGGTGATGTGGGCT
Organism: Taenioides sp. WSHXM2023; assembly: GCA_029959045.1. NCBI lineage: Eukaryota > Metazoa > Chordata > Actinopteri > Gobiiformes > Gobiidae > Taenioides > Taenioides sp. WSHXM2023. The sequence continues at coordinate 26,956,941 of CM057104.1, read as the reverse complement.
CATACTGCTAACGTATGGAGGGTTTGAATAGTGCCTAGAGATAGCAAAATTACTTACCTACATGACATACATATAACACCTCTTCAGGGATGTTTTTGATGAGAGAACAACGTTATAACATGATAGAAAACTCCAAAATGTTGATTTTGCCTTTAAAGCAGGTTCAGTTGTGATTATTTATTTATTTATTTATTTATTTTTTAATAAAGAGTTGGTTACATACACAACCTTTAAGCTGAGGGCCCTCTTTTGTTGACAGACAGTGAGGGTTTAGTGTGCACATCCCCCTCACGTTAAAGAAGTCCAGCTTCAGACAGGAGCAGCGTGAGTGATGAGCCGGTGCTTGAGCACAGATGTTCTGATGTTAAACATGAGGTCAAAATCAACAGTGCACCTCCTGTGTAACATTCCTCCTCTGCTCACTCCTCTCGCAGGATCTATATTTTCATCTAAGAACTCTACAAGCACCACTGGGACTCTATTACCACAAAGAATTGGCTCTTCACCTGTTCTCTGACCCACGACCGAAATATCTCTCTGCTCGTTCATCTCATTTATGAAGCCAGCTATGCTAACAGACGGTGCACCCTGAGGTTAGCTGGTCCGCGGAGGGCCAGAGAGGAGCAGACTGTTTTTATTGTTGTCCAGACCTGCTCCTACAGGATGCATATTTAACCTAATGAATGGGCCCCACAGGTCACGGGGAGAATGGGTGTGAAGTCTGGGGCTGCTGGGGCATTAATGGTCCACTTGTTAAAGACAAATATTGTTTGACTGTAATTTAAAATAGGATTGAGTTCAACTTTAGAATATAAGCTACATAAATGACAGATGAGCACTAACGTGTGTGCTGTAGAATCCCTCAGTCGTCCAGGTAGAATCCACGGCAAAAGGAGAAATTCAATTTGTCAACTGAACAAAAGTTTATTTGGTCGAATACATGTCGCAGCTCATCCAAGCTGCTTCTACGTTCTGGTGAGACGCTGGTGGACACTGCTTTATATCTATCTGAAGGGAGGAGCTAACTGCAATGAAATTATTCTGAGACTACCACACCTATTTGTTTACAGTGTCTGTTAGTTAGGTGGGCCTATTCAGTATGGAGTGGGAGTGGGGTGTAGTTAGCGTAACCATTCAGGGCCATAATGGGTGTTACACCCAAATTGAATTTCTCCTTTTGCCGTGTGTGCTGAATATTTAAAGGTGCATTTTGTAATATGTACAGGTCTAAACTACAGGTACACAAACAAGATGTAAAAGAATAAAGACTAGGATATTTGGTTCTTTGCAGAGGACACTGAAAGTGTGATTTCTATTTGATTGCATTATATTGTGCAGCCCTAATTTGTGGTGACACACTTAAAGCTAGAGTACCCACTTTCAGATATTCAAATATTTTCTCTTGTTTAGCGGTTTAGTTGGTCCTGGCTTACGCTTGCTTGTATTGTGGGTTAGTGCTAGTTTAGTCCATGTTTAAGACTGGTCTTAGTCTGAGTTAAATTGAGGGTTAGTCCTGGTACAGACCCAGCTGGAACTATAGTCCTTGTTTAATACTGGTTCAGTTTGATGTAGAGGACACTGCAGAAAATGTGACCATCAGTCCATCTCCAGTGTTTCCCCCAAACAGTTTACTGTTTCATCGGGGTCTCCAACCTGTAGCTTGTGAGCTACCAAAGCTCTCCAAAGAATTTAGGAATGATCCATATTACACTGAATCATTTGGATTGATTTGGCTTCATTCATCATATGTTTGTTAACAGTAAACATCTCATTTTGTGCACTGATGCTCTGATTGGCTGCATCTGTATGGTCTGTACAGTAAATGGTGACGGTCACATTTTTATATTGAGCTTTTCCACCTTCAAGGCTCAAACTGCTTTACATTAAGGAACCACTCTCCCTTTCACAAACACACTCACACACCAATGTCAATATGAACACTGTGCCAATGGGTTTGTGAGAGCTCCAATGAGTTAGACACATTTAAATACAGAGTTTTTCAGTTCAAAATCTGGTTCCTCACTTTAACAAAAACAGGTGAAAACTGTACATCTCCACTGTTTGTTTCTTGAGCTCAGTGATATTACAGTGAAACCACCAGGTCAGATTTACACTCTTTATCAGCCCTGGTCAGACAGGTGTGACAGGTGAGACAGGCACAGAGAAGGGAGCAGACAGATGAGGCTGTGATGTCCTCCCACAACTCACCACGCAGAAATATGACGGACAAAGCTTTAAAAAGACTGTGCAGGCTCTTTAAGAATTAAAAAAAAAAAAAGATTGCAAGTTTCTGAACATACAGGTGCACCCTGTAACATTTTGCACCTGCTTGTCTCCATATTCAGTTGCAGGTGTTTTTTAGTGATACCTTGAAAAACATGCATTGTAACTGTGAGTGGGGTCACCTCTCCAAAGAATACTGGTGGTGTTGCCTGCTTGTCTCCATGAAGATAGGTACATTAAAGGGCCTATATTACACTATTTTGTTATTCATGTTATAATGTTGTTTCCTTTTCACAAACATACCTGGAGTTGTGTTTTATTTCATCCACATATGTTTAACACACACACACACACACACACACACACACACACACACACACACACACACACACACACACACACACACATTGTATATTTAGGGCTGAGTTCTCTCAAAAAGAAAACACACCGTTCCACCTTGTGATGTCATGTGATAATACAGGAAGTGCTCCCCTGTGTTTTTGGGCTCCATACACCTTCACTAGAATCATTTGGATCATTTCAGCCCTGGAATTGCCATTCTCTACTGAACAAAATGTAAAAGGGGCTGTTAACGTCTGTCACTTCATGACATCACAAGGTGGAACAGAGCATTTTGAGCTTTGGAGATTTAGATAGACTAATAAATAATAAAGGGTTACTCAAATATGTTGTGAATGAAACACAACTCCAGGTACGTTTTGCCTGTATTATGTAACAAGATAAGATTTTATTGTCCCACAATGGGGGAAGCTGCACTGCACAGTTTAAGAACAGCAAGAAAATAGAAATAGGCACTCAAAAATCTATATAAATAAATAGAAAATAGATGCAACACTCTGCAAGTATAATAAAATAAAGGGCTACAGTTGTGTACAGTAAAGTAAATATCTCTGACTATGATTCTGCACAATGCAGCATGTGAACAGGAAAAATAGCAGGGTCTTCATGTATTACACAGGAGATTAGTGTGTGTTTGTGTGTGTGTGTGTGTGTGTGTGTGTTTACATGCGCAACAAGTATCCTGGTTATAACAGTATTCTATATATGGTGTTTACGTGCGCTCAGAGAAACCAGGATACTCATATTCCTGTATACATGTGCCATTAAAGTATCCTGGAGAAATCAGGATACTGCATCTACATGCCACAGTATCCTGGATACTATCAGAAAAACCCAGTAAGAGTATCCTGGTTTCTCATAACCGGGACACTGGCATATCCAGGATACTGAAATCAGGATAGTGCATCTACACAGACACTCACACAACCACGATACGCATAAAACCTGATCTTAACCAGGATACTCGAGCACATGTATACTCACTCATTGCAGTTCTGCTACTACTACTACTACTACTACTAGTACTACTACAACAACAACAACTACTACACAGCAAATCCGCCAGTGTTAATTTTCCAGTGTAACTTGTATTTAACACTACCCAGTGTTAATTTACCACTGAACTAGGTAGAATTAACACTACCACAGTAAGTTAGTGTGTTAGTGTAGATTTCGCGTGCTAAATTCTGCCTACACTGTCAATGCTAAACTTGACCCCACCCTTCAGTTCCGGAGTTTGAAGAAGGAGCAGCTGCACGGCCGCCATTTTTCTGCTCGCTTCGGTAAGGTCTGCTTTTTCAAATACTGCATTTTAGATTGTTAAACTGTCAGAATTAAACGAGTTTGCTACATGGTCTCGGCTCCTCAAGCGCGCAGAGCCGATATCAGGCTCCGGCTCCGGAGGAATGAGCGACTCGCAGTGAGTCTTTAACACCGTGTGGGTGGGAAGTCCCCACCAGACCGACTCAAATCTTTAAGAAAAAAGTCATAATGTCTCGGACATGAGCGGATTTTTAAGCGAGGACACGGTTAGCTGGCGCACCGATTCTTGAGAAATGAGCGGGTAGCGGCTGTTTCAAGAGCCGTGAGAGTGCGGACCGGACGAGTGCGGGTTTGAGCACCAGGGCAGCACCAGGGCAAATAGACCGTAAAGAACCGGAGATAGATGATATTCCCGAGGTAAACTGTACTAGCACATGTGGCATAGTCTACAGCCTGGTTAGCTCTGTTAGGCTAAAGCTGGGGCTGTGTTCTGTCTCTGTGTGGCGCTGGCTAATCAAAGTTATATCAGTGTTTGACAGGCATCTCACTTTTTCTGTTCTTGTGTGTAACAGGTAAATGCTGAAATATGGTGAAGACTGAATAAGCCCACAGTGGCACAGGATTTTATGCAGGTAATGTCTGTAGTAGTCTTGGTACATATTCATCAATAATTATTGTCATACTGCATGCTTTTATGCTTCTTTATGAACCATTTCCAGTTACTATAAAGTGAACGTGTTAACACAGTTTTGGTGATGTTCAAAAGTTAATTTGCCATATATATAATTTATTCTGTACATTACTGCAGGTGCCTGTCAACACCATCAAAGCAAACCATGGTAGGCAATTTATTTTGACTTGTCTTACTTATCTTAATTAATGTACAATATGATTGATTGGTGACTGAAACAGTTAATTTAAACTTACTATATCTTCATTGTTTATTATTTCCAAGGATTTTTCCAGACACAGATAGCAAGTGGAAGGGCAATTTGGGAGCATAATGACAAATGTAAGTTATTTTGTGTAATTGATGTTTTACCTTGCTTGTTAGTCCTTATTATGATGATGTTTAAGTTGAACTCCTTGCATTTTAAAGCAGGTGAGGTATCTAGTGGTACAAGAAGAAAGTGAACACATCTGGCAGACATGGCAGAAATTTGAGGGTAAATCATCTTGAGCTTACAAAGTTTTCGGTGTAAAAAGCATTTTGTTTTGATTAATATTGTTATTAGTATTGATTACAGGAGGTTCCCTCTCAAAAAGGCTCAAGTGAAGTACATACCTGCTCTTGAGGGAGGGTTCTTGAATAATTTATGTAAGTATTTACATTGACACAAATCTTTTTTTTTTTTTTTTTTTTTAGCTTTTTATTGATCATATTTATATATTCATGTAGATCATCATTTTAAGACCTTCGTTCTACACAATACTGTACTGAGTGGTAAGTGTAAATCATCTATTTTGTGAGATTATTTTCCACTGTGGGACTTTTAACAAATCTTAATTTGTTCTGGTACCTCCACAATCCACCATTGGAAAGCTTCAGGGATTAGCATGACTTTGTTTGTTCGGTATGTTACATCTAATATATATATATATATATATATATATATATATATATATATATATATATATATATATATATATATATATATATATATATATATATATATATATATATATATATATATATATATATATATATATATATATATATATATATATATATATATATATTTATATAAGGTTTTGTTTTTTTCTCAATTTTGGCCTGGTGTTTTATTTGTTGTAAAGCTTTTACTGTATGCAGGTCCATGGATTGCCCCAGTGTTTTCTCAAATGTCCTATGTTATGCAAAATTGACTCTTGTGAGCTTTAAGCCATGTTAGACTATTGTTACCTCATCAAAAATATAACCAGAATTGTGTTTTGTTTCATTCACACATGTTTGAGTAATGCTGCATTATTAATCTGTGTATCTCTTCAAAGCTCAGAATGCTCTGTTCCACCTTGTGATGTCATGAAGCAGTAGTTTTCAAGTTAACAGCACTTTTTACCTTTTGTTCAGTAGAGATTCCAGAGTTGAAATTATCCAAATGATTCTAGCGAAGGTTTATTGCGTTTAAAAACACAGTGGAGCACTTCCTGTATTACCACATGGCATCACAAGGTGGAACAGAGTGTTTTCTGTTTGAGAGAAACTAAATATGTTGGGTTTTTGTGTTAAACATGTGTGAATGAAACAAAAGGTAACTCCAGGTCTGTTTTTGATGAGGAAACATCATAGCATAGATTACAAAATGGCGTAATATAGGCCCTTTAATGTTCTTTGTTACTCATGTGGAATTTTTATTTTATAGGTGTTCCAAAGGATGGAGATCTTCCTCAGAAATGGTGGACTTGTTCAACCTTTCTGAAACCAACGGGAAAGAGTGCGTTCATCATTTCTACAACATCTGCAAGGACATTCGTGTTTGAATCCTGACCAGAGGTGCTGCCTTCACTGAGCTTGTCAAGATTAGACTGTGAGCAACTTTAAAATGATCACTATGGCTTTTGGAAGAACGTCAAGATTAGCAGGACACTCTGTTTAAAGGTACTGCTTGGCTCAGTTTACAATATTTGTCAAAAAGGACATTTCTTGTGTTCTACAAATTGACGTGTTAAGACTATGTAAACTGGAGTTTGACTTTGGGTTGTTTGCATGATGCGTGATCAAAAGGCCTTTTGACTGGCCTGTATTTTTTACATGTCTTTAATGTATTTTGATTAGTACTGCAGCTGGAAAATCAAGTCGTAAGAATTGAATAAGTTATATTTTTGTAAATCTATTTGCAGGTTCATGGGGTTGGCTCTGGTGGAATAGTGGCTAAATGTTTTGTACTGAGCAATTTAAGAAAAAAATAATAAATGCTCTGTATTATTATACATTTTGTGTTTTTGCAGGTTTATGGGGTATAGTTATGGAGAGGTATAGGGTTTACTTAAATTTTACAGTGTTACTGCATTACACCTGTGAGTGCAAATTGCTAGGAGTTGGGTGTACATATTACAGTGCATTTTGTAACACTAACTAGTGTAGAATCTTCAGCACTTATCAGTGTTAATTTAGTGACACTAAACACCAGTGTAGACATATATGTACACTAGGGAGTGTTGTTTTTGACACTGTGAGTGTTAAAAACAACACTAGGTCAGTGTAAAATATTTTACACTTTCAAAAGTGTCAATTTAACACTGAAAATTTAACACTTAACTCGATACATATACACACTTTTAAAGTGTTAAAATTGACACTGTCAGTGTTAATTTAACACTGGCGAATTTGCTGTGTACTACTACTACTACTATGTACAGGGATGGGATGGATCAGTTTGTCACTGAAGCTGCTCTTCAAATTATTATTATTAATGTAGTTTACTGCTCAATGTGCTTAACAAACCAAAAGTGATATTGAATGTCTGATTGATTACACAAAATGAGCTTCTTTGACTGGAGACATTCCCATTGGTTAGACTGTTCTGGCAGGTGCAGAGGCAGGAGCAGACAGGGGAGAGTGATGTCGTCCTGTAGACATCAGCATTGAATTATGACAAAGGAGAGGCTAAGAAAGACCTGACAGCCTGTTTGGTTAGCTCCCGTCTGCATGCCGCAAAACCACTGAGCTACTGTCTCCTCACCCCCTCCTCCTCTCCTCCTCCTCTCTTCCTCTCCTCTCCTTTCCTCCCCTCCTCCTCTCCGTCCAATGACATCATGGAAACTAAGACTCAGAGGAGTGATGCGGCACAAGCGCTCGACTATTCTGAGACTCCGTGGGTAAACAGACAGCTAAAAATAGAGCCTGAAAAGGCCAGATTCTTGGAATAGTTTGATTCCGAGCACCGGCTTTGAGTGGCAGCTAAAACATGGTGGTCAAGAGGTAAGGGGTTAAAGTGCAGATGACAGGTTTTCACGTTGTTCTTGGTTTGGTGGGATAGTACCTGTGGTTAGTATGTATCATAGTTTTCCATCAGTTTAGTGGCAGTTTGTGGAAAAAAAATTTTGAAAAGAAAAGACATGATGATGGTGGTGGTGATCCCTCTGCCTATGTCATCAACACTGAAAACTCCATCCAAAATGCAGAGACAGTTCAAAGAAGACATTCTTCTTACAGTTTAAATCTTAAATAAATTTGTTTTTAATTGTTCATTGCATGGTTACTAGGTAAGAACTGGAATTACTTCTGTGTATGTCACACCTGCTGTCCGTGTCCATCCACCAAAAAATAAATAAATAAAAATAAAATAAAATAAAAAAATAGACAAAACTAGGCAAGATTTTTAGTATGTAGTAAATGAAAAATTAAATGAAGTAAATTAGTATGTTAAATAACGTGTTAAATAAAATAAGGTTTACTATGTTTTGGTGAAAAAGTACTCCAACCTAGTCATTTTAAAGGTCCTATATTCAGCAAAATCGACTCCTGTGAGATATCTGGAGTTGTTTTGTTTCATTCATGTTTGAGTAACCCTTTATTATTAGTCTGTCTACATCTCCAAACCTCAAAATGCTCTGTTCCACCTTGTGATGTTAAAGAAATAGTATTAAAGTTAACAGCTCATTTTACCTTTTGGGTAGTAGAGATAGGAAATTTCAGAGGTGAAATTATCCAAATGATTCCTGCAAAGGTGTATGGAGTTTAAAAACACAGTGGCACACTTCCTCTATCACCACATGACATCACAAGGTGGAACAGAGTTTTCAGCTTGAGAGAAGAAATCATACTAAATATGCAGGGTTTATGTGTTAAACACGTGTGAATGAAACAAAACACAACTCCAGGTCTGTTTGTGATGAGGAAACAACATTATAATACAGATCAGAAAATAGCATAATATGGGCTCTTTAAGTGTTGGCCAATAGCACTAGATTACTGATCACGTGGTTGGGATGAAATGTTCCAACTGTTGTGTTGTGTTTGGCAGTGAGCCGGCTCACCTGTGCACCTGCTTTTTATAACGTGATTATTCTGCGGATTGAGTTATTTGTGTTGAATGGGATGTGGATGCAGTGAAGTAGCAAATACCTGGTCTGCACATTGGCTCAGTTTTAAATTACATACAAATGAAACATTTTAAACAATTTCAAATGCCTGACCTATTTTTCACAGTGATTTAACTTAACACAAGCCACACAAGCACTTTAGCCTCACAATGAGGAGGACAGAGACCTGAAGGTCGGAGGAAAATAGCACTATTGTGAAAAAAATATACATATGATAAATACTGAGTCCCAAAATATATTACTCCGACTTTCATATACTGAACTATAGGTCAATATAGTCATTGTGAGAGGCCTACTGGCAGCCTTGCTTCTTTCAGGCTTCTGTCAGCTTGCCCTGGGGCAGACAGTGGTGGTAAGATACTATCATCGTCAGGAGTGTGGGGTGAATGAATACTGACACAGTGTAGCACTCTGAGGCACTTTGACAGGCCTGTTAAGTACATTACAAGTGTATTATTATTACAGTCTGTGTGATAATAATACACTTTTCTGTGTCTGTTTGTTTCACCCTTAACCTAAAACATGAAAAATTGAGAGATAGGCAAAAGGAGAAATTCAATTTGTCACCAGAACAAAAGTTTATTTGGTCAAATACGTTTCACAGCTCATCCAAGCTGCTTCTTCAGTTCAGAACTGAAGAACTGACAGAACAGAACTGTGAAATCTGATTTGTTAAAAGTGACTGATGTTGCAATTGTCAGCAGGTAATACATACTGTGATACTAGCACATGTCGAAGGTGAAGAGTATAACCTTTCTCTGCTTTCTTTGTTTTTCCTGCATCCATGAGACTGTGGTAGAATGTAACAAAGTAAAAGTAGTGAAGTTCTGTAGACATTTTAGGTTGCTGTATAGTGCTGCCACTAACGACTAATTTTCTAACGATTAATCTCTCGACTAATTTTTCGATTAGTCGACTAATCTAAACGACTATTATTTTTTTTATTTTTACTATGTAGGCGTAATGCTTAATGCTAGTGGGCAGATTCATTTGCTTTCATGGCTGATGAGACTGGTACACGCGGTACAGGCGACACATTTTTGGTTCGCTGCGGGTGGATAATTTAAGTTTGGATTTTTATTTCCTAGAGGAGGACTCAAATAATAATGTGTTTAATGCAGCTTTGCGCACATTTGTTTACGTTTTACAGAAGCGAAACTTAAAACCACATGGCTAATTTGCATAAACTAGAAGCGCTGAAAAAACAGCTCACGCCTTGTGCCGCTGATGCGGTCAGCTTCTGTCGGACTAAAGGGCAGGACTCAGTGGAATATGCGTGTTCTTTCTGTGACTAAGGGATGTTCTGCCTATGGTGGGTCTGTTCTGCGCTTCTATCGCGTTGGAGATGGTTCATGTTAAACTTTTCAGAGATTATACGTGTGCAGGTCGTACGTGTGCAGCGCAGTTCTTTATTTCACTCATGCACTTTATTTATGTTGCTACTGTTGTGATGAAAAGACTGAAAGGTGTAAATAATTCTCTTAAGACTCGCACTTATGAGCTGTAGTGGAGGATGGTGCTTGTTGTAGTCTGTTTTCTGGGAGTTGTAGTTTTGCCTGTAGTTCCCCTGGTTAGCGCTGGTTTAGATGTCAAAAGGGTTTTGTGGCTCTGGGTGTTTTCTTTTCTGTGGGAGACGGTCCAAATGGCTCTTTGAGTATTTAAGGTTGCCGTTTGAGACCAAAAATAAATAGGCGAATATTCGACCACAAAAATTGTGTTCGACTAATTTTCATATTCGATTACTTCGACTACGTCGAATAATCGCGGCAGCACTATTGCTGTACTTAACTTGAGTGCATTTTAAAGTACTTTTTACTTTTACTTCACTACATTTGAGAGCTACTTTCTGCTCCACTACAATTTTGAAAAGTAAAAGTATTTTCAGTCTTGCACACCATTTTTATAGTGCAAATTAAATGAATACATAAATTCATGTTTATCTGGAAACATGCTGTGTATTAGTGTAGCAAAAAATCCTAATTAAACCTCTGTATGTTTAGGTAGAATACTCTCCTGAGTCTCCTGAGGCATTTTTATATAAACTCACTGGTATCAGATAGTGGCATACTATATCTGTATTTACAGGTATCGCCCATCATTACTGTATATGAGCACACCATAGACTGTATAAAGATGTGGACTAAGTGAATGTGATGGTACCCACAGCGTTTGGCTCCAGTCAAATGAAGCTTCATGAGGCTGGCATAATTTGGAGCCAAGTTCTATACTAGAATTAGGAATTGTTTTACGGACAAAATAGAAAAACACCAGGATCATGTAGAGAATACAAACATTTTAAGACCAAAATGATGAGCCTGACATTTAAAGAGAGAGGCAACATTTTTTCAATACAAAGTGAATTGAAGCTGGAGTTGACGCAGCCGGAAGCGTGCCTATGCTCACTTCCTATTGGAACGTGGCGGCTAGCGGGTTAGCTATGCTCATGTATACAGTCTATAATGAACACACATGTTGTTCTGTCTCTGCAGCTGGAGGTACACACATAACATCACGTGTCTGATCTATTACTGCTGCTGACAGGTGCAGCCCTGCAAACCAGACTGAGGTATAGGCCAGAAAGTTTAGAAAAGTCAATCATATTGTCAGGTAAAGTGCAAGAAAGAAACAAACATGCTATACTGGAAACAGAAAGTTTTATTATTATTATTTATTATTATTATTATTAGTTTTATTGCCATTGTCAGTGAGCAACATTCATTAACTAGAAACTTGTTTTAGTGTTATAATGCAATATGAAACTAAGAAAAATAATATAAATTATGATCAAATAAAACAATAAAACTAAAATAGACAGTATGGCAGAACAACAGTGCACTGGTCAAATACAGTTGTTTAAAGTGACTGGTGTTATAAAGTACAATTTTTAATTCCTGTGTCATTCAGAGTAAGCAAATTATATTCATTTAATCCTTAAATTCTACACTAATGAATTTAATTTAATTTAATTTAATTAAGAAGAAGGGGAAGGATGGGACAAGATCTCGTGCCATACTGCACTGAGACCTTTGACTGAGACACAAAGGCCACTGGGATGTGTAGTGAAAATGTTATGGCAGCAAAACTTGAATTTCCCTTGGGATCCTTCTCTCTCCCTCTCTCTTTCTCTCTCCTTCTCTCTCTAGCTCTCCCTCTCTTGTATGAGTTATACGTTATTGTATCCTTTATAGGCTGTAACGCATTTTCAGCCCCTGAAAAGCTATTGAAGAGCAACTTCAAACAGCTTATTTCCTTCGGACATTTCTAATTTGTGTATTTTCACTTTTTTTGGCACCAGTTACTTGCATTCAGTTATAAGTGGTTAGGGCTCTCTGGGCAGGCTGGACACGGGCACACACTGGAAACTATTACTACATTATTTACACTCCACGGTGGATCAAAGGAACTGTTTTTCACTACAGAGTGCACCACCACAGAGGAGGAGGGGGAGTGTTTTGGGAAGTTTAAAATAAGATATGAAAATTCTCCAGACGCTGTTTGTGACGTGTAGATATTCACAGTTGCTAGAGCTACAGTAGTTTACACATAACAAGTATATTATGGTCTGAAATAGCTGCGTCCTTACCTGGGTTATCACACGTGTCAACAGTGTAAATACATTATTGAAACTTCCTACATATTTTCACTAAGGGACAGATCAGGGATTTCACACACCATAGAATGTGCACTTAGTTAAACCAATGGAGATTTGAATGGCACTGTAGCTGATTTTTACTTCTTCTAAACAGAAACCTTCTAAAGCAGAACTACTTCTTTTTAAAACACTCATAATACGCTATTTTCTGAACTATGTTATAATGTAGTTTCCTCATCACAAACAGACCTGGAGTTGTGTTTTGTTTTATTGTTGAGACATAAACGTCGGAGGAGACACAGGAGACAGAAGCGGGGCAAGAGAGCCGGCATTCAGTTGAGGCTCAGAAACTGCCCGCACAAACCTCCTCTCCCCAGTTTGGTCCTCGCAAACACCCAGTCCATAATCAGCAAGATCGACAAGCTGAGATTAAGGATTTCGGCACAGACGTGGAGCAGCTGTGCTCTACTTTTCACCGAAACCTGGTTAAGTGCTAACATCCCTGACTCGGCTATTCAGATTGCTGGCTGGACTGTTTTTTGGGCTGACCGTACTGCAAATTCGGTCAAGGACAAAGGCGGCGGCGTGTGTACATATGTGAGTAACTCCTGGTGCACCTCAGTAGCTATTTCAGAGCAATACTGTTCTCCGGACTTGGAGTTCATCTCACTGAAATGCAGTGCATTTCACCTCCCGAGGGAATTCACCGCAGTGTTTCTCTTCACTGTTTACATCCCTCCCCAGGCTAATGCTAAGCTAGCATTGGATAAGCTCCATAACAACATCTATGTACAGTTTTGTCAAAGCATTTCTCTTTGGCTGGACAGGCATACCATTTCATCACCAACTCAAACACCAGAGCGGAGTAAGAGCGAGGCCTTTCCTGTTGTGTTCACCTGGCTCCGCCTGGTCACTGCTGTGATGCTGCAGGACACAGAGGAAGGACACTTTTGGCTCTAAACTGCACTGAGACCTTTGACTGAGACACAAAGGCCACTGAGACGTGCAGAAATGTTGCAGCAAAGCTCAAAGCTTGAATTTCCCTTGGGATCAATAAAATCTCTCTCTCTCTCTCTCTCTCTCTCTCTCTCTCTCTCTCTTTCTCTCTTTCTCTGTCTCTTTTGGGATCAAACACAGACACATTTTATTTCTCTCCTTAACCTCCTAAGACCCGAACTCTTGCATTGCATGCTTTATTGATTTCTCCTTGTTATTTGGGCTGATTAGGATCTGACAAGTGCAAAAAACAAAGAATTAACTTAAATTAAATTATTACATTTATTAATTATTTTTATATTAAATTAAATTATTCTAAACATTACAAACTCTTAAAAATATTCTAAATTGAACATTTTTGCATTGTTGCTGTTCTAAACTGTCCACCTATGTGTGAAAACCTTTGTAACAGTGTAACACTGTAAAAATGTGCTGTCCACATATGTGGACGCCAGGTCGTAGGAGGTTAAATAAGCTGTTTCTGAATCCCTGTTTTTAAAAAATTAATTGTTGCGAGGCCTAATCTTCACTAACAAGCAAGCTAGACTCTGGACAGTCGTAGCAACAACTGAGAAACTGCTTTCACTTTCCATTTTGCATTATGCATTATGAAGTTAATCTAAGCAAGCCAATTGTTCCAAAGACAAGCAAAGAAACAGCTGTGCTGCAATGAAAGCAACTGAATGAAAATTATGTTGGTGCATAATCTCTATGGAAACAGCCCATCTTACCTTGCTCTTCTCTCTCTAGGTGCTGGTTGGTCAGACAGAGCTCCCTTGGGTGCTGTCCAGTGAACGTGGCTTTGCTCTTGGCCCTTTGCTCCCCTCCTCTTCTCACCTGGACACAGAGACAGCTGATAGCATTGTGACGCTGACCACTCTACTCTCTATGCCACATGATAATTGAGTGTGAAGAAGCATGGAGGGCAAACACTGTAAATCCTGCATGCATCTGGAGGTTACTGCGATGTGCCTGTTATGACTAGGCCTGTGTCAGCTCTGCACACTGCCCTGAACCTGCCACAGCAGTCACCACATAGATCGTCAGTAACATCTTTAGCATTGTGTTGTAACCGAGTGGTAGGTTAGGGTATATAAAAGGCATAAAAAAGGACAAGGGCAATGTGGTCTATAAAGGTTACACAGCTTTATTTAATATTCTAGACATTTAAAAGTTATTTCATTTTTTTTCCAGGTACACCAATAAATAACAAGGACCAACCAATTAACCTTCATAAAGTTAGAATTTGACCAAAAATTTACTAAACACAAAAAATCAAAAACGACCCTGAGGCGTTGCATATATTGCGCTTCACTCCATATCACCACAAGACTTAATCTGTTATACCGCAACATTCATCCTGTAAAATCTAACACTAGAATACACAAATAGAATAGAGTCGAATAGAGAGCAAGAATTTTAGCAGCAGTGGCAATCTGTTACACAGGGAACGATAGGTTAACTTCAGGAAGACCACTAACAACCACCCCCGGTATACAACAAAATGCAAAGGCATTTACGTAGAATTTAGAAGATCGCACCCTACATGGGTCTTAAAGAGAGATCGGAGCGGCCGCCATCACCGCCACCAACTCCATACAACACTTTTAACCCAATTATCATGCAGCACATTAGAAAAGGTCTTCATAACAGTAATCACTACGAGAGAACATTATAACTTTGCTACTTACGTGCGCCGCATACAAGCCCCGACAACAACACTGAGGTGCGTGCACCTTTTTCTAACTTGTGTCACGCACAGCACCGCATTCACAGACACAACGCGGTGGGACATTAGATTACTCGTGGCCACCTTGTTACAATTGCATTCTAGGGCTAAAGTTTAGGGTAAGATATGTATTTTTAGTCTTATTTTGCAAATTTGCAATTCAAAAATGAATGCCATTATCTATTACCTTGTTTTATTGCATGTTACCATTTTCCTGCTGTTTTTGAACTGTGCGTTGCAGCACTGGAATTTCCCCACTGTGGGACTAATAAAGGCATATCTTATCTTATCTTATCTTATAGGTCAAATCCTTCAGCAAAGGTAGTCCTGACCAAAGCTAGCTCAACATCTAGAGATGGCGACTCTGATGGAAGCTCGTGGCAAAGAGATATATATATTTTTTTACTCATTACATTTAGCTACTATAAATGAGTCATTTTTAATATCTTCTGTCTCATGGAAAAAAATCTGGACAGGGAGAGTACATGGACAGTCTGGACACGGGCGACATCAGGTCTGCGGTGAAGCTTTTATGGGTTTAACTGATGGGACAATGTTCAAAGCCAGGACCCTGATATGAGTTTACAACATGCACTACAGAGGAGGGTCCAGTGACGCCCAAGACCTGTCTCATGTGGACTTATCACAGAAGACAAAGACACACACTTCAACACAAATGTTAGGTTTATGCTATTACACCAGACGCTGGCAGACAATGTTCACAAGCACACAAACAATGATTATTCTCAGATTTCTGGACCTTTAAGATTATTTCAATGGCATGCAAATCACAAATTCTGATGTGACTGATCAGA
Source organism: Taenioides sp. WSHXM2023 (assembly GCA_029959045.1). NCBI lineage: Eukaryota > Metazoa > Chordata > Actinopteri > Gobiiformes > Gobiidae > Taenioides > Taenioides sp. WSHXM2023. Next base: position 26,940,917 of record CM057104.1, on the reverse strand, counting down.
GCGGCAACAATCTGAAAGAAATGTTTAAAATCTACACAGATCTGATAGTCAGAGTTTGAGTCTAGATGTAACTGCAGCCACTGACTGATGACTGGCAAACCAAAGCTGAAAACTTCATGTCTTGGAGAGTGATTTAAAACATTTATAACAATGTAAGCACACATGATCATAGTGTGGTTTCTGATCATTTCTCAGAATGGTTTAACAACTGATCCAGTGACAATGAAGTATTACAGACTAAATAAACTTTTTATAATATAGAAAACACAAGATCACATTGTTAAAGGCCACAAGTAGTGACTATGGTTAAAGACCCTGTACCCACTTTTTTCCCATGTATACTTGAGTTAAATGTGTCTTGCCTCAGTACAGATGTTTTGTATAAGCAGTTCTTGAGGTCTAAATGTGTATGCGGCATGGTGTCTGCGTCTATGCATTTATGTATTTATTGTTTATTTAAATAGGGACAGATACACAGATTAACATTAACTGATGCCGCTATCACAGTGTTTATAGCCAAGGTTAATTTGTAACACCAGTCACCAGTTACAATTATATAATAATAATTATAATATGTTTTATTGTCAGATAATCAGGAACTGCTTGTTAGCATGACAGTTGTTGTTAGCTTTACCATCATAACAAAACTCCACTCTGTGTTGTGAAAAGTGCTGATAAACTCATCATGCTGAATAATTAGGATTCTCTGAATGCATAAAGTAAGTGAGGAATTACTCTGGACCACTGCAAACTGAATTAGTTCTGTTTTTCACATTTTTAAGACTGTAAAATACACAACACCTTTTAACCTGCACTGTTATCAGGACCACTGTATAACATTTTGAATGCTTTGAATTAAATATATGAATTAAATAAATGGAGCACAAGGTAACTTCCCTCCACAGATCTGACCTGTAACTTGGCTTGGTGGCGTTGCCTGCTTTGGGTATAACACAATACTGTGTTAAAGCCACCATAAGATAAGATAAGATAAGATAAGATAAGATAAGATAAGATAAGATAAGATAAGATAAGATATGCCTTTATTACTCCCACAGTGGGGAAATTCCAGTGTTGCAATGCACAGTTCAAGAACAGCAGGAAAATTGTAACATGCAAAAAAACAAGATAATAGATAATGGGTTAAAAATAATTTAAAAATAGACTTAAAAATAGACTCTAATGTAACACACTGTTCCGGTGGAGCAAAAATATAAAATACCAAAAAACTATTATGTACAATAAAAGTAACAGTGCAGCATATGAACAGAATAAATCTCAGTAAGTGACTTCAGTATATTATAATGTTATTTACAGTAATATGACTATGTTTATGTACAGCAGCATTAGACAGGATAAATATCAGTAAGTGACATAAATGAATTGTATCAGAGGTCTTCAGTATTGCACCTAGATATAGTTGAAAGACACATGTTCAGTGTTAACAGTGTTCATTGTACAGTCTGACAGCAGCAGGAAGGAAACACCTGCGAAACCCCTCCTTCACAGAGCGAGGGTGAATCAGTCTGTCACTGAAGCTGCTCTCCAGAGCAGACAGAGCATCCTGCAGGGGGTGACACATGGTCCAGCATAGAGATGACCTTAGCCAGGACCCTCCTGTCCCCCACCTCCTGCACTGAGTCCAGAGGACAGCCCAAGACGGAGCTGGACTTCTTGATGACCTTGTCCAGCTTCTTCCTCTCCCTCTCTGTGATGCTGCTGCTCCAGCAAACCACACTGTACAGGATGGCTGATGCCACCACAGAGTCATAGAAGGTCTTCAGGAGTGGCCCCCTCACTCCAAAAGACCTGAGTCTCCTCAGGAGATAGAGCCTGCTCTGGCCCTTCCAGTGCATCTGTGGTATGAGTCCAGTCCAGTTTGTTGTTCAGATGAACACCCAGGTACTTGTATGAGTCCACTCTCTCAATGTCCCTTCCCTGGATGTTCACTGAGGGGACAGTAGAGTGGCGTCTGCAGAAGTCCACCACCATCTCCTTGGTCTTCCCTGCATTGATGATGAGGTGGTTCTGCTGACACCAGTCCACAAAGTCCTGCGTTAGTCCTCTGTACTCCACATCGTCATCATCCTTGATGAAGCCAATGATGGTGTTGTGTCTGAAGTCTGCAGTGTATAGGGTGAAAATAAAGGGCGTGAGGACAATGCCCTGGGGCGCCCCCACACTGCAGGTCTGGCCCGTTTGTGAGGTAGTCCAGGATCCAGTCTGCCAGGTCACAGTCCACACCGGCAGTCTCCAGTTTGTCCCTCAGGAGCAGTGGCTGGATGGTGCTGAAAGCACTGGAGAAGTCAAAGAAGAGAATCTTCACAGTGCTGCCAGGGTTCTCCAGGTGAGACAGTGAGCGGTGCAGCAGTTAGATGACAGCGTCCTCCACTCCGATGCCAGGCCGGTACGTGAACTGCAGCGGGTCCATCGCTGAGCTCACAGTGGAGCGGAGGTGGCCAAGGACCAGTCTCTCCAGTGTCTTCATCAGATGGGATGTTAGAGCCACCGGCCTGAAGCTGCTGAGGTCTTTAGCGTGCGGTGTCTTAGGCACTGGTACCACGCAGGAGGTCTTCCAGAGTTGTGGTACCACCCTCGGCTTAAGGCTCATGTTGAAGACATGCTCCATAACTCCGCACAGTTCGTCTGCACAGGACTTAAGGAGCCTGGAGCTGATGCCGTCTGGTCCTGCTGCCTTCCTGGGTCTAATCTTCTTAAGCTCCAGTCTCACCTGGGCTGTAGAAAATGACAGTGGCAGGCTGGGGGGATGGGTGAGTCCATGTGTAGTGGTGGGCTGAAGAGCAGAGGCAGAGGTGTGAAGAGGTGCAGGAGGTGAGAGCTGGCAGCTGGGTGGGGGGAGGGGTGGGTGATTGATCAAATCTCAGGAAGTGAGAATTGAGCTCGTTCACCCACTGCCGGTCCCCCTCCGTCTGGGCAGGAGGTGCTTTGAAGCCTGAGATGGTCTTGAGACTTCTCCACACCCCCTGGATGTTCTTCTGCTGTAGCTGCTGCTCCATCCTTCTCTTTTGGCTGGCTTTTCCTCCTCAGCTTCTTCTGTGCAGCCTTCAGCTCCTCCTTGGTCCCTGACCTAAAAGCTCTCTTCTTCTTCTTCAGCAGAGCTTTTATGTCAGGGTTAATCCACAGCTTGTTGTTTGAGAAACACCGCACTGTCTGGGAGGGGACGATGTTTTCAAAACAAAAGTTGATGTAGTCCATGATGCATTCTGTCACTGCATTGATGTCCTCCCCATGTGGGTCACAGAGCTCTGTCCACACTGTGGTGTCAAAGCAGTCTCTCAGAGCCTCCTCACTCTCAGCAGTCCACTTCTTCACCACACGGGGCATCACAGGCTGTCGGTGCACAATAGGATGGTACACAGGCCGCAGATGAACAATGTTGTGGTCAGTTCTACCCAGGGGAGGCAGTGGGGATGAAGAATAAGCCTCTTTGGCATTGGCAAAAAATAAATCCAATGTTTTATTGTCTCTTGTGGGGCAGGTGACATACTGGGTGTATGTAGGCAGAACAGGTGCAGGAAATGCATGGTTGAAGTCTCCAGAAATCAGGAAGAGAGCCTGTGGATGCTTTGTTTGGAGTGTGCAGGAGTGCAGTGTGTTACATGCTGTCTCAGCATTAGCAGAGGGAGGAACATAAACAGCGATCACCATCACATGCGAGAACTCCCGGGGCAGATAATATGGCCTCATGCTAACAGCCAGCAGCTCAATGTCTTTGTTACACAGCTGCTCCTTCACTGTACAGTGTCCAGGTTTGCACCACTTCTCATTCACAAACAGAGCCAGACCTACTCCTTTCCTCTTACCACTCTCTGCCGTCCTGTCTGCGCGCAGCAGGTAAAAGTTGTCCATAGCAACAGCTGAATCGGGATTTGCGGGGTTAACCAGGACTCTGTGAAAAGCATGATGCTGCTGTCTCTGTATTTCCGCTGATATCGCGTGAGCGCCGCTAATTCATCCATCTTGTTTGAAATAGACCGCACGTTTCCCGCGATGACAGAGGGGAGCATAGGTCTGAAGCGTCTTTTCTTTTCCCGGAGTTTGCGTCCAGCACGTCGGCCCCTGCACGTCTTCCATAGCAACTCCGCCGGGATGTCATGGCGGTCTCGGGGGAACACTACAGCGCTGTGCAGCGCTAACAGCTGATCCTTTGTGTACACGATGGGGGGTCGCGGCCCCACGCACATTGCACTGGTGAAGTTTGGCAATAATCCAACAAAAGAAAAGTTGAAACGAAACAGAAACAACGCGTTTCTGAAGTACTTAGCTTTATACACACTATTTACAAAAAGTACAAACGAACAAAGAAGGTAAAGAGCAAAAAAAGTTGGAAAATAGAGGAGCGCGATGCAACCGGCCGCGGCTCTCACCAGCGCCGGAAGTACAAAAAAGCTATAACATATCAATGGTGACAAGCTGGTGACAACAGTAAAAATTAATACATGAACAGATTAAAAGTAAAAGTAAATAAGCAAATAGGTAAAACTGAGTAACTTGTATCTTGGTGGCACATGTGAATCCGGATAATGTTGGCTCTAGTGACAGTTCACAGTGAGAGTGGCTGTCCAGTGGTGCTTATCACTCAATCTGCATTTTATGACCCAAGAGGCCAGAAGTGACCACAACTAGTGTTCAAAGGAACTGATGCTATCTGAGAGAGAGTGAAGCTAGAACAACAGAGGTTGGAGGAGATGGGCCGATCACAAGATAGGACCCTTCTCTGAACCTGGATACTCATCTGGTCCAGGACACGCCTTTGGTCCTCCTCTGTTATTCTTTTGGTCCTCCTTTGGCCCTTCTGTTGTCCTCTGGTCCAAAGCACTCCTCTCCTCCTCCGCTGATTCTCTGCTCCTCCACTGGTTCATAACACTCCTCTGGTCCAGGATAATCCTCTGCTCCTCCTCAGGTCATCCTCTGGTCCTTCTCTCCTTCTCCTCTCCTTTTCTGCTCCTCTGGTCCAGGACATTCTGCTCCTCCTCTCCTCTTCTGGTTTGGGTCCTTCTCTGATCCTACTCTGATCCAGGAGTATCCTCTTGTCCTACTCAAGTCCTTCTCTGCTTCTCCCCTGTTCCTCCTACACTACTCTTCTGGTCCTGCTCACTTCCTCTGTTCCTCATTTGATTCTCCTGTGCTCCTCCTCTGGTCCAGGATAATCCTCTGCTCCTCCTCTAGTCTTCCTCCGGTCATCCTCTAGCCCTTCTCTCCTCCTCTTCTGTTCCTCCTCTGGTCCAGGACATGTGGCAGCCCTCACCTTAAAGCACACAGTGACATGTCTTGGTGTTTACGGTCACTCCTCTGCCGTTGGAATGTGCATCTATCTTTATGAGCGTGTGCGCTAACGGATGGGGCTGTGTGGGACTATGGGACAGGAGGACTATGGGAGTGGGGGACGTAGCTCTTAAAGATGCTGTGGAGCAGATTGTGTCAGGCCCAGAGCTTTGAAGTGCTCACAGGCATCTGAAACACGACAGAGACCTTTAGGAGAAGACAGCCACAGGACACAGGGTCATCACTATAAACGCACATGGAAGAGCCTTCAATGGTATCAGGAGCACAGCACATCTGGTACTAAGTAGATTGGCATCTAATGAGAGCAACCATCTAAACTTCACATAAAAGTTGTTTGTGTACTTAGTTTAGTTTAGCTTTTAGCATTAGCCCTCACAAATATGCCCCTTCCCACCTGCACCAGTGGTTTAGCAGAGGGCGGGTGTCATTCAAATCTTGATTTCAAAATAGTGAAATAAAAACACCAGAACCATGTAGAGCAGGTTAATACCAACATTTTAAGACCAAAACGATAACACCAAGTGGTCTAGTGACCACTAAACCTCCTCTTTGAGGAGACCACATAAATATAATAAAATAAACATTATATAGGCCTATACTTTATTATGGGGATTGGCCTTCTCCTTCAAGTTATAGTAATGGGCAGAGATGTTTCATGTGTCCATGAATGTCTATGGGATAGCCCTATGTTATTGACACTGAAAATTCTATCCAAAATGCAGTAACAATTTGCAAGCAAGGAAAGGATTTTTGACAGATTAAACATACAAAATAAAGGTATATATTTTTATTAGTCTAATCATAACTATTGTGCAATTCAAATGAGTTTCAGCTCAAAAATTCCTTCAGTCTAACCTGTCATATGCAATTCATAAACAGAGATCCAGAGACCACTGCTTTGGGATCATTCTACACTCACACATACAGCTCAACATTACACAACATCTGACCTTCTATCTATCATTGCATTGTTCTGTTTTCTATGGTCTTCATTCATTTTGCCTCCTCACATCTGTTCTACTCAGTACACAACCACCAGCCTGAAACGAGCCTGATTTTCTGGAAAACTGTTGTATTTACATTGGTTTTAGTCCAAACTTTTCAGTGATGGAGATTTTTAATTTTGCAATCAGCGGCTGGAACCCCTCTTCAGATCCATCATGGCTGCTCTATCTCCAGAACGTTTGAGCTGTGCATACGGTCCGATCACAATTAGAGGCTTCCCTCAGAGATTAGGCCTGTAATGATCCTGATCCTCCTCCAGCTTCCTGCACTCCCACGTCAGGACTTATCTAAAAGGCTTTTCTTATCCCGCAGGAGGAGAAGGCGGTGGTTTGGGAGGTCTGTTCAGACATGTTACATCTTAGTCACTCTGTGTACATGCACACACCAAAAGCGCTAAACAACCAAATTCAAATTACCCCTAAACCACCCTGGCCTGGTCTACAGCCGGTCTTAAACAGAGTTTATTTAGTCGAATACGTTTTGCAGCTCATCCAAGCTGCTTCTTCAGTTCTGAACTGACCCCGTTCACAGTCAGAATGCTTGTTTTTCAAGGCAATTTTGAGGTATAAAACCACCTGTAATTAAACAAATGAAAGGTAGAGCTGTTTAATGTCATACTGTGGAAAGTTCCAGGCAGAGCAATGACATATGCATAGAAACAGCAGGTGACAGATGTCCAACCAAGTTACACAGTGTACCTTTAAATTGGACTAAGCCAGTTATTGTAAACGTAGTGCGAGTGTTCCTGTGTCGCTGTGTGGGACAGTAGACAGTATTAGGACACTTGGACAGTACAGAGGTATGCTTTTATCCCACAGGTGGTGCCTCCGATTTGTTTGAAATGAGGCCCCAACACTTTGAGATGATGACGGTAACATTCATGTCCCTGACGCCTTAGTTGTTTTAAATGTTATTTCTAGAGAACTTCAGAGACTGCTGATTAATGATGAATTTTTTTATGTTGTTGCCTTGACTCACTTGCAGGAACCAGTTATGAGAGATACTGAATTGTGCTGTCTAGGGGTCAAAGTCTAATCTTGTATTCATACCGCGAAATTACATCTGGACATATTTCATTAGAACTGTAGGAGGACTCACGACAGCTAAACATCATTTAAACCAAACACAAATGAAGTTTTCCAGGTGTTGTACCTTATTTTTACTGTCTTACTATCTGAGCATCCTCCCAACAATTAATTTACAAGCACTTTTCATTGCATTCAGAAAGTACTAGCATGCTAACTGTGCACTTCCTTAGTAACAGACAATAAAAAAACTATAATTAGATGCAGACAGTACTGCGGACATATTTTGACGAGCTGCTTATAGATTATATCTGTACTGGGGCAAGACACATTTTGCTCAAATACATGTAAAATAAAACTGGAATAGGCCCTTTAACCAGAACTGTAAATATGAATATGTTCTAATCTTGAATTAGCAACACATTTAACACCCAACTGGTGCTGTTGGTTATTTATTGTATTATTTCTATATAAATATATAAAACAACCTTCTATTCATGTCTCTAAATGTTGCATTCAGCAGCCCAACCCTGATGTGTGACATGTTTCAGCATTCACTAATTGGCAGGAGCTACCATTGTCACAACCACACTGCCCTGGAATCAGCTCAGCTAAACGCGATGGAATGTATTCATTATAGCTCACCCTCATTGGTGTGTATGTGTGTGTGTTAACAGGCTGAACACAGTGTCACTGGTGTGTGTGTGTGTGTGTGTGTGTGTGTGTGTAAATAGGCTGAACACAGTGTCACTGGTGTGTGTGTGTGTGTGTGTGTGTATAAGCAGACTGAACACAGTGTCACTGGTATGTGTGGGTGCATGTGTATGTGTGTGTGTGTGTGTGTGTGTGTGTGTGTGTGTGTGTGTGTGTGCGTGCGTGTATGTGTGTGCCTGGTGCCAGAGCCTGTAAACAGCCTGCACACATGTTTATGAGAGCACATCTTCAAATGGAAAATAACAATGTTTGTGAACTGTCAGAGACGAGACAGCAGTAAAAGAGCAGGCTCCACTAACAGACCCCCCCCTTCCTCTCCACCTCACAGGAAAGGAAAAGAGACATAATAGTGGGTGAGCCACTATTATGTCTCTTTTCCTTTCTCATTTTCCTACTCTTACTCTCAGTGTCTCTATATCTCCCTCTCTCTCTTCCCCTCTTAATCCCTTTCAGACTTCCTTCTCTCCACCTCTTTGCCTCCCTCCACTGTTTCTCTCTCCCACTCCTACTATCTCTCTCCTACTCTCACCCCTCTCTCTCCCCCTCCCGCCCACTCTCTCTCTCTCTCTCTCTCTCTCCCTCACCCACCACTCTTTCTCCCTTTCTTACTCTCTTTCTCTCAGTCTCCCTCTCATACACACACTCTCTCTACCCCTCTTTCTCTCTGTCCACTCGATTTCTCTCTCTCCATCTCTCTCTAACTCCTACTCTCTCTCATTCACACTCTCTCTCTATTTCTCTCCCTCAATTTTTTCCATCTCTGTCCTGTGTATATGCAGTAAATAGTGAGTGAGTCTTCTGAAGCAGAGTGCTCCACAGTCCTTCACATTTACAGATTTGTATTAAACTCAGTACAAACACAACGACGTACTGCTCCAAGGAATTATTGCTATGTACTGCATCATGGACAAATGCGAGCTGGAAGTACTACTTAGAATACAGTGAGTAATGTCTATCAAGTATGTGCCCAGTACCAAGAGCTCTGCGTAATGAACAACGTGGAAGAGGAGGCCACATGTAACATATTTTGTACAATAAAATAAAATAAAATACTGAAGAAAATTATTAATTATTAAAGTAACATTACTTTATTTCTTGATAAGTTTTACAAAAATCTAATTTTTAAGTTTTATTTGATTTATTTATTTTTTAATTATCATTATTATTTCAAAATAAAGCAAAAACAAAAAAAAATCAAGTAGGAACTAAGCTTACAAATAATTTTTTTGTGAGCAAATTTATTATTTATTTTTATCATTAATTAAAGGTCCCATAAACTAATTCTTGTAAGCTTTATGCTACGTTATAATGTCGTTACTTATCAAAAACAGTTGGAGTTATGTTTTGTTTCATTCACACATGTCTGAGTAATTAGTCTACAGTCTACATCTTCAAAGCTGAAAATGCTCTGTTCCAATCTGTTTTCAAGTTATTATCTATCTTTTACCTTTAGCTCGGTAGAAAATGGCAATTCCAGGGCTGAAATCATCTAAATGATTCTAGTGAAGGTGTATGGAGTTTCAAAACATAGTGGAGCACTTCCTATATTACCACATAACATCATAAGATGGAACAGAGTGTTTTCTGTATGAGAGAAGAACTCAAACTAAATATCTAGGGTCTGGCAGGGTGCGTTAAACATGTGTAAATGAAACAAAACACAACTCCTGGTATGTTTGTGATGAGGAAACTACATTAGAACAGATCAGAAAATACAGTAGTGCTCTTTAAAGGTGCACTGTGTAACTTTTTGGTTACACAGTGCACCCCCCCCCCCCAAAAAAAAAAAAAAAAAACAGGCATTCTGACAGTGAGCGGGGTTGCCTCTACACAGATCTGACCTGTAACTTAGTTTGATTTGGTCTCCATGAAGATTAAGGTTTAATGTCATTCTAGACAAAGCAATAACATCTCCATAGAGTAGCTCCATAGCTTTTAATGCATACTTGATATCCGATACATAAAATTTCAATATTCAATATCAGTGTCATATCCAATACCAGTATTGCTGTATCCCTTATCACACTATCACACTCTAAACACATGTGACCGTGGGCAGATGTATTTAGTGAATGTTGTGTTGAGTTTGTAAAAGTGGTGTCCACAGATCATACACATGTTTGCAGTGCTGGGTTTTGTCAGCCTCTTGTCTGCAGCTGCTCTCCTCTGGTACTTCTGATGAAAAGTGTTTAGCTCCACACCTCGTCTCCACATCGCTCACAGCACAGCGTACTGTTCCATCTGCAACTCCCAGTAACCATGGCAAACTATGCTGAAGATGCGTGTGGTAGGGCTATAGACTATGTATGCTATAGGGTTTTAGTTGACTAGAGACATTCATTTATTCAATATTTTACCAGGTATAAGACCACCTCATTTGCAGTGACCACTTGGCCAAGACGCAGCATAGTGCAGTGCAAGAATACACTCACAGACACGCATCAATCGTAACATGAGACAATAAGTCATATTACATACACTGTGCAGACAATTCGCCTAAAGGGGGCAAAAGCTCAAAACTCAAGTATTTCCATGAGACTTGAAATATACAGGAGTTCAACAGCTACAAAGAGAAATGCCGCCTCCTTTCTGCTGTGCTCCATATTCCCAGTAAAGCTGTGCAAGTTCCCTGGTTGCCCCATGGGGACAAAAACAAGTGATACTGATTGATTGGTAAATTATTTGAAAAATGTTCTGCCTGAAAACTTGAGTCATTTTTCTCTCAGATGATGTTACACTGCACACACTGGGCATGAGAGCCCTGTGTTATAGTCTAAAGTGTCTTTAGGTTATTCCCTCTGAGCATACTGTGTTCATGAGCACCACACACAACACCACTCTGACACTGGGAGCGCTGCTGAGAGAGACAAGCTGCTGCTGATCATAAGAGCCAGAAGTGTAAGAAATCCTGTGGGGAATTAAGGTAAACAAAAAGACCTGAAAACGAGTATCAATACAATACCAATACTCATTTTGCTATTGATATATTGATACTTAGGATCAATCAGCACAGCTCTAATTCCCAGTAAAATAAATAGTCGACTAGACAATCATTGGACTAAGACATCAGTGGTCGATAATGGAAGTGACTAAGGCATACGCCTAATGACATGCCCTTTTCTAAGGAGCTTCAGAACACATCCAGTTCACAGAACGTCCTGGTGGTTTATTGACCTATAGAATGTTCATGTCCTGTTACCCAGCAATTCATTAATGTCATTTTTTTAATTATTTACTACTCTGACAAACTCAGGAAAAACATGCATTGTTACTGTGAGCAGGCTTGCATCTCCTCAAACCTGACTCTTATTGGGCGTGAGGGAAGGTCTAATCCTTCTTTCCATGGAAATGTTGTTCATTTGACTATAATATTTTAACTTTATATTTCCATGGAATAATGCAGGTGATGTGCCACCTCCAGAAAGTTACACACTGTAGCTGTAACATCATTCATTTTGTCTGGTGTATGAATAGCTAGTTGGGACCATGCCATATTTTTTCAACTTATTTATTCAGCCATCTTCCACCATTTCTTGGGACATTGGGCAAAACCTTGGGCACTGTAGTGATTAAACCGAAATAAAACAGTAGTTTCCATAAACAAGCAGAAAGCAATTGATTAAAGAATGTCATGAGCTGATCCAAATGGACCACATGCCTATGTTTAAGCTTCATCAGAAATTTCCAATTCCTCGATGACTGTCCGGCCTCTATGATGTGAACACTGAAGGCCTGGGAACGCAGCCCCCATCCACTCACACATGCCTCCTCAAACCATCTGGATTCATAAGGCTATAGCACAATATTATTTTTGAACAGACTTTGATTAAAGAGAGGGCATTTATTTTCGATGAGGTATTAACTGCTAACACGTAACATATTTAGATCACCTTTTACCTTTTATTATTTTTAAAATGCTATGCTGGCTGAAAACACCATGTCTTATAAGTTTCACTTTCATTTTTGATGCTATGAGTCTCCCCTCCCTTTGTTCCCTTTGTTAAGTCACTCCCCCTTCAGAGTGATATCCCAACACTATCAGCGTGTATCCTGCTAATGAAACTACTGCATATGGCATCAGGTTTGTCTAGCTGCTGTGTACAGTTTTTGCTGGATATTGCTCAGATATTGGCTTCTAAATATGATATCCTGGTTGGACATTTAAATTGTAGTAATAAGAGTAATAAGACTATTTATTGGTCATAGTCAGCCCAGAAAGTCTCATAATGTGTGTATTTTTCTTTTTTTCTTTTTTTTTTTTTTACATTTAAATTTGTGAATTGTGAATTTGGTAGTTACTTGACAGATAAATAACAGATCAAACTGATAAAAATGTGTTTTGTTTTTTTTTAAACTTTCATTAAATGCCATTTTTCAGTTCATGGATGACATTTCAAACCTCTTCAGGCATGTTTTTGATGAGGGAAGGTTAAAATATGGTAGAAAAAAACAAAACAAAACAAATATTTTTAAGTAATATGTGCATTTCAATGTACATATAAACACATTTACAAAATTTAGAACAGTTGTCATCTCAGCAGGTGACATAAATGTAACACAATGCAAATAAGAGGTCTCACATTACAATCCACATCCCATATGTAAAATTAAACAACAAAAATTACCAACACAGGGAAATACAAATACAGAGATTACCTGCATACTTGTTACCAACCAAAATAAGTCACTGCAGTGGCCCATGTGTAGGACTGCAGTACACTAAAGACATTCTTGGTGAACTAAAGACTAAAAAGCTCTCAAAACTATTCTGTATCTCTTTGTATCTGACCTAAACCACACTCACAAGACATTATGCTGAAAAACGTCTAGGAAACAATGTCATTATATCTATGAAGACATTATACTTACAATTTTGAGCTTAATCTGCCTTTTTTACAGATAAATACAAAAAAATAAAATAAAAATCTTAAGCTAACTCACTTCTGCTGTTGTCCCATAGAAACCCTGATCATTTAAATAACACAATTAGTTGACTAATACGTTTTGGTTGACTAAGACTCCATTGACCAATTAATCGACTACATGCCAATATACAGTCCTAGATCAGTCAGCTTATCTAATTCCAAATGAAGCTGTGTTTTTTTTTTTTTTTTTTTTCTCCATCACATACATTTCTCAGACCTTCTCACCACTGCTCCACTGTGAGGGGTAGAACCTTCAGCCAAGACTTTGTTATCATCTTTCTTGCTACCGATAAGAGGATTTCAATAAATGAATGATGAGACTTTTAGCTCTTTTACTAGATCCAAATCTTGTGGAGCCGTTCAAAGCACTGGTTGGAAGCCCTCCAAGACACAAACTGCACTTGTTTTTCATAATGATTTAAACTTTTATGTTTTATTTGTGTAAATATGTAACTGTTTTGTGTTTTGCTGCTGCCTCTTGGCCAGGACTCCCTTGAAAAAGAGGTTTTTAATCTCACTGGGATATTTCCTGGTTAAATAAAGGTCAAATAAAAAAGACCCTCACTGCTCTTTTGTACAATGCCACAGTGGGTTTGGAAACATTATATTCAATTTGTCAAGTCTTCTTTTTATTTATGACAGAAGCCAATGTGAGAATTCATTTTAACAACAAACTAATCACAGAGAGAAATGACCAAGGCTCAGGTCTGTTTAAAATGGTTCAAACTGAGCGTAGGAATGTTTTTACCCAGTGAAATGATGCAGAATCTAAATAAAACATTGCAGTACAATTTTTTTGTGTGTGTCTATGGGTACAAAGCTCTCACTCATGTCACCTGCTCTGTGTCTATGTTGTTTCAGCATTGATACATTGATTAACTTGAACGTTTTAAAGGTCCTATATTTCACAAAACTGAGTTTTATGAGCTTTTAGTCATGTTGTTACCTCATCAAAAGCATACCTAGAGTTGTGTTTTGTTTCTTTCACACATGTTTGAGCAATCCTGCATTATTACTCTGTCTGGTTCAAAATGCTCTTGATGTCCTTGTGATGTCATGAAGCAGTACTTTTCAAGTGAACAGCTCCTTTTACCTTTAGTTCAGTAGAGATCAGCAATTCCAGGACTGAAATTATCCAAATGATTCTAATGAAGGTGTGTGGAGTTTAAAAATGTATATATTACCACATGACATCACAAGGAGGAACGAAATGTTTTCTGTTTGAGAGAAGAACTCTAAATTTGCAGGGTTTGTGGTTTTAAACATGAACACAACTCCAGGTATGCTTGTTATATGTACATTATGTGAACTCTCATATTTCACTAATTATTGTGACTTTAATCTGTGTAAAGCACTTTGAGTTGTCTGTGTGCATGAAAGGTGCTACAAATAAAACTGACTTGACTAAAAAAATCACATCATAACCTTCCCATTGAATTCCTTCCAAATGGGCCTTTTTGGTTGTGGCAGATATGAGCAGTCTCCATAATAACATGAAGATATGACCATGACCACAGTGACTCTCCTCCTGACCAGCTCCCAGCTCTAGGAACAATCCGCACCCATTTAAGCAGGATTTTATAAGAGCGAAGCTGTGGAAGAGAGAGGACTTCCGCACACAAACGATCTCAATCCATCTCAAGGTAAGGTGGTCCCCAGCCCTGGAGCCCATCAGCAGTAAAGCCGTCAGCCATGGTGGTCCTCTCCCTCCACACACATTATCTTTATTATAATTAATGTGCATGGAAATGTGAGTTCTGATAAAGCACACGGTTTATGTGCTGACATCACTGCACAGTTCAAATTCATTAGAAAATATGTATATCAGAATTTGAAAGAGGCTGAGCTGAAAAAAGGAGCACACATTTTGACGCATGAAACAGTAAATGTAATTACTTAATAAGATATTTCTGAATGCAAGTCAACAATTACAGCTGGTTTTGACACAATATGAGCGCATTCAGACATAGTCTTATTAAATGGGACATTATGCAATATTTACATTTTTAAAAAGACATATTGTGCTGTGCCTGCTATATAGTTATAATGTATGACACCCGTGGATCATTATGTTATAATTTGCACATTTTAAATCACAATATTAAATGACTTATTAAAAGAAACAAATCCGCTGACTTCTGTGTTCGAAACTTGTGGTGCCTAATGTGAGCGACAGTAGCTCATTTGGTTGGGTAAATGCTGAAAGGAAACAACTATAACATGGTTAAAAGCTGTAAAGAATAGGCCTGCTTTAACATCTTTTAACCAATGTTCATGATTATCTTATTAACAGTTGTATTTTGATTGATTCATGCATGTTTAAGTAATCCTGCTTTTGATGCTTGAGTGCTCAGAAAATGTCTGCTTTCAACTACCCCCTATCCCCACCCACATCACTGTACTTAGTAGTGATTATTCAAAAACTGAAGACTCAGAATCTCACAGATAATGTTCAAAACGTTGCAAGGCAATTTTTCAAAAAATTCAAACATAAATGAAAATCTGATACTTGTGGTGGCCTCTCAGTTCAGCTGTCAATGAGCATTGTCTCTATTTTCAAGACATTTTCCATCAATCGCACATTTACAAAATGTAAATGTAAACATATGATTGACAATGATGGGAAACTAGCAGTTACAAAAAAATTAAAATATTTAATGGAGCACTTAAGCAATGTAAGACGATTCTGAATCTGAGACGGGCACAGAGTGAGTGTGACGTAGGACCAGTGACGTGCGGTGAGGTTGACAGCTGGGGAGGCACTAACGCTTTTAGCGTCAGATTTACAAATGCAAATACCCCCCCCCCAAAAAAAAAAAAAAAAAAAAAAATTAAATTAAAAAAAATAATAATCATTTGATAGACAACAACTATATATTATATGCAGCAGTGCTGCAGACTTACTTACACCAGGGCTTTTCTATATTCTTAATTCAAAAGAACAAAAACTTCAATTTAAAAAAAAGGAAAAATAAAATATGATTGTTGTTCAGTATTTCAAAACTGGGAACAAGGTATTTTTTGCAATAAATAGACTAATTTATATGCTTTTTAGCAAAGCAGCTCCTGCGCGCGCTCTGTAGCTGTGCATTTATGCGTAACGTGGACGCGTCATACTTGGATTTTTTGTATCTTGCCTGAAATCTCCAAATCACTCATGAAAAACACGCTTTTTAAGAAAGTTTGTGAATAAATAAGCATGGATCATGCTGGGAGTCTGCCTGTGTCATTGTGAGCGCACCCTCATCTCTCCTGTGCACTGCAGCAGGTGAAAACAAATCCATGAAGCACTCTATTTCTCTTCTCTTCCTCAAGTTGCGCTTTTAGCGATCCGCGGGTCCTGGGTCAACTCGCGCATATCGTGAGCAGGACTTTTAATTTCATTTAGGCTAAATCAAAATAAAGCATGTCTCAAAGAAAATTGTTACACTGTTTACAATCCCTCTGCACATTGGTGGACTTTGTCATCAAAGACACAGGTGTCCCAATGCAATATAAAAAAGAACGAAAATTATGATGTAGTTGTTTCGGCGCATAGCGGCGGCAGGCCAAGAATCTCTGTGCTCACAAGCGCCCTCTATGTTCAGGCATGAGTACTGTTTGCCTCCCCTGGTGAGCTTTTCACTGAGGTTTTATGATTGATCTGCGAGCCTGAACACATTACAGAAATACATTTCATACATTATAAAGATTCCGGAAAGACAGAGCATATAATCAGAGAGTTTGAGGGCCATTTATCGGCAATATATATATATACACTTTGCTAGACATCGAGCGGCTGGAGGCACTGGAGGCTGGTGCCTCACGGCGCACCTTCTCCTTGCATTTGAACGGGACAAACGAAAATTCTGCCATATTCAATTATTGAAACAAGAAAAAAGAAAAAAAATTTTGGACTGAAGAAGGGGTTAATAATAAATACATACAAGCTGATAGCAAAAGGAGAAATTTAATTTGTCAACTGGACAGAGTTTATTTGGTTGAATACGTTTCGCAGCTCATCCAAGCTGCTTCTTCAGTTCAGGTCAGATGCTGGCGGACACTGCTTTATATCTGCCTGAAGGGAGGAGCTAATTACAATGAAAATTACTCTGAGACAACACATATTTATTTACAGTTTCTGTTAGTCAGGTGAGTCTATTCAATATGGATTTGTTTACAGTTTCTGTTAGTTAGGTGTGTCTATTCAATATGGAGTGGGAGTGGGGGAGTAGTTAGCATATCCATTCAGGGCCATGATGGGTGTTTTCACACCTCTGGACATGTCCTGGCTAGTCCCATTGTTTTCCCAGTTTGTTTTGATTTATGTTTGAGGATAGAGTTATAGATGGGAGACAAATGATGTCTGAGACCTCCATTTATGTTCAAGGAAGAATTCTCTTTCTTGACAAAAATAGCTTCTTTAACTCCCCTCTCAAACCAGTTCTTTTCTCTGGCCAAGATCTGGATATCGCTGTCCTCAAAGAAGTGGCCTGTGACTTTTAGGTGGAGATGTACGGCAGATTGCGGCCCACCCTGGTTTTCCCGTCTGTGTTGATACATCCTTTTGTGAAGTGTCTGTTTTGTTTCTCCAATGTAACGCTCACTGCAGTCTTCACTACACTGAATGGAGTAGACCACATTGCTTTGTTTGTGGCTCGGTGTTTTGTCCTTAGGATGGACCAGTTTTTGTCTTAAAGTGTTTGTGGGTTTGAAATAGACTGGGATTTCATGTTGTCTGAAGATCCTCTGTAGTTTTTCGGAAACGCCAGCCAGGTAAGGAATAGTTACACCCTTTCTCCTGGGCTCTGGTTCTCTGTTGTCCTGTTTCTTTGCTCTCTTCGTTTTATTGAAAGCCCATTTAGGATATCCACAAACGGAGAGGGCTTTCTCCACATGTTGTTCTTCTTTCTCCTTTCCCTCTGCGCTTGTAGGAACCACTTGGGCCCTGTGTTGTAATGTCCGAATGACTCCCAGTTTGTGCTGAAGTGGGTGGTGTGAATCAAAAAGCAGATATTGGTCGGTGTGTGTGGGCTTCCTGAAGACCTCTACCTGGAGTCGCCGGTCTTCTATCGTTACTGCACAATCTAAGAAGGCCAATGTGTTGTCCTTGGCATCTTCACGTGTGAATTTGATGTTCGGATCTACAGAATTGATATGTGCAGTAAAAGGTTCCAAATCTTGAATTTTGATTTTTGAGAAATTATCATCAACAAAGCGATACCAGTGCGTGGGTGGAGTGCCTGGATATGAGGCCAGGGCACTCTGTTCAAATTGTTCCATGTATAAGTTACCAATGATAGGGGAGACCGGTGAGCCCATTGCACAGCCGTGGATTTGTCTGTAGAAGTTTCCTCTGAACTGGAAATAGGTGGTACTTAAACAAATTTCCAGCAGTTGGCAGATTTGGTCGGGTGAAAGCTTGGTTCTCTCTTCTGGCTTGGTATCCTCCAGTAGTCTCCTCCTTGCTGCCTCCACCGCTACCGATGTAGGGATACAAGTGAAAAGAGAGGTCACATCAAAGGAAACCATAGTCTCATCCCGGTCAAACTGGAGATGCTTGATTTTGTTCACAAATTCGGCTGTGTTCTCAGTGTGGTGCTCCGTGTTACCCACCAGTGGAGCCAAGATGGTTTTTAGGTGTTTGGCCACATTGTACGTGATGGAGTCTGTACTGCATACAATGGGTCTGAGTGGTACTCCTTGTTTGTGGATCTTTGGGAGGCCATAGATGCCAGGGATGGCGTCACCAGGGTACAGTCTGTAATATAGCTGTCGATCAATGACTTCTTCCTTCTCCAGCTTCTACAAGCAATCAATGATCTTCTTTTTGTACACATTGGTGGGGTCCCATTTTAGTAATTCGTAGGTTGTGGCGTCACTGAGTAGGCTGTTAACCTTAGCCTCATAATCAGCTGAGTTCAGGATCACAGTGCATCTCCCTTTGTCAGCTGGTAGGATGTTGATGCTGTGGTCCTTCTCCAGAGCAGCGAGGAGAAAGAAGAACAACACGTGGAGAAAGCCCTCTCCATTTGTGGATATCCTAAATGGGCTTTCAATAAAACGAAGAGAGCAAAGAAACAGGACAACAGAGAACCAGAGCCCAGGAGAAAGGGTGTAACTATTCCTTACCTGGCTGGCGTTTCCGAAAAACTACAGAGGATCTTCAGACAACATGAAATCCCAGTCTATTTCAAACCCACAAACACTTTAAGACAAAAACTGGTCCATCCTAAGGACAAAACACCGAGCCACAAACAAATCAGAATCAGAATCAGAATCAGACAACCTTTTATTGCCATTGTCAGTGAACACAATTCACAGACTAGGAACTTGCTTTGGTGATAAGGTGCAACATAGAACACTGAATAATAATAATAATAATAATAATAATAATAATAATAATACAAGTAGAGATATCACTGTTAGAAAGGATAATAATAATAATAATAATAATAATAATAATAATAATAATAATAATAATAATAAAGTATCACTATTTGAATAAAGTAAGAGCATACAAAAAGATTAAGATATATAATAAAAAAAAATAGTCAAGTATATACAGAGCATCAGAACAACAGTGCAAACTGACAGTACAAAAGAGGAAGTGACGTGACATGACTTATTTAAAGTGACTGGTATTATAAAGTGTCCTTAGTACAGGTGTTATAAGTGTTCATAAAGTGTTTATGAGTCCAACGGCAGAGGGGAAGAAACTGTTCTTATGGCGAGAGGTTCTGGTCCGTATGGACCGTAGCCTTCTGCCAGAGGGAAGTGGCTCGAATAGTCCATGTCCAGGGTGAGAGGGGTCAGCTGCTATCCGGCCTGCACGCCCCCGAGTCCTGGAGACGTACAGGTCCTGAAGAGATGGAAGGCTACAGCCGATCACCTTCTCAGCAGAGCGCACAATGCGCTGCAGTCTCTGTCTGTCCCTGGCAGTGGCCCCAGCGTACCACACAGTGATGGAGGAGGTGAGGATGGACTCAATGATGGCCGTGTAAAACTGCACCATCATCTGGGCAGGCAGCTTGGCTTTCCTCAGCTGCCGCAGGAAGTACATCCTCTGCTGGGCTTTCTTGATGAGGGAGCTGATGGTCGGCTCCCACTTGAGGTCATGGGTGATGCAGGTGCCCAGGAAGCGGAAGGAGTCCACAGTGGTGATGGAGGAGTCTGTCAGGGTGAGGAGAGGCAGGGGGGCTGTGACTTTCCTGAAGTCCACGATCATCTCCACTGTCTTCTGGGCGTTGAGCTCCAGGTTGTTGCTGCTGCACCAGGACACCAGCCGGTCCACCTCCCTCCTGTAGGCAGACTCATCGCCGTCCGAGATGAGCCCGATGAGGGTGGTGTCATCCGCAAACTTAACCAGTTTCACGGAGTCATGGCTGGAGGTGCAGCAGTTGGTATACAGGGAGAAGAGCAGGGGAGAAAGTACACAGCCCTGTGGAGATCCTGTGCTTAAAGTCCGAGTGTCCGAGACATTCTTCCCCAGCCGCACGCACTGCCTCCGGTCCGTCAGGAAGTCAGTGATCCACCTGCAGGTGGAGTCAGGCACGTTGAGCTGGGCGAGCTTGTCCTGGAGCAGAGCAGGGAGGATGGTGTTGAATGCAGAGCTGAAGTCCACAAACAGGATCCTGGCGTAGGTTCCCGGGGAGTCCAGATGCTGAAGGATGAAGTGGAGGGCCAGGTTGATGGCGTCGTCTACAGACCGATTGGCTCTGTAGGCGAACTGCAGAGGGTCCAGGAGGGGGGAGGTGAAGGACTTGAGGTGAGGCAGAACCAGGCGCTCAAATGACTTCATGACTACAGACGTCAGCGCCACAGGCCTGTAGTCGTTAAGTCCGGTGATCCTGGGCTTCTTGGGGACGGGAACAATGGTGGACAGCTTGAAGCAGGCTGGGACATGGCATAACTCCAGGGAGATGTTAAAGATGTCCGTGAAGACAGGAGCCAGTTCTTCAGCGCAGTGTCTCAGGGTGGAAGGAGAGACACCGTCCGGACCTGGGGCTTTCCGTGGGTTTTGCCTTTTAAATGTCTTAGTCACATCCTGCTTGGAGAGTGTGAGGGCAGTGGGGGAGGAGGAGGCGTCTGAGGTGGGCTTAGCCGCAATGTCCATTGTAGTCAGTGGGGTGGGGGAGGGGTGTGAGACTTCAAATCTAGCGTAGTAGGTGTTAAGCCTTTCCGCTAGTTTTCGGTCATCCACAGCAGGGGGGGCTTTGGGTCTATAATTTGTGATCTCCTTCAGACCTTTCCAGACAGAGACGGAGTCGTTGGACCAGAACTTCTCCTTCAGATGTGTATTGTATCTCGATTTAGCCTTCTCCACTTCCTTGCTAAATGAGTACTTGCTCTGTCTGTAAGAGTGAGGGTCACCACTTCTGTGCGCCTCCTCCTTCTCCTTCCTCAGCTGCCTCAGTCTGGGTGTGAACCAGGGTTTGTCATTGTTAAATGACACCCTGGTGCGAGATGGAATAATACTGTCCTCACAGAACTGGATGTATGATGTCACTGTGTCCGAGTACTCATCCAGATTCTCTGCGGAGGTCTTGAACATGCTCCAGTCCGTTGTGTCCAAGCATGTGCGAAGCTCCTCCACAGCCTCGCTGGTCCACCTTTTAGAAGTCCTCACTGTTGGTTTGGAGAGCTTCAGTTGTTGTTTGTATGTGGGGATGAGGTGAACCATGACGTGGTCAGAAAAGCCTAAAGCAGCACATGACATGCTCCGATAGGCCCCACTGACTGTTGTGTAACAATGATCCAGCGTGTTCTGCTCTCTCGTTGGGCATTTAATAAACTGTTTGTATTTTGGTAACTCCTGGCTCAGGTTTCCCTTGTTAAAGTCGCCGAGGATAATAAGTAGAGAGTCCGGGAAGGTTCGTTCTACATCCAAAATCTGCTCTGCGAGTGCGCGTTGAGCCTCGTGCACGTCCGTGCATGGCGGGATATAAACAGCAGCCAGAATGAATGAAGCGAACTCACGTGGCGAGTAGAAAGGTTTACAGTGAATGAAAAGATATTCCAGAGCGGGAGAGCAGTGTTGGGAGATCCCAGTTACATCTGAGCACCAGGCGTTGTTGATGTAGAAACAGACCCCTCCACCTTTTGTCTTTCCCCCGGAGAGAGCCCCCTGTCTGTCCGCGCGGAGGAGCTGAAATCCGTCCAGGTGTAACGCGCGGTCCGGGATCTGCTCGCTAAGCCATGTCTCCGTGAAGCACAAGACACAAGAGGAAGAAAAGTCTCTGTTACTCCTCATCAGCAGCGCCAGTTCGTCCATCTTGTTGCTGAGTGAGCGAACGTTGGACAGGAAAATCCCAGGTAAGGGCGTCCGTGTGCAGCGTCTCTGAAGGCGCACCAGAGCCCCTGCGCGTTTTCCTCGTCTGCGGCGTCTCACTTTTTTGGCCAAAAAATGAACTAAATCTACTGCAGGCACTAAAAAAACTGGCAGTAGATCAGCAGAAGTCGTTGTTCTGATGTTTAGGAGCTCTTCACGGGTGTAAGAGCACGCAGACACACGATTTACGAACAAAAACAGACAAAACAAAGAGCACCAAATCACCAGGGCGACCATACGCGGTGCCATCTTGGATCTATATCAATATGGAGTTGTTAACAACTCCATATTGTATCACCTGATCAACTGAAACTGTATTTAAATATGTGTTGTCTCAGAGTAATTTTCATTGTAATTAAGCTCCTCCCTTCAGGCAGATATAAAGCAGTGTCCGCCAGCATCTGACCAGAACTGAGGAAGCAGCTTGGATGAGCTGCGAAACGTATTCAACCAAATAAACTATGTCCAGTTGACAAATTAAATTTTCTCCTTTTTTTGCCATGGATTCTACCTGGACGACTGAGGGATTTTACATACATCTGAATGGTTATGCTAACTACACCCCCACTCCCACTCCATATTGAATAGACCCACCTAACTAACAGAAACTGTAAACACTCCATATTGAATAGATCCACCTAACAGAAACTGTAAACAAATATGTGTTGTCTCAGAGTAATTTCATTGTAATTAGCTCCTCCCTTCAGGCAGATATAAAGCAGTTTCTGCCAGCATCTGACCAAAACTGAAGAAGCATCCTGGATGAGCTGCGAAACGTATTCGACCAAATAAACTCTGTCCAGTTGACAAATTAAATTTCTCCTTTTGCCTGTCCTCTGCTGTTTGATCAATTTGTTTTTATAAATGTTAGAATCAGAAGAAGTTGTAAAGAAACAAATATTGGCATAATAGGATCTGATGACAAAATATTAGGGCTGAATGCAGTATTGAAACCATCACTGACTTTTTTTTTTTTTTTTTTTTTTTTTTTTAAATTAAAGAATGCATTAGTCTTGTGTAGCATTCCAACAGTACACATGTCTAAAGCTGGAACAGGAAGGACTGGACTAAACACAAATGATGCATTTTTGTGGCTTTAAGGGGCCTTTCACTAGCAAGGACCACGCCAACAACGTAATGCGATAAAGATATTTATTAATGAATGAATGATGAAAGGAGCATACAATGGAATGGGCCTGGTGGAGATTGTTGAGGTTGTGAGAAACGTAGGTAAGGTAGGCGCTGGAGGCCCAGCGACCGAGGGTCTGAATTTTCCAGTCAGGTATGCCTGTCCTGGTGGCAGTCGTGGCAGCACCAATATGGAAAGAATGAATAGAGAATGGAAGGGGAGCTATACCGGAAGAGCGTAGGATTTCTCTGAAGTGGAACGTGCATTCGAAGGTCCGTGGGTGGCGAGAGGTACCCTGAGTAAAGTGTTCGAATACAAATGAGGTGGAGCTGATGAAGACTGAGGAAGTTTTGAAGTTGTTCCACCCAGTCAGGTAGGTAGAAAGCAAATTTGGGGTGAGGCTGTCGAGGATGGCGTGTTATGAGGCGAAGACGAGAGGGGCAAGAGCAGGGTAGCTTAGTTGAAGATTGTGGCCGAAAATGGAGGAACTGGAACGGGCTGGTCGTCCGAGTGCAGAGCCTGAGCTTCTGAATCTCTAAAAAACGAAACGAGAGAGTGAATCAGCAATGGAGTTATTGTGACCTGGAACGTGGGCGGTGTGAACGACGAATTGATTCTGAGCAGACACTAAGGTGAGTTTTCGGAGGAATTGTGTGATTGCGGTGGAACGAGATCTTCCCTTGTTACTGATGTGGACCGCAGCAGTGCTGTCAGAACGGATAAGGATGCATCTACTAGACCTCTCGTGCCCCCAAAGAATGGCTGCGATGAAGATGGGGTAGAGACCGAACAAGGTGGAAGACCAGTCTGCTGGCCTGAGAGCGAGGAGCTCAGGGGGCTGTGCGGAAACGAACCACCTTCCTTGGTAAAACCTTCCGAAACTGACTGAAGGAGCTGCGTCAGTGAAGAGTTGAATGTCTTTGGGAGAAGACAAGAATTCATCATAAGGAGATGCCATTCCGGGAATCCAGGAAATGCTTCCATAGGCACATTTCGCTCCTGCATGCTCCGTTCAGCGGTATTATTGAGTGAAGGAAGGGGACAGATGCAACTTTCTTCAGAAGACATGAAAGGAAGGGCTTGCCCTGAGGAATGATGTGGATAGCGTAGATAAGGTGAAGGTGAAGTGTGAGGAGCGGTCTCTTGGTGCATGTGGTTGCCAGAATAAAGTTGGAGAGGAGCAGAGAGATTTGCTAGACCTTCTCGGGAGGAAGAGACGCTTGGAATGAGACCGAGTTGAGAGTTATGCCGAGAAACTTGATTGTTGTGCAGAGGCCGAGGGTCTTTTCCTCGGACAGAGGAACTCCGAGGTCGGAGAAGGCTTTGATGAGTGAAGATAGGCCGAGACGAGGGGGGAAGACACAGGAGTCACAACCAAGAAGTTGTCCGGGAGGTGTAGGACGTAAGGGAGTTTAAGTTATTGATGAGAATCCAGCACAAGGCTTTGGACAAGGAATCGAAAATTTTAGGACTGCTGTGGCAGCCGAAGGTCAAGCACATGGCGAAGTAATACAACCCTTTCCAGAAGACTCCAAAGTAACGCCAGAAATCAGGGTGGATGGGCAGGACCTTAAAGGCACTGGTGATGTCATCTTTAAAGAGCTGCACTCCACGGCCTGCAAGATGAATGAGAGATATGGTGTGATTGGAAGTGGCATACTGCATGGGAAAATCGCGGGTGGGAATGAGACTGTTGATGCTGGGAACGTCGGTACCATGAGGAAAAGATAGGTCAATGATGAGCCGTTTCTTCCCAGAGTACTTGCGCGTGGCGATGCAGATGGGGTTGATGCAGAATGACTCGAAAGGAGGACATTTGAAAGGGCCGATCATGAACCCTTCAGCAACTTTCTTCGCCAAGAGGTTGTCCACAACGATGGGATCTGAGAGCGCGGACTGGAGGTTCCTACGTGAGTGTGAAGATTCTGGCAGAACTTCACAGGGGTGGTAGCAGTGTAGGAAGCACTCAACAGTGACTGGATTGTGCGGGCAAGAGAACCTGGCGTGGGCGCCGCCGCGGAAGGAGCAGATGTGAAGAAACCAGCAACTGGAGACACTGCAACCCCGATCGTTGAAATTATTGCAGATCATCCTTCCGCCCTGATACAAGATGGGCATCCGCGGTGATCGCTGCCTCTACTGATGGCTGCGAGGGCAGTAGGGCGGGCTGAAGAAGAAGGGCGGGGGATCGCGTGTGGAAGGGGAGCGGTGGAAGACAGGCGATTAGAGACGTCGGACTGTGACGTGCCGAACAGATCAGAATCCGAATCGGACGGGTTAATAATCAGCTCATGATCCAGAATGCTGACAGAACTGTCTCGTGCTCTGTTGAGTTAGCTGAGACAAACTGGGATGATGGGATAGGCAGTTACAAATGGCTTCTGGGAAATTAGAGGTGTGGTTGCGATGAGCTGTGATTCGCTAGTGAGGAGGAGAGGACGGTTGAGGCGTGGTCCTGCTCTTGAATCTCAGTTAATCATATTAACTCCACATATGAATCTATATGTTTAACACCATAAACCATCTCCGGTTTATGGTGTTAAACATATGTGCATATTTAGGCTGAGTTCTTCACTCACAAGTGTTCCACCTTGTGATGTCATGTGATAATACAGGAGGTGCTCCACTGTGTTTTTTTTTAATACATGCGTCAATCATTTTGACGATTTCAGCCCTGGAATTGCCCATCTCTACTGAACAAAAGGAAAAATTTAGCTGTTAACATGAAAATTATCACATCATGACATCACAAGATGGTACAGAGCATTTTGAGCTATGGAGATGTAGACAGATGATCCGGAGATGGTTTATGGACATAAAAAACTGCACAAAAAGTCCAGAGTGTTACTTGTGACACAGCTAAATTGGCAAAATGCAAATAGTGAATTTTTGAGTGCTAAGAGAAGACAGCTTTGGATTAATGCATTAAAAGAGTGAATGAAGCAAAAGTACAACTCCAGGTATGTTTTGATGAGACAGCATCAATATAGCATGGTTTAACATAACGTGTTCTTTAATATTATAGCATGGATACAAGCAGGTGACAGTACTGTTTGTGTGTTATAGCTAGATCTCAGTAAGAATAGTTTTTCAAGGTATTTTGGGGCAATAAAAAGATGTGATTCAATGAATGTTGCATGGAACACATTAATGCCATGCTGTGGAACATTCCAGGCATATCTATGTGACAAGTAGAACCCACCACCAGAAAAGAAATAGTGTACCTTTAAAGGTCCTATATTGCATGCATAATGCATGCATAATTCACTCTTATGAAGTTCAAGTTATAATGATGTTGCCTCATTAAAAAAAATACCTGGAGTTTCAATCACACATGTTTATGTCATCTATTATCAGGCTGTCTACAGTTTGCAAGTGAACAGCTCCTTTTATCGTCTGTTGAGTTGATACTGGAAATTACAGAGCTGAAATCTTACAAATGATTTTAGTGAAGGTGTATGGAGTTTAAAACACAGTGGAGCACTTCCTGTTAAGTGTTTTCTGTTTGAGAGCAGAGCGCCTAAATATGCAGGGTTTGGGTGTTTATGTGTAAATGAAACAAAACACAACTCCGGGAATGTTTGTGATGAGAAAACTACATTATAACATAGATCGGAAAATAGCGTAATATAAACCCTTTAAATATGAAGCATCAGCAGTAGAGAACCACTGCACAGGAAGAACAAACTGCTAAAACATGCTACTATGAACCTACCTAAGCAAAACTATGGAGCTCATTCACACACAGGATTTCCTATAACCTCTCCACAATGACGTAACAAACCTGTGTGTAGGGGGCAGTATAGTGTCCTGCCCTGACCTCATGACATCACCCCCCCTCCTTCCTCCTCTCCTCCTCCTCCTCCTCCTCCTCTCAGACCTCTGCTTTAGGAGAGCCTGTAGCTCCACACATAACAGGCAGCTGGCTAATCTAAATATTGTGTAAATAGTGGCGCGCCTGTGTACACCGTTGACATTTTGGCTGTGCCTCTGTCCGGCAGGCTGGCACTGGCTCTGTTTAAAACTCCTGCTCAAAGTTTACAGTGAGCGTTCCTGTGTGGGGCTCTGTGTGACAGCTACAGTGCTCTGAAGACGTGAGCACAAACCAGCCACACGGACATGGACCTCCCCTGGTCTGCTCTGCCATGTACCATCCACTCAGGACCCTACAGCAGACCTATGGGCTGTTTGTTAACCTTACACCAGGGCCTCTGTGTTTATAAGACGGAAGTGAAGGCTTTTCTCTGAATGAAATCAAGAAAGCAAAAACATGTCACTAGAACTATGCTATAGTCTGTAGGAAGTGAATGAACCTGTAGCTGTATAACTGCTCTTCCTCCGTTTGACTTTGATGTGTTCTAGATCAAACCACCAACACTGGGTTAGAAGGACTTACTGAGTGGAGCTGGCCCATGGCATATAAGCGGCACAGGCAGATGCTAAGATCATACAGAGAACTGTCCCCTGTGCCAAGAACAATGCTATTTGATCAGTGGTTATTTCTCACACTGTGGAGACTGAAATCTATTTACACTTTCACATCCCCCTGATGTAAATCCTTTATTATTAGATTAAGAACATTGTATATAGTTAGATATGGATTAAAATTGGGGTAGAATGTAATAAAGTACTGGCAGTACTTTCTACTCCACTACATTTTTTAAATGGACCAAAAAGTAAAAAGTACTTTTCATGTGATTTGATGGGTTATTTTCACCATGTTTGTAGTAACATCCTGATTAAAAGGTTTTGAGTTCATTTTTTGGCCTTGAGCAAACAAAAATAAATATACAAAATTCATGAGAAAAATTAAAAATTAAGAAATTTGTATTAAATCAATATCACTATATTTAACACTTTAACAAATGAACAAAACTATAATACAATACTTTTACTTCTCACCCCTAAAGTAAATTTTTAAATGCATACTCAGATACTTACTAAAGTAGATATTTTCATGTGATACTGTTACTCGAGTAATTTGTTCCCTATTAGCTGTACATTTTACAGACAAAATGGAGTACTTCATCCACCACCGGTTAAAATAGGTGAAGGTTTAGGTAGAGGTTAGACAAGTTGTAACTAACTATGTTTTAAGTTATGATCAGTCTCCAGGAGCAAGTCAGTGTAATGTCCCCATCAGACATGTAAACCCAACATGAGGGTTTGTGTGTGGGTGGAGACAATCCACCATAAAAGTGACTTAGTTAACCTTTAAAAAAGATGATGAGTGTCTTGTGTTTGTGCTAATAAAAATGTGAGTACAGCAGCCAGTGTGAGGTGCACACACTCACACCACATCTGTGTCATAACAACATGAGCCTGATGTCACTTCTCAGAAGACACCTCCCTCAGAAGCACTGTTTACTCTGGAGCTGCTCTCACTGAAGCTCCACCAGACCTCCACACTAACACCAACTAGACCTGCATCTATAATCTGCTCTACTCACAGGACCTGCACCTGTCAGTCAGCTCAACTCATAGGACCTGGACCTAGAGATGGACTGGTATGGGTTTTTTCATAGCTGATGCTGATAGAAATTGTTAAGGATCTACGGCAACCAATGGCCAATCAGCTCTTATTTTCCCCAAATTTTAAATTCACTACAGACTCACCCAAATCCCTTTTTACCACAGTTGGCACAATTGTCTCTTTGCATAAAATTGTTCAAGTAGAGCTTTATGCTTATTCTTTTAACAGCAAGTCGAGCCAAAGAAAATATGGGACCGATATATATTAACCAACCGATATCTATCTTAACACCTGCACCTGTCAGTCACCTCAACTCACAATACCTGCACCTGTATGTCAGCTCAACACAAAACCCACACCTGTCAGTTACCTCAGCTCACAACACTTGCACCTGTCGACTCAACTAAAATAACGTTGACTACACACAGGCCTGTCAGAAATGGTGCTTCACAGATTAAATAAATCTCAAGAAAATAACTGATTTTCCTTGGCATACACATGTCATGCCAATCGTATCGTATGTGACTGGCATGACATGTGGATGCCTTTAATAAGGAGACACTCCAAATGCTTTTTTACACCGATCTATCAGAAAAGTTTCATAGTGCTCCTTTAAACGGACAACTAATTCTAAATCACTGTAGAAAACCTATACATGCTACGTATCCCGTGAGTTAGTGTTCTACCGTTTCTGCTTGGACAGACTTCATTCACTCATGTGTTAAATGGCTACTGCTACTTCCAATAAACACATTTCTTGTGTTTTACTGAGAAACATAACATTTTGACAGAAAATGGGGTGAGCTTTACACAAATGGTGCAAAAGCCGTCAGATCCAGACAAATGTAAACATCTGCCTCGTGTCAGCTGTGTGCGAACCCCAGACTCAACAGAGGCCGCAGACAGAGCACTCAGCCACAGGAGCAGGCGACCAGAGGGAGAGTTACAGCACAGAGTGAGGGTGCACACAGGGAGACTTATTTAACTCTACACTGTCAGGCACACCACTTTGACCACTGCGGAGTGTGGAAAGAGATGTGGTCACCACTAAACCTCCATTAAAGTTGTCATATAATGCATCATTTTATGTTATGGAACTTAAAGTGGTGTGTATGAATATTAAAAACAACACATCATTTGCATCAGCTGCAATGGAAAGCAACTAATTACAAATACTCACATTACTCTAACTGAGGTGATTTTTGGGGTACTTGTACATTTTGAGTAGATTTTTAAACCATGATCTTGTCTTAGATCATGTCAGCTCTCCCGGGAGGCGGGGCTTAGTGTGGCATTAAAATTTGAAAACTGAAATATTTCTTCTTCTCATTTACTCACTCACCTGTATTTAACACATATGGGTCAATACGACGTATCCCGTTCACTAATGTTCATTAACAGCAGAACTTATTTCATCACACGGTGAGTGTGCTCACAACATCTCTAGCTAGCGCTGCAACTTCATTTTAACCATAGACAGTGGCACTTTTGCACTCAGGCTGCATGTGCATTCGCTTTGTTGCTTGTCTATATTACACAAAGTTTACTCTTATGAGCTTTAAGCCATGTTATAATGCTGTTACCTCCTCAAAACCATACCTGGAGTTGTGTTTTGTTTCATTCACACATTAACTTTATGTCTTCATCTCCATCTCTAGTGCTGTCGTGAAGTGGTAGTTTTCAAGTTAACAGATCCATTTACCTTTAGTTCAGTAGAGATTGGCATTTCCAGGGCTGAAATCATCCAACTGATTCTAATGATTGTCTATGGAGTTTAAACACATGGAGGTTTTTTTTTTTTTTTTTTTTTAACACAACAGAGCACTTCCTGTATTGAGAGAAGAACTCAACCTAAATGTAAGGGTTTGTGTGTTAAACATGTGTGAATGAAACAAAACACAACTCCAGGGATGTTTTTGATGAAGGAACAACATTATAACAGAAATCAGTAAATAGTGTAATAGGCCATAGGCGAGAACTGTTCCAGACTGATGTGTAGAGCTCAGTTTAGGTGAGGCCAGAGCCAGGTTTGTGTGGTGATCCTATAGCTTACATTTAGAACCTGGCTGCACAACAATATCAAATCATACAGAGTGTATTCTGTAACAGTTCAAAACTGAGAGAAAGGCCAGGCACCTGCAGACAGCTTGTGTTTTATGATGAAGTGTGGCTCTCCTATCCACAGACACACACAGGTACACAGAGCACATTCCTCAGACAAACAATCTGAGAGACACGGCACAGGGACAAATATCTCCACAGCACAGCAGCTAGGGGCCTGGCAGGGGACATGTGTACACCCAGAACAGAGACAGGGCCCAAGGTGGAATCTGGAGGCAAGAGTGCACAACTCCAAATGCCAGCTTCTCTGGGCTGTGATACGTGAGAGTTTGGGCATTTCAAACTGTCTGAAACACCTGGACTGTGTACAGAGACAGAGCAGTCACCTTAGCCTCACTGTGCTCACAGCACAACAGGCTGGAGGGTTCTACAGACTGGAGGAAAAAATGCAATATTTGATCTGCAATATTTGATATTTAAACATGTTATAGTTGTTTCCCCTCACCATTTACTCACCCAAAGTTGTATTTGGAGGGATTTGTGCATGTTTGAGCAATCTTTAATCACTTATTTTTAAGACGCCATTTTGCTGATCAGCTCCTATTTTCACCACCACTAGTACACACCCACTACTTACTTCGTTCTCCAATTGTATTTTCTTATTTGGTGATATGTGTAGGATTTGGGAGTGTCATGTATTAATTTTGATACAAATAAATGAGGCCAGGGCACATGAGAGTGCGCTCTGGTCATGGGGGTGATGGGGGCGCGAGGATGATGGGGGTGGTGAGTCCAGCGTGGTGACGAAGTGCAGGGC
Source organism: Taenioides sp. WSHXM2023 (assembly GCA_029959045.1). Classification (NCBI taxonomy): domain Eukaryota; kingdom Metazoa; phylum Chordata; class Actinopteri; order Gobiiformes; family Gobiidae; genus Taenioides; species Taenioides sp. WSHXM2023. Next base: position 26,909,151 of record CM057104.1, on the reverse strand, counting down.
TGTAACAGTGGCCCATCTGAGAAGACCAAATAGACCACATGCGAATAAAATTATTGAGTCACATAGTATATTTTTTATAACAAATAATTTAAAAATATATATTATTTGCAATCATGGAGGAATTGGATTTTTTTTTTTTTGCATTATTTTTCTAAAATTCTTTGAATTTTTTGTTTTTACAAGTGCTTCTGACTTAGAAGAACATTTTCAGTGAACAAAAAGTTTTGTGAATGTCAAAAATGTAGTGCATTTGTTTCTAAGAACGCTTCATGACTGTGGGAACAATGAACTGTGTGAACACAGGTACACAGAAAAGAGGGTGAAATGTGTTGCCCAAAGACACAACAGCAGTATGACTGTGCTAACTTCAGCATTGTTGGACCATTGATCCATGAGTGTGAGTGCAGTTATACCATACATAACATACTAGCATACATACTCAAGTCAAGCACATCTTTTACAGTGGGTATTACATCCAGACTCAGGTTTACACACGTGTTTATGTTCTTGATCCAGCACTGCTCAAAGGAATATTAATATAGCTTAAAATTAATATTATTCTTGAAAAGAAATAATTTCAGATTTCCTGAAAAATGTGGTTTCAACATTAATATGATCTGCCAGCAGAGTAAGAAGAAAAGAAAGAAAGAAGAAATAAGTAAGAAGAAAAAAAAAAAAAAGGATTCAGGAAATATTTTTGCTAAAAAGGAGAGGAAGAGGAGGGCAAGAAGAGAGGAGGAGGAGAAGGGGGGGAGTTTGATGGGTCTCACTGCAGCAGAACTTAAGTCCATGGCTTTTAGGACCTCAGAGCCACAGCTCCCTGACCACATAACAAACACTGTCTACTCACTGCCGTGTAATTGGTTGCTAATTACTGAAAAGCCTGACCCCCCAGTCTATGTCTTTGAGAGCTTTCAACCACGACCAGAGCCTGGAGCAGGCTTCTATCACACATTCACATTACTGACATAACTAACATGCCTACCTAATTATTCTTCTATACACCGCTACTCCTCAGTCTAGCTGAGGACATTGTACAGACATTGTCTTTGCAGATTTAAAACAGACCTATTCTGCAAAATCAACTACTTTGAGGTTTTAACCATGTTATAAGAGATAAGATAAGATAAGATAAGATAAGACTTTATTGATCTCACAGAGGAGAAATTCACTCGTGACAGAAGCTCACAGTCAGGGGACAGTATAGTGCAAAAAGTTGTGAAAAATTGTGCAAACACTCAGAACAATAAGTAAATAAAAAATAAAATCACAATAAATATTAACATATTTACAACATCAGGTAGCTCTTATGTACAGGGAGTGAAAGAAATGTAAATATATAATAAAACATATCTCTTATATAATATATATATATGTAAAAGAATACAAATATACAAATATATAAATATATAATCTGAGGACAGTGGAGGCGGTTATAGTTGTTTCCCTTCTCATTTACCCTCTTAAGTTGTATTTATTTTCCTCGTAAGCAACCCTATTTGTTTTGCTGCAGACAGACCATGCATGTCCTTGATTGACTAATCCACCTGTCAATCACGCCCATCTGAACATGGGGAGATTCACCAGTGACTCACATCTTTGTTAGAGTGTATTGTGGATCCCAGGGAAACCAAGTGGGACAATGAAAAACAAAACAGAGCATACATGATATAACTTCATTTCAAATTCAAATTCAAATCAAAAGCAGCTTTTGAGCCATCTAAAAATAAAAGTTATTAAAATCTGATCTATTCTTTGGCCCTAGACCAAAACCCTAATCACTATGCAGGTATGAGAAAGCAGCGAGTTTACACAGCTGAGATGAAGGGACAGTTAGACACACTTCAGAACTCCCAGATGGAGGCCAGCAGATCAGGCATGTACACAGTTCCTGGCTGAAGAATGCACTAACTCTGAGTTGGAGAGAGGATTTTGGAGCTCTGACAGAAGCAATCAAACTCCACGACTGCGCTTCTCCACAATTTACAAACTGCACAGGAGTGCCTCTGAGCAGAGACAGCTCAGCCGTCTACAGTGCTCCTTAGTAACCTGATTTGTCTCTGGAACCTCTCCCCTCTCCATCTGCTCCAGGACAGCTATGTGAGGAGTGTATCAGGGAAAAAAATACACATACAGAGCCAACAAGGTATGGTCAATACAGATTTTTATGATCTGTGGACTTTGTTACAAAATCGACTCAGCATGTTTTCCCCATCTCATTTACTCTCTCAAAGTGATTCATGGATGCTTAATCTTCTTAATACACGTAGGATTCGGCAGAGTCGCATAGTTATTTTGGTACAAATATAAAAGACCGTAAAGAGGCAGGTGGTTCCCATTGGGGTCCTCAGATTTCCAACAGTCAACAGAGTTTTAAAATTATTTAAACACTTTATTTATAAAGATTTTCATATAATAGAAACAAACAAAGCCCCTGCTATAAAATGGAAGAATTACAGTGTCATCAAAATTAAGAGTGTGTCTGATCTTTCCATTTTCATAAAACATAGATTGTTTTTAATCCAGAGTGAATGTGATGAAGGCAGAGTCAACCCTGGATGAGGATCTGAGGGACAGCATCACAAACACTGGAGTCCAGAAAGAACTGCAGAATGTGTAAAAGTGTGTACCTGCTTGGATATGATGTCAGGGAACCTTCATGCTAATCTGTTTTTCATCAGTGAACTCAAGTCATTTTAGATCAATATTGTGATCAAAAAATGTCCAAAATAAAACTTCATGATACATGGTAGGCATAGATTATAACTATATAACGCAGCCATATTGTGCTTGTGTCTGCTAAACTAAACGCAGATGAAGGACCATGAACCAGAAGAGTTATACAGTATATTACACCTTTAAAATTAATAAAGTTTTAAATAGCAAAGGACCTCAAGAAGAAGCCTAAGTAGCTGTACATACAGTATTACTAAAGTTTGAGAAATGTCTGATCTATAATAAGAAAACAGACAAAAAAGAAAAACACGAGCCAAACTCTAATCTGTCAAACATTTAGCCCTGAACCCAAGATGGATGATCCATCGCCAAAACCTGATCTGATTATTGCAATCATGAGTGTACTCAAAGTTACTGTTCAGGAGTACAACAGAACGATGAACCCACTGTTTATATTTTAGGCTAATGTGGACCCACACATAGGCAGAACAAGCGCAAGACATACTAAAGAGAATTGAACCAGGGACCATCTTGCTTTGAGGCCAGCCCAGGTTGTGTGTACTGCACCAAATCCAAACAAAAACCATGGTCCATCTGTGGTGAGGCATGTGTGTGTGGCTCACTTAGACATGGGTTTATGGCGGTTATGTCATCATTTGGGAGAGTATAATACACAAATTAAATACAGCTACAACTAAATAATTTATTGGATTAAGTGGACAGCAAATGCAGCCAAATGGGATCACTGGCACAAGATATGACAATGCAGAGAACTACGGCATGGTGGCTGAGTTGCCAGCACTTTCACCTCACAGCAAGAAGGTTATTATGGGTTCACCTCCCGGACCGCTCTGGCCTGTATGTGCAGAGTTTGCATGTCACTCACTGTGGTTGCCCCAACAGCATTGAAAGATGGGTCAAATGAAGAAGACAAATTTCCCTACAGTGACAATAAAATGTACCTTAACTAAAGCAATAATTCAAAAGTAATTCACTGAAAGAACCATTTGTGTGGTTCTTTTTGCCCATTTGAGGGATCTAGATTGGTCTAGATGCTGGGTAGAGGTGCAGAGAAGTGAAATAAATGCAGAAGCTGATGATCAACAGGAAGTAGTTTGTGTTTACTCTAGCTTTAGTTTCTCACAGTGTCACTAATGTATCTGAGTCTGTGCAATCATAGGACTCTGTTGAGGCAGTAGAGAAAGGAGGGCACTGTTCAGAAGACATTGGGATCACCAGAAGATATGACACTGTTGATTAAGAACCCAACTCCATAGAAACAATAAACTGCACCAATACATAGTTTTATACTCCATTTCATGTGCACTTAAACTATGTAACAAGCACACATGCTAACACAATTCTATCCCAGGATATGGTCCTGTGCGTGGGGGCAGGGAGCAGCGTTCTGGGACAGTGGAGCTAGCGTGGTCCTCTCAGAGTGACCGCTGTAAACATGCAAACAAACAGCGCATAGACTCGCACTCACACAGAGCATGCTTGGTTTGGTGGGACTGGGCGTGATGGATGAGCTGCCGTCAGAGGAACAGCCGGTATCAGTCAGAGGTGCTGAGAGCCGGAGCCCGCCCCATGTTTCTCAGAGGGACCAGGCCAATGGAGAGAGGACCAGTATGGTACTGCGGGCATGTTCTTATTTCTTAGGAGTTTCTGTTTGTGTATTTACTAATACTGTTTATAGTATAGTATAACAGCATTATAACATAGAGTAATATGGGCCCTTATTAAGGTTAAGAAACTCTTAATTGTTCCCTGTGGATAAACAGATCCTCTGCATTTGACCCATCCTTCAAGGCCACTGGGGCAATCTGTTAGGACCAGGAACCCATCTCCAGATCTTGAGTTATTCTTGGTCAAGGCTATCTTGGCTGGAGAATTTGTCATAATGGCCCATGGTGCATGTAGTGGGTTGATGGGGGAAACCACAATGACCAGAGAAAACCCACCCAGACACATGAAGAACATGCAAACTCCATACACAAAAGGCCTGGGCAGCCCAGGGAATGAACGTTGGAACGTCGTAGCTGTGAGGCGTGAATGCTAGACTCACTGTGCCAGTGGTCTGTTTTATGATGTGCAATACCACAGACTGGAAATGTGTAACTCTAGTATATCTGTATACTTGAAATCTATGGACTGATGCAAGAGTGAAATATATCGATGGCAGCTTAATACACAGGATTTTAAAAGACCAAGCTAACCCATGATTTTGTAAATACTTAAAGCTCATTGCTGCTCCGTTGTGTGTGGTTGTATTGATGTTGGCAAGTTGTGTGTGTGTGTGTGTGTGTGTGTGTGTGTGTGTGTGTGTGTGTGTGTGTGTGTGTGTTTGTGTGTGTGTGTGTGGGCTAGTGGGTTTGCATGTATGTGGGTGTGGGTGAGTGTGCGTGAGCGTGTGTGAATGTGTGGGTGTGAGTGCGCATCAGTCTGTATGTGAGTGTGTGTATATGAGTGTATAATTACATAGAAGACAATGTGAATTGTTGTTATTGCTGATTTGTGTAACAAAAAAATGGTTCCACAGTTAGACATTAAACATATTATTTTGAAGTGACAGTACCCTTATTTGAGTAACATTTTTCATTGCTCTACCCGCCTGTGACAATAACATTGTGGAGCTTTTATGAGGTCTGGCCTGGACTAATGCTTGTGACAAATCAGGACCGCAGACTGGGCAAAAACTGTCAATTAGTACTGCAAACTGTGAGCACTGCCCTCATAGCACTAATACACCAACATGTGGAAGTCAGACTTAAATTATGCCTATATCTTCTTCTGTTCCTTCCCCTCTTCCTCTTCTTCCCTGTCCTTCTCCTCTTCATCCTTTTAATCCCCCTCCTCTTCTCCTCATCTTCCTCCTCTTCCTCCTGCTCTTCTCCTGGTTGTGACTCTGCTGTTTTGCTGGAGCTCCCTGGATGCTGCGTGAGAGTAATCCCAGATTTCCTCCTCTCTCAGAGCTTAGCCCGTGGCTCAGCTAATGGCCCTCTTCTCAAATGATTGCTTTGCTACACCACTTCAGAAGGAATCAGGCTGCGTGAAATTCTATTATCCACATATGCTCCACAGCCCACCACAGGCCGAGCACAGAGCGAGTGGGGTGTTAATCCTGTCTCTGTGCTGTCCCGAAGTACACCTCTGCACCCCACCCCCTCAACCCCTTGCCCCTGTCCTGACGCTGGCCTGCCCTGAACTGCATTTCCCAGAAGACTTTGCCCTCGCTCACCTCACATGAGTCATTTGCTTTCTTTTTTAATCCATTATTTCTCTAATAAGATTATCTATACATTTGAGCCTATGCTTATATCCTGGATGACTTCTTGTATAATATAAGATTATGCTAACAATACACCCAAAGTTACTACTCACCTTACTTTTACTAGAGTAATTTAACTTTGTAAAGGAGTTTTCAGAGGCTTCAAAGGTGGTGACACATGTGAATCATAAAGTGGAATGAGCCTGACGTGAGGTAAGATTTGTGACTTGAATGAGAAGGTGGACCTGGATTTACATCATGAGGAATCGGCATGGACTCAGACTTGTACTGTACGCATTTAGGAATTGACTAAAATTCAAACAATAAGCACTTGTGCGTGATATATAAAAAGTTGTTTATTCTGTTATAAAACAAAAATATATTTTATTCAAAAGTTGACACATTACAACTTCATACAAGTTCCCACACTTTGGTAGAATATCCAGTGTGCTGCTAAAAATGCAGTAGTTTGACAAGACTCCATAAACCATTTTAATTGTGCTCCTGCTCGCTCTAATCACAAGAGAAACCTTGACTGGAGGACTGTGGTATTCTGACACAGAGATGTGGCCAACACGAGTGTCCAGACCACCGCCAAGTCCTGCAGAGGAGGCAGACCACCAGCCTCCAGCTACGGGCCCCAACCACCAGCTCCCGGCTACTGGCCTCAACCACCAGCCCCAACTACAGTTCCCCATCTACTGACCCCACCAAGGGCGCCAAGAGGGAATCACAACATGTTCTTACACACAAATACCTCCAGTCAGACAAATTGGACATGTTTGCTCTGCTTCTCAGGGTTCATTACTTTTTAACTTTAGATAAATAACATTGTAAGATTTGTAGAATCCCTCAGTCGTCCAGGTAGAATCCATAGCAAAAGGAGAAATTTAATTTGTCAACTGGACAGAGCTTGGATGAGCTGCGAAAACGTATTCAACCAAATAAACTCTGTCCAGTTGACAAATTAAATTTCTCCTTTTGCTATTGTAAGATTTGGATTAAACATCACAAATCAAAGGTTATTGGCACAATCTGCCATCTTTGTTTTAAACAGGCAAAACATTTATATTATTAGCCTAAATTATTTTAAAGGTGCTCTATATAACATTCTGGTGGAGGACCCACCACCTATCTCCATGGAGATATTACAGCTTTGTCTGGTTACACAGTATAAAATTAAACTTAGCTCTCTACAGTCTCCATGAAGACAAGCAGAAGATGCCACCAGGGCAAGTCAGGTTAGATCTGTGGAGAGGTGACCCCACTCAGAATAAGAATGCATGTTTGCTAAATGTTGAAATTATGCTGTGAGCACTGACATTTGCATACAGAAGAATTAAGATTCATGAATGCATGAATCACTTGTTCACACCAGGGCAGTTTCACACCTACACAATCTGGTCCAGTTTAAGCAAACTTGAGTTCGGAGTTTGCTTAAACTATGTGCAAGGCAGCGCCACCTCAGGGGTGGGATATATTCTTTTTTTTCTCTCTGTTCGATTCATTTGAGCTGAAGTGTGGCGAGAACATGATCTGCACCAAATGGTATGAATATGCCCTAAATGCAGTCAGTCCCTTCTACAGTTTAGTTTGAGTTTAGAGCTTGGCTTGTTGAGTCTGCACTATTCCATGTTTCTCCTGTTTTAGAAACTGTGTTCTATATTTTTTCCTTTTTAAAGGAAAAAATATAGAACACAGAGGGATTCTCCATGTTTTAGACTCCAGACGATCATGTGTATCTTGATTGATTACTCTGGCTGTCAATCATGCCTATCTGAAATCTGTGTGACAGGATACACTCCAAACCCTGCTTTTTTGTAAACTATTGTCAAAGCATGGTTTTGGTTTTGGCTTCCATACATGAGGGGTGAGCTGGGGTCCGAGCTCAGACTCTCATTGACTGCACTGTTATGACATGAGGCTGCAGACAGTTGAATGGACACGCTCCCATGGGTGTCTTTGTGAGCTGTGTGGAGTCGACTCTGTGGAGACGTCATGTACTGGCCCTGCACGAACATAACCGCACTCGCAGTCTGACAAAGTGGAGTCTAAACGTGAATCCAACAGAGACACTGGGTTTGATAAGGGAATGAACGGAAATGTCAGGCTAGCAATGCATCCACGCTAAAAGACTTCTCTAAATAAACAGCACCACGTGTGTGCACTGTTGTGGTTCTTGTTTTGGCGCTGTTCAGGTCAAATACTGTCAGAGTCAATGAGATTTCTGTTCCCAATTAAACAATAAAAAGATCAGGGCTTTAAGGGAAGCATATTATGCAATGTAACCATGGTATAATTGTTTCCTCTCATCATTCACTCAAAGGTCTGTTTTGTCTGATCTGATGCATGTTTGAATTAATGTTTTCACTTATTTTCAGACTCTAGAATGTGATGTCAGTTCTATAAATACAGGAACGTATGGCAAGAGAAATCACGATCTACCTGCAGTACAGCCATCGTGTCCTTAGGTAAGACACTTCCCCCACGTTGCCTAGTACGAATTTGGTGTGAATGTTGGTGGTACTGTAAAACATGTTCACACAGTAGACTATGTAAAATGATTGGGGTGGGGGTGTTTTTGGGACCTGATATAGACTCAGATGGCCAGGGTCTGAGTGATTTAAATGTGACCACTTATCTGTGTAGCCTCTCTGACCACCACCACACAGGTAGATTGGGAACAAAATAAATAAAAATATACTGTAATGGCTGAAGCAAGGACTGCACATAATATAAATTTCAAAATGCCTGGTCTGGTCACAGTTGAGTAGAAGGAGCCATTTTCATTGATGTCTATGTTAAAAATGTTACTTCAATTCACAGTTAAAACAAAAACAAACAGAAAACTGTAAGAGTTACAGATGTGTAAAATAATTGCAACCCTGAAAAACTGAAACAAAACGTTTTGACAGAGAGGCAACAATGCAAGAACAGCCTGCACAGTCACTCACGAAAGAACACAACACACGTTTTCACATGTAACAGAATCAAGAAGTCCCTATAATCTCCCAGTCCCTGTTTAGACAGAGAAAGCGCACAGTCCCTCCTGTGCTTGTGTAGTCTGTGTAGTGTCCAGTGTCTCCATGTCAACTTTCACACTGCTCCGCTCTCTGCACTTATCTGACTGTAATAGAAAAACAAGAGTGCAGTGAAACATCCGAGCAGCATGGTCCTGGACTGGTGCCAGGAGGGTCCCAGGAGGCGTTTGGGGCCAGGGTCATGACGGGAATAGGCTCTGGACACAGGGAAAGCCCCGGCGTGAGTGGGCGAGCTAAATACACACATACACACATGTTGGGTTTGCATGCTTTTTGGGGACATCACATTGACTTTACGTTCATTTCCTAGAGATTGAGCCTAACTTTAAAGGCATTATACGTTTTACTGTTTTTAAAAGGTGAAAAACACTTGTTCATTTTAAACCATTAGCAGTGGTCCAAAGTTATTCCTCACTTACCTTATGCATTCTGAACATCCTAATTATTCACAGCAATGAATCTGTAAGTGCTTTTCACTTTTCACTTTTAGAAAAGACTTTTGCCATCACAGAAAGATATCAACAACTAGCATGGTAATGTGCACCTCCTGATTATTGGACAGGAAATTGGTTTATAATTAGGTGCAGACAGTACACAGCTAACTTATTTTGACCTCAAGAGCTGCTTATACAATATATCTGTACTGGGCACATTTTGCTCAAATACATTTAAACATTTAACATAGTCATTTCTTGCAAAACCTTAAAGCTGAAGTACCTTTCACCTGAAGTAACTTTTCTTCTTAGTCATTTAAATTTAAATTAGTAAGTGTATTGTAAAAGAGAACTTTATGGCAAAAATCTACTACACGCTATATTCATCTGATGTGCAGCTATCTATAGGAAGGGCCGACAGCATGTGGCACTTTGCTGTGATGATGTAGTGATGTTATTGGCTCCTATTGGGCACCACAATTTTCCAACCCGAAAAATTGTGGTGCCGGATTCGTTTATTTTATGAAGCTGTTTTAGGTGAATACAGAGATTTAACATGTCAAGATTCTAACATAATGATCCTTGGGTGTCATAGATTATAACTATATAGCGGACAAAAGTACAAAATGTCTACTTTAACCCATTTTAACCCATGTCTGAACTTTAAATCTATCTTATAATAAAGAATTTACATCACAGGGACCATACTTTTGTCCCTAAGTGGGGCAGGTCACCATGATGTCAGAGTGTGTACAGATTTTAGTCCCCACACTGTGATAAATATGTGGCCACAGTACACACTCCCAGCTGGGCTCAGACCTCCTGCAGGACTGTGAACAGACAGGAGGGCCGTGGAGTGATGGAGCTTTGGCAGAGTGGGGGACATTCTTTGTTTGATTCTGTTTGTGGAGCGGCATATGGGAAACAAGAGCGACCAGTGTTCACGAGGGTCCTGAGGGAGAAGAGGAGAGAGGAGGAGCACGAGGAGGAGGAGCGCGAGGAGGAGCGTGAAGAGCACAAGGAGGTGGAGCATGAGGAGGACCATGAGGAGGTGGAGCACGAGGAGGTGGAGCACGAGGAGGAGCAGAAGGAGGTGGGTGTGCCAGGACATCATGTCTCATGTGAAAAGCTCAGAACCTCCAGAATTCCCTCCCTGAGCTGCAGAGGCTGCACTAGCACTGATTCATGATTGTTTGCAGGTGCTGGAGTTTAGGTAGAGACCATTCAGATCAGAGACAAGCAACTGGATTTCAGCTTTAAAACTGTTAACCCAAATGAGAGACTGATGTGAGGCTCATTCTACTTTCTGATTGGATAACTGCCTTGAAGCAAAACACCAAATTATAACATAAATAACTTGGCCAGCATGTCCAGTGTTTTTGTAATTAAGAATCAATCAGCTTTGGAATTATCGGTAAAAGCTATATTTGATTTGTTGTTTATGTTTAAGAAATTTCTAACCAAAATCTTAAGTACAGTTTGCTAAAAGAAATATCTCTTTATCCTCTATGGAATGCCATGGTTTCTTCTCAAACTGATCCAAAGTTGTATTCCATGTTCAACACTTAAAGGTTGTATGGAGGATTTTTTTTTTGTTTCAAATTGTCAATGATAACATTATAGAGATGCAGCAGTCTTGTAATTATGATGACCCCCCCTCAAAAAAAAGAATGAAAATCCATCAACTGTGGACATGGTGGGGCCAGATAAACATTAGCCAATAGATAATGAGGCTACCTCATTATCTATTGGCTGTTAGGCTGTCAATCAAACTCCCTAGGCTTCTAGTGTAACTGACTTGCCGGCATGTTGGGATTACGTGGTTTACATACGCCTCTCACGCATTCCACAGACGCAAGACGCTGTTTACTCAACCAACACAGTGGTTCTTAGCGGTTTCACACATGTGCAACATTTGAAAAAGGACAAACAGTTGCTGGCCCACATTACAACAGGTCCCATATTACACTTTTTTCTGATCTATGTTATATGTTCATTCACACATGTTAACACAAAAAACTTGCATAAACAGAAAACACTCCACCTTGTGATGCCATGTGGTAACACAGTGCTCCACTGTGTTTTTAAACTCCATACACCTTCAAGAGAATCATTTGGATAATTTGAGTCATGGCCATTCTCTATTGATCTAAAGGTAAAAGGAGCATTTAATAACATCACATATTTTTGATGCGGTGACAGCATTATAACATAGCTTATAACTCGCAAGAGTGAGTTTTGCGTAATATATGACTTTTAATGTCATGTATTAGTATCAAGTAACCAGTGGTGAGCACTTACTAGAGAAAACAGCTTGCCTGTGTCTCAGGAGGAGATAAGAATCACAAGCTCGGGGCTACCGCTTTAATACAGTAATGGAGTGTAACAGTGCACTATAGACACCGCAGTGCGTCAGGCTTTAAACATGTTTATAATGTGAGCTTTTTGTCCCTCTGGTCCATCTGTAATGGCAATGACATCACAACGTTTGTTTTCTCAGACGGAGCATTCCCTGGAGAGACACAGAATCCACGTTCTCACACAGCATGACTAATACGCACTCTTATCTCACTCATGTTTAAGACTATTACAGAGCTGAGTGCAAACCTGAGCTCTGCTTTCAAAGGGAACTGTCAAAGAGCTGTGAGGACACACGGTCACTGTTTGGACATTCATAAAAACACATGATTACATAAGATTTAAGGAGACTGTACAGGCATAAATGTTTTTCTATTTTTGTTTTGGGTCATTTTGGTCCCTCAAAACTAAATTCACCAATCTTTTCACCCCTTCACCTGATTTATTTTTAATGGTCCTATATTCCACTAAATTGACTCTTGTGAGCTTTAAAGCTATGTTAGAATGCTGTTACCACTTCAAAAACGTTTCCTTCACATATGTTTGAGTAATCCTAGTTAAGCATTTGATCATGTAATTTAGGCTTCAAACTGCACACAGTGAATGCCAAAAATAGACAACCCTGCTATTTTGGTGATTGCACGTGTGGTTTCCATCTCTAATTAATGATAGGAAATGCTTTAAAAACAATGAAACAGATATAAAGCTGTTATTAATACTATGATTCATCTTCACTCTATAGTTTAAATGTAAGTCAATGTAAAAGTATTCTAAGCATTCAGACACAGTACTCTGATATGATTGGACCATGCATTGGAAAATGATACATAAATATTTTAATGTAGGTGTTCAATATTCTATAACTAAATATATTTTCAAAGTATTCTTCATATCACGGTCTATTAGTCCATCTGCATCTCCAAAGCTCAAAATACTCTGTTCCACCTTGTGATGTCATGCAGTGGTAGTTTTCAAATTAATAGCTACCTTTTACCAATAAAAGATTCAATAGAAATAAAGTTCAATAAAGACTGGCAGTGCCAGGTCTGAAATGATCCAAATTATTCTAAGGTGTATGGAGTTTAAAAACACAGTGGAGCACTTTCTGTCATCACAAGGTGGAACAGAGTGTTTTCAATTCATGAGAAGAACTCAGCCTAAATATAGTTTGTTTAACATGTGTGAATGAAACAAAACACATCTCCAGGTGTGTGTGTGTGATGAGGAAACTACATTAGAACACAGATCAGAAAATAATATGAGCCCTTTAACTGCAAGTCAATTCCAAAAATTAGGCAAAAGTTGATTTTTTACACAATTTTTAATGTTAATGTAAGTATGTGTCAGCAAAATGAAACAAGGATGAACATGACTTTTAAATCAAATCTGAGATTTAAATGTGCCAAACATTTGATGAATCATGAGCTTGATAGTGCCACAAGGGCCACTTTGTATTTGTTCATTATGAATGAAGTCTTTGTTAATGCATTATTAAAGCTAATTAAACTGTAGTTTTTATAAAGTGGTGCTAACTTATCTCCATGGAGACAAGCAGATGACACAACTAGGCCAGTTCAAATCTGTGGACAGATATTCATTGTCAGCAGTGTCAGACTACAGAGCAGAAAAGTTGCATAGCGCACCTTTATAAATTCTATCCATCAGTTGAAGTAGAATCCTATATACTATCCTTTGCAAAGCTACCAAAGGTTGAATGACATACAGTATTTTCATGATCCTGTCAGGAGGTTTTCAAGAGCTTTAAGAACATTAAGAAAAACTTTAGGAAATTCTAAGTTTAGCTCCATTCTCAAGCTCGATGTTTGAGCCAGAGCCAAACGCACCAGTTACACCTGCTCTCATGCAATATCTCAACATATAGGATTCTTCCCACAGTGTACAGGGCCATATAAAACACTGTTCTAAGTGCAGTAACACAGGAGCCGGACCCAGTCTACAGGACAGGACATCTCCATCATGTATTTTTAAACTGTGGGGGCGCACTTGCACCCTGCTCACATACATAATTTGGTTTTCGTTGCTTTATGGGGACATTTGGTTAACATGCATTATATTTCCAGAGATGATCTTAACCTTAAGATAGATAGACAGATAGAATACTTTATTGTCCCTAAGGAAATTTTTCAGGCAGCAACAATACATAATCATAATAATAATCAATCAATTTATCAGTTTATAGTGAAATATTGAATAGCCGTATGGTATGTGGAACAAATGACTTCCAGAGTGTGTCTGTAGAGCAGGGCAGGGACAACAGCTAAAAGAGCTTAAAGGTACGCAGAATTGAGTTTGTTGAGCTTTCTACCATCCCGTAACATTATATGAAGAGGTTTTAGATGTCATCCATGCATGTTTGAGTATTTTAGCCATCTCACCCGCTCTTTACAGTTAGCTGTAAGATTCTGCCCAATGCTTCACCCACAAGTCTATGTCACCCATGCTCCAACACGACAATTCTCCATAAATATACAAAAATATGATACAAAACTGTACACAGCAACTTCACAAACCTGGTACGATGTGCAATAGTCATTATTGAGATGCACTCTGATTGTGCTGTGATAGCACTCTGAAGGGGGAGTGTAATGGAGAGCAAAAGGGGGGAAGACTCAGAGTGTCAAGAAAGAAACTTATGAAACAAGTTAATAAGCTATAAACTAAAACAACTATAAATGGTAACATACTGATCTAAATGTGTTCTGTTATAGTTAATACCCCATATTAATACCCCTCCAGTCACTGTATAAATTTCAAGTTTATAAGCACAACTTTCAGAGTCACGATGATGCTAACAACAACTGGCATGCTAACCACATACTTCCTGATTCTCACTTGGATACATGGAAAAAATTAGGGACAGGCCCTTTAACAACTTGCCTAACATTAACCTAAACCTGTGTGTGGGAAACATGCACAATTTATTTGAGTATCATAATTTTACAAAGTGTTGCGATCATTCAGTAGTCACTTTGTGTTGTCCTTTTCTGATGAAATGGAGATGTTAAAGGGACGTGTCCTTTTCTGGTGAAATGGAGACAACAAAGGAGCATGTAGGTGTGATCTCTAAAGAGGAAAGTGTGAACTGTTCCTGAGTCATGTTTAGCATACTCACTCAGGACCCTAATGGGTGATCATGAACAATTATGCCCCCTGTAGATTAGTGCCCCATTGACTATGCATGTAAACACAGCACTCCTAAGAATGCTTTTGAGGTATTTTCCAAGCAATATGAATATAAACATATGTATTTTAATAGCCACATGTCCCTTAACAGTCTCCAGATTTCAGTGCTCACAATATGATAAATACACTGTGTCTATGAGACTGTGCCTATGGGACTGTGTGGGAAAACAAAAGGGGGAGTCCCAGGCTCATGCTTAGTCTCCTTTGACTGCATGGGAAGTCCTGCAGAGATCTGGAGTCACATTTTCAGGGGAGTCCTGGCCCAGAGGAGACCCTGTTGTACAGTCAGTTTAGTGGAAGCGGATGACCAGAGGGAGAACATGCAAACTCCACACAGTAAGGCCCCTTCATCAAGAGGGATCTGGCTGCAGACCTCCACCCAGAGGACCCTCACGTGTCTGACCTCCACCCACAGATCAAAAGTAAACAAACAGCGGCCGTGTCAAAAGACCGAAGATCACTGTTTCCTGATCACTGTTTTCAATGTAACATTACAAAAGGTGATATTGTTTTATGCTAAAGTCAAGGCAAACCCTCTCCTAACCTTAACCATTCCAGCAACATTTAAAATTACATGAACCATTTTACCTCATCTCAACAACACACAGGGCTTACAGCAACACTTTCACACAAAAAATGCATTGTGCTATTTGTATTTATGCCACTGTAGGCTACATGTGGACAGTTAAATCTCTGTTATGCACAGGCCATGTTTTAAACTGCTGATTTCCCTATGCCAGCAGAATAGAGCAGAGACAGCACCAAAGTCATTTCAAATGAAGAAACATTTACAAATGTATTGGGGATTAAATGTACAATCTTTGAAGTGCTAATAAGGGCAGCACATTGAAATTCATCACATTTAATAACATCTAATAGTGAACTAAAGCAACAACTGATAGAAAGGGAATGATGAGAGAGTGATGAAAAAGAAGAGACATTTGGGTGGAGGCCTGTGGCGCAGAGTCCTCTGCAAATGTTCCTCCTAATTTTTCATGTGTCTGAGCAACATCTGACATGCACACTGTGGCCACACCAGTATCACACCTGAGATCATCGCAAGTTACATAGCTTATTCATCAAATTTCCTGCAGTTATTTCTGTTAGATTACTTAGAATGACAAAGATAAAAATCTTGTTCATGAGCTTTGTATATGTTGTGTGTCAGTGTGAGGGTCCTGCTGTGGTCAGTGAAACATAGAACATTACAATATTTTGAAAAATAACCTCATAAATAAAATTAAACTATAGTGTATAAACCTGTAAAATAACATGAAGAGAGATTTTTTCAGCTCGATAAATAAAGCCTGCATATTGCTGCAGATTATTTATGGATTGTAGGAAATATAGGCCACTATAAGATGGGTCATCTTTCCCATAATAATGATCTCCAAAATAAGTATAAATTATTACCACTTTATAACTCGCTTTTGAATTATTAGCCTATTTAAGTAATTCTTGTGTGTCAGAGCTCTGTGGTATAACGCTCTGGGGAGAGGCTTCACACTTGAGAAAGTCCTGTGTTTTTGGCTCATAAAAAACTATGGCTTGGACAAAAACAAAATTAACAGGTGAGGATTACATTTTGGCTCTACGTGTCTCCTCTACATGTGTTCTTCCCTCCGTCGAGTGTGTGCTGGCAGCGCTCCTGTCGGCTTGTGCGGACCTGCCGCTCTGAGCAGTGGCAACTGCGGCAATGTGCACTACAACTACAGTCATACTGAAGGAAGCGAGCGAAATGTGTCTGAAGTTGGCTTGTCCCTAACACGTGTGCACCATGGATCTATTAAAATAACTGGATAGGGTATTGCTGTTTGTAGCTGCCTCCAGTTGACGTAGTGGCCACTCACTGGTACTACAGCGAAAAAATCCCCCTGGCCAAGAAAGGATTTTTCCCATAGAGTGCAATGTAATCACAAACTGCTTGTGTTTGGCTGACAGGGCATCTAAATCATAAACTTTTTCTCAGCTCAAAATCCTTCAGTTGTTTTAAAAAACGCTTTTTAATCGTTAGCCCCGGCTCCACTCTAGCTCCTCTCGTGCTGATTGGTCAAAGCAATCATGTGATACATGAGACCGTGCTCCATGCCTTTGCGTGTGCCCGGAGCCACCGGAAGTACTGTGGGTGCCCAATGTGGGCGGAAGTACCTGATGTGGGCTCTGTGTGTACTGCACATGCGCACAATGACGTATAATGACGTATCAGGAAACAGGACATGACATATCAGGAAGAAAGAGGGTTTTCCTGCCCGATTTGGGCTTTTTTTTTTTTTATTATTTATTTTATTTACGACAGACACGTATTTTGACAATGAAGGCAATTTTCGGCATTTTGGATAGATAGATAGATGGATAGATGGACAGATGGATAGATGGATGGATAGATAGATATAGATAGATAGATAGATAGATAGACAGATAGACAGACACAGATTATTCGTAGCCAGTTTAATAACATTGACATCCCCAGACCATCAACCCAGAGACAGTGCACTGTCACTGGGCTAGGTCTGCGGAGAGACCCCGGTCTGGGTCTGGAGCTCCTCAGCTCCGGGACAAACAGGGGACATCCCCAGACCATCTACCCAGAGACAGTGCACTGTCACTGGGCTAGGTCCGCGGAGAGACCCTGGTCCGTGTCTTAGCTTCTTTATTTTCACCACAGTGGACCTTTTTCCTGTGGACATGTAGTCCAGCAGTGCAGCATAAAATTGAAAATCCTCGCTCATCGCCATCGCGTACAGTAAAACCGACGACAGCCACCTACACACAATGCAGACATAAACAAACTGCAAGAGCCGTAAACCAACTGCAAGGGACGAATCGGGCACTGTCGTGAAACCCGTACAACAATACACAAACTGCACATGCGCGAACACAGAGCCCACATCAGGTACTTCCGCCCACATTGGGTACCGACAAGTACCTAGCCGAGCTAGGCTAATCTAGCAACATGCGCAGTTGAGCTTGGCCCATTGACTTGAATGGGCAGCCATTTTGAGACTACATTCACGTGTGCAACCTGAATCTATCAGATTGTTCATTCTGTGCATCAAACTATTGCCGTGGTTATAGTTCAGGTTAGATTTTATTTTATGCACTGCAAAGAATTTGATGTGTGCGCTGAACGTCTTGGCAGTGCGCAATTACACACGCACGCACGCACGCACCTTAGAGGGAACATTAGTCCTCTGGGACTGTCTTGCCTGTATGTGCAAAGCTATAACATGGGGCTGCTTTGCTTTGTGGCATTTGTGTGGGTTCAGTGGTAATGTTCATCATGCCTGTAGTATGGGAGAACAACATTCATATCTAAAATCAGCAGTAATATGTTTTGTATTGAAGCATAGTAGATCTCCTGATACCACTATAAGACTTGGGCAGTTGACATGCTTCTGCCCCATACAAACCCATATCCGCCTGTGCACCTGCTCCCTGCTCTGGCTGTGAGCTAACGGAAATGCTCTGAGAATAGCTTTCCCATGAGCCTCTGGGCTAAAAGCAGGGCCAGGAGCTGGCACTGCGGAGGCCTGGGAACCATATTAATGTGTCTGCTGTCTCAGTGTATCTGCTCTAGCATCACAGGCTAATGATGCTACGTCTCAGCTAAGAATACACCCAGAACATGTGCTCTGAGACATGGGAGGGTCTTGTTTACATGCTGTACATGCTGTAGTACTCAGTTACATTTACTTGAGTAAATTAGTAACTTAACCAAGAAACTGGACTTTTCAGAATACTTTTCTATCCTTTATTCATACTTGAGTAATATTTTTATTGAAGTTCCTCTTCCCACTGTGAGCAGCCTAAAAGCTTTATGTTGACAATATGAAATGATTTGAACATTTGTGCTTTTTGCACCTTCTTGCTTATATCCTTCAGATGTCTTTTTTTTTTTTTTTTTTTGTGTCTGTCCTTTGAAAATACAAGATTTTGCATCTTGTCCTTCCAATATAAAGCTCAAATTATAAATCAGATTACTTTACTTTGAATTACAGTAAGAACTTCCATACGTGAATTTCTCCAGCGAGTGAGATCACAGAAATACTACTTTAACTATGAGTGCCCAAAAAGCCTTTTAGTTTATAAATCTAAATCTGACTTACTAGTTTTAAATGTAAAAGACTGAGGGGAAAAAAATGAATTTATGTATCAAATGTATCAAGAAAATGAAGCAAGAAATTTAACCATGGTCGTCAATTTTTTATTTTACTTATTTATTTAGTTTATTTATGAGACAGGGACAGTGCACAATATACAATAACCTTAACAGGACAGATGCACTGTGCCAGATTGTAGCACTAGAGCTAATTTCCACCTGTAGTCCCTGGTACATGTTTTTTAGGTTTTAGATTTATAAGTTTAGTAATTTTGGCCTTGTTTTTTTTTTTTTTTTTTTAATGTATAAAAGACCTTTATATGAAAACATTGCATGATGAAAAAAGTAATACTTTTCTTCTTACAATTATTCATGTACACAATATATTGCACTCATTTGGATCTGTTATAATGTTGTTTCTGCATCCAGAACATACCTGCCTGGAGTTGTGTTTCGTTTCATTCACACATGTTTAAAAGTATTATAACATGGCTAAAAGCTTGTTTTGTTTTGTGAAATATAGGACCTTTAAAGTAGAATGAGCCTTGCCTCTTATAAGCATCACGCTCATACCAGCCTCTCAGATGAAACAGGCCAGATGGAGCCTGTGCTGGAGTCAGTGAAGAATTTGAGGATCCACAGTGGTAAACAGTGGAGCGTGCTGCAGAGGCCTGCCAGAGTCCACACTCACACATCTGCACACACTTAAAAAAAACACGAGCTCCATCCACACCAAAGCTCTTATTAAAAGAAAACAGCGCTGTGTCCCTGTGTGAGGGTCCATCAGGGGAGACAGAAGATGCTCCACTCTTTGTGAAACCACCACTACTGTTCAACAAAGTGATGCTGCTGTTACAAATGTGAGGTTAAACGTGAGCTTTCAAAGTTTCATCTTTTTTTGAGTGATTGTGTAAATTCTTTTCACAATCACTCACACAAAATTTCACAATTTTTACTTCACACTGCAGAAAAAAGCAATGGTAAAACAGTAAATGCTCTGCATTTGACCCATTATTTCAGTGTCACTGGAACAACCTATAAAGAGCTCGGCTTGCTCAGGACTGCCACAGCTGGAGGATATGAGCTTCTGGTAAGGTGTAAAGTGGATGAGGGAAACCTACCCAGACACAAGGAGAATACTGAAACTCTGAAACAGTCAATATTTCGGAACAATTATGCTAAAGTAATTCGTTCAAACATAATATTTTTCAAGACTATTTTACAATAGAACTATGCATTCAAATTATGTACTTTAAAAACATAGAGGAGCAATTTCCAAATGAACTCCGGATGACATCAAGTAAATGGACCAAAGCATTTTGAGCTTCAGAGTGCCCTCCTGAAAGCTGATTAGTTAAAAGGAACTGTATGAGTTCACTGTGTCCCAGACATGAGCTAAACACATCAAATATAGTTTTTACTGATAACAACTGTAATGCTGATTTAGTCAGTTTAGTTTAGTTAATTACAAAAAACACTGGACATGATGGCCATGTTGTTTATGTTATAATTTGGCATTTTGTTCTCAAGACAGTTATCCAGTCAGAAAGCAGAATGGTCACTACCTAAACCCCAGCACCCCCAACCAATTATGAATCGGTGCTAGTGCAGCCTCTGCAGCTCACTGAGTAAATTCTGGAGGTTCTGAGCTTTCACTTGAGGTATGGCCTGCCCATATACTGAGAATGAGACAAACTTGGCTGTGTCCTCTGTCTGCAAGTGAAGGCACTGGTAACCCATCACAGCTTCTGCATTCACAAACTGTTGAGTGTACTGCACTCTGCTCTCTTCATGTTAGTTTCTCCTGATTGACTGTTTATTAACTCATGCACAGACCTGCTCCAATTCTGTGATGCAGTGAGGTTGTTTACTTGGGACATCAGAGATCCAGATACAGCCCCCTGCTCTCCCTGTGCTTTGTCCCCACATAGGGCCTCTGTGGGTGGGCACCATCCAGCTCAAATGCTCCCCGATCCTCCCAGTCCTCCAGCACTGCACTCCCGTCTCCTCAGCTTGGCGTTATCAGAGCTTCAAAGTCAGAAAATCAGTCCAAGATGAGATGCAGGGGAATCCCTGATAATGTCATCCAGCACTTCCAGGGAGCAGGGTCAGGACACTTGCACCGGGGTTACACACAGATTTAAACATTGGCTAGGGTCAAAAAGTCCACTTCAGATCTTAGCTATAGGGGTTTAAGATAATCAGAACCACACGTTTCAATAATGCCTGTTAAGTTCTTGCAGTGTCACGTGTGCTGCTTTCTTCTGTTTAGTCATGGAAACCTGGAAGCGAGCTACGGACCTATGTCCATGGATCAGGTAGGGGGTATCGAGCTTGGGTGGCCCCAGAAGGATGCACCTGAATGGGCTAACACGGAGAGTGAGTCCCCTGGAAACATGAGGGGCATGGAGCAGTCACTGAGCCCTGGTGAGAAGACTAAGGCTGGGGTTTAGCAGAAGAAAGTGCAGGCTGTTGACTCTGCAGATCCAGCTCAGAGGAGAGACAGCACAGGCTGCCAAACAACCAGTAGCTGAAGATGAATTGTAACTGATACGTGCTACTGTTCATAAAAAAAAAAAAAAAAAAAAAAATCTGAAACACTGACTAAAGGTTGTATTACAGCTTTCATAACCATAAGTTTTTTTTTGTTTTTTTTATTATTCATTTTCCAAGGGTGTAGGAAGCATGGGGGCATCACCAAGCACTTCTGCTGAGAGGAGCCAAATGGCCATGATGTTTTCTGTGTAAATTGAGGCCTTTAAAGGACAAATGCATCATGTTAATATATGGCTTCTTTAGAACTGAAGAAGCAGCTTGGATGAGCTGCGAAACGTTTTCGACCAAATAAGCTTTCGTCCAGTTGACAAATTGAATTTCATGAGTCTGGTGATGAGTTTTTTTTTTGTTTTTTTTTTAACACAGGATGACGCAACAATCCTGGGAAAATTCAAAGTGTTTCAAAGGGGATGTGGTTTTGTACTTGCAGCTTTCAGGCAGTGACTGCAACAGCAGAGCACCATCTTCATGTGAGTGCCACTGACAAAAACACTCCAGACAGCAGTCTGAGCAAGGCATGACAGCACAAGATTCAGCAAATAAGCGTTAATGAAACTAAATACAACTCCAGGTATGTTTGTGATGAGGAAACCCAGATATAACATGGCTCAAAAAATCTTATTTGCATAATATGTGTCCTTGAAGTATTTGCGTTTATATGCACCTTTGCCTGTGTGACGTATTGCTGCAGCTCCAGGTGTAAGTTTGGGGCCATGACAGGTCTGACAACACTCTTCTAAAACTATTAAGGGACTGTCCAGTGTCCCATCTATGTATCTAGTATGGTCCGAAATATCCCAAAGAAACTCAAAAAAATCTTTACAATCGTGACAATGTCTAGTATCCCACTACATTTATCCAACCAGCCCACAACATATTAGCTGTACCTGCCCTGTCTCATCTCAACCACATAGGCATGTTATGTGATGGGCCCATAATTCAGGCAGGTACCTGTGCTCTCCACAAACCTTTGTCAGAATGTTGTTATTGAAGACATCCCTCAGTGCTGTATGGGAACTACAGTGCGACCTCTCCGTGACCCTGGGGTTAACCTTCGACCCGCAGGAAGTAGTAAACAACCAATCGATGTCAGTAAAGGTACATAATAGTTAGAGGTCATGACAGGATAGTGGCCCCGGGTGGATCAGAGCTACTGCTTAAGTGGTTGCTAGCTGATAGCTTCATTGTGCCTGTGTCTGCTGTGGCCTGGGCATGTTCCTGATCTTCCAGGAAATTCCAGCCAACATATACAGCTCATGTTGGAGTCTCCAAGCAATGCTGTGATTTTGAGATATCAAATTACAACTTTTAAAATGTAACTGCTCATAACACATAACATATTTAGACCACTATGTTACATTTTATTCTTTTGAAAAAGCTATATTTGCCGAAAACATGTATTAATTATTTTTATTAATGTTTTTTGTATAACGTTTTATAAGTTTCACTTTCATTTTGATGCTCTTTGTCCCCCTCTCTTTGCTCCCTGTGCTAATCACTCCCCCTTCATAGGCCTATCACAACACAATCAGCGTGCATCCAGCTAATGAAACTACTGCACATCACATCAGCTTTGTCAAGTTGTAGTGTACAGTTTTGTATCATGTTTTTGTATATTTATGGAGAATTGTCGTGTGGACACATGGATGAGGTAGGCTTGTGTACTGAGCCTTGCACAGAATCTTACAGCTGGTAAAGATAGCTAAATTACTGAAAGATGCATGGAAGAAATCTAAAAAATGTTTTGATGAGGGAACAACGTTATAAAAAAAAAACAAAAAAAAACAACTGTTTAAGGATGTGTTTATTGCACTGCAAAACACTTTTCTGAGAGGGCTTACATCTCCACAAACCTGACTCTTTATTTGGCCTGGAGAAGGGCCTCCTTCTTGTTCCCACTGAAATGTTTGTTTGGAAACAATCTACCACAGTATGGTAGTATAAGTATAAGCATAAGCGCTGTCTATCTCCACAGAGACTGTTCTTGGAGTTTTCTACCATGTTATAATGTCCATAACAGTAGAGTGGTCAGATTCACTGGCCCACAGGTTGGCAGTGAGTTTCCAGCTTTCACAGATGAATGCTGCTTTGTGTCCTTGGGCAAGACATGTAACTCCCTTCGCCTCAGTCACATTTTTATATCAAGGCACTCAAAGCGCAACAAGGAACCACTAACCCATTCACACACACTCATACACCAGTGTACGCAGACACTAGGGGTGAGGTGGGTTACATGTCTTGCCCAAGCACAACAACAGCATTCATCTGTGGGAGCTGGAATCACACCGACAAACTGTGGGTCAGTGGATCTGACCCCTCATCCAATGATGTTTATGTCGAGAGCGGTATTCAAACTGCCAACCTTTGGATCAGTGGACAAACATTCTTACGAACTGCAGTACTGCCGCCCCATCGTACACTAGTGTATGGATGTGTGTATGAAAGGGTGAGTGATTCCTTGATGTAAAGCACTTTGTGTGACTTGAAGGTGGAAAAGCTCTGTATAAAATGTGACCATTTACAAACATGCCTGAAGAGGTCTTAGATGTCATGCATTTCTGAGTCTTCCTTACCCCCTATTTAACTGGACAGACAATTTACACCAGCAGTGTCATGCGCTACTCAAAATAGGTTGGAGTTTTAATTTTGCAGCATCAACGGAGCGTCTCCAGGCTGTTTAGCAGAGGCAAGACAGGAAATGGGCACGCGGTGTCAAAATAAACTTCCGATGCCCTTTTCCGTGCGTCGCATCCAGGTGCTCGGGGAATGACTCGTGATGGACTACGGAAAGTTTACAGCCGTGGAGGATAAATATAAAACCCTTTACAGCATCAGACAGCAACTTTACAAGAACAACTTCTGAAGGAAAAGGCGCGTGGAGCAGACAACCAAAGTTAAATGGTGACCAAAGTTAAATGGTGAGTGTCTTAAGTAATGTGAGCACCACAGATACGGCTTGTTATCGCGGCAAATCACAGTGTCTCTTGTTGTCAACTTTTGTATTTTGATTTAAAACATAATTCATCCAATCAACAATGAATACATAAGCAATGTAAAAAGCTTACTGTTTAAACGTGAGAATACACATAGTTTAGGGTTTAAAAATGAGAATCCACAGAGGCTGGCATCACAGGAGCAGCTCTGCTGCCTCTGGTGTAAATTGAAGCTTTTAAATGTATGTGCTCTGCCTATGTTACATGTCGCTGACGCTCCTGGTGTAAATTTCAGGTTACAATTAGCAGTATGATCCAGAGCCAGGCAAGTGCCTAGGGCTGTAAAAGCACATTTGTTATATAATTTTTCTTTATGAATGTTGTATCAGAGGGGTCCTGGACCACCTCTTGCTTAGGACCCCCATGTTACTTAGAGACTGCTCTGGTACAATCCTATTTAAAGCTCCGCTCACAAGCCTATGTCACCCAAACCCATTGTCCCACATGGCTATTTTACATGAATATACAAAAACATGATACAAAATACACTACAACTTCACAAACCTGATTCAATGCTGAGTAGTTTCATGTGTGATAGTACCAAAGAGAGAGTTAATAGCTAGCAGTTAATACCCCATAGACGTGTAATACCCCCTATTTAAGTATTTAGACTCATATTAGTAAACACTATAAAAGAATTGCATCTGTTTATGACTGTAGAATACCTTCATATCGTACAGCTTTTGGACAATCTTCATTCTCTTTTAATGCCACAACACAATGGAATGCACTAACAAGTGACTTAAAGAGCTGTCTCTCCATCAGCAGCTTCAAAATACAGCTTAAACTTCTACTAAAAAACAGTCAAAACTGCAATCACTGACTTACGGTGCTGACAGAATGTGGTTGTGTGTGTGTGTGTGGGTGTGGGTGGGTGTGTGTGTGTGGGGGGGGGGGGGGGGGGCTTGTGTAGATGATTTGTTTTTATCTTGTATTGTATTGTATTTTGTATTTATCTGTATCTTTATGTTTATATGTTTTTATGTCCTGCCAGGGACCACAGATGTAAATTAGCCTGAGGCTAACTCTGGTGCAATGCATTAAATGGCAACATTTATGTTTTAATTGTACAAGGTCCTTAATAAACTAAACTAACTAAAAAAAAACCTGAAAAACAGAACCGCAATCATGTGTGGCCCGCTTTCCTTGTTGAACAATGGTCTTTATGTGTTGTGCAAGCGCTTTAAGGGAGTGCTACTGTGGCGTTGGGACATTTAGCTGGGGCCCTGTGTCTGTGTGAGAGAGGCTGGGGGCCTGTGTATTTGTGTGAGGAAGGCTGGGGCCCTGTGTGTCTATATGGGGGACAGTAAAAGCTCTGGAGGTCCCTGACAGCTCTGTAATAAATGTCACTGGAGCAGTTTAGACTCAGAGACAGAGGCTGAGCACAGACAGGGGAGAGGCTGCTCTGCTCTGGATCTACAGAGATGTGACAGGGGACAGTCCTGCAGCATTCTCTACAATTCAACATGGAGCCAGAACAAGTCCAGTGTCAGCTAGCACTACTGTAGCCACAGCTGCCTAGGGGTGGACTGACTAAGATGTGGCTTTCAATCTGCGCCAGTGTCCTCTTCAAACACCTCCTAGTGCTAACTTCATTTACAGACAATTCATATTTATACAGCCAGGTCAGCCAGGTCAGCCAGGTCAGCCAGGTCAGGTCCAGAGTTGTGAAAACACCCATCATGGCCCTGAATGGATATGCTAACTACTCCCCCACTCCCACTCCATATTGAATAGACTCACATGACTAACAGAAACTGTTAACAACTCCATATTGTATCACCTGATCAACTGAAACTGTATTTAAATATGTGTTGTCTCAGAGTAATTTTCATTGTAATTAGCTCCTCCCTTCAGGCAGATATAAAGCAGTGTCCGCCAGCATCTGACCAGAACTGAGGAAGCAGCTTGGATGAGCTGCGAAACGTATTCAACCAAATAAACTATGTCCAGTTGACAAATTAAATTTTCTCCTTTTTTTTTGCCATGGATTCTACCTGGACGACTGAGGGATTTTACATTCATATTTATACATATTTTCATCCTTCTTTGGGTTAATTCTTGTTTCACACTTCGGCCCTATTTAAGACTTTGTTTAATCCTGTAAAACTCCTGGTAGTACTTGGTACTTGTAAGTTTGAGAAACACTGCCCTAGGATGTCATGATAATGGAATGTTCCACATTATGTCATCAAAATATACCTTGCAATGTATTTGTGTATTTATTTGACTGAGGGATTGTTATTATGCAATTTGCTGTTTTTATTGCTGTAGAAATACCTTGTAAACATGCATCCATAGATCTTATCTGTAACATGATATAGAGATAGATAGTTTAATACCATAACATCTCAGGCTAAGTCAGAAGAGTAGCATATACTGCATATGGGCACTAAATTCTAGAAAACAGTTTCTGATTTGGATCTTTTTTTTATTTATTTATTTTTTGACATTGTGCCAAACCCAGAGGAAAGAAAATCCAATGAGGAGACCTCAATAAAATCTCATGTCTTTCTCCTAGAAGATTTGAGCATTGTTTAAAACCAGTGTGAGCAAATGGCTTATTGCTTCAGCTTCTCATATTTTGCTCCAGAGTAACAGGCCACTGAACCGCTCAGATTAGACTTTTCTGTAGATATGAAAGAGATCTTTATTTGGCCTTAACCAAATCTTAAACTTTCACTGTGTTTATTTGCTTGTCTTTTTCTCCCACAAAGACACTGGAGAGATTTCATCTTCTCCTCAAACTAATCTCAGTCTGAGCTCCTTGTAATCCTTCTCATCTGCTGCTCAACCTGAACTAGGACAAACTTTAAACCCATTGGTCAATGTGGGTCCGGCACCTGATTTTTAAATTCAGTCTGAGCTGTGATTGGCTAAGAACTGCTGTCTCTCTGAACAGCTTAGCTTTGATTGGCTGTTTTCAGAGCTGCTGAAGAACACTGTTAGTAACTTCTCCCAGTTAAAAAAAAAAAAAAAAAAAAAAAAAGTTTTATACTATGACTTTAATGTGATGATTAAGTGTTTTTAGAAAATTTAAACTTGCCTGCTCAGTATATAAGGTCTTAAATGGACTCGCTCCAGCACCTTTGGGTGAGTTCATTATGCCCAAATTCAGTTCTAGTGGTAGAGTAACAAGAGCCTCTACCAGAGGCGACTGTGTAACACCTTATAGACGCACAACATTCAGTCGGCAGGTTTTATCAGTCAAGGGAACAGAAATCTGGAACAACATCCAGCTGCAATAAGAGACTACCACATTCAGTATATTTAAAACCAATCTGAAACGATGGCTTAAGAGAAATCAGATCTGTGATCACTAATGTTATGCTTCTGTGTAAATGTCAGTGCTGTATGTCATGATTGTGTCTTATTGTGCTGTTTTTATCATGTTTGTCCTATGAATTGTCACTGTGTGAAGTTGTCTTATGTTGTTTGGTAAATGAGGTGCTCAATAGAGAAAAAAAGGGCACCATATTTTCTATATTGGTTAAAATTAATTTATCCATCCATCCATCCATCCATCCATTTTCTTTCGCTTATCCGGGGCCAGGTCGCGGGGTCAACAGCCTAAGCAGGGACTCCCAGACTTCCTTCACCCCGGACACTTCCTCCAGCTCCTCCGGGGGGACGCCAAGGCGTTCCCAGGCCAGCCGAGAGACATAGTCCCTCCAGCGTGTCCTGGGTCTTCCCCGGGGCCTCCTCCCGTTGGGACATGCCCGGAACACCTCCCGAGGGAGGCGTCCAGGAGGCATCCGGAACAGATGCCCAAGCCACCTTAGCTGGCTCCTCTCGACGTGGAGGAGCAGCGGCTCTATTCCGAGCCCCTCCCGTGTGACTGAGCTCCTCACCCTATCTCTAAGGGTGCGCCCAGCCACTCGACGGAGGAAACTCATTTCGGCCGCTTGTATCCGCGATCTTGTCCTTTCGGGCATTACCCAAAGCTCATGACCATAGGTGAGGGTAGGAACGTAGATTGACTGGTAAATTGAGAGCTTTGCTTTTTGGCTCAGCTCCCTCTTCACCAGTACAGTCCAGTACAGCGACCGCATCACTGCCGACGCTGCACCAATCCGCCTGTCAATCTTACGCTCCATCCTCCCCTCACTCGTGAACAAGACCCCCAGATACTTGAACTCCTCCACTTGAGGCAAGGACTCTCCACCCACCCGCAGAGGGCAAGCCACCTTTTTCCGGTCGAGAACCATGGCCTCGGACTTGGAGGAGCTGATCTTCATCCCAGCCGCTTTGCATTTGGCTGCAAACCGCCATAGTGCACACTGGAGGTCCCGGTTCGATGAATCCATCAGGACAACATCATCTGCAAACAGCAGAGATGAGATCCTGTGGTCCCCAGACCGGATCCCCTCCGACCCCTGACTTCGCCTAGAAATTCTGTCCATAAATACAATGAACAGAACCGGTGACAAAGGGCAGCCCTGGCGGAGTCCAACATGCACCGGAAACAGGTCTGACTTACTACCGGCAATTCAAACACAACTCCTGCTCCGGTCATACAGGGACCGAACAGCCCTTAACAAAGAGCCCCGGACACCATACTCCCAGAGCACTCCCCACAGGACCCCACGGGGGACACGGTCGAATGCCTTCTCCAGATCCACAAAGCACATGTGGACTGGTTGGGCAAACTCCCATGAACCCTCGAGCACCCAATAGAGAGTATAGAGCTGGTCCAGTGTTCCGCAGCCGAGACAAAACCCACACTGCTCCTCCTGGATCCGAGGTTCGACCATCGGCCGGATTCTCCTCTCCAGTACCCTGGAATAGACCTTACCGGGGAGGCTGAGGAGTGTGATTCCCTGATAGTTGGAACACACCCTCCAGTCCCCCTTCTTAAACAGAGGGACCACCACCCTGGTCTGCCAGTCCAGAGGTACTGTCCCCGACCACCACGCGATGTTGCAGAGACGTGTCAGCCAAGACAACCCCACAACATCCAGAGACTTAAGATACTCGGGACGGATCTCATCCACCTCCGGAGCCTTGCCACCGAGGAGCTTGCCAACCACCTCAGTGACTTCAGCCAGGGTGATGGACGAGTCCGCCTCCGAGTCCCCAGCCCCTGCTTCCTCCTCAGAAGACGTGATGGTGGGGTTGAGGAGATCCTCAAAGTATTCCTTCCACCGTCCGACAACATCCCCAGTCGAGCTCAACAGCTCTCCACCTACACTGTAAACAGTGTTGGTGAAGCACTGCTTCCCCCTCCTGAGGCGCAGGACAGTTTGCCAGAATTTCCTTGAGGCCGTCCGATAGTCCTCCTCCATGGCCTCTCCAAACTCCTCCCAGCCCCGAGTTTTTGCCTCTGCAGCACGCTTGGCCCGCCGGTACCTGTCAGCTGCCTCAGGAGTCCCATGAGCCAACAAGGCCCGATAAGACTCCTTCTTCAGCCTGACAGATCTCTCTGCACTGGCCCCCTATGGATCCTCCCACGGGTGGTGGGTCCACGGGAGGACGACCTCACGTCGCTCCTTCAGGCTGTGCCCACCCCAGGCCTGGCTCCAGGGTGGGGCCCCGGTAACGCTAATCCAGGCAACGTAACTGGCTTTGGTGGTTTTGTCATCATAGGGTCGAATTTATCCATGTAATTTAAAACAAAAATAAATATTGAAAATACAATAAAATACATTTTTAAAATATATGTTATTTCCTATAATCTGGGCTGTTTTGGGTGAAGAAATATTATTTTTAGCAGTCTGATACAGACCAATTGGATCATAGACTGTATAAGGAAGTGGACTAAGGGAGTGTGCCATTACTCATAGCGTTTGGCTCCAGTCAAATGAAGCTCACAATGCTGGCAGTTACAGGGGCAAATTTGGAGCTAAGTTCTAATAGGAAATTATTTATGGACTAAGCAGAGAAATACAAACCCCAGGATCATGTAGAGAGGCCCATTGTTGTAGCCTCCTTTTCTCCAAGATTCAGAACAATCAATTGTTTATTAGATATTATAACAAATTGCCTACTTTTATGGCAGACTATGTCAATAACTCTGTGTCAATGGTTCTGTGTGGAGCCCTAGCCCTCTGGTCCCTCCCTGGCTCCACCCCTGCTCTCAGGACACTGAGGGCCCCCTGTCTGTGAGCCGCCACCTCACACTGGACTGTAGTTGAATGGACATCCAGTCTGAACCTTTGCTCCATACACTTAAGCCTAATGTTCAGGTGTGAGGACAAAAGTTCCTGGAGTGTTTGATTTGCCCATATCAGAATCAGAAAAGCTTTTATTGTCATTGTCAGTGAACAAAATTCACAAACTAAGAATTTGCTTTGGTGAAAAGGTGCAACATAGAACACTGAATAGTAATAATAATAATAATAATATAATAATAATGATGTTAATAATAATAATAATAATAATAATAATAATAATAATAATAATAATAATATAAAGTATGAGCTGTGAAGGTTAATGTACACACCTGGACTCTGTGACAGACAGATGCACATGGGCGAATGAGAGGCAGGAGAGAGAGAGAGCCGAGTGTTGAGAGTATAAAACTACTTTTACACATTTTCTGTCTTCATGGGGAAAATATTAAACCTAAAAATATGTTGACCATGCAGGCACTTAAGGCCAAGGGGTTTGATTACCACCTGGGCCCTATCTGCACACAGTCCTCTGTCCAGTAGAACTCAGATGGACAAACTCCCTCTCTCTCTCTGTCTCTTTGTCTGTCTCTATCCCTCTCTTTGTCTCTCGGTCTCTCTCTGTGTCTCCTGATCTGCTGTGAAAGAGTGAAGCTGTCTCCGTGTGTTTGGTGTGATTGACAGTGTCCTGGAGCTCAGAGCCAAATCCTCAAATCTCCCCCTATCCCCCAGGATCAGCACGTTTGGGCACTCTTCCCCTCTCTCCCGCCCTCTCATTCTCTCCCCTCTTCCTCTCCCCCCTGTCTCTCCCTCTCTTCTGGAGTTAACACACATAGAACCAGAAGCCAGTACACACAGCCAGGCCCTGCCAATCTGCCAGAGAGCAGGGAGGGCACCACAGGGTCAGCTCATACAAAAGGGCAGAGAACTGGATGAAATTTAACTCAGATGTTATTGTCAAACTGTTTTCACCCACTATATTTTTGGCATGATTTGTCGAGTAAAACAATACATTTAAATTAGACAAAATAGACAAAAGACAAAATTTTGTCTGCTATATAGTTATAATCTATAACTCCTATATATCATTATATTATTATCTGGTCATTTTAAATAATCAATCAATGTCAATAGAAAGATCTAAAATGTAATTTAACATAATTTAACAAGTACAGCACAGTACAGATATATTATATAAGCAGCTCTTGAGGTCAAAATACTGTCTGCTGAGTGTACACTCATTATAACACATTTTCTTGTTTGATAATCAGAAAGTGCCCAGTTAGCATGGTAGTTAGCATTAACATGATAAATTCTGCTCCAGCTTCTGAAAGTTGTGAAAAGTGCTTATAAACTCATCACAGTGAGTAATTAGGATACTCAGAATGCATAAGGTAAATGAGGACTTACTTTGCATCACTGCAAACTGTTTAAAATGAACTAGTTCTGTTTTTCATGTTGTTAAAACAGTAAAAATCAGTTAAAGCATCTGGCAACTTTTTTTTTATCGTAGAATAAGTAAAGTACAATGTAGTTGGGTGTGTATGTAACAATGAACAATTTTAACATGGTTAAAAGTTCATGTCCTCACACACGAGTTAAACAGAGAAACATGTCCAGTGAATGTCCTCCTCTGTCCAGACACTGCTGCGTGGTGGACAGTCCTGGATACAGACTCTTTGGCTGTTGCTGTTGGACGATGTGTTGACACAATAGTGGATTTTGTCATTGTAAAGTTGTGAGGAAAGCCTTATCACATGGGAAAGAGCTGTGTTTACATTCATCAGGAGGAGTGGGCTCTGGCCAATCCTCTGCTCTGTCCAGACACATGCACTCCAACGAACATCAAAGAGGTCATAGTGACAGGGATGAGCTGTGTTGATGGCCTTGCACAAAACTCAAGAACCTGGTCCATCATTAGTCCTTCACTGGTCCATCACTTGTTCCTCACTGGTCTTGCTCTAGATCATCTCTGGTCTTTCACTGGTCCATCACTTCTCCATCACTGGTCCCACACTTGTCCATGACTAGTCCAGCACTGGTCCAGCATTGGTCCATCACTGGTTTAACACTGGTCCTAACCGGAGCCCATTTAGGATATCCACAAACGGAGAGGGCTTTCGCCACGTGTTGTTCGTCTTTCTCCTTTCCCTCTGTGCTTGTATGAACCACTTGGGCCCTGTGTTGTAATGTCTGAATGACTCCATTGTACGTGTTTGGCCACGTAAAATGTGGCCAAACACCTAAAAACCATCTTGGCTCCGCTGGTGGGTAACACGGAGCACCACATTGAGAACACAGCCGAATTTGTGAACAAAGTCAAGCATCTCCAGTTTGACCTGGATGAGACAATGGTTTCCTTTGATGTGACCTCTTTTTTCACTTGTATCCCTACATCGGTAGCGGTGGAGGCAGCAAGGAGGAGACTACTGGAGGATACTAAGCTAGAAGAGAGAACCAAACTTTCACCCGACCAAATCTGCCAACTGCTGGAAATTTGTTTAAGTACCACCTATTTCCAGTTCAGAGGAAACTTCTACAGGCAAATCCACGGCTGTGCAATGGGCTCACCGGTCTCCCCTATCATTGCTAACTTATACATGGAACAAATTAAACAGAATGCCCTGGCCTCATATCCAGGCACTCCACCCACGCACTGGTATCGTTATGTTGATGATAATTTCTCAAAAATCAAAATTCAAGATTTGGAACCCTTTGCTGCACATATCAATTCTGTAGATCCGAACATCAAATTTACACGTGAAAATGCCAAGGACAACACATTGGCCTTCTTAGATTGTGCAGTAACGATAAGAGAAGACCGGCGACTCCAGGTAGAGGTCTTCAGGAAGCCCACACACACTGACCAATATCTGCTTTTTGATTCACACCACCCACTGCAGCACAAACTTGGAGTCATTCAGACATTACAAAACAGGGCCCAAGTGGTTCCTACAAGCACAGAGGGAAAGGAGAAAGAAGAACAACACGTGGAGAAAGCCCTCTCCGTTTGTGGATATCCTAAATGGGCTTTCAATAAAACAAAGAGAGCCAAGAAACAGGACAACAGAGAACCAGAACCCAGGAGAAAGGGTGTAACTATTCCTTACCTGGCTGGCGTTTCTGAAAAACTACAGAGGATCTTCAGACAACATGACATCCCAGTCTATTTCAAACCCACAAACACTTTAAGACAAAAACTGGTCCATCCTAAGGACAAAACACCGAGCCACAAACAAAGCAATGTGGTCTACTCCATTCAGTGTAGTGAAGACTGCAGTGAGCGCTACATTGGAGAAACAAAACAGCCACTTTTCAAACGAATGTATTAACACAGACGGGAAAACCAGGGTGAGCCGCAATCTGCCGTACATCTCCACCTAAAAGTCACAGGCCACTTCTTTGAGGACAGCGATATCCAGATCTTGGCCAGAGAAAAGAACTGGTTTGAGAGGGGCGTTAAAGAGGCTATTTTTGTCAAGAAAGAGCATCCTTCCTTGAACAGAAATGGTGGTCTCAGATATCATTTGTTTCTCATCTATAACTCTATCCTCAAACCTAAATCAAAACAAACAGAGAAAACAATGGGACTAGCCAGGACGTGTCCAGAGGTGTGAAAACACCCATCATGGCCCTGAATGGTTATGCTAACTACACCCCCACTCCCACTCCATATTGAATAGACCCACCTAACTAACAGAAACCGTAAAGAAATATGTGTTGTCTCAGAGTAATTTTCATTGTAATTAAGCTCCTCCCTTCAAGCAGATATAAAGCAGTGTTCGCCAGCATCTGACCAGAACTGAGGAAGCAGCTTGGATGAGCTGCGAAACGTATTCGACCAAATAAACTCTGACCATTTGACAAATTAAATTTCTCCTTTTGCTATGGATTCTACCTGGATGACTGAGGGATTCTACACACATCTATAGTAGATTGTCATTATAACGTCTAGATTTCTGAGGAAAGTCTTACCACTGGTCCATCTCTGGTTCATGACTGGTCCAACACTGGTCCTACGTTGGTCCCTCTCAGGTACTACTCACTGGTCCTGATCCTCTGGACAGTCTTGTGAGGGGCCAGACCCATTACCTCATGTGTTTCCACAACACTCTAATCCCATTTGGTGGATGTCGCAGAGGGTCACAAGGCTCAGACATTTTTACATAAACAAGGGCTCAGAAAGTAGATCCAAGAGTCTATATTGAAATAGGAATGAAAAGATTCAAGGGATCCACATTTTTGCATATATCTGAAAATATATTGTGATACATCTTTGCGTACGTCTTTGTGTGTTAGGGTTCTCAAAAATATCAAAAATCAAATACTAGTCAATATTAATATTAGTATAAAAAAATAGAGCATGTATCAATACTAAAAAAAAAAAGTCCCATTCACAGGACAGAAATTAACATTTCCTGAGTAGCTTTAGAATGATCTTGAGCTGTATCAGAACAAGTATAAGAGCACATAGACATAGTCTAAAGAAAGAGTGTGTCTTTTTTTTTTTTTTATTATCATCATGGTAAAGGAATCTGTATTGAGTATCAGGTCTATTCTTTAGTGTCAAAAGTTGTCTCAATGTTTTTGCTTTGGCATTAAACTTATCTGCCTCTATGCCTCTATTACAAGTCAAATCTGTGCAGAGGTGACCTTGCTCAGTAAGAATGCATGTTTATCAAGGCATTTTTCAGCGATAAAGATATCTGTAATGGATTAAATACAAGTTAGATAAATTTAATTCCATTCTGGGTAAGATTGCAGGCACAGCAATAGAATGAGCGAGACAAAGTGCTCGCAAGACATCGAGTGAGAAAGCATGAGAGAGAAAGAGAGAGAATGGAAACATGAGAGAGAGAAAGTGAGAGCGAGTGAGAGAGCACGAGAGAGGGCGAGAGAGAAAAAGAGAGAGGGCAAGAGACCATAAGAGTGAGAGAGAAAGAGAGACAGACAGAGAAAAAGAGAGGAGACTTCTAGGAAACATAGCCCTGAGCAGAAGTGTGTGATCAAACACAGTGTGGACAGTGTGGACCTGCTGCATGCATCTGCACTGTTCATTCTTCAGGCCTGTACTATAACAGGCATACCTTACATGTGATGAAAAACATGTGTTTAGCTGTCAAAACACTTACAGATCGATTTATTTCTGTGATGAACGTATAAATGAACAAGCAAGAGAAGCAGACAGGAGCAGAGCCAGAGGAGCGGGGCTGGAGGAGCAGAGACAGAGGAGCAGATGAGCAAAGACAGAGGAGCAGAGGCAGAGAAGCAGAGACAGAGGAGGAGAACCAGAGGAGGAGAACCAGAGGAGCAGAGACAGAGGAGCAAAATCAGAAGAGCAGAGCCAGAGGAGGAGATAGAAGCTTTCATTCCACAATTTAGTCCAGTATTTTGCATGTCCTCATCCACCATGGTGTCCGCACATACCAGCACTACTTTTCATATGAGCTCCAACATCAGTCAAACCACGTGTGATATAAAGAAGCCCAAATCCACGTAAAGTTATCATTAGTCCGAATGAGTCCCAGAGCTCTTCAGTCCACATTTTATAAGACGCAGCACGTACATTCCACTGACAGTATTGGGACAGCATTAAATCTGAGGCAGGTGAACGTCCAGTGGGAGTGAGTTATACTCCACACTGGGCACCAAAACACCCACGATCGTGTGGGACTGAAGGGTTGGAGACATTAGCCATCACATCATCAACATGTGCATCTTAATTTGGGGAGCAAAGTAATTCAAATTTTTACTGTTTTAAAATGTGAAAAACAGAACTAATTCATCTGAAACAGTTTACAGTGGTCCAAAGTTATTTCTCACTTACCTCATGCATTCTGAGCATCCTAATGATTCATCAAAACGCTCAGACATCAGAGGAATTTTGCCATCACAAGCTAACAACAAGGAAAACTATGCATGTAACCGTGAACTTCCTGATTGTTGGACAGTAAAAAGCTAATAATTAGAGTCATATTCAGTCTTTTTTTTTTTTTTTTTTAAGCTTTATGTTAATGATCTTAAAAAATACATATGTGTGTATAAAAAAAAAAAAAACTTTAAATGATAAACACATTTGATTTTTATGGTGAGAAAAATGTCCATCCATCCATTTTTTTCTGCTTCATCCAGGGTCGGGTCGCGGGGGCATTAGTCTGAGCATACACACTTCCTCCAGCTTTTCCGGGGGTATGCTGAGGCGTCCCCAGTCCAGCTGAGACATTGTCCCGCCACTCTGTGGAGGAAACTCATTTTGACTACTTTTATCCATGATCTTGTCATTTGTCATTACCCAAAGCTCATGACCATAAGTGTGGGTAGGAATGTAGATTTACTGGTAAATCAAGAGCTTTGCCTGTCGACTCAGCTCCTTCTTTACTACAGCGGTCCGATACAGCAGGGGTGCGCAATACGTCGATCGCGATCGACTGGTAGATCTACCAGTCGATCGCACCAAGGTAGTGGGTAGATCATAGTGTCGTAGTAGGCCAACTCGAGACCGGTCTTGGTCTCAAGATGAGTGCAATCATATTTCATTACGGCCGGTGCCGTCGGCAATAAACTTGTACTGGTGTGCGGGACCGCACGGGGCTTCTCACTGCAGCCTGTGCGCTCGTCTGGAACCCGCGGACACTGCGCAGCACGTCAACACACGTGTCCCCAGTGCGCACAGCTTGTACGCAACAGTGTGTACGCAACAGCGTGTACCCTTGAGTACCAGCATGTATCACAGTGCAGGTTAAACTTTTTAAAACATCCTAGCTGTCCATCTGCCTCACGTCAGCATGCCGCTCCTCCCTCCATATAACTCACACACACCCCCTCCTCAATGCACGCAGATTAGAAGAGCAAGATGAAACGCCAAGCAAAAACTAATCTAAATTTATGTTGGCAAAAAACAGACCTACAGCACAGAGCTGGCCTACCGCGACATGTGGTTGAAGTTTGCCTATTTGCCTATAAATACATCTGTATTTGTCACGACGTGTGTTTGGTAAATGTGCAGACGCTGATAAATACTACTGCAAAACCAGTAAGATAATGTAACTCCAGTTGGGAACTTGAAAAACAGGTTTAAAATCAACGAAGGGGGTTCTCAAACTGTGGGTGAGGGTCCAAAAAAGGGGCACAGAATGTTTAAGGGCAGTACAGTTTGCTTGGCTTATTTTAAGCTTAAATTAACATTTATCAGATAAAATGGAGATAGATCTATAAAAACGTATTCATGTGAGTCAGCCTTTTCCCACATGAAGATCATTAAGTCCAAGTACTGTTTCACCATGACTGATGATCATTTAAAAGTGTGCTTGAGTCTGGCTGTCAACAGCTACTGTCTGGACTATGCATCCCCAACTGATCCCATCCAATGCAATTCAAGAGAGTAAGGTAATGACAGAAAATGAAATTTTGCAATATGGGTTCATGCCGTTATGCAAGGTACATCAACATACATTGTACATGTAAACAATTCTCAATATATTTATGAATAAATAAATGATTTGCATTTTTGTAGTAGGTAGATCATTTTTACTTGGTCATTTTATAGTAGCTCATTCAACTGTTTGCAGTGGTTCAAATATATTCCTCACTAAGTGCATTTCACAAATTTCAGAGGCAGAGTGAAGTTCGGGTGCAAGTGCTAACAACAAAGTCTGCTAACACTACTTCCTGGTTTACAGATGATAAACCGGCTTTATAATTAACCGCAGACAGCACACAGTGATATCATTTTGACTGTAAGAGCTGCTTTAAAGAGGACCCATTGTGTTCTTTAAAGTCTGTTTTCTAGCAGACAAAACTGTGGTGCTCAATGGAAGCCGATATCACCATAAACGTCATCACAACAAAGAGCTGTGAAGTTTTCAGCAGCTCTGATGGATAGCTGTAGATCAAGGTAGTGAGTGGCATTTTTTTTTTTTTCATTTGTACCAAAAGAACTACATGACACTACCAAATTCTACACGTGTCACAGTTTAAGAAAATAAAATCTTGAAAATAAGCGACTAAAGGTTACTCAAACATGCACAAATTACTACATCTTTGTGAGTAAACAACTTAGGGTGAGTAAACAACTATAACTATACATGAAACAACTATAACATGGTTAAAAGCTCTGAAAAGTTGATTGTGCAGAACAATGTTCCCCCTAATTTTTCATGTGTCTGAGCAAACACACTAACTCCCTGAGCATTCCTTGGACCCCTGTGAGCAACACCCGACACGCACACTGTGGCCACACCAATATCACACCTGAGATCATCACAAGTTACATAGCTTATTCATCAAATTACTGCAGTTATTTCTGTTAGATTACTTTTAATATAACTGATTTTTTGGCCCACTTAGAATCACAGCAAGAAGGTTTCGGGTTCGATCTCCAGGTCGCCCAAGCCTTTCTGTGTGGAGTTTGCATGTTCCCCCCGTGTCTGGGTGGGTCAGGGCACTCCGGTTTCCCCCATCAAACCTAAAAAATCTGCACCAGGGACGACAGGTGGAAATTAGCTCTGGTGCTACCTGACACAAAGCATCTCTCCTGTTAAGGTTAATGTA
Source organism: Taenioides sp. WSHXM2023 (assembly GCA_029959045.1). Lineage (NCBI taxonomy): Eukaryota > Metazoa > Chordata > Actinopteri > Gobiiformes > Gobiidae > Taenioides > Taenioides sp. WSHXM2023. The sequence goes on along the minus strand of CM057104.1, from coordinate 26,869,859 downwards.
GATTGTGCACTGCCCTCGTCTCATAAATAAACTAAATAAATAAAATAAAAAACAAAGACAAAAAATTTAACTATAGTGTATAAACCTATAAAATCACATGAAGAGAGATTTTTTTCAGCTTGATAATAGCCTGCATATAGCTGTAGATTTTTTTTATGTCTTGTAGGACCTATAGGCCACTATAAGATGTGTCATCTTTCCCAAAATAATGATCTCCAAAATAAGTATAAATTATTATCACTTTATATCTTGCGTAATTTTGTGTGAGTGACAGAGCTCTGTGGTATAACGCTCTGGGGAGAGGCTTCATACTTTCATATGTCTTTTGGCTCACAAAAATCTTGAACAGAAACAAAGTTAACAGACAAGGATTACATTATGGCCCTACCTGTCTCCTCTACATGTGTTCTTCCCTCTGTCTGTGTGTGCGGGCAGCGCTCCTGTCAGCTTGTGCGGACATCCTGCTCTGAGCAGGGGCAGTTCTGGCCCGCGGCAATGTGCACTAAAACTGCAGTCATACTGAAGGAAGCGAGCAAAACGTGATCGAAATGTGTTTGTTGTTAGCTTGTCCCTAACGAATTCCCTAATTCACATGTGCAACCTGAATCTATTAGATTGGTCGTTCCATGCGTCAAACTAGCGCTGTGTTTACCATTTCAGGTTAGATTTTTAAGTATGTACGCACCTTAGAGGGAACATTGGTGCAGACTAGGTCTGCCTTAATGCCATATTTGCACTTGGCAAAAAGTTGGGTTTTTTTTGTTTTTTTTTTACATTATTACATAAAAATGCTACCTTGATTAAGGTAATGATGTGAAAAAAGTTGATGTAGCATAAAAAGTCTCGCTCTCACCTTCTTAGACTTGCCCTAATGTTACCCTTTGTTGGAAATTCCTGTGAATCCCGTGAATCCTCCAGCCAAACCACAGAAATGTCCTTATTCCTAACAGACACCCAGAGCATATCCTCCTGCTAAACAAGCCCAGTGGAGTGTATACACTCCACTAAACAACCACCCACTCCCTCCACCACTACCACCACCACCACCCCTACCCCTCCACCAACCGCTGCACCCGCAAACCCTCCCGCCCTTCACAGCCTGTGCTAGTTTGTTTAGCCCTGCACCTTGACTCCACAGGCCTGTTTAGGGTGGACACTCTCCTACTCTCCTCCCTTGTTTGTATACTAGCATATGTGATCAGCCATACGTGCAAGTTTACACATGCTTACAGTAGATAGCATTAGCCACAAACACGTGTGAGCACTTGAAGCTGCGGCAAGTAAACTCTGGCTGGGTTTAATTGAGTGGGGGTAAATATGAAATGCTGAGATGTTTGTGCAGATGTGATCATGGCAGTAATGGGCCTTCACGGCAGCGGACGCGGATTGGGAACATCTGTGAGATTGGTCGGTTACATCAGAAACAGGCTAATCAGGCTCGCGAGCGGAGTGCTGCCAGATCTGTAGCAATAACAGCGATTCTAGCTCTGAGAATGGCGTGGCGCTGTGTGGGAGGATCAGCTATCAAAGAGCAGTTACAGAAGGTTCGATAGAGATAAATGTTCATGTGATCAAATCTGTGTGGTCTGAAGGAGAGTGGATTAGAAAGGCAAACATTTAAGGGGACTCGACACATTTTATGAACTAAGTCAAATATCTCATAACAATAAGTCACCTGTATCTGTATGTTCACACAAGCTATGCTGTTGTCTGGTCGCAAAGGGCCCATATTACACTGTTTTCTGATCTATTTTACAATGTAGTTTCCTCATCACAAACAGACCTGGAGTTGTGTTTTGTTTCATTCACATGTTTAACACACATTCTGCATATTTAGGCAGATTTACAGTTCTTCTCCCAAACAGAAAACACTCTTTTCTAACTTGTGATGTCATAATACCCCCACTATGTTTTTAAACTCCATCGACCTTCACTAGAATCATTTGCATGATTTCAGCTCTGGAATTGCCAATCTCTACTGAACTAAAGGTATATGGTAGCTGTTAACTTAAAAACTACCACTACATGACATCACAAGGTGGAACAGAACATTTTAAGCTTTGGAGATGTAGACAGACTAATAATAAAGGGTTACTCTAAACAAAACACAACTCCAGGTGTGTTTTTGAGGAGGTCACAACATTCTAACATGGCTTAAAGCTCAAAGAGTCAATTTTGAGTAATACAGGACCTTTAAACCGCATATGACAGGTTTGGTGGATAGTATATGTCTTCTTAATATTTATCATAGTTTTACATCAGTTGAGTGGCAACTTCAACATAGGTTGAAAAGTAAAAGAAATAAATAAAACAGGATGTGTAGTCAATACTAATTTTAGTATTGATAAAATATACTCAAATAAACATTTCCTGAATAGCTTTAGAATGATCTTAAGAGCTTAAGAGCACATAGACTAGTATACGCCCATGGACCACTATGGAACCTACGACTCAGGAATTACAGAGATAAAAGGCCACATGGAAATATAAAAGAAAATACTATGATTTAATATTGAAAATCACATTCTGTTCTCTAAAGAATTGGTATTGTTGTAGTATTGGAATAGTACTGAGCATCCAGTCTATTCCTTAGTATTGACATCAAATTAAACATTTTAGCATCTATGTAATCACACAGAAAATTCCATCCAAAATGCTCACTTTACCAATTTACACACAAGGAAGGCATTTTTCTGATAGCTTAAACATTATTAATTTAACTAAATAAAGATGTCCTTTATAGTCATTTATTTCTATTAGTCTAATCATAACTATTGAGCAATTTGCACAAGTTTTGACCCTTGTTGCTAGGTAACAGTTTTACATGAGAATAAGTAATGAGAACAGAATTACTGTACATATGTCACATCTACTGCCTATGTCCAACCAGTAAGTAAAACTGTAAACTTACTAATACTTTAACTGGAATGTGCCACTGAATGGCATTAAAACTATATCTCCATAGAGACAGCAGGCAAGTTACAAGTTAGATGTGAGGAGAGGCAAGACCCATCTAACTGCAAGTTTGCCTGTTTACATTTTTAGCAATGAAAATACCATAGCTGAACAAATGCAATGTATACAAGTATAACAGGTCTGTGGAACATTCCAGGCAAATGGCAAAAGGAGAAATTCAATTTGTCAACTGGACAGAGTTTATTTGGTCGAATACATTTCACAGCTCATCCAAGCTGCTTCTTCAGTTCTGGTCAGATGCTGGTGGACACTGCTTTATATCTGCCTGAAGGGAGGAGCTAATTACAATGAAATTACTCTGAGACTACCACACCTATTTGTTTACAGTTTCTGTTAGTTAGGTGGGTCTATTCAATATGGAGTGTTTACAGTTTCTGTTAGTTAGGTGGGTCTATTCAATATGGAGTGTTTACAGTTTCTGTTAGTTAGGTGGGTCTATTCAATATGAAGTGGGAGTGGGGGTGTAGTTAGCATAACCATTTAGGGCCATGATGGGTGTTTTCAAACCTCTGGACATGTACTGGCTAGTCCCATTGTTTTCTCTGTTTGTTTTGAGTTAGGTTTGAGGATAGAGTTATAGATGGGAGACAAATGATGTCTGAGACCTCCATTTCTGTTCAAGGAAGGATGCTCTTTCTTGACAAAAATAGCCTCTTTAACTCCCCTCTCAAACCAGTTCTTTTCTCTGGCCAAGACCTGGATCAAAGGAGTGGCCCGTGGCTTTTAGGTGGAGATGTACGGCAGATTGTGGCCCACTCTGGCTCTCCCGTCTGTGTTGATACATTCGGTTGAAAAGTGGCTGTTTTGTCTCTCCAATGTAGCGCTCACTGCAGTCTTCACTACACTGAATGGAGTAGACCACATTGCTTTGGTTGTGGCTCTGTGTTTTGTCCTTAGGATGGACCACAAATGGATATCCACAAATGGAGAGGGCTTTCTGCACGTGTTGTTCTTCTTTCTCCTTTCCCTCTGTGCTTGTAGGAACCACTTGGGCCCTGTGTTGTAATGTCCGAATGACTCCAAGTTTGTGCTGCAGTGGGTGGTGTGAATGAAAAAGCAGGTATTGGTCGGTGTGTGTGGGCTTCCTGAAGACCTCTACCTGGAGTCGCCGGTCTTCTCCTATCGTTACTGCAGTCTAAGAAAGCCAATGTGTTGTCCTTGGCATCTTCACGCGTGAATTTGATGTTCGGATCTACAGAATTGATATGTGATAAGTGAAAAGAGAGGTCACGGAGATCCACTGTATCCTGAACTCAGCTGATTATGAGGCTAAGGTTAACAGCCTACTCAGTGACACTGCAACCTACGAATTACTAAAACGGGACCCCGCCAATATGTACAAAAAGAAGATCATTGATTGCTTGCAGAAGCTGGAGAAGGAAGAAGTCATTGATCGACAGCTATATTACAGACTGTATGCTGGTGACTCCATTCCTTGCATCTATGGCCTCCCAAAGATCCACAAACAAGGAGTACCACTCAGACCCATTGTATGCAGCACAGACTCCATCACGTACAATGTGGCCAAACACCTACAAACCATCTTGGCTCCTCTGGTGGGTAACACGGAGCACCATATTGAGAACACAGCCGAATTTGTGAGCAAAGTCAAGCATCTCCAGTTTGACCTGGATGAGACAATGGTTTCCTTTGATGTGACCTCTCTTTTCACTTGTATCCCTACATCGGTAGCGGTGGAAGCAGCAAGAAGGAGACTACTGCAGGATACCAAGCTAGAAGAGAGAACCAAACTTTCACCCGACCAAATCTGCCAACTGCTGGAAATTTGTACCACCTATTTCCAGTTCAGAGGAAACTTCTACAGGCAAATCCAAGGCTGTGCAATGGGCTCACCGGTCTCCCCTATCATTGCTAACTTGTACATGGAACAATTTGAACAAAGTGCCCTGGCCTCATATCCAGGCACTCCACCCACACATTGGTATCGTTATGTGGATGATAATTTTTCAAAAATCAAAATTCAAGATTTGGAACCTTTTACTGAACATATCAATTCTGTAGATCCGAACATCAAATTCATGCGTGAAGATGCCAAGGACAACACATTGGCCTTCTTAGATTGTGCAGTAACGATAAGAGAAGACCGGAGACTCCAGGTAGAGGGCTTCAGGAAGCCCACACACACCGACCAATACCTGCTTTTTCATTCACACCACCCACTGCAGCACAAACTTGGAGTCATTCGGACATTACAACACAGGGCCCAAGTGGTTCCTACAAGCACAGAGGGAAAGGAGAAAGAAGAACAACAAACAAACAACAAACAGGACAACAGAGAACCAGAACCCAGGAGAAACTGGAATAGTGTAACTATTCCTTACCTGGCTGGCGTTTCCGAAAAACTACAGAGGATCTTCAGACAACATGACATCCCAGTCTATTTCAAACCCACAAACACTTTAAGACAAAAACTGGTCTATCCTAAGGACAAAACACTGAGCCACAAACAAAACAATGTGGTCTACTCCATTCAGTGTAGTGAAGACTGCAGTGAGCACTACATTGGAGAAACAAAACAGCCACTTTTCAAACGAATGTATCAACACAGACGGGAAAACCAGAATGGGCCGCAATCTGCCATACATCTCCACCTAAAAGCCACGGGCCACTCCTTTGAGGACAGTGAGGTACAGATCCTGGCCAGAGAAATGAACTGGTTTGAGAGGGGAGTTAAAGAGGCTATTTTTGTCAAGAAAGAGCATCCTTCCTTGAACAGAAATGGAGGTCTCAGACATCGTTTGTTTCCCATCTATAACTCTATCTGCAAACCTAAATCAAAACAAACAGAGAAAACCACGGGGCTAGCCAGGACATGTCCAGAGGTGTGAAAACACCCATCATGGCCCTAAATGGTTATGCTAACTACACCCCACTCCCACTCCATATTGAATAGACCCACCTAACTAACAGAAACTGTAAACAAATATGTGTTGTCTCAGAGTAATTTCACTGTATTTAGCTCCTCCCTTCAGACAGATATAAGGCAGTGTCCAACAGCATCTGACCAGAACTGAAAAAGCAACTTGGATGAGCTGCGAAATGTATTCGACCAAATAAACTTTGTCCAGTTAACAAATTGAATTTCTCCTTTTGCCATGGATTCTACCTGGACGACTGAGGGATTCTACACACATTCCAGGTAAATGAATAACATCTCTATGGACACAAGCAGGTAGTCCCACCCCCACCAGAAAAGTTACAGAGAGAACCGATTTTATCTCGCCACAATTTTGAAATTTTAATCCATGCTTTTATTACCTCTCGTTTAGATTACTATAATTCACTCTACACTGGTCTTAGTAAAACCTCCCTTTCCCGCTTACAGCTGGTGCAGAACGCAGCCGCTCGTCTTTTAACAGGCTCACGTAAATTTGACCACATATCCCCCGTCCTTCAGTCACTTCACTGGCTCCCTGTGCACTTTCGCATTGATTTTAAAATTCTTTTATTTGCTTTTAAATGCCTCCATGGTCTGGCCCCTCAGTATCTGTCTGACCTGCTTGTACCTCACACTCTCCCCCGTGCTCTCAGGTCCGCAGATCAGGCTTTCCTCTGTGTGCCAAAGACCAGGAGAAAAAAGAGAGGGGATCGGGCATTTGTGGTGGCTGCTCCGAGGCTGTGGAATCAGCTCCCTCTGCATATCAGGCTGACTGAATCACTACCTGTTTTTAAGTCCCTTTTAAAGTCGCACTTTTTTTCCTTGGCTTTTAACACAGTTGAGAGTTGACTTTTTACCTGGATTTGTATTGTTTTATTCTTGTTCCTGTCACTGTACCTGTCGATGTTTGTTATTTATTGTGTACAGCACTTTGGTCAACTGTGTTGTTTTAAAGTGCTTTAGAAATAAAGTTGAGTTGAGTTGAGTTGAGAACTTTTAATTACAGTGATTTTTTTCAGTGAGATAAATAAAACATTTTATGTTATTACCATATGTGATTGACCTTGAGCCTTCAAGAAATGCAGATAGCAGCTCCTTTGACCTGCAAAGCAGAAGTTCTATTTATACTTTGCAGCTGATGTCATCAATATTTCCTGGGGGTGTGATACTAACTAGAGGCACTGCTCTGACTCAAAGTGTGCTACTCACTTTAATCTGAGCTATATTTTAACACAGTCTGACGATAATGATTGACTTGATTTGTGCTGTCTCGCCAAAAAACATTACAATCACACTCTAGCTAGCATTAGCCAACAGTTTAAACCTTTTTGTTGAAGGTCAAACTCCAAAACAGCACCATGAACACTCGTATTGATCACAGGCTCCTGCAATGTGTTTAAATTCATGATTTTTTTTTTTTTCTTGATTTTTCAATTGATCTTAAAACTCTTTTTGTATTTGCTAATGTATGCATTGTGTCACTATGGTAATTGCTGAACATTCTGCCATGGACGTATACAGTCCCCGTAGCATGATGTGACTACTAAGTATAATTGCTATGCATATGGAAATTGGCATTTACAGTATCATTTCACTGCATCATACAAGTGAGAGTACATGAACTATAAGCTCTAACCCACAGCTGCTAGACCTGTGCCTTATCCAAAACATATATCATATGGATAAAATATATTCAGTGAAAATTAACAAGCACAGACCAATACAATACCTCGCAGACCCCACCTGCCACTATGAAAACCACCATACCGCATCAAACATACCAACTCCATAAACTGCACCATAAAGTGTATTTAATGAGTGGAACATAAATCAGCACTGTATCTCCAGTCCAATATCCAAAACGCATTTCTTCACGATCTTCACTTTGTTCCCAGTTATAAATACATAACATGGACACATAAAGAAGCTACATGTTTGCCATATTTCTCTGAAGGCTGATAGTGCATGAAAGTCTGGCTCCTCTCTATCAAAAGCACTGGCCCCATGTGCATTGAGTTACAAGTGTCAGGCCCGTGCTTTACGAGCTGAGCTGCCAGAAGCCCAACGTCGATCTACAAAAAACAAAAATACAGATGTAAACTTTACATCAGGCACTTGACAAATTACATCTCTTTACGTATGGGGAATTAATCATTTTTAAGCACTTTGAAGTGTCAGTACCAGAGTTTTACTGTCTTTAAAATGTGAAAAACAGAACTAGTTTATTTTAAACGGTTTGCAGTGGTCCACATGCATTCTAATTATTCACTGCAATGAGTTTATAAGCTTTATAAGTTTTGCCGTGATGTAAATCTAACAACAACTAGCATACTAATGTGCACTTCCTGATTCTCAGCCGATAATTTGTGGTGTATTTAAAAGCATTGTATTCATTAAAAAAAATACAAATAAATAAATAACTGTGTACTGTCTGCATCTTGACTCTTGTGAGATTTTAGCCATGTTTTAATATTGGTACTTCATCAAAAACATACCTGGAGTTGTGTTTTTATTTTATTATTCATCTTTCTACATCTCCAAAGCTCAAAATGCTCTGTTCCACCTTGTGATGTCATGAAGCAGTAGTTTTCATGTTAACAACTGCTTTTAGCTTTTGTTCAGTAGATGCCTGGAATTCCAGGGTTGAAATTATCCAAATGACTCTAGTGAAGGTGTCTGGAGTTTAAAAACACAGTGGAGCACTTCCTATATAAGCACATGACATCACAAGGTGGAATCATGTTTGCTGTTTGAGAAAACAACTAAATATGCAGCGTTTGTGTGTTAAACCTGTGTGAATGAAACAAAACAAAACTTCAGGTATGTTTTTGATGAGGAAACAACATTATAACATAGATCAGAAAATAGTGCAATATAGGCCCTTTAAGACAGTAAAACATCTGGTACAACACTTTCATTATGTTCTTGACACTGCATGAGTTCCACATCTTTGTTCCAAAATCCCCCAAAAGAGATGTTAAATATATAACATAAACATAATAAAAGTAAAACAGTAAATAATGATCTAAATGTTTGCTATAGTTCTTTGAAGGCTGATAAGTCCTGCTCCTCTCGACCACAATCACTGGCAGCATGTGCATCGAGTTACAAATGTCCTCTCCGTGCTTTATGAGCTGCATGGATCTACAGGAACCAAAATATAGATGCAAACCTTCCAACAGACTTTTGACAAATTGCGTCTCTTGCTGTACATACGGGGAGCCCAATGAGCCCGGGCTCATTTTCCAGCCTGTGCTTTGAAGTGCGCAGAAAAGGTTAAGAACTGGATTAGATCTGATGAAGCTGGATCTGTATAAGCCCTGTCACAACCGCTCGAGAGGAGGAGAGAGGCTCAGCGCCGCAGAATAAACACGCCCAGGAATGTGAAAGGTGCCGGACAACGTGCCAAGAAGCAACGTGCTTTTATCTGACGGACTTTTTGATGCGTCATACCAAATATTTATTGACCGATCACAGCTATCATCCATCTGAAGGTCAACAGCCATATTAGGCAGGGGCTTGTTACAAATGCTTTTTAAAAGAAGTTATTAGAATCGTTAACTATGAGAGAAGACACGCGCAGAGATCCTCATTTGCTGTAATTACACAGCATAATAGTCAACATGGAGTTTAAACTGTTGAAGTCATTTTAATGTAGATGTCATCAATCATAAAGTTATTTATCCCAAACTCAAGTCAAGTTTATTTATAGAGCATCTTTCATACGCACACACACACACACACACACACACACACACACGCACACACACGCACACACACACACCCACACCCACACACACACACACACACACACACACACACACACGACCCAAAGTGCTTTACATACAAGCACAAAATCTTGTATAGAAAAGTTCATATATTTTACATATATCCAACAAATACAAAGGATAAACAGTCATGATCAAATCAAAATAGCTATTAACTTAATAGATCCTTAGCACTTCTTTAACTGCACTTCTTAGTTAGAAAATCCACCCAAATGTACACTTATTTAAAATGTAAACAATAATTTATTTTTTAACTTAATAAATAAATACATATTTATGAATGATATAAAAAAAATAAATAAATATATATATTTTGAGTGCCAGTCAGTCAACTGCAAGAACAATGGCCAAGCTCATGGAAACAATGTTATGTTTGAGAACTCGATGGGGTCTTATTCTGTCTAAAACTGTTCCTAACCCAATAGTTTAAGTCTATTACAAACAGTCCCACAATCATGGGGTTACAAACATAGGATTCCTGTATTAGTTCAGGACACATTTGTATATATATATATTTTTTTCTAATTTTGTAAATATCCTTCCCAAATCATTCACATTGCAAAACAATGACAATCTAACCTATGAATTGATAATTGAATTTGAAATACTAAAATGTATTTGCCAATAACAACAAAGTGAAATAGTCAATAATTATAGAAAACATGTATACACATCACATACACATTTTGAATTTAAGCCATTTAACTAATCTACAGTTTCCTGGTACAGTGAGCATATGCAGACATTCGAGGCCCAGGAGGATCATGGGAGTGGTTTTTGTGTTGTCTTCCTCATGGTCAGGTGCAATCCTCATGCTCACACATCACATGAACTCACCAGCCTTCACTAACACGCTGACTCAGTCTCTGGACGGGACTCTTATGTTCTATCCATTCAACAGCCCAAGCAAAACAGAGGGTTAGCGGTTCAAGGCCGATGTTGTGCCCCTGTGCAATACACTTCCTTCCCCCTCCTTTTGAATGATCATTAGCAGTTTTCCAATCCTCTCAAGCTCCACACTGAAGTCAGTATTCACTCACTCCACACTGGTATTAAACTACTGCTGTAGCCATAGCTGCCCTAGGTTACTGATGGAAACATGGCTGCCAGTCCACCTTAAACCACTAAGAGTGAGGTGTCTTGCCCAAATGCAAGGCTGGACGTGAATTCAAACCACAGACCTTTGGGATGTTAGGAGAAAGCCTCTGAGTACTGAGCCTTTGCATTTCAAAGGAAAGCAATGACACTGGGTCAGCCACACTCAAGCCTGTCCCAGTGTTTATCCCAGAAAGGATCATAAGCACCAAACAGATGTCCAGATGTTTACAATTACTGCAAAGTTTATTATTTATTTGAAAAAAAAAACAAAAAAACAAAACAAAAAACATTTATGATAGGCAAAATGTCTTGCCTAAGAACACAACAATAGTTCACACAAGAGCCACTGCTGCCCCACTGTGGCACCTGATATTCCCAACAGTGTCCCAACCAAGTACTAAATCAACCTGGTTTAACTTCTGACATCAGATGAGATAAGCCAATGACAGATATAAGTACAGTATTTTGCATTACTAGTACTTATTTTTCAGTTCCCTTATGTTAACATACGTGTTTGAAAATCAGACACTGTGTGTTTTAACTCATATATAACTACATATTTATGGAACTAACTATATATAACTATATACATTAATTTTGCTTCCATTACAAAGAGTGAAGGTTCTAAAGGAATAGCAGAGCAAAAGGATCCACAGTAACAATAAAATATGAGTAGCCCCATAATGGTGGAACAGTGTGACAGTGAAGCCACTGTTCCCTCTGATAAGACAAGCACTTGCTTTGAATTTACAACACATCAAATATACAATGACCACAGGGGAGGTTAACACAGGTATGAACAGTACAGGGGAGGTTAGCGCAGGTATGAACAGCACAGGGGAGGTTAACACAAGTATGAACAGCTAAACCACAGATATGAACAGCTACAACTACAAATGAAAATGAAAAATGTCCGAGTGATAACTTCAGTTTAAATGGCTTTACTGAAAAGATGCTGCCAGTGTCAAATCATTCATTTTATGTTTACAACTCACATTGTTCTTCTGACTAGATAACATGTTTTTAAATTTTTAACCCCAAGAAAACAGTTCTAACTAAGTAATAACTTCAAAAAGGATACAAAAGTTGAAATGGTCTTGTTAAAGTTGTCCCAGTTGGTGTGCGCGCAACGCAAGATCTAACGAGTCCATCTCTTCCTGGGAACACTTCTGTGATTAGTCCTGTTTTCCACATCAAATGTGGCATCTTGTCATCTCCAATGAGTACTACATCTCATTTTTTCAGTTGTGTAGATTTTGGTGCTTCACAAGTGTGAGCCAATCTGAGGTCCAGGAAGTATTCACGCCTCCATCTGTTCTAAAACTCACTGTGGTGATATTTCCATCTTCGGGTCAACTCTTCTTTGTTTGCATTTGTTGTCTGACCTGCAGTGGAGAATGGCCTTGGTGGCAAGGAGGTGAGTCTTTTTCCTATTAGGAAGTGAGCTGGTGTCAAAGGTTGTGGTTTTTCCAAATCATTGTACACAAAAGTGAGTGGCCTTGAGTTGATAGTGGCTTCTATTTCAGACAGCAAAAAAGTCAGCTCTTCAAAACTCAGACATGCTCTCCCCATTACTTTTTTGAGACATCCCTTTACTGAGCAAACTAATCTTTCCCAAAATCCACTCCACTAAGCAGCTCTCTTGATGCCCCTTTCAGAAAAGTGTTCTAACAATTCTGGCTCTTTCATAGCCTTCCACAGTTCTTTTAGATCTTGATATCCTCATTTGAAGGTTGGTGCATTGTCTGAATAGATGATTTTGTGTCCACTCCATGAAATTAATCTTTTGAATGCCAAGAGGAAGCTTTCTGTTGACATGGTGGATACTAGTTCAAGGTACACGGCGAGTGTCACGGGACATCATGGAGTCTGACCAGATTTGAAGAGTGATTTGCATGTCCAGTGCCTTTAAGAGGTTAGTTGCCAATGTTCCTCCAATCACAGCTCCCATTGTCTTGATGGGTACAAGTCTTGATGTGGTCATTGTTTCTTGTCCGTCGTTTGTTTGTCCTTGCAGGTATGTAACTGCTTCATATGCCTTTTTGCTAGCGTCTGTGAACACATGGAGAGCAATTTGTCTGACATTTGACTTGTTCCATACCACCTTGGAATGATTATTTGGTGAATCTGGGGAAGCTCCATGCACCGCTGTTGCCATGCCTGTGAGAGATCTGAAGGCAACTCATCATCTCAGTTCAGGCCCCTCGCCACATCTCCTGAAACAAACATTTAACTCGTATGGTAAATGGCTTTAGGAAACCTATTGGATCGAATATTCTAGCAGATGATCTCAAAACACTCCTCTCTGTGTTGTCTTTCCCTTTCAAAATCTTTATCAAGTGATTGAGATCAAAGACAAAGTCATCAGTGTCTGGTCTCCATACCAGACCATGCTGCCGTGTGTTTTTGTTTCTTGTGTGAAGTCAAGATTGCTGTTGGACCACTTTGTTTTCAGTTCAGTAGAGTTTGTAGTCCACTTACACAAGTTCATGTTGGCAGCAGCGAGTAGCTGTCTTGCTCCTGTTGTGAGCTCAAATGCCTCTTTCACATTACTTGAGCTGGCAATCAGATCGTCCACATACAGTGAGTCTCTCATTTTGTTTGCAGTATGTGGTTGTTTGGCTTCGTATTTCTCCAGGTGGTGTCTGACTGTGTCGGCGAGTAAGAATGGACTTGACATTACTCCAAACCCTACACATGCCATTCGCATTATCCATGTCTTTGCACTTTCAGCATCTGGTGGTCCTGCAAGCCACAAGAATCTCACAGCATCTCTGTCACTTTCAACAATGGAGATTTGCAGAAAGCATTAGTAATGTCTGCTCTGAATGCTACAGGATTTTATCTGAATCTGATTAAAATGCTCATGAGGTCAGGCTTCAGATTTTGTCTAGGCAACAGTCATTTAACGATAGACAGCCATCTTCCTGTGAGGAAGCGTCAAACACTACTCTCAGTTTGGTTGTTACCTTATCGTCTCTGATGATAGCGTGGTCAGGCAGGTAGTATGTCACATTGTTTCCTGTATTGCTTTGCTCTGGCACATCTTCAGAAATGTCCTGTTTAACACAGTCCTCTATTACATCATTGTGTCTTTTGAACAGCGTCACATCAGATTTCATATTTCTTTCCAGGGTTTCAAATCTTTTCTGAGAAACCTTCATATTGTCTGAGAGTTCGGGTGTTTCTTGGCGCCATGAAAATGCTACTTTATTATGCTGATTAATGAATCTGACTAACCTGTCAAAGCCTTCTTTGGCCTTTGTGTTGTCTGGTGTTTCCTAACCTTTCAAAAAGCTCGTAGCTGGTTTGAGATTTCAACTGCACAGTCACTGACTCTAAAATTCATGCAGGTAGCCTCGTTCATACTGGACATGAGAACTGGTCCTTGCACTGCCCAGCCGAATCTGGTTTCTACTGCCACTAAGGCTTCTGACAATCTTTCAGTGTTTCCTGTGACTTCTCTCCAGTAGTAATCTGCTCCAATGAGTACTGAGAATTCCAAATCGTCTTTGTCACTGCTGACATATTTGCTACTGCTACCCTTTTCTCCAGCTGCTATTGAATGTGTTCACTGAGGACTTTCATGACAGCAGTACAAAGCTGTGGGGTCTAAACAGCTTCAATCTCAATTCTTTGATATGTGTTTTTTCTCCAGTACTAGCTTTATCACATTGGTAGTCAGTGGGTTCTTTGAGCTACATGTGTGTAGGTTCAATGTCATCTGTTTCAAGATTGGCAGCTTTAAAACTTTCACTTGGTTTTCATGAACAAAGCTACGTTGACTTCCTCCATCAATCAAGTATCGCACTATTTTTTTTCCTCCAGGTCTTTCAATCCTAGCTCTCACAGTTTGTAGCGCTGTTTCATGTTTTTCAGGAGTCTGTTTCGCTGCATAAGCAACTGTGAAGCGGCATATTTGAACTGCCTGTGTGGAGAGCTGCAGCTTATGGCTCCTTATTTGCTCCTTTACAGTTTTCTCTGTTTGAATCTGGTTTGTAATGTTGTTTCAGATTAGCATGTGCATCTTTGTTATAGTCTCTGGATTTTGTCAAATGTGCTACACATTCTCCGCTCTCAATTTCTTGCTGTAGGAGGGTGACCAGCTCATTGACATCCCACTCCTGTCCAACTTTTATTTTTTGAGCAAACTCAAGAGCAAGTTCATGAGGAACCATTTGCAGCAGTATGGGGCACAGTAACCCTCCATAGCTGTCTGACAGCTGTGATTCTAAGCTTCTTATTTGCGCTTCAGCATCATCAAAACGTTGTCTCAAAGCAATAACATCTGGGGATCTTTTGACTGGGCTTAGATTCAGTAACTTAGACATGTGTGCACTCACAATAAGGTCTTTTCTGCCGATTTCTGGCGATTGTCGAGCCCTTTCAGTTGCTCTTATTGCACACGTCCTCCATAGATTTGCATTCTCCTGGTATTCTAATGCCAGACCTGCCAGGTCTGTTTGTCCATTGGTATAAGCTCCTCTAGTTCAGGTTTGATCTCTTCTAGATTTTTCTCTTTCTGTGATAACAAAGACAAGAGTTCATTCGAACGCTAACAGTTTACGTCACTCTTACTTGTTTCATCTTGGATTGTTTGCAGCAGCCTTGTAACAAATGCCTATCAGACTGTCCGTTTCTGTTTTAATCGCTGAAACCGTTCTCCTCCTTTTCCATTGTTCCGGAGTCGTAGTTGTAGCTAATCGGCTTTATCCCAACAAGTTTCGCCTCTCTTTCATCCCACTTGTCCCGGGTTTCGGCATCAAAAAATGTTGTGGATTCAGCTACAACTACAAATGAAAATGAAAACTGTCTGAGCGATAACTTCAGATTCAATGGCTTTACTGAAAAGATGCTGCCAGTGTCAAATAATTAATTTTATGTTACAACTGACTAACTCACAACATGTTTTTAACTGTCTGATAGCGCAGTCTTCTCTGCTGTGTTTTTCAATAACATCCCTTTTCGGGAATGCAGAGCATCAGCGCCATCTATGGGTGAAAATATCTGGTGCTACAACTGAAAGAAAATAATCCTTTTTCTGGTTTTAAATAACAAATATAGCTATTATATAGCCTTTTATTGTAGTCTTGTAATGAATTCAATCTGAATATTATTATTTATCAATCTGTAATTTTAATTGTGTAATACCAAATGAATTAACCATTTTTTAATCTTTTTAAACTCATTCAACAAGCACAGGGGAGGCTAACAGAGGTATGGACAGCTAACTATGGATAGCCGTGTGGCCATATTGGCGTGTCAAAGCCTGATCCCATCAGATCTCAGAAGCTAAGCCTGGTTAGTACTTGGATGGGCGACAACTGGGAAAATCAGGTGCCACAGTGGGGTGCCAATCACAAAAACTGTTGTTGTGGCCTTAAGCAAGGCACTTCACCCCCATTGCCTAGTATGAAAGTGGGTGTGCGTCCTTCAGTCTGCCCTGGGGCAGCTGTGGCTACAATAGTAGGTTACCACCACCGTGTATGGAGTGAATGAATAATGCTCTGTAAAGCGTCTTTGAGTGTCATGTCCAAAAAAGCCCTATATAAAACTGACGCATTATTATTATTATTATTATTATTATTATTATTATTATTATTATTATTATTAACACAGGTATGAACAGCATAGGGGAGGCTAACACAGGTATAAACAGTACAGGTGAGGCTAAGACAGTTGAGGCCGACACAGGCTCATGGTGCCTTTGAATATGAACTTATTAGGAGTTTCAAGGTTCCATGTATAGCGCGATCACAACAGATGTTTGACAGCTGGAGCTTGTGAACAATCCAAACAAAGGACTTCTCGATGCAATTACTCGTATCATAGCATGTAATTTTAACGGCCCATAGGCAGCGCAATTATACACATATGCTCATTCACAACATTAATCTTCATGAATATCAGTTTGGCTAATTAGAAAATCATAACAAGCAGCATTCATTGTACACTGTTATTCTCAGTGGGCTGCAGCTAGTCACAAACTGCAGACACCCAGGATGTATTGATCATAAGGACCTGTTTCTCCTTCTGTTTGGTTTATATTTTTAAAAGCTAAAAAAAAAGTCTATTTTGCATATGTGTTCTTTAAAGGGCCTATATTGCACTATTTTTGATAAATATATTATAATGTTACATGTTATAATGTGTTTTGTTTTGTTCACATGCGTTTAACACACAGATCCTGCATCTTTAGGCTGTGTTCTTTTCTCAAACTGAAAACACACCACTTTGTTTTGAAACGCCATACCAACATTTAGATCATTTCAAGCCAGGATTTGCTGACGTTACAGCTATTGTTTTAGCCTCATTTAAACTGCTTACTCCTCAAAGCACCAGCAGATAAATGAGATTTTCAACAAAAATAAAAGCAACGACTTTAGATCATTCTAGATAATCTAGAATCTAGAGTATTGAAGAGTAAAATTCAAGTGAGGCTGAAAAATTTCTCCTCTGTGAGATCAATAAAGTCTTATTTTATCTTATCTTAAATAGTTGCTAACCTTAAAAGTACCACTAAATGACATCATAAGGTGAAATTGAGCATTTTGAGCTTTGGGGATGCAGACAGACTAATAATACGAGATTACTTAACTTACCATAACAAAACACAACTCCAGGTATGTTTTTGATAAGCTAACGGCATTCTAACATGGCTAAAAGCTCACATTAGTCAATTTTACAAAATAAAAATTAAATCAGGGTTGGTCACTAAGAAGGCCTTTCCTCAGTGCGGAAAATACAAGTAAGAACCATCCACAAAGTCTCACTGTGCGGTTAGAGAACAAGCAAGGAGCCATTAAACACAACATGCTTGTTCCATCACGTTGCAAATTGTGTCATGCAAAACCAGTAGAGACAGTAGATTTCAATTTGGAAATGTCAAACACATAATGAATTCACAATAAACAGTGGGCTGGAGTTTGGTCTGGGCTCACACATGTTTTATAGAGAGCAGACTTTTGGATATTTGGGAACAATACAAACACAGTCAGCTCTACACTAGGCTCAGTTCATTCTGCAGCAAATGAAATGTAAAATCTCCATGGATACAAACAGTTTAGATTCTATATTGTGGAACATGCTAGGCAAAGAAATTACAGGGGACTTTTTGGAAAGAAAACTGGAGAACAAAGTAAGTACAGAGCAGTGGGTGTGTACGAGTGGCAGTGAAAACAGGAGTTGATCAGCAATATTGTGTCAAACATGCACGGATCACTCCAAATACAACTTTGAGAGGGTAAATGAGAAGGAAACAACTATAACATGTTTAAAAACTCTGAAAAGTCAATTTTGAGTAGGTCTGCTTTAAGGGGAGACACTACAAAACTGTCCATTCTGCACTGAAATATGTATTATTATTATTATTATTATTATTATTATTATTATTATTTCATTTAATCTTTAAAGCTCATAGTCACAGAGTTATGCCAGCCACATCTAGTTTACTCAAATACTAAGCTATCCAGAATCTCCACTGTACATTTTTTGTATCTAATATATCAACAACCTGAGTCAAGGAATTCAAACCTGGCTCTTTCCATGTTAATGATTCATATGTCCCAAATGTCAATTTTGACTGTTTTGTTTTTTTTTTTACACATAAAATGCCCTATTTTTATATGAACCACAGGGGAAGTTTAAAATGGATATCTCTAAATGTAAGATTTTGTCCTATTCACCTGCAGTATATTGCCTTAAACATATCAGTCTCTGTAAAAAAAAAAAAAAAAAATCATGAGGCAATGAAAATTATTTGATTTTTCTTTGTCCTGTGCACTAGTCCTAGTGTCGAAGCTGTGACCTGTAGCTGCAGAAGATACTATCAGAGTCCCGGTGTTATTACACTCAAAGGGGAGATTATGACATTCCCTGATAATTAAAGTGAAGCCTTTAGCACTGAAGACTTCTCCAGCTTGGAGCAGAAGACAAAGAGATAAGGAAAGGACTTTTTTTCTGACAACTGAATACAAGACAATATCTATATAAGGTTCTGAGGCTCATATTGTGAATGGGCATAATTTAAAGGTGCCCCATGTAACTTTTTGATGGTGGTTAGAGAGTTTATCACTTTGCCTGGAATGTTCCACAGTATCACATTCAACTTGTATATCTGCATTTATTCATTTAGGAGTTTTTCTCTCTTTCTTTCTTTTAGGAGGCCATACCAGCTTATAAAAGCTTGATCTCGTCACATCATTGAAGCTAAGCAAGACTGGAGTGAGTGTGTCGGACTGCACGCAGGCAGCCTCACTTTTAGTTAACTCGCAATTAATCGCAAATTAATTGCACATTTTTGTCCCTTGAATCATCATTTTAATACTCTTATCAACATAGAAAAGTGGATAGGCGCCGCTTTGTGCAAATATTTTTTTATTGCAAACCATAACAATTGTCAGTGAGGCACTTTGTGTTTGATGTTCCACTGTCACATTCCACTTTCATGAAGTGTTCTGCAACAGTGTCAGTGAAGTGCTTCTCTTCTGTCTTCAGAACAGTCAAAATGACTGACGTAGTAGTTCTCATTGCTGAGGGGCGTCCAGTAATCTCCAGTTAGCACGACTGTGTTTGTCTGTCCCTGGGGATTCGCCGTATGTTTTGGAGCGGACTTTGTTTTGTGTTTTCCTTGTGTGGGTGGCATCGGCGCATGCGCAGGGTTTTGGCCCGCCTCCTCCAGCCGGGACTTCTCAGTTTTGTACAAACTGTTTTCCTTCCTGTTTACAGCCTGTAGTTTTTCTAATGTTACCAGTAGTGGCCACATCTTATGAAAAAACTACCACCAACGGTTAATAAACACTTCTCAGTAAATAAATAAAACATGCATTCTACAGTACTGTGAGCAAGTTCACCTCCACATATCCATTTATCATCATTTAGTTTTTAGCTTGTAGTCTTTATTAGACAGTTGGTGCTGCCGGTTAAAAAGCTGACATTGGTCATAATCCCTGATAACATGACGACGTCATGCCAACGTTGGGCCAACGTATGTGTATACGTTGGGCCAACGTTGGCAGTTGACGTTGGGCCGACGTCATTTTGCTCATTGGCAAGTGGTTGGGCCAACGTCATCAAAAGACGGTTGGCTAGACGTTGGTCCAACGTCTTGCCAACATTCAATAGGTCAGTTTCAGACGTTGGCCCTACGTCGGGCCAACGTATGTGTGGACGTTGGGCCAACGTTGGTAGTTGACGTTGGCCCAACGTTGGCAGTTGACGTTGGGCCAACGTCATTTTGCTCATTGGCAAGTGGTTGGGCCAACGTCATCAAAAGACGGTTGGCTAGACGTTGGCAGTTGACGTTGGGCCAACGTTAGCAGTTGACGTTGGGCCGACGTCATTTTGCTCATTGGCAAGTGGTTGGGCCAACGTCATCAAAAGACGGTTGGCTGGACGTTGGCCCAACGTCTACCCAACTATTAATTAGGCTTTTTATATACTGTATATATTGTACTACTAAATTGCATACTTTATGGAAAGTAATCACAGGTGAACAGTGCATGTAGGTTTTGTTGCAGTATTGCAACATTTATTGATAATACTTGAATTCATGTACACACATATTATCAAAATATAATGTTCAAGGGTGGTTCTTAATTACAATGTACAAAAAATGTTACCAAAATATATTGCTGAAGGCTGATTTACAACAGAAAAAGTTAACTACATTTCAAATGCATTAAAATGCACTACAAGTTTCTGTGTACCTATATAAGTAGATGGAAATAAATGTAATGAGATCAACTTCTGAATGTAAAAATAAAATACTAACAACATGTCAAAACATACCTGAACAATCATGAGAAATCATAGCACCAAAACATAGCATATTTTCATACTTTTATCAACTAAACACACCCTAACTATGCATACACCGTGCGTGTGCCAGCACTGGATGGAATTACTAACAAAATAACAACCAAAATTACGAACCCAAATCTTAGACAATTTATCTAAAGTGAATTTCAAATACAAGCCGATAAACCACGTGGGACAAAATCCAGTTGGAAAATGGATAATTAGTCAATATTCAGTGAGTAATGTAGCACTTTTCACGGGTGACGGCACATACTTGAAAACCGATGGGATGTAGTCAGGTGAAAGCGGGTTGTCACTCTTTTTACCTAGGACACAAAATAAGTAACGTTAAGTAAAGAAACCACTAAGATTACACTGAGAAAAAATATTCACTATTCAATGATACAGGCAGTTTAAAATGTTGTGATGTCACATGAATGCAACCCATTAGCTAATACGTTTTTAGGTCTGGACATTAACCACCGCAGTGAGGTTTATATCGCCAACTAGACTGGGTTGGTAGATTAGGTTGAGGACGTTTCGGCTCGTCCGACTGAAATACAATCCACCCAGTTTAGTCGGTGATATTTATTGTCCAAAACAATAACTATCAGCACCATTTAAGATAATATTAATTGTATAATGTTTACGTGAAATTACCTGATATGAAATGGTCACTGCACAAGCGAAATCCATTAGGTGACGGGTTCCAACGCTCGGTTTTCTTCAGCGCGCTTCTTGCCCGTTTTATCGCAGAAATCCATTTTCCCCTCCGAGCTGGATCTTTGGGAATGCGATAAAAGGCTTTATCTTTAACTTGTCCTCGGTGGTTTGTACATCCAGGGGCACAGCATGAGTCTACCATCGTTGTAAGCTGGAAGTTTTGTAGGCTAGTTAGTTAGTTTGTTTACAATAATTCCTGCCAAGATGGCGCCCGGTGGTGCATGCTGGGATAGCGTGACGTCATCTCCCGGAGCTCTATTGAAACGAATTGTCATTACAAACATCGGCTCGACGGTCGCGCCAACGTCGTTAACCTGTGTCAGATATGACGGAATACCGAAAAATCGCGAACTTCAAACAACGTCGGTTCGACGTTGCGTAATGTTCGTTGGCTGCACGACGTCGTGTAGACGTCGGCTCGACGTCTAAGATTATACGTCGGCAACGCCGACGTCGGCAGGACGGATCAATGTTTTCAGGGATAATATGGCTGAGTGCAACTATGGCATATTTTTAGCAATAACAAACTGGTTAAAGTAAGATTTTTAATGCCTCTGTGATACAGAAAAGTTACATAGTGGACCTTTAATATTGTCTTGAATAAAATCAGTTCATATCCAAACCAAACCAGCTTGTAGTCCAAACAAACAAACCACAGCAGAATCACCACGCACAGAACTGTCCCCTTAGCACATACATGGAAACCTCCTCAAATCAGCTCTTACCTCTGATTGCATCACTCACACCTGCTCCTCCAGCTCACCACGATGTTTACCACTATGGGCTCCATCCACATGTGTCCTCCTTTAGAAGCTCCTGTCCATCCACAGTGTCTCAGAGCAGAGAAGAGCCTGCCTTCTGCCTCCACTCAGGGTGATAGAGGGTGTCAGAGGAGATGCAAATGCAGCCTGGAGGTCAGTTTGCATGAGGCTGATCACTTCCTTCCTGTAGTGACAGAGCTGGGACAGAGCAGGCCTGTGGACAGAGATAACAGAGGAGCATAACTCACAGCTTATTTTAACAAGCAATTTTAATTTTGTTTAAGTCAGGCCATACACACCAAATCTACAACAGAAATCAACCAGAACTAAGAACTAAACCTGGACCAGGCCAACAAAGATTAAACAAGGAGTAGAACAGGGCCAAACCAAGGCAACACCAGGGCAACACAATTTTAGTCAATATTTGGACATGTAACTCTAAATCTTGGTCTAGCTGACTATGGATTGTGTTTAAAATAATAATAATACTGTGTTAAATAATAATAATAATAATAATAATAATAATAATAATAATAATAATAATAATAATAGTGTTTCAAAAGTATTATAATTATATTTTCTGTGGGTTATTTTCTGTGGGGTATTGCCCAACTACCTAAAACAACATATTAACATGTTTTATAAATTTCACTGTCACAACACAGAGTGCATCCCGCTAATGAAACTACTGCAAATCTCATTAGTTTGTGAAGTTGTAGTGTATTGTTTTGTATCATGTTTTGGTATATTTATGGATTACTTAAACATACATGGAAGACATCTAAAACCTCTTCAAGTATGTTTCTGATGAGGGAACAAAGCTCCAAAAAGTCAATTTTGCATAATAGCTGCTCAACTATAATTATATTTGACTCATTAACAGGCTTTTGCACTCATGGACAAAACCTTTGTTCTGTTCCTCAGATCTAGTTGGATCTAGTCTCTACTTGTCCCTCTGATTCATGTTTTGTTAGTTTTTCATGGTCAGCCAAATATCTGCTAATATAATGCAATGTATTATCATAGTTATTTTTGACAGGACATTTGAACATCTGTTATTCATTTATTCTTTTAAACAATAAAATAAATAAAATAAGTTTTTGTCTGTGTGTTGTCTTAGGTGTTGATAAAAAAAAAAAAAAAAAGCTCCACAGTGACATACAGTCCGGAGTGGATGAATAAGCACAGTGAAAATGTAAACTACCTGAGTTTTACAAGCCTTATTTACATAATGACATCATTTCAAATCATCTGCAGTGTGAGCTCAGTCATACACAGGCAAATGTCTTTTACTCTGGGCTGTGTCTTTAAAGCTACCATCTGTAATTAGGCTGCCGACCCACCCCTGCTGTATTCTCACATACTATCTCCACTAGATTTACATTTCTGTGATCTACTGCACCAAAGATGTTCATTTTGTCTTCTTATGTACTTTAACTTCATTTTTTTTTTTTTAAAGACAATATGTATTGTCAGTGTGACACGTCACCACCAACACCGGGAACAGTTCTGAAGATGCTTGCAGCTAGCAGCCAAAACATGTCAACAAGGTAAATATACTTTACTGTATTGTCTTTTAAAAAGAACCCAAGAAGTTAATGTGATCTACTGCAGTTTCTCATTCTACTTCCTGGTTGCCAGCAGATGTAACATATGTAGAGATACACAATTCTCAGTTCTCAATTACACAATAGTTATGATGCAGTTCAGGACGGTTGTTTACACTGAGTCTGCACTGGGGCCCTTGATGGGCCCTCAAAGTATCATGGGCCCCGGTGCGTTGCACCGGCTGCACAGCCAAATGCTACACCATTGCATTCCCGCCTACACCACATTTTTAGCAGGATAACGTTGTCAAGAAGATGTCTGAAATATCTGTTATTAATGTATATATCTTGAAAAATATGAAATAAAAACCCCAGGATTATGTAGAGTTGGTTAATATGAACATTTTCAGAAAAAAATGACAAGCCTGTAACAGTGATGACTCACTTTCGATTTGAAATGTGGCGGTTAGCTGTCTATTGTCTATTTTTACAGTCTATGGAATGGGTACTATCCCAACAAACCAAGTAATAATTGGAAAATCTTCACAGCCTGTTATATCTACTTTAACTATCTGACTGCATTATGAGTCTAATAATTCGTATAATCCACTGCTTTGCTCCTCTCATCCCATGTTGCACTTTATGATTTCCTCTCACACATCTGAAAACGCGGTTGAGGTTAGTGTCCATAAAGCTGCTGAGATGCCGTCATATTTGTGCAACAGCTCATAGTTTATTGATGACGGCTCTGCTTGTGATCAAGGCCCAGGTCTGAGAGATTAGCCACCTCTGGATTGTGCATTACGTCAGTGCCTGGACGCAGTGTGCTAGCTAAATGAGAAGCGTGTGTGTGCATGTTTTAGCCTGGCATCGCAGCAAGCTCCATATTACATTACACATTTTTCATTCAACAAAGTTATGATCCACTGTTCAGGCCAAGGAGTGTGTGTACAAGCCGAGAACATGAACTCATAAAGGATCTCAAATGAGGGGCTGCATTACCTATTCTATTAAAGGTGCACTATGTAACTTTGTAAGGGGGTCCCTCATGAGTAGATTAAACTTGTCTATCTTAATAAATTACATGTGTTTTTATTGCTCAAAAATACTGGAAAACATGCATTCGTAGTGTAAGTGAGCTTGCCTCTCCATAGATCTGACTTGTAACTTTATTTAAAGGTGCACTTTGTAACTTTTCTGCTAGAGGTTCACCAACCTGCTTGTCTCAAAGGAAATAGCTTTGCTTTGCCTAGAATCTTCAGTTTGGCACAAAACATTTATCTTGCATTTATCTTTATTGTTCCTCGAAAACATGCATTAGTAACACTTTATAATAATTTTATACATTTACGAATGATGCTATTACAGTCACAACTGAACCATGGGTTTCAACTAGTGCCTTAACCTGCAGATAGAGGACACAAGTGTATTGTCAGTGTGACACGTCACCACCAACACTGGGGACAGTTCTGAAGATGCTTGCAGCTAGCAGCCGAAACATGTCAACAAGGTAAATACACGTTACTGTATTGTCTTTAAAAAAGAAGGGTGGCACTAGTGCAACTAGTGCCTTAACCTGCAGATAGAGGACACATCCAAGTTTGTCTCATTCTCAGTATATGGACAGGGCATGCCTAATGTGTAGCTCAGAACCTCCAGAATTCCCCCACTGAGCTGCAGAGGCTGCACTAGCACTGACTCATGATTGCCTACAGGTGTTGGGGTTTAGGTAGTGACCATTCAGATCAGAGAGAGGCATTTTATGCTTAAACCAACTGGAATTCAGCATCAAAAATGGCAACCCGAAGATAATCGCCTTGAACCAGAACATCAAATTGTAACATGAATAACATAGTCATCATGTCCAATGTTTTTGTAACTAAGAATACATCAGCATTACAATTGGTATCATTAAAAAGGAAATATACTGCCCATTAATACTATTTTGTCCTGACCCCCAGGTTGAGAAGCATTGCATTACAGAACCCCACTTTAAAGAAAAGCCAGCAAACAACAACATTGATCCAAGAGACAGGGTAATGAGGTGGAAATGGCGTCCCCAATCGGCACTTGTTCTCTGGGATGAGGTCAGTGCATACCTGGGTGAGTCATGGGCTGGAGGTGGGGTAACCATATTTGTTGTAATGTAGTGTACAATATGTCACTGCATTGGCTAAAAATAACAGTGTGCTCAGACTGAAATAGCTCTTCTATTTCGGTCTCGTGTTTCTGTTGGCCTTCTCTCACTGGGGTCAGAGCGGTGGAGCGGGGAAGGCCGGGAATGTTTTGCTTTTCATTCTTTCCTGGTGCAAAATGGAGCAGGTTTAGGATTAGAGGGAGGTGTTAGGACAGAGACAGGTTAGGCCAGTGGCTGATTTCAGGAGGTCCCCAGATAACAATTTTTTAAATGTATACCGTCTTAAAGCCACAGTATGTAACCTTTTAGGACCTCATACAGCTTATTTCCATGAAAATGTTGTTCCACTGGCTGTAATATTTGACAGTACATATATGTACTGTATATATATATATATATATATATATATATATATATATATATATATATATATATATATATATATATATATATATATATATATATATGTGTGTGTGTATGTATATATATATATAAAACGTGTTTTGGGTGGCATTAGCTCAGTTGATAAGAGTGCTCGTCCTCTGATCAGGAGGTTGGCGGTTTGAATCCTGCTCTCAACATAAAAACATAAAAAGCAGAGCCACTGGCCTACAGCTTGGATAAAATAATAAATCAGTTCACAGGGAATTGCGATTTCTGTCATTTGCTCATTGAAGACATAACAGCATTTATAACTGGAGAGGTTAACGGCAGCAGCAGGTTAACAGATAAAAGGTGGACAGTACTGAGCACCTACAATTTAGACAAAAATAACCCAGCAAGTTGGATTCTTTAACTAGCTTCTGAAAAGTCTAAAATGAGTTTTCAAGAAAAAATTCCAGGCTGTTAAAGTGTTCCAGTTACCAGTCGGAATCCATAATCCAGGAACAACTGAATGCTCCATGATAGAAAAGAGAAATAAAACATAGCCACAACCAGGGGAGCAGTGAGTCAGTGGACAGCAGCTGACGTCATCAGAGCTGAAGCTCTGTCATTACAAACAGGTCAGGAATTATAACATTTGTTAACATGACACACAGCAGCACAGTTAATTATTGTTATCACTATCAAAAGTTGATATTGTAATGTTATAGTGAGCCTCTTTTGTGCCTGAAACTAAACTGGAGTTCCAGTGGTAAAAAGGGGAACTATAAAATGTGACCCTGTGTCATTATGAGGGAGTCTGAATACTATTTGGGGCAATCAGTGAAATATCTCTCAGCTGAAATGAATGAATGAATGAATGAATGAATGTCCTGAGGCCTCCAAATCCGAGGCCTCAGGACATGCTGGAGAGACTATGTCTCTAGGCTAGCCTGAGAACACCACTGGACCCCACCGGAAGAGCTGTGTGTAGAGAACCCAGCCCCAGATAGAGTGGAAGAAAATAGATGGATGAAATTACCAGCGCATTAATTCTGAAGAAATCCGCCATGTTTTTCAGTCCCATGTAATATTTTTTCCTAACTTTTTTCCTCGTAAGCAGCCATATTTAATCCACCGGTCAATCACACCTTCGGGACTTAGGGAGATTCACTAAGGACCAGACTTATATCTTCATAAAGTTCTAAAGAAGTGTATGTTCTGGATCCGAGGCTCTGTGTAAATGTGTGGAGGGTACATGCTTGTCTTTATGGAGATATTACTTTGTCTGGAATGTTCCACAGTGCACCACTGAATGCATCTGCCTTGCTTTTGTCCCTTTGTGAGACAATGAAGTTTAAGCTTTTAACGTTGCACCTCTGCAGTCTGGGCCGGGAATTATAATGCTGTTCTCTCATCAAAAACATAGACATGTATTTTGTTTCACTCACTTTAGTTTCATTGCTGTTTATGAGACCTTCTTGCCCTGAGCCTCAGAAATCACTCTGTTTGGATTGTTGGTAGCAATTCTGAGCAGTCATAAATCATCAGCAGTGTGCTCATGTTAGCATACTGAGCATGCTGCGTAAATTATTATTTTTTTCCATGGTCCATCCCAACTGTTGCGAGTAGAGGCCAAAATCCAAGAAAAGATTCAATAAATGCCTTAAAATAATGCATTCTTACTATGAGCAGGCTCATCTCTCCACAGACCTGACTTTGGCCTGGTGATATCACTTGCTTGTGTCCACAGAGATAGAGACGTTTAATGCCATACTTTGGAACATGACAGGCAAAGCAATAATGTCCACAAAGACAAACAAGTGGCTAAAAAGTTACTGGTGCACCTTTAATGACTGCATTAAATTCTCCCCATTATTTGTGTAGTAAGTCATTACAGAAACACTGTGCACCTCCCTGTCATATCTCATTACACTTTTATAACATCTCTAGATCATTAAGGCTCCATTCTTCAGCTAATCGGTAGCCTTATACTAATGCATTATTTTCCAATCCTCTAATAAAAGCAGAGTGACTTACTTTGGCAGGGTCACCCTCTGGCTCCGTCTGTGGTCCTGTCTCTCATGTTTACGTTGTGTAGCTTTTAAAAGGCTCTCACAGATAGAACTGCTCTCCCAGTTCTTACCCTGCACAGCTCTGCTCCAAAGAACTGCCTGTGCACTGGGACTGTGCACTTCAAACTAGCCTCGCGTCATTTTGGAGCTATTACAAACATTTGGATAGGAGCTTCGTGTTTTTATAGGGACCAAAATAATCTGCATCCACTTTCCAGCTTAAGAGAAAGACTGATGCCCCGGTGAAGGGACTGGAGGGAAGAGTTAACAGCAAACAAACATGAGCTCAACCACAAGACACAAATGGCTGGGGTCTGAGGATAGTTTATTGATTGAATAAATTTGAGAGTTCCCGAGGAGGTGGAAACATCAGTGATAAAAAAAAAAAAAAAAAAAAAAAAAACTTCTAAAGAGAGGATATTACACTTCTATGTGGTATTAACTGCTAACACATATTTAGATCACCATTTTACCTTTTATTGTTTTGAAAATGCTGTATTTGCCAAAAAGAACGTATTGAAATGTTCAATGTTACAAGTTGTTGTGTACAGTTTTGTATGTCAATTTTGCATAAAACCCCCTTTAATTTTTTTAAAAATTTAATTTAACCTGTATTTAACCTGTACCCGTATCATTGAGGATAACCCTAAACTTCAAGGATGCTGACAATACACAAAAATAAACATTAAAATGTACATTCTCAAACATGACAGTTATTTACAGTTCAGTAAATAGTTATAATAGTTATTAATAATAGTTATTATGTTCATCATTTAGTTTTATAGGTGCTACATGCACCTGCTGATTGCAGATCAAAGATACTATGGAATATTCTATCCAAAGCAGACCTATGCCTATGCCTATCTTTGGCCAATTTAAAGTTGCATTGTGCAGCTTTAAATTGGCCAAAGGTAGGCATTTCATTTGCACAAAGAAACACTGCAGCATGTGTGAACCTGCAGGAGCAGCAGCTTTGTGTGGCATAACAAGTGGACCATTATAACATAACTATAGACTGTATAAAGAAATGGACTAAGGGAGTGTGACATCGCCCAGAGCACTCTACTCCAACCAAATGAAGCTCATCGAGGCTAGCAGTTATACGTAGGAGCAAATTTGGAGCCCAGTTCCATATTAGGAATTCTGTCCGCGAGTATCGTAGCAACCAAAGAGCCAATCAGGAGTGAGGCTGTTGAGGCTCTCCCTGCCTGCAGAGCTGGTTTAGCAGGGACGGGATGCTTAGCAAACCTGTTGCTAATGTTAGTAACAGGGAAAGAAGGCACCTGATTGGTCTGATTTTAATGTAATAGTGAAATTAAGAAAAAACCCAGGATCATGTAGAGCGGGTTAAAATTTACATTTTAAGACCAAAAGGTTTTTCAATAGAGAGTGAATCTGACCCAGAGTCAATGGAGCTGGAAGCATGACCATGCTCACTTCCTCTGTGGAATGTGGCTAGTAGTTTATCTATGTCCATCGATATATAATCTATGAACAGAACCAAGATATGGTAGCATGTTTCCATTCAAATCTTTGAAAATACTATGAAAATGTACATAAACCAGGGAATTTTCCTTTTAACTGCCACAAGAGTCCATCTACCAGCTCATACAGAGCTGTGGCGGATAACTGCTCACAGTGATGAGTCCTATTGAAGAAGAAGACTGGAAACAAAAAGGTCACTGTATGCTCTCATTTATTCTCTGCACTTATAGTCATAGGCCAGTTTTAAATGGATCTTGTCTCAGTTCCATGTTTCATCATTTTGATATTCATCAGGTTTCTTATATTGCTCAGGTGATCTAATCAAGTTACAGGTCAGGTCTGTGGAGAGGAGACCCCAGCCAAGAATAAGTAAGAATACATGTATTTTTAAGGAGCAATAAAATCATCAGTAATGACATAAATGCAAGCTAGATAAATGTAATGCTATACTGTGAAACATTCTGACCTAAACATCATCTTTGTGGAAACAATCAGGTGGTGTACCCCCCTCCAGAAAAGTTACATAATGCATCAGTTTACTTGTATAATTTGTTATTATGTGAATTTGTTATTATGTGAATTTGACTGCATTCTATTATTGATCATTTAAATCCGTGATCCATCCATATTGGAAAAATCATAAAGGGAAAAAAAAAAATACTACAGTGGGTTGGTACGTAAGCCCTGAGCAGCAAGCAAAAAAATAAAATAAAAGAAGCACACCATTTGGGCTCCATTTTCTGTTGTGTTTATTTGTGTTTTTTTTTTTTTCCACCTACAACATAAAAAATCTTGCCTTTTTTGTTGTACCAACAACTCAAAAAAAAAAAAAAATGTTTCTTGACTTTTTTGCACAAACAACTTTTTTTTTTTTTTTTTTAAATGCCAAAGTTTAGTACAGGTGAATATGTGGAGGAATAGCTCATTAGATAAGGCACTGGATAGACTGTAGGAGGCTGGGGTTCAAAACTCATCAAAAACTTGAAACTCATCCCCAGTGGTGTATGTATTCACTTTAGCTGAAGGCACCAGTTTTTTCATGAGTTTTAGTTTTTGTGTTCTCTTTTTGAGTTATATGAGAAGTAAGATCGATGCATCACCGATCACAATACAGGCATAAGACACTGTATTTCTATTGTACTTTTGTTGTGCTGTTAGTTGTACTGCTGATGTTCTCCTGTTCAGCTTATGTGGCAATGCGCTGCACTAGGGGTCGGAGTTTAAATTTGAAGACAAATCCACACAAATCCCATTGCAACGATGGTGCGCAAAGTGTCTATTCCCCATGGCGAGCAGCAGCACCAGCTGACTGTCCGGGAAACCCGGCCGCCACAGTGTAGCCGAGGAGGGTGAACTCCAGTCCCACAAAGCCAGAGAGGCAGTGCGGCATTCTGTGCAGCAGCTTGGAGCAGTGATCCCCACTCTGGCTCTGACTGCTCAGTTTCAAACTGGGGTAATAGAGCCACAGAAAGACTGCGTATCCACAATCTCACGCTGCCTAGATCCGCTCACCTGCTCACGGCTTTGCCTTTGGTGGAAAACATGGGCAAAACCAAAAAATAACCCCTCTATCTTGAAACTCAAACTCCAACCCCTTTACAAATGCAGCACTTTGCCACATAAGCTGAACAAGAGAACATCAACAAATTACAACTAACAGCACAACTATGGTACAATAGAAATACAGTGTCTTATGCCTGTATTGTGATCAGTGATGCATCAATCTTACTTCTCATATAACTCATAAAGAGAACACAAAAACTAAACTCATGACAAAAACTGATGCTTTCAGCTAACACAATTGGGAAAGATGAGTCTTGCACTCCAGTCTCCCACATTCTAACCAAATGCCTTAACTAATGAAGTAAATAAATAAATAAAAAAAAAAACAAACAAACATTGGGATTGAGATGCAATGGAGGGAGTGGAGATCAGTCTGATTATAAATCAGTATAAAAAATAAAGGGTGAAAATAGGGGGAGAGCACTCAAAGTGTTAAAAGTTTTTTGCGACTATAGCATTTTCAATATAGCATTTTCATTTACGTTTTATTGTTTTGAATAGAGCATTTTCAAAACAATTAATGTTAACATGGTGATCTAAATGTTACGTGTTGGCTATTAATACCTCATAGATGTCTATCACCTTCTTTAATTATTTTGCAATTATTTTGTAGCTGTACATTTTTAAGCTAAGTTTAGGTTTGTGTAGAATCCCTCAGTCGTCCAGGTAGAATCCATAGCAAAAGGAGAAATTTAATTTGTCAACTGGACAGAGTTTATTTGGTTGAATACGTTTCGCAGCTCATCCAAGCTGCTTCCTCAGTTCTGGTCAGATGCTGGCGGACACTGCTTTATATCTGCTTGAAGGGAGGAGCTTAATTACAATGAAAATTACTCTGAGACAACACATATTTCTTTACGGTTTCTGTTAATTAGGTGTGTCTATTCAATATGGAGTTGTTTACAGTTTCTGTTAGTTAGGTGGGTCTATTCAATATGGAGTGGGAGTGGGGGAGTAGTTATCATATCCATTCAGGGCCATGATGGTGTTTTCACACCTCTGGACATGTCCTGGCTAGTCCCATTATTTTCTCTGTTTGTTTTGATTTAGGTTTGAGGATAGAGTTATAGATGGGAGACAAATGATGTCTGAGACCTTCATTTCTGTTCAAGGAAGGATTCTCTTTCTTGACAAAAATAGCCTCTTTAACTCCCCTCTCAAACCAGTTCTTTTCTCTGGCCAAGATCTGGACCTCGCTGTCCTCAAAGAAGTGGCCTGTGGCTTTTAGATGGAGATGTACGGCAGATTGCGGCTCACCCTGGTTTTCCCGTCTGTGTTGATACATTCGTTTGAAAAGTGGCGGTTTTGTTTCTCCAATGTAGCGCTCACTGCAGTCTTCACTACACTGAATGGAGTAGACCACATTGCTTTGTTTGTGGCTCGGTGTTTTGTCCTTAGGATGGACCAGTTTTTGTCTTAAAGTGTTTGTGGGTTTGAAATAGACAGGGATTTCATGTTGTCTGAAGATCCTCTGTAGTTTTTCGGAAACGCCAGCCAGGTAAGGAATAGTTAGACCCTTTCTCCTGGGTTCTGGTTCTCTGTTGTCCTGTTTCTTGGCTCTCTTTGTTTTATTGAAAGCCCATTTAGGATATCCACAAACGGAGAGGGCTTTCTCCACGTGTTGTTCTTCTTTCTCCTTTCCCTCTGTGCTTGTAGGAACCACTTGGGCCCTGTGTTGTAATGTCCGAATGACTCCAAGTTTGTGCTGCAGTGGGTGGTGTGAATCAAAAAGCAGGTATTGGTCAGTGTGTGTGTGCTTCCTGAAGACCTCTACCTGGAGTCGCCGGTCTTCTCTTATCGTTACTGCACAATCTAAGAAGGCCAATGTGTTGTCCTTGGCATCTTCACGTGTGAATTTGATGTTCGGATCTACAGAACTGATATGTGTAGTAAAGGGTTCCAAATCTTGAATTTTGATTTTTGAGAAATTATCATCAACATAAAGATACCAGTGCGTGGCTGGAGTGCCTGGATATGAGGCCAAGGCACTCTGTTCAAATTGTTCCATGTATAAGTTTGCAATGATACATGGAACAATTTGAACAGAGTGCCCTGTTCACCCCCACTCCCACTCCATATTGAATAGACACACCTGACTAACATAAACTGTAAAGAAATATGTGTTGTCTCAGAGTAATTTTCATTGTAATTAAGCTCCTCCCTTCAAGCAGATATAAAGCAGTGTCCGCCAGCATCTGACCAGAACTGAAGCAGCTTGGATGAGCTGCGAAACGTATTCGACCAAATAAACTCTGTCCAGTTGACAAATTAAATTTCTCCTTTTGCTAAGTTTAGGTTATACATCTATCTTCTCAACACTTTATGATCTAAAATATTTCTTTACTCTGGCTCTGTGCACCTTAAACTCAAATGTCCTGACTTTTAATAGAGTTTGAAATGAACAAAAGCGGAAATGAGGCGGCTGCTGTGCACTCAGGCGATGCCTTTACTGTCCTCCATACTGCTTCGTTTATTTTACACTTAGACTAGATTATTTTCTTTTAGAGTCCAATAATCCTCATATGTCCACACCTCCTCTCACTGTATATGTGTTCAGGTCCATCCACCCGCTGCACTAGTCTCCTCTTTGCCAAAAACAGCTCAGATTCTCTCCTCTGATTCAATATTTCTTCAGACGTCTCCTCCTTAAATGAATGTGTCAGGTGAGATTGCAGTCTGGAGATCCTAAACTGTTTCATCATATTAAGGACATGACCATCACAAGAAGTCACGCCCTCATTATTTAGTCTATACACTGGGGCTCCACAACCGTATCCCTACCAGTGTAAGGAGAGCAGAGGAGCAGAAAACGGGGCTCAAACGCTGGTTTGCTAGGAATGTTTCACAGCTAACTTGAAAAACATGCACATACACAAGTAAAAAAAAAAAAAAAGGTGTTCAGAAAAAAAGAGAAGATATTTTACTGTCAAATACATGACATATTTTAGTTTTGTTGAACAAGAAATTGTAAAAGTTTCAAGTCTGTATTTTGTCCCATTTCACAATTAGATTTAAAACATGTTTATTTGTGAAATGTGTCAAACTGTCCAGTGAAACAATGTGCAAGTGCAGTATCTGTGTTTGAATGTGTGTCAGTTACAACATTCTGAGCTGCAGTTACTGCGCTTTTCCTTTGAATCACTGAGGAATTTGGAGTTACTGCAAATTTAACATCAAGATTTATTTGATTTTTAAGTTGAGTCAAAAACTTTGCAACCAAATTAAACATTTTTTATCAAGCTGGTTTTTTTTTTTTTTTTTTTTTTTTTTTTGGGGGGGGGGGGGGGGGGGGGGGGTTAACTCAGTTTTGATAAAATATGGAGCTACTTAAAGTAGAAGTAAAGTTACTTCCAATAGTGTTATAACAAAATAGGAACTTTGGAAGTAAAGTTGTATGGTAGTAAGTCGTCCTACAAAGTAGTAACAGTAGCAGTAACGTAGTGATGCACAAGTAATTACACATGTAATAGTGAAAAAAGGGGGGAAACTACTACTCAAGGAGTAATTCTGTGTCTGACCAAATATTAGACTTAGACTTAGACAAACTTTATTGATCCACGATGGAAATTATTTGGATACAGTAGCTCATTCATCCCAATATAATATAATGACAGAGAGTAACAAAAATAGATGGTATAGCAAAAAGAGCAAGAGACAGGTGTCAAATGAGACATAATTATAAAAATAAATGTATATGTACAAGTCAAAATAAAATAGAAAAATAAGTAATAAACTACAAATAAACTATAAAGTCACAGCTATATACAAGAGACAAGAACGACAGTGCAAATACTATGCTGATTGACAGGGCATCAGGTTATCCGTTACTTGAGATTAAAATAAGATAAGATATGCCTTTATTAGTCCCACAGTGGGGAAATTCCAGTGTTGCAACGCACAGTTCAAGAACAGCAGGAAAATGGTAACGTGCAATAAAACAAGATAATAGATAATGGCTTAAAAATAATTTAAAAATAGACTTAAAAAATAGACTCTAATGTACACTGTTCCGGTGGAGCAAAAATGTAAAATACCAAAAAAACTATTATGTACAATAAAAGTAACAGTGCAGCAAATGAACAGAATAAATCTCAGTAAAGTGACTTCAGTATATTATGTTATTTACAGCAATATGAATATGACAGGATACTGATATTTATCCTGTCTGTACATAATACTGATATTTATCCTGTCTGTACATAAACATAGTCATATTACGTTTATGTACAGACAGGATAAATATTATTATAATATTATATAATATAATATTATATTAAGTTGTTGTACAGTTGTAGGGAGTATTATCTGTTACATAAGGGTGAGTTGTTGTACAACTGTATGGCGTATTGTATGAATGTAGTCCTGAATCTCTCACTGTTTGAGCGGAGCTGTAGGAGCCTGTTGGAGAATGAGCTCCTCTGTCCCTCTATAGTCTGGTGCAGTGGGTGAGCAGGAGTGTCCATGATGGAGAGCAGTTTGTCCAGTGTCCTCCTGTCCCTCACTGTGACAAATGTTTCCAGCTCACAGCCGATCACGTAACCCGCTTTATGGATCAGTTTGTCAATCCACCCAATGTCCCTTTTCCTGGTGCCGCTCCCCCAGCAGACCACAGCAAACTACAGGGCGCTGGCCACCACAGTAACTTGCTGCACACATTGAAAGACCTAAGCTTTCTCAGGAAGTAGAGTCTGCTCATGCTCTTCTTGTAGACAGCATTACAGTTGTCCCTCCAGTCCAGTCTGTTGTTCACATGGATGCCAAGGTACTTGTAGCAATCCACTATTTCCATGTCCTGGCCCTGGATGATAATGGGCTCCACTAGTGTCCTCTTCCTCCTGAATGCAATCACCAGCTCCTTGGTCTTGTCAACGTTCAGGAGCAGATGGTTTGCCTGGGATCACTCCACAAAATTTGCAATCAGTGTCCTGTACTCCAGCTCCTGTCCATCCCTGATACACCCTACCACTGCAGAGTCATCAGAGAACTTCTGCAGATGGCAGGACCCGGAGTGGTACTGGAAATCAGAGGTGTACAGAGTGAACAGGACTGTACCCTGGGGGGATCCTACATTACTGACCACACTAATGACCACTAACTGACCACTAATATCTGATTAATAATGAAAGGGGGCACAGATTTTCCTTGTCTCTGTGCAAATGCATTGCATGTCCTGAAGAGTTTCACAGAATGGCTTTTAACTGATGTATTATTTTTACTGCTCAAAACATTTTAGCAGATCTGACTTGCAAACTTGACCTGATCACTTTCCTTTCTCCATGGAAATAGATAAGTTTAATGTCACTGTAAAACCCTCCAGGAAAAGCATATCTCTCACTGGTGATCTATCTATCAGTTATAAATTTACCCATGTAAAAGTACCAGTACTCTAAAAACTATTTCACTCCGGTGCAAAACGTTCTCAGAATTACATAAAAAAGGTAGCTTAATTACATGTATGTTCATAAATATAACTGAGAACTCTCCCTCTGCCAGCTGCTATAATTTCAATTTTTTTCACACTGGTCTGTGTGCCAATGCTGCAGATACCAGGTGCATGAGGAGATGTGGTGATGACAGCCTCACCGCGGACTAGACCCCGGACCGGACCCCGGACCGGACCCCGGGACGGTTCAAGTCTGGGTCTGGGACTGAGATGGGCCAGATTCAGAACAAGCCAAGACTGTAGAAGAGCAGAGAAGTTTACAGGGCAGAGCTGTGTGTAATAACTGTGAGGAATCCTATGCTTAAGTCCAATGATGTCATGGCTAATGCCGAGTCTGAGGAGCACTTCAAACATGTCGTGTCCTGACATCAGCTGCCGTGTGATTGTAATCCACTCAGTCTAATGCAGAACATGCACCTGGCAGCCGGGACACTTTAACTGTTCATCTCCATCACACAACAGGCTATAGGACGAGATGATGTATGACCTTATTATTGTGCCAAGAACACTGGATGGATATGGAGCACAGTCCCACCCACTTTTACATCTGCTCTGGTTTGTAAGAACATTTCTCACTCATTTTTCCCATAGACTTTTCAAAACAGTTTATGCTGCTCTTAGGTCAGCCATAGTTTAAGTCGATGTGTGTCCCTCTGCTGAAGCCCATTCTCTCTACGGATGATTGACAGCTGTTCTCCCAAAACCAAATGTTTCACTCCCAACTAAATCAAGTGGTCAAATATGCCATATGAGGGCACAAGGTGTGTGAATGAAAGTGCACAGATGATTTCAAAGAGATTCATTTGGTCTTCCAAGATTATTCTTCGATGAAATGTTCTTAAAATAGACCAGCGTGAGGCTATGATGATGGGACAGCATACCGGGTCCCAGACGTTACTCAAAAATCAACTGTGTGGACCCAGGTCGGACCCAGGCTTGCAGGAGTGATGCGAGTCCAGGTCAGCGGACTCAAGATGAGACATTTTTGCCCCGTGTGGAGTAACCATAAGACTTAATCATTATGTTACATAATACATAAGGAGTTACTGAGAGGCAGGATTTGTGTTTAGCATCCATGAAATCCAAAACAATTCATGCCTGAGGCAGTGTCAAATAATCTGTCTTTCTCCCTCCCATCTTCCCTCCCTCTCCCCTAACCTGTTACTCCATCTCCCCTCTCTCCCCTCCTTTCTTCCCTCTGATTGTCTTCCTTCCTTGTCTCTCTCCTCTCCTCTAACCTGTCCCAGACCCCCCCTTCCTCTCTCCCCCTGAGGTGGGGGAGCTCTGGTTCTCATTAGGAGGCGCTCCCGGGACAAGCCCTCTCTGAGTGTCTGTGCTTCTGTAAACAAGCCTCCCCAGGTCCAGGGGCCTCCACCCCTCTCAAGCTACACACACTCTCTCTCTCTCTCTCTCACACTCACAC
This sequence comes from Taenioides sp. WSHXM2023, assembly GCA_029959045.1. Lineage (NCBI taxonomy): Eukaryota > Metazoa > Chordata > Actinopteri > Gobiiformes > Gobiidae > Taenioides > Taenioides sp. WSHXM2023. The sequence goes on along the minus strand of CM057104.1, from coordinate 26,831,780 downwards.
ACACTCACTCACACACACACACACACACACACACACACACACACACACACACACACACACACACACACACACACACACACACACTAGGCTTTCAGGCTTAGTAGGGATTGTAGGGACATTGACTCACATTTGGAGACTGATTTATTTTGTTTCTATTTCTTTATTCCCACTCTCAAATTTAAATGTCTACTATCACAACTATCTCACTGTATGGGAGGCTAGAACATTACATAAGCGTAGCTAGTGTAGTGCATACACAAGACAACAAAGTATTCATTTCAAAACTATTATTCACTGATATTTTGTTTTGCTGCAGCTAAAGTTACTTAAGAAAAAATCATCCAAAGTACAATTACTATGAACTGTTGTGTAATTGTGTAATTTACCTTTGGTATTGGCCTGTTCCGTTGGTGTTCTGACCGAAAGAATCCCTGTGGAGCTGGATGACATAGAGCTGCACTGCGTGCAGATGTGGGGTCAACCAAATGTTTGTGTGTGTTTATGTTTCTTGCTTAAAAATACAACCTCATGCATTCTTATTGTAAATGAACCCTCCTCTTCACAGATCTTACTCGTATCTTGGCTCAGTGTCATCTCCTGCTTGTTACCATGGAGCCAAGCAGACAGGAATCTGTCCACCAGAAAAGTTACTTAATGCACCTTTAAAGTATTTCCAAGTGTTTGGTTTGGCCTAATTGTTGATGAGTGAAGGTGCTGCACGTATCTGGAAGACGGGATTATAAACTGGACTACTAACCTCACCTCTACTCATCTCATGCATGAATCAATTACAGTAAATCTTTGAGTCAGCCAGTGATGAGGGGAAACTATTGACATGGTTTTAAACGTATAAAACTTGGTTTTACATAATAAGTTTTGATCACTCTGCTACAGTTCAATGCTAAATACAAGTTGCCAACAAGTCTCTTCTATGTTCTGTCCATGCACTGGCTCTCAGTCACTACATTTACATGCACAGAGAACTCTGAATGGTCTTTGCCCCAAAACTTGTCAGAGCACTCTTATTTAGAGCAGGTCAAAAAACCCAATGGGTGCCCACAGGGAGCTAGGAGACATTTAGGAGCTTCTAGTAATTTAGTAACTTTAGTATCATTTTGTAGCTATAGTTATTAATAAAAACAGCTACCATTCATATAACCACACTTTGACATGGAGCTCATCCCCATCCCTCCCCTCTGCAAGCAAATTTCTCATAAAATGTTCTCATAGACTAAACTAAAGAGAGTAAAAAAATATAAAAGACCTTTGATTTTATGTAATGTATGTTTAATGTATTTTTGAAATTTTATAAACCACTAAGTTATTGCAACATTTTGCCAGATCTTGCATTTTAAATATGCTTTTTGGTTTTAAAACAACAACATGATTTACCACGTAGCCAGAGTCTTTGAATTCTTTGAACTTTTTCCGAAAAGTGTATGATAAAAAATTTACGGAAAATTTACATCTGGAACCAAAGTAGACAGGACTGTAAAGCACTATAAATCACAGTGCGCATTTGATTGTCAGGCATGATTAAAACTGTTAAGTAGGTTAAGTAATTACACTTTAACAGAAGAACAAAACAAATTAGCAATTGAGTACACTTCCAAACACATTTCTAAAATTTGCCTGGCTGTTTCTTACCCCATGCAGTTGAAAGCCTCTCCTAATCTGCGTCTAATATAAACTGGACTCATATCTGTCATATCTGGGAGATTCGATCCATGACACCTCAATCATAGTCCATGCATTAAAATGCATTTTGATCCACCGGTTTAAATTGGACTGGGCAAGTTATCCGGTTTTCCTGGGTCACATACAAATGTAGTTAAAGTGTTGAGTATGGTAAGCTCTCCTGATGTAGTACCATTTCATCATCTAAAACAATACTCTCTGAAGGCTCATCTTGCTTATGGACTGAAATATCAAACAGTATGGACAGATGTGTATTCTGTATTACATTTCTAAACTTTAATTGAATTTAGCGCAGGAGATACAGTTAACCCAGAAAGCCTTTATCTGCGATTCCACACATCCCATAACTCAAGCTATAATACCTCTATTCATAACTGCCCATTGTTCTAATCAGTGCTTGCGTACGCCTTATCCAAACAGCTCCGCTTGCTATTGTCCTCGTCAGTTACCTATCCAAAACTCACACGTATGAATCTTTGTGGTCTTTGAAGCGCACATACTTCATCTTGCCTGGGCGGACTTTGATCAGCCCAGCAGCCCTGCACAGGAGCTGAAGACGGCCGAGTCACAGAGAGGACAGGCCCTTATCACACACAACAATATTATCTCAAGGTTATTTATGATGCTCCGCTGTTATTCTACTTTATGTTGGATGAGTGAAATAAAAAAAAAAAAAAAGCTTGCCAAATGGTAATGTAGACCAATGTAATGTAGCTATCTCGTAAGCCTACTGGACCAGCTTTACGGAGGAGGGAGCACATAGTAGTGGAACTGGAACTGTCCAGACAAAGCAATAACATCTCTGAGGAAACAAGCAGACTCCAAATAGAAAATAAAATAAAATAAAATAAAATAAAATAAAATAAAATAAAATAAAATAAAATAAAATAAAATAAAATAAAATACATAAATAAAACAATGCAGAGTTCCCCTTTAAAAGTCCAGAAATTACTATTATAATTTTCTGGAAGTGGCACATCACCTGCCTGATTCCATGGAAATCCTGATCTGAGTCATAATGTAGTTTCCTCATCACAAACATATCTGGAGTTGTGTTTTGTTTCATTCACACATTTAACACGCAAACCATGCATATTTAGTTCTTTTCTGGAACGAAAACACTCTTGTCCTCCTTGTGAGGTCATGTGGTGATACAGGAAGTGCTCCACTGTATTTTTAAACTCCATACACCTTCACTAGAATCATTTGGATATTTTTAGCCCTGGGATTGCCAATCTCTACTCAACAAAAGATAAAAGGTAAACGCTAACTTGAAAACTGCCACTTCATGACATCACAAGGTGGAATAGAGCATTTTGAGCTAACAGACTAATAATAAAGGGTTACTCAAATATTATATAAATGCAGGAGTAATGTTTGTGGAGATGTGTTAATTTTCAGTGCAATAAATACAACCACAAGGAAAAAAAAAGAAAAAAGACTAGAAAAGCGCCGCCAAGCCCCATTTAACGCAATGCTAACGAAATTTTCAAAGTGATCCAGAATCCAGGATTTCTTCTGGATCATCACCAAAATTTAATCATCTGTTGGATTTACCATTCGGAACATTTCCCGAAAATTTCATCAAGATCCGTTCATAACTTTTTGAGTTATCTTGCTAACTAACAAACAAACAAACAAACAAACAAACAAACAGACAGACTCAGGCAAAAACATAACCTCCTTGGCGGAGGTAAAAATGGCAAAAAATGTACATACAGAGGAAACAGATTTTATCTAGTCACAACTGTGAAATTGTAATCCACGCTTTTATTACCTCTCATCTACATTATTGCAAGGCTGTGGAATCAGCTCCCTCTGCACATGGGGCTGTCAGATTCACTCCATGTTTTAAAAGTGCATTGCTCAATTTTTCTGGTGGACAGTCATGTGCATGACTCCATGGAGATTTTATTGCTTTGTCTGGAATGTTTTATTACATTAAACAAATATATCTAGCATGTATTTATTACAGGTGTTTATATTGCTCAAAAATACAATAATTCTGTCTCTCCAGATTGTTTTGCTACAGATCTAATCTGTACAGTAGCCTATAGTTGTCTCCCTTGAGATAGACAGGTTTAATCAAAGCAATGACATCTGTATGAAGAAAAGCAGATGATGGACCCTCCACTAGAAAAGTTACATAGTGCACCTTTAAGTCCCTCCTAAAGACTCAGTTTTTCTCCTTGGCTTTGGCTCAGTTGAAGGCTGTAATATTTACCATCTGTCATGGTTTTTTGTGTTGTGTTTAATGTGTGTACAGCTCTTTGACTGACTGTGTTGTTTTTAAATTGAGTTGAGTGGAGCTTTAAGTGGAGTAACAGTTTACATTATGTAAAAAAAAAAAAAAAAAAAAACATGAACATGAACATGAAATAACATTTTAGGACAGTCTCGGAGAGGTAAACGGTATTGATTTGCTTCATGGCTAGAGATTTATAATTAGGGATTGGGACTGAAATGGATTGGACATCAGCCTCCAAATATCAGTGTAGTGGTATCTGTTGATATCAGCTATTGACAAATATTTGAAGGTATAATATCGTTATCAGTATCGGAACTGAAATAGTTAGATCTGTGCATGCCTATTTATAATTCTCCAAATATAATCCTCCTAATTTTCTACTGCGCATGCATCTACAGTGATATGAGCTGACCAAAGAAGAGAAGACGGACAGGTTCTTTTGAAGGTTCTGAGACTGTGTGTGTTTGTACTGCTCTGAAGCATCTCCATGTTTTGACCACGTCTGACCTTCTCATTACACAATATATGTGGATGGTTATAGCTTCCAAGTGTTCACAGTGACAGCTTCACTTAAGACTACTGGTTGTCTTACGATGTGTCAGATTTATGCTTGTTTGGATTAGTCCTTCCTGTTGCTAGTGACCATTTGAACCTCTCCAGAAAAAGTCTCTTCTCAAGCCCCACCCCCAAGACTCTCTTTGGAGTGACTAGATTTAGAAAAGCCATGGCAAGCCTTAGATGAGATACAGTTAGATCCCTATAAAACATAAACCATTATTATTATTAGTGTACAAAAGTAAGAAATCAAAATGATACACGTACAATGGTTATTTAATTATTCAGATTTTACTTACTCAGCACAATACATGTAATTCAGAAATCCCTTGGCAAGCTACTTGGAAGGGGGTGGACAGCTACCAGTGGCTCCCAAGCTCAAGTCAGAGAGCCCTGCAGTAGGCCATACAAAAAGTGCATCAAATGCTATTGGGTAAATATTGATGTCCCCCCAGAGTCTTGCCCGAGTCTTGCCTGTCCAGCAAAGTCACCACACGTGCCATATACTAGAAAATGAAATACAACAAAAATACAGGACATTCACTTGCCCTGACAGTGAATACTATACTAGTCCTTACTAAAATATGAATACAAGTGTTTGAGAGAGATTTACAGATTGAACTCTTTTTGCATCTTTAGCAAGTCAGTCCTGGTTCAGTCCTGGACACATCTCCAGCCTGTCCATCCATGGGAATGGATCTCTCCTTCATTGTGTTTATTGTTGAGGTTTTCCTTTTTCCACTGGGCGTTTGGGCTTCGCCTTGATGAGGACAATGTTTAAATGTTTGAGTTCCTAACTGGTTTCTGTGTGTCAAATCTACAGTTTCAGTGAGTTCTTTAGAGATAACTGCTGTTGTTATTCTTGTCAAGTCAACAATGCAACGATTTTCCAGGAGGCTTTCAAATAACTGTAGGCTGGATAGAACTCATTTGCTGTCAAAATCGGCAGACCCATGGAAAATAATATGACCCAAATGGCGATGGTGGCACGCACTGGAACTTCCGTAATAAGGTGAACAATACTGGTGCTCCTCATAAAAGTGTACTTTTGTATCATGTGTCTCGTTAATGAATGCCAAACTGCTACATGTTTCTATCTCTATGTTCCTACATTACTGAGCAAGGTTAGGGCCTGGTTTGGAGATAAGGTTAGGGTCAGGGCGAGGGTATGGGTTATGGATTTACTTTCAAGATTATATTTTAATTAAATATGAGAAAACAGGGCTATGGGAACATTATGTACGCAATCCCACTACAGCAGTGGACTGTAGCCTATACTTAATTTCTCATTGGCATGTTTGACTTAATGAATGCCACAGGGGTCTGCCTCAGAACTCCTGTGAGGTGTCAGAAATCTAACCATCAGGCTGGAGTTATATTTAACAGGGCTCAGGTGTTAAGTGAAGTGAATGCACCGTAAAACCATCAAATTAGTCAAGATAATACAGACAAACACATGTGCTTTGACAGACAGGCCCTGGCTCTGGGAAAGTGTGCAGAGAGGAAGGATCAGGAGCTTACAGAGACCTAAAGGCAGACTCAACTCAGACCCATTTGAGAAGGGCGAATTTTCAACACTCAGAAAGGTTTTGTACCATCAGCCAAAAGATCAGGTCATCTCTCAGGACCAGGCAAGTTTTTTTTTATAAAGCACACTCACAAACATCACTACCCCAAAGTGCTGTACAAAGTTAAAGGTGCAATATGTAACTTTTCTGGTGTAGGGTACACCACCGTCTTGTTTCTATGGGGATGTTGCTTTGCTTAGAAAGCTCCACTCCATGAGAGGGGCTAACTCTAGTGACAGACTAACCAGATTTCTTGCCCACCCAATCAAAAAGTCATACTCAGCACTCGTAACTTTCGAACTGGGTGGGCAGTGTCACATTCTATTGCAAGTTTATGCATTCTATTGGGGCGACAGTGGCTCAGTGTTTGGAACAGAGGTCCCCCAACTCGAAGGTCGGAGGATCGATTCCTGCTTGGACTAAATTCTGTCGCAAGACATGTCACCCACACTGCCTAGCATAAAAGTGGTGTGTGCGTGAATGATTGGTGGTGGTTTGAGGGCCTTACTTCTATCAGTGTGCTCCAGGGGAGCTGTGGCTACAGTAGTATCTTACCACCCCCCAGAATGGTGTGAATGAGTAATGACACAGTGTAGCGCTTTGAGCGCAAAATGCATATCAACTGAAAATTACTGAGACATTGTTGAAGTCTCTTATAATAGTAACATTTCCCAGACTCCTGCTAGTGGGGAGCGTCCTTCTCAATGATGTTCATGAGCAACCAAAGTAAAAAACCAAAAACTATGTTCAGGACATATCTGTGTAATCAGGACATTCAAACGAACTATGAAACCGGACTACAAGGAGAACAACCTGTTACTTAATTAACTTAACTTAATTTGGGTACACCACTAATCAATATTTATACTGAATAAACTAACTGAATTTAAATAATTGCCATTGTGTTGTGCCTTTGCATGAGAGCATAGCCGTTTCCTAGGGTCCTCCCAGGATGGCATTGACATATGAGAATTATGGGGCTTGAGGGAGGATTATTATGCCCCCATTTGGTCACACCATGATGGAGCTTCAGTCATGAGGACAGTAAAAGCATTGATCAAAACAAGTGTGGCAAACAGTCACTGTTACAACCATCAACTACACTTGTTGTCCATACCATGCAGAGTGGCAACAAAAATTCTTTGACCTCTCTCTTTCTCTCTCTCTAATGACTTTTGCCACCATTACAAGATGTCTTGTTGACAATGGGGTGAAAATAATACAAATAATACTAATTTATTGCACAGAAGCACTGGTAGCAAAAGGAGAAATTGAATTTGTCAACTGGACAGAGTTTATTTGGTTGAATACGTTTCGCAGCTCATCCAAGCTGCTTCTTCAGTTCTGGTCAGATGCTGGCGGACACTGCCTTATATCTGCTTGAAGGGAGGAGCTTAATTACATTGCATCTGACCAGAACTGAAGAAGCAGCTTGGATGAGCTGTGAAACGTATTCAACCAAATAAACTCTGTCCAGTTGACAAATTAAATTTCTCCTTTTGCTATGGATTCTACCTGGACGACTGAGGGATTCTACACACATCTCAAGAAGCACTGGTAGTTTGGTCTAAACTACAGCCATTTAAAGAAGCCTTCCCTAAGCTCCACAGGTTATATGTGACTCTCTTATGGTATGTCCTCAACATAATGGGAGAGTTCTTTCTCCATTCTTTCAAGGGCCTGTTGCCATGTAAACTAGGCAACCTCACAGGTCAGATCTGTGGAGAGGCAAACCCACTTACAGTAACAATACATGCTTATCTACTGAATACAAAACTGAGTGTGTGCCATATCGTGGAGAATTTGTGGCAAAGCAATAACATCTTCATGGAAAAAAAGCAGGTAGTGGATCCCTTACCATAAAAGACACAGTGCACCTTTAAACAGTAAATCTTCATCATGCAAATCTATCCAGTAATGCTGTGAGAGTGGCTGGACTCCAGAGCGGTGACATGTATGACAGGAATGTGATGGCCAGTGTGAGTGGGATAAGCAGACGGCAGCGTGATTGATGAAAATCTTACTGGCTCAACTTAACAATACACTAAATTTAGATGTGATTCTTATCCGTATTCTGGAGCGTGATTCTGGCGTGGGCCCCAGGTACTACCTCAACCCCATGAGACGGGCTCCAGGAGCAAGCAGAGGGCTCCTACTGTCCACCAAAAAATCTAACAGAATGATTCAGATACAACTCTGTTTGGTGCCTAACCTCCTGTGGGAGCACACCAATATGGATTCTCATGAGTTTGTGAACTCACAGATATCACGAGAATCCATATTTCTGTGCAAGGTTAGCATTAAGTAGGTCTTAAGGGGGTCCTGGTCTGTTGAAGCCATCAGGACAACATCATCTGCAAACAGCAGAGATGAGATCCTGTGGTCCCCAAACCGGACTCCCTTTGGCCCCTGACTGCGCCTAGAAATTCTGTCCATAAATACAATGAACAGAACCGGTGACAAAGGCAGCCCTGTCGGAGGTGGAGGACCTCCAACATGCACTAGGGCGGTTTACAGCTGAGTGTGAAGTGGCTGGAATGAGGATCAGGTCCTTCAAATCCAAGGCCATGGTTCGGAAAAAGATGGCTTGCCCTCTTCAGGTGGGTGGAGAGTCCTTGCGTCAAGTGGAGGAGTTCAAGTATCTCGGGGTCTTGTTTATGAGTGAGGGGAAGATGGAGCGTGAGATTGACAGACGGATCGGTGCAGCATCGGCAGTGATGTTGTCACTGTATCGGACTGTTGTGGTGAAGACGGAGCTGAGCCAAAAGGCAAAGCTCTCAATTTACCAGTCAATCTATGTTTCTACCCTCACCTATGGTCATGAGCTTTGGGTAATGACCGAAAGGATAAGATTGCGGATACAAGTGGCCAAAATGAGTTTCCTCCGCAGAGTGGCTGGGTGCTCCCTTAGAGATAGTGTGAGGGGTCCCCCGAAGGAACTGGAGGAAGCGTCCGGGGTGAAGGAAGTCTGGGAGTCCCTGCTTAGACTGCTGCTCCAGCAACCCGGCCCCGGATAACCGGAAGAAAATGGATGGATGGAGGTCTTTAGGGGAAAACAACATCAGTCACATAAGGGACATCATCTGCCATAGTCCCCAACATGTATGACACCAACAACCAGCAGAATTTTTCTGATGCAGCACAAAACAATTGATCATCCGCTCCTCCCCTGACTTTTGTCAATAAAAAATAACAAAGTTGTTGTGATTTGAGAACAGCTTTAAGGTCCAGGTTCAAGTGCCAATGATAATGGTACAGAGCCATCACAGAGCTGCAGCAGCCTCACAGGACTCTATACAAGTGACAAGTTTTTGTGGGACAAAACATTTTGTTGTTTTTGTATTTGAAAAGTCAGTGCAAACAAAAACTAAATTAACAGTAACAAAATAAATAACTTAATAGTTTAACTATTTACAGGTGAAGATGACAGGAGGAATAGACAGGAGCTTGCCTGGAGAAGGGTTGGGGGAAGTGAGTTAACATATGAAGCAGAGGAGAAAGGGGATGGTGCCTCAGTTTATTCAGTGGACCCCAATTGTTATAAATTCCAAAACTCAGTTAATTTCATACAATAATTTATGCATTTGAAATTTCACAAAATCCTTCTACAGAAAAGGACAGAGATAAAAGAAATGGCCCAACTTCTGTTTGGGCATAAGGAGGAGGAGCAGTTCGAGCCCAGGGTACTGCCAGCAAATCACACTCAAAGACTCCAAGGACGTCTTCTTGGCTCTCCTCCTTGGTGGGCCAATCACAGAATGTGATTTTTGTCAGACAATGATTTTATTTTGCAGTTGCTTTTGTGAAGCAGCAGTTGTCTGTTACTGATGTGAACAAAAGAAACAAATTAATAATGGTAATAAAAAATATTCAAAGTTTTGTAAATCACTTCTCTGTTTGTCATTTAACTAACCTGTGAGCCTTATGTTTCAGTTAGCTCATGCTTTAGTTTCATTTTTTGAGCCATGCCCAGTGGCGTACCTGGTTTCTTTAATTTAACATTATATTTAGTTAATCCCCCACTCGGAATGCCACATAGTGTTATTATTACAACACAGCATGCTGAACAAGACAGACAGACTGTGTGTACATCTTTTTCCAGTGTTTTTGATTGCACTCTTCTGAGGGGAGATGAGCTGGTCGAGGAATGACAGGACCACATAGGACTGATGCTCTTTGGTTGACCTTGCTGTTGACTCACTCCTCTGTCCTTTGTCCTTTCTCGTCCCCTTCATGTACGCATCCCCCAGGCTCTTTTACCCTGGTCCTGGGTCCTCTGAATCAATCATAAAGTCATCAGACTTTATGATTGATTGATTGATTGATTGAGTATTCAGCGATGATCGTCCTTTGCTGGCTTCACTTGGTCCTTGCTCTCCTTCTTCTGGATAATGAAAGATGTCACTACTTCACTGGAGCTTAGTATCTGATTGGTTGACCTAGAGCCTAATATACCCTGGTATAATGGATCCTAGGCCCCTTTTAGTCTGGGTATAGTCCAGGCGGGGGTGAGGACTTGTGCCTGTTACACCGGGTTAATCTGGGTATGGGCTCATTGAGCCTGCTACAACTAGGAACTGAGCCAGGACTAAACAAAGATTTGATAATTCCTCTGCTTTGGTGCTTGTCCAGGCAGGACTTTGGTTCTCCCCTAGTCAAAGCTGTGAGAACATGTATCTGCTGCCCTGGGAGATAAGGCTGTGAGCATGGTGGACATTTAGCTCATGCTTTTGGGTTTAAACCAAGAGCTCTTTTGGCCTCCTTCAGCCCCATTCTGTCATCCACACTCTGCAGTCAGGAAACAGGGAATCCAATGATACTGGTGTAATGTTGGATAAGAAAAGCTAAGAAACTATGTAAAAATACACATACAGTACAGCTGTATTGTGTATGTATGTACAAAGACAATTTGTAAAGTGTCCAGTGACTGCAGCATAATTTTATGCCAGACCATGCGATGGAGCAGGTAAATGTCTCTAGTTAATCTGCTGTGGGGACAATGGATTATGCCACAAAATATTTTCAAGAAGACTCCTGAAAACGTTTTCAGCTGAGTGCCTCTCCTCCAGTGCACCTGTCGCCAAGTCAGGTGTGCAGAGTCTACACAGACACTTTGTCACAAAATAGAAATGATCAGGGAAAACTTATTCCATCTTTGTTTGATTTCTTAAAAGATGTACTTTAATTTGGAATGTTCCACAGTATGGCATTTAACTTAAAAGCAAGTGATGACTCCCTCATCAGAAAAATGTTGCACCTTTTTAAGATGCCAATAAAAAAGAGGCCACGAGCAAAACGTAGTTAAAGGAGCTGTGCATATAATGAAATCAAGAGAGATGTTCAGCTCTTCAAGTACTACATTGCATTGCATTACATTGCATCATCAGATCTCACAGACACAATAGTCAGCACAGGACAGTAGCGTAACATAGTTTATGTAGTGTATAGGACATTCATGCTGTAGAATTGTAGTAGTGTAGACTATTGATATCGAAGCATCAATATATAAATTCTGACTCAAATGTGAGTATTATGTTAAATTAATTTCATTAATTTCAGACATACAGTATTTGGGTAATTTCTTTATTGATTTGTATCAAAACACCAGCAACTGTATTTTAGATGGACCCATCAGTGGCACCCATCAGAGCCTATTTGAAGCCCTTTTGTATACATAGTTATTTAAATCCCTTCACCTTTAAGATTAGACCAGTATTTAGTGTCACTCTATTAAAAAAAAAAAAAAAAGATCCCCCAAGTACCACAAAAAATTGTGGTATTGCCCATCCCTACTGTAATTCAATTCATGTAAAAAAAAAAAAAAAAAAAAAAAGTCATTATTAATATACAAATTATACAATGTCATCTAATTAGCCACATCAAATATTAAATCAATAAAATACGACATGGGCAGTTATTACATGTCAAAATATTTAAAAATAACATTTGGATAAAGTGCTTGCCAGTGTACACTGATGTTAAGAGCTATTATAAACCAGTGGGCCGGCCCACTACACTGTGACTGAAGCAGGACTGTGTCATAGCAGGGCAAAACCAGCACAAATTAGCTGTGCAACAATGTCAAAGGACAACCCCTTTATGAGTCTGATGTGGACTTCCTGGTATAGAGGATGCAAGCACACACACCTTAACAATAATCAGTGATTTACAGAAGACTGCCATATGAAACATTAAACCAATATATGTATTTAGGTACAGTCACAGGTGTTCAATTAAACTTTTTCCCCTTCTCCAGTTTGGAGGGAGCCTTTTGATTAGTGTGGTGAACCAGAACATGCTGTGAAATGCCACACAGACTGCTGCTGGCTTCTCATCATCAAAAAGTTCACTAGCCATGGTGTTTATTGTCTAAAGGCAGTCTTCAGCTGAAAGTATATTTGACACCTCCAAGCATTCTCTGTGAATGTTAAAGTGGCTGTAGGCCTAGACAAACATGACATCACAAGGTGCAATAGAGTTTGTGGGTTTATGTGTTAAACATGTGTGAATGAAACAAAACAACTCCAGGTATGTTTTTAATGAGAAAAATTTTTTACAACACAGATCAGAAAATAGTGTAACATGGACCCTTTAAGAAACAACAGCTTATTTTCTATTTAGTTGGAAGATTATCCCATTAAACTTGAAAGTCCATAATTATTTACTCATGCTTTTAAGAGTTGTTTATTTGAATAGCATGTAGCTCCCCCTCTCCTCCACAGGCTCTGCTCTGTCATTCCTCTGTAACTGTGATCCTGTGAAAACATGTGTTTTGGTCCTGTCACAGCCAAACACAACAGCTCTGGTGCTCATGATGTTAACAAGTGCTAATAAATCAGCGGGCAGGAGATCAAGCTGTGCACGGCAACATGAGCCATGTGCGGTAACCCATCCCAACAGCTCAGAGTGGGCCTATGAGGACTGTGTTTACCCCCAACCCCGCCTCCTGTCACCTGTCAATCACAGTCTGCTGCTTTTACCTGTCAACCAATCCCCTCTCAAGATTCATTCACAAACATGCCCAGTTTTTGATGAGAAATGCCCTGTGGATGGGCATTTTTCATCCTGGGTCTAAAATTCAAATCAGTGAAGAATGATGCAATTTTTCTGGTGTATGTCACTCTGCCTGTGTGTCTCTATGGATATGTCATTCCTTTGCCCGGTCAGATTAGATCCAGGGAACAATGTTATAACATTGTTCCAAAAAGTTGATTTTGCAAATAACCCCTATTTAAGAAGCTGAAATCTTGATGTAGGCTCAGCATGTGGTTACTTCCGACTTAAACTACACCTTGTGTTATTCAAATATTATATTCTGTATAATTGTGTTATGGACATTAGTTACCGCATAGCTGGTTATTCTCCAAACACAGATTCATCCTTCTCTCCCCTCATCATTGCACAGACAGTGGAAGAACTCCTCTGAAACTCTATCCATAACAAATAAGGCTGTAGTGACGCTTGGCTCAGTTAGCAGTTATTTTGCCCCAGCTGAATTACATGGGGCCTGTGTAATCCAAGAGTAATGCACAGACACATTCTGTTTCATCTGGAACACGCAAAGGCTACATAAACAGGGACTGTGTTGACTCTTAAATTTACAGTGAAACTGGATAAGGGCGCATTACTATAAGGCTATTATTAGCAACATGGTCATTATGGACAACAGGCCAGAGGCCTCATTAAGCATATTATGTTAAAGGGGATGTATTATGTAAAATCGACTTCTATAGCGTGTTCCCTCATCATTAGGTTACTCAGAGCTGCATTTCAACTCCAGGTCTTAAATGCAAAGTTAAAAATGTCTCATGGCCACTTTTCAACAATGAAATATAAAAAATGACTAAATCTGCTGCTTGCTATTCAAAATTTCCCTATAAAGAGGGAATCAGTTCAGCAGTTTTGAAATCAATGGGCTATTCTATTACTGAGCCGTTTGAAACCAAAATTGTGAGTTAAATAACAAAAATGTCTTCTTTAAAGCCTAGTTATAATGTTCAATCAACTCTTAAATTTCAGCAATCTGCAATATGCTTACAGTAGATGGACAGAAGGGACTCACTTCCTCAATTTTTTCAGCACATTTTTTTTTTTTTTTTTTTTTTTTTTTAAGCATGCAACGCTTTGTTGCGATGATGTTTACGGTAACAACAGCTCCCACTGGCCACCACAATTTTTGAATGTGGAAGCCAGCAGACTTGTTTCTTTTATTGTCGTTTTAGATTAATATTGTGATTTAAAATGTCCAAATTATAACATAATGATCCACAAGTGTCATACATTTTAACTTTAAAGCAGACTCAAGCAATATGTCTGCTTTAAGTGAAACAGGTTCACAGTGCTTTTAAAGTGCACTGGAAAAATAAATACATAAAGTTGTCCTTGGTGGTAATAGAGCAATGCATGCATTCATTATAAACACGATTTGGATTAAGGCCTTAAAAACTACACAAGATAAGTTTTTTTTTTTTTTTGACAATCTGTGGATATTTCAAATGAGTGCCCAGATAAGGCAATGTTGTAAAGAGAATTAAAGGTTGTATGGAGGATTTTTGTTTTTGTTTCAAATTGTCAGTGATAGCATTATAGAGATGCAGCAGCCTTGTAATTATGATGACCAAAAAAAACAAAAAACAACGGTGGACATGGTGGGGCCAGATAAACATTAGCCAAGAGATAATGAGGCTACCTCGTTATCTATTGGCTGTTAGGTTGTCAATCAACTACGTTACGTGTGTAGAATCCCTCAGTCGTCCAGGTAGAATCCATGGCAGAAGGAGAAATTCAGTTTGTCAACTGGACAAAGTTTATTTGGTCGAATACGTTTCGCAGCTCATCCAAGCCACTTCTTCAGTTCTGGTCAGATGCTGGTGGACACTGCCTTATATCTGCTTGAAGGGAGGAGCTAATTACAATGAAATTACTCTGAGACTACACCTATTTGTTTACAGTTTCTGTTAGTTAGGTGGGCCTATTCAATATGGAGTGGGAGTGGGGTGTAGTTAGTGTAACCATTCAGGGCCATGATGGGTGTTTTCACACCTCTGGACCTGACCTGGCTGCCCTATTGTTTTCTCTGTTTGTTTTGATTTAGGTTTGAGGATAGAGTTATAGATGGGAGACAAATGATGTCTGAGACCTCCATTTCTGTTCAAGGAAGGATTCTCTTTCTTGACAAAAAATAGCCTCTTTAACTCCCCTCTTAAACCAGTTCTTTTCTCCGGCCAAGATCTGGACCTCACTGTCCTCAAAGGAGTGGCCCGTGGCTTTTAGGTGGAGATGTACGGCAGATTGCGGCCCACTCTGGCTCTCCCGTCTGTGTTGGTCCATTCTTTTGAAAAGTGGCTGTTTTGTTACTCCAATGTAGCGCTCACTGCAGTCTTCACTACACTGAATGGAGTAGACCACATTGCTTTGGTTGTGGCTTGGTGTTTTGTCCTTAGGATGGACCAGTTTTTGTCTTAAAGTGTTTGTGGGTTTGAAATAGTTATGTCTCATTTGACACCTGTCTCTTGCTCTTTTTGCTATACCATCTATTTTTGTTACTCTCTGTTATTATATTATATTGTGATGTTTGAGCTACTGTATACAAATAATTTCCCTTGTGGATCAATAAAGTTTGTCTAAATAGACTGGGATTTCATGTTGTCTGAAGATCCTCTGTAGTTTTCCTCTGTAGTTTTTCGGAAACGCCAGCCAGGTAAGGAATAGTTAGACCCTTTCTCCTGGGTTCTGGTTCTCTGTTGTCCTGTTTCTTGGCTCTCTTTGTTTTATTGAAAACCCATTTAGGAAATCCACAAACAGAGAGGTCTTTCTGCACGTGTTGTTCTTCTTTCTCCTTTCCCTCTGTGCTTGTAGGAACCACTTGGGCCCTGTGTTGTAATGTCCGAATGACTCCAAGTTTGTGCTACAGTGGGTGGTGTGAATCAAAAAGCAGGTATTGGTCGGTGGGTGTGTGTGGGCTTCCTGAAGACCTCTACCTGGAGTCGCTGGTCTTCTCCTTTCGTTACTGCACAATCTAAGAAGGCCAATGTGTTATCCTTGGCATCTTCACTTTTGAATTTGATGTTCTGATCTACAGAATTGATATGTGCAGTAAAAGGTTCCAAATCTTGAATTTTCGTTTTTGAAAAATTATCATCAACATAATGATACCAATGTGTGGGTGGAGTGCCTGGATATGAGGCCAAGGCACTCTGTTCAAATTGTTCCATGTATAAGTTTGCAATGATAGGGGAGACTGGTGAGCCCATTGCACAGCCATGGATTTGCCTGTAGAAGTTTCCTCTGAACTGGAAATAGGTGGTATTTAAACAAATTTCCAGCAGTTGGCAGATTTGGTCGGGTGAAAGTTTGGTTCTCTCTTCTAGCTTGGTATCCTGCAGCTTGGTATCTTGCTGCCTCCACCACTACCAATGTAGGGATGCAAGTGAAAAGAGAGGTCACGTCAAAGGAAAACATTGTCTCATCCAGGTCAAAGTAGAGATGCTTGACTTTGCTCACAAATTTTATTTATTTATTTATTTATTTGATTTGGACAGAGCATGCTAATGGACAAACATGACATAACATGAATGTAAACACACCGGATTGTAGCCTAAGGCTAATTTCCATCCGTTGTCCCAAAGGGCTGGGGTCACAGCATTAAAAACAACAAATAAAATATTGCACACCCACTCATTGCACAGTTCCCATTATTACACATTCCATACATTGCACAGTTCCCATTATTGCACACTCCATACATTGCACAGTTCCAATTATTGCACACCCACTCATTGCACAGTTCCCATTATTGCACACTCCATACATTGCACAGTCCCCATCACAGCACAGTCCAAAATATTGCACAGTCCAATCATTGCACAATTCACATTATTTTGCAGTCAATTTGGCTACAGCTTCAGTACATGCAAATATGTGTCCATAAAAGATCAGTTAAAATCACAGTGCAACTATACACGAGGACATGTTTGGTTTGACTATAACCAGTTTTTTATTTGAGCTTTAAAAGAACTATATGTAGGGCATTCTTTCAGTGCTTGTGGAAGATTATTCCACAGATTCCAACCTTGGCCAGATAATACAGTCTGACCAAAAGTGGTCCGTCTGTGGGGTATGATCAGGTCACCCCTGATGGTGGCTCGGGTGGTCCTTTCTGAATAGTCTTTGCGTTTGATGTACTCCTTTAACGGTGGTTAGACAAGCCCTTTTAAGGATGACCATGTTGCTAAAGTCCAAAAGCCTATGCTTTTTCAGAATGTGACAGTAGTGGTGGGAAATGGGTTTTTTATCAAGTATTTTTAGACCACTTTTATAGAGGTTTTCAATGTTTTTAAGTGTTGTGGGGCAGGCAAGAGACCAAGTGGTTAAACAATAATCTATGTGAGAAATAATCATGGAGTAGAAATACGTTTTGGCAGTATTCATGTTTAAGTTGTTCCTGATGTGACGAAAATTCCGATTATTGAATTGGATTACCTGAGACACTTTTTTTACATGACTTTTGAAGGACAATATTGGATCTAGAATAACTCCAAGGTATTTATATTCTGGGACCAGATCAAGTTCCACTCCGCTAAGAAAAACATTTGATTGCTTCAATTCGGTGTGACGTTTTGAAAAGTACATACAGTTTTTTTGGCGTTTAGCAATAGGCACGAATCCTTGAGCCATCTATGTACAGACGACAGGGCAGCTGTGAGATCATTAGCAGCTTCCTGAGAGCTTTTGGCTTGAGTCTAGATGAATGAGTCGTCCACATACATCTGTGAGAATACATCAAATTATTGATGAAAAGGGAGAACAACACTGGCCCAAGGATTGATCCCTGTGGGACACGAACATCACAATCCAAACATGGAGATTTTACACCATCAACTACCACACACTGTTTCCTGTGGGACAGATACGATGTAAACCACTGAAGCGCTTGACTGGAGATGTTAAACTGAGTCAACCTGGACAGCAGAATCTGATGGTTTACAGAGTCAAAGGCTTTCTTCAAGTCTAAGAAGACAGCCCCAACACAGGGACTCCTATCAAGCAAGCTCTTTATGTTTTCTGTTAGCATACACAGGGCTGTGTCTGTGGAATGATGGGCCCGAAAGCCAAACTGTAGCGGGTGTAGTGAGGGTTGGGTGTTTTCCAAATGAGCCGTTAGGAGTTTAACTACCCACTTCTCAGCTATTTGAGATATAACAGGAAGTATGTTTATTGGCCGATAATTAGCCATGTCTGTTTTAGCACCCGATTTAAAAATTGGTGTCACCACAGCTATTTTCCAATCAGCTGGAATAACCGAATGTTTGAAGGACATGTTGAGGAAATGGGTGATGGGTCGTACAAAAGGGTCCTTAAATTCTTTCAGGAAATTTGTATTTAGACCAAAGGCATCAAGTGCTGTTGGGTTTCTTAAGCCTGTAATTAATTTGGCAACTTCATGGTCTGAAATATCAGTGATCCTGAACATAGTCTGATCAGGGTCATTGATATTATCAGAGCGAGCAGCCAAGAAACAGGACAGCAGAGAACCAAAACCCAGGAGAAAGGGTGTAACTATTCCTTACCTGGCTGGCGTTTCCGAAAAACTACAGAGGATCTTCAGACAACATGAAATCCCAGTCTATTTCAAACTTTAAGACAAAAACTGGTCCATCCTAAGGACAAAACACCGAGCCACAAACAAAGCAATGTAGTCTACTCCATTCAGTGTAGTGAAGACTGCAGTGAGTGCTACACTGGAGAAACAAAACAGCCACTTTTCAAAAGAATGTATCAATACAGACAGTGAGGTCCAGATCTTGGCCGGAGAAAAGAACTGGTTTGAGAGGGGAGTTAAAGAGGCTATTTTTGTCAAGAAAGAGAATCCTTCCTTGAACAGAAATGGAGGTCTCAGACATCATTTGTCTCCCATTTATAACTCTATCCGCAAACCTAAAGCAAAACAAACAGAGAAAACGATAGGGCTAGCCAGGTCAGGTCCAGAGGTGTGAAAACACCCATTATGGCCCTGAATGGTTATGCTAACTACACCCCATTCAAACTCTGTTACGTTTCTAGCGTAACTGACTTGCCGGTGCGCTGGCTCACAAATTCCACATTCTTAGCAGCTTTTTCCAACTGTAACTTCTGTTAGCACAAAGTTTGTTGCAATGGCAAACAAAAATCTACTACCAGTTAGCCGCAAAAGAACATCCGTATTTGAGGTCACTGAAAGAAGAAGAGAAGGGGAAAAGGAGTGAAGGTAAACTAAGGTGATTCTCGGAGATTCCTTCCAGCGATGGCGTGCACTGAAGCAGAGGGTCTAAAGACTGACGCGTTGGTCGCTAAATTACTTCTTGACCAGGTAACTTCTGCTTATCATTTGAAAACGTACAGTATAGTTACAGCAGCAACAGTGATTCTGAATCCGTACCTGCTATAAACAAGCAGCATAAGCGTAAGGAGGAGGCAGGAGGATGCGTTTCTACATAGGGAGCTGTGTGTGTGTGTGTGGGGGGGGGGGGGGGGGGGGGGTTCACGCATGTGCAACTTTTAAAAAAGGACAGTCACTGGATTTCTCATTCCTTGTAAAATCCTCTATACAACCTTTAATGAAATTACTATGAATTAAATAAAATCCAGTTCCAGGTATGTGTTTGATTATTTGATGTGGGGACAATACAACATGGTTAAAAGTGGAAAAGTCAGTTTAACATTGAGTCCTTAAATAAAAGTAGATGTTTTGGAATGTGAACCTCCACAATGACGCATGCTCTGTCTCTCAAACACAGCACTGCAGCTCCTTGTTTGCTGAGTTCAGGTTTGCATGTCATAAAACACTGGGATATTTCGTAGGGCTGCATGGATTCACTCAAGACTATTCACACCTACGCACACTATCTGTCATTATAATATTAATGTAAGCATTCCGATTACAATCCAAATGCAGTCCACAGTTTATTAAATGTGCTATATACATAAAGAGGACAGGGTAGTATTTGTTGGTGCATTAAAGGGGTGAGATAAACTCATCCTTCCCTCCTAAACTACTTGATCTGAAGTCACACGCTGCCAGGCTTCATTCTTCTTTGGTTAAGACTGCTCATATTATGATGTGCTTGTAATTTATCTTACAGACCTTAGACAGATCACAAGAAAACTACACTAGACTGAAGTGCTTACATGTCCAGAGGTATCCAGTTTAAAATCTTGAAAAAAGAAGTTGAAGAAAGTGGTTGGAGGGGTACTGACATGCTCGGAGAAAAGAAAGCAAAATCCAGTTGACATAATAATATTGTTCTGAATATTGTCATACTTGGATGAGTAAAATATGAACTTGCATAGAATGACCTAGACCAGGTTTTCTCAAAGTGGGTGCTATAGCGTGAATGCCACGAGAAATTTTGGAGTTTGGGACTTTTTTAAGGCAAATGAAAATGAAATAAAAATGTATACATTTTTGCACATTGAATTATTTACAACACAATGAATGAGGCTAGTTTTATTTATTTATTTTATCCTGCTTTAAAATGTAGAATTTTTTTTGTCACATAAGGTCAAATGTAACATAAAATACAGGGATTAGAAAAAGTACATACAGGGGTAAAAAAGTTTGAAAACCACTGTATCTAGACTGGGAGTGAACCTGGACTAGACCATGATTAAACCAGAACTAAAACAGGACCAAACCAAAGCTCCTAGACCACAGCCCTCTCACAGATCCCTCAATGTTTCTCATGAGTGGTACAGAAGAGCAGGTCAAACGCACCAGGCTCTCACTCCTCTGTCAGCAGCACCAGTGGCCAAAACATGACTCACTCCGGACTGATAATTGTGAATGAGGAGCTCGAAGAAAAAGATTGGGTTACCACTAAAGTGAAGGTTTTGTGTTGAAAGTTCAAACATGATTGCACGGTGTCAGCTGGACACACATGAGTGTAATTATTTAGATTTATTCGGTGTCATTTTTCATGAAGGGACACTGTGACTTTTCTGATAGATGATATGCTGTGTTGTGTTGTTGACATGTTATTGCCTTGCCTTAGGTTTTGCAAAGTATTAAGTTAAGTTGGGACATTTCATTATACTCAGTTGATATGCCCCTGCTAGCAGCAATGTTATTCAAAAGTAATGAATGACTGATTCATGGATGTAGATCCGAATATTCCCGTTTTCCCCTACCCAGATACACACCGTCTGATCTTTACATACTTTGCTTAGATTTTTAAATTTGTTTCCTTAATTAATGATACAGTAGTAGTTATTGTGGCACAAATGGGGGAAAAAACTGTGCCTCTGATTAAACCTGAAGTCAGTGGAGTTGTTTATTTTATTACCTACAGTATATAGCGACCTTCAAGACACCCAGTGCATTTCAGAGTGCATTATTCATTCAGCCAACACTTGGTGGTGCCCTGGGGCAGACTGATGGAAGTGAGGCTGCCAAACTGCGCCATCAGCCCCTCCCACCACCACCATCACTCACGGACAAAACACTTTCATTCTAGGCATTGTGGGAGAAATATTTTGCCTAAGGACTCTGGTGGCACCTGGTATTTTCAGCGAACTCAAAATCCAAGCACTAACCAGGCCCAGCCAGCTGAGTTTCTGAGTTCTGACGAGATCAGGCTTTAACAAAGGAAGTTTGGCCAAGTATTAAGTCATTTTAGGTCAGTATTGTAATAAAAAAACGTCCAGAATATGAAATTCTCTACTGGTATCATAGAATACAACGATATAACAGACAAAAGCATTTGTCTCATCTGTCTCCATAAAGACAAGCAGGTAAGGACATGTTAGAGCATAGCAGTTGACCATATAGCCTGTTATTATAGAGTAGGACCATCTTTCTGTTTCCTGGCCTTGCCTGTAAACAGAGACTGTATGAAGCTTTTGTGGTTCTTTATTGGCTCTCTGCAAAGTTGTTTCCAAAGGCTAATGGAGACTGAATGTTCTGAGTGTTGTAACCTGCTCTCCCTCAGCCAGTGCTCGGCCCAAGGGAAATCACTCCACTTAATCGGCGTTTGTTCTCCATTTGCTCCTGACACTTCTATTTTTAGTGACATTTTTCACACTGTGGCAGAGTCCCATGGCGTGCTCTTATCTTGATTTAGGGCCCATTTTATATACTCCACAAACGAACTTCAAAAAGCCTATTTCACCTGCGCGTGTGAATGCAGGACGCCACAGCCCCTGATGCATCTGCAAAGCCAGCCAACACAAACAGAAAGGAGAGTTCCACCAGGAGGACATCCTGGGACAGGCAACAGGCATGGAGCACTAAGTCACTCTCCCTTCAGAGTGCTATCACATTATAATCAACGAGCATTTTACTAATGAAACTACTGCACATTGCATCAGGTTTGGGAAGTGGTAGTGTATTGTTTTGTATCATGCATGGATGACATATACAACGTCGTCAGACATGTTTTTGATGAGGGAACATTATAACTTGTTATAAAGCTCAGAAAAGTCAATTTTATAATACCCTCTCTTTAAACTTATCTATATTCATGGAGACAAGCATGCCTGTCATAGAATCAATGATAGATCAATGTAAAGCCATACTGTGGAATGTTCAGATGACTGACCAGTTACAAAAAAAGATGCATTGTGCACTTTCGACGATACAATATCCTTAAGAACTTGATTAAAAAGGGTTAAAAATTACTTTCCTTTCCATGAACATTCAAAGCCACATCTTAATTTAGCAATAAAGAACCACTCACCCATTTATCCACAACTGTACACACTGGAGGCAAGATAAGATATGCCTTTATTAGTCCCACAGTGGGGATGGTTAGGTGTCTTGCCTAAGGACACTGATAGTAGCGGGGATCGGACCAACTATGCCACCCATTCATAAATAAATATTTTCAGAAACTATAACAAAGGAGACCCAGTGAAACAGAACATACAAACTCCTCAGACAAAGTCCATCAATAGAGTGGGAGTTAAAACCAGGACATCTCTGTTGTTTTTCAGACAAATGAGTTATGGTATTATGCTAATTTTGAACGGTATATGATATGTGGCACAAAGTCTATTACAGATTAATTTTCCACAGTACACAAATTGTTTCATATAAACAATGTTGATAATAAAGAAACCAAAATAAATATCATGACCATCTATATCTCTCTTTGGGTGCCATGGCTCAGTCTCCTGAGACAGATCTCACGTGGTTTTATCCATCTATCCATCCATCCATCCATCCATTTTCTTCCGCTTATCTGCATCTGGGTCATGGCGGCAACAGTCTAAACAGTGATTCCCAGACTTTTTTCACCCTTGACACTTCCTTCAGTTCCTCCGGGGGGACCCCAAGGCGTTCCCTCCAGCATGTCCTGGGTCTTCCCCGGGGCCTTCTTCCGGTGGGACATGCCCAGAACACCTCCCGAGGGAGGCATCCAGGATCCCCTAGCCACTTCAGCTGGCTCCTCTCAACGTGGAAGAGCAACTACTACTACTACTCCAAGCTCCTCTCGTATGACTGAGCTCCTCACCCTATCTCTAAGGGAGCGCCCAGCCACTCTGCAAAGGAAACTCATTTTGGCCACTTGTATCCACGATCTTGTCCTTTACCCAAAGCTCATGACCATAGGTGAGGGTAGGAACATAGATTGACTGGTAAATCGAGAGCTTTGCCTTTTGGCTCAGCTCCCTCTTCACCACAACGGTCCGGTACAGCGACCACATCACTGCCAATGCTGCACCGATCCGCCTGTCAATCTCACACTCCATCCTCCCCTCATTCATGAACAAGAACACTCATGACCTCGAGATACTTGAACTCCTCCACTTGAGGCAAGGACTCTCCACCCACCCGGAGAGAGTGTCCTGGTGCCATGAGCACCCTTGTGCTCGAACATGGTGTTCGTTATGGACAAACTGTGGCTAGCACAGAAGTCCAATAACAGGACACCGCTCGAGTTCAGATCAGGGAGGCCGTTTCTCCCAATCACCCGTCTCCAGGTGTCACTGTCACCGCCCACGTGGGCGTTGAAGTCCCCCAGTAGAACAACGGAGTAACCGATCGGTGCACTGTCCAGTACCCCTCCCAGGGACTCCAAGAAGGCCAGGTACTCTGCACTGCTGTTCGGCCCGTAGGCCGACACAACAGTGAGAGACCTGTCCCTGACCCAAAGATGGGATGTGACCCTCTTGTTCACTGGGGTGAACTCCAACACATGGACGGCAGAGCTGTAGGGCAATGAGCAGGCCCACACCTACCCGCTGCCACTCCCCTCAGGCAACGCCAGAGAAATG
Organism: Taenioides sp. WSHXM2023; assembly: GCA_029959045.1. Taxonomy (NCBI): domain Eukaryota; kingdom Metazoa; phylum Chordata; class Actinopteri; order Gobiiformes; family Gobiidae; genus Taenioides; species Taenioides sp. WSHXM2023. The sequence goes on along the minus strand of CM057104.1, from coordinate 26,807,459 downwards.
GAGAGTCCAGCCCCTCTCAAGGAGTTGAGTTCTACAGCCCAAGCTGTGCGTGGAGGTGAGGCCAACTATATCTAGTCGGTAACGCTCAACCTTCTGCACAAGCTCAGGCCCCTTCCCCCCCAGCAAGGCGACAGTCCATGTCCCCAGAGCTAGTCTCCATGTCCGGAGATTCGGTCGTCAAGGCCCCTGCCTTCAGCTGCCGCCCAGATCTCCCTGTACCGGCCCCCTATGGATCCTCCTGCAGGTGGTGGGTCCACAGGAGGATGGCCCCACGGCGCTCCTTCGGGCTGTCCCCAGCCGGGCCCCATGGGGAAGGCCTGCCACTAGATGCTCGCTGTCAAGCACCCACCCCAGGCCTGGCTCCAGGGTGAGGCCCCGGTAACGACAATGCAGGTGGCGTAACTGGCTGTTTTTCTCATCACAGGGGCTTCTGAACTGCTCTTAGTCTGACCCGTCCCCAGGACCTGTTTGCCTTGGGTGACCCTACCAAGGGCACGAAGCCCCTGACAACATAGCTCCCAGGATCATTTAGGCACTCAAACCCCTCCATCACGTTAAGGTGGCGGTTGAAGGAGGGGTCATGTGGTTTTAGCGCTGTCCAATCATTGGATTTACATTCAAGTCTACAGCTGTTTCAGTGAGGAACACCTAAAGCCTGTACATCCACAACTCAGACTCTCAGATTCTAGCCCTGCTCTGACTGAAGGGAAGCTCTAGGCTTTTTCTTTAGCATTGAAATTGATTTTGAAATGTTGACAGCACTAGAACTCCAACATTTTCCTGCTTTTAAATGTGCCTGTTTGTGAGGATCTTGCAGTGGTCAGAGAAAGTGCTCTGTTTGAACTATCCTTGTTTTAATCTCATTGGTGGACATCGCATCTGAGCTCAACAGTGCTCCCAAGAGTGCTCCCAAGTTTATGAAACTAGATTGTCTCAGAGGAGAAAATACAAGACGGCATTACTTTTTTTCTTATTTTTTTTATTGGTGATCCATCATTCCAGTCATCTACAAATACACCTGCACCCCTTCCCCTGCCTGCTCCGGTGCTCCTCTGCAGGCTTCGGATTGTGGAATGATCCATCACTCCGCTGGCTCCAAACAAGCCCATGACACATGGCAATATAAAATGGAAAATTCAAATAAACAGCAGGCCAGCGGAGTGGTCATCCCCGCTCTTAAGTCAGTGTGCACACATGTTAAATAAACACGTTCTCCTGTTAGGTATACAATATTGCATGGTTTACTTTGGGGATGTGAGCCACAGGGACACTGGCAGACGCGTCTCCTGGTACTCCAGCGTCCAGCTGCTGGTGTGGTGGTGGGGCTGAGCCTAGGTGGCCTCTGTGCTGATTTGTGGATGTTGTATGACATAACATGGAGTCTTAACAGTTTGCAATGTTTCAAACGTACGGGAGAAAACACACAGGGAAATTTAAGGCAGGTGTGTGAGTGCTGTGTATCAGTGGGCGGTCAGTGTCCATTTTGTATCAAGGTTTGAATAATGGTCTTAAACTGACTGCACACCAGAGGTTTTTAGATCAGTCTGCCTCTCCATGGAACTGGGAAGGCATTAGTGTTATCATGATACTAAAATGTGGGATACTAGGATGTGGGTGTCCTGTGTTGTTGTCATGGCAACAGTGTCTGTCCACTGACAGTTTTGGTCACGATGCCACCACACCGTAGACCCCTCACCAACAGCAAACCCCACCCACATCGCCGCAAGACGAGGGCGAGGAAGCCCAGGGCGAGGAGGCAGTGGACGCATCGCAGCCAAGCCCAGAGGAGGCAGACCAGCCACCCCCAGAGGAGGCTCAGGCACCACATCAGGAGCCCCTCCCTGAGCCCCTCAAGGACCACCCCCAGGAGAGGGCACTAGAGTCTCCTCCTCGACTGACTGTTTTACCTATAATGAATGACATTCTAGGTTAAACAGTCTCACTGGCCGCAGGTGACTGGAACATAAGCACATTTATAAATTCATTCATTTTAAATAAAGCTTGAAGAAAGCTTTATTTATACATTTTTGAAGTTTTAATAAATGTTATTTTTTAATTTAAGGTAATGTAAACAAACAAATAAACAAAAAAAAGTAGGGCTACTGGTACACTGTAGAACATATTACACACATTGACAGAACACAGTGGGGGGAGCCTGGTGCTTGGTGGGCCAGTGTGGTGGTGCCAATATTGTGGTGCCAGTCAGGCCCGGAGATGTGTGCACTGCAGTGAGGAACCAGACTGCTGCTGCCTCCTGGGGCTGCACATGTGGAGGAGGGCCAAGAGAAACATGGAGGCCTGGTGCTCTGAAACAGGATATTGCCTTGGTCATGTCTGTCAGTGAACCACACAAATGTCACACTTTCAAACGTATTCAAAGCTAATGCCAGTGTAGCCACATGGATAAACCAAGCTACTTAACACTTCACTAGGACATTTTCCACTGCCTACTGCTGCTACTCAAGGAGGTACTTACATTTACACACCATGTTTTTATTTCTACAGGGCTTTTATCATATTTAAAGCAGCAAGTGGAGCCGTTTGTGCATGTTTGAGCAATCTTTAATCACATATTTTCAAGATGCCATATTGCAGATTAACTCCCATTTTCACAGCCACACTGCCCTGTTACTTACTTTGTTCTCCAATTTTATTTTCTTAATCAGTGATACGCATAGGATTTGGTAGTGTTGTGTAGTCATGTTTGTTCAAACTATGGCCCAGGGGCCAAATGCAGCCCTCAAAGCAATTTTCTTCGCCCTCAGTACTTTTTACAAAAAAAAAACAAAAAACAATCAACCCATTCATAATATATATTACACACACTGACAGAACACAGTGGGGGGAGTCTGGTGCCTGGTGGGCCAGTGTGGTGGTGTCCAGTGTGGTGGCGACCAATTTTCTTGGCCCTCAGGCTTCTAGGTGAACCAAATTACCTCAAGCTATACTTTATACTGATAAATCCAACATCAAATATTTTATGTGTCCTAGTGAGGATCTAAGCATGTATAAAGGTCTGGTGGCTCAGTCTAACCTGTTAAATGCATATATTATACATATATTCACTGTATTGACCCTGTACACTCTATATGGATTGAAATGTGGCTCTTGATGAAAAAAGTTTGGACTCCCTTGCGGTACAGCTATACACACAGTTATACACAGAGAAATAGAAAGACAAACTGGGTACTGTTATGACCATCTTGCTAATTTCCTAAGCTTGAGTATTATTCTGAAGTACTTATAGGTCTACGGGAGCATATTTTTGGCTCCTTCACACTACCTGCTCTGGCTGTTACTCAATGGCAATAATGATTTGGTAATCCCTTAAAAGCACTATTTATGAGGTGATTATGCCTCTGTAAATTACTGTAATATTGTTTGGTAATAGCAGTGATTTGAGCTGTAAGTGCAGGTCCACTGAGGGCTCATCCAAACCAATAGTGAAGAAATAATGTGGGCCCAGGTTTACCTAAGGAGGGTTTACCTGGAGGCTAAAGACATTAGCCAGTTAAAAATGAAACTCATGATTATATTACAGTCTCCAGTCCATGCAGTAATTTTCATTTAAATATTTACATTACTTTTTCTATTTAGATATGGGATATTATGCAAAATTGACTTTTTGGAGCTTTTCTATCATTATTCTCCTATCAAAAGCATGCCTGAAGTGGGTTTATATGTCATACGTGCATGTTGTAATAATCTTGCGACCTCTCATGGACCCTGTTCAAACCCTCCTTATAGTTGTCAGATTCTGTGCAATGCTCAGCCCATGTCATCTATGCTCCCACAACAATTTTTCATTACTATAAAAAAAAGTATACAAAACAATTAACTAAAGTAACTAAACTAAAAGTTCAACGATTACTCTTGAAACAATTAAACAAAACACAATTCCACGTATGTTTTTGATGAGGTAACATCAATCTAACATAATGTAAAGTAAATTTTGTGTAATATAGGACCTTTAAATTGCTGAACTTGAACTGCTAGCCTAACTAGCCCATTGCTTCCTTCCACCAGCTGGCACACCTAGAAAAACACACTGGCCTTGCTCACTTCAGTGCTGCTGTATTGTCCATTCACTATGCCATAGATGACCTCCTGCTGAGCCCTCTGCATTGCTTCTCTCCAGACCCATACCTGTCGTATGGTCGTCAGGTTGTCTGCTGCTGTCCATTTATGCCCTAGCTCACTATGTGCTGATCCCTGTGCTGGTGGTGAAGCCTATGTGTTCAGTCAGTGAGAGAGCTGAGAGACAGGCTCTGCCTTCTGAGTATAATCAGGCCTTATAAATGCAGACACGCAAAGATACATTTCAGTATAAAACAGTAAACCACAACCCCTGCTGTAGCTTGAATCAGGCCTTTTTATTCATTATGTATTTGGCGAGAGTTTGCTTAGACTTAGACAAACTTTATTGATCCACAAGGGAAATTATTTAAACACAGTCGCTCACATGTCACATTATATTACAATAAGAAAGAGAAAAAAATATACATGGTAATTATAAATTCTAAATAAAGTGTTGTACAGTTGTAAGGAGTATTGTCTATTACATAAGGGTGAGTCGATGTACAGTTGTAGGGAGTATTATCTGTTACATAAGGGTGAGTTGTTGTACAGTTGTAGGGAGTATTATCTGTTACATAAGGGTGAGTTGTTGTACAGCTGTATGGAGTATAGTATGAATGCAGTCCTGAATCTGTTTGAGTGGAGCTGTAGGAGCCTGTTGGAGAATGAGCTCCTCTGTCCCTCTATAGTCTGGTGCAGTGGGTGAGCAGGAGTGTCCATGATGGAGAGCAATTTGTCCAGTATCCTCCTGTCCCTACTGTAACAAATGTGTCCAGCTCACAGCTGGTCATGTAACCAACTTTACGGATCAGTCTGTCAATCTGCCCAATGTCTCTTTTACTGGTGCTGCTCCTCCAGGAGATCACAGCGAAGTACAGGGTGCTGGCCCCCACAGACTGGTAGAAGGTCTCCAGTAACTTGCTGCACACATTGAAAGACCTGATCTTTCTCAGGAAGTAGAGTGTACTCATGCCCTTCTTGTGGATATGCCCTTCTTGTTTGAAAGGACTTCGAAGGAGATCATAATGTTTTATCTGCAGTGATACTGTTATATATGGTACTATTTTATTACATAACATATATGTGACTGAAGGTGTAATATGTAACATTGCTGGCAGAAGTTACACCACCTGTTTGTCTTTATGGAGATTTTACTGATTGTCTGGGGTGTTCTATTCTGTTGCATGGAGACAAAAAGAGGCCCCACAGGTGCATAGGGTATTTCCAGCAATAAAATAAATAAATTAATTAATTAATTAATGCTAGATATATGTTTAATGCCATATAGTAAGTTCCAGGCAACGCAATAACATCCCCATGGAGCCAAGAAAAGTGACCTTTAATTCACAGCTAAAATGATGCAAGTTTCTGTTACACTTCTTCAACATTGAGTATTTGCTTATTCTATTAACAAGTCCATATATTTCATTTATACAGAGGAGCCACAAAACTGTTGAGAGTAGACCAGCAGAGCAGAAGGCAAAGGGACACAGTGTTTTTAGATAGAGCGAGGGCGAAACCTGCTGGCCGTTTTATTCATAATAACTCACACTCTCAAGTGTATTTGTAGATTCTTACAGGTTTTCTTAAAGGCAGAGGTGAGGTAGTAGAGTAGCCAAAAATTCAAGTAAGAGTAATGTTACTTCAAAATAATATTACTCAAATAGAAGCACAAGTAGTGGTCAAAGAATAAGTAAAATCACTACCCAAGTAAGAGCAACTTAAATTGTAACAGTCTGGTCTGCCACCTGTTTGTGCTCTTACTGTGAACAGAACACCTATAAATAGTTAAATGGATCAAATCTTCAATTTAAATCTATCTGAGACACATCTATGAGCAAATGATTAGTGAACTCTGAACCTACTATTAAAATCCTACCTGTTAATGTACATCTTTGACAGTGTCATTTCTCTTATATTTTACTGCTACTATATGTTTTCATAATTATTATTTTTTTCTCTCAGTGTCTTTACTTTAAATGAATGAATCATATAGAAGGAATATATTTCTTTGTCAAATATATCGTGCCTCTCAAATGGATTTTCATCGAATAAACCTACGCTTAAATGTGCACTATAGCTTTTCGTGCGAAATGTCCACCACCAGCTTGTCTCCATACAGATGCTAGTGTTTTGCTAGGAATGTTTTACACTATAACCTGTCTACATTGCCTTTATTTCAATATAGGTATTTTAATGCTCAAAAAACATGCTGATAGACACATTAAATACATCATACTGTGCAACATTATAGGCAAAGACATAGCATCGCCATGGAAACAAGCGGGTGGTGGATTCTCAGGAAGAAAAGTTACATAGTGCACCTTTAAAGGTACACTAACAGACTAACTGTCTGCTAATTTTAAACAGTTCGAGTGATCCAATAGTATTCCTCACTTACCTTATGCATTCTAATTATTTCCTGCAATGGCTAAGAAACCAGAGATGAGTTTTAGTCATGGTAAAACAACAACTAGTATAATAACAGTGCACTTCCTGACTGTCGGACAATAAGACACTTTATAGCTAGATGAAGACAGCACACAGCAGACATATTTTTACCTCAAGAGCCACTAATACAAAATATTTGTACTGGCAATACAAAGTGTGCTCAAATACAAAGAAATATTAGGTTTCACTCTATCACTCTGACTGGCAGATGTGGCATTCAGCAGATCTGGAGCCATCCCATACCCATTTTGCACTACTGATAAGTGTCCTTGCTTGGTGCATCTGGTCTCACCCACAGTAGCCCATTGTACTGTGGCAGTGGTTCTCACACAAACTCTTGTGTGAGAGCTTGTGGCTCTCGGTGCCGCTGGAAGTAGCAGCAGTCACCAGTGCGCTTCTTTAAAGAAGAAGAACCAGATTCACGCTCACCATCCTCCTACCAGACCTCCTCTTCACTTGATTCTTAGTCAAGTACAGGCTGAAAATACACAAACCAATCAAGCAATCTATTAATAACATGTTTTCAACTAAATAATACTGTCAGATTGAGAGATATAATGGCCAACATAACTGAGGGTTTTGCACAGTATTTATCACAATAGGCAAAGATGGGTTCATGTAAATAGGTTTCCTTTAAATATTCTAAAGGCTGATCACATCTGACCTTTAGGCAGAGAAGCCTTTACCAGCCTCCACAACGGTGGGTTAGATTAGATTAGATTAGATACATCTTAATTCAAGGCTCATCAGAAGCAACACAATGAGAGATATTTGGCCCTCGCCAGTGACAAAGTCAATGGCGAGGAGTATTGTTCTTGCTCGGTTTCTTACGCTCTATTATTATTTTTCCTTGCAAACGATCGCGATTTTGACCCCCTGAACGTCGACGAAAAGTCCCACATGGGGGTATCAGATCGACTGGTCCGGCGAAAAATTTGATAAAATGGGCATCGCGACAATGACCAAAGTGACCCAACTCGACAGCGCCCCCTTGAAAATGCAAAATTTCAAAGTCTATGGGCAGCTGAAAAGCATATTTTGGCGTAGGCTGATGAAATTCGGAACAGTGATAGAGCTCAAGGAGACAAACAGAAAATGTCATTGTCACACTGCCCAGTGACGTACAGGAAGTCGGCCATATTGGATCAAAAATTCGGCGCCGTTTTGACTTGGGTGTGTGAAAAAAGCATAGTTTCTCTTGTGTTTAGTCCAAATGAGCTCAGATTTGACATGTCACATCTACAGACATGGGTTCACATAAATCATCCATGTTTTTTCTTAACTCTTTACGGTTTGCCCGTAGCATGCCGGCGAATAACGCCTTCATTTCCTGTTTTTTTGACGACCCCTCACGGCCACAGGCATAGGCCTAGAGAGCTCAAATTCAAATCACAACTGCGTGACCCCGGCCCGAATGTAATGAAATCTGAAATATAATAAAAGTGAACACTATAGCGCCCCCTAGCATAGACATGAAACTTCTACATTATCAGATCTGGACCAAATTCGGGGAATAAATTCTATGCATGATTACAAGCAAATAAATGTATTACGGACATGGGGCAATTTTCACGGTTGGCCAGCAGGGGCGCAAATACTCCCCAAAAAAATACTTTAAAATCTATTACACTCACATGCTTTGTCCTATAGCACTGAAATGTTAGTCAGTAATGTTTGATTTCAACCTGATTATAAAACAATATAAAGTTTATGAAAAGTGAACACTATAGCGCCCCCTAGCATAAACATAAAACAACTACATTATCGGATCTGGACCAAATTCGGGGATTAAATTCTATGCATGATTACAAGCAAATAAATGTATTACGCACATGGGGCAATTTTCACGGTTGGCCAGCAGGGGCGCAAATACTCCCCAAAAAAATAGTTTAAAATATATTACACGCACATGCTTTGTCCTATAGCACTAAAATTTTAATCACTGATGCTCGATTTCTACTTGATTATAAAACAATATAAAGTATATGAAAAGTGAACACTATAGCGCCCCCTAGCATAGACAAAAAACGTCAGCATTATAGGATTTGGACCAAATTCGGGGAATAAATTATATGCAGGATTACAAGCAGATAAATATATTACAGACATGGGGCAATTTTCACGGTTGGCCAGTAGGGGCGCAAGGACTCCCCCAAAAAATAGTTAAAAAATTATTATACGCACATGTTTAGTCCTGTCAGGCTGAAATTTGAATCTGTAATGCGTGATCTCAGCCTGAATATAATACACTATAAAGTATATGAAAAGTGAACACTATAGCGCCCCCTACCATAGACATAAAACAACTACATTATCAGATCTGGACCAAACTCGGGGAATAAATTCTATGCATGATTCCAAGCAGATAAATATATTACAGACATGGAGCATTTTTCACGGTTGGCCAGTAGGGGCACACGGACTCCCTCAAAACCATTTAAAGGTGCATAATGTAAATTCCTGATGGTGGATCTGTGCAAATTTGGGGATGAGATTCTATGAACAATTACAAGAAAAACATATTTTGGACATGTGGCATTTTTTATGGTTCACTAGCAGGGGCGCAATGACTCCTACAATATATTTAAAGGTGCATATTTAAAGGGGCATTATATAATTTTTCCGGTGGACGAGCTGGCGGCCTGGGCGGCTGTCAGGAAGAGCGAGTGGTGAGCCGGAGCGGTCGTGGGTTCCCGGCGGCTGCGCGGGGGGGCGTGCGAACCGGGGCGAGGGCCACCATAGCCGCGCGCAGCTTTAATTAAATTTTAAATTCTTCATGAATTACCCACAAACAAAAATACTTTATCTTCAAAAGCTTCATGCAGCTCATGTTATGGCCCTTTTGGAGCAGCTGGGCTCTCACATGCCCATTTGAAACCACTATGTCCTTGGCACTCGAGATCACAATTATGTCCTTAAAGCAGACATATTGTGCCTGTGTCTGCTAGAGTTATAATCTATGACACCTGTGGATTATTATGTTAGAAATACAGTTTAGTTAGCAGGCACAAGCACAATAGGTATTCTTTAACAAAGAGTTCAAATTAGAAAAAGCGGAAAGTAAAAAGTAAAAGGATTATGACATTTTGAATATCTATACAATTTAGAAAGACTGCACTACCATCACACATCTGAACTGCCACCACTTTGGAAGACTCATCCTAAAAAAAACACCTCTATTCTTTGACCTCTATTCTCAGCCGCATGCAGGAGAAAGGAGAGAATGGCCCTCTCTGTGGCAAAGATTCTGAAATATCAGAGTGTTTTCAGTTTGAGAGAAGAACTCAGCCTAAACATGCAGGGTTTGTGTGTTAAACATGTGTGAATGAAACAAAACACAACTCTGGGTATGTTTTTGATGAGGAAACAACATTATAACATAGATCAGAAAATAGCCTAATATTACCTAACCCTGCTCTACCCTGCTTTTGATCTTGCCCTATACGCCTTAAATACTTCAGAGCAGTAAAGACCTGATCATCAGGGCTATCTTTTGGAACATTCTTGGAACATTTTTGCTTACCTGAGCTGCCCCACCTCGGAGCGTCTGTCCCGCCAACTCGGAGCGCCTGTCCTGCCAACTTGGAGCTCCTTTACCATCAGCTTGGAGCCCCTGTCAAGCTCCAGCTCCTGTTCCGCCGGCTCGGTCCGCCTTTCCCGCGCCTGCTCAGAGCTCCTGTCCGGTGGATGTCACACTCTACGGCTCCTTCCCGACGTGTCTGTCCTGCACAGATCAATCCGGAGTAGTGTCCCTCACTGTGTGATCTATCTGGCCTCAGTCCCGCTGATTGTCCGCCCTGGATTTTGCGATCCCGGTGTGTTCAATACGGCGGGACGAGTGCCCGGCTGCCTCCGCTGATTGTCCGCCCTGGATTCTGCGATCCCGGTGTGTTCAATACGGCGGGACGAGTGCCCGGCTGCCTCCGCAGCCCTCCAGTGATACACACTCCCCTATGCCGACAGCACGTCCTTGGACTGGATCCCAGGCTCTGGCCTCCCACCGGACTCTTCGCTTGGCGGTGGTGCGCGTCCTGTGGACTCTCGGGAGTTTTATTTGCCTTCTACAACTTCAGCCACATTGTGCTGGTATTCAGTGCCGAGACGCTAGCTTCCTGCTAGCATTCGCTGGTCTGAGGATGCCGCCGCTGCTGCAGTACTCCGCCTCTACCCTCCTCCGGCTCAACAACCGCTGCCTCCCGAACTGCGCTGCTTCTCTTCGGCAGCTTGGACTCCTCCGCGGCTCCCGTCCTCCACATCGGGGATCTGGATGTACTTTTTCGTACCACAGCTCATCTGAAAACGCCATCCCGTCCATCTGGTCCCACCGCTCTGATACTTCCGCATTACGTCATCACAACAACCTACACGTGAGTCGGTCCAACCTCCGCCCTGTTCCACGCGCATCACAACACACTGCCAACTCACGTCACCTGAACTTTTCCCTCCTCAACGCCCGCTCCCTCAGCAACAAGGGACTCATCTTAAATGAGCACATCATAGACAATAAACTGGATTTTCTCTGTTTGACTGAAACCTGGCATAAACCTATAGACTATTTCTCCCTCAATCAAACCACACCCCCCGGATTCTCTTTCGTTGAAAACCCCCATTCTGAAGGGCGCGGCGGCGGCACAGCAGTTATTTTCAAAAAAGACATTAAATTAACCCCTCTCTCTCTCTCAAACTTTCACTCATTTGAATATACTGCTTTCAAACTGTCCGGTCCATCTCCACTTGTAACTGCTGTTATTTACCGCCCCCCAAAGCCCAACCCCTCATTCCTTCCAGACCTCACAGACTTTCTGACTCAGTTAAGTGCCATATCATTCTCCATCCTTCTGCTTGGTGACTTTAATTTCCACATTGACAATGTCAACTCCAAACCCGCTGTTGAATTCATGGACCTTCTCCAATGCTTCAACATCACTCAATATGTCAATTTCCCCACTCACACTCATGGTCACATTCTTGATCTGGTTTGCTCCACTGGTCCCACAATAAACAATCTCTCCAGCCATAACCTCTGCATATCTGACCACCTTGCCATAACCTTCAACATACAAATCCCCCTCACAGCCCATAAAGCAAAACGTACAATAACTTTCAGAAATCTAAAATCCATTGACACTCCTGCTCTTTCTGTTCTTCTCTCTTCCAAACTGGCTACCTCCCCTCCCCCTCTGTCTGAAAACCCTTCTGAACTTGTCACTCATTACAACAACACCCTCTCCTCCTGTCTTGACGAACTGGCCCCCACCAAAACTAAAACCGTCTCCTTCACCCATACTGCCCCCTGGTACACCCCTGAGCTCCATCAAATGAAGTCCCGTAAGCGCCAGCTTGAGAGACTGTACAAGAAATCTGGTCTAACTGTCCATCTCCAAATCTACACAGACTACATACAGCAATACAAAGACACACTAAACTCCGCCCGGTCCAAATATTACTCCAATCTCATCTACTCCGGCTCCAATAACCCCAAAGCTCTCTTTTCCACAATAAACACACTCCTAAAGCCCAATAACAACATCTCATCTTCCTTCACCACTGACAAATGCAACCAATTTTTATCCTTCTTTCAGTCCAAAATAGATTCCATTTACAGTTCAATAGACCTCTCCTCCTCCCACACTGCTCCACCCGATCCTCCTCCGCCCCATCAACTCTCTCTCACTTCACACCCATTTCCCCTGCTTACCTGACAGAACTTTTTTCCGGCATTAAAACTTCCACATGCTCCCTGGATCCCATTCCCTCTCCTCTCATCAAAGCCTGTCTTCCTACACTCTCTCCACTGATCACCCAAATCATAAACTCCTCCCTCTCCTCCGGTTCTGTCCCACAGTCTCTCAAGTTGGCTGCTATCACTCCCATCCTCAAAAAACCCAACCTTGACCCTGATAACTGTGCAAATTTCCGTCCCATATCCAACCTCCCCTTTCTGTCTAAAATCCTGGAACATGTCGTCGCCGCCCAACTCCAAACCCACCTCACCTCCAACAGTCTCTATGAACCCTTCCAATCCGGCTTCTGTCCCAAACACAGCACCGAAACAGCTCTGCTCAAAGTCACAAATGACCTCCTCCTCTCCTCCGACTCCGGCCACCTCTCCTTCCTCATCCTCTTGGACCTCACTGCAGCCTTCGACACAATCAGCCACTCCATCCTCCTGTCCCGCCTCAAAAACTCTCTCAACATCACCGGCTCCGTTCTCTTCTGGCTCCAGTCCTACCTCACAAACCGGCAACAGTTCATCCATACCAACCATTGCTCTTCCTCCATAGCCCCCATGCAGCAGGGAGACCCCCAGGGTTCGGTGCTTGGTCCTCTCCTCTTCATTCTCTACATCCTCCCCCTCGGCAACATCATTCGTCGACACGGTCTCCGCTTTCACTGCTACGCTGACGACATCCAACTTTACATCTCCACAACATCCATCAACCCCAGCATCCACTCCACTCTCACTCACTGCCTAACAGACATCAAAAACTGGATGAATCACAACTTCCTCAAACTTAACAGCGACAAAACAGACTTCATCATCATCGGTCCACACAACATCACCAAATTCTCACAACACTTCACCCTGCACTTTGACAACACCACACTCTCTCCATCCCCACTCATCCGCAACCTCGGTGTGCTCCTCGACCCCACTCTTTCATTTGAACCCCACGTCAAGCACATAACCCGGACTGCATTCTTTCACCTCAAAAACATAGCCCGTCTCCGCCCATCACTCACTTTTTCTGCCGCTGAAACTCTCATCCACGCATTTATCACATCTAGAATCGACTACTGCAATAGCATCCTCTATGGTACACCATCCAAAACCCTCAATAGACTACAGTACATTCAAAACTCCGCTGCCCAGCTCCTTACCCACACCCGCTCACGTGAACACATCACCCCTGTCCTCCACAAGCTCCACTGGCTCCCCGTCCCTCAGCGTATCCACTTCAAAATCCTTCTCATCACATTCAAAGCACTCCATAACCTGGCCCCTCCTTACCTCACAGACCTGCTCCACCACCACACTCCATCTCGCTCCCTCCGCTCCTCCAGCTCTAATCTCCTGTCCCTGCTCTGTAGGACCAAGCTCCGAACCTGGGGAGACAGAGCCTTCTCCATCGCTGCCCCCACCCTCTGGAACTCACTGCCCAAACCCCTCCGTGACTGCTCTGACCTCCCCACCTTCAAAAAAGAACTCAAAACTCACCTGTTCAAAATTGCTTTTAATGATTGATTTTATGTTGTAAATTTTGTGATATTTTATTCTTTTATGAAATGTGAAGCGTCTTTGAGTGTCTTGAAAAGCGCTATATAAATAAAATGTATTATTATTATTATTATTATTATTATTATTATTATTATTATAGACAGGCTTCATCTCTGTCGCACTCGTCTTTGGTTGTACGATGGCTGTTAGGAAAATTGCAGCTTCTAGAAAACTGCTGAGTCCTAGAGCTGTACAGAGAGGCAGTGACTGGAGTCTAAGCCAGAAGAAGTTTATTTACCATCAGTCCTGGACCCACTGAACTTGAATACTCAACACTGTGTGTTAGTATTGGCTATTCAAGCCTGACTATGCTTCCACACAAAGAGGTTTCAATAGGAGCTATGATAAAATGAGAAGAGCATAGCATAGCGCTTATTGGAGATAGCTAAGACTGTAGGACTGTACTGCACATTTCATCCAGACACATATACTTTCGGCGCTGGCGCTGCGTTAGCTGCCCGTCACAAGACGCCAACAAGACGGACAAGCTCGCGGCGCTCGTTAGATTCCAGCGGGAGTACAGGGACGCTAGCATCATTGTTTTTACGGAGACGTGGCTAACTCCGCAAATCCCGGACTCTGCCGTCACAGTGGACAACTTTCACCTGCTGCACGCGGACAGGACGGAAGAGAGCGGGAAGAAGAAGAGAGGAGGACTAACGCTGTTTGTGAACAAGAAATGGTGCAAACCTGGACACTGCACAGTGAAGGAGCAGATGTGTAACAAAGACATTGAACTGTTTGCTGTTAGCATGAGGCCATTCTACCTGCCCCGGGAGTTTTCACACGTCATCACACTGGCTGTGTATATTCCTCCCAGTGCTAACGCGGAGAATGCTTGTGACACTCTGCTCTCCTGCATCGGCTCTCTTCAGACTCAGCATCCACAGGCCCTCTTCCTCACCACCGGGGACTTCAACCATGCACCTCCCTCATCTGTCCTGCCAACATACACCCAGTATGTGACCTGCCCCACAAGAGACAATAAAACTTTGGACTTACTATGCTTTGCCAACGTCAAGGAGGCCTACATCTCATTACCCCTCCCCCCCCGGGAAGAGCAGACCACAACATCATCCATTTGAGGCCTGTGTACGAACCCCTTGTACACAGGCAGCCTGTGGAGCCCTGAGTGGTGAAGAGGTGGACAGCAGAGAGCGAGGAGGCTCTGAGGGACTGCTTTAGCATCACTGTGTGGACAGAGCTCTGCCAGCCTCGTGGGGACGACATCAATGCTATCACGGACTGTATTACAGACTACATCAACTTCTGTTTTGAAAACACTGTACCCTCTCGGACGGTGCAGTGTTTTCCAAACAACAAGCCGTGGATTAACTCCCCGTCACAAATAGGTTTGCCCCTCTCAGCGGCGACACACCCGCTACTTGGACTCGTGAGACTCTAGTGATTGGAAGCTCTATAGTTAGAGACGTGGAGCTGCCAGCGGCATCAGTTAGGTGTTATCCGGGGGCCAGAATGGGTGACATCGATGGAAACCTTAGGCTTCTTAGAAAGAGTAGGCAGAGGTACCGTCGAGTCGTGATTCACGCAGGCGGTAATGACGCCCGGCGGAGACAATCAGAAGTTCTCAAATTGCAGGTACAGGCTGTGTGTGAATTGGCAAAGTCGATGTCGGAGACTGTAATATTTTCTGGCCCTCTACCCTGTCGTGTCAATGCTGAACTGTACAGCCGACAGTCAGCATTTAACTGCTGGCTTTCTAGTTGGTGCCCCCAAAACAATGTAGTTTTTGTCGACAATTGGAGTGCGTTCGAGGGGAAGCCCGGGCTCATACGCATGGATGGTGTCCATCCGACTTCGGCGGGCACATCTCTTTTAGTCAGAAATTTGACCGATAGTCTTAGTCGTCTAAAGTGACAGGGAAAAAGTGAGGAGAGTGCGCAGAGGAGAGTTAGTGGAAAATCCTGCTCCTCTGTTACTGACGCTAGGCTCTCGCCCGCTCTGTCACAAATCAAGTATTCAGAACCTAGTCAGATAGAGACTGTGCCTGTCCCTCGAAAAAATAAAAATAAAAATACATTTAAAAGACCAAAAAACTTAATACAAATACCAACTCATGATACTAGTCAGCCTCTAAATAAGTGTGTAAAGTGTGGACTGCTAAACATAAGGTCGATTTCTTCTAAATCCTTTTTAGTCAATGAATTAATTCAGGACCATAACATTGATATTTTGGCCCTGACTGAAATTTGGCTTCAACCTGGTGATTTTGTGAGATTAAATGAGTCCACACCTCCAAGTCATGTCAATTTTCTGAGTGCCAGGAGCACAGGTCGAGGTGGTGGTGTTGCAGCCATTTCTCATTCTGGCTTGTTGCTTTGTCCTAAAACTAATAAAGCGTTTGGCTTGTTTGAAAGCCTCAGTCTATCAATAATCTGCCATAATTGGAAAAACCAAAAAGGTGTTTTATTTATAATAATTTACCGACCTCCTGGTCCTTATTCAGAGTTTTTCACAGAGTTCTCGGATTTTGTGTCGGGTTTGGTTGTAGACTGGGACAAAATTATGATACTTGGAGATTTTAACATAAAAACCAATCTGAAAGATGATTGTCTAAACAAAGCCTTTAGCGCTCTTTTGAATGACATCGGTTTTACTCAAAGTGTAAATCAGCCCACACACAGTCATAAGCACACATTGGATCTTGTTCTAACATATGGCATAGAGATCAGTGATCTAAAAGTCCTCCCACAAAATCCTATATTATTAGATCATTTTTTGATTACCTTTCAGTTTATTCTTAAAGATTTCTCTGTTCACCACAATAAAATAATAACTAAAAGAACAATTTCTGAAAAAGCTGTTACTAAATTCATAGAAATAATTGGGCCAATATTTAATGATATGTCATGGTTTAGATCCCATCAAAAGTGACCAATTTGTTGATAAGACCATGGATTCTTTGAAAACTGCCCTTGGTGCAGTTGCTCCACTAAAACAGAAAGTTGTCAGGCCAAGGCGATCTGCTCCATGGTATAATGAAAAATTGCGTGCACACAAACAAAAGGTTAGGAGAATTGAGAAAAGTTACCGTAAAGCACACTCAGTGCAGTCTTTAAAAGCATGGAAAACCTGCCTTTTGTCCTATAAGCAGGCGTTGCGTGCGGCCCAAACCAGTTACTATTACAATCTAATTGAAGTAAACAAAAATAATCCTAGGTTCTTATTCAGCACTGTAGCCAGGCTGACAAACTGCCACAGTGCAGTAGAACCTTCAGTCCCAATTACCCTCAGTTCTGAGGATTTCCTGACATTTTTTAATAATAAGATCATTACTATAAGAGATAAAATACATGAAATTGCTCCTACTTTTAATTCTGAACAAGTTCAAGCTGTAAGAGTAGGGTCTCAATTATTAAACTCATGTTCAGTTTTGGTGGGATCTGAATTATCCTCACTTGGTCCAGTTTTTGAGAAATTTGCCATTCTAAATCATGCAGAATTAACTTCTGCCTTTATGTCCTCTAAATCCTCAACTTGTATGTTAGACCCAATCCCAAGTAGACTTTTCAAAGAAATTCTCCCTCTAATTATTGATCCTATTCTTAATATAATAAATACTTCACTGGAAAGTGGTTACGTGCCTCAGTCTTTTAAATATGCAGTAATTAAGCCGCTCCTAAAAAAGCCTAATCTTGATCCTGACCTCTTAGCCAATTACAGACCTATTTCAAATCTTCCGTTTATTTCTAAAATTCTGGAGAGAATTGTAATTAAACAGCTTTGTCGTCATCTGCAGGAAAATAATTTATTTGAAAAATTTCAATCTGGATTCTGAACTCATCATAGCACTGAGACAGCCCTGGTTAAAGTAACAAATGATTTGTTATTGGCTGCTGACAATGGTCAGGTCTCAATACTGGTTCTGTTGGACCTCAGCGCAGCTTTTGACACAATCGACCACAACATTCTACTGCAGAGGTTGGAATGTGATGTGGGCATCAGAGGAACTGCCCTCAACTGGTTTAAATCCTATTTATCCGATAGGTACCAGTTTGTAAATGTAAACCAGAGCTCCTCACAGTGCTCTAAAGTAGCCTACGGTGTGCCACAGGGTTCAGTTCTGGGTCCAGTTCTGTTTACCCTTTATATGCTACCGTTAGGCACGGTATCCGTTAGGCACGGTATCGATTTCCACTGTTATGCAGATGACACCCAGCTGTACCTATCAATGAAACCTGATCAGACTAATCAAATTGAAAGGCTTAGTGACTGTGTGAGGGACATAAAAATATGGATGACCTTTAATTATTTACTTCTTAACCCTGAAAAAACTGAAGTCATTCTATTAGGCCCTAAACACCTATGAGACTCTATTGTGGTTTTGTCCCGGCCTGCAGCTGGGCTCGATGTAAAGTTTGACTCTCTAACTGAGCAGATAATCACATTGGACAATGTCAGTGTAGCCTCCAGCTCCACTGTAAGAAATCTTGGAGTCCTATTTGATCAAGAGCTCTCATTTAAAGCACACATAAGCCATGTCTGTAAAACGGCTTATTTTCATTTACGCAATATAGCCAAAATTAGAAATGTACTGCCAAAAAATTATGCTGAAAAACTTGTCCATGCTTTTGTCACTTCGAGGTTAGACTACTGTAACTCCCTGCTTGCAGCTTGCCCTAAAAGCTCTATAAAAAGCCTTCAATTGGTTCAAAATGCAGCAGCAAGAGTACTAACAGGTACTAAAAAACGAGAGCACATTACTCCAGTATTAAAAAATCTTCATTGGCTTCCTGTTGAGTTTAGAGTAAAATTTAAAATTCTTCTTCTAACCTATAAAGCTGTAAATGACATGGCCCCTTCCTACATTAAAGATGAAATTGTACCTTATCATCCTAACCGTTCACTCCGCTCTCAAAATGCTGCACTACTGGTGGTTCCTAGAGTCGCTAAAAGCTTTTAGGTACCAAGCACCCTTGTTGTGGAATCAGCTCCCTGCTCATGTCAAAGAAGCTGACACAGTCTCTACATTTAAGATTAGGCTCAAAACGTTCCTCTTTTAATTAGCTTATGGTCAGGTCAGTTAGGAACAGAAACGAAACCCATAGGCCTAGTTAAGCTGCTCTAGGAGATATATTACTGGGGAAAGTATGGCAACTTGAGCACTGTCCTCTGGTTTCTCCTACTTTTTCTCCTCCTACTGTTAAGATTATTCAATTACTAGTTCATTCGTAGTCTGTTCTTTGCTATTCACATGTTGTCCCTGTCCCACTCCTTTTTGGGGAGTGTAACTGTTTCAGATGCTGCTGTTCCAGTTTGGACCGCTGCTGTCCCCTAGTGTCGAGGACCTGGACCCCTCCTCTCCTTCCCTATCCTGGATTAACTGTCCTCGTCCTGCTAGATTAGTAGTTTCATCTGCCTGTCCGTCCTTAGGAGTAGGATCTCTCCTTCACTGTGGTTCTCCTCGAGGTTTCTCCGTTTTCCCATTGGGTTTTTTGGAGTTTTTCCTTGCCGAGAAGGAGGGTCTAAGGACAGGAGATGCTGGGACAATCACCAATTTGCCTGCTTGTTGTTGAACATTCTGTATTTTTGTTTTATGAATGTTTCTTCTGCTTTATTAATCAACAATTTTGTGAAGTCTGCCGAGATAACTCTTGTTGTGATTTTGGGCTATACAAAAATAAATTGAATTGAATTGAATTGAATTGAGTCCTCCGCCCGTCCAGACAGAGGGAGACCAGCAGTGGGTGAACGATCTGAATTCACACTTCCTGAGGTTTGATCAATCACCCACCCCTCCCCCCGCACCGCTGCATGGGCTCACCTTGTCTCCTGCACAAAGACCCAGACTGCCACCTCTTCACACCTCTGCCTCAGCCCCCCAGCCCCCGAATCCACATCAAGAACTCAGCCAGACCTCCAGCACACGCCTCCGCTCTTTGTGTTTCACAACAGCTCAGGTTAGGAGACAACTGAGCCAGATAAGGAGTAGGAAAGCTGCTGGACCAGACGGGATCAGCCCCAGGCTCCTTAAGTCCTGTGCAGATGAGCTGTGTGGAGTTATGGAGCATGTCTTCAACCAGAGCCTGAAGCTGAAGGTGGTGCCACAGCTCTGGAAGACCTCCTGCCTCCGCTGCTCCTGACGGACAAGCTGGAGTGGGCAGGAGTGGACTGTGACCTGGCTGAGTGGATCCTGGACTACCTCATAAACCCCAGTTTGTGAGAGCCCAGGACTGTGTGTCTGACCTCATGACCTGCAGTGTGGGGGCACCCCAGGGCATGGTCCTCGCACCCTTCCTCTTCACCTTCTATACTGCAGACTTCAGACATAACACGGACAGCTGTGTCCTGCAGAAGTTCTCTGATGACTCCGCCATCATTGGTCTCATCACGGACGATGACGACATGGAGTACAGAGGACTAATGCAGGACTTTGTGGACTGGTGTCACCGGAACCACCTTCTCATCAACGCGGGGAAGACCAAGGAGATGGTGGTGGACTTCCGCAGACGCCACTCTACTGCCCCCCCACCAGTGAACATCCAGGGAAGAGACATTGAGAGAGTGGACTCTTACAAGTACCTGGGTGTGCATTTGAACAATAAACTGGACTGGACTCATAACACAGATGCACTGTACAGGAAGGGCCAGAGTCGGCTCTATCTCCTGAGAAGACTGCGGTCCTTTGGCGTGAGAGGGCCACTCCCGAGGACCTTCTATGACTCTGTGGTGGCATCAGCCATCCTGTATGGTGTGGTCTGCTGGAGCAGCAGAGGGAGAAGAAGAAACTGGACAAGGTCATCAAGGTCATCAAGAAGTCCAGCTCAGTCCTGGGCTGTCCTCTGGACTCGGTGCAGCAGGTGGGGGACAAGAGGGTCCTGGCTAAACTCATGTCTATGCTGGACCATGAGTGTCACCCCCTGCAGGACGCCCTGTCTGCTCTGGAGAGCAGCATCAGTGACAGACTGATTTACCCTCTCTGTGTTAAAGAGAGATTTCGCAGGTCTTTCCTTCCTGCTGCTGTCAGACTGTACAATGAACAATGCTAGTCATGTGTCATCTCCATAGTAATAATAACAATGTGCAATATTATTTAAAGTCACTTATCTGCTACTTATTTATTTAACCACCACTGTCCATCGCTGCACTGTACACAATCATCTGAGTCACTTTATTGTAGTAATATTATATATTACTATACTGGAGTCACTTTAACTGCTGTTTGTTCACTGCTCAGAATCAAAGACACTTCTTGTGCAACATTCCTGTGCCTTTTTAGCTTTACAGTGTTGTGTTTTTTAGTTGATTGTAAATACTTATTATTATTTATCTTGATTTTGATGCATGCTCTTATTTTCCTACTGTTTCTGAAACTTGCGTTGTGACACTGCAATTTCCCCATTGTGGGACAAATAAAGGATTATCTTATCTTATACTCCAGTCAGAGAGTGAAGGAGAACACCTGAATAGATTTGTGTTTTAATGTCCTTTCTTGTATATTTCTGGTTATCTGTAAGAACATTTAAATCATATTACTAACTGAAATGACTGTCACAGAGTAGTAATAGCGAGCACATATAATCAGCATATGCATAACTGTTAAACGGTTTACATCAACAATGGTAACAGTAACAGCGTTACCATGGTGCCCCCTGGGGACCCCTGAGCTGCCTAAAAATGCCTGAACTAACTCAAAACATTCCCCACCATCATACATCTTTCTTTGCAGACGGCCATCGTGTAGTGGACACTCCTCTTAACATAAACCAGACTGTACATTTTGCCTAATGTTACACCAGGCCTCTGCTGTTCAGGAGGTTCATAATACGTACAGCCAAATTCAAAAGTAAATGTAAACATGTGACTCTCCCCATACATTACAAGTCAAGCCATACAAAGTCATTCAGATGAAGGACACAGATTTTCTAAACTTTCAGACATGTCTTCAAGGCCCACCACAGAGTGGCCAGTAGTATTGAAAGAGAGGCTCCAAAAGGGGTAAATCCTATTTAACTGAAACTGTAAATAAATATTTCAAACTCTATACTCTTCTATAAAAGGCCTGAACAGAAACAAATACATAGAAGAACAAAGAAATAATCAACTACATAAGTTACTTTTTCAACCCTCTGCAGCTCAGATCTTTTCATGTTATGTCATCTGTTATGTCAAAACTAACAAAAATGTCCACACTATTGTAAATGCACACAGGAAAAATACTGAGCCCAAAATGCATTGTTTCAGCTGTTTATCAGGGCTTTCTGAATGTTTGCTTTCTCAACTGATGTCCATTCACTCTGAACACTGCAATGCATAATGTAAGATGGAAAATAAAGACATTGTTTTAAGCAAAGTCTATAATAAATAAATAATAAAATAAAATACAAAAATTGAACTTACTTAAAATCCCATCCATTTTAGACTTCTTGAGGACTCTTCCCTTCAGGTATCTTCCTGTGCTGTTCACTCCTCTGCTGTTCACTCCGCAGCTGATCACTCCTCTGCTGTTCACTCCTCTGTTGTTCACTCCTCTGTGGAGAACAATTCATCAAAAAGAAGAACCCTAACCCTCTCTGGCTTTGACATGGATAGCCACCAGGCAGGTGGATGAAATGTACAGACCACTATCAGAATATACTTCTTGCATCCTTATATTTTTTGTTGGTGACATATTTATGTGGGGCAATATTTGGTCCATTTTATCCACAAAGGAACATATTGCATCAATGTGGTCAGCACCTGCAAAAGAAAATAAAACACACATGAAGGTTAAACTCCAAATGAGTCATTGAATTGCTTTTTATTGCATTAATCATTCACTCCCCCACACCTAGTGGAAAGCTATTTCTTCAGCCACAGCCAACCTGCACCGTATACCTCTCTGACCAGCACCAAACGCTCGCACACACACCACAGGACATAGAGCTGTATTCTGTATCACATGAACCATTTACTTTGATTTAGTAATTAAAACATACTTACTCAAAATATCCAGCATGTCTAGTTCATCATTTTTTTCCTTCAACCTTTATCA
Organism: Taenioides sp. WSHXM2023; assembly: GCA_029959045.1. Lineage (NCBI taxonomy): Eukaryota > Metazoa > Chordata > Actinopteri > Gobiiformes > Gobiidae > Taenioides > Taenioides sp. WSHXM2023. The sequence goes on along the minus strand of CM057104.1, from coordinate 26,784,657 downwards.
CCTCTGCCTCACATTTGGTGCATCGTTTCCAGACTTTAGGCGACCATAATGTCTCATTAAGAGAAGAAGGCTCAAACTGGTCTAGGAGAAATACAGAAAAGCTTGTGGGGATCTCTTTTGTCTATTTTCTGTCCTCTGGAACAGCCTCTGTTTTATCAAATCACTGTAAGCTTATGCAATATAGATGCCAGTAACTGTCAATGTTTATGACCATTTATGGCCACTGTGGAACATTCTAGGCACATCTCCATGGAGACAAGCAGATGACAGACCCTCCATGAGACAATTTACACAGTGCAGCTTTAAGGCTGGTTTATAGTCCAGCATCAAATCAATGGACCGGCACCTCAGTACTGCACGTGTGCGCTCTGAGCTCCTCTCACTACTTTTAATTATACAGAATACTCACGGCCACTGAACCAGAGCTGAACCATGTGCAGTCTGAGCCCGGGGTTAAGGTGACTTGAGTTGTAACTGTTCCACACTACGAGAATGAAGCAGCTGCAAGTGTCTTCAACTTCTCTCTCCGTACAGTTGATGGTTAGATATATTGTGTTGAATTTTACAAGACCAAACTAGAACCTGACCCTCCCCGCTTGTGTATTTGTGACCTGGACTTTTTAAGAACAACAATTTACAAAATCATAGTTAGTATTTAGACTTTAAAGGACGTGCAACCCAAAGCATAGGGCATGAGACTTACAGGGCTTTCACATGCTTAAAGCTAACAAAAAACAGTTATACTTTTCATTAAATCCTGTTCAAATATAAATATAATTTAATCTGTTATATATCTACTCCCCTACTGCTATCCAAATAATCAGAAGCTCTGTGCCACATGAACCGGATCGTCTCCTCTTTGTCTCAGTGGGGCTGAGTCAGTGTCAGGTTCACACACAGGCCTCGACCCAGCAAACAGAACACGGCTGTGGGTGTGAGCCAAGCTGGAAATGAGGCCCCAGGGACACCTACACCACCTCCTCCTCCTGAATAACTTATGGTTCTTCACACTTTGCCCACAAGGTCTACTGTGTAGCGTCACTACTAGTCTTTGACACTAGTGTTCTCTTCTCACAGCAAAAAGGGGCAGGTTCATTTGACCTCTTTATGTTGTCTAGTATGAAAGTGGTGTGTACAAGAGTGTTGGTGGTAGTTCATGGGGCTGATAGCACAGACTGGCAGCCCACTGAGTGTGGAATGAATGAGGAATGCACAAAGTTGTAATACAACAGGTGGAAGCAAGCAAGTAAGGCAGAGACTAAAGAGGCCTAACACCCTTTGCTTTATGTATATATGCAGTGTTTTTTCAGGTAAAAATAGTGTAAAAATGAAGTTTTTAAAGTAACTTCCCCAACACTGTTTATATGTATTATTGTAATCATACCAATAGTATGGTAAGGTAGACTTTATTGTCCCTGTAGGGAAATTTGGCCTCTGCTTTTGACTGATCCTTCAATGTTGCTGGAGCAACTTGTCAGGAGCAAAAGAACAAATACAACAAGATAAACAATGCATAACAAACCTTTAACACAATTAAAGCAATACAGCAGTGCATCTTCTGTTGCAGATTAGGTCATACATCTTCCAGTCCTTGTGTAGCACGCATAGTGACCTGAAGGACCCTTTGACAGGCCTCCTCAGGAAGCTATGATGGCCCTGATAGCAAAGGTCTTCCCTCAGAGGAAGTCCAGCATCAAATCAAATAATGACAAGATGGTCACTCTGACAGGGTAAATTATATGTTGTGGTGGGGTGCCATCAAAGTCAGTATCCATCCACTACAGATCCCAAAGGCTGAAGCTGGCTATCCCTGTCCTTGTTTCACTATAGTCTCCAGGTGAACGAGGCCAGTATACAGTGGGTCAAAGGAGGGAATGGAACCTTGCCATCTTCTGGGTAATCGAATGAAAATTGTTATAGAAATATCTTATTATATTGTAAACTGGCAACATTTCTCAAAGTTTTCTATATGACTGTGGAGATGTAACACAGGGCATCTAATTGGAGGGCCCTTGTCTTCTACAGCACCATACTGAATTATGTTGCTAGTACCTTCTTGGCCTCTTGTAACAAGGGTAACTGATATCGTTCCTCCTGCCACTTTAATTGGGTGTGGGTTCTTTCCTTTTAACTTTTCCTTGTTTGGTGTGGGCTAATGGCCCTGTAGTGGCAGCTGTAGGGGGGCGGTGCTTCCTTTTTAAAAACCCTGTGTACCTTCTCTCTCTCTCTCTTTCTCTCTCTCTCTCTCTCTCTCTCTCACTCTCACTCTCACTCTCACTCTCACACTCACCCTCTCACCCACCCTGTTGTCGTCTCTTTGTCCAGGTTAGTAGGAAGCAGCTTACCACATGGCACCTATAGGGCTATTAAAGGGATGTTAATGTTAAATTGGGCCTTTAATTAGATTTAATTTTGGTGGTTAGACTAAATATCTGTATTGAGGCTCCCTCTCTCACACCCTGTTGTCGTCTCTTTGTCCAGACAAGGTCCCAGGGCAGTCCTAAGACACGTCGGCTGCTCCGTGAGTGAAACTGAGTCACGCTGGGGACAAGGCACCACACCAGCCATACCAGCCATCAATTGCTTGCCATGGAGCCACGCTAGCCGACCAAACGCCTGGACCTCTGGACGAGCCCTCTAAGCTTTTAACCTTTTTAACAAACTCCTTAATGGACTTCCCCACCCTTGTGACATGCTGGTTCTCCTTTTAAATTAAAACTGCTGCAGATTATTGTAAATTAAATCATTGAAATTAAAGTCTACTGTCTATAGTTCTCTGGTGATCCACAATATCTGCTGTGTGTAGGGGGCGTTACACTCTCACCCACTGTGCAAATTGATTTGACCATCTGGATGATTGATTGGCAGAGTCATTGACAACTCTGTGGCCTGAAGGATCACAGTAATTGCTGCTTAAACTCTGGGGGGGGAAGACACTTTTCTTCATTGATTTGTTCAGACATTGTAGACAAGGGCCAAATAGGTATGGTACTTCCTGTTTTGGAGCCCCGTCACTTTTCCACAGCGTTGTCTGAGAGACAGCTTCTGTAGAATGCTAAATATTTGAGGTGGGAGCAGTAAGATATACATACTACAAGCAAAAGAAAATTCAATTACGTCAACTGGACAAAGGTTTTGGAGTGAAGACATTTTGCTGGTGCTCCTAGCAGCTTCTTCTGTTCTATTCCTACTGTTATTCTACATATACCGGCATTTGATATACCTTAGCTCTTTTGGACACAAACTGTCATTTGCCAGTATCAGCAGAATATGGCCCTTACTGGAAAATGAAAAAAATGGGCAAAGTACAAACTCGAGGCACACCGACTGAAAACATTTAAAGTCCTTTATTGCATGAGGAGGGACGCCAACGCGTTTCAACCAGCAAAATGGTCTTTGTCAGGATAAGGGTGAAACAAACCTTTAATAGTTTCTTTGTAATAGTTTCATTCTTTAATAGCCAATTTTTATATTTTCCAGTAAGGGCTACATTCTGCTGGGATTTAAATTTAACTCTCATAGAACACCTGTACTGTTATTATTATTATTTTTTTTTTTTTTTATGACCCAGTGAACCTGCCTCTTCTCTTCATGTGATGTCATTTGTCCATGTTCTCATCTGTAGTAAGTCACTGTGACAGGAAATTCACTCATCTCTCAAAGGGGGATCTGAAATATTATAATGTTATGTGATTCCTGAGTGTGAGTGTCACTTTCTTGGTAATCTTGAAGCTTCCGTCAGACTTCCCGTCAAAGCAAAATCCAAAAAACAGTCCATCTGTGCCGCCTGTTGTGTTTTACTGAGGTGTATAGTACAGACCTTTGGGACAAATCCTCTCTCCTCCTTGTAGTCTAAACAAAAGATGACTTTTTTTTAAAAAGATACTTTAAAGATATTACTTACATAAAAGCCTACCTTTATAATGCTGGTCTTTAAAGCGGCCCACATGTGTGAAAGTGATTAAACAGAGTGCCACTGCCTCTCTGCTGTTACGCATCAATCACAAACTGTTGAATCATGTAATACAGTATTTCCCTGTGGAGTTACTGGACTCCTCCTTGGAAAAAGCCTGCAGAGCTCAGTGGTTCCTGGGGTTCATTGTGCTGTGCTCTGAACCACAGCTGTAGACAGGTGAAGGAGTGTCATACAGGGTTCCCACACAAAAATGGCCAAATGTCCTGACAGTATATTTTGTTTTGTTTTTTTTTTTTCAATTTCTCCACACTTTGCTTTGCTCTATTAAGATAAGATAAAATAAGATATGCCTTTATTAGTCCCACAGTGGGGAAATTCCAGTAGAAATAAACAGCATCACATAAGGACAGTGGGAGGAGAAAAAAAAAAGAGAACCGCCCCCAGACCATGCTCCTAACGGGGCATTGTATGGAGTGAGTACACAAAATAAAAACACCTCCGAGCGTCAGCTACATAGTCAAACCACAATACAAACATTCCACAGGACTAGCAACAGGGTAGGGGAGGGGTGTGGAGGAAGTCCAATGTAGGCAAGCAGACATCCGGATCCTGCATCCACTGATGGCGCTTATACAACGGACCCGCCCACCCGGTCAGGGGTACGAAGCTGCGAGGGGTTGGGGAGGGGCCAGGCTCCCTCCGCTGTAATCTCAGGGCGATATGACACCAGCCCAGCCTTGGTCGTGACCGATGCTGGCTTGGGGAGGCCAAAAGATAAGATTGGGATGTTTTGGTTTTAGAGCGAGCAGCTGCATCAAATTTCCACAAAACTGCTTTCTTGACCATTGGTCTCAAGGTCATCCCATCCCTCTATGCAAAGCAACCAAACGTCTCAGAGATGTTAACCATGTTGTTACAGCCAAAGTTCCGTCCATAAGGCTCAAAATCACAGTTTGAGTATTGGCAGCTTTGCCCATCGTTTCAATCAATCCGGGCAGCCAAGTGGGGCTTTGAACAGCTGCCCTGGTACTCCGATTTTTCTTAGAAGATAGGGCCACGCCTAATCCAATCAGCAGAAGTCCTGTAATCATGGTTCCGAATAAGTATAAATCCTCTATGTCCTCTACGGAAAGCGCTGACAGACACCCAATTGTGTATCTGGCAGCGTAGGTTCCCGCAGGGCACACGGGTTCGCCCGATCCTGCTTGAAAAGTGGTGTCAATAGCGTTCAGAGACCAATTTATCAAATCCATAATTAATTTGGTTATGGAGAGAAAAGCGGAGAGAGTCACTCGAAGAAAACTAGACCAGACGAGACATAGAGCAAAGCAGGGAAAAGGGTCAGGAGAGGAGAGAGAATGCGACCGCCCCCGCCAAGAGCCAAGAGAGAAGAGGATATTCAATTGGATATTCAAGCAGTAAAGACTGAAGTTTTAAAATAACACCTATAATCCAGCAACATGAAATGACATTACTTTATTTTACACAGTTGGAGACAGATGGAGAAAAGGCACAGTCCCTCACCCTGTCCCAGACAGTAGTTTCTGTATCATGAATGGTGCAATATTACAACGGCAGAAAGTACTAAGAGGGCGGGGCTAACAGTTCAAACTAAAACATGTTCCTCACTTACAGTTTGAAATCAAGTACAGTGTGTTGTGCTGTCCTGCTTAGATTTGTGTGTCCAATCAGTTCATAAGTATGGCATAAGTATACAGCAGCTAATTAAAAAGGAAAAAAAGTCCTATTTCCTTCAGAGACAAGAGGATGTTATGTTTTGGTATTTTTGCCTTGAGTAAAGCCATATTCAAAGCCCTCCTCAGCTGTACCATTTTATTTCGGCAAATATAGCATTTTCAAAACAATAAAAAGGTAACATGGTGATTTAAATATGTGCTAGCAGTAATACTGAAGAGCAATACCACTCTTTGACACAAAATTTGGAGAAATCCCAGATAATGATGACATATATGATATAGTGATATAAAAGTCTGTACTTGGACTATTCAGAGCGAAACAACACAATGGATTCTTTCCACCTTTGTGTTTGCATTGCCATTGTTTGCTGTAGTGGATACAGATCAGCATTACCAAGAAACTGGCTCGAACACATTGCTCATATCCTATGCTCATATCCTATCTAACAGAGTACATATGGGACATTACACTGGGTTCATGATTTACATTAATGGTAATACACAAATCCCAGGGAAATGTGTATGTATACCCTTCACGTTTGTGCTCAAACATCAGGTCCAAATAAGATAAATCTTTCAATATTAGATCAATGGCTGAAAGGTTTATATAGGCTAATTTAGATTACTCAACTACTCAACAACTATGGAGAAGAATAGGATCCCTTTCCAGGATATTAATGCTGGCTAATCTAATGTCCCCACAAAGCATGCAAAGCTAGCGTGTGTGTAAGGTGAGAGGTGTAGCAGTAACAGCAGCACCTGGATGGACAGGTTTGTGTTCTGAATGGGGTCAGGTATCACAACAGAAGAACATCCCACGGCATCTGAGACAATTACACACACATACCAGAGGTCCTCTGGTGACAGTGCTTTCTGCTATGAGGCACAGTGGTTCAGTGGCTAGCTTCTTGTGTGTGGAGTTTGCATATAGGTTTCCTTTGGGCTCCCAGTTTTCCTCCATCAACCCAAAATATGCACCATAGGTAAAATTCTCCAGCTAAGGTCATCCTGACCAAGGCTAGCTCAAGATCTGGAGATGTCCCCTTGACAGGTTGCCCCAGAGGAATTGTACAAAAGATACATTTCCTTATGAGGACAGTTAAGTGTACCTTACCTTACCTACGTACCAAATTGTTATCATATTATACAGTGTTGTGATACCACATTAATACAATGGACGTATAAACCCAGCTGCATTGAAAAAGTGTGGACTGTGCTTCAAGTCAATGTATTTACTTAAACTTTTATTTACACAAGAATCAAATAATTTACACTGTGGCAAAAGAGAACATACAAATACAAAAGGTACCAGGGATGGGACAAGAGCTCATGCCACAAGATCCCATGAGACAAAATGACCACAAGACTGTGCACACATGGAAAAAAAAAATTAAATTAAATTAAATTAAAAAATCTATGATTATATTTGGATTAGACAAAAAGGGTTAAGTTCTGGTGAGTTACATTTCATGACATGCTGTTTTTAAAATGAAAAAAAAAAAAGAAAAGAAAAGAAAAAAAAAAAATATATATATATATATTAAATTAAGGAAATCAAAAATGGCGAGGCCAAATTGCAAACTGAAATGCACAATTGATGCATTATAAATAATCTCAAAATCTCATCTTGTCTCGTTCTTGTGTCTAGTCCTATCCCTAGAAAGTATATGTGTAACTGAGTACTGTGCACAGCTCTGAAGGCGCAAGAGCGTTCCCTGATTCACAAACAGTCCATCCACATGAACTGCTCAAAGTGTCTGTAGTGAGCGCACTGTAAACATGTCCTGGAGGAGCACACTTGAACCACCTCTGCAGCCGCTCCTGCAACACAAACACAGGCTTAGTTTGGACCCATAGTCTGCTTAGTTGACCAGCCAGAACTACAGAGGACAAAGAAACTGAATTTCTGCAAAATCAACAATAGAAGCAATAATAATAAACTCTTTTGTTCTGAATGAGAATTTTGGAGAGGAGATGTCTTCTTAATTTGAACAGAATGTAGAAGGCTGGTCAGGCAACAAATGCACTTTGTTTTACAGCTGTTGTTTTTTCCACTTAAGTAAAAATTAATGCCCTTTCCTGCCCATAGCCCAGGTCTGGCAAGTATGTGCGCTTAGCAATGCTGTCAATCAAACCTGTTATCAGTTATGCCATATCTTGATTAATAGACAAAATTTCATAATAAAAAAACACCAAGATCATGTAGAGTGGGTTAATACGAACATTTCAAGGTCAGATCAGAGCCGTTAGAGAGAGGGGCCACAATTTTACAAAATGAATTTGGAATTGATGGAGCAGGAGCGTGCACAGTCTCACTTCCTATCCTAGCCATCATGTTCCTTTGGAACATGATGGCTCGGAGGTTAGCTAAGTCCATATTCATATGGTCTATAAACCAGCCAAGTTTTCTAGTTGAAATGCCCCATTACATTTCAACTAGAAATGTAGTTGAAATGTGTAGTCTTTACATGCCCCATTATAGCATGTAAAGACTACACATAGTATCCACCCTTTTATTACACACTTGATGAATAGACTGGAGCTGTGTCACAAAGGTGCACCATGTAGATTAGCCCCATGTAAACAGTATTTAGACTATTTGAGCCTCTGCACTTGACCATGTGTATGTGCGTGTATGTGCATGTGTGTGTATGTGCGTGTGTGTATGTGCTTGGATGTGGTAAAGGTTACATATGTTTCCTAATCAGTTAAGAGTTGGTGCAACACACCCTTTTGTCAAATGTGTCCTCAGATGTCTCAGGCATAATGCAACATACACCCATTAGTACACAGGGTGAAACATGGAAAATTTTAGACACTTTGTCAAGGCCAGATCTTTTTTTATTGATCACTTTGGGTCTATTTTACAAAATGTCCCCTTCAAATAATGATGTACTAGACATTACATTATATCACACAATTATCAATATTGCTCTATTTGCCAAAAAACATTTTTATAGCAGATTTTCTCTCATTGCCATTTGACACAAAAAGGCCAAATTTCTTCCCCCAAAGTCTTCAGTCTGCTCCAAACCCTTTTTTCTTGACAGGGTATTGACTGTAGCTCTTTTGATTAAAATTAATTGACTATTTGAAATACTGCATCTCAAAACAAATGTGATATACTGCACAGACCTACACACAAGTTACTATGTAATAACATGTGATTACATGGTTAATTTTGCCTCATCTTAGTTTGGCCAGGTCAAAGTTCAGTAAAAAAAATCTCATATCTTAATTTATCATGTTCATTTTTTGAACAATTGTATAAACAATTCTATATTTCTGTATTTAAAACATTCTACGCTATTTTCATGAATATTAACAGAACTTTAAGGTCATTTTATACAAAAAAAGTCAAATTTCTTCTGTCTGCCACATGCTTTTACTGACAGACGATTGGCCATTCAAAAGACCCAAACTGATCACACTATTTGAAATGACTGGATCTTGACTGAAATACACTTGGACCACCCTTATCTTATCTGTGGAGGCTCTGCTCAAAACACCGCCTGCAGTTGAAGCTGCTCAGAGAGTTAGTGGTGACTAAAACGTGTTTGCAAATTATAGCACAATATAATGGAAGAATATTTCATATCACACCCAAAGCAAACAGTGACCGGTCAGGAGCGATAGGATACAGTCCAGCCTTCTGTCCACTCACAACACAAACATGCACCAACCTTTTTAAGTGCATATATGATTTTCATGGTTTTCTAATTCTTACTTGGTTTGGTGGGATTGTTCCTGTGCTAAATATTTATCATAGCTAAATTGCCGTTTAGAGAATAAAGTAAAAGAAAAATACAAAACCTCTAGCTTTGTCATCAAGATGAAAAATTCCATCCAAAATGCAGGGACAATGTTTTTTCATGGCGGATATCAATAGTTTAGAATCCAGAGCAACCGATGGTTGATAAGGCCGATATTTAGGGTTGACAAATTATGTCCTTTTAATTTACGACAAATTCACCTACAGCGCCTTTTTTCCACAAACCTTTATGAGAGCTGTGTAGTCACTTTTTAAGGAGTTATCTAATTGCATTTAAATGTTCAAATAAAGCTATGTATGTACTCATGAGGCAGCAGGTCAGACAAAACTAAATATCAGCCTGTGCTGGATGTCATATCTGCTGCCCATGTCCAACCAGGAAGTACAACAAGAAGGAAGTACAACAAGAAGTTAACTAAAAAAATAGGCAATTATTTATATATATTTTTTACTATGTTTTAGTCAAATGAATAGTCGAACCTGTCACATGGCCAGCTGATAATAATTTAAGAGTTATTACAACATTACAAACATTAGTGCAAACATTAGTGCCATATTACGCAATTTTCTGATCTGTGTTACAATGTTTTTTTCTTCATCACAAACATACCTGGAGTTATGTTTTGTTTCATTGACACGTTTAACACACAAACCCTGCAGATTTAGGCTGAGTTCTCCTCTTCTCTCTCAAAAAAAAAAAAAAAAAAAAAAAAAAGTGACATTACAATTTTCAACCAGGGAATTCCAGAACTGTTAACTAGCAAAACTCCTCTAATGTAGGCCTACAAAGAAATTATTATCTGATATAAAATAAATATAAAAATCACCTTTATTTTGTTGAAATAATGTTTTAAGTATCAGGGAAAAAAAAGTGTTTCGTGTGTAAACTTTTGGATAGAATTCTTCCTATTATTTCCTGTAATTTTCAACAAATTGCTAATTTTCAACAAATTAGAGAACATCCAAACCTGTCATACACCCTTTAAGTGGCAGTTTGTGAAGAAAAGTAGAAAACAAAAAGTACAAAAACTGATGTGAGTAACATGTCATTAACACAGAAACACGGAATTTATACACAAGGAAGGCATTTTTCTGATAGTTTAAACCTTCATTTAACTCAATTAAGGTACTGTCATTTATTTTTATTTATCAAATAATAACTCTAACTCTAATCATTTTAGATATTGTTAACATTACGGTTACTAGGTAAACAAATCTCTTCTTATGTCATATGTACATCCTAGGATGTAAAATGATGAATTTCACCAACATTTTTAAAAGTAAAAAAGACTAGGCAAAATAAAATCTTAAATCTAATCACGTTAACTATGTTTTAGAGGAATGCGCAGTCTGACCTGTCAAGTAAATACTATTTTTTACTTTACTTCACTATTACAATCACTACTCAACTACATGTTTCAACTGGACTCAAAACTAAAATAGTACTTTTCATATCATTTCATAGGTTATTTTTTAACACATTCATGCTAAAATTCTGACTAAAGGTTTTGAGTTCAAGTTCCGGCTTTGAGCAAACAAAAAGATATGCATAAAATTCACTTCAAAAATTAAGACCTGCTTCTTTTGAGCAAAGATCAGCAAAATTCTTTATCAATATGGGTTCAGTTAATGTTTTAATAGCTTGCAATATCTGTGTCAAATACTTTTACTTTTTACTGTTGGATTTTTAGGTAACTAAATTGAGTACTTCATCCACTTTGGACCTCATACACCACAAACAGTACATTTCATGGTTAAACATGTAGAAGTGTATCTTGCATTGCTGTAACCATGTATTTTGTATCCTCCTCTTGATCCTTTCATGCCATCATCCAAATAATATTGACCAAATTGACACATTTTCAAAAACAGTCTGAAACCTACTCATTTCAGTGGAGATGTCACTGCTTTGTCTAGAAGTTTCACAGCATTAAACCATAGACTGTATAAATGGACACCATCACATTCCACAGTGAGCATGGGTGGGATTCCGGCTCCATCAATGGCGGGTCCAATTAACTTTGTATTGTGAAAACATCTCCTCTCTCTCTGTAACTGCTGCAGTCAGACTCCTCATTTTAGTCTTAAAATGTTCGTATTAACGAGCTCTACATGATCCTGCCGTTTTTATTTAGGCATTTATTTCATGAATTAATCCCTATTCCTAATATGAAATTGGCTCTAAATTCGGCCTTATAACCGCTAGCATCGTAAGCTTCATTTGACTTGAGCACAATGCTGTAGGTGACGTCACACTGTCTTAGTCCACTTCTTTAGTCTATGTTTTAAACGTACCCGTCAGGTGTTTTCATTGCCTTGAGAAATACACATTCTTATTGTGATGTGATCGAGGCTACCTCTCCCCTGTGCCTTAGCCTGTTGGCATCAACTCTTGTCTCCCCAGAGATGAATACATTTAATGGTGTGGTTTCTGCTTCCTGTTACATGCAACAGTTTGAGGAGTTGTTTTTCCAGTTCAAATGTCAAAAATTATATATATTATATATATATATATATATATATATTATATATATATATATATATAATATATATATATATAATATATATATATATTATATATATATATATATAATATATATTATATATATATATATATATATATATATATATATATATATATATATATATATATATATATAGAGAGAGAGAGAGAGAGAGAGAGAGAGAGAGAGAGAGAGAGAGAGAGAGAGAGAGAGAGAGAGAGAGATGACACGACAGCATTGTGTAAAACTATATTCTGCACTGATAAGAGCAAAAGTCATTCTCACAGTTACAAATCCCTGTATGCACTGGCTCATAGTCGGCTCATAATCCGTGCTGTTGAGAAGTCTGACAAACTGACCGTGTCTAGAGCAGCCTCTCTGCCTTGTCGTCCCGCGGAGCCCCGTCTGCGGTCCCGAGCACTCCCAGCTCCACGTTTTTACTGTCCACTGTCTCTGGTCCTGCGTCAAAGCCCTTGTTTTCGTGCCCGGACGCGCGCTTCTCGCACTGGACCCCTTTCACCTCCTTCCCGTTGGCCACGGCTTGCTTTTTCTCCGCTTCCCAATCATCCACCCTTTTAACGCTGCCCACGGACAGTCTCTTGGATAACTTGCGAGCCCAATGCGTGAAGCTGACGTCACTGGAGCCCGAGCCCCATGTGGCATGCCTCTCCAGTCCGGTGTACCGCTGGACGTTCCCCGTGTACCAGAGCACCCACCACACGAGGCTGAGGAAGATGATGAGGGCGCCCGTGTAGATGAGGAAATCCCCGTAAAAGCGCCCGTCCAACCGTAAATTCCCAAAGATCCCCACGAGCAGAACCGCGAGTCCCGCCACGTCAAACACTAAAGCCAGGTAGAAGATAGGCGCACATTTGCCCACGCAGGTGCGGGCCATGCCTCGCTCCACGCACCGCTCCGCACCGCGCTCCACGTACCGCTACCGGCCAAGTGACGCGCGACGTGTGCACCTGTCTGGGCTACCTGCGCAGGTCACGCCCCCACCACCGCGCGTCACTGTTACAAACACGTAAAGGGAAGTCCCAAGGGGAGAGAGGGGCGTTCAGGGCCACGGGAAATCTCATTTCAGACACAGAGGAGCACAACAGAGCGCAAATGGAGTACCTAATACCACAAAGTATCATGTTAAACGCAGCCTACATGTCTGCATAGGGCAACTTAATAATAGTGAATGTTCATTCACTATTATGAGAGAAATTAAAAATTAGACTTTATAATTTTTAAGTCTAATCCCCTCCTTGAACCGACACCTTAACGTGGTGGAGGGGTTTGAGTGCCCGAATGATCCCGGGAGCTATGTTGTCGGGGGCTTTATGCCCCTGGTAGGGTCACCCAAGGCAAACAGGTCCTGGGGGACGGGCCAGACTAAGAGCGGTTCAGAAGCCCCTTATGATGAGCATTACAACAAGATCAGCTACGTCGCCCGGATTGGCGTTACCGGGGCCCCACCCTGGAGCCAGGCCTGGGGTGGGAGCTCGACGGCGAGCGTCTGGTGGCCGGGCCTTCCCCCACGGGGCCCGGCCGGGCACAGCCCAAAGGAGCGACATGGGGTCGTCCTCCCGTGGACCCACCACCCGCGGGAGGATCCATAGGGGGCCGGTGCAAAGTGATTTGGGCGGCAGTCGAAGGCGGGGGCCTCGGCGACCAGATCTCCGGACATGGAGACTAGCTCTAGGGACGTGGAATGTCACCTCGCTGGGGGGGAAGGAGCCCGAGCTCGTTCGGGAGGTTGAGCGTTACCGACTAGATATAGTCGGCCTCGCCTCCACGCACAGCTTGGGCTCTGGAACCCAACTCCTTGAGGGGGGCTGGACTCTCTATTTCTCTGGCGTTGCACGCGGGGAGCGGCGGCGGGCTGGTGTGGGCCTGCTCATTGCCCCACAGCTCAGCCGCTGTGTGTTGGAGTTCACCCCGGTGAACGAGAGGGTCGCGTACCTGCGCCTTCGGGTCGGGTACAGGTCTCTCACTGTTGTGTCGGTCTACGGGCCGAACAGCAGTGCAGAGTACCTGGCCTTCTTGGAGTCTCTGGGAGGGGTACTGGACAGTGCACCGACCGGGGACTCCGTTGTTCTACTGGGGGACTTCAACGCCCACGTGGGCAACGACAGTGACACTTGGAGAGGGGTGATTGGGAGGAACGGCCTCCCTGATCTGAACCCGAGCGGTGTTCTGTTATTGGACTTCTGTGCTAGCCACAGTTTGTCCATAACGAACACCATGTTCGAGCACAAGGGTGTCCATCAGTGCACGTGGCACCAGGACACCCTAGGCCGGAGGTCGATGATCGACTTTGTTGTCGTGTCATCTGACCTCCGGCCGCGTGTCTTGGACACTCGGGTGAAGAGAGGGGCAGAGCTGTCAACTGATCACCACCTGGTTGTGAGTTGGGTCCGCTGGCGGGGGAGGAAGCCGGAAAGACCTGGCAGGCCCAAGCGTATTGTGAGGGTCTGTTGGGAACGTCTGGCAGAGCCTTCTGTCAGGGGGACCTTCAACTCACACCTCCGGGAGAGCTTCTCCCAGATTCCGGGGGAGGCTGGGGACATGGAGTCCGAGTGGGCTTTGTTCTCGGCCTCTATTGTCGATGCGGATGCTCGTAGCTGTGGTCGTAAGGTCTGTGGTGCCTGTCGCGGCGGCAATCCCCGAACCCGGTGGTGGTCATCGGAAGTAAGGGATGCTGTCAGGCTGAAGAAGGAGTCTTATTGGGCCTTGTTGGCTCATGGGACTCCCGAGGCAGCTGACAGGTACCGGCAGGCCAAGCGTGCTGCAGCCCGGGCGGTCGCGGAGGCAAAAACTCGGGGTTGGGAGGAGTTCGGAGAGGCCATGGAGGAGGACTATCGGACGGCCTCAAGGAAATTCTGGCAAACTGTCCGGCGCCTCAGGAGGGGGAAGCAGTGCTTCACCAACACTGTTTACAGTGCGGGTGGGGAGCTGTTGACCTCGACTGGGGACGTTGTCGGACGGTGGAAGGAATACTTTGAGGATCTCCTCAGCCCCACTGTCACGCCTTCTGAGGAAGAAGCAGGGGCTGGGGACTCGGAGGCGGATTCGTCCATCACCCTGGCTGAAGTCACTGAGGTGGTTGGCAAGCTCCTTGGTGGCAAGGCTCCGGGGGGTGGATGAGATCCGTCCCGAGTATCTTAAGTCTCTGGATGTTGTGGGGCTGTCTTGGGTGACACGTCTCTGCAATATCGCGTGGCGGTCGGGGGCAGTGCCTCTGGACTGGCAGACCGGGGTGGTGGTCCCTCTGTTTAAGAAGGGGGACCGGAGGGTGTGTTCCAACTACAGGGGAATCACACTCCTCAGCCTCCCCGGTAAGGTCTATTCCAGGGTACTGGAGAGGAGAATCCGGCCGATGGTCGAACCTCGGATCCAGGAGGAGCAGTGTGGTTTTCGTCCCGGTCGCGGAACACTGGACCAGCTCTATACTCTCCATCGGGTGCTCGAGGGTTCATGGGAGTTTGCCCAACCAGTCCACATGTGTTTTGTGGATCTGGAGAAGGCATTTGACCGTGTCCCTCGTGGGGTCCTGTGGGGAGTGCTCTGGGAGTATGGGGTCCGGGGCTCTTTGTTAAGGGCTGTTCGGTCCCTGTATGACCGGAGCAGGAGCTGTGTTCGCATTGCCGGTAGTAAGTCGGACATGTTCCCGGTGCATGTTGGACTCCGCCAGGGCTGCCCTTTGTCACCGGTTCTGTTCATTGTATTCATGGACAGAATTTCTAGGCGCAGTCAGGGGCCGGAGGGGATCCGGTTTGGGAACCACAGGATCTCATCTCTGCTGTTTGCAGATGATGTTGTCCTGATGGCTTCATCGAACCGGGACCTCCAGTGTGCACTGGGGCGGTTCGCAGCCGAGTGTGAAGCGGCTGGGATGAAGATCAGCTCCTCCAAGTCCGAGGCCATGGTTCTCGACCGGAAAAAGGTGGCTTGCCCTCTCCGGGTGGGTGGGGAGTCTTTGCCTCAAGTGGAGGAGTTCAAGTATCTCGGGGTCTTGTTCACGAGTGAGGGGAGGATGGAGCGTGAGATTGACAGGCGGATTGGTGCAGCGTCGGCAGTGATGCGGTCGCTGTACCGGACCGTTGTGGTGAAGAGGGAGCTGAGCCAAAAAGCAAAGCTCTCAATTTACCGGTCAATCTACGTTCCTACCCTCACCTATGGTCATGAGCTTTGGGTAATGACCGAAAGGACAAGATCGCGGATACAAGCGGCCGAAATGAGTTTCCTCCGTAGAGTGGCTGGGCGCACCCTTAGAGATAGGGTGAGGAGCTCAGTCACTCGGGAGGGGCTCGGAGTAGAGCCGCTGCTCCTCCACGTCGAGAGGAGCCAGCTGAGGTGGCTCGGGCATCTGTTCCGGATGCCCCCTGGACGCCTCCCTCGGGAGGTGTTTCAGGCATGTCCCACCGGGAGGAGGCCCCGGGGAAGACCCAGGACACGCTGGAGGGACTATGTCTCCCGGCTGGCCTGGGAACGCCTTGGGGTCCCCCCGGAGGAGTTGGAGGAAGTGTCCGGGGTGAAGGAAGTCTGGGAGTCCCTGCTTAGACTGTTGCCCCCGCGACCCGGTCCCGGATAAGCGGAAGAAAATGGATGGATGGATGGACTTTATAATTACATATGCTAAAGTAAAAAAAAAAAACAAACAAAAAAAATACGTTTTGAACCTTGTTCCCCTTAAGCTCCTGCTGGCACACTTACATATTTGTAGTCTGCATTATTAGTTATTTAAGCAGAGGTCTCCAACCTTTTTCCTCTGGTAAACTACCTTTACAAAAACAAAAATGCAAGAGAGCTATGATAGAGCAAGACATTATGCAGCTAAATAATACATTGGTATAATGGTAATAAGAGTCAGCAAATGCTATGTGCCACACTAACCCCAACCACGACTCTAGCCCCCTAACCCCTAGCCCCAACCCTAACGCTAGACCTAACCCTAAACGTAATCCTAACCATAGCCCCAACCCTAACCCTAACTCCTAACCCTGCCCCATTTTTCTTAATTTTTGCATGTGTTGATTTAAAAAAAAAAAATTAATTAAAAAAAAAAAAATCCAAGATAGCGGACTTCCGGTTTGTAAAGAGGCATGGTCAGAATATAATTTATTGTTCCTGTTGCCATGATGCATCTGACTACCAAATTTGGTTTGTGTAAGTTTGTGTAAGGACATCCGATTGGCTAGGACAGATTTTTGGCTTGTTGCCATGGCAACACAACGTGAGATGGGGTGTGAGTGTCATAGACTTTTTTAATCGAGAGCATGTCACGAATATATGTACCAAATTTTGTATGTCTATGACAGATAAAATGTTATCGTTCTTTACAAATTGCCTAGATGGCACTATTACAGCCCCACGCCACCAGGGGGCCCCCAAGACCAGTTGGAATGGCCACCTGCTAAAATATTTTTAAATTAAAAAGCATAATATCAATGATATGATATTGCAGAAACAAAAGAAACACAAACAACGGTTTTTGCATCATTTTCATAGTTGGTACAATGTAGGTTAGCCAATTCTTGCTGCTGGTTGCTGCCACTGCACTGCAGGAGTGACTGACTTTTAATGTCAGAAGATATGTGGACTAGTTGGGTGTGAAGCCATGTCTCAAAAATGAGGTTATCCGTCTGGAGCAGAGAAGAGAAAGAAGAAGAACAAGAGGAAGAAAAAAAGCAGCAAGAAAAAGGTAAAATTGAATGTCCAATTATACTATTTTATGTTTTTATGTAGGTTAGCTGGATCGCGAACAGAATGTGTATGGTAGCTAACGTGTAGAATCCCTCAGTCGTCCAGGTAGAATCCATAGCAAAAGGAGAAATTTAATTTGTCAACTTGACAGAGTTTATTTGGTCGAATACGTTTCGCAGCTCATCTAAGCTGCTTCTTCAGTTCTGGTCAGATGCTGGCGGACACTGCTTTATATCTGCTTGAAGGGAGGAGCTTAATTACAATAAAAATTACTCTGAGACAACACATATTTGTTTACAGTTTCTGTTAGTCAGGTGTGTCTATTCAATATGGAGTGATTACAGTTTCTGTTAGTTAGGTGTGTCTATTCAATATGGAGTGGGAGTGGGGGAGTAGTTAGCATATCCATTCAGGGCCATGATGGTGTTTTCACACCTCTGGACATGTCCTGGCTAGTCCCATTGTTTTCTCTGTTTTGATTTAGGTTTGAGGATAGAGTTATAGATGGGAGACAAATGATGTCTGAGACCTCCATTTCTGTTCAAGGAAGGATTCTCTTTCTTGACAAAAATAGCCTCTTTAACTCCCCTCTCAAACCAGTTCTTTTCTCTGTAGTTCTCTGTAGTTCTCTGTAGTTCATTGTAGTGAAGACTGCAGTGAGCGCTACATTGGAGAAACAAAACAGCCACTTTTCAAAAGAATGGACCAACACAGACGGGAAAACCAGGGTGGGCCGCAATCTGCCGTACATCTCCACCTAAAAGTCACAGGCCACTCCTTTGAGGACAGCGAGGTCCAGATCTTGGCCAGAGAAAAGAACTGGTTTGAGAGGGGAGTTAAAGAAGCTATTTTTGTCAAGAAAGAGAATCCTTCCTTGAACAGAAATGGAGGTCTCAGACATCATTTGTTTCCCATCTATAACTCTATCCTCAAACCTAAATCAAAACAGAGAAAACAATGGGACTAGCCAGGTCAGGTCCAAAGGTGTGAAAACACCCATCATGCCCCTGAATGGATATGCTAACTACTCCCCCACTCCCACTCCATATTGAATAGACACACCTAACTAACAGAAACTGTAAACACTCCATATTGAATAGACTCACCTGACTAACAGAAACTGTAAACAAATATGTGTTGTCTCAGAGTAATTTTTATTGTAATTAAGCTCCTCCCTTCAAGCAGATATAAAGCAGTGTCCGCCAACATCTGACCAGAACTGAGGAAGCAGCTTGGATGAGCTGCGAAACGTATTCAACCAAATAAACTCTGTCCAGTTGACAAATTAAATTTCTCCTTTTGCTATGGTAGCTAACGTTATACGACCCAACAAAACAAAATGCCACCGGCTAAAATATTTAGGTGAATGTGTCAAGACTGTTTGGTAACTTTATGTGATAGATTACTAAGACTGCTGTGATGATATCTGTCGATTTTCAGTGCTAATTAAAGTTGGTGAAAACATCTAGCTAGCATGTATGAACCATATTGCAAAATAGTGTTTCATTCCACGTAGACTGTAGCCTCAAAAATCATGTTGATGTGTACGGATAAGGCAGGAACAGAGCGAGTTATGTTTGTCAATGAAAACAACTTCATAAATGTGGCGATGTTGTGGAATGTCTCAGTGTGCAAGTCATTTGCAGGATAGTAGCTGATGGGAAGTTAAATTCTGTTTGTCTGTTTGTTTTGTTCACTTTTCTTGCTAAATGCAGACGTTTCTTGCACTTAAGAGTGGCAAGCAAGGAAAATACCAACAGTGTATAACAGTGCAATACATAATTCTGCCTCACCAATGTTGGCTTGGATTCTGTTAGATGGATTTTAAAATTTGAATCGTTCACTGTTATTGTGTGCAAGCATGTATGAAAGTAATTCCTAAAAGTAAGTCCTGTTACACTTATACAATGTAGGGAAAAAGTCATCATCAGATGTGTCAGCCTACTCTTAAGTATGAGTAACTGTCTGCTCTTGAATACAGGTAAAGATACTAAATTAATGATTAAAATAATTTATTAATGTAATGATGTACTGGTGTAACATTATTTTGCAGGAGCTCTGCTGAGGTTTTTTGGGGGCACAGCCTACTACATCTGCCCAGGCAGGTCTGGGTACCTCCCCCTCCTGCTCCTTTGATGAAAGCGCTCCAAGTGAGTTATCATAGGTTACTACCAAATAATGAATTAATCACACTTTTATTTCAAAATGATTTTGTTGTTGAAACACATTTTACACAGTTGGCCTGTTTTTTTTGTTTTTTTGTTTTTGTTTTGTTTTGTTTTGTTGCCTCAGGTTCATCCTCTGTAGCTCTACCGCACCTGAGAGTGAGGGGCAGATTCAAATGCCTGAAACTGAGGAGGAGTCATCAGCACATGAAAGCCAGCTGTCAGCATTCGAAACTGAGCAGTCACCAAAACCTAATCCAGTCACTGCAACATCAGCCGTACCAGGTTGGTCTAACAGGACAGCCTTTGTATGTTGTTTACTTTAATATATTCTGGGATAAATTGTAATTGTAATTATTAATTTCCACATAGGTGTATCTGCTTCATCCTCACAAACTTCCAGTCACCAACATTCAACAACATCGCCTCCAGCTGACCCACTGGAATGGTCTCCTATGCTGTCGGACTCAGAGAGGACAGATCTGGTCAGCAGATGACCACTGCTTGTGAGTGAAAGCTTCACCTACCCAAAGAAGCCTGATGGGTGAAGTTTCCACTATCACTACACCTACACACAGTTAGTCAATAGGGAAAAAATGAAACGAAGTTGGCTATCATACTCAAAGAAAACTGATGCAGTGTACTGCTTCTGTTGTAAATTGTTGTCGAGAAAGTCTACAAAATTAGCAACAGAGGGACTGCGTGACTGGGTAAATGTAGGTGTACTACTTAAACAACATGAGAATAATATAGACCATTCTAATAATATGGTGAAGTGGAAGGAATTTTCTCTGAGTCTTTCCAAGGGGAAGACTATTGATGCAACAGAGATGGCCCTCTTAGAGGGAGAGAAAAACCGTTGGAGAGAGGTTATTACCCGTTTAATTATTCAATTTCTGGCAGAAAGGAATCTTGCACTCAGGGGCTTAGTAGATACATTGTATCACGAAAATAATGGAAACTTCCTGAAGGAAGTTGAACTCATGGCAAAATTTGACAGAGTTTTAAAAGACCATGTTCGATGAATTGGCAGTGGAGCACAACATACAGCATACTTAGGGAAAACCATTCAAAATGAGTTAATAAGCTGCATCAGTGACAAGATCTTGGAAAAAATGGTGGCAGACATTAAGCATTCCAAATATTATTCGATAATATTAGACTGTACTCCAGACGTTAGCCACAAAGAACAGATGTCTGTGATTGTGCGCACAGTTAGTCTTGACAGGACACCTGACATAAAGGAATACTTAGGGTTTCTGATAGCTCCTGAATCTACTGGCCTGGTTTTGTCCACTCGCATCCTTAACAGACTTGAGGAATTAACCATCCCTTTTCAGAACTGTAGGGGGCAGTCCTACAACAATGGTGCAGACATGAAGGGTAAAAACAAAGGTGTGCAGGCTAGGTTACTGGAAAAGAACTCAAGTGCTTTTTATGTACATTGTAGTGCACATACACTAAATTTATCAGTTTCAGATGCAGCTAAAACATCAAAGGATGCCACCTTTTCTTTGGCATTGTTGAGAAGTTGTACTGTCTTTTCTCTGGCTCCACTCAAAGATGGGCCATTTTACAGAAATATGTACACATCACACTTAAATCCTGTAGTGACACGCGATGGGAAAGTCACTTAAAGAGCATTGAACCTTTGCGCTTCCAGTCAAATAAGGTGAGGGAAGCCTTGTTGGAGATCAGAAAAGATGCCAGTGACTCCATGGTGAAAGTTGAGGCCCATTCCCTTGATGAGAAAGTGGGGTCATTTAGATTTCAAATCTGCTGTGTTGTCTGGACAGGATTAATATTACAAGCAAACTCCTACAGTCAGCCAACATGCAACTTGATGTTGCAGTGAGTCTCATTCAGAAAAATAAGGATAGCTTGATCAGTTACAGGACAACTGCTTTCCATGATGCACAGAACTCTGCAAAAGAGATCTGTGAGGAAATGGCCATACCAGCTTATCAAAAGCCTGATCCCGTCAGAAGGCTGAGCTTGGTTAGTACTTGGATGGGAGACCGCTGGGAAACCACAGCCACACCAGACAAGACCCAAGGTGTAGGCTGTGCAAAGAGGCTCCTGAGACAGTCCAGCACATAACTGCAGGGTGTAAGATGCTGGCAGGGAAAGCATACATGGAGCGACATAACCAAGTGGCGGGCATAGTGTACAGAAACATCTGTGCAGTGTATGGGCTGGAGACCCCAAGGTCAAGATGGGAAACACCTCCAAAGGTTGCGGAGAATGAGCGAGCCAAGATCCATACAGACTGACAGAATGGTGATGGCGAACCAACCAGACATAATGGTGGTGGACATTGCAATACCAAGCGATGGTAATATCAGGAAAAAGGAACACGAGAAACTAGAGAAATCCCAGGGCCTCAAGGAAGCGGCATCAGTGGTACCCGTGGTGATTGGAGCACTCGGGGCTGTAACCCCCAAACTGGAGGAGTGGCTACAGCAGATACCCGGAAAAACATCAGACATCTCAGTCCAGAAAAGCGCAGTACTAGGAACAGCAAAGATACTGTGCAGAACTCTCAAGCTCCCAGGCCTCTGGTAGAGGACCCGAGCTGGATGAGGGTGAGAGAGACCAACCACCATGGAAGGTGAGGAACACATTTTATATATATATTTATATATTTTTTTTTAGCAAAAACAATATATCCGTTAACATGGGAATAGCATATTAAACATTTTTTGACAACTCTCGAGATTCCCAGCACTACCATGGGGTCAATGGTGTTGGGGTTGCCGATTGACCCCCAATGATTTTTATTGATTTTTAGCAGTTATAAATATGGCCCATGCCTTCAGCATAAGGGCTTGGATACAGCTTGATGTCAGGAGTGTGTTTGCGGGACAGGAGTGCTTCTCGCTACTTTTGTCAACATTGAGTCAATGGGATTCGCTCTGTGAGGGCTCGGGCCTAAAAATAATAATAATTTGAGCAAAAACAATATATCTGTTAACACGGGAACAGCATATTATACATTTTTTGAAAGCTCTCAACCTTCCCCACGTCACCGTGGGGTCATTGATGAATGATGGGTGCGTCTGCACCATCTCGTTGGGGGACCACCCCTGACCTCCCATTGACTTCATTCATTTTAGCCGCGATAAATATGGCCCAGACCTTGGACGTGGGTTACTGGTATACTGCTGTTCCTGCGCTCATTGTTGCCAATCTGCTTAACGTAGCAAAAGCAATTACAAAAATTGATCTGCGCGCATTCCCCGCCCACGTGACTTCCCTGGCACGCAACTGCCCTGACACGCTACTGTCCCTTCCTTAGAGCTGCCTAGGCCAACACATCCTCCATCAGAAAAATTACATAGTTCATCTTTAATTGTTTATTTTTTTGTTTTTTTTTTTTGTTTTTTAGGAGAATATTCCGATGCGAGAACAATGTTCCGCTTCTGTTTTTTTTTTTTTTTTTTGGCTAACAAACTATACATTTCTGGAAAGCTCTGGCGCATTCCTGCTTCATAGTGAGGGTCCTTGGTCACTACGGGCGACTCACATTGCATCATTTCACTTCCTGCCCACTAGGAGGATCGCTTTGCAATACTAATAGGCCCTTTGCCAGCTTTTAGCATTCGGGCCTAATAATAATATGTAAGAAAGAAGAATATGCCGATGCAAGAACAATGTTCCGCTTTTTTTGGCTAACAAACTAGACATTTTCGGAAACCTCTGGCGCAATCCTATGTCATGGCAAGGGTCCCTGGTCACTACAGGTGAATTATGTTGTGTCTTTTCACTTCCTGCCCATTAGGAGCGTTGCATTGCGATACCAATAGGCCCTTCGCTAGCTTATGGTGCTCGGACCTAATTAACATGTTTTTGTTATTCAGCACAATATGTATAATTCAGTAATCTCTTGGCGAGCTACTGTTAACTCCTGAGCTACAGGTTGGAGACCCCTGAGTTAAAGCCACAATATGTCACTCTTTTAGCCAATATTAGACTAAAATAAAAGTTTTTATTTATTTATTTATTTTTATTTTTTATTTTTTTCTATAGCTCGGTTTAAACTATAGAAATTCTACAAATAAACTCACCATATACATAAACTCACCATATACAGCAATGCATTCACTGTTTCAGGTCTTTATAATGTGATAGTGTCATCAGAAACTGAAACAAAAAACCTCTTTAAAATACACTATGTCTTGAGCTCATATCTCCTTGTCAAAGCCTGATCTGCTCAGATCTCACAAGCTAAGCAGGGCCGGGCCTGGGTTTTACTTGGATGGGAGACCGCTGGGAACACCAGGTGCCACAGTGGGACACCAGTAGTTGTTGTATCCTTAGACAAGACACTTCACCCCCATTACCTAGTAACTAACCACCCCTGAGTGTGGAGTGAATGAATAATGCACTGCAAAGCTCTTGTATCTTGAAAGGTGCTATATAAACCTAATGGCTAATAAATAATGAATGAATAAGCGCAAACTTTATTTATGTATTTATTTAATGATACATTTGCACATGTTCTAATTGAGGCACTATTCAAAGAAATGAATCAGAAATGCAGCAGAATAATGGTGTATAATAAGGCAATGACCACTAGATGGTGCCATGTCTCTACTGAAAATGGTTATACTAGTGCTGCAAATGCATTCAAACTTTGGACCAGCACACAGCAGTATTGTATTTTATTTGTACTGACAACATGGTCATTAATATAAACCCAGATATTCGTTTATTGAAGTAAATTTCACACTTATTTTTTTCTATCTTTCATTCATTTATTGATTTGAGTCATGGAGCACACAACAACACTGGCGCCCCACTGTAGAACCTGGTATTCTCAACAGTCTCACACGCAAGTACTAACCAGCCCAGCCCTTCATAACTCTCCCCTCTCTGTGTCTGTATACTCTTTGACACCTGTACTCCTGCTCTCGTGTGTGTGTGCGTGTGTGTGTGCGTGTGTGCGCGCACGTCTGTGTGTGTGTGTGTGTGTGTGTGTGTGTGTGTGTGTGTGTGTGTGTGTGTGTGAGTGTGTGTGTGTGTGTGTGTGTGTGTGCGTGTGTGTGTGTGTGTGTGTGTGTGGTGGTGTGAACACCTTTATGATACATCTCCTGAATGTCTCCTCTGCACAGAGCTATGGAGTTGAGCCTCTCCTGGGATTGTTTCAAATTTTTTAAAATGCCAATATGCTGGGGTCATTGTGGGGTCTACAGTCAGTAAAAGCGTCAGTAAAAGCATGCAGTTTGGAGCAGAGTTCAGACTTTGGAGGAAGGAATTTTACATTTTTAGTTTAAAGAGAAGGTATTATGCTAAATAGATTTATGAAGGATTCTATTATGTTATAATGCTGTTACCTCCTCAAAAAAAATACCTGGGGTTGCAATGATTAAAGGTTACATTGAAAGACATTTTAATTTGTTTTACAAATGACAAAAAATGTTTTACAAAGACAAAAATAATTTATTGGAAATCAGTATTGAGCAATCAGTTGTGATTATTATTAATCATGATTCTGCTGGCTGCAAGATTCTGAGCAAAGCTCACCCCACAAGCCTACGTCATGCAAGCTCCCAAATGGCCGTTTTTCATAAATATACAAAAGCGGGGTACAAAACAATACACTACAACTTCACAAACCTAATGTGATGTGTATTTTCATTACTAGGATGCACGGTGATTGTGCTGTGATAGGGCTGTGAAGGGAGAGTGACTCATTGTGGGGGAGCTAAGGGAGGGGGTGCAAAATTTAAACTGAAACAAATTACACATTTTAATACATTGTTTTGGGCCATTATGGCATTTTTTAAACAGTTAAAGGTAATCATGGTGATCTAAGTATTTCATTTTAATTAATACCCCATAGACCAATTTGACCAAATTGCTCTGGGGCAGCCTGGTGCATGTGTTTGAATTAATTTTTTGTGTTGAAAAGCGTCTGGACAAAACCCAAACTTGTAAACTCTGCACAGAAAAGCCTGAGTCCAACCTGGAATCTTCTGGCTGTGAGGCAAGAGAGCTAATCACTCGGCAACCATGCCACTAAGTGTATGCTCTATGTGCTAGGATGTATCCGGTATCTCTCTGCTGATGTGCTGGAGCGCTCTTGTATAATTGGAATAGAAGTGACCTACATTAAAGAACTGGCAGCACTTAAAGTTATTGAGGAGCAATTACCCTAGTCCCAGTGTGAGCTGCAGTCTTTGACAGATGTGCAGTGTTTAACATGTTAAACCCAGGCGTGTTCAGAAGCATGTATGAGACATGCATGTGCTAGGACAGAGCAGATGGTCCTTCCCACTCGTCTCATTACAGAAGTCTATGCATCAGATCTCTGAAGATAAAGGATTAGATGTAACTGGAGGCCCATAATTGCTTTTAAAATGGTATCACAGTATTCTTTAGGCCAATTTTATATATCTATAACAGCACTGGCCATGAATACCGACTCAAGAATGGGGCCACCAGTCATATCCTCTACATGGATGACATCAGCTATACGCTAAGAGCATGTGAGACATCGACTCACTGATCCACACCATTCCTGCTACCATTCCTGCTACCATTCCTACTACCATTCCTGGATCTACAGCACAGACATTGAAACGTCATTAGGGCTTGCGAAGTGTAGTGATATGGTGACAGAGAAGGTAGTCCACACAGAAGGGGCCTCTGTCCCAGAGGGAACAATTGCAGACATTGAGGACAGTTACAAGTACCTTGGTATCCCACAAGCAACTGGCAACTGGCAACCTTTTTTTTTTTTTTTTTAAACTTCCGGCGCGGGCGCTGCGCTAGCTGCCCGTCACAGCGCTCCCGCACTTTTCGTAACTTTTTCTAACTTTTCGCTCTTACACCGCCACGCTTTTGTAAATATTTTTCTCAATATTGTTCGGTAAGCTTGGGCTGCACTCGACGCTGCATTTTCCCGCACTTTTGGGGGATTATTTACCTGTCTCGGCTTAAGATGTGCACGGGACCCCGACCCCTCGTCTACACAAAGGATCAGCTGATGGCGCTGCGCAGCGCTGTTGTGTTCCCCCGGGACAGGCATGTCATCCCCGATGAGATCCTACGGACGACACGCCGTGGACGCCGTGCAGGACGTAAACTCCGGGAAAAGAAGAGACGCTGCAGACCGGTTGTCCCCTCTGTCGTCACGGGGAACGTGCGCTCCCTCGCCAACAAGACGGACGAGCTCGCGGCGCTCGTTAGATTCCAGCGAGAGTACAGGGACGCGAGCATCATTGTTTTTACGGAGACGTGGCTATCACCGCTAATCCCGGACTCTACCGTCACCGTGGACAACTTTCACCTGCTGCGCGGGGGAGAGCGGGAAGAAGAAGGGAGGAGGACTAGCGCTGTTCATGAACGAGAAATGGTGCAAACCTGGACACTGTACAGTGAAGGAGCAGATGTGTAACAAAGACATTGAACTGTTTGCTGTTAGCATGAGGCCATTCTACCTGCCCCGGGAGTTTTCTCATGTCATCACACTGGCTGTGTATATTCCTCCCAGTGCTAACGCGGAGAATGCTTGTGACACTCTGCTCTCCTGCATCAGCTCTCTTCAGACTCAGCATCCACAGGCCCTCTTCCTCACCACCGGGGACTTCAACCATTCATCTCCCTCATCTGTCCTGCCAACATACACCCAGTATGTGACCTGCCCCACAAGAGACAATAAAACTTTGGACTTATTCTTTGCCAACATCAAGGAGGCCTACATCTCATTACCCCTCCCCCCCCCCGGGAAGAGCAGACCACAACATCATCCATTTGAGGCCTGTATCCGAACCCCTTGTGCGCAGGCAGCCTGTGGAGCCCCGAATGGTGAAGAGGTGGACAGCAGAGAGCGAGGAGGCTCTGAGGGACTGCTTTAGCACCACTGTGTGGACAGAGCTCTGCCAGCCTCATGGGGAGGACATCAACGCTATCACGGACTGTATTATGGACTACATCAACTTCTGTTTTGAAAACACTGTACCCTCTCGGACGGTGCGGTGTTTTCCAAACAACAAGCCGTGGATTAACTCGGACATTAAAGCTCTGCTGAAGGAAAAGAAGAGAGCTTTTAGGTCCGGGAACAAAGAGGAGCTGAGGACTGTACAGAAGAAGCTGAGGAAGAAGATCAGACAGGCAGCTGCAGCAGCGGAATGTCAGGGAGGTGTGGAGAAGCCTGAAGAGTGTCTCTGGCTTCAGTCCTCCGCCCGTCCAGACAAAGGGAGACCAACAGTGGGTGAACAATCTAAATTCTCACTTCCTGAGGTTCGATCAATCACCCACCACTCCCTCCGCACCGCTGCATGGGCTCACCTTGTCTCCTGCACAAAGGCCCAGACTGCCACCACTTCACACCTCTGCCTCAGCCCCCCAGCCCCCGAATCCACATCAAGAACTCAGCCAGACCTCCAGCACACACCCCCGCTCTTTGTCTGTCACAACAGCTCAGGTTAGGAGAGAACTGAGCTGGATAAGGAGTAGGAAAGCTGCTGGACCAGACAGGCTCAGCCCCAGGCTCCTTAAGTCCTGTGCAGATGAGCTGTGTGGAGTTATGGAGCATGTCTTCAACCTGGGCCTGAAGCTAAAGGTGGTGCCACAGCTCTGGAAGACCTCCTGTGTGGTACCTGTGCCCAAGTCACCGCATGCCAGAGACCTCAACAGCTTCAGGCCAGGGCTCTCATGTCTCATCTGATGAAGACTCTGGAGAGGCTTGTCCTGGGTCACCTCCGCTCCACGGTGAGCTCAGCGATGGACCCACTGCAGTTTGCGTATCAGCCCGGCATCGGAGTAGAGGACGCCATCATCTCTCTGATGCACCGCTCGCTGTCCCACCTGGTGAGGCCCGGCAGCACTGTGAGAATCTTGTTCTTCAACTTCTCCAGTGCTTTCAACACCATCCAGCCGCTGCTCCTGAGGGACAAGCTGGAGTGGGCAGGAGTGGACTGTGACCTGGCTGAGTGGATCCTGGACTACCTCACAAACCAGCCCCAGTTTGTGAGAGCCCAGGACTGTGTGTCTGACCTCATGACCTGCAGTGTGGGGGCACCCCAGGGCACGGTCCTCGCGCCCTTCCTCTTCACCCTCTACACTGCAGACTTCAGACACAACACGGACAGCTGCGTCCTGCAGAAGTTCTCAGATGACTCCGCCATCATCGGTCTCATCACGGACGATGACGACGCGGAGTACAGAGGAGTAACGCAGGACTTTGTAGACTGGTGTCACTGGAACCACCTTCTCATCAACGTGGGGAAGACCAAGGAGATGGTGGTGGACTTCCGCAGACGTCACTCTACTGCCCCCCCACCAGTGAACATCCAGGGAAGGGACATTGAGAGAGTGGACTGTTACAAGTACCTGGGTGTTCATCTGAACAATAAACTGGACTGGACTCATAACACAGATGCACTGTACAGGAAGGGCCAGAGTTGGCTCTATCTCCTGAGGAGACTGCGGTCCTTTGGAGTGAGAGGGCCACTCCTGAAGACCTTCTATGACTCTGTGGTGGCATCAGCCATCCTGTACGGTGTGGTCTGCTGGAGCAGCAGCGTCACAGAGAGGGAGAAGAAGAAACTGGACAGGGTCATCAAGAAGTCCAGCTCAGTCCTGGGCTGTCCTCTGGACTCGGTGCAGCAGTTGGGGGACAAGAGGGTCCTGGCTAAACTCATGTCTATGCTGGACCATGAGTGTCACCCCCTGCAGGACGCCCTGTCTGCTCTGGAGAGCAGCATCAGTGACAGACTGATTCACCCTCGCTGTGTTAAGGAGAGATTTCGCAGGTCTTTCCTTCCTGCTGCTGTCAGACTGTACAATGATCAATGCTAGTCATGTGTCATCCCCATAGCAACCATGTGTCATCTCCATAGTAATACTAACAATGTGCAATATTATTTAAAGTCACTTTACCTGCTACTTATTTATTTAACCACCACTGTCCATCACTGCACTGTACTCAATCATCTCAGAATCAAAAACACTTATTGTGCAACGTTCTTGTGCCTTTTAGCTTATAGTGTTGTGTTTTTTAGTTGATTGTAAATACTTATTATTATTATCTTGATTTTGATGCATGCTCTTATTTTCCTACTGTTTCTGTAACTTGCGTTGTGACACTGCAATTTCCCCATTGTGGGACAAATAAAGGATTATCTTATCTTATCTTATCTTATCTCATCTCATCTCATCTCATCTCATCTCATCTCATCTCATCTCATCTCATCTCATCTCATCTCATCTCATCTCATCTCATCTCATCTCATCTCATCTCATCTCATCTTATCTTATCTTATCTTATCTTATCTTATCTTACCTACAAGGAGTGAGGCAAGTCCTAAGAAGCCAGCTCAATGGCAAGAATAAATCCTGGGCAATAAACAGCTCACCCTGCCAGTGATCAGATATACAGCAGGAATCATAAGCTGGCCAAAGTAAGAGATACAGACCACGAATGTTAAGACACGAAAGCTCCTGACCGTGCATGGCGAATTCCATCCCAAATACAGCATCCTGAGACTGTATGCGAGCCATAAAGAAGGAGGGCAAGGACTAGTGAGTGTGGGAATCACTGTCCAGGATGAAAAATCCAAACTACATAAGTACATCAATGACAAGGCCCCAACAGATGACGTGCTCAGAAAATGTCTCAGACAGTGGAGTGCAGAGGAAGAGGTGCTGGAGGGACCATCATGGTGAGCACAGGCCCCTACATGGGGCATACCACTGGAACATAACTGAAGTGGCTGATATCAAGAAATCCTCCCAATGGCTTTAGAGGGCTAGTCTGAAGGACAGCACAGAGGCCCTCATCCTGGCTGCACAGGAGCAGGCCTTGAGCACCCGAGCAATAGAGGCCCAGATCTACCACACCAGACAAGACCCAATGTGTAGGCTGTGCAAAGAGGCTCTTGAGACAGCCTAGCACAGAGGCCCCTGAGACAGTCCAGCACATAACTGTGCTGGACTGGTGTAGGATGCTGGCAGGGAAAGCATACATGGAGCGACATAACCAAGTGGCGGGCATAGTGTACAGAAACATCTGTGCAGAGTACGGGCTGGAGACCCCAAGGTCAAGGTGGGAATGACGGCAATCCAAGATTCTGTGGGACTTCTAGATACATACAGACAGAATGGTGATTGGGAACTAACCAGACATATTGGTGGTGGATAAGCAACACAACAAAGCTGTGGTGGTGGACATTGTAATATGGAATGTGAAAAAAGAAAAAGGAACAGGAGAAATTAGACAAATACCAGGGACTCAAGGAAGAGCTGGAGAAGGCCTGGAAGGTGAAAGTGTCAGTGGTGCCCGTGATTACTGGGACACTCAGGGCAGAAGAAACATCAGACATCTTGGTCCAGAAATGTGCAGTACTAGGAACAGCAAAGATACTGCAGAACCCTCAGACTCAAATGAGAGAGATAGAGACCATCCACGGAGGGTGACAAAGTGATTTATGTTTATTAATATTTATATATTTTTTATCACAACAAAAACAGAACAAACAAAAACAGTAAGGTGTACAATGGCAAATTTTGAATTGGATGAGTGCATATTACCAGTCTTATAAAACAAATTCAGATAAGGGAATGATCACTTGTTACTTTAGGCCAGTTATATTTTATATAGATGGAGGAAGCAAAAATGTATACTCTTTTAAAATTTTGAATATTGTTTCAAATTTATGTCGTAATATACAGCATTCTAAGCAGGGTCATAGTCACTAATAGAATTGATCCGGTTCAACATTTTTTAAAACACCTTTTAGATATTTCTTATCATATTATCATGTAATCATTAGGGAAACATGCCTCTTGCCCCCATCTGGTAGTATGACTTTATCTCATTCTATAATCTGAAAATGAGGGTATTAAAGGGTATTTGACAGTCTCTGGCACTCTCTAGTGGGTGCATTGTGTAGCTGCAGCACAACAGAAGAACACAGTTTGATATCACATTAAGTCAAGGTGAAATAAATCAGTGTCAGTGTTTTTTTGTTTTTTTTTTTTTTTTTTAATGTGCATTGTCCCTGATAAATAAAAAAAAATAGACTAAACTAAGGTATTATTTTCGCCTTTCTAAGCACCATATTTGAATGATTTCACCATATTTGAATGATTTCACCGTTGCGCATGTGCAATTTGGCAGTTTGGATGTTCTTTGTGTGTCATTCAGTGTGCTATGTTTCCTAAAGGTGCACTCTGTCACTTTTCTGGTCTCTATCACAATAAGCCATTCACAGCATATATCATGAAATCACATGTTTTAATTGCTCAAAACTACCTTGAAAAGCATGCATTCTTGTTGCCAGCTGACTCTGCTTTCCACAAATCTGACCTGTAATTTAGCCTAGTGGAGTACCTTGTCTGAATCCAGAGAGATCGGTATGTTTACTGCCATACTGTGGAAAATTCCAGGCAAAGCAATGACATCTCCATGGAGACACGCTGGCGACAGACCAACAAATGTACTATTGGTTTGTTGATGGGGTTGATGGTTCAATTCCCTCTCAGACTAATTTTCATAAAATGTCCTTTATGGTCCATTTGTTTCCCCAGCAAAGACACTGAAATCTAAATGTGTTTTGTAACTGCTCTGATGGAACAGACTCATTCATTATTTTAAACAGACAGATGTTTATTGTTGCCCAAAACATTTCCGTGGGGACACAGATGGAGCGACTCACTCGGCTCAAAACGGAACGCTGTCTACATCTGCGACCATGATTCTTCTTCTTATCTCTGTCCTCTGGCCTCATGTGCTTAGCTGGGTCCTGTGTACAGACTATCCTAAATCATATCAGAGACATCTACTCTAGTGACAGTGTGAGACTGAAATAGGACAAAAAAATCACTCTTAACCAAATAAAGTGATAGGTCACGTTCCGCAGAGTCAGTTTTTTAGAGCTGTTTTCCGTGGTTGCCATGGTCGTGGTCAGCTACGCTTGTGGCTGGCACACTGAGCAGTTTAACATTTTTTTATTTTTATGTTACATTTTTAACGTAATATTTGGAGATTTTGAAGAACTAAGAAGTGTACCTTGTGCTGTTCATAAGATGGACGTTAAGGACTACTGGATTGTGTAATTTGAGCAGTTGTTTTTTTCTAGTGTCCCTTGTGACCCTGTATGGAGCTAGCTATGCTATCCAGCTAGCTCTGAAATGCTACAGACCTTTAACAACAATGTAACAAACTTTCTACTCATGTTCCAAAGGAAATGTCTTGTCTCATAACCAGGCGAAAAAACAGACTCAAGTGGGAGGCTTAGGAGAGGCTTTCTTGTTGTGTCTCGGAGCTCACCTGACTGCCCCTGGAGGCTGATGTGATGCTACAGGACACGGAACAGGGACACCTTTGTCCTGATGGCTGTTACTCCCTTCACAGTGACCTGACGCTGGATCTCTTCACAATCACCTGACGCTGGATCTGATGATCCTGCCTGTTGACTATTGTATTTTACTGCTCAGTGTGCTTAAACTGCCCCTCAGGAACAAATGAAGTCATGCTTTTAATTGAACCCTAAAAACTATAATATACAGACTCCATCCAGAGTACCATAATCACAACTTTAAAGTCATTTAACTGATAACTGGACTGTATCTTACATAGAATCAGCAGTATCCTAAACTCACCCTTTTATCAACCCAAAACATGCCTAGGGGCTGCTGTGGCTTTCACTTATCCTGAGGGGTGAACCAAATACAGACCAAAGGACAGTCATTTCAGAACATGTGGAATCTTAGCAACAGAGCTGTACATGAGCTGACCACTGGGGGCAGTAGTGAACAGAGCTCAACATTGGAAGTTAAACTTTTTCAGAAGTAACTAGAACCAGCTGCAAAACAAAGAAATGCTTCTCTCACCTAATTTTTCTTGACTCTTTTCCAACAGATGTGCAGAACCTGCCGTGGGCGCCTCCATGTTTGTTTATTTGTTGTTGCCTGATCTGTTTTGGTAAATTCTCCAACTGACTTTTAGCACCCTCTGGTGGTTATTTGTCAAAACACAGCCTTGACATTAGAAACATTTGGAAGTATAAATGCAGTGACGATGAATACGCTTTGAACGCACACATCTGTTTACGTATGAAAATGAAGCAGAAATGATCCTTAACAACAAAGTTCTGCTCGGCCGACATGACTAGAACAAGCTATAAAGGCTAATTCATACTTCATAAGAACTAAGAAGATTGTTAGCCACTCCTGCTTTGAAAAGTTCTTTTTAGCACACGTCTATCCTCATACAAACCTGTTTATAATGATGGAGAGATTCTTGTTGGCCTTTCACTGGCTCACAGATTTAGCCTGTTTAGCGTGAGGTGACAGGGTTCTATCTGACAAAACAATGAAAGCAGATTGGGTTCAGACTGGTGGCCAGCGAAAGCTGTGCCTGGCCTGTTAGCTCTTCTGCTCACACTGAGGCTGATGGCAGGTCTCCAGTGTTCATGCCTGAGCTGAGGTGTGAGCTCTGTGTTTCTGCTCCATGGATCTCTGCATGCTCATGTTTTTAAGAGCAGCTACAAGTGCTTAAACAAGGCTGTTAATAATAGGCCGGAGCCAGAACCCTCCACCTTCTTGCTAATATTTTCAGGGCATTACGAGTTTGGGGTATTTTGTTTCAACTCAGCCCCGTTTGGTCTCAAAACCCCTTTTGTAGGACCCATGCTATGCGAAATGATATGAGTCTGTTAAAAGTGTTGCTATAGTCACATACACTGTCACATAGTCATGAAATCTGGAATGTGACATGATGAGGAATACAACAATATAACCTATCTACAGAGTATTTGATTGAATTACAGTGTCATGTGTAAAAAAAATAATAATACAATAAAAATAAGCCCAAGAGGAGCTCTGTGTCTCAAACAGTTCACCTGCTCTATCAGAAGATAGGATAAAAATTCAACTTAACAGATGCCTATATTTTATTACAGCTTTTTATACTTTTTATACAATGTTGCCTTTTTTAGACAATATGTCATACGTCGTCGTAAGATAGGGTCAGTGTAACATGAGTTTAAAGCAACATCAGTGTAATTGTGAGACATGATCAGTGACATCATTCTATTACAGTTCAATAGTTATTTATTGAAGCATAATCTTGTGATACTTAGTGAAGTGTACACTCATTTATGTGTATTTTCATTTCTTGTCCTGTCTCAGGTTTAAGTCAGTTGTGAACAACTCTTCATATTATATAGACGTGGTGGTGATGGCTCGTATAAAAGCCTTGTTAGCAGCTTGCATCCTTATTTTTTATGTTCAAATACACTGAACATATCTGAAGTGATACCACTAGACTTGGGCCTATTATGTTTTTTATTGACAAAAAACAGGCTAGTCATTCTAACTAATGTATTAGGGACCTGCTTCAGTCTGAGTGACAGGATTATGAAAGTTGGTACAAATTATACTGACAGGATAGATAAGATAATGAAATAGCATTCTTGAGTATGGTGACATTAGGCAATTTATAGGCAAAAAAGGTCTAAAATGACCATTCTTGGGACATTTCCTTTCCACACATTGTTACATTCTGTTTCTTGATTGCAATCACTGTGTCATGTGGTCAGAAAACCTCTCTAATTATTCTGCTGCAGATTAAGACCAAAATTACTTTTATTATAATTAATATATGAAGGGAAAAAGTTCCCAGAATGGTCATTTTAGACCTTTTTTGCCTATAACATGTTGAACATTTAAAAACTTCAAGATCCCCCAAGAATGCTATTTAATTATCTTATTCATCCTGTCAGAATAATTAGTTATAACTTTCATAATCCTATCACATGTATGTGTATGTATGGATTTGCCATCTGAACTCAGACTGAAGCAGGTCCATAATACATAAGTTCAAATGGCCATCGTGTCTTTTGTCAATAAAAACATAATAGGCAATAGGATATCTAATGGTATCACCTCAGACACGTTCAGTGTATTTGAACATAAAACATAAGGATGGTAGCTACTACCATATTCTGCTATGTGCTACAGTGACAAGAAATATTCTATTTTAGTTTATGACTTACTATGTCCAAGTCATTTTTCTTGTAGATCAAGTTTATCTAAGTGTAAGTGTAACGGAATAAACCGACTATCCTGAGCCTCTCCTTCCGGAATCCAGTGTCATTGACAGGTGTGGTCCATGTGACAGTAAGGCACCCTGACTCACTCACCCACCGGCGCCCTCTCCAGGTGGGTGTCACGGCTGTCTGCTCCATATGGCCGGGAGGAAGCAGCCGGTGAAGGGGTGGGGACTGAGGAGGTGTGGGGGTGAGGGGCAGGCTGATGAGATGAGGATGGGCAGACAGACAACGTGACCAATTTGGGCACACACTAACTATGGAAAATTATGGAATACATTGTTGGAGCACATATAAAAAGGAAAAAAAAAAAGAAAACTGGCAACTACTCAACCTTCAAAAACATTCTAAGGCCAGACACTGTATGTGAATAAGTAACAAACTTAAATTTAGAGATATCAATTTGAAACTTCTCCTGTAGTTATTAGTTATTTTGCCTCATTTTAATGACACATTTGATACTAAGAATTATACACAGGGGATTTGGAATATTTTATTTAGTGTCTGAGTAAACTAGATCAGACTAAAATATTGCCTAAAAAATCATGTTTTACCTGATTTTTGGAAGGAAAACTTGAATAAATAATAATATTTGGAATTAGGTATCAAAAATCCTTCTGTACGTTTTGCCAAAGTCTTGTTTAGTAAATTCTTGTACTTTTCAGCATGTGTAGGTGAGATTTTAAGGGCTGATCCTTATGTCCCTATGGGAAAAAAATGTATTTTGAGAAAACAGCCTTTAAAATTACAGTGTCCCATATAACTCTATGCTTGTAGATTAAATGGCAAAAAAAAAAAAAAATAAAAAATAAAAAATAATAATAATAAAGCTTTCTTTGCAGAGTTTAAAATGTTGATGTTCCCACATGAAAGTTTGTTGCTATGAGACCAAACTGGCCAAATAAGAACTTGTGACTGCTGTTCTGACTGTAAATAGTTTTCATTTTAATTTCTCAGATGTGTGTATCATGTGTCTGTTGTTGTTGTAGTATGTGTCTGGTGTTGTGTATTAGAATGTTTGTGCCTTTAACACAATGGGCGACATGTAGCTCTTGTGCTAACTCAGGCATGTTTATTTTGAATCTGTTTGCTGACACATTCACTAGTGTGCACTGTTCTAAATAGAAACGTAAAATTAAATCAGTAAATAAATTGGTGGGATGTGTATTTGAAGTTTGCAGATTAATCAACCATAACCAGAATTGTCGGAGCATTTATGCGTTGTACCAGTGTGATTGCATTAACTGTTTAAACACAGGAGCCTGGCACAGACAGACAGACAGAGGCTAACTGTTAGAACATGAACAGTTCTGCTTTGTCCTCATTTGGAATACGCCCAAATTAGGCTGAATCTTGGTTTCCAGGTTTTGTCACATTTTAGCCCTGGTTTAGTTCTGATTTAGTATCATTAAAGGGCCTGTATTATGCAATTTTCTGTTACGTCAAAACATACCTGGAGTCGTGCTTTGTTTCATTCACACACGTTTAACACGTAAACCCTGCCTATTTAGTTCTCTCAATTAGAAAGCCCTCTGTTCCACTTTGTGATGTCACGTGTGACAGGAAGTGCTCCACTGAGTTTTTAAACCCCATACACCTTCTCTAGAATCATTTGGATGATGTCAGTCCTGGAATTATCAATCTCTGAACTAAAGGTAAAAGGAGCTATGAAAACTTGAAAACTGCCAACTGCTGGAACAGAGCATTTTGAGCTTTGAGAAAAAAACAGACTAATAATGATATTAAGCCATTAAATCAAACTTGCTCAGAGATAAAATAATGTGTTAAAAACAGCCAAAGTAAAGCACATTTTACAGGTTTAGGATAATATATTGAATTGAAATATCTTAATTTTCCTTCTAAGTTGTTCATGATTGGTAATATTATCTATTGTTTACAGTAATCACGCACAATTATGATTGTGTTTAATTAAATATTCTTGACATCCATAGACTGAAAAATACAAATTGTAAAACAGTACCAAAACTATGTACATATTTGCACAATTGTAGTAAACAAAAATTGACTTTCCCATTGTGTTCACACTCAGCCTCCTCTTCATCATATTGTGTGCTTTAGTGCTTACTCCTCATCCCTCTGTAAACATGCGGAGGAGAATGTGTCCACGAGGAGTTACAGAGGCAGATACCAGGGAATGCCAGCCAATTACAGCCCCTCTGCTCTGCAGCTATGCGCAGGGTCATTCTGCCTTCCATCTCCCTGTTCTCCGGTTGTCCTCGCTCTCCCGTCCCCCGCTCACGAGCATCACGGACAGAATATTAATGAGAATGTGCAGCGGTAGTACCTGACACTCCCTGGGTCTATCTGCACTGTATGAGACCATGTGGTGGTTCTTAAAGAGGGTTAGTGTGCACTGTTCTCAGGTGTGCCAGGTCTCTGGTACCTGTGATGAATAGGGGTGGGCACATATTATGAGTTGGTGCCATAGACTGTATACCGTATATAAATGGACAAAGCTAAACTGCTGGCCACTACATTCCAGATATAAATTGAGCCTAGTCGCTCTTCCGGCTCCATCGGCTCTTATTCACTTTCTAGCGAAAAAAACATTGCCCCTCTCTCTGCAACTGCTGCTGTCAGGCGTGTCATTTTGGTCTTGTTTGTATTAACCTACTCTACATGATCCTGTCGTTTTTATTTCTCTATTTTGTCCGTAAAACAAGATATGAACTTTAATAACAGAGCTGCCGTCTTTTGCCAAGGTCGCTCTCATTAATGTTAGCAACAGGTTTGACTGACAGCGTTGCTAAGCGTACGCCCCTTGCCAAACCAGTAGTGTGGGCGGTTGGCTAATCCACCTGTCAGTCATGCCCATTTGAACTCTAAGATTCCTTAACTTGGTGAATGCAGAGTGGACACTTGAGTGATGGTGACCACTGAAGGACACATGAGAAGGACACAAGAGAAGGACAGAGGACAGAGATGACTGGACACATTTGCAATCCTCTTTTCTCAGACCATCAGCGCTGTGGTGATTATAGCTCAAATGGATTCAGTAGAGTTTGATTTAATCTAGGCTCAAAGTGGCTGTGTCCTGGTTTTAAAAATGTTTTTCTGGTCTTAACATTTGAATTTATTTGATTTCATCTCCTTCTAATCCCCATAAAAACAAGTGATTTTGAAATTCCCAGTTTTGGGACATCATAGGTAAAAGTTCAGAGGGCTTCTGCCGTTTTTAAGTCCAAATATCAAAATTTGAGCATTTCTGCCTCATTTATTGGAACTGCACGCTTCTGTTAGCATGTAAGAAAAAGTTGCTAAACTAGCTGTGGCTTGTTTATTCAGCAGTAATTGGCCCACCCCAGTTCTCAGTACTGGAGCACTGAAATAAGCTGTCTACAGTCAGAAGCACTTTTTAATAATGTGCTACAGTGCAATTTCAGTGCAACAAAAGATTCTTCTCATACAAACACATTTGACTGTATTGTTGACTGTGTCTTAACTTTTAAATGACAAATGCAACAAAATCTGTATAATGTCTAATCTTTGGGTCTGAGTGTCAGAAAAATGCATTTTGAGAGAACTATATTTGTCTTGCCTTAACAGAAAACAGAGAATATTGAATAGTTAAAAACCCGAGCCCTTAAAAATGAGAATAGGTTGTGCTGCGACCTTCCTCACACAGATTGCTTGAATAATTCATAAACTCAATATTTTGAATGACCTTTGTACATTTTGCAGACAGACATTGAGGAGTTTTTGTGTTAGCGGCGCTATGGTAAAAGGCCCCTGGCTGCTGTCGCTCTGCAGACGCCATTGTTCCGAGGGCTGCTCTCAAAGCTTTTGTGTGGGATCCATTAGAAGCACTGTGGCCCTGGGCTCCCTCTGGACCTCCCCACTGTGCTACATAGCACTCACACACAGCCCAGAACCAGCTAAACCCCAGCCAAGCCTGCTCAGATACAGCCTGGGTGTATACATACCCTGCTCAGCCATTAGAAGGCGCACTAGACTATTGCCTAAACATTGAGATTCCATTTGACTTCAGCAGTTGTCACATTATGTAAGGGCGTCTGTCCCACTAGGGACAGGGCCTGCATCACAAGAACAGCTCATCTGTGCATTAGTGATAGGTGATAGGCGTTAACACAGATTTTTTTGTTTCAATGTGATAACAAGTAATATTATGGGTAGTATAGCCTGTGATCGTTGCAGTGGCATCACACTGGGGGTGTTCTACATATATCTGTGTTGGCAGAATGTTCAAAAGTTACCATGGTGACACAATGCACACATTAGCAAACGCTGCCAAAAAGTTTTAACATCATCAAAAAACTGAAGAAAAAATACAAAATAGATTTAAACAACACATTTTCAGAAGCCTGTGATCAATATGAGCGTTCATGGTCCTGTTTCGGAGTTTGATTTTCAACAAAAAGGTGAGAGTGACTCAAATAAAACAAAAAAAAGGATGAACATATCACAGGGGACTGAAAGAACTAAACTCATCTGAGGATAGAGAAATGTTATTTTATTTGTGAATCATAGGTGATTATTGAGCTCAGTAGTTTAATGTGTGCCACTGAAAAAAGCAACAAAAACAATCTGATTGTACAATCACATTTGACCAGAGGGTGTGGGGATTAGAATAATATTGATCTGTATAAAAAAAAAATACATAGAGATCATTTCCAGGCAAGGTTGCTAGGTAACAAACTGCAATTACATCAAACTTCATCAGAATTAACTATGTTTTAGTGAAAAATACTCTAAGCTGTCATATTCTCCTGATGGATAAATTGTGAGCTTTTATTCATCTGGAAACTCAGAAAGTTTGTATTTTATTGCTGTTAAATAAAGAGATTTTGCACACACACACACACACACACACACGCACGCACGCACGCACACACACACACACACAGGAGCTGTTTTTTCAGTTGCTATTGCAGTGAACAAAATGCCTCCCTATGTTTGTGCAACATTTTTAATACAACGATCATGCCCCATCCAGATAAACATGGGCCCGCACAGCACAGACTCTGCATTATTAAACCTGCACTCTGTTTCTGCTCAGGGACCACACAGGGACCGCACAGGGAGCATTCAGAGATCATCATTACAGAGGGAGGGCGTGGATGTATACTGTATATACAACTCTATGGGTGATTCACTATGAAATATTATCTGGGTGAAATGTAGAAACTGATGAATATATTAAGATGGCAGGCTGCAGGATCAGGTGAAGTCCTGCTTTTTGATAAAGGCTGAATGTTCATTAGATATATAAATAACACAAACAGTAATATACATTGACTAGGTAAACAGTGGAGTAAAGGTCCTATATTACATAAAACTGACTCGTGTGAGCTTTAGGCCATGTTATAATGTTGTTACCTCTTCAAAAACATACTTGGAGTTAAGTAAATGAGAGTAACTGAAGTTTATTTGTGAAAGGATTATCTGTTTTTTCCTACTTCTTTGTTTATAGAATTAAAAATGATCAAATAAAAAAGTAAAGTCTCTGGCTTTGTGTCTGACTGAAGTGGCAGACTTCTTGGGATCGCATCTGTTGCTGTTGCTCCTTTCGTCTCTGACCAGCCTTTATACGGCTTCTATGATTTCTTTGGAATGGACCCAAAAACTGACTGTATTACTTCAAAGATTTGCATCTTAACAATATTCATTTTAGCTGCCCCACATCTGTATTAACTAGTGTTGGTTTATAGAATATTGTGA
Source organism: Taenioides sp. WSHXM2023 (assembly GCA_029959045.1). Taxonomy (NCBI): domain Eukaryota; kingdom Metazoa; phylum Chordata; class Actinopteri; order Gobiiformes; family Gobiidae; genus Taenioides; species Taenioides sp. WSHXM2023. The sequence continues at coordinate 26,743,145 of CM057104.1, read as the reverse complement.
TGTTGAAACCCAAATGAAAACAGAAAGCTGAAATCCATGACGTATGGAACTGCTGATGCCTGTCTCTCCCTCACTCCTGCGCAGACCTGATCCAAGACCCAACCCAGAGACAGGCCCAGGACAATAGACCCAATGCACCTGGAAAGCCTATTATCACAATAATCCAACAGTGAAGCCGTGGAGATTTCAAACCCATCTCCTCCTCCTACATAGATGGAAGATCTGTACAGTAGTACAGTAGTAAGACACAGGTTAGGAGTAAAATTCAGGAGAAGCAAAATATCCATCCACCAGTCCATTTTTTTCTGCTTACCCAGGGCCGGGTCACGGAGGCAGCAGTCTAAGCAGTGACTCCCAGACTTCCTTCACCCCAGACACTTCCTCCAACTCCTCCGGGGGGACCCCAAGGCATTCCCAGGCCAAACGAGAGACATAGTCCCTCTAGTGTGTCCTGGGTCTTCCCCAGGGCCTCCTCAGCTGCCTCCTCTTGACGTGGAGGAGCAGCAGCTCTACTCCGAGCTCCTACCGTGTGACCGAGCTTTAAGGGAGCGCCCAGCCACTCTGTGGAGGAAACTCATTTCGGCCGCTTGTATCCGCAATCTTGTCCTTTTGGTCATTACCCAAAACTCATGACCATAGGGTAGGAAGGTAGACTGACCAGTAATTCGAAAGTTTTGCCTTTCCGTTCAGCTCCCTCTTAACCGTTAACCCTCTTAGCAATCCGATACAGCGACCACATCACTGCCGATGCTGCACTGATCCGCCTGTCGCACCATCCTCCCCTCACTCGTGAACAAGACCCCAAGATACTTGAACTCCTCCACTTGAGGCAGCGACTCTCCACCCAGAGAGGGCAAGCCACCTTTTTCCGGTCTGGAGGAGCTGATCCTCATCCCAGCCGCTTCACACTCGGCTGCAAACCACCCCAGTGCACATTGAAGGTCCTGGTCTGATGAAGCCATTAGGACAACGTCATCTGCAAACAGCAGAGATGAGATCCTGTGGTCCCCAAACCAGACCCCCTCCGGCCTCTGACTGCGCCTAGAAATTCTGGCCATAAATACAATGAACAGAACCGGTGACAAAGGGCAGCCCTGGTGGAGTCCGATATGCACCGTAAACAGGTCTGACATACTGCGGCAATGCGAACACAGCTCCTGTTCTTGTATGATTATTGTAAGAGTAATATTACATCAAAATAATATTACTCAAGTAGAAGTAGTGGTTCAAGAAAACACTATTTGAGAAAAGTACTATTCAAGTAAAGGGCCCATATTATGCTATTTTCTGATCTATGTTATAATGTTTTTTTTCCTCAGGACTGCTCTGGATTGCAACTGCAACTGCTTATTATTCTGAAGTAACATTACTCTTACAACAAGCATACAATTTCTGCTTCCTCTACCCACCTCTGCTCCTGTATGCATTTGGTATTTATGTTCATGCTGACTTAACTAGCCCATATTACACTATTTTGTGATCTATGTTATAATGTTGTTTCCTCATGACAAACAGACCTGGACTTGTATTTTGTTTCATTCACACATGCACACAAATCCTGCATATTTAGTTCTTCTCTAAAACTAAAAACATGGTTCCACCTTGTGATGTCATGCAGTAACACAGAAGTGCTCCACTGTATTTTTAAACTTCATACACCTTCATTAGAGTAATATGGATCATTTCAGCCCCGGGATTGTCAATCCCAAATGAAAACTACCACTTCATGACATCACAAGGTGTAACAGAGCATTTTGAGATTTAAAGATGTAGATGGACTAATAATGCAGAATTACTCAAACAGTGAAACAGTGAATGAAACAAAACATCACTTCAGGTCTGTTTTTGAGAAGGCAACAACATTCTAACATGGCTCAAAACTCACAAGAGTCAATTCTGCTTTATATAGGACCTTTAAGACGCTATAGAGGGAGGGGGTATGGAAAGAGAGGAGGAGAGTGAGAAAGAGAGGATTGAGGGAAGGGGACAGAAGGAGAGAGAGGGGGAGGGAATGAGAGAGAGAGAGGAGATAGAGGAAGGGACAGAGAGAGAGATGAGTTGAGCAAGGGGTGAGAAGAGGGAGGGACTGAGAAAGAGCGAGAGATGGCATGAGCGAGATGAGTAGAGGGAGGGACAGAGTGATAGATGGGGTGAGAGAGGGATGAGGAGAGGGAGAGATAGAGATAGATAGAGAGTGGGTGAGAGACAGATGAGGAGGGGGAGGGACACAGAGAGAGATCAGGTGAGAAAGGGATGAGGAGAGGGAGGGACAGAGAGAGAAATGGGGTGAGAGAGGGATGAGGAGAGGGAGGAACACACAGAGAGAGATCAGGCGAAGAAATGGTTTAGAGGAAGGGACAGAGTGAGAGCGAGGGAGAGAGGAGTTCTTCACCCATTTCCATCTGGATTTCCCCATGTATGACACTTTTACTGAAGGAAATGTTTTTGACTCATCTTATTGAATGTTAGGTTGAACTGGATAAAACTGAAATTTAGCTAGAAGAGCACCTTTAAAATTTGATATTTTTGAACATTAAAAAAAAAGGTGTTAGAATTGATACTTTTTAATACTTTGAACTACTTTTGAAATATCAATATACTGATATTGAACCGCACTAGGCTGAAAGGTTAGCAATCAAATTCAAACAATTTGAATGAACACAATGAGCAAATCACAATCGGCTGCCATTTTTGATCGATTAGATCTGCACAAACATGTTCTGAATTGTGACTCTTGCATTAGTTGTCACTTCATAGCCTAGCTGAGTCTTCTTGTCAGTTCTTCTGAATGTGTTTAACATTTGAACTTTGAACAGAATCTTACTATTTCAACATAAATCTTCTAATAACAATTGCTATTCTTTTCAGAAATATTACAGATATTTTCCTCAACTTTTTTAGTCCTAATCTGGACATAACTATGGTGTTATAAAACAACTTAAAGAAGACTTATTGTGCTTGTGTGTGCTATATACTGTAGTTCAAATCTCTGACATTCTTGGATCATTATGTTATAATTAAGACCTTTTAAATCACAATATTAATGTAAAACAACTTAATAAAAGAAAAAAGTCTGCAGACTTTAATGTCATCACATCAAAGAGCTGTGTAGTTGCCAGCACTCCCAATGGATAGCCGAATATCACATCACTTTTTTTTTTCATTTCTACCACAATGACTATATGATACTGCTGAATCCTACATGTATCACTGATTAGGAAAATAAAACTGGAGAAGAAAGTGTGTACGTCACAGTGTGGGTGTACCGGTGAAGCTGAAAAAGGGGGTAGATTGGTACAATCATGTCTTGATTACAGGATAATAAAAAATGATTCATACATGCATGAATCACAAATACAACTTCAGAGGGTCAATGAAGGAACCAATTATATCATGCTTAAATGCTCTGAACAGTCCATTTTGCAGAATAGGTGTGCCTTAACAATTAACTGAAGTATGTAACTGATACTTCTACACACACACGTACACACAGACATTATCTGGTAGAAAGTCGAATTCAGCTGGCCTCTCTGGCTCTGCCCCCTAACCCCGATACCCCCAGCACCTCTTCCCGTCCTCCCCCTCCAGCACATTTCAATTAGTCCAGTGCCGTGAGCGCTGACAGACGCACCCACTCTGAGGAGGCACCCACCACGCGGGGCCCAGGTGGGGTCAGGAGGTCCTCATTTACAGTTCAGTCCAGTAACACACACATAGCCAATTAGTGCAAATGATGGCAGTTTTTAAAAGTCGGCATAAAAGTAGCTAGCGAGGTGAATGTGGGATTTGTCTGGAGATTTCGTTACAAAATGGGTCAAATTGGGTCATTATTTTCAGATAAGCTCAAAGTCACAGAGGGGAGTCTAATAATACCACATTTACACTGAAAGAGTAAGTAGGTTTACTTAGAACCTAAACTTAAAGGTGCTGTACCTGATTTTCACTGTCTTAAAAACGTTAAAAACAGAACTAGTTCATTTTGGAGTAGTCCAAAGTTATTCCTCACTTACCATACGCATTCTGAGCTTCCTAATTATTCACCACGATGAGTGGCACTAGACTAGAGTGGAGTTCTGTCATGGTAATGCTAACAACAACTAGCATGCTAACACATATTTTCTGCTTAATTTGTAAAAGGGTTTATTTTATATAACTTGCAACAATTAGAGAATTCACTGAATCACTTCAAATGTCAAATGATGAAAGTACAATTTTAAATGGAATGGAAAAAAAAAAAAAAGAAGACATTGTGCTTGTGTCTGCTAGTTATGATCTATGACACCTGAGGAGCATCATTATGTTAGAATTTGTGCATTTTACATTGCAATAATAATCAAAATAATAAAATGACATACAAATGAAATACGGTAGTGCCCAGTGGGAGCTGACGATCCCATAAACACCATCACAACAAAGCACAGCATCCTGTGGGCCCCTGGATAGCTGCACATCACACTAGTGAGGAGTGGATTCTTTTTCATTTGTACCAAAATGAATATGCAACGCTGCCGAATCCTACATGTATCAGTGATGAAAATAAAACTGGAGAACAAGGTGCATACGCCATAGTGGGCACGTTCTAGTGGCTGTGAAACGAGGGTAGATCAGCAAAATAATCTCTTGAAAATAAGCCATTAATGATTGCTCAAACATGAAGGAATCACTCCAAATACAACTTCAAGTGGGTAAAGGGAAACAACTATAACATGGTTAAAAGCTCTGAAAAGTTGACTTTGTGTATTAGGTGCACTTAATTTTTGTTTTAGTATTTTGTATTCCTGTATCTGTACTTTCACTTTAGTAACAGAGTACTCCTTACACCACATTCACATTTAACCTTTGAATCTATTGCTTTTTCCAAACAGGAGTCTAAAGTCCTGCCTGTTTCCTCTTGCCTCTAGAAGAGTTTGTGAGTGGAAGGACCAGACCTCCTCTCAGCTGGAGACCATTGCATCATGTGTGTGTGATTCTGACAAAAACACACCATAACACAGTTTTCTATTCAAACATCAGCATCACTGAAAGCCCTTTGACCTTTAACAGGCTCATTAGGTTAACACATGTCCCTAAGCTGATATAAAGTATACTTTAAAGATGCACTAAACATATCTGGTGTGTATCAGCTTGTCTCCACAGAGATATTTATGCTTGCTGGAATGATTCACAGTATGGTATTGAACTTTAATTTTTGCATGCATTTAACTACAGGTGCTTTTATTGCTAACAAATACCTTAAAAATATGCATTCTTATTGTGAGTGAGGTCGCCTCTCCACAGATCTGATGCATAATTTTCCTTGGCCAGAGCTTGTCGCCATGTTGATACATACATTTAATGCCATACTATTAAACATTGCAGGCAAAACAAAAACGTGCAGATGGCAGATCATCCACCAGAATAAAAAAAAAAATCAAACTTGACCATTATTACGCTATTTTCTGATCTACAGTATGTTATAATGCAGTTTCCTTATCTCAAACATATCTGCATTTGTATTTTGCTTCATTCACATATGTTTAACACACAAGCCCTGCATATTTAGGCTGAGTTCTTCTCTCAAACAGGATTCTGTTCTACCTTGTGACGTCATGTGGTAATACAGGAAGTGCTCCACTGTGTTTTTAGCTCCATACATCTTCACTAGAATCATTTGAATGATTTCAACCCTGGAATTGTGTATCTCTACTAAACTAAAGGTGAAAGGTAGCTGTTAACTTGAAATCAACCTCTTCATGACATCACAAAGTGGAATAGAGCATTTTAAGCTTTGGAGGTGTAGACAGACTAAATAAAGAGTTACTCAAATATGTGTATTACACAAAAAACAACTCCAGGTAAATTTTTGATGAGTTAAAAACATTCTAACCTGGCTTAAAGCTCACAAGAGCCGATTTTGCGTAATGTAGGACCTTTAAAAACAGTACTATCTGAAAATAACTGGTGTTTGGATATTTTCCTTCTTATGAACTTTACTCCTAACTTGTGTCTTACTACTGCATTTAGACCTTCCACCTAAGTAGGAGGAGGAGATGGGTTTGAAATCTCCATGGCTTCAATGTTTGATCACTGTGATAAGAGGCTTTCCAGGTCCATTCTCTGTCCTGGCTCTGTCTCTGGGTTGGGGCTTGGATCAGGTCTGTGCAGGAGTGAGGGAGAGATAGGCATCAGCAGAGCCACACATCATGGATTTCAACTTTCTCTTTAATTTTGGGTTTCAAATGGCATCACAGCATTTTAAAAACTAACATTAGTTAATACAGATGCAGGGCAGCAAAAAATTAATATTGTTAAGATGCAAATCTTTGAAGTAATACAGTCAGTTTTTGGGTCCATTCCCAAGAAATCATAGAAGCCGTATAAAGGCTGGTCAGAGACGAAAGGAGCAACAGCAACAGATGAGGTCCCAAGAAGTCTGCCACTTCAGTCAGACACAAAGCCAGAGACTTTACTTTTTTATTTGATCATTTTTAATTTTATAAACAAAAAAGTAGGAAAAACAGATAATCCTTTCACAAACAGTTACACTCATTTACACTCAGTAAATGTAAATTTACTATTTAAACCCAGTAAAGAGACAAAATAAATGTTTATATTGGTAATAAAGATGTTAAACTAAGGAAACAAAAGATAAATAGCAGAAAACTATATTGTTAATACTGATTTCAGTCCTCAGCTTTCACACATTATTCGTTTAAATCCACAAGACGCATTATATAACAAAGATAAATAGTCTGATATGACAACAATGTTCCACTTTTCTGATATGAGAACAATGTTCCACTTTCTTTTTGCTAACAAGCTATACATTTTTGGAAAGCACTTGCACATTCCTATGGGCATGCCACTTCCTGTCAGTTCACTTCATGGCCACAAGTAGCATCCCTTTGCGATACTAATAGGCCCTACAGCAGTTTCTGGCACTCAGGCCTAACTACAGGTTTAAAATACTCCAAAAAGACCCCCATGTCTCAATGTCCAACATTGTAGAATTTTCATGAACAAATACCTGTCCACCAGCTTTGAAGTGACAGTGGCCTATGTGTTAGAACATTGGTGTTAGACATTACAGATTAATAAGGGTCAATTAGGCTATTAATGTATCTTTATTCTATTGTTTCCTCTTTATGAGCCAATGCACCAGGTCAAGAAATGGCGCCCCTCTCTCTTGCTTCCCTTCCTGCCCAGAACTTCCTGAGCTTCATTATACGTGTGCTTGCGGAGCAGTGGGAGTGATAGGGCCGAGCCTATGGACTGAGACCAGCCTGCCTTTTATAATGAGGGATGGAGCTGCTCAGGCGCACACTCTTCCCTGTTAGGATCCTTAAATTAAAGAAGTAAACGATGCGTGCAGCAAATTCTGGCCCAAATCTCCAGGGCTGCCTCTGCTCTCTGTGCCAAGAATCTGCGAGACAGAGGAGGGAGGGAGAAGAGGAGAGAGAAGTGAGAGGGGAGAGAAAAAGGAGAGAGGATTGAGAGGAGTGAAAGAGGGAGGAGAGAGAGAGGAGAGAGTGGAGGGAGAGTGGAGAGAAAGAGGAGGGAGAGAGGAGAGGAGACAAGAAAGGAGGGAGATGAAAGGGGAGAGAGGAGGAGAGAAGAAAGCGAGATGAGGGAGAGATGAGAGAGAGAAGAGGAGGGGGGGGGGAGAGCAGGGAGATGAAAGGAGAGCTGGAGTCACGCACACACTTTACACTGTACACTTAAACTTTACTTTCAGTGATGTGTGGCAAACTGTGCAAAGCCAATGCTATAGTGCATTACTTAAAGTGCACTATGGAACATTTCTAGTGGAGGGTCTGCAACTTGCTCGTCTATGTGTATATTATTCCTTTGTCTAGATTATCCGATGTTCCAGTCGGACATGAAAGACACAGGATGGGACCTTTTAGCAAAGAAAAAATAAATAAATAAATAAATAAATAAATAGACTAAAATAAAAGGTTTGTGTGTTTATTGCACTGTAAACTTGTGTCTTGTGCCACAAACCTGATTCTTATTTGACACGGAGGTGAGCCTCCTCCCACTTGTCTCCGTGGAAATGTTGGTCCAGTATGACAAAAAACATGAATCTTCTTGAAAACGTTCTGGAGTATGGTTTTAACTTTCTGTTTCCATGGAATCATGCAGGGGACATGCCACCTCCAGAAAGTTACACACTGTTCCTTTAAACTATGTAATCCTATCTTGCATTTATAAACATATATGTATTTGTTGCTAGACTCGCATAAGCATGTCTGTCAGCAGAATCACCTCTACAGAGATCTGTTACCTCCATGGAAATTCAGGAGATATGATTAAAGCGCAATAATGTAGAGCATTCCAGGAAAAGTGAACACTAAATTCACTTTCTTCAACTTTTTTTATCTTACACTTTTTTAAACATTAATTTATGCTTTTGGAAGGACTATCTACTGTTTTTTGTTTTGTTTTGTTTTGTTTTGTTTTGTTTTTTTGGCAACTTAAGTGCAAACCAGGTAAATTTAGTCAAAAAACACCCAAATCTAAGTGTGTGTTGCCAGTTTAGCAGCTCTGTTTGAAATGTGGTTTGTGGGCAAAGTTTAGGTGTTTAAGAGTTCAACAGTATCTCTTTAACATTTTCTCAAAATCAGCTGATCTGCTGTCAAAGGTGTGCCTCTGTGTTCTGACGTAGGATTTTCAGCACCATGGACAGAGGTAACTCACGCCACCAGATATACAAGATATAGCTGATAGAACCGGAGAACTAAACACTGAGATGTGTTTGGTCTTTAACTTTATTTACCCAGTTTATAACTTTATTATCCCAGTGGAAATGACAGGTGCACACAGCCAGGGCAGGCTTGGCAGGTGACAGGTGAACATGACAGCTATGACATGATCCTGTCCCTCATGTCATTCCTGATCAGCTCTTATCACAAATGTAAGGCTATAAAAGTCTTTGTCGTCAACTTCCTGATCCTTTTCTTTCTCTTCCTCCTTCTCATCCTCCTTCTCTGTGCTTAGTGTTGTTGTGGTATCTGCTTTTTGTGTGTTTTTTAGCATAATATTATTATTATTATTATTATTATTATTATTATTATTATTATTATTATTATTATTATTATTATTATTATTAACACTTTCTTTAGACAAAAGAATGTGATGGTGGGACTTTCTTAAATTGTAGTACTTTCTTTTCTATTCCCATGTGGCCTTATATCTGTGTAATCCCTCAGTGGTCCAGGTAGGTTCCATATTGGTCCAAGGGTGTATACTAGTCTATGTGCTTGTTCTGATACAGCTCAAGATCATTCTAGCTATTAAGGAAAAGTTATTTTCTGTCCTGTGAATGGGACTTTTTCAGAATCAATAGCTGCTCAAATGATTAGTTTTAGTATCTGATTTTCAATACTTTTGACAACCCTGTTGTGAAGGGTGTAATCTACTTTAATGGGCTTTTAACCATCCTGTAATGCTCTTCTCAGATCACTACTCAACTATGCATGGATAACATCTAAAACATCTTCAGGCATGTTTTTGATGAGGGAACATTATACTATGATAGAAAGCTCCAAAAAGTCCACTGCGCAACAGCTTTTCCAGAGAGAACCAATTGTCTCAGCTTGCGTTGATTCTAAGATACAACCAGGACCATGGACAGCAACCACTGCAATGGTAAATGGTAAATTTATAGATGATTTGCAGGTGACGTCACGCATCACATGACTTTTGTTCACGACGCCATATTGGACGGCAAAATCCAACACAGTGCCACACGCCCACGCCGCGAACTTTACGAAGTGTCAAGAGAAAAAGTATTGATAATTTGACGTTTTACTTTATCTAGCCTACATTGATTTCTTTCTCAAACATTGTGGCCAAAATGGTTTTTCATTGTTGTGCTTTTGGGTGTAAGAGCCGTCAAACTAAAGAATCTGGACTCAGTTTCTGTCGGTTCCCTGTTGACGAGGAGAGACGTAGCAAGTGGGTTGCTGCTGTGAAAAGGAAAGACTGGTCGTCAACAGTATACTCTCGTCTGTGCAACAAGCACTTTATATCTGGTAAGTGCATTGATTAGAAATCGACTAATAATTAAAGTTAACCGTGACATCAGTTTGTGAACACACACGGTGTCACATACTAAGTACTAGTATACACAGACACACAGTATCGGTAATTAATAATATATAAAAAACATCTTAAATTGTTAGTGAAAAATATTGCCCATGTGTGTAAATGTGTAATTGTCCCTGACAGGCAGTGTATCCAATTTTAGCAGTCAGTTTACGTAATAATTAGATAGTACACTGGTCAACGAGGTGTGATATCACCATCATTTTGAGGCGAAGCTGACAAATGATTGTGATATCACACTGAGCATTTTCAGTATATGAATTCATTATATATCCTGTGATGATAAGATGTAACTGGCGATATTGTGGTTGGCTGTTGTGAGATGCACAGATGCACTTGTATTTTTTGTCTGAATATTGAAATATAAGAGAAATATTCCTCAAATTATGAATAGATTTTTCACATTTATTTTACAATTTTAAATGAATTTATGTGGTTTCAAACAAATGTTTGTTATCCCATTCATGGCCATTCATAACAATGCGTAGCTCTGATGCACAGGACCAGTCATTTCATACTCAGCCTGGATTGTGTACTACTAGCTAGTAGCTTACCTGAGCTCTCACTACATGATACTGCACACCGCCGTCACCGGGTACAACAACGTCTATGGGACAGATTTGTACATTTTTCACCCATCCAGCAATGAAATAACTGTAAGCGTCCAAGCTTTTGTAACTTTTCAGTTTTTCTCCAGAAAATAGGGATGGTGTGTTTATCAGGTAATTGTATATATCCATATAACGCAAATCGGGTTTTGGAAAATAATCGATGAAACTAAAGAATTTATCAACTCCTATAGAGTAAGGATCGATGTCGATCACCTTAACTTTCTCTAAATATCTTTCCAAGTGGAAACTGTCCAATGTCTTGGCTATTTTTGACAGAGCAATCGAGTTGTTTGATGTGTTACCATCCATGATCGTTGCCGTCTCTCTCGCCATCCAGGATGGCGGTATAAACAAAAGCACATGTTGCGAGTGACGTCACTGCAAATCATCTATACCAACTCAAAGCGCTTTACAACAAGCAACTCACCCATTCACTCACATTTATACACCAGTGTACGCAGACACTGGGAGCGAGGAAGGTTAAGTGTTTTGCCCAAGGACACAACAACAGCAAAAAAAACGGAGTACCGAGGCAGCTGTTCAAAGCCCCATTTGGCTGCCCGGATTGATTGAAGCGATGGGCAAAGCTGCCAATACTCAAACTGTGACTTTGAGCCATATTATGGAAGGTTTAGCGGCCTCGTACCGCACTTTGGAAAACATCTCGGAGAGGTTAGCAGTCATGGACCGCAGACTGGATGGAACTTTGGCTCTTATTCGCAATACGGAAACCATCATGGAGAAGACTGACGCTTTGCACAGAGAGATATGTCGACCTTGAGACCAACTGGACAAAGAAAAGCAGTGTGCAGAAATTGGGACGCAGCTGCTTGCTCTAAACCAAAACAACCCAATCTTATCTTTTGGCCTCCCCAAGCCAGCGCTGGTCACGACCAAGGCTGGGCTGGTGTCAAATCGCCCTGAGATTACAGCGGAGGGAGCCTGGCCCCTCCCCAACCCCTCGCAGCTTCGTACCCCCGACCAGGTGGGCGGTTCTGTTGCATCCAGCGCCGTGTATTGGCTGATGGATCCGGATGCTGCTTGCCTGCGTTGGGCTCCCTCCATACCCCTCCCCTACCCTGTTGCTCGTCCTGTGAAATGTTTGTACTGTGTTTTGACTACGTTGCTGTTGCTCGGAGGTGTTTTTTATTTGTGCTCTCACTCCATACTATGCCCCGATAGGAGCATGGTCTGGGGGCGGTTCTCTTTTTTTTTTCTCCTCCTTCTACCCTCACGTTATGCTGCATTGTTTATTCCTATACGCTACCTGTCGCCCGGTCCGGTCCATGTCGTCTCCCCCCATGTCATATTGTCTTCTTGTTTGCTGTAAATGTACGGACGGGGCGTTAGGTCCAATTTCGATTTCGATTGCTTTGTATGTCTTGTACATGTGAAGGAATTGACAATTGACAAATAAAGGCGTTCATTCATTCATTCATTCATTCATTCATTAATCTGTGGAAGCTGGAATCACGCCAGCCAACCTGTGGGTCATTGGATTTGACCAACTGAGCTAGTGTCGCCCCACAATACAAGTGAAAGGCTATCCCTAAATTATTTTGAACCTGTATTCATAAAACATACTGTGCTTTTGTCTGTTATATAGTGTAATCCCTGACACCCATGGATCATGATTTCATAATTTGCACATATTAAATCACAATATTCATCTTAAACACCTTAATAAAAGAAAATCTGCGGAGGTGCCCAATGGGAGCTGATCTTGATCTTAAACGTCATCACAAGAAATCTCCACATGCTGTTGTCTCTCCTATGGATAGCTGCACATCACACTAGTGACACTGCCGAACCATATGTGTATCACTGATTATCAAAGTAAAACTGGAGAATGAAGTAAGTAAGTAAGTCACAGTGGACTGTGGCAGTTAAAAACAGGGGTAGATTGGCAAAATGACGTCTTGAATACAGGAGAATAAAGTTTAATCAAATATGCACATATCCCTTTAAATACAACTTCAGAGGATAAATGAGAATGAATATAACATGGTTAAAAGCTCTGAACAGTCAGTTTTGCAGAATAGGTTTGCTTAAATGAATCTTTATTGTGACAAACCTGAAAAGTTCTTATAATGGTGAAACTTCCCAAACCTATATTTCCATAATATATTATATGTTTGTATTCCCTGGGCTTTGTGTCCGCATTTTAGACAAAAGTGACTCGAGATGTTAATACTATTCACTCTCAGAAACTGAATGAAAGCTTCAGGTTCAGTTAAGGTGAAATAATTAGGATTCTAACTGCAGAGTGCTTAAGACATTGTTTCCCCACTCTGAATAATTTTAATGATCTGTTTTACATTTTACCAATGAGAGTGTAGCAGGTCAATATGCTGATGGGAAGTGTGCTCAAAGTTTAGGCAAGTATATGCTGAAAATGAACACTTTTTATCATATTTTAGGATTGAACCCTGTACACAACCTCCAATGTTTGCTAGTTGTGACCACTTCAACTGTGATTTTGATTTGCTATGTATTTCAAAGACATTTTCAGACAATTTTCCTTTTTTTTTTATTTAGTAACTTTTTGTTAGTGAAATAAATCAACAATCTTGTTAAAGAATGTTGTTACCTACTCAAAAACATACCTGGAGTGGTGTTTTGTTTCATTCACATTTGTTCGCACATAATCCTGGATTACTAGGCTGCATCTTCAAAAGATCAAAATGCACTGTTTCACCTTGTGATGTCATAGAGGGTAGTTTAAAATTAGCCTGTTTTACTTTTCACTGCTCTAGTATAACTTTATTTGGAGCCAGGCAGATTTGGAGGTGCTGATCTTCATCTCAGCCACTTCACACTTGGCTGCAAACTGCCCAGTGCATGTTGCAGGTACTGGTTTGATGAAGTCATCAGGACAATATCATCTGCAAAGAGCAGAGATGAGATCCTGTGGTCCCCAAACTGGACCTCCTCTGGCCCCTGACTTGAAATTCTCATTAAGACAATGAACAGAACCGGTGACAAAGGGCAGCCCTGGTGGAGTCCAACATGCACTAGAAACAGGTCTGATTTACTGTGGCAATGCAAACACGGCTCTTGCTCCAGTCATATAGTGACCGAACAGCCCTTAGCAAAGGTCCGTAGATCCCATACTCCCAGTGCACTCCTGAAAGGACACCACAAGGGACACGGTTGAATGCCTTCTACAGATCCAGAAAGCATATGTTGAGCAAACTCCAATGAAACCCTCAAGCACCCGATGGAGAGTATAGGGACAAAAACACACTGCCCCTCCTGAATCTGAGGTTCGACTATCAAACCTCAAACCTACCAGTCACAGAGAGAGCATATCATATCCATAAAGAGGCCATAGAGATGGACTGGGAATTGAACCAACAACCTTTTCCACTAAACTTTTGGCCAATGAAATTCCAGTGACCTTCCTTGTCGCCTTTAATTTGCCTAAACAGTGGCACTAAGTATTTGTGGTCCCTGCTCCCCGGCCTCCTGGTAAGTGAGATACATCTGCGGCAGTGCACTGATCTAACCCCTGTGCCACGCTTGGTAAAGTCAGGCTGTGCAGAGGAAGCACAATGAAAACAAATGAAGCCGTGCCGATGAATGGGAGTGTAGGATCCACAACACGGTGATATAAGCAGAGGAGGGGATTTAGTGCTGACAAGTTTATGCAGAAGAAGCAGGCAGATGGATGGAGCAGACTCAGAGGGCAGGTTTGTACACAGCATCTAGAAAAATGAAAGTGACTGGTTAGACTGCACATATGACCAGTTAGACTGCCCATTTCACAAAAAAAAAAAACAAAAAAAAAAAACAAAACATGATTATATTTAAGATTTTGCTAACACATCTTTTTCTTTTTTTTTTTTTTCTTTTTTTTTTTTTTTAGTTTCTAAGCCATAAGTCATACCTCCTTGCCAAAGCCTGCTATGATCAGATCTCAGAAGTTAAGCAAGGCTGGGCCTGGTTAGTATTTGGAAGGGAGACTGCTGGGAATTCCAGATGTCACAGTGGGGCGCTATTGCCTTGTGCCCTTGAGCCAGATACTTCACTCACATTGCCTGGAATGAATGTGGTTTGCGCATGAGTGTTGGTCTGTCAGTCTACCCTGGGGCAGCTGTAGCTATAATAGAAGCGTACCCCAGCATAACATGAGGGTAGAGGGAGGAGAAAAAAAAAAGAGAACCGCCCCAGACCATGCTCCTAACGGGGCATAGTATGGAGTGAGTGCACAAATAAAAAACACCTCCGAACATCAGCACCACAGTCAAAACACAGTACAAACATTTTCACAGGACTAGCAACAGGGTAGGGGAGGGCTGTGGAGGTAGTCCAACATAGGCAAGCAGCCATCCGGATCCTGCAGCCCTAGTTATGATTAGACTAATAAAATCCAAAACAAGTACTGAACCCTTTTGGTGTTTACACATTAACTATAATAATTTGTTTTCTTACTGAACATTTTAGCTGACTACTGACCTTGTTAATTTATTTTTAAGAAACTTTGAGCCAGTTTCATGTGAATAGGACCAGTAATTACAGAGATAATAACCATAAACCAGGTCGACACATCTGCAATAGACAGTGAACTGTTCCTGTCTTAGCTTGTTAGTTATCATGTTCCATCTCTGGTGGAGCCAGGCTGATCTGGCAGTGGCAGGTTTATACAGTCTTCACACAGTGGTGATGTATGTGTGTGTTTTTACATTCACAAACATATTTATTTCCCAGGAGAAGAATGGGCTCTGTTCTGCTGAAGTAGACAACAGTCAGATGAGGAACTGTGACATTGAGTTATGCTGGGGTGATGGATAGGTATGTGCAAAATTAATGAACAAACACTACTGGAATTATTTGAGCAAAATAATAAAAAAACAAGTGTACAGTGCAATTAAAACCTGAGACTCCATCATCAACTCAAAAACATGTCTTTTTAATATCATTATTGCTTTAGTGAGGCACTAATTCTGAATAAAATCCCCCATTTTTTGCTAATTTCCAGGTACAATAAATTGTTCCAGTGTTTTTTAACAAATGAATTCTCAGTCTGAATTCTAAAGGTTGATGCCACTCCATATATTGGTTCAAAATACGTTTACAATGGGAGGGTTAGACTCCAAAAATTACTAACTATAGAAAAAAAGAAAACAAAAAAAAAAAAACAAAAAAAAAAACAGGACTTCACCTCACGTGAGTAACACCAAAGCTTGAAAATGCATTATTTATTGCCATACAAATATGCTCAAAAGCTTCTCCCTGTTTGGACTACAAGCACTTCATGTAGCAGTGATCTACAGACACCACAGACACATCACACACTTACCAAGAATCACACTCTGGGGGGGTGCATTGTCATTTCTGTCCTTTTTGTGCCATAACTGATTCAGAGGATGTGAGGATTTATTTATTTATTTTCTGTAAGCTAATTTTGTGTTATTCTGTTATTTTGTTTTTGACTGAATCAGATTTGATGTAATATTCTACCCCTAACCAGATTGAATGAGTTATGATTTAACTCATTTCAAAAACAAAACTGTAATATCTATGCTAAATAAGACATCCAAAACCCCCTCTGTACATTTGTGTAGCTAATATAGCAACAAAATAAACCAAGGATTTTAACCTGGCATGAACCATTATTCAGATTTATGGCAGTACCTATACTATGTGCACTTTGGGGCATTTGTACACCTGTTATGCATTATTTGTATATTAAAATGTTATTAGAGTCTTCAGGCCCCAGAGAGGCTGTTGAATTTACCATCTACAAGCTAAATGTAACAAAGAAACCCTCACATTTACACATTGACAACTCATCTAATCATTTACTCACATCTCTTGATTGTATTGAACCTGCCAGAGTGGACTGACTGTTCTGCACCACCACACACATAACCTAGTCCCATTTTTGTATTGTAAAGCAAGAGTAACATTACTTCAAAATAATACAGAGCCCCCCCCCCCAAAAAAAAGTACTACTCAAGTAAGAGTAATTTAAAGAATAACTGTCAGGATGTTAGATCTGATTTATAATTTGAAGTGAATGTAATTTGACGGACAAAATATTAAATAATGCACAAAATCTGGTCTTTTCAACAGATAGACACAAACAAAATCATATCTGAAGGAGCGTTACAAGAAACACAAATGTTAGATCATTTCATATTATCAACATAAAGCTTTGGTCACTTGTAGACGGTGGAAAGAGGAATCACAACTTTTACTCAAGTAAGAGTACTGTTACTTCAATATGTGTGTAGAATCCCTCAGTCATCCAGGTAGAATCCATGGCAAAGGAGAAATTCAATTTGTCAACTGGACAAAATAAAACTTTTGTCGAGATGACAAATTAAATGTCTTCTTTGTGTCTTACTTCAATAAAAATATTACTCAGGAGTAAAAGTATGGTTCTAGAAAATTACTGAAAGTACAATTTCTTTAAAAAGCTACTCAAGTAAATTCAATGTACCCACCGTTGGCAACTGGACATCCCATAACAACTAATCACTTACTAAGATCTCCTAATTGTATTGATCCTACCAGGATGGACTGATACCACCGTTGCGATGAGGCCTCCCCTGACATCCCCCTGCTCTGCACTACCACAGATAATCTAGTCCTATTCACTATCTCTCCTCTTTCCACTCAACCACCCAACCACCCAACCTGTAAGGGCAAAAACAAGTGCATCTAACGAGCCAGAGACAAGCCCCGCCCAAATGGAAAACTACAACTGGAGAAGTGCGCCGTAGAGAGCTAGCTTGTGTGCGCACAGGGAGCGCCATTCAAGCTAACATGAATGATTCTAACCGCGCTAGCATGTAGTACGCCATTATTTCATCAGGCACATATTCACGCTGCTTTGGAGGGGGATTCTGTGGAATTTTAATGATTTCTAAAAAGTTCCCTCATAGAAGTATTTATAGCTTTTACGATTGCAAAGTCAAATGGCAGTAGAGAAGAGGGGATAGGCTCCTCTCCAAAGGGTCGTGATTGGGCGTGATTGGAGCTCATTGAAAAGTGAGGCAGAAGTTTGGAGGTATTTAGATGGGTCTGTGAGTAAAAATTGCACATGAGAATGGAGCTATAAAGTGTAAAAAAGAGAATGACCATATCTCCAGTGGGGAGAGGGGTAGAGTGTGGATGAGGAAGAATACATGTCTCAGTGTATGGATGACAGTTTTGTTTTGTTTTGTTTTTCTAATTATGACTTGGTTTGATGGGATAGTACCTGTGGTCAGTATTTATCATAGAGAAAAAAAAAAAAAAAAGAAAGAAAAGTACAAAAATAGAGGAAGTAGTAGTAAGGGCCTTTCTGTGTGGGGTTTGCATGTTCTTCCCGTGTCTGGATGGGTTTCCTCCAGGCACTCGGGTTCCCCCATCAACCCAAAAAAAAAAAATCTCCATAGGTAAAAAAATCCTCCAGCTGAGGTCCTGACCAAGCCTAGCAACAAGGTCACGAAGATGGGTCCCCGAGCGCCCCCTGTGCTGCCCACTGCTCCTGAAAGGACAGGTGAAATGCAGAGGACAATTTCCCTACAGGGATAATAAAAGAACTAAAGAACTAAAAAAAAAAACAAAACAAAAAAAAAAACTAAACTCTACCTATGTTGTCAACAATACAGAAAATTCCATCTAGAATCCAGACAATTTAAGGCTCATTTATGGTCCACACTTTTAGTTATTTGCTATTTTGAAGGTTTGCGTACAGGAGTTTTAGCATTTGGGAAAACTATGTTAAAATATGGAATGTTTTTCATTTAGTTTTAATTTATTGCATATTAATTTATTGCATTTTATTCATTTGCAATATTAAATATGGTTGTATTTCTAAAGTAAGACCATTTTACAAATGGGAAAAAAGTGTTAATGTTATGCTTTAGTGAAATGAGTAGTCCAGCCTGTCACATGCACTGAAAGGGAAGACGGTGGAGAGGCTCAGGTAAACACTTCAGTCTTATTTTAAACACTAACCTTATGATTACAATTTATAGAAGCTAAAGGGGGGTATTATGCTAAATTTACTTTTTAGAGCTTTCTCCCATGTTATAACATTGCTCCCTTATGAAAACATGCCTGAAGTGGTTTAAAATGTTATCCATGCATGTTGAGTGATCTAATGATCTCTTCCAGGCCCTATTTGAACTCTCCTAATGGTTAGCACCACCAGCCTGTACAAGACTCTGCCCACAAGCCTACATCAGTCATGTTGCAAGTTAATACGTTGTTTTGGGGCGAATATAGCATTTTCAAAACAACAACAACTGAACAGGCCCAATGCAAGGAAAGGGTCCTACATTCATCATTTATTCCACACTCAGTGGTGATAAGCTTCTGTTATAGCCACAGCTGTCCTGGCGCAAACTGACGGACACGATGCTGCCAGTCTGCACCATAGGCCCCTTGGCTTCTGAGATCTGACGAGATCAGGCTTTGACAAGTTGGTGTGGAAAATACACTTCCAATCAGAAGTTTGGACACACTTTTTCATTTATGTTTTGTCTTTATTTTGTTTATTTCCGTGATTATTTACATTATAGATTCTCATCGAAGGCATCAAAACTATTTGAGAATGTAGTCAACAAAAGATGAGCTCAAAGTAACTCCAAACTTTACATTTACAAAGTTTACATTTTTAAAAACAGAAACCCAAAGTCTGCTGTCTTTGGGTGGCTATTGTTCCTTTTATTAAGATGTTTTAAACAAAACATCGTGGGGTGGCACGGTGGCTGAGTGGCAACACTCATGCCTCACAGCAAGAAGGTTACGGGTTCGATTCCCGGGTCACCCGGGTCTTTCTGTGTGGAGTTTGCATGTTTCCTCCCTGTGTCTGGATGGGTTTCCTCCCATCAACCAAAAACATGCAACACCCATATGAACAGTATACAATATCCTCCCTCCTGTGGGCTCACCACCTGCAGAGGGGTTCATAGGGGTCTGGGTCTGGTGCTGCCCCCGCGACCCAGCCGGATTAAGCGGGAGAAAATGGATGGATGGATGGAAATATAAATATAAATATTGGTTATAATCTATGACACCCACGGGTGTCATAGATTATAACCAGAGTATGACACAAACGCTATGTCTTCTTAAAATGTATGAAAAGTCTGTCCTATTCTCTGTGACCTCTCCTTGTGAATGTGAAGGCGTTTGTGGAATCCTGAAGAACACCGTGTAAATGAGAAATGGTCCAAACATGCTTTCTTTTGCCCGGGCCTGAGAATGGACCATAAATCCACAGCAGAGGCCCACTTAACTGCAGTAATCAGCTAATGCTCTGGACCTGCTCTTTTTGTCCTTTTTCTCTTTCTGCTCACTCGCTCTCCTCTCTCTGTCTCTGCTCCCTTGCTCTCTCCTCCCTATATCTGCTCCCACGCTGTCCTCCTCCTCCCTCTTTCTACTCTCTCACTCTCCTCTTCCCTCGCTCTCTCTTGGATCAGGGGAATTGTCTTAAGATTCAGGAGTACCCAGCTGGAAGACTATAGTGTGTGTTCTTTTTAAGGTAGATAGGAATATCAACCTACCCAGACACAAGGAGAATATGCAAACTGCTTTACATCAAGGAACTCACTCACCCATTCACACACCAGTGTACGCTGATACTGGGTGGTTAAGTGTCTTGCCCAAGGACAAAGCAACAGTATTCATCTGTGAGAAAAATCATACTGCCAGCCTCTTTGGACAAACACTCCCCACCTGTATCCTTCTCGCTGTGAGGCATTTTCTGGTTGTAGGAATGATTTTGCAGTTGTTTGCTGCATTCAATGCATGATTGGGATAACATGTCAAATCATCTTTTTTTTTTCTTTTTCACAGTCTTCCTTGAGATTTCTTCACAATGGACAAAGTGACCATTTTCAGTTTAAAGAGGTGGATGTATGTATGCCCAGTATACCCTGTGTGGTGCGGGTGCTTTGAACTAATGCAAGCGATATGGCAGCAATTCTCATGTTTAAAAATGTATTTTTTATTCCAGTACATAATAGTATAAAATATGAACACTGTTAACTATTGAGATAATAAAGTAGAAAGAAAAAGAATATATATGACCAAAATAGTCCATCTGTACCTGGTTAAACCGTGAGACCAATTTGACATCATTTTATGAGCTGAAAATGACAGGAAGTAGCACTGAGCTCTAGCTCTGTCATCAATACAAAACATAATAGCCAAAATATAGAGAGATTTGTAGTTACTTTTGTCACATCTGCCAATATTTACTACCATCCTCACTCCCCCTCAGAGTGCTATCACAACACTATCGTGCGTCCAGCTAATAAAACACTGCACATAGAATCAGGTTTGTCAAGTTGTAGTGTATTGTTTTATATCACATGATATTTATTAAAAAAAAAAGTCATGTGGGAGCATGGGTGATGTAGACTTATGGGCTTTGTACAGGCATGTACTGCTAACCATATGGAGGGTTTGTATAGAGTGAGATTGCTATATTATTCAAAGATGCATGAATGACATTTAAAATCTCTTCAGGCATGTTTTGATGAGGAAACAATGTTCTAAGATGGTAGAAAGCTCCAAAAAGTGCATTTTGCATAATACCCCCTTTTTAAGTACAGGTATTTTCAACATCAAAGTCAGACCCGTACCACTCTTTGGAGGTGACTCTCATGTATCCTTAAAGCTCCTGGTCTAACACACATCTTTTTGTACAATCACATTTAGCTCTTGTACCTCTTGTTCATATACCTGTGTGATGCCAAAAACTGCAGGTCTATCTCCTCGGTTTCTATAGGGCCATTACAGCTGAGCAGCCTTTAGAGGGTCACTTTGGGAGAAGATGAGTATGTGGGGCTGAGGACAGGAGCCGCACAACTCTTAATAGACTCATCAGTGCCACTTTACTATTTTAAAACAAGAAAAACAGAACTAGTTCATTTTAATCGGTTTGCAGTGGTCCGAAGTTATTCCTGACTTACCTTATGCATTCTGAGCATACAACTTTCAGAGACTGGAGCTTTGTTGACTCTCTCTGTAATGACGCAGTTGGCATTCTATTGCACATTTCCAGTTTATTGGACAATAACACACTTTAAATTATATGCAGACATTACACAGCAGACTTATTTTGACCTCAACAGCTGCTTAAACAGTATATCTGTACCAGGGCAGGACACTTTCTGCTCAAATAAAAGGAGAAAATTCAGGTACAGGACTTTTAATAAAACCTGAATAAAGCACACATGCAGATTTAATTTATAATGAACAAACAGTTTCTTAAGAATTATTCAGGCTTAGTAACTATGTAATTAATACTTTAACCACTAACTTCTTAGTTAAAGAGGAGGTATTATGCAAAATCAACTTTTTAAGATTTCTGCCATGTTATATTATTATTTAGATTTGATTGTGCTTCTGTATTCATCTGCAGCTTGCCTTGGAGGTAGCTGTTTATTTACACTATTCTTCAGTCTGAAGAATGGTCGACCAACTGTTCTGTTTCATGAGGAGATTACTGCATGGGCTGAAATGCTTCACACTATGGCTGAAGTTATCTGTCTTGCATTAATTCAGTTACAGATTTTTTCATTGCAAACGACTGATTAAATACATTTTGCCTGGTGAAGTCGCCTGCTTGTCTCTGTGGATCTAGATCTGTTTTATAGCATACTGTGGAAAGACATTAACATTCCTCTGGGAATTAAAAGGTTTCAAACCCTCCCTCAAAAGGTTTAAACATGTATTTACCGCTTGCCACTAAATACAGGGCAAAAGGAAAACGTACTTTAAAGGCAAGCATCTCTCTCACTGGATACATTTACACGGTAGGTAAAATGAGATCACATAAACCAGTAATTACATGTTTTGTATTTACTGGTTACTGTAAACTGTATTGTTTTGCATTTAGGAGAAAAAATCAGTACAAGTACAGTTCATTTTAAAATAACTTCCATTCTTATTGCACAGAGGCTTTTGTTTGAGCTTTTCTATTATTATTGTATTTCTCTGCTCAATGTGCTTAAACCGCACCTCTGGGACAAATGAAGTCATATTGATTGACTGATTAGTTTGCCTGTTTTGGACAATTTATCTTTTCAAAACCTGCACATATTTCATATTTATTTTATGAACAACCAGAAAGAAATATGACTCCTCACATCAAATGACTATTAACATTACTAAAAAATGGAGAACTCCAGAAATCAGGTCATGATTAGATTTGGGTTTATGTCGACATATCTGCAATAACCACCACCAATTCTACCTGAGGAAGCTTGTGTCAGTGTAACTGTACCATCATGTTGACACCTCAGGTAACCCAGGTGAATACCAATGTTCTGGTGCAGACCCCTGATCAGTAATATGGAGCTGGGTAATTCCACACATCCATTTAACCACCACTGCTACTCTGGTCTTAAAGGGTCCATATTACACAATTCTCTGATCTTTGTTATAATGTTGTTTCCTCATCACAAACAGACCTGGAGTTGAGTTTTGTTTCATTCACACATGTTTAACACACAAACCCTGCATATTTAGGCTAACTTCTACTCTCAGATGGAAAACTCTCTGTTCCACCTTGTGATGTCATGTGGTAATACAGGAAGTGCTCCATTGTGTTTTAAACTCTATACACCGTCACTAGAATCATTTGGATAATTACAGCCCTGTAATTTACAAAATGTACTGAACAAAAGATAAAAGGAGCTGTTATTTTGAAAACTGCATCTACATGGGGGAATGCAGACTATAAAAACAGGATTACTGAAACATGTATGAATGAAACAAAACACAACTCTGGGTATTGGTTATTGATATGATGGACACTCCTGCCTATTGTCAATACAGCATTTTAATCTTGTTGCTTTTTTGTGGGTTTGCTTATCACTTTTTTACTGTATGAGCTAATGTAGTTGTATTTTATGACACCTGTGTGCCCTGTTTCAACCTCATACCCTAACGAAGATCTTGCTGGTTGAAACGCTTTGACGTCCCTCCCATGTAATAAAGGAATTTTAATATTTTCAGTCAGTGTGCCTTGAGTTTGTACCTTGCCCATTTTTAGATTTTCATCTAAGGGTCCGATTCTGCTGAGATTACAACTCTGGATATGTTTTCAATGAGGTAACATTATAACATGTCCTAAAGCTCACAAGAATACATTCTGTGTAATAGAAAACCTTTAACAAATACAGAAGAGATAAGCCAGGTCCACCTCCATAACTGTGGTAATTGTGGAGATATGTAAGGCTTCATACAGGACGTCTCCCCTTCTGAGGGCACCAGGGCATCTCCTAAAGTTTTGCTCTCTGCTCATTATAAGGCATTCTGGAGACAAGGCTGTAAGCCTGTTGAGTATTACAGTACAGTATATCTGTTGATTATGTCAGCTGGAGAAGCGCCACACAGCATGACAGGAGAACAGCCAATCAGATGACTAAACTCCAGGCTTTTGTGAAGGGCAAATGTGCAGAACAAATGAAATGGAGAAACACGTTGTTCACTGGATACCTCAGATCTGTGCTGTCCTAAGCACTGTTTCCATTACCATTCACCTATTCATCTATTGTATGACCACTGCACTTTGCACAAGTATAAACCTCTATTATCTGGTGCCTTTTGACGGTTCCATCGTAAACAGTATTAAGGGATAACTGATGCAACAAGGACAGTTACTTCATCATATTTTTGTAACACATTCTATTTAACATTTCTTTAAAACACGAACTGAACAGATTTTGAAGTTCAGACAGTTTCATCGACTGACACCTTTGACTGGAATACATTTTTCCATTGTTGTTTTTCTAAAGCAAGAAATTTAAGCCTGACTCTTTCTCTGATTCAGTTGAAGGTCCCAAAAAATTGTCATTTTTGGCTTTTTTTACACATAAAATGAAAATATTACATGACAAAAAAACATTTTTTTTCCTAACATTTAAAGAAATTT
The DNA here is from genome assembly GCA_029959045.1 of Taenioides sp. WSHXM2023. NCBI lineage: Eukaryota > Metazoa > Chordata > Actinopteri > Gobiiformes > Gobiidae > Taenioides > Taenioides sp. WSHXM2023. The sequence continues at coordinate 26,718,560 of CM057104.1, read as the reverse complement.
CAAATTCATATATCTAAAATTTTGTGTCCTCCTCAAAAACATACATGGAGTAGTGTTTTGTTTCATTCACAGTTATTTGAGTAATCCTTTTTATTAGTCTGTCTACATCTCCAAAACAAAGTGGTAGCTTTTAAAAGTTTGAAAGTTTCCAAATGACTCTAAACAAGGTGAATGGAATAAAAAACAAACAAACAGTGGAGCACTTCCTGTATCACCACATGACATCACAAGTTTTCTCTTTGAGAGAAGATTTCAACCTAAATATGCAGGGTTTATGTGTTAAACATGTGTGAATGAAACAAAACACAACTCCAGGTCTGTTTGTGATGACGAAACTACATTATAACATAGATCAGAAAATAGTATAATATGGGTTCTTAAATAAATGAATTAAGAGGAAGCAGCTTCATATAGACACACTGCACTTTTCTTTACGTAATAATGAGATCCAGCATGGCTGATTAAACTCACCTAAAGTCTTATTGTGTTATTATTACACATTATTACAGCGTCAGCCAAGTGGCACATACACAGTCATCAGTCACCACTCCAACCAATCAGAGAGCGACTTTGGAGTGGACTTGTGACCTCTGGATGTGGAGCCAGCGCAGTATATCAGTGCTCACACATTACAGTGTAAACAGGGACGCAGTCAGGCAGAGAGAACAGTGAGATGAGCTGCAGTGGAGCTAGCAAAGGCTTGCAGGCACTTCTTGATGCTATCCCCACTCCACACACACACGGGTACACACACACATGCACACACGGGTGCACGCACACACACATGCACACATACACACAGGTGCACGCACACACACACACCCATGCACACGCACACACACACACATACACACACACATACACACACACACACACACACACACACACACACACACACACTAGGTTTCAGTACTCTCCCTGAGCGCCTGAAAAAGTGGCAGCTGGGTACAATAGTATGAGTGAGCTACTGTATCCAAATAATTTCCCTTGTGAATCAATAAAGTTGATCTTAGATAAGTCTAAGAGGACATTACACTGGCATACATTAGTTTTCTTGAAACTACAAAGGACACATATTAAGCATTGTTGTAGCTTTTATTCCCTTGCAGACTTTGCTTTTGATCACATTGGGATAGTATTTTCAACACTTACAATCAACTTCCATTATAAATAAATATGTGTTTATGAACAAAATTTGACTGTAGAACCAGTTATGAACTTATGTACTTAAAAATTACGCTGAAGAATTTTTACCTGTGACAGAACAATCCATGCAAGGCACTCAATCCATTAAATTTTGGATTAATGGATTAATGAAACAAGCGTGACTGAAGCAAAATGAAGGGACAACGATATAATATGGTTTTAAATTCCATTAAAAGTGCACAGTGTAACTTGTGTTTCTCCCGTTTGTCTTTCTTTTATTTTCTACTTTTTCATTATGGATTTATTACTCAAAAATACCTTAGAAAAACATGAATATTGTGAGGAAGCTCACCTCTGTTTAGATATGACCAATAACTTGCTTGGTTACGGCACCTGCTCGTCTTCCTGGTGATGGATACATTTAGAGCCAATATCTTCATGGAGACAAGCAGATGAGATACCTTTCACAAGAAAAGGTACACAGTGCACCTTTAATCAAATTTACTATTTGCCTAACCTTAACATAAACCCTAACCTATTTTAACACATATTTGGACTTTAAGGCCCAATCCCAATTCTCCCCCTTAGCCCTCTGTCTTTGTCTTAGGCTGCGTCTCAATTCTCCCCCTTAGCCCTCTGTCTTAGCCCTACCCCTCTGTTGTGCGCGTTCACGAGAGACAGAGGGGTGTCCCAATACTCTTTTCTGTAAGTGCGAGGGCTAAGGAGAAGGGCTGTTCTACCCCTCTGAGCAGAGCTTTTTCAGATGCACCCTTTGTGCAAAGGGGATAGGCGTGGCTTAACGCAAGTCGGAGCAAAAAGCAACACGGAAATCGGGAAGTGTCGAGCAATCGGGAAGGAATTGGACAAATGTGAGTATTTGCACTCAAGAACCTCATAAAATGTTGTATAAAACTGTAGTAACTTTTGAAAAGTTGTAGGTATACTCATGGCACCTGCATTTACGCTTTCTGACATATACGGCTTATCGTAACATGCCCGGTTAGAACTATACGCTTGTTACGGTAGAATGTGTAAAGTATTACGAACATGCATGGCCTAAAATATTATTGTTTCGTTTTGCCTTGTAAATTATCCCCTATTTATATTAAAAACGACATGTTATTAATCACATTTGTATTTTGTTTAGAAATTTCTTGTAGGAGGCTGGACTTGTTGGAGTTGTTCAGCCCAACAAGCTTCAAAAAAGTGGGAGAATTTGAAAATAAAATATAAGGTATATTACATTCTATAATATTTGTAGGTACCAGAACAACTATATATGTTTATGACTATGTATTAATTTTGTTTTCTTTTTTGTGTGTACCAGGCATCCTCTACAACTCCGTCCACCTCTGCAGCATTTTAATTTTGTGTTACAGTTGATTAAAATTTGATTTACATATGTTGTACAGAGTAGAGTAATTTTAAAAAATTAAAAAATTAAAAAAAACATTTGACTTTTTGCAAAGTTCATTTAAAACAAACTCAAAAGGAGCACAATACTTCAAAACTTTAAAAATAATGTCATATTGTTGCGACTGCAAAGGGGTGTCCCATTTCTAAGGGTTTAAAACACACCCCTTTGCCTTACCCCTCTGTTTAAAGACAGAGGGGTAGGGCTAAGGGGTAGGGCTAAGACAAAGACAAGAGGGCTAAGGGGGAGAATTGGGATTGGGCCTTAGCCCTACCCCTTAGCCCTACCCCTCTGTCTTTAAACAGAGGGTTAAGGCAAAGGGGTGTGTTTTAAACCCTTAGAAATGGGACACCCCTTTGCAGTCGCAAAAATATGACATTATTTTTAAAGTTTTGAAGTATTGTGCTCCTTTTGAGTTTGTTTTAAATGAACTTTGCAAAAAGTCAAATGTTTTTTTTTTATTTTTTAATTTGTTAAAATTACTATACTCTGTACAACATATGTAAATCAAATTTTAATCAACTGTAACACAAAATTAAAATGCTGCAGAGGTGGATGGAGTTGTAGAGGATGCCTGGTACACACAAAAAAGAAAACTAAATTAATACATAGTTATAAACATATATAGTTGTTCTGGTACCTACAAATATTATAGAATGTAATATACCTTATATTTTATTTTCAAATTCTCCCACTTTTTTGAAGCTTGTTGGGCTGACACAACTCCAACAAGTCCAGCCTCCTACAAGAAATTTCTAAACAAAATACAAATGTGATTAATAACATGTCATTAAATAGGGGATAATTTACAAGGTGAAACGAAACAATAATATTTTAGGCCATGCATGTTCGTAATACTTTACACATTCTACGTAACGTGTATAGTTCTAAAAGCGCATGAGACGAGTTACGAGGCGAAATACAGCGATATATTTGACACATTCTAGTCTAACATATATGTGTATATAGTTCTTTTAGGCCATGCATGTTCGTAATACTTTACACATTCTACCGTAACAAGCGTATAGTTCTAACCGGGCATGTTACGATAAGCTGTATATGTCAGAAAGTGTAAATGCAGGCGCCATGAGTATACCTACAACTTTTCAAAAGTTACTACAGTTTTATACAACTTTTTATGAGGTTCTTGAGTGCAAATACTCACATTTGTCCAATTTCTTCCCGATTGCTCGACACTTCCCGATTTCCGTGTTGCTTTTTGCTCCGACTTGCGTTAAGCCACGCCTATCCCCTTTGCGCAAAGGGTGCATCTGAAAACGCTCTGTTCAGAGGGGTAGAACAGCCCTTCCCCTTAGCCCTCGCACTTACAGAAAAGAGTATTGGGACACCCCTCTGTCTCTCGTGAACGCGCACAACAGAGGGGTAGGGCTAAGACAGAGGGCTAAGGGGGAGAATTGAGACGCAGTCTAAATCATGTTGCTAATCTAATAATAGATGATACACAGTAACCTGACTTGTTGTCCTCATGAGGGAGGCAGGTCTGCATTCATTTAGTGTGTATACATATATTAGTCCCCACAATGTGATAAATACCCGCCCTCACACACACTTGCACAGGGCAGGCCAGAAAACATTATACTCCGCTGTTCCTCATGTGAACACAGCCAGGGCATATGGAGGGGCCTGCGGTGATGCTTAGACCCCAGCACTCAAAACATATATGGCTCTTAGCTGCTGGCGCGCTCTCCTGTTTTGTTTTTCCCCTTCTTCAATTATCAGTGTCCATGGGCTTGTGAAATGTATGCATCGAGTCAAGCTGCACAGAGGAGGCAGAGGAGGGGAAGAGATGGAGCTTTCTAACTGTGGGGAGTGTTGGACCAATGGTGTAACAACACTGACAATTTTGGTCCAATGGTGTAATAGCACTGACTTAATTTATAATGAACAACTAGTTTGTTATTATATAGTTATTATTATTATTATTATTATTATTATTATTATTATTATTATTATTATTATTATTTTGTGAAAGGGTTTTAAATAAATTATTTACTAAGCCTAAATCACTCTTAAAGGTACAGTAAATAGCTTTTTGGATGTGGCACATCAGCTGAAAGATTCCATGGTAATAGAAACTTAAAAGGAATATTATAGCCAAAGGAACAATGTTTCCATGGAAACAATCAGGAGGAAACCTTCCTCCAGACCAAATAAGAGTCAGGTTTGTGGTTTACGCTCAAGGATGAATTTTACTCAGTAAACAGAACCAAAATGATTCTTTGGGTAAAAAGTTACATAGTGTGGCTTTAATAAACATTTTTTTCATTATGAATGTAATCTTTGTTTCTGCTTTATTAAGGATAAAGTGAAGTTATTATAAAGTGTTACCGTGAAACAGCACTGACAGATACGCACCTATGGTTTAACAACACTGACAATTATGGAACAATGACATAACACCACTGACAGTTAAATATATAGAAGGATGATACAAATGGTGCAACAACTCTGACAGGTTTGGACCAATGGGAAAACTGTGCTGACAGTTATTGGCTAATGGAAACTCTCTGCTTTTAACGTGAAGTAGACTCTAATATCTGTTTATATTTCATTCCTACTGACCGTCAGAGGCGGTGCTTCAAGCACTGGATGACTATCCTTGCGCATGCGCAGGTCATGAATTTAATAACAACAACATCACCTTTGACCTCTGTTAGCGCAGAGAGCTATCATCATGTCCATATCATCATGTGACACCGGAAGGATGTGTCACAAAAACTTTTGCTATTCCCACTGGTTTTTTTGTCTCTTCTTGTTGCCTTTTGCCCCGTGACTGGTCCACAGTCTGTGCTGTGAGTTTCCTCGCCCTCCAGGGGCTGCACCAGCCGTGGATTGGCCTACTGTTTCCCGCTGTGGAGGCTGCTGTTGTTTGCATTAGTTTTGCCATAGCTACATGCTCGGTAGATTTATGTTGCTGTTTTAACATAGCCCCTTTTGGCTTGTGTTTAGTTTCCATTTAACTTTAATTTATGGTTTCTTCAGATTTTGTCCCGTTCGTTTCCTTTAGTTGGTTATGTAGCCATATTTGGCTTGTTTACTACTTTACTGGGATTACTACTGTCACCGTGTTTGATTTATTCTTCGTGATTATTGTTTAGTGCCATTGCTCAACCTGACCCTATTGTGAAACGCCTGGTTCAGAGTATGGCGTTGTTTGCGGGTCACTAGTGGCATTCCCTGCTCGACCTGACCCGGCCTCATCCTCATCGAGTCGCTAGTGCAGTTTTCTGCTCGACACGACTGCTTGACTTCTAGCTTATATCAGGTTTCTGTACGCCGCCACAGTGCTCGAGTCCTTATGCTGCCAGTCCTGTCTGGCTCAGCTACAGCCTGATGATGGGCATGACCTATGTCCTCCCTATCTAAGGGAGAAACATCTGCGGGAGGCTCTCACTGATGATACATGTTCTAACTGCAGTATTTTACCTCAGTTTGTGCTATTGGCCCATTTGGCTGCATTTGAGGAGCCCTCTTCCTGGATGTCCGCGGGACCTTCAAGCCTTTTACTGTGCCATTCTACTGGGGAGGAATGTGTTATGTGTTCCATGTAAGAAGCCCAAGAAGGGGGTTCCAAGGAAGTTGTCTGCTAAAGTAGATACGTTCAGGACCTTCAAGCGGATGCCAGCCGTGTGATGGCTCCCCGACAAGGGCATGATGTGGCCTCTGTATGTGATGGTGCCAAGTCTGTGGCAGCCTCTGACACCTTTTTTCAGCTGGGAGGTGATGACCTGAGTTCTAAAGTCCCGATGTGTCCTTGCAAGTTTTCGCCTTTGTGTCCCGGGAACTTGGGCATCTGCTGTCAACATTAGTTCAAGCTCGGTGCCAAGTTTTGGTAAGCCCAATCTCCTCTTTCGGAGGCCAGTTGACGGACATTGAGGACATTGAGGAGTGTCCCGGTGCTCCCTGGAAGCCTTGGAACATACGACTCAGGCCAGTTGCACAAGACAGCAGTTGGCAGGGCTTCATAAATGAACCCCTCATTGGACAACCCCCAGTTGCTCCTCCTCCTTCTTCTTGGAGGTATCCAATGCTGCCCCACTCTGTTACTGTACCTCGTAGCTTGGATACTGGGGCCCAGGCCCAAGATTCCCGCCCTCCTCAGTCTGTCCAGCCCAGGCGCCATCCCCCCAAGCCCTCCAAGGGCCAGGGGGTGACCTTTGTCCCAAGGATATTGACTCCAGTTCCACCATCAGCCGCATGTTTCCAGTCAAGTCAAGATCACGGTTATCCAGGACACAGCAAAGGCACAGACACTCGCTTAGAAAATTTGTGCCTTGCTGGACAAAGGCGTGAAAGTTCCTGGATCCGGGGAGCTTTTGCTCTCGTTATTTCCTGATACCAAAGAAAACGGGTGATCTGCGCCCAGTCTTGGACCTCAGGGGTCTGAACATGTTTTTTAAAAGTTCTCCCATTTAAGATGTTGGGTGTCAGGCAGGTCCTTCAGGCAATCTAACCTGGGGATTGGTTCACTACCATAGCCCTGAAGGATGCCTATTTTCCTCAACATTGGACATTGATTTCTTCGATTTGTTTTTTCAAGGGGAGCACTTCCAATTCAGGGTCCTTCCCTTCGGCCTCTCTCTATCCCTTCATGTGTTGTGTGTTGTGTGGGTGTGTTGCCGCTGCCCTAGACAAGTGGCTCATCTGTGCTCCCACCCACAATCAGGTCCTTCAGGATACACAGACAGTGCTTAGGAATGTGAGCAGTCTGGGTCTAAGAGTGAATGTGGCAAAGAGTTGTTTGGTATCATGGCAGGTGGCCACCTTTTTCGGGATGGTTCTCGACTCATGGGCAATGACTGCATGTCTTTCACCCAAGCTCATAACGGACATTCTGGACATGCTCTCGGAATTTCAGTACAGGAGGGGCCTCCCTTGTGTGAAGTTCCTCAACCTCCCTGGCAAACTGACAACTGCCTCAGCTGTGGTTCAAGCGACGATTGGTTGTCACCTCTCAGAGCATAGCATCTCTTTTTCAGTTAAGGAACAATGAATTCATGTTGCAGGGCGTTCCCCTGGGTCAATTAATCAATCAAACTTTATTTCTATAGCACCTTCCAACAACCAAAGCCGACCAAAGTGCTGTACAACATTAAAAACAAGATTAAAAAAAACAATAAACATCTTACAAATAGGTTAACAAAGCACATTACACCATTAAAATAAAGCAAGTGTCACAGGGCCACTAAGTGTTAAAAGCCATTCTAAATAAGTAGGTTTTAAGTTTGGCTTTGAACAAAGGCAGGTCAGTGATGGAACGTAACTCAATGGGCAAAGAGTTCCAGAGTTTTGGACCGGCCACTGCAAAAGAACGATCACCCCACTGTTTGCACCAGGACCGGGGGACCTCCAGCAGATGTTGCCCAGCAGCCCTGCCTGGGTCCCCTTCCCTCCAGGAGTGAAGTTGTACACACAGATGCATCCCATGCCAGAGTGGGCTCCATATCAACGTGCAGGAGTTTATGGCCATCCGGCTTGCTCTATGTTGTTTTCTCCCATATCTGCGAGGACGATATGTGGTGGTGAGGTCAGACAACACCAGCGTGGTTTTTCACCTAAACCACAAGGGGGGCACCCAGTCAGAGATCTTGCTGAGGATGGCGCAACTCACCCTGACTTGGGCCGCACCACATTTTGAGGGCTGTGCACATTCTGGGGGTTCAGAACATGTTGGCGGACTTCCTGTCTCGACAAGGGCTGTTACCGGGAGAACGGAGGCTTCACCCAGAGGTGGTGGAGCATATTTGGGAGATGCGTGTAGAATCGCTCAGTCGTCCAGGTAGAATCCATGGCAAAAGGAGAAATTCAATTTGTCAACTGGACAAAGTGTATTTGGTCGAATATGTTTCACAGCTTATCCAAGCTGCTTCTTCAGTTCCAGTCATATGTTGGCGGACACTGCTTTATATCTATCTGAAGGGAGGAGCTAACTACAATGAAATTACTCTGAGACAATACATATTTGTTTACAGTTTCTGTTAGTTAGGTGGGTCTATTCAATATGGAGTGGGAGTGGGGTGTAGTTAGCATAACCATTCAGGGCCATGATGGGTGTTTTCACACCTCTGGACATGTCCTGGCTAGCCCTGTTGTTTTCTCTGTTTGTTTTGATTTAGGTTTGCGGATAGTGTTATAGATGGGAGACAAATGATGTCTGAGACCTCCATTTCTGTTCAAGGAAGGATGCTCTTTCTTGACAAAAAATAGCCTCTTTAACTCCCCTCTCAAACCAGTTCTTTTCTCTGGCCAAGATCTGGACCTCACTGTCCTCAAAGGAGTGGCCCGTGGCTTTTAGGTGGAGATGTACGGCAGATTGCGGCCCACTCTGGCTCTCCCGTCTGTGTTGATACATTCATTTGAAAAGTGGCTGTTTTGTTTCTCCAATGTAGCGCTCACTGCAGCCTTCACTACACTGAATGGAGTAAACCACATTGCTTTGGTTGTGGCTCGGTGGGTTCTGGTTCCCTGTTGTCCTGTTTCTTGGCTCTCTTAGTTTTATTGAAAGACCATTTAGGATATCCACAAACAGAGAGGGCTTTCGACCAAATAACCTTTGTCCAATTGACAAACTGAATTTCTCCTTTTGCCATGGATTCTACCTGGATGACTGAGGGATTCTACATTGGACTGGTAAGAAAGCTGGAAAAGGACGCAAAAAGGTTAGTAGAGAAGAGGAATCATTTATGCTTTAACCTTAGATGTCGACAGAACCAACTTATTCACAAGGCGTTGCAGAAGAAATCACCGGAACCAGGGCACAGGGCAGCCAGGTTTGCCCAGCGTTACCTGAGAGGGATGCTCAACCTTAGAATCAGCCGTCTCAATTATGACACTGAAAACTTAAAATCCGAAATAGACAGTTTATTAAACAGGATAACGGTGCTAGTCCCAAAAGAAATGTTTCAAAGGATTAAGGACTTTTTAGCCACGGGTCAGTTGAGACAACACAATAAAACCAAAGAGCGGCACATAAGGAAGTTTACGCAACACCAAAATCAGTATCAAACCAACCCCAAGGATCAGAGTGACAAAAGGAAGGAGGATAAACCTAGCCAGTTGTTGCACAAAGAACGCTGGGTGAAAAATCTTTCCAACCAGGTTCTCACTCAGACAGAGAAAGAAGTACTTTCCAAAGGACTGAATTTTTCAGTGACTCCTAACCGCATCCCCACGGTGGATTACATCACAGCAGCAGAAACCGCCATTAGGAACAACAAGCTCACGGAGACAGAAGCTGGAGACCTTAGACTGAAATTAACAGCTGCACTGAGCAATGCCAAACCTCCACCCTCCAATGTAACACCGGAGGAAAGGAAGGCCATTGCTGCTCTGGAGAAGGACCACAGCATCAACATCCTGCCAGCTGACAAAGGGAGATGCACAGTAATCCTGAACTCATCTGATTATGAGGCTAAGTTTAACAGCCTTCTCAGTGACACTGCAATCTACAAATTACTAAAACGAGGCCCCACCAATGTGTACAAAAAGAAGATCATTGATTGCTTGCAGAAGCTGGAGAAGGAAGAAGTCATTGATTGACAGCTATATTACAGACTGTATCCTGGTGAGTCTATCCCTTGCATCTATGGCCTCCCAAAGATTCACAAACAAGGAGTACCACTCAGACACATTGTATGTAGCACAGACTCCATCACGTACAATTTGGCCAAACACCTAAAAACCATCTTGGCTCCTCTGGTGGGTAGCACAGAGCATCATATTGAGAACACAGCCGAATTTGTGAACAAAGTCAAGCATCTCCAGTTTGACCTGAATGAGACAATGGTTTCCTTTGACGTGACCTCTCTTTTCACTTGTATCCCTATATCGGTAGCAGTGGAGGCAGCAAGAAGGAAACTACTGGAAGATTCCAAGCTAGAAGAGAGAACCAAACTTTCACCCAACCAAATCTGCCAACTGCTGGAAATTTGTACCACTTATTTCCAGTTCAGAGGAAACTTCTACAGGCAAATCCACGGCTGTGCAATGGGCTCACCGGTCTCCCCTATCATTGCTAACTTATACATGGAACAAATTGAACAGAATGCCCTGGCCTCATATCTAGGCACTCCACCCAAACACTGGTATCGTTATGTTGATGATAATTTTTCAAAAATCAAAATTCAAGATTTGGAACCTTTTACTGCACATATCAATTCTGTAGATCCGAACATCAAATTCACGCGTGAAGATGCCAAGGACAACACATTGGCCTTCTTAGACTGTGCAGTAACGATAAGAGAAGACCGGCGACTCCAGGTAGAGGTCTTCAGGAAGCCCGCACACACCGACCAATATCTGCTTTTTGATTCACACCACCCACTGCAGCACAAACTTGGAGTCATTTGGACATTACAACACAGTGGTTCACACAAGTGGTTCCTACAAGCACAGAGGGAAAGGAGGAAGAAGAACAACACATGCAGAAAGCCCTCTCTGTTTGTGGATATCCTAAATGGGCTTTCAATAAAATGAAGAGAGCCAAGAAACAGGACAACAGAGAACCAGAACCCAGGAGAAAGGGTGTAACTATTATTAACCTGGCTGGCATTTCCGAAAAACTACAGAGGATCTTCAGACAACATGAAATCCCAGTCTATTTCAAACCAACAAACACTTTAAGACAAAAACTGGTCCATCCTAAGGACAAAACACCGAGCCACAAACAAAGCAATGTAGTCTACTCCATTGAGTGTAGTGAAGACTGCAGTGAGCGCTACACTGGAGAAACAAAACAGCCACTTTTCAAACAAATGTATCAACACAGACGGGAGAGCCAGAGTGGGCCGCAATCTGCCGTACATCTCCACCTAAAAGCCATGGGCCACTCCCTTGAGGACAGTGAGGTCCAGATCCTGGCCAGAGAAAAGAACTGGTTTGAGAGGAGAGTTAAAGAGGTTATTTTTTGTCAAGAAAGCGCATCCTTCCTTGAACAGAAATGGAGGTCTCAGACATCATTTTTCTCCCATTTATAACTCTATCCTCAAACCTAAATCAAAACTAACAGAGAAAACAACGGGACTAGCCAGGACAAGTCCAGATGTGTGACACCCATCATGGCCCTGAATGGTTATGCTAACTACACCCCACTCCCACTCCATATTGAATAGACCCACCTAACTAACAGAAACTGTAAACAAATATGTGTTGTCTCAGAGTAATTTCATTGTAGTTAGCTCCTCCCTTCAGATAGATATAAGCAGTGTCCACCAGCGTCTGACCAGAACTGAAGAAGCAGCTTGGATGAGCTGCGAAACGTATTCGACCAAATAAACTTTGTCCAGTTGAGAAATTGAATTTCTCCTTTTGCCATATTTGGGAGATGTTTGGCAGGGCGAACGTGAATCTTTTTGCCTTCCAGTAGACAACACACTGCCTCCCTCTAGTTTTCGTTGGCAGATTGCGCTGGCCCCTTGGGTCAGGATGCATTGGCTGATGACTGGCCCAGAAGTCTTCTCTATGTGTTCCCTCCATTTCCTCTAATCTTTCAGACACTGCTCCGGGTCTTTCAGAAAGGCCACAGTCTTCTCCCGGTGGCTTCGTTCTGCCCAGCGAGGACCTGGTTTCCTCTGCTGTTCAAGCTTTGCAGCGGCCCAGCAAGACGTCTTCCCTCCAGGAGGGATCTCCTGTTGCAACTGGGGGGTCGGATTCTTCATCCTGACCCCAATCCTCTGAAACTCTGTATGTGGCCCCAGAAAGGCCCAGCCTAGCCTTCTCAGAATATGCCAGAAAAATAGGGGACACAATGATCAATGCGCGTGCCCCATCTACACGCCATTTGTATTCTTGCAAGTGGAAGTTCTTTGACACGTGGTGTTGCGACAGGGAACAGGATCTACGGTTTCTACGGTTCTTAGCTTCCTGCAGGGTTTGCTGAATCAGAGACGTACTCCATCTACTCTGAAGGTATATGTTGCTGCCATTAACTGCTGGCAAGCAGGGTGGAGTGGTTCTACTATTGATTGTAACCGTGATATTTTGGTGTTTCTAAAGGGTGCTTGCCGCTTGCATCCGCCCAGCTGTCCTGTTGTTCCTATTGGGATCTTTCCCTTGTAATCGAGGCCCTGTTGAGGTACTTGCTCAGATCGACCTTAAGTGGCTCTTGATGAAAACTGACTTCCTTCTGGCAATGGCTTCTGCTAAACGGGTGAGTGAGCTACATGCTCTGTCTGTTCACGAATCCTGTTGCTGTTGGCTCGTGCAGAGGTCAGGCTCTTTCAAAACAGCGCCTTGTGCACTGGATTGTGGGGGCCATAATGAAGGCATATGTTTTACAGGGGCAATCTTTGCCGTCTGGGGTGCGGTGTCACACCACAAGGGTCCTCTCAACATCATGGGCTGCTGTCAATGACGTGCCGTTAGATGTCATTTGTTCAACCTCCTGGACCTCCCTCAACACCTTTGCAAGGTTCTACAGGGTGACCATAGCTTCCCCACACCAGCTGGAAGGGGTTCTCGGGCGACACTCCTCTTCATCACAGTGAGGTTTCTTCTTGAGTTGATGATTCCTTGTGTCAGTCTGTCAATGATGCTGCTCTCCAGAGCAGACAGGGCGTCCTGCAGGGGGTGACACTCATGGTCCAGCATAGACATGAGTTAAGCCAGGACCCTCTTGTCCCCCAACTGCTGCACCGAGTCCAGAGGACAGCCCAGAATTGAGCTGGACTTCTTGATGATCTTGTCCAGTTTCTTCTTCTCCCTCTCTGTGACGCTGCTGCTCCAGCAGACCACACCATACAGGATGGCTGATGCCACCACAGAGTCATAGAAGGTCCTCAGGAGTGGCCCTCTCACTCCAAAGGACCGCAGTCTCCTCAGGAGATAGAGCCGACTCTGGCCCTTCCTATACAGTGCATCTGTGTTATGAGTCCAGTCCAGTTTATTGTTCAGATGAACACCCAGGTACTTGTAAGAGTCCACTCTCTCAATATCTCTTCCCTGGATGTTCACTGGTGGGGGGGCAGTAGAGTGGCGTCTGCGGAAGTCCACCACCATCTCCTTGGTCTTCCCCGCGTTGATGAGAAGGTGGTTCCGGTGACATCAGTCCACAAAGTACTGCGTTACTCCTCTGTACTCTGTGTTGTCATTGTCTGTGATGAGACCGATGATGGTGGAGTCATCGGAGAACTTCTGCAGGACACAGCTGTTCGTGTTATGTCTGAAGTCTGCAGTGTAGAGGGTGAAGAGGAAGGGCGCAAGGACCATACCCTGGGGCGCCCCCACACTGCAGGTCATGAGGTCAGACACACAGTCCTGGGCTTTCACAAACTGGGGCCGGTTTGTGAGGTAGTCCAGGATCCACTCAGCCAGGTCACAGTCCACTCCTGCCCACTCCAGCTTGTCCCTCAGGAGCAGAGGCTGGATGGTGTTGAAAGCACTGGAGAAGTCGAAGAACAAGATTCTCACAGTGCTGCCGGGCCGTCCTCTACTCCGATGCCGGGCCAATACGCGAACTGCAGCGGGTCCATCACTGAGCTCACAAGCCTCTCCAGAGTCTTCATCAGATGAGACGTGAGAGCCACTGGCCTGATGCTGTTGAAGTCTTTGGTGTGCGGTATCTTGGGCACAGGTACCACACAGGAGGTCTTCCAGAGCCGTGGCACCACCTTCAGCTTCAGGCTCAGGTTGAAGACATGCTCCATAACTCCACACAGCTCATCTGCACAGGACTTAAGGAGCCTGGGGCTGATCCCGTCTGGTCCAGCAGCTTTCCTACTCCTTATCCGGCTCAGTTCTCTCCTAACCTGAGCTGTTGTGAGAGACAAAGAGCGGAGGCGTCTGCTGGAGGCCTGGCTGAGTACTTGATGTGGATTCGGGGGCTGGGGGGCTGAGGCAGAGTTGTGAAGAGGTGGCAGTCTGGGCCTTTGTGCAGGAGACAAGGTGAGCCCATGCAGCGGTGCGGGGGGAGGGGAGGGTGATTGATCAAACCTCAGGAAGTGTGAATTCAGATTGTTCACCCACTGTTGGTCTCCCTTTGTCTGGACGGGCGGAGGACTGAAGCCAGAGACACTCTTCAGACTTCTCCACACCTCCCTGACATTCCGCTGCTGCAGCTGCTGTTTCCATCCTCCTCCTGAAGTTGGCCCTGTCTGATTTTCCTCCTCAGCTTCTTCTGTACAGTCCTCAGCTCCTCTTTGTTCCCGGACCTGAAAGCTCTCTTCTTCTCCTTCAGCAGAGCTTTAATGAGATGTAGGCCTCCTTGACGCAAAGAATAAGTCCAAAGTTTTATTGTCTCTTGTGAGGCAGGTCACATACCGAGTGTATGTTGGCAGGACAGATGAGGGAGATGCATGGTTGAAGTCCCCGGTGGTGAGGAAGAGGGCCTGAGGATGCTTAGTCTGAAGAGAGCTGATGCAGGAGAGCAGAGTGTCACAAGCATTCTCCGCGTTAGCACTGGGAGGAATATACACAGCCAGTGCGATGACATGTGAAAACTCCCGGGGCAGGTAGAATGGCCTCATGCTAACAGCAAACAGTTCAATGTCTTTGTTACACATCTGCTCCTTCACTGTAGTGTCCAGGTTTGCACCATTTCTCGTTCACGAACATGGAGTAACAGTGCTGATCATTTTGGACCAATGGTGTAACAGCACAGACAGTTTTGGACCAATAATATAACAGCATTGATAATGATGAACCAATGACAGATGGACCAATGGTGTAACAGCTCTGACAGATGTGGACAATGGTGTTACCGCACCAAGAATTAGGGACCAATGGTGAAACAGCTCTGAGAGTTATGGACAAATGGTGCAATGGACCCATGACATAACAGCACTGACCATTTTGAACCAATAATATAAAAGCATTGAAAAATATGAACCAATGGTGTAACATCACTGACAATTATGATCCAATGCTGTTTCAGCATAAACAGTTATGGACCAATGGTGTTACAGCACTGACAATAAAGACTAAAAAGCCTAAAACCTAGCTTTTTTTCCCAACAGCTATCAGTGTGCTGAATAATTCTCTGCCATAAATTGTGTCTTCATATGTACCGTAGTGTGTCTTGGCTTCACCATGTTGTTTGTGTCTGTGTACATCAGAGAGAGGTGCTAATTGTAATTTCATTGTTTCCTTTATTCAATGATAATCAGTCAATCAATAAAAAATGGAGATGTCTTCATATTACAAATGAGCGAAATTCCATCCTTGCTACATACATTGCATGCTGTCAATTTGTCCTTGGGCAAACTTTTGCCATATATTCTGTATGAATGTGTTACGCCAAGTACTGCACAGTTTTTTTTTCTCCGTTTAAAGGTTCAGTGGTGGAATTGTAGCTACGTCTAACATAATTCCCTCTACATAATGCAAACAACACCTTGGTTCTGGGAGATATTGCTTGCGCATTTCACCAGTATTATAACTATGGAATATGGCATGGCAGAGTGACATGGGGGGCTGAGGGAATTCTGGGTAATGAGTTGTAAAAGTGCATTGATAATGTCAGCGTCCCTGCTCAGATTGACGGGCCTGTGTTACTGAACATAAAGAATGCCTGGAGTGACTCAATCTCCAACTGACCCTTCTCCCCCAAGCTATTTCATTATGCAAAGCCATATTCTGCAGACGGGCAAAGAAAATATGCATGGATTCCATCTCTGTGCTTGTAAATTTAATAAAGCTCCTACTTCTACAAAATTTACAAGGGGAGATATGAGAACACCTTGTTAGTGGTATTGTGTAACAGGCCTAATGATGTTAAGGCTTCCATTGTTGACAGTCGCTCGGTTCCCACCACACACAAAACATATTTTCCAGCAAATAGTGTTTATTTGATAGGAGAAAAATACAACAAGGAGTATCCAGGGCTCAAGCATCTGCGGGGAAATGGAAAATGCACGTCTCTAAAATGGATTTCTCTCCGTGGCAAAGATAAGGGCGTTGTGCAGATAGACTTACAAAGCACTGCAGACACTGAGGAGTGAAGCGATGCATGGTGGAGCAATGTTAGCCACCCCGACCTGTTTGAGACTTTGATGCAGGGGCTCATGCTGTCTGTTATATATCTATATACACTACCAGTCAAAAGTCTGGACAACTGGACAAATCCTTTTTCTTCTTTATGTTACTACTTTATATATAGCAGACATTAAATAGATGAGGTAGATTAGTTGAGTTATTTAACTTTTAAACTTTTTATTTTTAAAAGTTAAATAACTCAACTAATCTTTCCTGGTCACTATTCAAACCCCCTCTTATGGTTAGTAGTACAATTCTCTACAAAGCTCAGCCCATAAACCTAT
Source organism: Taenioides sp. WSHXM2023 (assembly GCA_029959045.1). Classification (NCBI taxonomy): domain Eukaryota; kingdom Metazoa; phylum Chordata; class Actinopteri; order Gobiiformes; family Gobiidae; genus Taenioides; species Taenioides sp. WSHXM2023. Next base: position 26,701,727 of record CM057104.1, on the reverse strand, counting down.
GTTATCCATGCTCCCGCACGATAATTTTCCATAAATACCCAAAAGAATGATACAAAACAATAAACTACAACTTCACAAACCTGACACGCTGTGCAGTAGTGTCATTAGCAGGACACATGTTGATAGTGTTGTGATATTACTCTGAAGGGGGAGCGTGGGGAGTGTCAGAAATGAAAGTGAATATTGATATTAAGTGATATTAAGGGTGGCGCTGCAATTAAATGTCTTAATTATTCTCATTAATTATGTGGCGTAATTGCTCCCTCGTCTGGTCACATATATATTAGGGTTTTCAAAATTATTAAAAATCAAATACTAATTTATTAGAACTAAAACTAGTATCGAAACTAGAGACTCATTTGAGCAGGTATGGAAACAAAAAAAAAGTGACATTCAAAGTCACTTTTCCAAAAATTAAGTTTGAAATTTTATTATTATGAAAACACTAATAATACAGATGCAGGGGTTCTTTTTGGATATCTGTGGATTAGCCCTGGATAAGCAGAAGATGCATTGATAATCAATGGAGACCTGACTCTTGCCCCCCATCTGGAAGAATGACATCATCACATTGTAGAATCTGTAAACCACCTATTTAAATTTGGTTTAGCTGTTGTTTACACTAGATTTTAAGATTGAGATCACAACATCAACTCACTGTTCATAGTACAGAAGAAAAAGAAAAAAAGAAAATCCAGCCAGAAGGGTGACCCAAACTGAGATTTGAACATCTATCAGACTAGACTGAGGCAATGGAAAAACCAGGAAGCAAACAAAGCACAAACCTGCCCAGTGAGTGTGTGTATGTGTATGTGTATGTGTGTGAACAGAGCCTGGGGCGTTCTTAAGTTTAAGAACAGTGTTTCAGTCTGCTGCAGATGTACTGGGCCTCCTCTGGGTAATTTCATGTTTCTGTGGAGAGAGCAATATCTAGACTGCTCATATTCTACTTTTTCACAGTGCTCCAGAGATGGTGAGAGCATCGCAATGCTTATAATTAAAGCATATATGAAAACTCTTTCTATGAAACACAATCACTTTTTTTACTGTTTTGCTTTTATATTTTATATAAGGTCTGTGTGTCAAACATGAACACAACTCCATGTTTGTAATGAGGAAACAATATTAAAATATATATAATCTTTAATCAAATATTATATATCATATATCATATCTGTAAATACTTTGATATAAAGTTTACCAGCATGGATTTCATATTGTGTCAAGTTTGATCGGCCCCTCTCACTTAACCCTCTCCAATCCTCTTTTTGCAGAAACAGAGCCTGGCCCTTAGGAGAAGCTCTACCATTGGCAGCTGTGACCCACTTTCTCACACTTGTACTTGAGCAATGCTGTGCTCACATGCGCACCCACATGCACGCTCCCGCCCACGCGCTCTGCTCTATGTCTGAGCAGTGAGTGAGTGTCCCATGGGAGGCGTCCACATGATTGGCGGGGGCTTGTGCACTTGCCTTACACATGCAGGGTCTCCTTGCGATCTTCTGGCTCGCCCTAATTGGTTGCTTTCACATTCTAGAATTTGATGATGTTATAATAAATGCCTACATAACTCTAGGGAGATTCACTGGTTTTGAAAGAAATATTAAAAATACCCAGATTATACATAAACCAGGTCAACAAATCTGTAATCTGACAGTTAACAGAAAATTCCATCACACAATTATATTGTTGGCTGCTCTTGTGGCTGCCTGGCTGACACTGAGCACATTTTGTTTTTTGAGCTCAGTTTTTGAGATGGGATTTTAACCATCTAAGAAGTCCAGTATGTGCAGTTCAAAGGACACAAGTAAGGGCCTGTTGATCGATTGATCTACCTATCTTTCATGTAGCTCAGTAGGTTTCATTCATAGTTCAAAATGAGCTTGGAGCCAGAATAATATGGAAGATTTTTTAAATATATTGTCTAATTATTGAGCGTTTCTACAGGAAAGAAGTTAAACGTCTTTATTATCAGCACAAAGTGACAAAATTGAAATGAGGTTTTCACAATAGATACCGGTAGTGGTGGTGTCCTTATTCATTCTCAAAAACATGACTGTTGTCAGCTGGGAGGACAAGATTAAGTTTGTGGAGCCAATCCCAAATAAATAATGATAAGGTTCAACATTTCTGGATTATAAATTTGAATATTTCTTTCAAAAACTGAGACTCTCCCATAGAATTATATAGGCTTCTGTCCTCCATCTGCACCCCATTTGAAACCATGGATTCTTGTATGTTGTGATGTCTCATGAACGCAGCCTATTGGTGCAGCTCATGTAAGCTGCTGGAGCAGCCAGGAAGCCATGCCATGTCTGAATGATGTGCATTAAAGTTTCAGAGCAGTTAAGTGTCTCCCAGCAGCAAAGTGGAACATTTAGGTTCCTCGCGGTTCAGCCAGACCCACATCTCCCACAGCCCGGTGTAGGCAGAGATGTGTGCCTGCCGTCTGTGCTTGTTGCCCCCTGACGCACTCTCCCAGCTTTCTACATACTTACATAAGACGTTTTTCATGTTCGAATGTCATGTGACCACCGTCTGAAAGCCCCTGTGGGCACAGTTCATTTTCTCTCCCGCCAATGTGTGTTTTTATCACAGGAATGCAACGACAAAGCCACACAAAGAGTGAGCACACAGAAGTATCTGCAGGTACGCATCCACTGTAGTATCACAGAGAAAGAGGGACAGAGAGAGATGAAGGGACATGGCGAACAGCAAACAGTAGGGTCTTCTTATATGCCACTGGTTATTGCTGGAATGTTCCACAGTATGGCATTAAACTTATCTTGCATTTTCTTCATTTACGGGTGTTATTATTTTTCAAAAATACCTTTCAAAAACATAAATTCTAACTGAGAGCAGGGTCACCTCTCCACAGACTGGGGTTCCAGAAAAATATTAGATTCATTCATTTCCATATTAACTGATTTATGAAAAGACAACCGTAAAAAACATATGAGTGGTACAAAATCTCTCTTTCAGAGAAATATCTCTTTCAGAGATGAGACAGAAGGAGATCTGTGCCAATAAGATGAAAATTGAGCAAACTTGAGAAAGATTGTTTTTTCTCCATTTTTGCCCACACTTTTAGTAACAATTCCACTTAAAGTTATATCTATCCAAGATGATGTTGTGTACAGTTGCTCAGGTTCTTTGGTTTTCTCTTCCACTTGATCCTGCAGCACCTAGAATCCCACAAACTTCCTGATGGACTGGAGTGAGAGCGTGGAGCTGGGGAAGAATATCTTGACACCCTCTGTCCTCACTGCTCTTCTGCCTGTAGACCCACTGCTGCATCTCCAGCCACCACTGCATAAAGCTCATCGAGTTCAACACCCTCATCAGGCTCAGTTACTGAACACACCTGAACATTTTGTAGCCCCATTTTCAAACCTATTTGGTTCTTTGACCTTCTGTAGACTGTGACTGAGCGCACTCAGAGTTGTCTTTGCATAGGACATGGGCTGTTGGGCTCTTTTTCCTTGTTGTACCAGTGTTCCTTCTGTTGTAGGACGTGGGCTTGTGACTCCTCTTGTCTTGCCTGTGTCTTGGAGGGCGTGGGAGGTGTTGTGCAGGAGCAGTGGAGCGCTAAGGCTGTGCCCCTCTGTGTCTGTGATCAGCCAGGCAGCAACAACAACACAAACCAATCAATCACACATCAGGAGACACTGGGCTCATGTCAGACGCAGAAGGGCTCCTCTTCCTCCTCTCACTCCCCACCTCCTCCACCCTGCTTCCTTTCCTCCTCTCTTTCACCCTCTCCCTTTCTCCCTCTCTCCTCCTTCTCTGTTCTTTTTTCCTCCTATGCCCCCCACCACCTTATGTCCTCCTCCTCCTCAAAACTATAGCTTGTCGAAAATGGATACTCACTTTATTGCATATTTCACAGTTGTATTATGTAAGTGGACACTATATTTAGTTAACTGTCACATTATATTATAGAGTTGGATATGCAGAACACACTTTCTAATAATGCAAATTCATCAGGTATATATAACATCAAATATAATACTGTGCAGTATTGGTGAGAACAATACTGATATAATATGGCAACCAAATTCAACAATTCTCTCTATCAAATTAAAATAGTTTTGTAACGTTATATTACTGCAGATTAATATGCATATTAAAAAAGGCAACCAAATTTAATGGGTATATTTCCCAATAAAATTATGATTCACTAGTTGTATACCTGTCTTGTATACAGGTATACAATTGTCAAATTTCAAATGATCTTCCTGTTAAAACATTGAGGGCCCTGGCTGCAGACCTCTGTCCAGTAGACCCTAACGGGCAAGCTTCAGCAGGATGATTCTCACGCAAGTTACCTCCAAAAGACCACAGAAGTTGGTGATTTTTATTTTTTTTTTATTTTTTGTATGGTATGCAGTGTTGCAAAAGTAAACTTAGACTTAGACTTAGACAAACTTTATTGATCCACAAGGGAAATTATTTGGATACAGTAGCTCAAACATCACAATATAATATAATAACAGAGTAAAAAAATAGATAGTATAGCAGACCTCCTGACCTCCAGAGGTCAGGAAGGGGTTCAGACTGAACACAATCATGGACTGTGACTAGGAAGGTCACAGCCTCCTGATTATTCTACTCACTGTGATATAGGGAGGCCTTAAAACAGTTTTGGAGTCTATAGAACTTATTTGCTGTCAAGATCGACAGCCCTATGCAAAATACTATAACCAGATGATGATGAAAAATGATGAAATATGAGTGCATGAGTCAAGTAGGATTTAAGGGTCACTGAATATGCTATGATTCCTTGAGACTGCAGGCGCTGACCCTGTTGATGGTCTCTAAAGATCATTGCCTGCCCCTGCCCATGCCTGCCATCCCCTACCCCTATCTCTGTCTGCCCAAACCTGCCCCTGTACCAGCATGCTACATACATGTGCCCTGTCTGCCCCTGTCACGGCCTGCCCCTGTGCCCTCCTGCCTCTTATTGTGGTTAAGCCTGCAGGTTCATGAGGAGTTCAGTGTCTCTCTACATGGTTGATGATGTTTTCTCGTGGTGCGTTCCATACCATCAGGCTAATTATTTCTTTCCATACCACATCATCACATGTGGGTAATTGATACCAGGGTTTTTACCTGATGTCCTCACTGCACAGCATGATTAGATCTTTATATGTAAATGAGCCATGTGCACCAACTCATCATCATTTTAATAAGGGATTGAAAAACATTATGTGCTGTAGTGAACCCAGAGCAGAGACAATCTTAAACCAGATCTGTTCTGCAAAAATTGACTTTTGAGAGTTTTTAACCATGTTGTTGTAGTTGTTTCCTTCCCACTAACCTTCTGAAGTTGCATTTGAAGTGACTCGTGCATGTTTGAGCAATCTTTAATTGCTTATTTTCAAGACGCCATATTGCCAATCAACCATCTTTTGCACACTGTGACTTACTTACTTCATTCTCCAAATTTATATTCTTAATCGGTGATGGTGGTTATGATTCAAATGAAAAAAAGTCTGCTCCTCGTTAGTGTGATGTGCAGCTGTCCATAGGAGGTTCTGACACCTCCATGGCTTTTTGTTGTAGCGATGTTTATGGCAACATCTGCTCAGTTTTTTAATGTGGAAGGCAGAACACTTGTTTCTTTTATTAAGTAATTTAGCAGAATATTGCCATTTAAAAAGTCCAAATTATAACATAATGACCCATGGTTATAGGTTATGACACAAGCACAGTATGTCTTCTGTAAAGCAGATTAGCTCATGTCTACACCATTCCCATCAGTTGGCACAACAAGGACCCTAGTCCCCATTTTCTACAGTAGAACACTGTTCAAACCAAGCACCGAAGTGCTGTGTTACTATTGTGTAGAGCTTTTTGGCCTTTTGATGAATACAGATTACAGTCAGACTATAGCTCCTGACATGTTTGACAGAAGCCTTCTCTATTACACCATCACTTATTCTCCAACAGTGAGGCCTTGGATGGTCCAACTCACAAGCGTCGGCTTCATTTCACTGGCACTAACTTATCTGCAGCCAATTCATTTCCCCCACCTCTGGAGTCGTCTGCAAGTGTAATTTCAAAATGACAAATTACTTCCAAATTGGAATAAGTGAGTTGGCTCAGATACTGCGCAAACCCTCACAGTGGGCATGGCATCAGGCTTATCTCCTTCAGCTCAGTGTGGATCTGTGCAAAAAGTATACAAATATAGATACTGATACTTTGCAGTGAAATCATGCTGGGGGAGTTCTACATGTACGACTATGTAGTGGAATGTTCAGCAGTTACCATGGGGATACAATGCACACATTAGTAAACAGAGGCAAAAATTGTTTTCTTTTGGTGCCACAGTGGAGCAGTAGTAAATCTACTGCAAACCGTCGTTGAGACAAAGACAAAAATGTTATCACTGTTCTTCTCTCAAACAGAAAACACCCTGTTCCACCTTGTGATGTCATGTAGTAATACAAGATGTGCTCCACTGTTGTTTATTAAACTGTTTTAAATTGCCCATCTCTACTGAACAAAAGGCAAAAGCTTGTAAACTACTGAAACTTTGTGTTTCTACTGCTTCATGACAAGTTGGAACAAAGCATTTTGAGCTTTGGAGATACAGTATAGACAGACTAATAATAAAGGATTATTCAAACGTGTGAAGGCACACAACACAACTCCAGGTCTGTTTTTGAGGAGGCAACAACATTCTAACATGACTTAAAGCTCACAAAAGTCAATTCTGAATATAGGACGTTTAACGTAATGGTTGCTAGGTACGGAATTACTTGGGTTATTACATTGTAGAAAGCTTCAAAAGGTCAATTTTGCATAATAACCGCTCTTTAAAGCAAAGTCATGTTTCTGCTGAAGTTAAACTAAGTGTTTTTATCTAGTGGTCAGTAGCTCCTCTCTCCTGTGGGTGAATGGGAGGGAGGGAGTGATGGAGTGTGTATGGGAGGGAAGGTGGAGGAGGGGGTCAGAGCCTGTGGTCCTCAGCAGTGATGGCAGCAGAACAAGGCCCCGGTGAGAGATTGGCCCCTGGGGACCCGGAGCAGAGTGCTGCTTTGGAGGGTCACGCTTCAGAGAGCCTCTTCATTTGAGAGGGGACACTGACAATGGACACACCACTTCTGCCCTTTTACAAAGAGTTCTGTTTTGTTCATGACAGTCAGTCTACAGAATGAAATGTAGTAGCTTATTATTTAGCTAAAGAAAAGTCAAATCTGTCACCTGGACCAAGGTTTTAGAGTGAAGATGCTTCTGCTCACAGGGTGCACTCAGCATGATTTAAAGCATGGTCTATTAGCATCACAGGTCGACCAGGAGGATGTTTCACAAATAGGTTATTTCCAGCTTTTGTAAAGACTTGCAGTTCTGAGTTAACTTCATATGAAATATAGAACATTATTAAAATAAGCAATAAGAAACACAAAGACATTGCATTATTGAAATGAAGATCATAAATGAGTACATATACAAATACAATATAAATATAAGTATGGAAGTGATGAAGTCATATATCAAAGAACAAGAGCAAACTGAGTTATACCAGTTGGCAGCTAATATCTAACCCATATGACAAACAATGTAATTCATTTGTCCAGTCTTTTGATTAATATTGCTGGTCCTTTTTCCATGGAACAAAAGCAGGTCTACAGCAGAGGTGGCTGAAAAGTTTGCACTAGCCAAAATAATTACAAGCTTCATGCCTTTAAATACTAAAACAAACTGTTACAATATATTTTAACAAGAAGCAAATCTGTGGTCCGCAACTTAGTGTTCAAGGACAAATTATTAATAATGTACAAGAAGTGAAATATTTAGGCCTGTATTTGGATTTGGCTCTATCCTTTGATAAACAAATTAGACAACACAACAACAATCTAAGTAACGTTATGAAATTGAATATTGCAAAATTCAGGCATATTCAAAACTCCCTAAACACTTCATGGCATGATTTTTTTCTCACTTACATTATTAGCAAAAGGAGAAATTTAATTTGTCAACTGGACAGAGTTTATTTGGTTGAATACGTTTCGCAGCTCATCCGAGCTGCTTCTTCAGTTCTGGTCAGATGCTGGCGGACACTGCCTTATATCTGCTTGAAGGGAGGAGCTTAATTACAATGAAAATTACTCTGAGACAACACATATTTAAATACAGTTTCAGTTGGTCAGGTGAGTCTATTCAATATGATCATGTTAGTCATGTGAATAGACTCACATGACTAACAGAAACTGTAAACAACTCCATATTGAATAGACTCACCTGACCAACTGAAACTGTATTTAAATATGTGTTGTCTCAGAGTAATTTTATTCTGAGATGCAGCTGCTCCATAGAATTCTCCACAATGCTGCTCCCCCTCCTTTAAGAGGCTTCTTCCAGTTAAGATCAGAACAGATGACTAGAACATCTTCCTCATTTGTAAATTCTGATCTGACCATTCCCTTTAAACATACTGTGATGGGACAGTCGCCTTTCTCATACACAGCTGCAAAAAACTAGAACATGCTTCCAGCTGAACTTAAAACTTGCGCTAACTCCCACACTTTCTCTCATGGGGTAAAACAATGTCTTCTGAGGAGCCGGCGTGTTAACATTAGGCTTCTTCAAACATTTAAACATTCTGACTGCACTACAGATGTATTGTGTAGACGTAAATGTATTGTGTTGGACATTTGTCTTGACGGTAATGTTGTTGATGAACTGTATTTTAGAGGCTAATAATATTGATGAATTTGGTAAATGTACATTTTAGAGGATATTGATGAGAATGAAATTTTTAGAAGATAATGATGAATTTGAAATCTTCTATTTATGGAAATTAGAATTAATTATTTTTGATTGTTTTAAATGTTTAATGATGAATTGAATAGTGGATATTTTAAGGAGACACTGTTAATGATGAAATGTTGTTGGTCAAATGTAAATAATTTCTTTAATGTCTCTGTACCTGCCCAAAGACTGAAGATGGAAAGTAACATATTTTCTTTCTGAGTTTAATGTTTTCTGTGCACTGTCCTTGTTTGAAATAAATAAATAAATAAATAAATAAATAAATAAAAATGAAATGTAGTAAGGTAGTAAATGTAGTAGCTTATTATTTAGCTAAATTCAATTCTGTCACTGGACAAAAGTTTCTAAGCTCATCCAAGTGGCTTCTTCAGCTCTGGTCAGATTGTTGGTGGACACTGCCTTACATCTGTCTGCAGGGAGGAACTCACTACACTGAAACTATAATTAACCTAAACACACCTACTTGTTTACAGTTTCTGTTTGTTAACTAGGTCTGTTGAACTGCACAAGTTTAAACTGTGTCTGAGTCATATTTTGCATTATCATTAACGCCCCTGATGGTAGCTCTCACACCTATAAGCATACTATCCCGATTTTGGTTTCTTTACAAGTGGTGGGCCAAGAACATTTATCTGCTTTCTTAAGTGTAGTCATATCACTGCAAATCCCCAGCTTTACACTGTGCTTTACACTGAGCACATCTTCACTCATGGGTGGGAGCATGGCAGCAGTTAAAGGATAGGTGGGCGAGGTCTGAGTCCGAAAATTTCCAAATAGCAGAGGATACGTCATGCATTACGATAGCTGTCCACTGCTTTACTCTCAAAAAGTCTCTGCGATAAATTGCCAATTACCAAAAAAGTTGTGAGAAATACAAGTGACAACAAATGTATCCCTGATGATGTAGATGATGTGAGCAGAAAACAGCCTACTTCCCTCTGTCGAGTTCTGTCCCCTGCACCAATAACACTGTTGGCCCACTGCTTATATATTTGGGTCTGACAACGGACTTGTAAATGGGTCATAAATTCCAAAATGGATTGTCTTTCCTAACAAAAATAGCCTCTTTAACTTCCCTCTCAAACCATTTCTTGTCTCTGGCTAAGCTCTGTAGCTCACTATCCTCAAAGGAGTGGTTAGTGGCTTTAAGATGGAGATGTACGGCCGACTGAGGTCCGCTGCTGCTTTCTTGTCTGTGTTGGAACTTCCTCTTATAAAGTGGCTGTTTTGTTTCTCCAATGTAACGCTCACTGCAGTCCTCGCTACACTGAATGGAGTAGACAACATTTTGTGGCTGGGAGTTTTATCCCCTTTAGGTCGACTAGTTTCAGTAGTAGTAGCAATAGTGTAGAAGTAGTAGTAGTAGTAGTAGTAGTAGTAGTAGTAGTAGTCGTAGTAGTAGCACTAGTAGTAGAAGTAGTAGTAGTAGTAGTGGTAGTAAAAGTAGCAGTGGCAGTAGTAGTAATAGTAGCAGAGATGAAGATACACTGGCACTAGTGTTTTATTCATGCTTAGTGTTTGAGTGAAACTTTAATGAAACATCTTCTGCTCTGTCAGAACTCCAGAGCAGAAGCATGTTTGTGTCAGAGCCGGGGACAGTCCACCGTGCACCAGTTACATCCATGTAAACCTGAGACCATCAAGATCTGAGGAATGTGTTTAGGGGCAGTCATCATCTCTGTGTCCAGTGGGTGAGGAGGGGGCATTACAACAACACAAGAAGGACAAAACAAAAAAACACAGCCATGCAATTTTTACAAATTAAAAATACACTTTATTTGTATAGCACAGTTTATAAACAGACAGTTTCCAAATTGCTGCATATAATGACAATATTTATATAATTATACATTTAAAGAAATAAAATAGACTACACACCTCCCAGTGTGTTAAAAGCAGTACTAGTGAGTCTTAAGACGAGGCATAAAACACGGCACTCTGGGGACTGTTGGGATTCACTCTGTGGTAATAAACTACTAATGATAAAATCTGCCCTGGGGCAAATTGACGGAAGTGAGGATGTCAGTTTGTACCACTAGTCCCTTGACCAGTTCAGGCTTTGCCAAGGAGGTTTTGCCACAAAACAGATTTCTGCATGCTCCCATTGTGTCCTTGGGCAAAACACTCTACCCATCTGGCCTAAAGTGTTGTGTGACTGTTTTATTACCACACTTCCATCTGTCGACAGTTGTGGAACCACTAACAGAGAGCTTACAGACCCCTGACAGTTGTCCTGCATACTTATGTAAACCCAAATGGAACATAAGTGATTCAAACAGAGTTGAGAATCGGACAGAGCAGAGAGAGGCACATGTTTGAGGATTCGTGTGTTGTAGCTCTGACACATGCACCTCATACTCCCGGAGAATACTTCAGCAGAGCGCCGTAAATTTTTCATTATAACAAGTACGGAGAGCATCGTAAATGCCGTTACTAGGCAACCACCCCCTCCCGTCCAATCAGCCGTGCTGCTGCCTCTGTACAGAGACACAGATATGAGGGGTCCCAATTGATCAGCACATGTCCTCCAGTGAAGGAGATGTGTTCAAAGACAACCTGATGGAGCGTAAAAGAGCTAACTGTGCTTTTCATCAGCAGCCTCTGACTACAGGCTCTGCGCTTTGGAGGAACACTACCTGGAGCCGTCTCATTGCTGTGGTGTGCACTTTGTGAAGGAGCAAAATGGGAGAGATGCTACTGGTGCTTACCATGTTTTCTATATTTGACACAGATTTGAAGTAAGCAACATCTCCAGGGCCACCTTTCAGGAGCAACACCCAGAGACTGTTCTGCAGAAGTGAGCAGGATACTAGTCCGAACCATTCTCCAGATCTGTCAGAAGGAAATAAAATGGTCAGATATACATGACCAGTCAAAGGTTTCATCAAAAAATGCCAAAAGTGCAAAGCAGAGTACAAAGCATAGGATGGCTTTTTTTTTTTTTTTTTTTTTTTCATTTTCCTAATTTAAATCAAGTTTGGAGTTATTTTGAGTTTAGTTTGTTTGGTATACCACCATTCTCCAAATCTGAGCCCCGTCAGGAGTACCTAGCTGCAGCCTTATCCAGATCTAACAACAATCTAATGAAACAGGCAGATCTACAAAACAGATATGTATTATACTTGTACTGCATAATAAAGCAAATTATCATATTTGTTACACATCATCGGTGAGTCAGGAGACTGGATGTGGCCAAAGGGTAAGAGGAGACACTGCAGGTGGAGGACACAATCTTACATTTAGAAAAATCTACTTGAAACTTTACTCATATAAATGTAAGAAAAAAAAAAATGTATTACAAGTTTTTCATCATGTCATGTTTTCATATAAAAATAAGAATAAATGAATAAGGACATTCAAAGCAGAAATATGGAAAGATCCAGGTCAAAATGTCTTCATTTTGTTGACATATTTGATACAGAAAATATTCAGAGGGGATTTTGGAATTAAAATGAAAAAAAAAAAAAAAAAATTGCACTATTTTTGGAGTTAAAACTTCAGTAAAATAGACTAAATTGGGTATGTAGGAATTTCTCCTTTCGTTTCATCAAAATCTTGTTCACAATGTTGTAAAGTTTGGTGTGTGTAGGTGCTACTTTAAGGGCTGCTATCCTTAAGTTCCTATAGAGGGTATGCAGTTGACGTCACAGGTTTCCCCTGATCCACTTCCGGCGGTCCAGATCTCCGTAGGCCGCCATAGTAAACACACTGTCCAATTCAAAATTACGCGTCATAAAGTCACAAAATGCCCGAGAAATGTTGTGCCTATCAGTGTTCTCAGACAAGGGACAAAGATAAAAACATTCAGCTGTACAGGATTCCTGCTGAGTCTGATCCTGACCGCAGAAGTAGGTGGATTGCTGCGATTAGACGAGCCCATCATAAAACTGCTGACAAGCCCTGGGAACCAACCAAACACTCCAGGCTTTGTAGCAGACACTTCATATCAGGTGTGGTTTGATTTTATCTTTACAATTTTACTAGTAGGTCAATCACATTGAGTGATTTCACATTTGTAAGCAAGAAGACTTAATTACTATTAATACAGTGTAACTATCAGATGTTGCAGTGTTTTTGTATGTTTTTGCACATAGCTATCACTTTATTGGTCTTTATTCACAAAGTTTTAACATATCATTACCTCCGCCAAGGAGATTATGTTTTCGCCTGCGTCTGTCTGTTTGTTTGTTAGTTAGTTAGCTTGTTTGTTTGTTAGTTAGCAAGAAAACTCAAAAAGTTATGGACGGATCTTGATGAAATTTTCAGGAAATGTTCCTAATGGTAAATCCAACAGATGATTAAATTTTGGTGATGATCCAGAAGAAATCCTGGATTCTGGATCACTTTGAAAATTTCATTAGCATTGCGTTAAATGGGTCTTGGCGGAGGTCTGCGCTCTCTGAGTGCTTTTCTAGTGTATGTTTGTATTATTATATATTTATTTATTATTCATTTAATGGTTAATAATTAGCCATATGAAAACTATAAATTTATACTCCCCGGTGAAGTGTGATGGGAAATTTATAGTTGTAAATATCTGGCCACTGAAGGTCTGGGACAGAATCTACCGCTGTTAGGGCTGTAAAACGGACCTGGGGCACACTGTAGGGGTCCGATATGTTCAGATTAGCAAGCTTGTCCTCATATCTTTTCTTTGATTACTATCTAGGTGATTAGTGAAGTCAGTATGAGTAAAAGACGGCTTTTTGTTGTCACTAGAGCACTGGCGGTCAGTCATGATTAGACCGTCAATATGGCGGATTGACAACTTCCTGTCACGTGACTGCATACCCTCTATAGGGGAAAAATGCATTTTGAGAAAACAGCCTTTGAAGTTACAACGTCCCATATAACTCTGAGGCAGGTTGAATAGCTGAAACAATAAAACATATTTCCGTGCAGAGAGAACATACTTGTTGTTTCCACATGAAAGAATGTATGCTAATAGTTGTGCCTGTACTGTTGCCCTTTAAGAAAAGATTGTAAGTAATGTTATCAAAAAGATGTGTAGAAGAGTCAAGTACAGATCTGAGGCACTCTGTTGTGTGGAAAAAAAAATAGTCCTTTATTACAGCATGAACAGCCAGTGTATTTTGATTACAATAGTTTTCTTTTGTCTTGATTTGTGTAAAGTAGCGTGACATTAGCTATATACATGATGGTGAATGTGGTGTTTTATGGGGTTAGTCTTGTTATTGAACTAGTGAATAACCTAACCTAGAATCTGTGAAGTTGATGGAAGTAACAATTTGGGGAGTGTGACTCTGGACTAATGCATCTTTATAATACTCTGCCAGTCACTGCAGGAGACATAACGTTCCTGTCACTGCTCCTGTCAGGACCATCAGAAATCCCCTGTCTAATAAGGCAGTGTGGAGGCAGTGACAGGTGCACCATTTATTGGATAAACAGGACCCCGCCCACCCCCAAGGACAGAGCAAGAGGGTGGAGGGGTAAGGACCAGATAACCAATCAAGATAGCTGTTTACAGTGGGAGTGTGAAAATGGGCAGGTATGTGGCTTGCATATCCAGGTAATGCAGTCTATTCTATTTATTTTTGAGTACTTAAAATCCTTCACAAAACTTAAGATGGTCCATCACCTACTTCTTTCTATGGAAATGTTACTTCTTTACCTAGAATGCTCCACAATATGGCGTTTAACTTATCTAGTTCTATGGAGACAAGCAAGTGACACCACCAGGTAAAGTTATATCTGTGGAGGGGTGACCTTGAGTAATAACGCATTAACCTTAGTAATAATTAACCTACTCAAGTGACCTTGAGTAATAACACATTAACCTTAGTAATAATTAACCTATTCAAGAGACCTTGAGTAATAACGCATTTTTTTTTCTAGGTATTGTTAGCTATAAAGATGCATATACATGAATAAATGCAAGATATATTGAATGGACATTGCATTTAATCATACAGTGAAATGGTGTACACTTTGGCCTTGAAACAATCAATCAGCCGCTCAGTCAGATTTGTTTATTTCAATGGCTCATGTGAAATGAAGGAGCTCATTGGTCACCTATCATTTACAAACAAGATAACATTTCTCTCAGCTCAGATGAACAGTTTTCATCGAGGGCCACATAACGCTTACCAAAGCCGAGGGCCGATGGAGGGCCATAGACTGAGGGTCAACAGTGAAAAATTAAAAAATGTGCATCTATAACAGGATAGACTGAGCCACCACACCTTTATACATGCTTAGACCCTCACTAGGACACACTAAATATTTGTTACTGGCTTTATCAAGTTAGATTTCCCAAAAACTTGCAGTAAAAAACTGATCTGAGGGCTGCATTGGGCCCCCAGGCCATAGTTTGGACATGCCTGGTTTAGTGCTTCACGCATTGATTCTACAGAAACCTGCCCTTGTGTTTTTAGTCCTACAATGTTTATTTCTTCCTTTGTTTCCTCCTAAGCAGCTAGCTATGATTGTTTAGATAAAGATGGACCAGGCATGTCCACGATTGGCTAATCCAATCAGCTCGGGGAGATGTGACCAGAATCACAGATTCTAAAGTATTGAAGAAGTGTGTGTTCTGGATGCCAGGCAACCATACCTCTACCAGAGCCCCTTCCAAGATTTAAACAGAGGTTTTTCAGTGTCAGTATTTTGTTACCTGAAAGCT
This sequence comes from Taenioides sp. WSHXM2023, assembly GCA_029959045.1. Lineage (NCBI taxonomy): Eukaryota > Metazoa > Chordata > Actinopteri > Gobiiformes > Gobiidae > Taenioides > Taenioides sp. WSHXM2023. The sequence goes on along the minus strand of CM057104.1, from coordinate 26,686,300 downwards.
CACAACTTAAATAAATAGTAAATTCCACCATATCATTCTGCCCTGTCCTCCAGAAACAATTTTCATTCTAATGTTACGTGAACATAATCTATTAGCAAATCTCAAGTAAAAGATACAAAAGAAAATCTCCTGAATGAATCTGTGCAGAGTCACAGTGTGTGGGGAGAGTGAGGTCAGCCGGCTCACACCCTTCTAAAACACATTTCACTGACAAAGATAAGACACGAACACATCCCATTATGAATGCATTTGTAACTAGTCATTACCTCACAAAGTAAAAAACAGGCTGCGTTCAGGGGCTGTTTGACAAACCAACGCTGAATCTATAATGACAAGGTTTCACAGCCCAATCAATGCTACTGTCCCAGACTATTATGGCGAGAGACAGCGCACAGAGATAAGTCACTCCAAATGAAAATGGCTCCCGGAGGGTTCTGCGAATCACAGCATCAACACAATCTACCCCTGCCACACAAACTGTCCAGGAGAGAGGGAGGAGAGAAGGGCATCTGGTGTCTTTCCCCAGTCAAAAAACACTGTGCAGTCCCCTCACAACCAGAGTAAAGAGAGAGGGAGAAAGGACGTGCAAGCTGATGTGGTGATGGAGAATGGGGGGGGGGGGGGGGGGGGGGATACTGTGGTCAGTAATGTAGGGTCTACTCAGGGTACAGTCCTGTCTCTGTTTCTGTTCACTCTCTACAGCTTTGATTTCCAGTACAGCTCCAGGTGCAGAAGACTCTGTTTTTCAGAGTGGTCGCAGGCAAACCATCTGCTCCTGAATGTGAAAATGTGAACAAGACCAAATACCATTAGCGGTGCTCTAATGATGAGAAGTGTCTGTGCTGACATCATAGAATATATATATAGAGAGAGAGAGCAGCACAAAGGTCCTCATCCTGAGGACTGAGGCTCCTGAGATAGTCCAGCACATAACTGCAGGGGTGTAAGATGCTGGCAGGGAAAGCATACATGGAGCGACATAACCAAGTGGCGGGCATAGTGTACAGAAACATCTGTGCAGAGTACGGGCTGGAGACCCCAAGGTCAAGGTGGGAAATACCTCTGAAGGTTGCAGAGAATGACCGAGCCAAGATCCTGTGGGACTTCCAGATACAGACTGACAGAATGGTGATGGTGAACCAACCAAACATAGTGGTGCTGGATAAGCAACAGAACAAAACTGTGGTGGTGGCCATTGCAATACAAAGCGATGGTAATATCAGGAAAAAGGAACTAGAGAAATCCCAGGGGCTCAAGGAAGAGGCATCAATGGTGCTCATGGTGATGGGAGCACTCGGGGCTGTAACCCCCAAACTGGAGGAGTGGTTACAGCAGATACCAGGAAAAACATCAGACATCTCAGTCCAGAAAAGTGCAGTACTAGGAACAGCAATAATACTGGGCAGAACTCTCAAGCTCCCAGGCCTCTGGTAGAGGACTCGAGCTGGATGAGGGTGGAGGAACCAGAGCACTTTGATGAAAAATGGGCTACTGGAACAAGAAGGCGGAAATGGGCGAGATGCGAGAACAAAGCTCTGTTGGAATGCTACTACTCCAGTAACCCTAGTCAGCGGGGTTACATAAACAGGATGTGGGAGAAATGGTTACTTCGATACCCACAGTCCAAGCTAACAGCCAAACAACTAGTAGCTCAGTGTTCCAACATCCACAAACGGCAACTGCTATCACAACTAGAGACTGACGAGGTACAACACAAATGCCACGGCAAGGGGGAACCAGGACGCCAGGTCAGAGGGGAGTTAACACCAACTCCCCAACCAGAGATTGGGTACGAAGCCCCAATAAGTATCACGCTGAACAAGGCAGTGACTGACCTGAAAGATAAGATCATGGCCCGAATGAACACAAGGCAACCCCGACACCAGTTACAGAGGCTAAGTGAAGTACCATCTGAAAGATGTGAATGCAGCACTGAGAGCGATCCCTACCACAACCATCACTGAAACCAATGAGCTGATATACACTTCAGCAGCAGTGATCCTAGAGGTGCTGGGCTATAAGAGCAACCATGGGAGCCATGAAAGACAATACCCACCATGGAAAAGACGGTTAGAGGCCAAAATCAAGGAAGCGTGGAGAGAAGTGAACCAATTGTCAGAGGCCAAGAAAGGTGCAATGAAAAAGCAAGTACCCAAGAGGTACAGCCAGATGCCCACTCAAAACTGCCAAGCAAAGGCTGCAAGCCTTAGCCAGCCGCCTAAAGAGGTACACACGAGAAGAATAAACCGCCTCTTCGCAACACAACCTGCGAAAGTGTACGCTCAATGGCAGGGAAATAACACCAGAGCAGACCCCACAAGGCTGGAGACTGAAAGGTACTGGAAAGGCATATGAGAGAGGGAGGCATCACATAACACCGATGCACAGTGGCTGGTGGCTCTGAGGGAAGACCGCAGCAACCTCCCTGAACAAGATCCAGTCACCATCACAGTGGCAGACATTCAGGAAAGAGTCTCAGGCATGAAAAACTGGACAGCACCTGGCCCTGACATGATCCACGCATACTGGCTAAAGAAGCTCACTGCTCTCCACGAGCGCCTGGCAGCACAAATGAACCAGCTGCTAAGGGATGGGACTCACCCTGAATGGCTAACACAAGGGCGTACGATCCTGATCCTGAAGGATCCCTCAAAGGGTACAGTCCCATCCAACTATCGGCCAATAACCTGTCTCTCCACAACATGGAAACTCATGTCAGGCATCATTGCAGCTAAGATAAGCGGGCACATGGATCAATACATGAGCACAGCACAGAAGGGCATCGGCAAAAACACCAGAGGAGCCAAACACCAACTCCTGGTTGACCGAACAGTCGCCCGTGACTGCAGAACCCGTCAGACCAACCTGTGCACTGCCTGGATTGATTACAAGAAAGCCTATGACTCAATGCCACACACATGGATCACTGAGTGCTTGGAGTTGTACAATATCAATCGGACTCTAAGGGCGTTCATTGCAAACTCAATGCGGTTGTGGAAAACTACCCTTGAAGCCAATGGCAAGCCACTTGCACAAGTGTCCATCAAATGTGGCATATACCAAGGAGATGCACTGTCCCCACTGCTGTTCTGCATAGGTCTGAACCCCCTCAGCCAAATCATTGACCGCACTGGCTATGGATACCGACTCAGAAACGGGGCCACCATCAGCCACCTCCTCTACATGGATGACATCAAGCTGTACGCTAAGAGTGAGCGAGACATCGACTCACTGATGCACACCACCAGGATCTACAGCACAGACATTGGAATGTCATTCGAGCTTGAGAAATGTAGTAGGATGGTGACAAAGAGAGGGAAGGTAGTCCACACAGAGGGGGTCCCACTCCCAGAGGGAACAATAGCAGACATTGAGGACAGTTACAAGTACCTTGGTATCCCGCAAGCAAATGGCAACCTTTAAGAGGCAACAAGGAAAGCGGCTACGGCCAAATACCTGCAACGAGTAAGGCAAGTCCTAAGAAGCCAGGTCAATGGCAAGAATAAGGCACAGGCAATAAACAGCTACGCCCTGCCAGTGATCAGATACCCAGCAGGAATCATAAGCTGGCCAAAGGAGGAGATACAGACCACAGACGTTAAGACACAAAAGCTCCTGACCATGCATGGAGGGTTCCATCCCAAATCCAGCACCCTGAGACTGTATGCAAGCCGGAAGGAAGGAGGCCGAGGACTAGTGAGTGTGGGAACCACTGTCCAGGATGAAACATCCAAAATCCATAAGTACATCAAGGACAAGGCCCAAATAGATGATGTGCTCAGGGAATGCCTCAGACAGTGGAGCTCAGAGGAGGAGGTGCTGGAGGGAGCATCATGGCAGGACAAGCCCCTATATGGGGCGTACCACCGAAACATAACTGAAGTGGCTGATATCAAGAAATCCTACCAATGGCTGGAGAGGGCTGGTCTGAAGGACAGCACAGAGGCCCTCATCCTGGCTGCACAGGAGCAATAGAGACCCAGATCTTCCACACCAGACAAGACCCAAGGTGTAGGTTGTGCAAAGAGGCTCCTGAGACAGTCCAGCACATAACTGCAGGGTGTAAGATGCTGGCAGGGAAAGCATACATGGAGCGACATAACCAAGTGGCGGGCATAGTGTACAGAAACATCTGTGCAGAGTACGGGCTGGAGACCCCAAGGTCAAGGTGGGGAACTCCCCCAAAGGTTGTGAAGAATGAGCGAGCCAAGATCCTGTGGGACTTCCAGATACAGACTGACAGAATGGTGATGGCAAACCAACCAGACATAGTGGTGGTGGATAAGCAACAGAACAAAGCTGTGGTGGTGGACACTGCAATACCAAGTGATGGTAATATCAGGAAAAAGGAACACGATAAACTAGAGAAATACCAGGGGCTTAAGGAAGAGCTGGAGAAGGCCTGGAAGGTGAAGGCATCAGTGGTGCCCGTGGTAATCGGAGCACTCGGGGCTGTAACCCCCAAACTGAAGGAGTGGCTAAAGTAGATATCCGGGAAAAACATCAGACATCTCAGTCCAGAAAAGCGCAGTACTAGGAACAGCAAAGATACTGTGCAGAACTCTCAAGCTCCCAGGCCTCTGGTAGAGGGCCCGAGCTGGATGAGGGTGAGAGAGACCAACCACCGTGGAAGGTGAGGAACATATTTATATATATATCAGATACCCAACAGGAATCATAAGCTGGCCAAAGGAGGAGATACAGACCACAGACGTTAAGACACGAAAGCTCCTGACAATGCATGGAGGATTCCATCCCAAATCCAGCACCCTGAGACTGTATGCGAGCCGGAAGGAAGGAGGCCGAGGACTAGTGAGTGTGGGAACCACTGTCCAGGATGAAACATCTAAAATCCATAAGTACATCAAGGACAAGGCCCAAACAGATGATGTGCTCAGGGAATGCCTCAGACAGTGGATCTCAGAGGAAAAGGTGCTGGAGGGACCATCATGGCAGGACAAGCCCCTACATGGGGCGTACCACCGAAACATAACTGAAGTGGCTGATATCAAGAAATCCTACCAATGGCTGGAGAGGGCTGGTCTGAAGGACAGCACAAAGGCCCTCATCCTGGCTACACAGGAGCAGGCCTTGAGCACCCGAGCAATAGAGGCCCAGATCTACCACACCAGACGAGACCCAAGGTGTAGGCTGTGCAAAGAGGCTCCTGAGACAGTCCAGCACATAACTGCAGGGTGTAAGATGCTGGCAGGGAAAACATACATGGAGCGACATAACCAAGTGGTGGGCATAGTGTACAGAAACTCCACCAACCACCGTGGAAGGTGAGAAACACTTTTTTTTTTTTTTTTTTTTTTTTTTTTTATATATATATATATATATACACACACAGACATAACTAACCTGCTAACTGCCACATTCCACCAGCTTCAATCAAATCTAATTTACTTTCTACTGAAAAAACTGTCTCTCCCCTCTCTGTAACTGTTGCTGTCGTCATTTTGGTCTTAAAATGTTTGTATTAACCCGCTCTACATAATCCTTTTTTTTGTTTTGTTTTTATTATGCTATTTTGTCCCTAAATCAAGATATGAACATTAATAACAGACCAATCAGGCGCCTTCTTTCTCGAAGGTTGCTCTTGCTATCATTAGCAACAGATTTGATTGATAACGTTGCTAAGCGCCCTTCCCCTGCCAAACCAGCAGTGTGGGTGGAAAGGAACGTTATCTTCAACAGCATTGCTTCTGATTGGCTCTTTGGTTGCTGTGATACTCGCTGTCGGAATTCCAATTATGAAACTCAGTCAATTTTAGTAAAGGTCCTTTATAAAAGCAATCTCTATATTCATCATTTGACACACATACTTTGCTATGTTTGGTACTTTAACTTTAACTTCTGTGTACAAGTCATTTCTCTAGTTGATCAATAAAGTTTGTCTAAATCTACATATGATATTCTACATATTAAAAGTGCTGTCCCTGATTTTCTTCAGAACATGATAAACTGAATTAGTTCATTTTAAACAGTTTGCAGGGGTAAAGTTGTTCCTCACTTATCGTATGCATTAGTTGACCTCAAGAGCTACTAGTACAAAATATCTGTAGAGACACATTTTTCTAAGATACATGTGAATAATCAGGTACAGGGCCTTCTCCACGCTCTCCGGTGATTGTAAATGGGTCTAATCTCACAAATGAACTGTCCCTGGCCGAGGTAGTTCCTCACTCTTTTACAGCGCCTCTGTTGGCAGTAACCATTACAAGCAGATTTTTAATTCCATCTGTTAGCGGCTCAGCATCTGTCACTTTATAGGCCCACATCCCCAGTATAGTTCTAGTCATGTCCACTAGGTAGGGCTTTCTATTAGCAACACACACATTCACAACAAAAAGCAAATAGTTAATGACATGGACCAATTAGGTATTAATAAGGGCTGGAGAGATCGTTGCCATTGTAACCTATAGTAACTAACATCAGCCATGTTGTGAATGGGACCTGGATAGTTTATACTTGAAACTGTATATAAATATGTGTTGTCTCAGAGTAATTTTCATTGTAATTAAGCTCCTCCCTTCAAGCAGATATAAAGCAGTGTCCGCCAGCATCTGACCAGAACTGAAGAAGCAGCTTGGATGAGCTGCGAAACGTATTCGACCAAATAAACTCTGTCCAGTTGACAAATTAAATTTCTCCTTATGCTATGGATTCTACCTGGACGACTGAGGGGTTCTACACACACTTTAAAGAAAACACATTATGCAAAATTGTCTTTCTTGAGATTTTAATTATTTAAAATGTTTTTCCCTCATTAAAAACACATGTATTTCACTTTATTCACACCCTTTTCAATAATCCTCTATAAAAAGTCTTTAATCTCTGAGCCTTACCAAACACTCCATTTGAAATTTTCCAAAATTGTAATGTCACAGATAGAAGCCTTGTGCAGTTATTAGTCCATAAATCATTGGCAAATAATCGCTTTAAGCATTTCTCTTGTCAAGTTACTCCATTGCTCCTGTGTGTTTACACTAACATGTCCACACATGTTCCCTATGATGCAGTGCAGTGTTTTAAAGAAAAAATAATTTTCATGACAGAGACATGTAGAGTTCTCTGCTTTATTAGGAAACACATATGCAATTATTTCTCAGTTTAAACGCTTTAAAGGCATATTATGTAAAACTGACTTTCTGCAGTTATCTACTATATTATAACATCGTACTCTCATCAAAAACATGCCTGAAGTGGTTTTATATGGTATTCATGCATGTTTGAATAATCTAGTGGTTTCTCTCGGGCCCTACTCAGTCCCTTCTTACTATTAGCAGTACAAACCCACACAACTTGTACAAGACTCAGCCCACAAGCCTACATCACATACTATGTCATGTGTAAACAATGAGCACCCTATAGATATAGATGTGTAATGCCCCCTGTTTAAGCCCTTTAATCAGTGAATTTTCTCTCCCTGTTTTTACATCATTTTCTAATGGAATTAAGGCTCTTTCTCATGTCACAAGACGGCTGCCGCATTTACCACAGCCACAGGACCCATGATCTCTCTAGCCCATAACCACTGACATGAACAAATAGTCTGGTTTAGGTGTTGTATCTAATGTACACATAATGAGTTGTGCCAGCAGCCTGACACAATGCTTTAATAGCAATGTCCCCTTTGCCTTCACATAACAAGAATATTTGTACTCGACTTGAAAAGTAATCTTGCGAGTGTGTAGTTTGGACTGAGAACTGAGCAGCAAATTGAATCCAAAGCGTTAATACCAATAAACAGCCAACAGACTCGCTCACTGCTGGAGGAGGGAGGGAGAAAGAGAACGAGAGAGAAAGGGAGGACTGGCGGAGGTCTGAGCGCTTCTTTGCTGACTTCTGACGCCAACCACGCCGTGACGTCAGAGCCAGGGGGCGGAGCCAAGAGTGAGGGAGCGAGGGATGACTGAGGAGCTGCTTCAGAGCGCAAAGAGCCTCCTAACTGTCAGGACTCTGGGAGCGGAGAGAGTCCCAGCGGGCGTCCTGTCTCAGGTATGCCCCTGTACGAACACTCAGTAGAACAGATATGACTACAGAGGAGGGAGATTGGCTTAAGTGCATCAAATCCAAACGTTAATGTTGTATTTACTGAAAACCAAGAGATTATAATGATAGTGATTAATGCTGCAATTATCGTGTTTTTAGTAACAAATGTAACGGCAAAGTAGTGAGAAGCGCTTAAATCATTTAGGACTCCGCTGTGACGCGAAGATGCTGTTTAACCAGTGGCTTGTTTGTCTCTCCAGCGCAAGTTAGATTCGAGCTCCAGAGACCGGACTGAAACCAGAGCCAAGACGCCGAACACCAAGCCCCGAGGAGCCGCAAGGAGACCACCAAGTGTCCGTGTGGATTTCAGCACAACGGACAGCGAAGAGAGACACGGCGCGGAACGGTCCCAAGTGAGCGGCGAAATTTCAGTACCGGGGACAGCGAAGAGGCGCGAGTCACAGCACCGCGGACAGCAAAGGCGAGCGTCAAAGAGCTGCGGTGTCCTCGCGCTATTTAAGAGATGCAGCGCTCGTGCCACCGCGTATCGATAACAGCGTGACGTGCCCTTGACTTTTCTCCAGCGATGACGGCGGCGCGGGAAGAGGAAGACTCGTTGGCGAAAGACTAAAAAGAATCCACCACACATCTCAGCCTCTCAGTCTCACCGCGTGAAGTTAGTCCAACATGGGGATTGGACACGTCTTGTTGCTGCTCATGTACTTAGACCCGCTGTGCGTAATGAGCGCCGCTACACCCGCCAAAAAGCCCAAACCGTCTACTCGGAAGCCCCCCAGAACTACTCTACTGCCCACAACGCTCCAACCGCGGACTACACCCCCGGCGCCCGTCAGCACACACGACACCTGCCTGGGCTACTACGACGTGAGCGGCCAGTACGACAAAATGTTCGAATGCAACAACACGGACCACCGGTACTGCTGCGGCACGTGCTTCCTGCGCTTCTGCTGCGAGTACAAGAAGGACCGGCTCAACCAGAAAGCCTGCGACAACTACCAGTCCCCCAAGTGGGTCCAAACGGCCGCCCCTTCCCCCGTGCCCACCGGAGACACGTACGACCCCAGCATGGACAGTACCAACACGGCGGTCTACATCACGTGTGGGATCATCGCGTTCATCATCGTGCTCGGGGTGTCCGTCAAAGTGGCGTACGACAAGGCTACGGAGCCGCCGCAAGAGATGAACATTCACAGGTAAGCGCACGATAGTCCAATCACCCGCCGTTAGGATTCCAATACACCGGGCTTATGTCAAGTGCTCCCGCGTTACACCGACAGTACCAGGCAACCCAGTCCAATATATGCACAAATTAACTTAGTTCATATGAGCACTTTCACTTTCTAATATCTGCATATGTGTCAAGACAACTCATCGTTAAACAAGCATTAACAGACAACCTGCTCTAACACACACACTATCTTATTTCATGTCCCCATGGTAAAACAACAGTACCAGGCAACCCAGCCCTATATATGCACAAATCAATTTATTTCACCAGCCTACTAGTATATGGACTCCTTTACTTAATAAAATCTGTATAATTTAAGAGTGTCCCCTAGTTAAGATAGCAGTAACAGACAGCCCAATCTAAAACACACACAAATTAGTTCATTTCATCAACATATATGGATTCCATTACATACCAAAATCTGTGTAATTTGTAACTACTAACAGTGTCTCCTCCTTAAATTAAGACTACTAGACAACCCAGTCCAAAATATAATTATTATTATTTCTTTAAGACATATGGACTCCTTGACTTTCCAATATCTGTATAAATTGTAAGTACTAAGAATGCCCTGTCCTTAAACCACAAGTACTAGACCACCCAGTCCGATATACCCACAAATCAGTGTATCTGGTCAACATATATAGACTCTATTACTTAATAATAGATGTATACTTGTCCCCTCCTTAAACCAGCAGTAACAGACAGCCCAATCTAATACACCCACAATTTTTTTTTTTTTTTTTCATCAACATATATGGACTATTTTACTGAAATGTATACTGTATGTTGTGGTGAATATCTAAAATGTATCAAAAGTATCCCCTTGTTAAAACCAGTAGAGATATACCCAGGGAAACGAGTCATGTGAAATCATTCAAACAGCATTTTACAGTATGTGTTACTATAAGGTCAAATCTCAGGGCGGGTTTCATGTTAAATCAATTCTAACATTTATCAGTAATAAGATATTGAAACAGCAACATCTGCACGATAAATTCAAGCTTATTTAATTGACAGTAATCAGCTTATTTATAAGGTCTAGCATGCACAGAGCTGTTGAGTTGCAGGGGGCTGTATCCACGGACTACACCCAGAAAATCCCCCAAATTCTGCTTTTCTCCGCTCCCTCTCCAACACAGTGGAACAACATGCAGGTTAACACAGCTAATGAAACTGTTAACACTAGAGAACACTGTAACATTATGCAATCAACTGGGTGCGTCCTTGGGCAAGACACCTAATTTGCCGGCTGTGTTTGAGTGATTGGTAGTGGTGAGAGGGGCAGATGGCACAGGTTTGCAGTCTTCGTCGAAGGTAACAAAAGTATTAAAGGTCAAAAGCATTAAAAATCTAATACTAATCAATACTAAAACTAGTATCAAAACTAAACACTAGTTTCGATATGAGCAGGTATCAATACTAAAAAGCTTTAGAATGGTCCTGATCTGTATCAGAACAAGTCTAAGAGCACATAGACTAGTATACGTCCATGGACCACTATGGAACCTACAGGACCACTGAGGGGTTACACAGAAATAAGACCAAAAGAAAGTACTACCATTTTTTTATTACTATCATAGTGGTATCGAAATCATTATTGAGTATCGAGTCTATTCCTTAGAATCGAAATAATAATAATAATAATAATAATAATAATAATAATAATATATAATACTTATATAGCGCTTTTCAGGATACCCAAAGACGCTTAACAAAGTAGCAAATAAAATAGACAAACAGACAGTAACAGAAGTAGGCTAATTGTAAACAGTTTTGAAGAGGTGGGTCTTGAGGGATGCTTTGAAAGTAGTAAGTGTTGAGGAGTCTCTGATGGGTTTGGGGAGGGAGTTCCAGAGGGTGGGGCCAGCTATGGAGAAGGCCCTGTCTCCCCAGTTCTTGTGTTTGGTTAGGGTGGGGGGAGACAGGAGGTTGGCATCGGCCGATCTGAGGGAGTGGGTGGGGGCGTGGTGGTGGAGGAGCTCGGTGAGGTAGGTGGGGGCCAGGTTATGGAGGGACTTGAAGACAATGGTGAAGATGGGAAGCCAGCCATTTCAAATAGAATTTGAAATGTTAGAATGGTGACAGTGGCGGCACGGTGGCTGAATGGCAACACTCATGCCTCACAGCAAGAAGGTTACGGGTTCGATCCCCGGTGGAGTTTGCATGTTTCCTCCCCGTGTCTGGATGGGTTTCCTCCGGTTTCCCCCCATCAACCAAAAACATGCAACACCCCTATGAACATTATACAATCAAGGACCGTCAAGGTCCCTCCTGTGGGCTCACCACCTGCGAAGGGGTTCATAGGGGTAATCCGGCTGGATTAAGAGGGATGGAGAATGGTGACGTACTGGGGTAGGGAAGACATGGTGACAGTACAGAGGCAGTGTGCTGTGAATGAAGTGGATGAAGTGGAACCAGAGTGTAGAGCTTTGAGGGGCCTGTCTGAGCTGCAGATGGTTCTGTGTGAGTTGTGATCCAGATCCCTGTAAGTAAAGGAAATTGCTGGATATAATCTGGTCTGTTCTCTGTGGAGTTTCATTCATAAGATATTCAGTGTTGGAAGTAACATGGAATGGAAATACATGTTTGGAATTTTAATTTTGTAAATGTAAGTCTATTCTGAGTTCAGTCCTGGTTCAGCCCTCATTTAGACCTAGTTTAGTCCTGGTTAATTCTGGTTCAATCCTGGTTCAGTCCTAATTTAGTGTTGGTTTAGTCCTGGTTTACTTCCAGTTTACTCCTGAGTTACTCCTGGTTTAGTCCCGGTTCAGTCCTAGTTCAGTCCTGGATTAGTTCTGGTTTAGTCCTGGTTTAGTTATGGTTTAGTTCTGGTTTAGTCCTGATTTAGTTCCAGATTAGTCCTGGACACATCTACAGTCTGTTCGTTGTGGTTCAGTCTTGGTTTAGTCCAGTCCTGGTTTAGTCTTGGTTCAGTCCTGGTTTAATCCAGATTTAGTCTAGTCCTGGTTTAGTCCTGGTTTAATTCTGGTTCAGTCCTGGTTGTTAAGTCCTGGCTGTTTAGTAATGGCTTGTCCTGGTTTAAACCAGTAAAAGTTAACATGGTGATGGTGATCTAAATATGTTATGTGTTAGCAGTTCATACACCACAAAAGTGTTATATATTTATATATTTAGGATTATAATAAAGAATTTTGAAATGACCAACAGTGTATTATGCATTATTAGAACACACACAAATGTACCCACAGATTGTTCTTGATGGGTTGCCCCAGTGAAGGTTGGGTCAAATGCAAAGGGAAAACTATATATATATATATATATATATATATATATATATATATATATATATATATATATATATATATATATATATATATATATATATGCATATTGGTGGGTCCTAATCCTGTCTGTTTGATGGAGGCATGGATGGAAAGATGGAGGGATGGAAGGAGAGAGGAGGAGGGAGGGCAGAATGGAGTGGGAGAGTCTGTGTTTGCACATTTTCTCAAAGCGCGGCTGCTTTTATCTCTGGAGCTAACATTAGAAGTGACCATTAGCTGAGAGCCTGTCAGGACAAGGCAGAAAGCTATCACATATCAGCGAAACCCCCCTCATCCGCCATGGTCCAACCTCACCCACAGTCACCCATCACCACCCACTCCCACCCTCACCTACCATGGTCCAACCTCAGCCACTGTCACCTATCACCACCCACTCCCATCCTCACACACTATGGTCCGATCTCACCCACTGTCACCCATCGCCACCCACTCCCATCCTCACCCAACCACACCCATTCTAACCCAACTACATCCACTCCCCTACTTCTTGTAATTGAGATAAATCATAGTTTGGTGATTCTGCAAAAATCCACACTGCTTGCGTCTCTTTGATTGGTTAATCTGCCTGTCAGTCATGCCCTATGGAATTGGGATGACAGGATAGGGCTCCTGGAAAGTTTTGTCAAAGTGTGTGGTTCTGGCTGAACATGTGATGAAATATCAGATCGTCAAGAATGGGATCACTATTGGATTTTTATTGCCTTATTGCTCTAACCAGGGTCACAGCAGATTCATATTTGTCACTGTCTGCATGGAGCTCTACACATGTATGAGTCAGGGATGGCTCTCACTGAAAGTTCAAACATGCTGATGGTTGGTCAAACATCAATGGAACCTGCCAAGAAATCAAACTTTAATTACATCCAGTTGCGACAAAAGCACAGACATCATCTCTGTCCACAATTGCACAAAGCACTTACCTTCTGCACTTTTTTCACAAATTGTACATCTGCTAAAATAAGTAGAAATCCGTAGGATGCCTGGCCATGTTTGTTTTGGCGCTTCACCTTTGGCTCCGCCCAAACAACAATGCTGCTCTGTGATTGGTCCAGGCAACAGCAGGAGTCTGACCAGATGGACTCTGGTGAGTTTCTGAGCTCACAAATATTGTGCTTGCTGCACAAATTTAATATTGTCCAGTCCTTCTTCCTCTGTTGTCCAGTCCAAACCCGATGCTTGCTGTACCCATGACAGCATGCTTCCCTCTCCACAGACCTCCCTCTAGTCTCCACAGACCTCCCTGTCCTCTACACAGATGTCCCTTTTCTCTCCACAGATCTCCCTCTCCTCTTCTCAGATCTCCATCTCCACAGATCTCCCTCTCCTCTCCCTCCTCTCCTCTCTCTCCCTCCTCTCCTTACTTCTCCCTGTCCACTAGTGTTGTCACAATATTAAAATTTAAAACTCAAATACTAATGTTTGAGATATCGATACTAAGGAGTAGACTTGATACTTAATAGTATCTGTTCAAGAAAGGTTCATTTCTGTCCTGTGAATAGGATGAGTATCAATACCTGCTTAAATGTAGTTTCGATACTAGTTTCAGCATCAATTAGTATTTGATTTTCGATACTTTTGACAACCCTCCTCTCCACAGATCTGGCTCTCCTCTCCACAGATCTGGTTCTCCTCTCCTCCTCCGCACACTGTTACCACATGAGTGAACAAATGCTGACCTATTATTTCCTGCAGACTGAACTAGATGCATTATTCAACACTGGAGCAATCTTAAGTCTGTGAATAATGGATAATGTTAACGTTAGGCCGTGTGACATGGAGTATATGCACCGCTGCACATTCAATAAGGACGTAGAGGGGGGGACTTTAAATCATGTTAGAATGTTGTTACCTTTTTTAATAGAAGTAACAGTACTCTTACTTGAGTAAAAATTGTAGCTTCTCTTTCCAGTGTTCCTCTTCCTATGTTTGAAGTGACAAAAGCTTTATGTCGACAATATGAAATGATTTGTGTTTCTTGCGGCTCCTTCAGATATGATTTAGTTTGTCTCATTTTTGTGTCTGTACTTTGAAAACACCAGATTGTGTGACTTATTTAATTAATCTGAATTGCATTAACTTCAAATTATTAATAATTATTCATCTTAAGTACCAACAGTTACCCTTTAAGTTGCTATTACTTGAGTAGTACTTTTCCCAAATACTTTTCTCTTTTTTGTACTTTTACTTGAGTAATATTATTTTGTAATGTGACTCTTACTTGAGTAGAATTTTTGCCCTCTCTACACTCCTCTTTGTTTGTCCCATGCACAGCTCGGAGTCGCAGCAGAAGTGATGTAACTTCCTTTTGAAACGATGCTTGAAAAGTAGTGATAACCCTCCTCTCTATCTTTTTCTCTCTTCCTACATAACCATCAACTCTGTCTCTCTCTGTCTCTGTCCCCCTCTGTCTTCCAAGTCTCTCACTCCCTTCTCTTTCCCCCTCTCTCCTCTCTTTACTCTCTCAATCATTCTCTCTCCTCTCCCCCACTATTTATTCTCTTCCCTATCTTTCTCCCTCTCTCCATTCCCTGATTTTTCCACTTTGTCTTTCTTACTCTCCCCCTCTTTCCACTTGCTCACCCACCTCTTTCTCTTCCCTCCTCTCCCCTATCTGTATTCTGCCTCTCTTTCTCTCCTCTGCCTCTCCTTCTTCCTCTCCATTCTTCCACACCATCTTTCTCCCTCTCTCTCCCTGCCCCCTCTGTCTACCCTCCTCTCTTCCTATCTTCCTCTCTCTCTTCATTCCCTGCTTTCTCCGCTCTGTCTTTCCTTCTGCTTCCTCCTCTGTCCTCTTCTTTCCCCCCTCTTTCTTTCTCTCTTTTTCCTCCTCTCTTCATATGTCTCTCTCCCTCTCTCTCACCTCCTCTCAACCTCTCTTTCTCCCTCTCCCTGTCTCTCGCCAACCCCTCCTCTCCACTCACCCCCTCTTTCTTCCCTGTCTCTCCCTCCCCTCCTCTCACCCTATCCTTCTCCCTCTCTCCGTGCCTCTCACCACCTCTTGCTTTCCTCTCTCCTGCTCTCCCCCTCCCTCTCCAGGCCTTTCTTGCCCACTTTCTTTACTTTCACTCCACCTCTTTTCCTCCCCTCCCATCCTCTTTCCCTATCTGCATCCCTGTGTCCATGTCTCTCTTCCCTTCTTTCACCCCATCTGTCTTTCTCCACTCTGTCTCTCCTTCTCTCATTTAGCCTTTCACCCTTTCTCTCCCCTCTCTCTCTGTTTATTTCTTCTCCATTTCTTTCTCCCTTTATCCATGTCTCTCTTGCCCTCTCTCACCAACCCCGCTATCACCACTGTCTCTCCCTCTCTCTCCCTCTGCCTGTCACCCCTATTTCTCCAAATCTCCCCCCCATCATTCTGTCCCCTTCTTTTTCCCTTTCTCTCTTCTCTTTCCTCCCCTCATCCCTTCATCCCTCTATATGCACTTGGTACATGCTAAAAAACTTCAATCATATACACGCAAAGACAACACACACACGCAACACACACATGCACATACACACTGCTCGAATTATAACTGCACTGTGCACTTTTGCAACCTTCACAACATCCACAACATGGGAACACATCTGGAGAAGTCAGATCCAGACCAAGGAACCAAAGCTACATGTGTGCACTGTCACGACTGGTTTGGGGAGTGTGAGGATAGAGGAGAGGAACAACAAGACGACAGTATGAAACAACGGTATTAAAGCACCTAATCTGCACACCAACTTTTCAGAGCTATATGTTATAGTTGTTTCCTCTCACCATTTACTCACCTGAAGTTGTATTTGTAGTGATTTGTGGATGTTTCGCCACCACCGGTGCATGCCCACTGTGACATACTTAATTTGTTCTCCAGTTTTATTTTTTGTGATACACCTAAGATTTGTCAGCGTCACTTTGGTACAAATGAACTAAAAATCAGCTCATTAAATTGTGTTAGATCAATATTGTGATTTAAAATGTACAAACATAATGATCCACTAAACACATGTACAATAGGCCTTTCTTGGTTAAAGAAGGTTTGCCATATTACATTAGACTTAGACTTAGACAAACTTTATTGATCCACAAGGAAAATTACTTGAAACCATAGCATATTACCATAGCTTTATACAGATGACACGGACACTTGTGGTTTTATTTTACATTGATTGGCCCATGGAAGATTAATAATAAACCAGGTCAAACATCTGCATTTTGAAAGTTTAAAACCAAATTATAGACACCACAGTAATAAGCATGACAAGGAAGGAGCAAAGCTGCATCAAATATGGGTAAAGGCATCTCCAGCAACTTAAGCAGGAGTTGGCTCATCTGGAACCTAGCTGTGTCTCACCCTGGCTCTCCTCTTCTCCACAGGGCTCTGGCGGACATTCTGAGGCAGCAGGGGCCCATCCCCATCTCCCAGTATGACTGTGAGAACTTTGCCGCTATGAACGGCTCGCCCAAAGACAACACCCCGGTCCGAACCTCTTCCAAGAACCACTACACCCCCGTACACAACAAGTCCAATCACGGTAAGAAGCACGTACACAAGGAAGGAGTCATATTTCCACTGCATGGAAATATGACAAAAACATTATGACAACTCCAGCAATTTTAGCAGGAGTGGTCTCGTCTGGCGTGGTAGTAGTAGTAGTAGTAATAGTAATAATAGTCTTGGGATGCACCAACATCTACAACTACTGATACTGGTATTGAATATTGACCCTGATCCAGGAAAATTAACTCTACGGTTCTATATCTATCTATATATCTATATCGTTTTGTTCCAGTCAATATCCTGGTTGCGCTTTTAATTGGTTGTAATAAAACTGTTAACTGGCAAATTAAAGTTTTATTCATACAAAGCTGTTCAGCAGTTACTTGCAGGATAAAACACAATTGGATAAAGATTGTAGTAAGTTAACCGTGTTTTGATGGAAATAAAATGCCTTTTTCAGTTGCTGCACTAGTATTGCGCTACTAAGAAAAAGCCTAACTATCAATATCCGGATCAAAAAGCTGGATTGGTGCATCCCTAAAGTATAGGACAGGGAAATTACAACAAATGGGATTTTAATGGTATAATGCTCTTCACTCATCCTAAGCAATTCAACTGATTCATGCATGTTTGAGTAATCCAGTATTCGCCTGCATTTAAGGGCTGATGAAATAGCAATTTTCACCTACCTCCTATCATCACTCACCTAGACTAGTATATGTCCATGGACCATGATGGAACCTACCTGGACCACTGAGGGATTACATAGATATAAGAACACATGAGAATAGGAAAGAAAGTCCTACCATTTAATGTAGAAAATCACATTGCCTAAAGAAAGAGGTTTTGTTTTTGTTTTTTTTTTGGTTTATTAGCATCATGGTATGCAAATTGGTATTGAGTATCAGGTCTATTCCTTGGTATTAAAATCGAGTTTGAATAAATAGTGGTAGTTTATATAATACCTAACCAGAAGAGACAAACAGCTTCCCTCCTTCTGCGGGAATCCAACTCACAACCTCCATAGTGGTTCATGAAATATTTCCACCCACATTTAGCAGTACACTCTCAAAGACGCAGTATGTGTTTGTGCACCTCGCCTCGTCGCTGCCTCCTGTCTTTGTATGGCATGTATGACAGCCCCCACTGTGCCCAGGCTTTCAGCAGAGTAATCTCCAATGTTAACATTCAGTAATCATCCCATTTGAGCTAGCAAGCACGATCACCACCACGATGGGGAAAACCAGGCCTGCCAGCGTTCATAATTATACAGCACCCATCTTCTGACAGACCCGGCACCCTCCGACCATGCGCCTCACCCCATCACCCATCTCATGGCTAGGGCAGGGGAACCAGGGAGCAGAGCAATGTGTCATCCAGATAAGAAATACAAAGGGAGATGTTTGATGTTAGAAATGTTCCTCAGTATTGCATTAAACTTACAGAATCCCCATAAAAGAAAGTAAAACTTCAGATCTGTGGAGAGGCAAGCTCACACTTAGAGTTCATGTTTTGCATTGTATTTTAGCATTAAAAACACCTGTAACTGAATAAATGCAATATATAGTTTAAAGACTTAAAGACTACTCATTCCAGTAAAACATATACTTTTCCCTTTTTTTATTTTTTTTTTTTATTTTTTTTTTTAGGTGAAAAGTATCTATTTTTACCTCCTGGTTGGACATAGACTGTAGATGCAACCATAATATTAACAAGGGCCAAATCTTTGCGAAGTATATAGTTATGGTTGGTCAATTCATAAAATGAGACAAAATTATTGTACTTTTCTTTTTTTTTTTTTTTTTTTTTTCCTTTCCACAAATTGCCAATTAACTGGTGTAAAACTATGATAAATATTGACCACAAGTAGTATGCACCAGACCAAGTCAGAATTAGAAACACATAAACTATGCACATATGCTCTTTAATGCCGTACTCTGGAAGATACTCACTCAGACTGCACCTGCTCCAGTTATGACTCCTGCAGAGCTCTGCTGGGCGTTTGGGGTCACTGCCTTTGAAGCTGCACGCACCAGACCATAAGTGACCATTTATGAAGGGTTAAGCACAGCACTGTTGGACTGTGTGTGCTCTAAGCTCCTCTTTCTGCTGCTGTCACCTCTTGAAAAACAGACCTGGAATTGTGTTTTGTTTCATTCACACATGTTTGAATGATCCTTTATTATTAGTCTGTCTACATTTCCAAAGCTCAAAATGCTCTGTTCCACTTTGTGATGTCAAGAAGTGGTAGTTTTTAAGTTAACAGCTACCTTTTTTGTTTAGTAGAAATTGGGAATTCCAGGTCTGAAATTATCCAAATAACTCTAGTGAAGGTATATGGAGTTTAAAAACACTGGAGCACTTCCTGTATTGCCATATGACCTTGCAAGGGGTGCAGAGTGTTTTCTGTTTGAGAGCAGAGAACTCAGCCTAAATATGCAGGGTTTGTGTGTTAAATTTCTGTGAATGAGTCTGAGTATGTTTGTCATGAGGAAAAAATATTATAACAGATCTTTAAGATCTGGAGATGGGTCCCTGGGTGTGGCACTGCAGTACCCACTGTTCCTGACAGGTTGCCCCAAACACAAATGTTCCTACACGGATCAATAAACAGTATATTTACAGTTGAAACAATGACATCACTCTTTTCAAAGGAACATCTCAGCTGGAGCAGATCCATCTTCTGGAAAATTATGGTTTAGCAGATCCATGAGAGCTGTGCAGAAAACACAAGGAGAATATAAAGGGAATGGAAAAGCAGAAAATATGAAAATAATAACTAGGCTTTGAAAAGTTGCTGCCAGTGCAATATTAAATATTATGGTGCAAGATGGACCACAGTGGTACGGTTTCAGGGAAATTTCCACTGGATAACAGTGGAAAAACACTGGAAAACATGACTAGCAGGGTACCATCTTCCTTGGTCCTTCTAATACAGCCACTGATAACTCTCCTGCTCCTTTAGACTTTTGTGTAAATACTGCATTATTTTACTCCAGATGCCCTCCCAGACCCTCTCTCCTGCTTAGCACTTGCACTATTGGCCTGTATACCTCTCGAGTATGCTGGCCTATTGCTCGTGTCCGTGGGGACTGTGAGCGAGTAGCCTGCGCAGTAGCAGTTAGCCATGCATGTGAGTATGTGGAGTGACATGTACTAGTGCACATGCAGTATCTGCTGATGTAAAACCATGTACTCCCCTGATGGGCCTCACCGGCTTTTACTATAGGTACTCCGAAGGGTCAAGGGTACTGCTGTCAGCATAAATAATATTACAAGCCTAGTGTTATTCCACTTTTGTTACTACTACATGATTACTACTACTACTCTAAAGGGACGATAGTATTTATTGGATATAATTGTGGGCTATAGTTTAAAGATTGTTTAAAGGCATTGTGCAAAATGGATTTTTTTAGCTTTCTACAATGTTATAACATTGTTAGTACGGTTAGCAGTACGAGCCTGTTCAATACTCTACCCACAAGCCTATGTCATCCGTTCTCCCACACGACAATTCTCCATAAATATACAAAAACATACTGCAAAACAGCAACTTCACAAACCTGATGCAATGTGAAATAGCTTAATTAGTGAGATGCAAACAATAAAAGGTAACATGGATCTAAATATGTGATGTGTTAGCAGTTAATACCCCATAGAAGTAAAATACTCCCTCTTACCTTTGAGTTAATTTTGCATTTCAGATCAAACTATTATAAAGATAACAGTGGTTTAGTGGTTAGAGCAGCCTGAAGGTCAGAGGATCGATTCTCACTCAGACCAAGTTCTGTTGTGTCCTTAGGCAAGACACTTCAGCACACTTTTACCTAGTTTGAATGTGGTGTGTGTAAGTGTTGATTGCTTTTTATTTATTTATTTATTTTTTGTCCAGTTGATATAATTGAATTTTACCATGGCTCCTACCTGGATGACTGAGGGATTACATAGACTTTTTTTCAAATGCAACATTCTGAAGATAGAATACCCTACCCCTAGACTTTATTACACAATATGGTCAGCATGGTGGCCAGGAACTCTTGCCTTACAGCTAGCCTGCATGTTGTCCCTGTGTCTGGGTGGGTTTCCTCCTGGGACTCCAGTTTCTCCATCAACCCAAAACATGCACCATAGGTCAAATCCTCCAGCTAAGGTAGTCCTGCCTAGCAACAAGATCATGGAGATGGCTCCCGATCTTGTGACAGTGGGTCAAATCCCGAGAGCACATTTGCCTATGGGCATAATAAAGTGTGTCTAACAGCAGTGATTGTAATGGACCAGTTAGATGGACTGACTTGAGTTTACTAAGGAAACACAGTGGTTGTTAAAGGGCTTATATTATGCCATTTTCTGATCTATGTTATAATTTTGTTTCCTCATCACAAACATACCTGGAGTTGTGTTTTGTTCCATTCACACAGGTTTAACAGTTCTCTCAGAAAACACTCCATTCTACCTTCTGATGCAATAGTAATACAGTCCTCTACTGTGTTTTTTTTTTTTTTTTTTTTTTTTTTTTTTTAACTCCATACACCTTCACTAGCATCATATGGATAAATTCAACCCTGGAATCGCTAATCTCTACTGAACTAAAGGTAAAAGGTAGCTGCTAACTTAAAAATCATCAGTTCATGACATCACAAGGTGGAACCGAGCACTTTGAGCTTTGAGATGTAGACAGCAATAATAAATGATTATTCAAACATGTGTGAATGAAACAAAACACAACTCTACGTATGTTTTTGAGGAGGTAACACCATTATAACATAAAAGCTCACGAGAATCCATTTTGTATAATTTAGGACCTTTAAAGAATGAGTCTTTAGGTCTTTGTGGATGTAGACAGTACATCCTCACGCAGGTCGTCTTTATGAGAGTGGGCTTAGCTGCAGTCACGTTTCAGTCTGTGGTGTGTTGTGACCGTGCTGTGTAGACTCCGTGGTGTCTGCTCACGTCTCTCTGGTCTACATCAGATGGATCAGCCTGTGTCTGTGTGGCCCTCTCGCTGAATGTAAATGTGTTTTTCACTTTTACAAGGTTCACTGAATGCACCTGACCCATGAGCAGCTGTGGTGCATTCACAGCGCTCTGGTAAAAGGAGAGAGTTATGCACTGCTGATGTCAAATGTCAGGATGCAATTTCAAATCAGACTGCTCACATCAGATCACTGTAGACGGTACCTCCACTCTTGTCTGCATGAAGAGAGTGGTATTAGTGAGAGCCATTTCTGTGACGTACTGTCCTGTGTCATAGTGTTAGCCATTTGCAATAAGAGTGGTGTCAAAGAAGAAAAAAGCATACTTAAAAGGAAAGGGGTATTACACTAAATTTATTTTTGGAGCTTTTTCCATGTTATAACATTGTTCACTCATCAAAAACATATCTTAAGAGGTTTTATGTGTCATCCATGCATCTTTGAGTAATCTAGCGATCTCTTCCAGGCCCTATTCAAACCGTCCTAAGTTTAATTTTTTCCAGTGCTCTGTCCACAAGCCTACATCACCCATGCTCCCACAGTTCTCCCTAAATATACAAAAGTATGTTAGTGCTTCATTCACAAGTGTTTGAGTAATCCTGGTTTATTAGTCTGCCTACATCTCCCAAGCTCAAAATGCTCTATTCCACCTTGTGATGTCATGTAGTGGTAGTTTTCAAGTTAACAGCTCCTTTTACCTTTTGTTCAGTTCCTCATCACAAACACACTTGAAGTTGTGTTTTGTTTTATTCACACGTTTAACACACAAACCCTGCATTTAGGCTGAGTTCTTTTCTCAAACAAAAAACACTCTGTTCCACCTTGTGATGTCATGTGGTAATACAGGAAGTGCTCCACCGTGTTTTTAAACTCCATACACCTTCACTAGAATCATTTGAATAATTTCAGCTCTTTAATTGCAAAACTCTGAAGCTACAGTTATTGTTTTAGCCTTGTTGAAACATCTCCGCTTCTTGGGGACTTTCTGTAGCTATCACATCTGAGCAAATAGTTTTAATAACGAGCAATAATTTATGTTTATTTTAGTGTTTTGAAGACTGGTTCAAGGTTAGTGGTTTTTAACACAGTTTCTCAGTCCTTCTGAAAACACAGTAAAGGAGCAGATGTTGAACTGCTTTGTAATAAAACTCAGCAGCAGTGTTCCGTTCGGTAAATATATTAACTTACTGATTTGAAGCTTGTAGTCCCATGAAATCCAGAGAGCAATTTTAGCATTACACTTAAATCTGGATTCAAATGAAAACTGATCAAAATACAATGACCACTGACCCTTAGCTCTTAGACTGTTGCGTCTTCTTGATAATATTAATTTCACATTTCAAACGATTCAGGGTGGAGTCTTGTCTCTCTGCATTTTCTGGTTTAGAAGGAGTCCAGTGCTAATTCAGTCGATACTCCAAAACTGGTTGTAAAACACTGTAGATCAATGTTCTAATAAAGCTGAGCAATAAGGCCAGTTTCCTCACACAGCAGAGCAAATATTCACTAATACACACACACACACACACACACACGCATGCACGCATGCATACACGTAGGGTTTACATAATTTTTGAGGACATTATATTGTAATTATATTCCATTATAAAAACACGATATGATGTGCAATAGTTTCATTAATGTAATAATAATTAAAAAGCAGTTTCATTAGCAGGATGCACACAGATAGCAGAACTTTAAACTTTAACCTAAACCCTGATCATAACCTAGTTTAACCCATCTCTTACTGCCTAAAAAGCCTGATTATGGGCCCTTTGGAGTCCAAACAGCATTGGGCTCTGTGGGTTTGGCCCTGCTGTGGGTACAAGTGAAGCTGCTGTTGTGAGATATTGACTGATAGATTGAGCTGGGCTAACTTGTTTCAAAAAGCCCATTTATTTATTTATTTATTTATTTATTTATTTATTTATTTATTTATTTATTTTTTATTTATTTATTTGATTGGGACAGAGCATGTTAATGGACAAACATGACACAACATGAATGTAAACACACCGGATTGTAGCCTAAGGCTATTTTCCATCCGTTGTCCCAAAGGGCTGGGGTCACAACATTAAAAACAACAAATAAAATATTGCACACCCACTCATTGCACAGTTCCCATTATTGCACACTCCATACATTGCACAGTTCCCATTATTGCACACGTTAAAGTGCATATGTGATTAAAGTACATACCGTAATTCTAAAGTGCTGTAGTTTTCAAATAAGTTAATGTAGTTTAAAACCAGTTCATATCCACATGTGTTGGTCGTCTCCTGCCGCTCAGAGGTGACCAAGACACTGGAGTTTACGGAGTGCCCTCGGGTCCAAAAACATACATACATATTTACATATTTACATGGCAGTAACAGTAGAAACAGTAATATGATAAAATAGATTGCAGGATAAATGTATGCAGTGCATACCTACATACGTATATGTATGCATGCACCGCTCAACAACAACCGTAAAATGTGAGTCTGTTCAGACAATCATTGTACATGCTACATATGTATATGTATCATGTAACATGAGGTCTGAACAGCTCTAATGGGAGCAGTGTTGATTAGATTTGAGCCATTTTTTAAGGTGAGTTTTAAAGGTGTTATACGTAGGGGATTCTCTTATTGGGTGAGGAATGTTGCTCCAAATTTTACAGCCTACGACTGAGAGGACTGACTGTGCGAAGGTGGTATGTCTATAAGGGACCCATGAGCTGTAAAACTAAAATCTTTAAATCATCAGTCTAGATTTATATTTTTGTCTCCACAGTGTAGTAAAGACGAGTCCACACATTTTGGTAACAACTGGTTATTGGAGTTGTGCAGCTGGCCCATGTTTCAGGTTGCGTTCAAGTACCCCACAATGGAAACCCTAACCCAGGTTGGTACCTCACACCCATACCCAGATCTTCTTGTTGTGGGGCATGACTAACCACTACTCCACACAAAGATGAAGTACATAGACACAGTACTATTCTCTTGCCATGGCTCTTAAATGTTGTATAAATTGTCAGTGATAGCATTATGCAGATGCAGCAGCCTTGTTATTATAAGGACCCAAAAGAAAAAAAAAAAAGAGAGAAAGAAAAAAATGAAAATCCATCAACTGTGGACGTGGTGGGGCCAGATAAACATTAGCCAATAGACATTTGAAAATGTACAGTATAGTTACAGCAGCAACAGCGATTCTGAACGCGCACCGGCTATAAACAAGCAGTGTAAGCGTAAGGAGGAGGCAGTATCGCCTTTTCACAGATATAACCTGTAACTTGACCAGGTGATGTCTTTTTATTATCCAAACCATAAAATAAAATGTATTCATATGCAACTTGTATTTGTTTTCCTACTACAACGAAATGTTTATTTCAATGTTTAGTTGAGCGTTGAGTTTTAGTTTGTGTGGTATCTGAAGCAGGGTCCTTCTCTTCTACTGGAAATATAATAAAAGATGGTGGGATGGTGGCGGAATGACTCACCGAATATTAAAGAGAGCCTGACTCTGAATACATTAGACTGTCAATGAGGCTTCATGGAACAATGGTCATCACAGCCAGACTCAAACTAGCCACGTGCTTACTTAAAGTGAGTTGGGCTATGCTACATATGCTTCTCTCTGTGTTCCTATAAGTTTTGGACCATTGGGCAGAGTCATATCCCATATCAATAGGTCAGTCATCAATATTCCTGCATGATTAGTTTGTCTCCCAATCAAAACAGCAGCCTCTCATTGCTCTAGGTAAGTAATCAATCAATCAATCAATCAATCAATCAATCAATCAATATAACAAATAAAACAAAGGTCTCAGTGCAGCTCAACACCAGGTCAGATCAGATAGGTTCAGCAGGTCCTGTCTTAGTTTGATGAGAGCAACAAAGCTCAGGACAACCTATACCAAGTTGTTTTTTTTGGAGCTGTCTACCATATTATAACAATCTTCAATTGTCAAAAACTTGCCTGAAGAGGTTTTAAATGACATACATGCATGTTTGAGTAATTTAGTGATCTCTGCTGAGCCCTACTCGAACCCTCCTTAAAGTGCCAGTATAAAGTGAAAAACAGCACATTCAGTTTGTGGCATGTTGTCTGTGATTTAATTCTGGGAAGAGCACTTATTTCTGCAGCAAAACTGATGTGTACAGGAGAGGATTGTAGAAGTCTTGTTCTCAATATTTTCATATTTCATTTGGATCAAGAAGCTTCTGATAGGCACAGGTGAAAACTTTGGACTTCTGAGCAGGATGATAGATCGCAGTAATGCACACACACTCCTGTGGCATCAGAGAGGGGCAGAGACAGTGTTGGTGCATGTTGGCGAAAACACCCTGTTTTGCAAATTCATTCACTCTGAGCAGCAAAACTGTGCTGTGTCTTTTTTATGTGTCTGTTTATTTTTTTAGCACTTGATAAATGAGGCCCTTGATATAAAAAGTTTGTAGTATTTCAGAGGTCCAACTATGCACTGTCTCCATGGATACAAATCAAACTTCCAGCATCTGTCCTTTGCACTGCACAAGCTGCATTTGGTTGGTTAAAGGCGCATTATGGAACCTATCTCCACTGATTGTCTCCATGGGCGTGATATTGCCAGGAATATTCCATATGGCATCACATGTTAATATCTTGCACTTATTCAATTACAATGTTTTGTACATCTGAAAAATAACCTAAAAAAAACATGCATTCTTACTGTGAGAAGGGTCACCTCTCCATAGATCTGACCTTTGGCCCAGTGGCATCACCTACTTGTCTCCATGGAGACAGGTAGGCTCATTTTAGGTAAAGCCATGAAATCTCTACCCTTATCCTGAAAAGTTGGCCCAAGAGGGGCCCAAACATTAGATTCAAAGTCCACACATTTGAGCACTTGCTCTGATAGCGTGTATAGTGCACACTGTTATTGTTAATGACGTGAGACAAATGGAGGGTGGTGCAGTTCATTGAATTTTTATTGCATCAAGATCCAATTGTTTCTAATGGTCAGTGAACAGCTTGGGTCTTTTTAATGGAGCTCTGTCAGTAAAAGCGTTTGAGGTTGAGACATTTTTTTTTTTGTTAAAGGGTCCATATTCAGCCATTTTCTGATCTATGTTATAATGTAGTTTCCTCATCACAAACATACCTGGAGTTGTGTTTTCTTTCATTCACACAGGCTGAGTTCTTCTCTCAAACAGAAAATACTCTGTTCCACCTTATGATGTCATGTTTGTGTAATCCCTCAGATGTTTAGGATAGGATCCATAGCAAACTTTTGTGAATGAAACAAACACAACTCCAGGTATGTTTCTAAGGAGGTAACAAAATTTTAACATGGCTTAAAACTCACCAGAGTCAATTTAAATGGAACAGATTAAAAGATGGTTCTGTTTATGCTCATTAAAGGTGCATTGCTCATATGCTCACTCAAGATACATACTTGCCATACTATGGGACATTCCAGGCAAAGTTACAAAGTTACAAAAGATAAATGAATAGTCAAAGTTATATTTATTTGTATTTAATTAAAATAAATACATGCATAAATAAACCCAACCAAAAATAGTGATCAGTAAATATGAGAAAATGTAATTCATTATTTTGCCCTTACCCTACTGAAGCCAAGACTTTAAGGAGGGGGTATTATGCAAAATTTACTTTTTGGACTTTTCTACCATGTTATAATTTATTTATTTTACCTTTATTTAACCAGGTAAAAAAAATGCTTTTCCCTAATCAAAAACATGCCTAAAGAGGTTTTAGATTAGAATAGAAACTTAGATAGGTTTGACTATTCGAGCATTCCTTAGAGTTATCAATATGATGCTATACAAAGCTCAGCTCACCATAAATATACAAAAATATGATCATATCAGTTAATTTATTTTTGTGAATATAACATTTTCAAAACAATAAAAGGTAACTTGTTGATCTAAATATGTTATGCGCTAACAATGAATCCCACATAGAAGTGTGATACCTCCTCTTTAAGTAGTATAAAAACTCTGGAGACATGGCGTTGCTTGGCTTCCCGCTGACGTCATCTTAATATACAGTGTACACAATATGATTTTGTCCAGGGCAGAGATGCTGTTTTGTGGAATTTTTGCACAAACTCTATATTGTGTGTCCTGGTGCTGTGAGAGAAAACTGAGTTAAAGTTGGATCTAGGATGAGTGCGTTACAGTGTTATGATCAGCAGAGGGAGAGGAGCGGCCTCTTTGTTTCATATTGTCCACAGGAAGAAGATGCAATGTGTTTAAAAGTTGTATTACATCACCTTTCTGCTGGAGGGACAATGCCCTGCTTATCTCCATATGCTATTGCTTATCTTGGAATGTTCCACAGTGTTGCATAAAACATAGTTATCTAGATTTTTTTTTTTTTTTTTTTTTTTTTTTTATTATAGTGTTTTTCATTGTAACAAATGCCTTGATATCAGTGACTTTCCGGTACCCATGTAGGGGCTCATCCTCCCATGATGCACTTCATGCCACTGTCTGAGGCTCTTCATCTGTCCTTGTCCTTTCTACACAGTGTCTGCCATTGTTCCTCCTGAGAGTTCCCCTTCTGTGTAGACTACCTTCCCTCTCTTCGTCACCATCCGACTACACTTCTCAAGCCCAAGTGGCATTCCAATGTCTGTACTGTAGATCCTGCAGAAATGGTGTGGATCAGTGAGATGATGTCTCGCTCTTAGAGTACAGTTTGATGTCATCCATGTAGAGGACTGGTGGTGGCTCCATTCCTGAGTCAGTATTCATACCCAGTGAGAGGGTTCACACCTATGCAGAACAGCAGTGGGGACAGTGTCTCCTCATTGAAGACTCTTTGAGTCCTGTTGATGTTGTACAGCTCCAGACATTCAGTAATCCATGTGTGAGACAACTGCCATGTTTAGAGTTTTAATTCCAATTAAAAGTAATTTAATTCCGAAGAAAAAATAATTCCACTTTAAAAAGACCATGTAAACACTTCCTAATGAAAATTATTATTCTGAATTAAACTTATTTCCAAATTAAGTGGGTGGTTTATTCTGATTTTAAAGCTGAATTAATTTATTCCTCAATCATCTAAACGTTTATTCTGCTTAAAAATAATTCCGGTCATTCGGCGCATGCTCGTTGGGTCTCCCTTCTGATGCGATGACGCACTGCGAGATGCGGCTTGGAGCAAACATTGGTCTCGAACCGAAACAATTATTTTAATAAGTGTGTTGGAAGAACTACAAATAATGTGTTGGAAAAACTACAAACTAAGATGACAAAAAGCCAATAGCCAGCTGATAGTGTGTTTTCTTCCGGTAGGCGTAAATACGTTCGTGTCCCTATCTAATCAAAACTCTTCCCAACCCTCAGACATTGAGCAGAATTAAAAGCAGATTTAACGTGTTTTCCAGGTAAACTTCAATTCAGAATTATTATTTCCATGTAAACTCGAAGGATAATAATAATAATAATAATAATAATAATAATAATAATAATAATAATAATAATAATAATGATAATAATAATTTAATTCCAAACTATTTAATTCAGAACAATTAATTCGGAATTAAAAAACATAATGCAAACGTGGCCACTGAGGCATAGTCACAGGTGTTGAATCTTCCAGGAGCTGTTTTTTGGCTCCCTATCTTTGCCAGTGCACTTCTGTGCCGTATTCATGTATTGCTCCATTTATCTTAGTGACGATAATGCCTTCCATCTTGTGGAGGGGACAAGTTAGTGATCAATAGTTAGATGGGACTATACCTTTTGAGGCATCAAGTCCCTTTGTTTAGTCATTCAGGGTTAGTCTCATCCATTGATAAGTGCTCAGCGAATGCAAAAGTCAGTTGACTTACTAGTTGAGTTGTGTGTAATGGGTGTATAATATACACATGGTATATTATACACACATTACACACACCCTAGGAAGAGGACTGGAACCCGGGTTCCCTTTGTGAAAGTCAGGGGAATTACTAGTTGAGCTATCTAGCTGTTATCCATCAAAAGATATATCTATCTGCACACATTATACACATATCATGTTATACACACATTACATTATACACACATATTATACACATATTATATTATACACACCCTAGGAGGAGGATTTAAACCTCAGTCCACCTCTCCTCTGCATTCTCTGACCCTCTCCTCTGCTCCTGTCACCCTCGCCTTTGCACATTCTGACCCTCTGATCCTCTCACCCTCTCATCTGACCTTCTCCTTTGCACATTCTGACCCTCTGCTCCTCTCACCTTCTCCTCTGACCCTCCCCTCTAGTCCTCCTCTAGTCCTGTGACCCTCTTCTCTGCATCCTCTTGAATGACACATTTTCTTGCAGACTTTCTTTGTATGTTCAGTTCATTTCATTTTCAAGGTGGTGCTCTTTGTGTAAAAGTAGCTGTGGTTTTCAGAGTGCTGCTAAGCATTCATTATTCTCCTCAGAATAAAGAAAAAGGACAAAGGTGTTGTGTTGGTCTTCCTCACAGTTGCGTAACAGTTAACTCAGCAGTGACAAGTCAAACTCACTAACAACCACTATACAGGTGTAACGCATGACACATTTTTCATAGGTGCAACATTGAAGTGTGTATGACATATATTTTTCTAAAGTTTTAAATATAATGTATTGTTTTATACCAAACAAGAAAAAATCATTTCTGCCTCTGTGATACTGCACCATGGACTTTTTGTGTCACTCCTGAAAATGTACCATAACAGAGAATCAAGTGTCTCTGATAGTGTTTGATATCAGTTGATAGAAGTTTTTTGATACATTAAATCATAGACTGTAAATAAATGACCATTGTTAACTTGTTTGTGGTGGCATTCCAAATAGAAAATGGACATGGGCGTGCTTCCACCCCTGTCTCTTTAACTGCTAGTGTCAGGCTAATTTTGGTCTTAAAACTTAACCCACTCTACATGGATGCTATGAGTGATGTCATACTCACTAATTTCACTTCTTTATACAATCTATACTTTAAAGGTTGTATAGAAGATTTTCCAAGGAGGGAGAAATCCAGCAACTGTTTGTCCTTTTTCAAATGTTACGCATGCGGGAAACCACCCCCCCTCCCCCACAGCTCAGTAAGTAGAAACGTCTCCTCCTGCCTCCTCCTTACTCTTACACTGCTTGTTTATAGCCAGTGTTCATTCAGAATCGCTGTTGCTGCTGTAACTATATTGTGCATTGTGAAATGATAAGCAGACGTTACCTGTCCAGAAGTAATTTAGCAACCAACGCATTAGTCTTTAGACCCTCTGCTTCAGTGCATGCCATCACCCTGAGAATCACCTTAGTTTAGCTTTGCTCCTTTTCCCCTTCTCTCCTTCTTTCAGCGACCCAAAAAACTGACTTTCTTTTGCGGCTAACTGGTGGTGGATTCTTGTCTGCCATCGCAACAAACTTTATGCTAACTGCGAGGAAGCTACAGTTGGAAAAAGCCACTAAGAACTGCTACAACGTCCTCTTGCGTCTGTGGAATGTGTAAGAGGCGTACGTAAACCACGTAATCCCTATATGTGGTATAGGTAAAGTACTAGTAAATATAAAGTGCTTTTTGTTATTATTAGGCCCGAGCGCCAGAAGCTGGTGAATTGGAATCATTAATGCATGATCTTGGCCTGAATATAAAGCATATGAAAAACGTAAACTATAGTGCCCAATACCATAGACATGACACATCAACATTATCGGATTTGTACCAAATTTGGGTAGAATTTTGCGCACAGACAAGATATAGAATCAGAATCAGAAAAGCTTTTATTGCTATTGTCAGTGAACACAATTCACAGACTAGGAACTTGCTTTGGTGATAAGGTGCAACATAGAACACTGAATAATAATAATAATAATAATAATAATAATAATAATAATAATAATAATAATAATAATACAAAGTAGAGGTATCACTGTTAGAAAAAGATAATAATAATAATAAAGTATCACTATTTGAAAATAAAGTAAGAGCATGCAAAAAGATTAAGATATATAATAAAAAAATAAAAATAGTCAAGTATATACAGAGCATCAGAACAACAGTGCAAACTGACAGTGCAAAAGAGCAAGTGACGTCACATGACTTATTTAAGGTGACAGGTGTTGTAAAGTGTCCTTAGTACAGGTGTTATAAGTGTTCATAAAGTGTTTATGAGTCCGGCGGCAGAGGGGAAGAAACTGTTCTTATGGCGAGAGGTTCTGGTCCGTATGGACCATAGCCTTCTGCCAGAGGGAAGTGGCTTGAATAGTCCGTGTCCAGGGTGAGAGGGGTCAGCTGCTATCCGGCCTGCACGCCCCCAAGTCCTGGAGACGTACAGGTCCTGGAGAGATGGAAGGCTACAGCCGATCACCTTCTCAGCAGAGCGCACAATGCGCTCCAGTCTCTGTCTGTCTCTGGCAGTGGCCCCAGCGTACCACACAGTGATGGAGGAGGTGAGGATGGACTCAATGATGGCCGTGTAAAACTGCACCATCATCTGGGCAGGCAGCTTGGCTTTCCTCAGCTGCCGCAGGAAGTACATCCTCTGCTGGGCTTTCTTGATGAGGGAGCTGATGGTCGGCACTTGAGGTCGTGGGTGATGCAGGTGCCCAGGAAGCGGAAGGAGTCCACAGTGGTGATGGGGGAGTCTGTCAGGGTGAGGAGAGGCAAGGGGGCTGTGACTTTCCTGAAGTCCACGATCATCTCCACTGTCTTCTGGGCGTTGAGCTCCAGGTTGTTGCTGCTGCACCAGGACACCAGCCGATCCACCTCCCTCCTGTAGGCAGACTCATCGCCGTCCGAGATGAGCCCGATGAGGGTGGTGTCATCCGCAAACTTAACCAGTTTTACGGAGTCGTGGCTGGAGGTGCAGCAGTTGGTGTACAGGGAGAAGAGCAGGGGAGAAAGTACACAGCCCTGTGGAGTTCCTGTGCTTATAGTCCGAGTGTCTGAGACATTCTTCCCCAGCCGCACCCACTGCCTCCGGTCCGTCAGGAAGTCAGTGATCCACCTGCAGGTGGAGTCAGGCACGTTGAGCTGGGCGAGCTTGTCCTGGAGCCGAGCAGGGAGGATGGTGTTAAATGCAGAGCTGAAGTCCACAAACAGGATCCTGGCGTAGGTTCCCGGGGAGTCCAGATGCTGAAGGATGAAGTGGAGGGCCAGGTTGATGGCGTCGTCTACTCTACCGATTGGCTCTGTAAGCGAACTGCAGAGGGTCCAGGAGGGGGGAGGTGAAGGACTTGAGGTGAGGCAGAACCAGGCACTCAAATGACTTCATGACTGACGGGAACAATGGTGGACAGCTTGAAATAGGCTGGGACATGGCATAACTCCAGGGAGGTGTTAAAGATGTCCGTGAAGACAGGAGCCAGTTCTTCAGCGCAGTGTCTCAGGGTGGAAGGAGAGACACCGTCCGGACCTGGGGCTTTCCGTGGGTTTTGCCTTTTAAATGTCTTAGTCACATCCTGCTTGGAGAGTGTGAGGGCAGTGGGGGAGTAGGAGGGGTCTGAGGTGGGCTTGACCGCAATGTCCATTGTAGTCAGTGGGGTGGGGGAGGGGTGTGAGACTTCAAATCTAGCGTAGTAGGTGTTAAGCCTTTCCGCTAGTTGTCGGTCATCCACAGCAGGGGGGGCTTTGGGTCTATAATTTGTGATCTCCTTCAGACCTTTCCAGACAGAGGCGGAGTCGTTGGACCAGAACTTCTCCTTCAGATGTGTATTGTATCTCGATTTAGCCTTCTCCACTTCCTTGCTAAATGAGTACTTGCTCTGTCTGTAAGAGTGAGGGTCACCACTTCTGTGCGCCTCCTCCTTCTCCTTCCTCAGCTGCCTCAGTCTGGGTGTGAACCAGGGTTTGTCATTGTTAAATGACACCCTGGTGCAAGATGGAATAATACTGTCCTCACAGAACTGGATGTATGACGTCACCGTGTCCGTGTACTCATCCAGATTCTCTGCGGAGGTCTTGAACATGCCCCAGTCCGTTGTGTCTAAGCATGTGCGAAGCTCCTCCACAGCCTCGCTGGTCCACCTTTTAGAGGTCCTCACTGTTGGTTTGGAGAGCTTCAGTTGTTGTTTGTATGTGGGGATGAGGTGAACCATGACGTGGTCAGAAAAGCCTAAAGCAGCACGTGACACGCTCCGATAGGCCCCACTGACTGTTGTGTAACAATGATCCAGCGTGTTCTGCTCTCTCATTGGGCATTTAATAAACTGTTTGTATTTTGGTAACTCCTGGCTCAGGTTTCCCTTGTTAAAGTCGCCGAGGATAATAAGTAGAGAGTCCGGGAAGGTTCGTTCTACATCCAAAATCTGCTCCGCTAGCACGCGTTGAGCCTCGTGCACGTCAGCGCATGGTGGGATGTAAACAGCAGCCAGAATGAATGAAGCGAACTCACGTGGCAAGTAGAAAGGTTTACAGTGAATGAAAATATATTCCAGAGCGGGAGAGCAGTGTTGGGAGATCACAGTTACGTCTGAGCACCAAGCGTTGTTGATGTAGAAACAGACCCCTCCACCTTTTGTCTTTCCCCCGGAGAGAGCCCGCTGTCTGTCCGCGCGGAGGAGCTGAAATCCGTCCAGGTGTAACGCGCGGTCCGGGATCTGCTCGCTGAGCCATGTCTTCGTGAAGCACAAGACACAAGAGGAAGAAAAGTTCGTCCATCTTGTTGCTGAGTGAGCGAACGTTGGACAGGAAAATCCCAGGTAAGGGCGTCTGTGTGCTGCGTCTCCGAAGGCGCACCAGAGCCCCTGCGCGTTTTCCTCGTCTGCGGCGTCTCACTTTTTTGGCCAAAAAATGAACTAAATCTACTGCAGGCACTAAAAAAACTGGCAGTAGATCAGCAGAAGTCGTTGATCTGATGTTTAGGAGCTCTTCACGGGTGTAAGAGCATGCTGACACACGATTTACGAACAAAAACAGACAAAACAAAGAGCACCAAATCACCAGGGCGACCATACGCGGCGCCATCTTGGATCTTGGATAGTCTACACCAGATATAGTCGGTCTCATCTCCATGCACAGCTTGGGCTCTAGAACCCAACTCCTTGAGGGGGGCTGGACTCTCCATTTGCTCTGACTCTCCATGGGCCAAACAGCAGTGCAGAGTACCCGGTCTTCTTGGAGTCTCTGGGAAGGGTACTGGACAGTGCACTGACCAGGGACTCCGTTGTTCCACTAGGGGACTTCAACGCCCACATGGGCAATGACAGTGACACCTGGAGAGGGGTGATTGGGAGGAATGGCCTCCCTGATCTGAACCGGAGCAGTGTCCTGTTATTGGACCTCTGTGCTAGCCACGGTTTGTCCATAACAAACACCATGTTCGAGCACAAGGGTGTCCATCAGTGCATGTGGCACCAGGACACCCTAGGCCAGAGGTTAATGATCGACTTTGTTGTCTTGTTATCTGACCTCTGGCCATGTGTCTTGGGCACTTAGGTGAAGAGGAGGGCAGAGCTGTCAACCGCTCACCACCTGGTTGCGAATTGGGTCCACTGGCGGAGGAGAAAGCCGGAAAGACCTGGCAGGCCCAAGCGTATAGTGAAGGTCTGTTGGGAACGTCTGGCAGAGCCCTCAGGGGGACCTTCAACTCACACCTCCAGGAGAGCTTCTCCCATATTCTAGGGGAAGTTGGGGACATGGAGTCCGAATGGGCTTTTTTCTCGGCCTCTATTGTCGATGCAGCCGCTTGTAACTGTGGTTGTAAGGTCTGTGGTGCCTGTCGCGGCGGCAATCCCCGAACCCGGTGGTGGACACTGGAAGTAAGGGATGATGTCAGGCTGAAGAAAGAGTCTTATAGGGCCTTGTTGGCTCGTGGGACTCCTGAGGCAGGTACCGGAGAGGCAATGGAGGAGGACTATCAGACAGCTGCAAAAAAAATTTGGCAAACCATCTGACACCTCAGGAGGGGGAAGCAGTGCTTCACCAACACTATTTACAGTGCGGGTGGAGAGCTGTTGACCTCAACTAGGGATGTTGTCGAACAGTGGAAGGAATACTTTGAGGATTTCCTCAATCCCACGGTCACGTCTTCTGAGGAGGAAGCGGAGGCTGGGGACTCAGAGGTGGACTCGTCCAACACCCTGGCTGAAGTCACTGAGGTGGTTAGCAAGCTCCTTGGTGGCAAGGCTCCAGGTGTGGATGAGATCCGTCCTGGATGTTGGGGGGCAGTCTTGGCCAACACATCTCTGCAACATCGCATGTCGGTCAGGGACCTCTGGACTGGCAGACTGGGGGTGGTGGTCCCTCTGTTTAAGAAGGGGGACTGGTGCTCTGGGAGTATGGGGTCTGGGGCTCATTGCTAAGGGCTGTCCGGTCCCTGTATGACTGGAGCAGGAGCTGTGTTCGCATTGCTGGTAGTAAGTCGGACCTGTTTCTGGTGCATGTTGGACTCCACCAGGGCTACCCTTTGTCACCAGTTGTGTTCATTGTATTTATGGACAGAATTTCTAGACACAGTCAGGGGCCAGAGGGGGTCCGGTTTGGGGATCACAGGATCTCATCTCTGCTTTGCAGATTAGGTTGTCCTGATGGCTTCATCAGACCGGGACCTCCAGTGTGCACTGGGGCGGTTTGCAGCCGAGTGTGAAGCGGCTGGGATAAGGATCAGCTCCTCCAAATCTGAGGCCATGGTTCTTGACGGAAAATTGTGGCTTGCCCTCTCTGGGAGGGTGGAGAGTCCCTGCCTCAAGTGGAGGAGTTCAAGTATCTCAGGGTCTTGAGTGAGGGGAGGATGGAGTGTGAGACTGACAGGCGGATCGGTGCAGCGTCGGCAGTGATGTGGTCGCTGTACCGGACCGTTATGGTGAAGAGGGAGCTGAGCCAAAAGTCAAAGCTCTCGATTTACCAGTCAAGCTACCTTTCTAACCTTACCTATGGTCATGAGTTTTGAGTAATGACCGAAAGGACAAGATCGCGGATACAAGTGGCCGAAATGTTTAAGATAAGATAAGATAAGATAAGATAAGATAAGATAATCCTTTATTTGTCCCACAATGGGGAAATTGCAGTGTCACAACGCAAGTTTCAGAAACAGTAGGAAAATAAGAGCATGCATAAAAATCAAGATAAATAATAATAAGTATTTACAATCAACTAAAAAAACACAACACTGTAAAGCTAAAAGGCACAGGAACGTTGCACAATAAGTGTCTTTGATTCTGAGCAGTGAACAAACAGCAGTTAAAGTGACTTCACTATACTAATATATAATATTTCTACAATAAAGTGACTCAGATGATTGTGTACAGTGCAGTGATGGACAGTGGTGGTTAAATAAATAAGTAGCAGGTAAAGTGACTTTACATAATATTGCACATTGTTATTATTACTATGGAGATGACACATGCCTAGCATTGATCATTGTACAGTCTGACAGCAGCAGGAAAGAAAGACCTGCGAAATCTCTCTTTAACACAGCGAGGGTGAATCAGTCTGTCACTGATGCTGCTCTCCAGAGCAGACAGGGCGTCCTGCAGGGGGTGACACTCATGGTCCAGCATAGACATGAGTTTAGCCAGGACCCTCTTGTCCCCCACCTGCTGCACCGAGTCCAGAGGACAGCCCAGGACTGAGCTGGACTTCTTGATGACCTTGTCCAGTTTCTTCTTCTCCCTCTCTGTGACGCTGCTGCTCCAGCAGACCACACCGTACAGGATGGCTGATGCCACCACAGAGTCATAGAAGGTCCTCAGGAGTGGCCCTCTCACTCCAAAGGACCGCAGTCTTCTCAGGAGATAGAGCCGACTCTGGCCCTTCCTGCACAGTGCATCAGTGTTATGAGTCCAGTCCAGTTTATTGTTCAGATGCACACCCAGGTACTTGTAAGAGTCCACTCTCTCAATGTCTCTTCCCTGGATGTTCACTGGTGGGGGGGCAGTAGAGTGGCGTCTGCGGACGTCCACCACCATCTCCTTGGTCTTCCCCGCATTGATGAGAAGGTGATTCTGGTGACACCAGCCCACAAAGTCCTGCGTTAGTCCTCTGTACTCCGCGTCATCATCGTCTGTGATGAGACCGATGATGGTGGAGTCATCGGAGAACTTCTGCAGGACACAGCTGTCCGTGTTATGTCTGAAGTCTGCAGTGTAGAGGGTGAAGAGGAAGGGTGCGAGGACTGTGCCCTGGGGCACCCCCACACTGCAGGTCATGAGGTCAGACACACAGTCCTGGGCTCTCACAAACTGGGGCCGGTTTGTGAGGTAGTCCAGGAGCCCTCAGGAGCAGCGGCTGGATGGTGTTGAAAGCACTGGAGAAGTCGAAGAACAAGATTCTCACAGTGCTGCCGGGCCTCACCAGGTGGGACAGCGAGCGGTGCATCAGAGAGATGATGGCGTCCTCGACTCCGATGCCGGGCCGATACGCGAACTGCAGCGGGTCCATCGCTGAGCTCACCGTGGATCGGAGGTGACCCAGGACAAGCCTCTCCAGAGTCTTCATCAGATGAGACGTGAGAGCCACTGGCCTGAAGCTGTTGAGGTCTTTGGCGTACGGTGTCTTGGGCACAGGTACCACACAGGAGGTCTTCCAGAGCTGTGGCACCACCTTCAGCTTCAGGCTCAGGTTGAAGACATGCTCCATAACTCCACACAGCTCATCTGCACAGGACTTAAGGAGCCTGGGGCTGATACCGTCTGGTCCAGCAGCTTTCCTACTCCTTATCCGGCTCAGTTCTCTCCTAACCTGAGCTGTTGTGAGAGACAAAGAGCGGAGGCGTGTGCTGGAGGTCTGGCTGAGTTCTTGATGTGGATTCGGGGGCTGGGGGGCTGAGGCAGAGGTGTGAAGAGGTGACAGTCTGGGCCTTTGTGCAGGAGACAAGGTGAGCCCATGCAGCGGTGCGGGGGGAGGGGTGGGTGATTGATCAAACCTCAGGAAGTGTGAATTCAGATTGTTCACCCACTGTTGGTCTCCCTCTGTCTGGACGGGCGGAGGATTGAAGCCAGAGACACTCTTCAGACTTCGCCACACCCCCCTGACATTCCGCTCCTGCAGCTGCTGTTCCATCTTCCTCCTGAAGTTGGCCCTAGCCTGTCTGATTTTCCTAACCTGACTCCGCAGAGTGGCTGGGCGCTCCCTTAGAGATAGGGTGAGGAGCTCAGTCACATGGGAGGAGCTCGAAGTAGAGCCGCTGCTCCTCCACGTTAAGAGGAGCCAGCTGAGGTGGCTTGGGCATCTCTTCCGGATGCCCCCTGGATGCCTCCCTCAGGAGGTGCTTTGGGCATGTCCCACCAGGAGGAGGCCCTGGAGAAGACCCAGGACACGCTGGAGGGATTATATGTCTCGGTTGGCCTGGGAAAGCCTTGGGTCCCCCTGGAGGAGTTAGAGGAAGTGTCCGGGGTGAAGGAAGTCTGGGAGTCCCTGTTTAGACTGTTGCCTCCGCGACCCGGCCCCGGATAAGCGGAAGAAAATGGATGGATGGATGGATGGATGGAAGTTGCAGTATGCAAGTTTCTGGCAGTGGCACATCATCTGAATGATTCCATGGAAATAGAAATTTAAAGCCATACATCTCCATGGAAATAGCTCAGTTTTATTTCATATTGTAGCCAAAGGAACTACATTTCGATGGAAATAAGCAGGAGTAGGCCTTCATCCAGGCCAAATAAGAGTCAGGTTTGTGGAGATGCAAGCTTCCACACAATAAGCACACATCTTTTTCTAATTTTCACATGATTTTTACAAGGCATCCTGTTTCTGTTGTTCATAATTACTACATGAGCCTGTACTTATTCAAAACACTCTGCCTGATTTTCCTCAGGCTTAAAGTGGACATTTCGGCACTTTGTTAACGAGGAGGCATTTTGCAAAATCCACTTTATGGAGCTTTCTACCATGTTCTCTTATCACAAACATGCCTAAAGATCTTTTTGATGTCATCCATGCATGTTTGAGTAATCTAGTAATCTCTCCTGGGCCCTGTTCAAACTCTTCTTGGGGTTAGCTTGTAGGTGTTCCACTTAGTCCTTTCTTCCTTTGTGATGTTGCACCATGGACTCAGAAGCAAGTGTCTGGGATAGGGTTATGTGGTTGTTTCCTTATCGTTCTCCAATCTGTTACTCTTTGTTTTTGTGTTACTTCTGAAAATGCACCATGATTGAGAAACAAGTGTCCCTGATAGTGTCATGATTCACATTAACAACAAGGGATGTGCAATACTGGGTTTTTAGAAAATCATTCAATTGATTCTAAACTATTCTATCTTACGATACGCAATACTGGTCTAATGCTAAGGGTGAAGGAATTTAACTAAATATACTATAAATATACTGCATACATAAGGAAATGTTTTCAAAAAGGCTCTGAAGGACAAATAGAATATCTGGTACATATTGGTCAGTCTAAAATGCTTTTGGTGAAGGCTTTTTAATACAAAACAGTGAAGAAATGGCCCTAACATGCCAAAAGATTCAAGAGATGCAAGATTTTATTGTCATTGTCAGAAAAAAAACAAAACACCACAATTACGCTGCTTGATGCCAGCCTTGGCATATGTTAATTATTAGTATTGATATTTGCACAACAGTATCAGTACCCACATTTGCACTGTGATCGATCCTTTGATATCAATAATCCCATCCCTAACAATCTTTAAAAGTAAAGGCCTTTAAGAATAGGTGGAAAGTGTTATGGGAGTTAACAGGTGATAATTAAAGTAGTTAATATGGCAGTATGCTTTTTTAAGTCCATTTCTACTCTTTTAGAAGCATCAATTCTTTTGGAGCAGTATCAATACTTTTTGATACCTCTGTCCGCATCAATAGAATCTGCACTTAGTATTGATTTGCACATCCCTAGTAACAATGTGCCTGATTGAAAAAAGGTGAAGCTGTCAGTATCTTCTATATTAGTTATTACCTGAGAAAATGCTTTGTCAAATGAACAGATTTTATTTTACGGTCTCTTTTTTGTGTCTTATTTAGCAGCTGTTACTATATAATACATGTTATATATGTGCATTATGCAAATGGTATTATGCAAAATGGTATAATGCAATATATATATATATATATATATATATATATATATATATATATATATATATATATATATATATATATATATATATATATAAAATGTTTTATCAACTATTTGAGGTATCTAGGAATCTCTCCTGGGACCTCT
This sequence comes from Taenioides sp. WSHXM2023, assembly GCA_029959045.1. Classification (NCBI taxonomy): domain Eukaryota; kingdom Metazoa; phylum Chordata; class Actinopteri; order Gobiiformes; family Gobiidae; genus Taenioides; species Taenioides sp. WSHXM2023. Next base: position 26,645,228 of record CM057104.1, on the reverse strand, counting down.
TTACAGTTAGCAGCAAGATTCTGTGCAATGCTCTGCCCACAAGCCAATGTCACTCATGCTTCCACACGACAATTCTCCATAAATATATCAAAACATGATACAAAATTGTACACAGAGTATTGTAGATTGTATATGTATACTGTATACGTGTACTGGGACACTTCATCCAGAACAATACTCCGATGAGAGAGTAGAAATGGACACACGAATGTATTTTGTAGATTTAATGTCGTGTCTTTAATTCTTTTATCTGGTATCTCTGTCACAGACGCAGACACAAACAGGACAAACTGAAGCCACAAGCAAGGCCAGAAGCACCGTGGTAACAGCGGTGCTTCTGGGTCCTTAGCCTATGGTGCTAAGGACCCCTGAGCTGCCTACAAGTGCCTGACCAAATAAACAGTTCCCTTAGGAAATTTACAACACAGAGACTTGACAAACCTGATGCGATGTGCAGTAGTTTCATTAGTGGGATACACGCTGATTGTGAATGTTGTGATAGCGCTTGAAGAGGGAGTGACATAGAGAGCAAAGGAAGGGGGTCTCGGCATTAAAAAAACTAAACTCAAACTTATAAAGCATGTTAATATGTTGTTTCGGGTGAATACAACATTTCCAAAACAATAAAAGGTATCATGGTGACATCGTGAAGTGATATATTAGCAGTTCATAGCCCACAGAAATGTAATAGGCCCTCTTTAAAATCAGATACAGGAGCTTTAATTAGGCGTTTATGAACTAGCAGCGTGCCAGATTTGCCCTCTGACTTAACGTGGACATCTCTGCACTTTGTTAATTCCAAGGTCATTTGTGGAGGACAATTAGCCAGCGACCCATGATGCACCTGTGCCAACCTTTGACCTGTGTGTGTGTTTATGGAGCCTTAATGACACCCCTGGAGCTGTTCTCATGTGCCCGGCCTGGGTCATCACGCCTGGGCCTAAGCACGTCCAGTGCCACATCCCCGCTCTCAGGTTGAGCTCCCACAATGCAGCTGTGCCACAGCTAAGCGATTTCTCTGCATCTCATTAGTGACCTTTGACCTGTGGGGTGAAAGGGGAGCAATGAGACGAGGGAGATCTTATTAAGGCATGGGTTCATTTAGATTATATGCAGAGGTGTGTAGGACTCATGCTAATCTAACTTTTAAATAAAACTATACTTCTTTGAGTAGTTTTCAGGCTATATATTGTTATTCCTACTTGAGTAATATTTTTAATTGAAGTAACAGTTCCTCTTCACACTGTGAGAAAGAAGCTCATCAGGGCTAGTGGTTAAAAGGGTGTCGTTCCATATTTGGAATTTAGATCATGAGTATCTTAGCAACCAAAGACCCAATCAGGAGCGAGGCTGTTGAAGGTAATGCTGAAGGTAATGTCCCTTCCTGCTGGTTTAGCGGGGAGTGGGTGCTTAGCTATGCTGTCAATCAAACCTGTTGCTAACGCTAGCAAACTTGGAGAAAGAGGGCAAGTCATTGGTCTGTTATTGCTTTGGAACATGCACTTTGGTGATCACTATGTCCATTTATATATACAGTCTATGGTTTATCCTTTAAATAAAAGCACAAAATCTGACATTTAATGTCTTGTCCTTTGGACTACATTAATTTCGAATGATTGATTAGATCCACACAGTTCCGCTTCCTTGAATAGCTTCCTTCAACTCATTCTACTGGAGTAAGATGACTATACGGCAGTATATTTTTTAGCTGTAAAAGTCATTCTGATTGGCTGAGGGCAAAGCCAATGAAACCTCCTGATGCAGAGGAGTGCTCTTCTGATGCACACAGCCTCCTCACATGTGTGGAAGGAGTTATTGAAATTCTGGTGTGGAGGACATTTTGTCACAGCACCACACTTATCCTTCAGAATCTTTTGTGCATTTTCTTTTCTCCTCACTACAAATAGCCATAGTCAAAGACAGGGAGGGCTTTTTGGATCAAGTGCTCTGCCCAAGAACACAACATCAGTGCAGTGAAGCTATGATATGCCTTTTCTGGTTCACTGATTGGAAAACTCCAGATGGATCTCACACCCATGAGATGTTAAAGTTACACTTTGCCGTTAGACTTTTGAAGGACAGGCCTAAAACTACTTTAATTATCATCAGTTTGTTCTTGGTTTTGGTCCGACACAAACCTCCAGCTCCAGTGCATGGAACTATTAAAATAACTGGATAGAGTATTGCTAGCTTGTACAGTGCCTTGAAAAAGTATCCAACCCCCTTGAACTTTTCCACAATTTCTCACATTATGACCACAAACAAATATATTTCATTGAGCTTTAATGTGAAAAACCAACACAAAGTTGCACACAATTGTGAAGCAGAAGGACAGTCATACATGAGTAATTTCTTTTTTACAAATAAAAAACTGAAAAATATGGCGTGCAATATTATCCAACTCCTCTGAGTCAATATTTTGTGGAACCGCCTTTTGCTGCAATTACAGCTGCAAGTCTCTTTGGGTATGTCTCTACCAGCTTTGCACATCTTGAGACTGAAATGTTTGCCCATTCTTCTTTGCAAAATAGCTCCAGCTCAGTCAGATTAGATGGAGAGCGTTTGTGAACAGCAGTTTTCAGATCATGCCACAGATTCTCGATTGGATTTAGGTCTGGGCTTTGACTGGGCCATTCTAAGACATGAATATGTTTTGTTTTAAACCATTCCATTGTAGCCTTGGCTTTATGTTTGGGGTCGTTGTCCTGCTGAAAGATGAACCTCCGCCCCAGTCTCAAGTGTTTTGCAGACTCCAATAGGTTTTCTTCCAATATTGCCCTGTATTTGGCTCCATCCATCTTCCCATCAACTCTGACCATATTCCCTGTCCCTGCTGAAGAAAAGCACCCCCAGAGCATGATGCTGCCACCTCCATATTTGACAGTGGGGATGGTGTGTTTAGAGTCATGAGCAGTGTTAGGTTTCCGCCACACATAGTGTTTTGCATTTTGGCCAAAAAGTTCAATTTTGGTCTCATCTGACCAGAGCACCTTCTTCCACATGGTTGCTGTGTCCCCCACATGGCTTTTGGCAAACTGCAAACGGGATTTCTTATGGCTTTCTTTCAGCAATGGCTTTCTTCTTGCCACTCTTCCATAAAGGCCAGATTTGTGTAGTGCACGACTAATAGTTGTCCTGTTGACAGATTCCCCAACCTGAGCTGTGGATCTTTGCAATTCCTCCAGAGTCACCATGGGCCTCTTGGCTGCATCTCTGACCAGTGCTCTCCTTGTTCGGACTGTAAGTTTAAGTGGACGCCCTGGTCTTGGTAGGTTTGCAGTTGTGCCATACTCCTTCCATTTTTGGATGATGGTGTAAACAGTGCTCCGTGAGATGTTTAGAGCCTTGGAAATAACCTAATCCTGCTTTATACTTCTCCACAACTTTATCCCTGACCTGTATGGTGTGTTCTTTGGACTTCATGGTGCTGACTGCTCCCCAATACTCTCAAACAAACCTCTGAGGTTTTTACAGAACAGCTGCATTTATACTGAGAGTAGATTACACACAGGTGGACTCTATTTAATTGTTAGGTCAACACTGGATCCTTCTAAAGGCTCTAAAAATGTGTGTTGCACTCAGAAAAAAAGGGGGTTGGATAATTTTGCACCATTACCCAGGAATAGAACCCCATCACATCTCTCACATCCTGTCTTAAAAACAGCTTTTTAATCGTTAGCTCCGGCTCCGCTTTAGCTCCTCTCGCTCTGATTGGTCAAAGTGGTCACGTGATACATGAGACTATGCTCCTTGCACACGCTCGCATACATTCGCGTGTGCCATGCCCCACTGAGCTCGGCCCATAGACTTGAATGGGTGGCCATGTTTAGACCCCGGGGCTTGCTCCAATGCTGTGATGCTAGCTTCTCTCTCCAGTTCCTTATACTTCCTGTTTGAATGCTGGAGGGTCTGGACCATAGAGCACAAAAACTCCATTGTTCAATTTTCCTGTGGTCCAACCACAGGTGCAAAGTTCCAGCATGTTTCTGAAATGCTCTCAGATGTCTCTTTCCTCATAACATTCAGAACAAAATATAGTCCTTCTTTTACCTGAGATAAATAAAAGATTGGTGCTTTAATTGTTAACTCAACAGAAATGTTACGTTTTACTCGTGAGCCATATTTGTTGGTTAATCTGCATGTCAGTCTACCCTATCTAAAATCATAGACACTGTGTACAGTTCCAGAGTCTTTGTGAAGTATTGCAAAGGAGTTTGGAGTTTTTGGCATTCCAGTCAACTGTAAAGCCTAGGACACACTGAGCTTATTTCACCTCAAGCATATTTTTAGCCAGCATAAAAGTTCCTATATTCCACAGAACTGACTCTTGTGAGATTTAAGCCATGTTAGAAACTTGTTACCTCCTCAGAAACATACCTGGAGCTGTGTTTTGTTTCATTTACTCCCTGTATTTAAAAAGGGAGTATTATACAAAATTGTCTTTTTGGAGCTTGTTCCCTCATCAAAAACATTTGAACGTTTGAATCTTTCCAGAATCCTTTTTTCTCCACACAGGAAACTGCAGGTCTCTGCAAAAGATACAAAAATCCCATCTTGGTTACAAGCCTGGTGACATGTAGTGTGTGATAGCCTGTGTGTGTGCGTGTGTGTGTGTGTGTGTGTGTGTGGGTGCGTGTGCGTGCGCGCGCGTGTGCGTGCGTGTGTGTGTGTGTGTGTGTGTGTGTGTGTGTGTGTGTGTGTGCGTGTGTGTGTGTGTGTGTGTGTGTGTGTATGTGGCAGGTGCTCTGACAGAGGAGAGACGACACAACATGGCTGGCTGCTCTGTGTGATGGAGCGGTTCTGGTGATGCCCTGAGCTCTGGCCAGTGGGAGCACCGAGTGATTGAGTTCAGAGAGCAGAGCCATGCAGGCAGAGGACAAATACAACACAGTGCTCTGCTGTTTCCTCAACACTTTTCACCTGAGAAAGAGGGAGAGACAGAGGGATGGAGAGAGTAGAGGAGGGAGGGAGGAGAGATAGAGGGGAGAGGAGTGAGAGAGGAGGGATTACAGATTGTGTTTCCTCGCCACTTTTCACCTACAAGCAGAGGAATAAAGAGGGCAAGAAGAGGGCAGAAAGAGATGGAAAGAGAAAAAGGGAGAGAGATGAGAGATTAGGGTAGATAAAGGGAGAGGATGGACAGAGAGGAGCGAGAGAGAGAGAAGAGAGGAAGGAGAGGATGGCAGAAAGGAGTGGAGACAGGGTAGAGGAGGGGGAAGAGATCATAACATGTCGTATCAATGACTGTGTCTGAATGCCCACATTATTTCCCACTATTTAGGGGTCATGTCATTTTCAGGCATGTCAGATGAAAATGTAGCACATTCAAAATTTCCCACAATGCACCCTGAAAAGTAGTGGGTATCTGTGGTCAATAGATTGGTCAATATAGACTACAATGACTACAGATGTTTACCTGGACACAACACTTGTGAATAGAGCAGATAAAAGCTCTGATTTATGGCACTGTAGATCCAGATTCTGAATAAAACTCTCTTAAATAAACTGTTATGTTATAACGGTGCTAGCATTAGCCACTTACCTTAACACAAGCTGATAAAAATGTCCACATCTCAGACAAAAAGCTGAATAATTCAGTCTGTTTACATAAGATCCAGTGTGACAAATACTTGTCTGGTTATTATTAGTCCATAAACACTTGTGTCAGTCCATTTTGATCATTGTTTATGACAGAACTTAAGTTTTATCAGAGTTTAGCCTTTAGAGTTTTTTTTTTTTTACCCAGATGCCACAGTCACGTGACCTGACTGTAGTGAGCTGTGTGTCCTAATCTCTCATTGAATCAGTGCACTATAGAGTCCTCTAAAGAGTGCAGGTCTATGTAGTGAAAGAGGGGTGAGGGGCTAGGGTGGATATTCGGACACAGCCAGTGTTTCCTTGCCACTTTTCACCTGGGAGAAGAGAGAGGGGAGAGAGAGCTGAAAGAATAGAGGAGAGGAAAGAGAGAGAAGGGAAGAAAGGAGGGAGAAGGAAGGTGGAGAGGGGGGCAACGCCTTAGTGCTTTCTTGCAATTTTTCTTCTACAAAAGGAGGAATAAGGAAGGGGTTGAGAAAGTTGAGGGAGGTATGAAAAGGAGAGAGAGAGGAAGAGGCTGTGGTGGGAGGGAGAGGGAAGGAAGAGGGGGGTGTAACATATTGCTTTATTGTTTGCCACTTTTTGCATGAGAGAAGGGGGAGAGGAGGGGCGAGAGTGGAGGGAGAATGAAGAGAGTGAGAGGGAGAAAGGGATGAGAGAGGAAGGGGACTGAAAACAGAGGAGGAGGGAGAAAGAGCAGGGGAGAGAGAGAGGGGAGAGAAAGATGGAGAGAGAAAGGCGAGAGGGGTTTATAACAAATCACTTCTGTGTTTCCGTGACACTTTTTGTCTGAAGGAAGGGGGAAAGGAGGAGCAGAGAGAGGTGGAGCGAAAGGAGAGAGGAAGGAAAGAAGAGAAGAAGGGAGAGGAGGGGGGGAGTGGAGGGAGAGATTGGGGGAGAGGAGAGGAGGGATGACAGAGGGGAGTGGAGAGGGATAGAGGAGGGAGGAGAGAGAAAAGGGGTTAGAGGGAGAGAGGGGCACAGAGGAGGAGGCAGAGAGGGTGGAAAAGGGGATAAAAGACGGGAGGGGTTAGTGATGACACCATGACACATGGATCTCTGATGGTTCATGTTAGCAGCAGATTGGACTGTCACACCTGTTTTATGTGAAGAGAGGGGGGGGGGGGGGGGGGGGGCATCCTAAATCAGATATAACTATTTCTATTCATCATTTTAACTTTATTTATTAAATTTTGCAGCTGGAGCGCTGCTAACAGAAACACATTTTGGGTTAAAATTCTTGACTAAATGATGCCTAAATAATCAGAATGAACAAGGTGTTGTTCCCTCATCAAAAACAAGCCTGAAGAGGTTTTTAGATGTCATCCATGCATGTTTGAGCATGGATGACATCTGATCTGACACCCGATCTCTCCTGGGCCCTGTTCAATCCCTTCTTATTTCTTATTTATTTATTTGAAATAGGGACAAAACACATTAATGAACATATATATGATACGTAAATATGTTATCAGATTGTAGCCCAGGGCTAATTTCCATCTGCTGTCCCTAGACAGGTTGATGTAATCATAAAGCAAATACACACAGTAAAAACAATACACCCAGACAGACAATACAATACTACAAATAGACAGACATAAAGAGATGGTCAGTCACAAGATCACAGACACAGGTCAACTAAAGGATGTTGGATTATTTGATCAAAATTGCACACTGCCCTGTTTAGTTAAGGTGCCAGTGTATAAGTATTGCACACAGCCCATTGCTAAAATTCCCTCCTTATGGTTAGCTGTAATTCTGTGCAATACTCCGCTCACAGGCCTATGTCACTCATGATCCCACATGACAATTCTCCATAAATATACAAAAACATGATACAAAACTGCAATGTAAAGTAGTTTCATTAGTGGTATTCCCGCTGATTGTGTTGTGATAGCACTCCTGAACGGGGAGTAGAGAGCAAGCAAAGATTCAGAGTGTGAAAAACGAAAGTGGAACTTATAAAACAAGTGTTGTTCTAAAGTGAACCTATAGTTTTGCCTTCCATCTTCCCTGATCTCTGTGCTCATCTGTCAGCCCGGAATGAGAACGTGTTTGGGGCCCCCTCTCCACATTAGTCCAGACATGATTGAATCAGAGCCACCCAGTGCACAGTGACTAATGAACATCTTATAATGAACGTTTGTGCACGTCATCTGAGGAGAGAGGGAGAGAGAGGGCTTGATGTGTATGAGCCAATGAGGAGCCAAAGGAGGGAGACAGAAGAGAGGAGAGAGGAAGAGAGGAGGGACCGAGACAGGAGGGGAGAGAGGAAATGTAGAGAGAGAAGAACCTAAAAAATAAATAAATAAATCCACCACATTTAATATTTCTGCACATGTTAACTACCGATACCTTTCACGTGAGGTCATCAATATCCCTTAGGGGGTGAAGCTAACTGGAGGTACTGCTCCGTCTGAATCTGAGACTTTACTTTGAGCTTTGTTTTAACACAATCTGACCAGAAAGAACTGACTTAGTTGTAGCTAAAACAAGTGAGCTGATTAATGTTAAGTCCCTTTCAAATAAGATTGGTCACAAGCTAACTAGCATTAGCCAGCACTTGTCACACTGACCATTTTTGGTGAAAATCAAACACCTTATTGGGACCATCTTTCATATCATCTAAAGCTGATCAAGCTGTGTTTGTTAATGTGTGCATTGTGTCACCACAGTAACTGCTGAACATTCAATCAATCAAATCAAATTTTATTTATAAAGCGCTTTTCATACAAAAATGTAACACAAAGTGCTTTACAGTGATTAAAAACAACCCCACAATTTCCTTCCACCCACCCAACCAGCCCCAGAGCTGCCTGACCCCACACAACCAAGCAACCCAAACAGTAAGACACACATACATGCATGCGCACACACACACACGCACACACACACACACACACACACACACACACGCATACACACTCTCTAACATGCTAAAATACATAAAACTACACATAGTAAAATGTGAGGCTGAATACAGGCGAACCAGCTGAGAAAGCACCACCAGAGGAGCCGTCTACACCAGGAGCAGAGAGTCGTCCACCTCCACCAGGAACCGCCACAGGGCCCCCGGAGAGAAGAGGCCCAAGCACCGTCCCTCCACCAGGAGTCCACGGGACAGACCCCGGCAGCCGCGGCCGACCACTGCTCCCGGTGAAGAGGGCTCCTACAGAGGAAACACTGGAAAACCTAAAAATGATAAAAGAATATGAGTTCAAGCTAAAAATAAATGAATAAAATATGAATAATAAAACAAGTAAAAGTATAAAATTTCAATCAAAGGCCAAGCTAAACAGGTGGGTCTTGAGCCTACTCTTAAAAACATGAACGTTCTCTGCAGCCCTGAGGTCCTCCGGCAGGCTGTTCCATAGACGAGGGCCATAGTGCTGGAAAGACGCCTCTCCGTGAGTGTGTGTCCTGACTTTGGGAATGACCAGGAGCCTGCTGCCGGAGGAGCGCAGGGTCCGCGAGGGTTCATAAGGTAAAAGCAGTTCTGAAAGATAAGAAGGCCCAAGACCATTAAGACATTTAAAGACCAGTAAAAGAACTTTAAAATCGATCCTGAAACTCACAGGGAGCCAATGCAGTGATTTTAAAACCGGTGTAATGTGGTCCCGACCTCTGGTCCTAGTCAGGACACGAGCTGCTGAATTTTGTAATAATTGTAAACCTGAAATACACTTTTTGGGAAGACCAGAGAGCAGGGCATTACAGTAGTCTATTCGACTGGTGATAAAAGCATGCATCAGTGTCTCCGTTCCTCCATAGACATACATACAACCTCCATAGACATACATACAACCCCTCCTCAGCATGATGTCATTGCAGAATATTAATAAAGATGTCTGATTCCTGCCACACAGTGACCTTGTTCCACTGAGCTCTGATGAAGGCCTCTGGTGACCACACAAGTCTTTACATCAGCAGCTCTGTGACCCACTGACCTGTACTAAGCATGTGCCACATGTTACACTCATATATTTCTCTGTGCTCAGGCCTCTGCCTGTACTTAAGGTATGGGCTGCACTCATAGACTGTATATACTGTATACATAGCTAACATGTGTTCCAAATAGGAAGTTCGCATGCAGGCTCTTCCGGCTCCTACTGACCCTGGCTCCCATTGACTTACATTGGAATATTGTGGCCCCTCTCTCTGTAACTGCTGCAGTGAGCCTCGTCATTTTGTTCTTATCGTTCTATCATTTGTTCCTATCGTTCTTGTTTGCTCCTGTAACCCCTAGCATCATGATCTTTATTTGACTGGACCTGGACCCTATGGATGACATCACACTCGCTTAATCCACATCTTTATACAGTTAGTTGCACTATAGTTCGGATACGGTGACTATAGTTAAAGAGGGGATATTTTACTTCTATGGGACATGAATTATAACACATAACATATTTATATAAGCATGTAATCTTTTATTGTTATATTCTGAGAAAACAACGTATTAACATGTTTCACTTTAGTTTCTCCCCTCCCTTTTCCTTGCGTGTTAAGTCACTCCCCCTTCAGAGCGCAATCACAAAACAATTAGTGTGCATCTCGCTAATGAAACTACTGCACATGGCATCAGGTTTGTTAAGTTGTAGAATATTGTTTTGTACAATGGTATATTTATGGAAAATTGATTGGTTGACCATGGGTGAAGTAGGTCAGGAGTTTCAGACAGAATGTTACAGCTATCCGCAGTGGAGGTTCAAATAGAGTTTGGGAGAGATCACTAGATTACTCAAACCTCTTTAGTCCAATGACATTCTGTTCAAAAGACCTGCTTCTAGTGGTATTTCACTGAAGCATGTGGTGGATTTTCATTTACAGGCTTTTAATGTTGAAAAATGTGACATTTTTGTACTTCACATTTATGACCCAGAGTCAGATTTTTTAAAATAACTGCAAATAAGTACAGAACTGGATAGGGGGTAGGTGAAAACTGAAATTTTCTAAGCACTTAAGCTTCGAATAAAAAACAGTGCAGGATTACTCAAACACGCATGAACCAGTGGAATTGGAGTGGTCGTAACATGGCTGCTCTTATGCACAGGTCTGCACTATGGAAAAGACAGCGTGCGCAGCAGTGGAGGAGCAGACCTTCATAACTTCATCTCGTCAGGCTTCGTCACTCTGGGTCGAAGCCATCAGAAAGGTAACTGCTCTGCTCCTGATCCTCATTCATGTGTGTACCAGTCTGATCAACACTTCCATCAGTAACACATAATCAGGTCATTCACATGAGCCTACGGGGCCACACTGGAGGGCCCTCTGGTCAAACACACTGCAGTCTGAACAGGCTCAAATGGTCATTGTATCTGCATTGTCTTAATGTCACAGTAACTACTATTGATACTTTGCAGCTGATGTCATCAACATTCCCTGGGGGTGAAGCTAACTGAAGCACTTTTCTGTCTGAAGCTCTGTTATTCAAGTTACTCAAAACTAATCTGAGCTTTGTTTGAACACAATCTGACCATAAAGAACTGATTTCATTGTAGCTAAAACATGTGAGCTGATTTTGTATTTTTGAACAAGTCCCTCTGAAATAACAGTACAGTCACAAGCTAGCTAGCATTAGCCAACCCTTCTTCAGTTAGTCACGCTTTATGTTGAAATAAGGCGAAAGCGTGTGTGGAAGTGTGCATTGTGTCGTCATTGGAACTGCTGAACATTTTGCCATAGACATGTGTACAGTACACCCGCAGCGTGATGTCACTGCAAAGTATCAAGTATCATCTTCTTTAAAAAATCTATTGTGATCATTTTAATATTATTTTTAAAGGTGAACAATATACTTTTTGTTTTGGGCTTGTCTCCATGGAGATATATCTTGGCCTGGAATGTTCAACAGTAAATGTTGTAAGGTTTATTACAATTATGCATTTATTTTCTATTTTTATTGCACAAATATACCTACAAAAACATGTATTCTCACAATGAGCAGGACCAACCCTCCACAGATCTGACTTGGTCTGGTGTAGTCATCTGCTTATGTCAATGAAGATCGATAAGTTAATAGTGTAGAACATTCCAGTCACATCTCCATGGTTACAAGATGGTGGTGTACTCTCCTCCAGCAAAGTTACATAGTGCTGCTTTAATGTTGAAAATACAGAAATGGCAGCTGCGAAAGTGTGTTATCTTGAATATCTAACATTACAGTACTGATGTTGTTGAGCTTGCTAGTTACTGCAGCTTTTGCAGTTTTCTGTCTGTGGTTTAGTCCTGCTTAGACCTGGCTTTGGGTGAGATCTACCTTAGTCTCATGCTGAAAGTGCATATGACAGGTCAGACTGCCAATTGGACTAAAATGCAGTTCACATAATTATAAACAAGAATTTGATTTATAGCTTGACAGTTTGATTCAGTTTGCAATTTTACTTCCTGGTTGGGCATGGAAACATAGCGTTAGCTTCATAGCTTAATAATAATAAGTAATTTTTAAGTTTTTTGGGAAAATACAAAAATAAACTGCTGATATCAATAAGATCACTGGGATGGTTTGTCCTTTTTTTTGTCTGTAAAAATCATTCTGAGCCAATAACATGCAGAGATGCAGCAGGTTCTGGAATAGAATAAGAAAACTCAATTTGGCCAAAACATGACTTGGGCAATTATGCTACGAGTTACGTGTTACATAAATAGAGGTAATCCCATAACTGCTACCTAGGAACCATCATGTTAACAAGGGCCAAAGCTTTCTAATTTCCACAATAGTTATGATCTGACTAATAAAAAATATACCATAATAATAATGATAATAATAATAATAACAACAACAATAATAATAATAATAATAATATATTATACCATTGCTGCTATTCTTAAACTTAAACTTAGACAAACTTTATTGATCCACAAGGGAAATTACTTGGACAAAGTAGCTCACACATCACAATATATTATGCTAACAAAGAGAAAAAATATAAATAGAAGTGATAAATTCTAAAATTAAAAATAAAAAGTAGCAAAAATAGCAAGAGACTGGTGTCCAAAAAGGCATAGTTATATGCCTATATAATATTTTTTTTAAATGGTAGTTGGTCTCTCACCCTCATCCAGCTTGGGCGCTCTACCAGTATCTGCGCAGTATCTTTGCTGTTCCGGTACTGCACTTTTCTGGACTGAGATGTCTGATGTTTTTCTTGGGACCTGCTGTAGCCACTCCTCCAGTTTGGGGATTACAGCCCCGAGTGCTCCAATCCCCACGGGCACCACTGATAACTTCACCTTCCAGGCCTTCTCCAGCTCTTCCTTGAGCCCCTGGTATTTCTCTGGTTTCTCGTGTTCCTTTTTCCTGATATTGCCATCGCTTGGTATTGCAATGTCCACCACCATGGCTTTGTTCTGTTGCTTATCCACCACCACTATGTCTGGTTGGTTCGCCATCACCATTCTGTCAGTCTGTATCTGGAAGTCCCACAGGATCTTGGCTCGGTCATTCTCCTCAACCTTCAGAGGTGTTTCCCACCTTGACCTTGGGGTCTCCAGCCCGTATTCTGCACAGATGTTTCTGTACACTATGCCCAGCACTTGGTTATGTCGCTCCATGTATGCTTTCCCTGCCAGCATCTTACACCCTGCAGTTATGTGCTGGACTGTCTCAGGAGCCTCTTTGCACAACCTACACCTTAAGTCTTGTCTGGTGTGGTAGATCTGGGCCTCTATTGCTCGGGTGCTCAAGGCCTGCTCTTTTGCAGCCAGGATGAGGGCCTCTGTGCTGTCCTTCAGACCAGCCCTCTCCAGCCATTAGTAGGATTTCTTGATATCAGCCACTTCAGTTATGTTTCGGTGGGGCTTGTCCCGCCATGATGATCCCTCCAGCACCTCTTCCTCTGAGCTCCATTGTCTGAGGCATTGTCTCCTGTGTACAAAACTGTACACAGGAACCTGACAAACCTGATGCGATGTGCAGTAGTTTCATTAGCGGGATGACTGCTGATTGTGTTGTGATAGTGCTCTTAAAGGGGAGTGACTTAGTGCAAAGGGAGGGTGGACTCATATCAAAAGTGAAACATATAAAACATGTTAATACATTGCTTTCGGCGAATATAGCATTTATAAAACAATTAAAGGTAACATGATGATCTAAATATGTTTTAACAATTAATACTCCCATAGAAGTAAAATACCCCCTCTTTAAATTAAGGTTTACACTTCCAGAAATTGATGACATAGATAGAAGAATTCCTTTTTGGAACTCAGCTCTACTTCTTGTAATTCTTTCTTCTTCACACTTCCACTTAACTCATTAAAAAAAAAAAAAAAAAAAAAAAAAAAAAAATCATCACAAGTAGTATCCCACCAAACCAAGTCATAACTAAAAACATTTTAAAAAAAAAACAAAACAAAACATGAAAACCTGTCATCTGCACTTTTCATTTGTTTAGATTAGCTTTAAACTCTTCTCTTCTGAGTCCCGCCTCAGAACTATGTTGTTTTATTTTGAACAGTAGCACTTATATTCCAACTGTTACTTTGATGATGTGAATGTTCTTTGTGAAGGAACTAAAATATACACACTTGTACTCTGTGAAGTCTAACATACACCGATGCTCAGTGCTACAGTGTGTTGTGTACTGCTGGGATGACAGAGAACAGCAGGTACAGTAAATGTGTGAAAACTGGGGATACTTTATTTTATGCACCAACTTTGCTCTTGTTTTCTCTTTGGCCTTCTGCATGCTATGTGTGAGGAGCAAAGGCTTAACCTGGGTCAAATGCAGACTGTAATCAAACATATGTTGTTTTACCATATATATTTTAAGGGTTGCATTCACAAAATAGAATTTGATGATATCATAATTTCAAAATGGAAGGCAGGTGCTTATATAACTCTATGGGAGATTTACTGTTTTTGAAAGAAATCTCCAAACTTATGATCCACACATTTTGAACCTTCTGATAATTTATTTGGGATTGGCTCCACAAACTTGTGCACAAACTCACTTTTGCCCATTTTCACCTATTTATACTGACAGATAAAACTTTGAACTTTTTGTCTTTTTTTGTTTCATGTGGATAGGCCCAGTAATTACAGAGATATGGACCAAAAACCAAGTCAACAAATCTGCAGTGTGACAGTTAGACAGCAAACTCTACTATAGAATTATGACCTGTCCTCCAGCTCAGTTTAAAGGTCCTATATTACATAACATGTACTCTTGCAGAATCCACATGAGAAGGTCCTGTATGGTCCAGGAATCGAACCCCAGACCCTATTCTTCTTGCTGTTAGAGGAGATTTTTAATTGTGAGGGACAGATCAAACAAATACTGAAATATCGATATTGACTGAGGTACTGAAAAGTATTCTTTATAGTAGAGGAGTTTCAATGCATTTTAACAAAAAAAACAACAACAAACAAACAAAAAAAAAAGATAGTGGGAACAGATCAATATAGCGATACTTGCCATAGTATTACTTAGTACACATATGTCAGAGTCAAGGCCCGCGGGCCACATCAGGCCCCCCAGAGGGTTTTCTATGGCCCCCAGGATGATATTGATTTATTATTAGAACCGGCCCGCAGGCCGCAGATGTTTTACACGCACCAATACTACATTTCCCACAATGCAACGGTGACGCACCGAACGGGAGGCGGCTTCATTTCATTATTTATCAGCAGTCATTAGCATAACAGCAAAAGTTAACTTTCAGATACCCATACTTCCCCTTTTGACCCACACGCTCTTCCGGGTCTCCCTTGGTGGCCGCGCTGTCCTCAGCTCAGGTAAAATCGCAAGCTTAAGCTCCAACGCACCTTACATTCATACTTACGCCATCACCTCTTCTTTTAGTGCCGCTGCTCGGCCGCAGCTCAGCGCCGTATCGGTCCCTCGCTCCGTAGTGCGTAGCCCGTAGTGCGCGCCCCATTCCAGGTAATGACAGGAATGCACGCCCGATACACCCATCAATTCACCCATGCCTAAATTCTTATACGTTTTTTCTTTAGTTGTTGCACAGTTTGCACCTCACTCCACTAAGTTTTGCTGTTCGCCGCTGTGTCTCCCAAACCGTGGCGACAGTGCGGCGTGTGACTGGCGACCAGTAAAAGGGGTCTGGCGTTGATCCGTGTTTGGACCACGTCTGCAGCAGAAATCGGTGCAGTTTTGCTTTTTAGACAAGCCTGTGATTGCGTGCCATTTCCACCGTGGTAGTTGCCTGGAAAAATCCAGACTCATCGCTATGGATCTGCATTACAAATACAGAGAGATATCCTTCTGGATTTCCAGGCAATACTGATGGTGCCTTGAATAATACAGCTTCATTCATTTAATGTTCATGTTATGGGTATTTTTATATAGAGGAAATTTGTCTTTTGTTCCTGTTGAAAATTAAACATTACTGACAGAGCCATAAGAAAATATTGCTTTATTTATCCTATCATATTATAATATATTTGTTAGGTTTTCAGTAGGTTCAATTTGGTTCACTAGACTATATGCGGTAATTTTAAAATTTTTCAATGAACATTCGATCAGTCCGGCCCTCGACTTGTAGCTAAATTTTTCATTTGGCCCTCCGTCCATTTGACTTTGACACCCCTGACTTAGTATGATATAGAACCAAAAATCAATGATCTCCTTTCACTAATTGCTGATGTCCCTGGTCTGCCCGGTCCCACGCAATATGCTCAGTTTTTGTCATATTTATTTATTTATTTATTTATTTATTTATTTATTTATTTATTTATTTATGTTAGCTGCATGTGTTGTGTGTATAAACATAACTAGCTTTCTAACTGACTTATATATATTTAATATTAATATTAGGGTGGGGAGGGTCTATAAACATATTGGCAATTGACACATAGAACATAGAATAGTACCACACATGAACAGTGTTCTCTCACATTGGCATATACAGTACATATACATGTTACTGGACCCATATTGATATGTAAATGAGCTGTGAATAGAGGTGTGAATGATAGGCATTTACACATAGGAACACCGCAACACACATATTATATTAGGATAATGCTCCTATATCAGGTCCTTCACTTCAGTGGAAGGTTTTCTACTGAAGAGTGTTATGCAATAATACCATTAGACCTACCTACAGTCTTTAAATATGACAGTAAAGAGGCAGAATAAAAGTAAATGTAGCCTAAAACACAAACACAAAACACAGTTTTAAGTGATACCCACTGAACCCAACAGAAAGCGCCCCCTTGTGTCCCGGTTGCTCTGGTATCTGGTCCCTGTATGTTCTTTGATTTAGATTTTGTCTGGGACTTTGTGGACTCTGCGGGGGAGTAGTTTTGGAGCCTAATGATGGCCACTTGTATTTCTGTGCGGTTGAAATGCCTGGTATCCTCTGCTCGTCTGTAGCTGCTGTGTTTTCATCACTGCAGGGGTCCGAACGTTCCGCCGCGCATGTACAAAGCTGTGATAGTTTGCGGTAATGAGAGAAGTGTGATTAGTGTTTGTGAATGTGCAGTTTTCACCCCAGTGCATAAGAACACGGCGCTGGCATTTGCGGCGCTGTTGTGTGTGCTTGTCACAGCTCCAGCATGAGCCCAAACAAATGAGGACGCTCGGGAAAGGTACATCATTATCCCCAATACAAGCCCAATCATATGTGCTGTAGTCAATGCATCAAACTCCAGAAGACTAATTAACAACTTTTTTTTATTTTTATGACCTTATATAGAGCATGTATAAATCAAAGAGGGTAGCTGTGATCTAATCATCATAAGCCAAAGTAATACTGTCTTATTGCAGGTTATGTTCATTTTTAAAGCAGGGGTACCAGTCTCTGTTTTTGTGAAGTATATTTTATGTTTTACCCTGAAGGATGAGACCACTGTGCACTGACTGTGATCTTATCTGTGTAAAGCCATAAGCAGCACTCTGACTGTGCTTTAGCAGATCACCCCAGTGTTACGTCTACCATTCCTACTGTCCTAAAATCATTCTAAAGCTGTTCTAGAATTGTTCTAAAGGTATTTTTAAGCAGTTATAAAGCTATTCTAAGGCCGTCCTGATTGTTCTAAAGCCAATCTAGCCATTCTAAAGTTGTTTTTGTGGTTCTAAAGATGCTCTAAATACATTCTAGCTGCTCTAAAGTCACTATAACACTGTTCGAAAACCATTTTCAAGCCGCTCTAGCTGTTTTAAAGTCATTCCAGCTGTTCAAAAGCTGTTTCAGAACCGTTCTAAAGCCATTGTAGCTGTTTCAAAGCCATTTTAGTTGTCCTAAAGATGTTCTAGAGCCCTTCTAGCTGTTCTCCAGTTGTTCTAGGGGTTGTTTTAGCTGTTCTAGAACCATTCTAAAGTCATTTAAAACTGTTTACAATTTTGGCTGTTCTAAAGCTGCTCCAAAGCTGGTCTAAAGCCATTCTTAAATTTTTAAAAGCCTTTAAAAGCCATTCTCGTCATTCAGAAGCTGTGCACAACTAAAACAATGAATGCATGTAGATATTGACAATGAGCTAAAGGGTTTATGAGAGATAGATTTAAAATCCTATTTCCTCCTTCTGCAGTTTGACAATCAGGTACTCCAAGGGTTTAATAACCCTGACTGCTTCTCCAAACAATTATTTTCTATTACCTTTCTATGATACCCTAAGTTTGTACTGACTGACCTCTCAAAGTGCT
Source organism: Taenioides sp. WSHXM2023 (assembly GCA_029959045.1). Lineage (NCBI taxonomy): Eukaryota > Metazoa > Chordata > Actinopteri > Gobiiformes > Gobiidae > Taenioides > Taenioides sp. WSHXM2023. The sequence continues at coordinate 26,627,025 of CM057104.1, read as the reverse complement.
ACTCTGAAGTCATTATTAATTCACTCCACACTCAGTAGTGGTAAGCTACATGTAGCCACAGCTGCCCTGGGGCACACTGACAGAAGTAAGGCTGCCAATCTGCAAAACTGAGCCTCAAGCACCACTAAGCACTTACACTCCACTGATACAGAATCAAAGTGGGTCTTGCTCAAGGGCACAAAGGCTGCACTGGTTGGAGCTAGAATCAATCCATCGACTTTCGGCTAGTGGGTATAAACCTCGCTACTGAGCCAGAGCTGCATTCAGCAGTGAGGATCCAAAACCTTCAACCATCTTGTTATAAAGTCCAAATCTCTCCAACCAAGTTACACCACTTTTAAATTCCACTTTGCACATATCCACAAGTGGTTCCATTTATAAACATGAAGTGCTATAAGAGCCAGTGAGTGGAGAGAGACAGAGTTCTGCTGTGACATGTACAATGTGTTCTGCTCTCAGCATGTGCCTCTGGGTCAGACTCACAGAGGACAGATTCACAGAGGACAGACTCAGAGAGGACAGACTCACAGAGGACAGATTCACAGAGGACAGACTCACAGAGGCCAGACTCACAGAGGACAGATTCACAGAGGCCAGACTCACAGAGGACAGACTCACAGAGGACAGATTCACAGAGGACAGACTCACAGAGGACAGATTCACAGAGGACAGATTCACAGAGGCCAGACTCACAGAGGCCAGACTCACAGAGGACAGACTGACAGAGGACAGACTCACACAACAGAGGCAAAACAATGCTACATGCTCATGTGCTCTGTCCATGTGGCTGCAGGGCAACATTTACTTGAGTAACTTTTTAATGAAATTGTACTTTTTAGAGTTCTTCTCTAGCAGCATACTTTTATTCCTACTTGAGTGATATTTTTTAATTGAAGAAACAGTGCTAACAGTACTGTTTCTTCAATTGAGTAAAATGTTTGGTTCCTGTTCCCACTGTGAGTAAATTTACAAGTGACAAAAGCTTTATGTGACAATATGAAATGATTTGAACATTTGTGTTTGTTGCTGCTCCTTCAGATATGATTTAGTTTGTCTCATTTTTGTGTCTGTGCTTTGAAAATACCAGATTGTGCATGATTTAATATTTTCTCCTTCGAATTACACTTCAAATTATAAATGAGATGTTACATCTTATACGTTTTACTACTTGGACCACTTCTTAAAAGTAATAATATTTGGAAGTAAGGCTACTCTTACTTGAGTACGTTTTGCTACTCTACCCACTTCTATCTGCTGCTTATGTGACCAGCCTACCATGTCACCATGTACATATATGTGAGCAAATACACACGTGAGCCAGTATCCAAGAAACATGCGCTCTCCCCAGGGTGCCCCCACCTCAGGGCGGAAGCAGAGGAGGGACAAACAAAGACTTTCATGAAGGAATTCACCTGATGTTCAGAGCCTCCAGGTGAACATGCGGAGGATCTTCAAAGTGCCCATGGACAAGATGTTTGGGATGAGAGCCAAATGAAGA